>CM073121.1:46598010-47961760 GCA_037039145.1 Fundulus diaphanus | reverse complement strand
GGAAGCTGAGACATTGCACTCTTTAGAACCATTCTCTAGCTCGTTTTGGGTTATCCCAAGGTATTCCCAGACCAGAAGGGCCCTTTAGCAAGTTCTAGGCCTGCACAACCATGTTTGAAAAATTTCCAGATGGTAGAGCCCAGAAAACATTCTAAAGCCAAGATCTCCTCTACCAATTCCTTTTGATGCAGAGGAGCAGTGGTTCTTCTCTGAGTTCCTCACGGATGATGGGGGTTCTCTGACGACTCCCCAATGAAGGAAGCTAATTTCACCCGCTTACACCAACAGAAACCAGATCGTCTACATTTACATTAGTGACACTTTGTATTGATGACTTAAGACTGCATTACCCAACTTAAAAGAAACACACAGGTGGTACTATTGGTTAACATACTTATTATTTTCCATTGCCATGGCCCCATACTGTTATAATGAGTACATCAATGTATCACAATAAATATGGCACAGATATACACACCCTTATAATGTGATTTTGAATAGAACAGCCAGACGTGACTGGGACACACAGACAGCACAATCTAATATTGTTCAGACATAGAGTACCATTGTGCAGCAGATAACAATGATTAGACAGATACCAAATAACAGTGAACAAACATGCAACACAAAGTCCAGCAGATGACATTTGGACACTCACTGGTACAGCTGTCGTAGCTAAAGCTTCAGCGCTAGTTCGCTGGACACTATCTAGCTTCAGTTTTGCTGTGGATTTTTGCTTAACATGGAAATACACGTAGCTTTTGCATATGGCTAATTTTTAAAACCCACTGCATGTCTATCACAGTGACTGCACTCATCGGTCAATTTATGAGGAACGCTGTGATTATAGTGGTTTGGACACCCTTTTGCCTTCAGAACCTGCCTTTGGAGAATGGACTCAACAAGGTATCAGAAAAACATTCCTCTGAGACTTGATATGACAGCTTCACACAGTTCTTGTAGATTTCTCAGCTCGGCATCCATGGTATGAATTTCCATGGTCCACTACATTCCAAAGGAACTGTGTTAGACAAGGATATGGTGACTGTGGAGGACAGTGAGCTAAAGTTGTATCCGTGAAATGATTTGAGCTTTGCAACCTTGTGGGAAGTAGCCATCAGAAGTTGGGTACAGTGTGAAGGCATGGACATGCCTAACAACAAAAGCCAGGAAGGCTTTG
This sequence comes from Fundulus diaphanus, assembly GCA_037039145.1. Taxonomy (NCBI): domain Eukaryota; kingdom Metazoa; phylum Chordata; class Actinopteri; order Cyprinodontiformes; family Fundulidae; genus Fundulus; species Fundulus diaphanus. The sequence goes on along the minus strand of CM073121.1, from coordinate 47,960,580 downwards.
GTGTTTGTGCAAAGCTCAGTTGGAACTACAGGGCCTAAGGTGTGCCAAGAAAATAGATGGGTTGGATCCATGCTTTTACCAAATTCTGATCCTACCATCAGAAGCTGAAATCAACACCAGGCAGTTATCGGAGCCTGTACAAACTGCTCCCTCATTTTCCTGTTTTCAGCCGACAGGAGCTGCTCTGGTATGTCCTTCTGCTCTAAGTACCATTGTAACCTTTCTATCACGTCAGTCAGCCCATTCTAGTCTGACCTCCGACATCAGGAAGGCATTTTTATCTACACAACAGCAGCTCTCTGGATATTTTCTCTTTTCCAGACCATTCTCTGTAAACCCAAGACATGATTGGAAATAAAAATCCCAGTAGAGCAGCAGTTTATTAAATACTCAGAACAGCATGTCTTACACCAACAACCATGCCGCACTTAAACTCTCCTATTCCCAAATGGATAAATAGTGAGAATTTCAGTAAATCGTCTTTACAATAACTAGATGCTGAAATATGCTGGGTCGATGCCATTGCTGACTAGCTGACCATTGGGAACGCACCATGTGAACAAATAAAAGACTGTGTGTAACTTCACCCATCTAAACGCATGGACTGAGAACAAAGGAACTGCTATGATACTCCATATCCCAGCATTCAAGTCTGTTCACACCAGGGTGCGAAAAAAGCACAGCACAGAGACCGTGCGTTTTCCTGTGATAACTTGTCACGTAAGAAAGTGTAGCGCTACATTGCAGAAACCTAGCCAAGCACTTGCCCTAAACTTGCTCGGTAAGTGAAAACTCTCCCCTCTTCGAATAACGTAGGATCCACATCTAGATCAGCTGTTTCTGGTAAAGGCAAAGGAAGGTAGACCTGGAACCAGGGGTCCAACCGCATACCCTTATTGAGTAAGGACTCTTTGCCCAAAGCGGAAGTGCGTCAGCGGTCGCCATGATAAGTGCTGTCCGAATGGTGCATTCAGTAAAGAAGTGGGTAGGAAAAGGAGCCTGTATACTCCCTCCCATGGCTAATTTAGCCTTACCGGCGCCTATAAGGAATCCCACAATCCTTTGCGTGACATGACGTATAAGCACAGCCCACCTCACGGAAAGTAACGAAAGGGGGCAGAGACACACACTTCATTTTCAGAAATGAACATGGATTCGACTAGAATCATCCATGTTCATTTCTGTCACGTAATAACGCCGGAGTTAAAGGCTGTCTGAAATCTGCACAGCGGTCTGAGGCTCCTTACCTCCCCACGATAGGATTCTTACTGTTGACCCCGTGAAAGGTCATGAAACAGGAGCTAGGAGCTGTAATTAAGGGTATTCGGATGGAGCCCAGATCTTCAAAAGGGAAACTCTGTTTATATATGGAGCACACCCACAATGTCCACCATTTAGTCTTTTAGACACTGTAACCTTGCTCACACAGACACCCATTCATATTTATGTACAGTATATCACAAACGCATACATACACCCACTTGATTGTATTATTGCTGTATTGAGAATTATGTTTTTGTTTTTATTGTTTCCATTTGTTTTGTATTTTAAAAGAAAGTTACTAGTTTAGTGATGTAGCTTATTGACTCATGTGTTGTAAGTATAAAGCTGGGATATTACATTAATACAGTCTTGTGATCTAAAGAGAAGTTGTTGGTCTTTAGTCTTTTAGGGGCTTGCTGATTGACAGTGGCAGCGCTCCTTCATCCATTGCTTTATAATACCCCAACTCATGCAGGGAGGTGCTTACTTAAAGCTTTTGGCTAATAATTCTTCATAATAAGGTGGTGCCCTGACTTGTTAATTTAATCACAAATCAGTTTTATTGATATAAGACCTTTGGGTAATTGTTAGTAGCTAACGACGGCCAAACAAGGCCACCATTTTCCAAAAAAACAGTCAGTTGAAAGGCGGACCCTACTAAAGTGGCCGGTGATCGTTCATAGGCTTCTGTTAGTAGTGATCTGCTCGCTCTGTCTATATGTGGCGTCGCATGTGTTTGCACCAGTGTGAACGTTTAGGAGTCTGCTGCTCCCCTACTGGCTGCCCATTAACACTTCCGTTTCAAATATGGAACAGAGACAATGGTAGACTGATGCCTCATAAACAACTTGACCAAAGCGACTAAAGATGAAAGCTTTGACCCAAACCAGTCCATGCAGAAAACGCTAACCTAGAAAATCTCTCTCAATTCAAAGAGCGCTTCATGATTTTGACACAGAAAGCTGACTGAAGCTTGCTGCCAAAGCAAACACTAAAAACAGCAAAGGAAAACAACATTTTCTCTGCAGACGCTATCACGGAGCTTCAAAGGAGAAGGCAAGGACAAGATGAAAGGCTGGATGCATTGTGGGATTTGAAATACACTGACCAGCCCTTAACTTGCTGAGATTTCGCAATCCACTGCTACACTGAGATTTGAAGGCAGACACTATGAAGTTGAGTTGGAGTGCCCTCTAATATGATTCCCAAACGTGAAGTGCGTCGGGGGAGAAAAATTCAGACATTCTTGAATAACAAGACAGAAGAGTATTCAGTATTTACAAGTGACCTGCTGGGTAAAGGCTAAAGCACATCTATCCGTTCTTTTTTTTCCTGCCCCTGTTATAAACAAACATTAACAAACTGCTAAAACAGGCGAAAGCGCAACCCTTTTCCGCCGTTCCAGACAACAACGGAAATTCTTCGAAAGTGCCCAAAGCTCTCAAAGTGCATCAAAGACATTGACTAATCATTTAAACTTCTCTAAATGTCCACAGACTTCCTGGAGCATACTGTAGCTGGATGACAAAATGTTAATATTCACTCTTTAGGAGGGAAATAACAGCTATTGTAAGGAGGCTTGCAGTTACAATGGACACACTTTGTTCTCTGGGATGGGAAGCTGAGCAAATGAGCCACAATCAGTTTGAGAGTCATCAGATCTGGGGGACAAGGTGCTGCCCACAGGGATGCGGGTTGCGATGGCCGACAACTCCCCCGTCTGACTCTCGGCCGTAATTCCAGGTCGTTCTGAGGTCTGATTAAGGTTGCTTTCCGGGATGGTTCCCATGCCGGTAAAGTGCTGGATCAGGCACTTCCTGAACTGCAGCAAAAGCAAACAAAAAAAGTTAGTTATATATTAGTTTGATAAGAATTTACAATTCTTAGCTAGTAAACTACATTAATATCTAAAACATATATTTTTATAAAGAGAGTTTAAAAAAAATTTAGGAGAGCAGATGGATGACACACTATTCGCAGAAAGTCAACAGTACCAGATGCACTTTGAAATTATGAATGAAACGTAGTTTAAAAAACGATATTTGAAGCTCGTCAAGATGTTCCGGTCACGGTGAAACGAGCTCATCCTCGTTCAGTTCAAGGCCTTTATGTTTCAGGAAATAATGCAAATAAAATACCATATCTTTTTTATTTCTAGAGCACTTTAAAAACAGTATAGAAACTGACCGAAGTGCTGCACAAAAACACATAAAAGAATATATACATAAAACCCACTATAATGCAAACAGAAATAAAAAACAACAACAAGTAGAATTAAAAAAAACTCGCTTTAAGGTTAAAAGCCGTTTTCAGACGAGTTTTAAAAACAACAAGGGCCTGTCTGACCACCAGTGGCAGCTTCCACAACGTAGGAGCCAGAACTGAAAAAACTTTGTCTCTGGATTTATAAAAAGACTTTGGGACAGATAAAAGCATCTGGTCCACTGATCTAAGAACACGCAAAGATATAAAGAGGTGGAGCAGTTCAGATAAATGGGAAGGGGTCAGCCCATGTTGGCACTTAAAAGCAAATAAAACGGATAAAAATGGATTGGAAACCTAACGTGGAGCCAGTGGAGGGATGCTAAAACTGGATTTTTTTGCTCACGTTTATTTTTTTTTGCAGTCAAAAACGGTGCTGCAGCATTCTGTACCAGCTGTAGCCGAGAAAGAGTGGCCTGGCTGACACCGATTAACAGAGAATTACATTAGTCCAGACGTGAGGTGATTAAAGCGTAGTCTTTACCAGGTTTCAAGGTTGTAGGAATCTAACTTTAATTGTGCAAAAACACATTAGATTCCAATCTAACATTATTTATTAGACAGGGATCGAGCCAAAATGGAAAGAGAATCACCTGTAGAATCACCTGTTGCAGCAAGACCGCTCAGCAATGATTATTAGTCGTTTTGCACAGCTGCCTTAACGTCCCTTCGAAGTAATTCAAAGTGCTGGAGGTCTGAACTTTGGTGCGACTCGCTAACTGCGAGGTTCACATCTCTTGTGGCTGCAAAACAAGCCCATATCATCATCCTTCCACCCCCATGCTTGACTGTCGGCGTGAGGTGTTTGTGTTGATACGCTTTGAATGGGTTTCCTCCATCATGGCACTGCGTAACATGACCAAAAATATTAACTCTGAATGATGTCTTTACTCCTTGGCATTGTGTTTAAACTCACCTGTGCGCTACATAACAGCAAACTGCAAAGTCCCGTGCCTTTACACAGCTGATGATCAGAGAATCAAATAAACCCCTTTGCAGCATTTGGCTGTTACAATCCCACTGAAAATCCACGGAAGAAATAAAGGTGCACGTAGTTTTTCACATTCATCATTTCCGTTTTGGCTCAATGCTTTGTTTAATAAATAATGGGAGTACGTGGCTTTTATTATATGCTAATAGGCATGTAAAACCCTGAAACTGGACGACGGTGAAAACTATACATCGGAATAATGATGCATAAAAAAATCTACAAAAAAATGCTGAATAAGCATGACACATTAGATGTTATTTAGTGCAAAATAAAACATCATGGACTGACGTTTACACACGCTCTGCCTCAAAAAATGTATAGTTCAGAGGTTTAGCTCCACTTTGCTCAGCAGGCAGGGGCTGTGCTCATGTTCATCACTTTTGCTGTAAACCTTTCATGTTTGCTGTATAAAGGACTCACTGGATGTCAGGTCTAAACTGCTTCACTCGTTTCTCAAACAGGTAACAGCATTTGAAAACAACATCCAGGACTTTTTATAGACATAAGAAGCTAATTTAAATCATGCAATCTCATCAAAGCAACTGGGGAAATACTACTTTGAAGAATTCAATTAATGGCTAAAAAGGTCTCTCCCTCCTAAAGAAGAAGGTGCTGAATATCCTTATTTTTCAAATTGAAGATTTCCTTCCTCTAATAATCGGCCAGCTGCCTAACTTGTTCTTGCATTGCTCTCGTATGCAGTGACAGTGATGTGCTGTATTATTGGAAGAATACAAGCAATTAAATAGGATTTCCATTAATAACCCCGTTATCATTGTTTTCAACATGACGTTAGATGCAAATCACTTGCAATCGGTAAAGCCCCAGGGGAAATTACAACTCCTGACCCTTAATGGCGTGTCTAATTTGACAAGCAAGCCTCCTAAATTTTCACCTTAAACCAAAAACACCTTTTCTACGATCTGATGCCAAAAGCAGGAGGAGGGTGTGCTGCAGCACACGGTTTAAGACCTTTCTGTTCATGCACAGGTTTGCCTGTTTCTCCTAAGCTAGAGGTCAACTGGATACTAGGAATCCAGTAATACCGGAATAAAGAAATTTATGCAAATATGATCTTTTATATTTCAGTATTTCATAAATACCTAACACCTGTAAATAAGTAACATTTGGGGCAGACATCTTTAGGTCCTGGGCTACGCAGTGGTGCAGTTGCTAGCACTGTTTGCTCAGAAGCAAAAAATGTCCTGGGTTCATTGTCTTGCCTGGGGGTCTTTCTGCATTTGTGGGTTTTCTCTGGGTACTCCGGCTTCCTCCCATGGTCCAAAAACATGACGGTGTGGTTAATTGGTCTCCTGAAATTGTTCTTAGGTGTTATGATCCAGCATCTGTGTCACCTGGGACTTTGCCTATTTATACCTGCCTCCTGTAGTCATTCTCTGTCAGATTGTCAGAAAGCCACCGTGCGAGTAAGCCCTCCAGCATTCCTTGTTTTCCTGCCTGTTTTTGACCTTGCCTCAAGTTTTTGCATTTTCCCTGTTTGCCTGTAATGACCTTGGACTGTTTTGACCACGCTTCCAGCCCACCCCTTTGTTCTTGTTTGGCTTCTCCTGCCTCTCATCTCCTGCTGTGAGCAGCCTTCTCTGCTCTGGACATCTTCCTGCCCACATCTGGTTTTCTTTTTATTTCCCTATAACACATTTTTAAGCACAACCCTGTGTCCAGTTTGAATATTGGGTTCAACTCGTAAAAGCATTACATCAGGTGTGAGTTTGTGTGCATGGTTGTCTGTCCTGTGATGGACTGGCGACCTCTCCAGGGTGTATCCTGCCTTTTGCCACTAACGTGGGTATAGACAATGGATGGGTGGATCTTTAGGCCCTTAGTTTGACTGCACTCATAGTATCCATGTGTCTGGAAGTGCAGAATATGATGTGAAACTCTAACAGTTGCGTAACATGCATTTCTCATAGTTACTTGACATTATAAAACAAAAATACTGCTTCCATAAGGGAATAAGGTCATCAAATGTCACCTTAATGGCAAGACAAGTAGCTTTAAAACAAATTTATTCTTTTGACCTAAAGCAAATAATTGTGTATGCAGAACGGATGAAATAATGAAAACATTTAAAAGCAGAATGTTGTTATTACAAATAGTATTTTTTGTTGCCAGATAACATCTTTTTTTCTTTTGCAGTTTAACAAAGCTACCACTGTTTCTGGAGATGAGGTAGGGGAAAATTAACCAAAGTAGAAGGCATATGTTCTGGCCTGTAAAATTAACATTTACCTGTGGGTGAAAATGCTGATTAGCATAAAGAGTTGAATGGACATCCCTCACCGTGAAACAGCATCAGGACAGCAAACGAGCTTAAATCAGAGGCAACCGCACTTTTGCTCAGTTCTTTCTAAAAACATTTTGACACCTACCCAGGAGTTTTTGTCATTTCTGGCGGCTCGTGCTTGAGCTCATACAATCCCAGTAAAATTAATTGACAGGGTTGCTGGATCTGACTAACACTTTCCAGCCCAAACCTACCAAATACTAAAAAAATACTAAACAAAACAGCCCAAACCTCAACTTCTCTTGAACTCATGTTAGAAGCGTAGAAACATTAAATTATATGCATTAAATTACTATTACTATTAAATAAATAATAATGAAAACATGCTATTAGCAAACAACAGCACAAAAAAAATTTTATGAATAAAAAATTTGTTGCACATTCAGTATCTGCACAAAATGTTATCAGGTAGCCAAATAACTTTAGAATCACTTTCCCCTTCACGTTGTCATAGCAACGCTAAAAATGTGTGCTTATTAAACTTGATCTGATCTACAACCTCCCACGTATGTTGCATCTCTAACTTAATATAAAAATTGTCTCTCTTTTTTTCTCTCTCTCACAGAGTATAGATCAATCTAACATTTCTCTTTCACACACAGCCAGACTTCTACTGATCAACTTGCTGCTGTTAACCCCATTTGGGGCGTTTAAACCTAAAATTGAACAATACTATTTCATGGTTGAATTAGCCAATTATCATTGATGTCAGGTTTGACAGATTCTAGACAATCCAAAATAAATGAACTAATGAAACAAATGTTTTAGACTAACACTCCTTTTACTCATGCCATCTCAATCATCACTTAAAAGTAACAAGTTTATAACAGTAGTTCACTTTCCTGCTGCACAATGACAACTATTTTGATAGACATTTCTTGAAATGCTTTCTAAAAACTCGGCATATATTGTGAAAAGCAGCCCAACATGTTCAAAGGACACCCAATTGGGTGGACACCTGCCCAATCTGGCAACATTGTACATTTAAATGTGTGAAAGTCATATAACAGAGTGTGACTAATTGATTAAAAACACATAAAAAAACAGAAACTTTTGGTCAGCTCGTTACGTTTGAGTGATTGAGATGTCTAAGTCAGCATGAAATCTCAGTGGCAGTGGTTTTAAACAACTTCATGTGTATGAATATAATACGTGGATATTTTGTGGTAAAAGACTTTTGACCTTTGAGTTGGTTGGAGGCGTTCGCTCACTAAAGTTAGTCACGCTTCATGGAAATCCCCCGAGTCTGTGTTTGAGCTCTTTTCGTACCCGAGAGAGGAAAAAATACCTAACGGTTAGAGGTCAGCTAAATTCATATACAGTCATGTGGAAAGAATTAGGACACCCTGCAACGGTCTGTATGTTTCAACATCTTTTCTTCATACAAATTAATATTTACTGTCACTTTTAAAAGCATAAAAATAATCAAAATGTAAAACTGAACAAAAGAGACCTTTCAAACTTTTTGTTACAATATAATTTATAAGACATATGATATGATCTGAAATATCATGGGAATGGTGTCCTAGTGGTTGTAGTAGTTAGAGCAGGGCGCTTGCTTCCTAGGCAGGTTTAAGGTCCCCGGTTTGAATACCAAAGCCTGCCACTCTAATTATTTCTGGTCAGGAAATCTGCCTTTTTGGACCTTTCTGCCATAGCCCCAAAACACTCCCAGAACCCTAAACCTGTCCCTGCTCCCTAAGGGGTGGGTTAAATGTAGAGGACACACTCACTGGAATGCATGTTGTTGTGGCAAATAAAGATAGCGTTAAAAAATACAATTTATTTTGAGGAATAAATTAGGACACCCCCACTCCCCCCCCCCCCCCTCGTTCTACCATTTCATCGGCACAGGCAGGTTTTTGCATGTTTATTTGCCTTTTAAACTGTCTTTTCGCAGTCAAAAAACACAGTTATACTAAGACTTTAAGTAAATGCCTCATACTGAAACTTGAAGTTGTATTTTAAATAAGCCTTAGATATAATAATGCTGCTTCAGATTGTGCTGTTGTAATGATTCCTTTCTGTTCTTACCTAAGACGCTGCTGTCGTAGTTCCATAACGTTACTCCCTGCGATTCACCTGATATCAAGTCTGAGTGATTACACCTACAACAGTTCTGATTACAGGGAGCTGCTGCAGGGAGGAGCACTATATAGTCCTGGCTCTCCCAGTGTGTAAGCGCCAGATTCTTGAAAGCCATTTGTGTGAGTAGACCACCCAGAGTTCCTTGTTCTGATCTCCTGTGTTTTGACCAGTCTTGCTCTTATTTCTCCTGCCTGCCTTGCCCCTGTCAGATACTCCTATTAGCTTCTGATCTCTCGACACTGACCTCTTGCCTTGTCTGGTGAACAAGCCTGTCTGCCGCTGCCCCTGTCTGGATTCACCTGCCTATCAGTAACGAACCAAGCCTGGACCTTGGACCTGTCTCCTGTATCTGCCCTGCTTGGTTAACTCTGCACGGTGCGTGTGCCTCCTGTAATGGATTTTCTCGTCCCGGATTGCCTTCTTGCCTAGCCTTTCTGGAAACCTCTGCCCTGTGGACTGTCTCTCTGTGTATTACCCCCAAACTGATTACGACTTCCCTGCTAGATCCTGCCCTGCTTAGCATTGACAAGATCCGAATCGGTCGCCTAGTGATTCGGATCCCCTAGTCGGAGCCATCAGGATCAATCTTCAGCGCCGGTGCAACCTCCCGGCATCTGAGAAGGTTAGTGGCGTTTACTCAGTGTTTCTGCACCTTCACTGAGGATTTCCTGGCCACTAACCCAGCTCTCTGACACGAATTCCTGTCAGTTCCAGCAATACCAGTTTTATATTAAACTCTTCAAAACGTTCACTTCTTGTGTTGGCTGAATTACCGGCTCTCCAGAGTATGAAACTTTACAGCTGTGGAGCTTTACAGCATGTTTCATAAAATTTACCTTGTAAATTTTAACATTGTTATGAAGTGTCCCACAGAAGATTGAACATCATTTAAAGTAGAAACTACTCAGAGACAATGGAACCTGTTAATGAGTCCTTACGGTGGATGATGGTAAGTTAGACATGCCTAACTATGTATTATATGCATTATTAGTAATGTGAACTTTATTTACTATTTTTAAACTCCTGAGGTTTCAGATATAGGCTTATTTCTGGAAGCAGTTATAATAATGGGGTGGAATACCTGCAGAGGTGAATATTTGTCCAGTTTGTGGGACAAAATCCTGTCCCATAAGTGCTTACTAACCCTGACACCACCTCTGAGATGCATATGTCAGCAAATTGTCTGGCAATTGTTGATGATAATTTATGACATCGACTAAATATCTGAAATAATCTGACCTGCAAGGATCTAAATTAACCCAGCAGAAATTAGGTAATGTTCAATTAAAAGGAGGGTCTGAAAGCCTCACCCAAAGACTCTGCCCCCCTTCCATCTTTTCCTAACCAATCATTGTAATTTTGTCTCAACTTATCTATTATATTAAACATGTATGCATTGTATGATCATTGCCTTCTCTTGTGCATATTGTGTGTGCCTTAATGCAGGACAGGGGATCCTTGTACACCCAAATCTCCAATAAATTCTCAGCAGAAAGAACCAGTCTGGTGATCTGGGTGTTTTTTCCTGTATTGTGAAACATGCATGCATTTAAACAGCTATTGCCCTAAAAAGATTGAAGGAAAAAAAAATAGATTTTTTTTTTACAAATTGTATCATTTTGATAAAATGATTGATAGACTATTTCTACCTCTTTTTCTGCTTAATCTCGTGACATTGTATATCCTGTAAAGTTCAACTGAAATACAGACTAATCTTTTATAGAGAAAAACATAAATATAAGCACATTAAAGGTGGGAAAAGTTTGGAAGTGATGGCCTGTTTTCATAAATTAAATTAATATCACATTATGAAATGTCTGAAAATGCATATGTCCCAGTTGACACATGTCGATACACAAGCTGTGGCCACTATGTGCAGTTCACAATGACAGCAAAACATCCAGAGCTACAGCGGTGTACACAAACATCTGTGCTCCGTGTACTCGTGTATTTTGTCAGATATAGCTGCCAACTGGGCTGCAGCCTAGGTGCTTTCTGCATGAAGTTTTAAGGGTTCTGCCCATATATTTTTAGGTTTTCTCCAGGCGCTCTGGCCTCCTCCATAACTCTTAGGTTAAATTTTCTCTGTGAATTATCTTTGTTAATTTAAATTTTACCTTAATCTCAGTCAGATTGGTTGAAGAGCATCTTTGCATGGATCTGTAACCACTATGTGCCACCTTGTGGAAGGTGTATTCAGGGTGAGGTGCCACACATATTTTTGCATACAGGCCAGGGAAATATACCTTCTTACTTCTTGAAATGTTTTTTTTATCATGGTACTCTTTCATAAAGGCCAGATTTATTGAGCTCAGGGCTAATATTTGGCCTGTTGACAGATGTGCCTCAAACCAGATTTCTTTGGGGTCAAGTGACCAGGTCTGACTTGTTAGAACTTGTGTGAACACTCAAAACTGAAACTGCAAAAAGACCTGCAGTGGGGATGTAGCCTTAGCAGCTCAAAGGTTGCGATTATATTTTAATCTAATCTTGCTTTTGGTTCCCAAATACTCTCCCAAAAATTCTTGGGAGAGTCCTTCACAGAACAACTGGATTTATACTGAAATTAAATTACACAAAACTGGACCACTCAAGGGACGTGAGGAGTTCACCAAACCGTTGCGATGTTTATTTGTAAAATCCAGTTATGATCATGAACCTTCTATTTTCCATTTTGCAATTATGTGCTGCTTTGCATTGGTCTATCACATCGAACTTCAATAAAATGCATTGAGCCTTTTGGTTGCAACACAACAAACGAATAAAGGTTCAAGGGGAATGAAAACTATTGCAGCATACCACTTTGCAAAGGGATCAGAAATATGACTTGCAAAGGCTGTAATGAATCTGTTGACAAAGTAAACTCTGCTTGAGCTTTCTGTCAGCATAAAACTGAAAGAAACCTACCACTGAAAACTATAAAACCAGATTAGAGCTCCTGTTATTCATGTCGATGTTTTTTTTATCATGACAAACTAAGCAGAATCCCTCGAAGCTTTGGCTCTGAAGAGAAACATTACCTGCTTGTTCATAAAGACGTAGATGATCGGATTATAAACAGCCGCTGTCTTGGAGAAGAAAGCCGGGATGGCTGCCGCCCTTGGATCAAGCTCAATAGTGGGGTAAGCGGTGACCAAGATGGAGAAGGCTGCATAAGGGGTCCAACCCACCATGAACGCCACAATCATCACCACAACCATACGGGTCACCTGCCGCTCGGGCTTTCTGGCCGTTGCAATACGACCGTGAGATACCTGAAGGAAACAGAAACAGAGAGTATTAATGCACTGGGAAATCCGGTAGGAATTTAATGAAAAGGTAGATTTTTTATTGCAGAAAAAGTCATCAGTTTACAACTTTTTTTGTCATATATTAAATAGTAATGTCCATCCATCCATTTTCCATCACGCTTATCCCTCATGGGGTCGCGAGGGGTGCTGGTGTCTATCTCCAGCTGTCAATGTGCGAGAGGAGGGGTACAACCCTGGACAGGTCGCCAGTCCATCGCAGGGCAACACAGAGACAAACAACCATTCTCACACACACACACTTTAGAGAATTTAGAGAGGCCAATTAACCTAACAGTCACGTTTTTGGACTGTGGGAGGAAGCCGGAGTACCTGGAGAGAACCCACACATTCACAGGGAGAACATGCAAACTCCACCAGGGCAAGGGTAGGACTTGAACCCAGTACCTTCTTGCTGCAAGGCAACAGCACTACCCACTGTTGCACTGTGCAGCCCTATTAAATATCAATAATTAACAGAAAAACTTTATAGTCATGTCAGGAAGTATTTGTAAAGATATACATAAGTCTGGCTAGTTTGCCTGATATTTATAACAAATTTGGGGGCTATATGTGGTCATCTTGTATACTTGCTGATGTTCTGGCCTACATGGACTTTGTGTATCAGGAGAGTCCTTATGACCACTTGGAAACCCCAAAATCTCAACTTTTTGAAGATGATTTGATTCTGTTGGCACCTTCAGGCAATGACCTTCAGCGGGACCATTTCTCAGTCTATCTTTCTTCTGAGCCTCACATGGTCATAAGATATGGATGATGACCAGAAGAACGAGATCCCGGGGACAAGTGTGCTTCCTCTGTAAGGTGGCTTAGAGATAAGGTAAGCACCATCATCCAGTTAAGACCTTAGAAGGGCCTTACCACTTATACCTGATCAGGATGAAGATGCAGGAGAGACAAAGCCCTTCTTGCTTGGAGACACCTTCTGATAACCCAGAATGAGGTGGAGGGAGTCACTGGTGAGACAGATAACTGAGTTTTCCTCCTGGAACTATTTCTATCCCAACCCATCCTGGGATAAGCAAAATATGGTGGAAGAATAGGTGGATGGGTATGGTCATCAAGTATCCGATCAGGGTGCCTTTACACGGGGTGGAGAAAACTCCACTGTTGTACCATTACGCATATTTTTAAGTTAAGGTTTAATAAATAACTATCGGTCTGTTAGGTATTGTCTGGTGAATATAAGCCCAAGAGCTGATATCATGTCAATAGTTTAAAGGAATGATTCGAGCACTGGCGTTCTTTTAACAGCAAACTCTGCACACACATAGAATAAGGAGTGACAATTTCTCTTTAAGTACAAGAATTTATTTACAGAAATACAATGATCATCCAGAGAACACCAGAATGCAGTTTATCTGAATTAACACTATACTTCAATCAACAAATCCTCTCTACTAGGCTAGTGAAACGTATTTAAACTACTGAGGAAAACTAAGAAGCTAAGGGACTATGTACACAAAAGAAACAAAAGGGCAAAAGAAAAGAGTTGAAAACCATCATCAGAATAACTCCAAGTTAAAGAACCAAAGTTCATCTTAAAGACTGTGGAATGAAGTTAAATTAGCTTAACTAATTTAGAACAACCTTTGTATGTGTTTCAACTAATTTACAATGCAAATCTGAGTCACATGAAATATTATTTGAGGAAATAACATTTTAAAGAATGATTTGCTCTGTAAACCTTAATAACCTTTAGGACACTTGGTTTTATTAACACAATTATTTCTTCCATTAAGACTCAAATGGGACATTCCTCAAATTACGTCAAACTACTAAATTTAGAAGAGGCAGTGCGCCTGCGTTGCGGCCATCTTATGGTGAAACAAGCTGTGCAGAGGGTGTAGTGCTGTGTAGCATTTGCCACTAATTTAGACTTTTAAGCTCTATGTAATACATTTATTTTTTTAAAAAAAAAAAAAAAAAAAGGCGCCTTTCTAGACACTCAAGGTCACCGTACAGAAGGGTAAAAAGTCAGAAACAAAATCAAAACAAAAATCATTTAAAAAATACCGAGGCTGGGACAGGGAAATTGATAATTAAAGAGAATAGGCAGTCTTAAACAGATGAGTTTTGAGTTGTGATTTAAAATTTAGAAGTGAGTCCGTGTTTCTAAGTAGGGGTGGTAGAGAGTTCCAGAGGCGGGGGGCAGAGCGGCTGAATGCTCTGCTCCCCATGGTGGTGAGACGGGCGGAAGGGACAGACAGGTGTAAAGCAGATGAGGATCTAAGAGCACGGGAGGGGGTGGGAATGTGCAGGAGGCCTGACAGATAAGGGGGGGCTAGGTGGTGAAGGGCCTTGAATGTCACCATGAGAATTTTATATTGAATGCGGAACTGCACAGGGAGCCAGTGAAGCTGTTGGAGGACCGGGGTGATGTGGTGGATAGAGGGAGTTCTTGTTATGATGCGAGCAGCTGAGTTCTGGACCAGTTGTAGTTTATGGAGTGATTTTTGAAGAAGGCCGAAGAGGAGAGCGTTGCAGTAATCCAGTCGGGAGGTGACAAGGCTGTGCACAAGTATGGCAGCAGTGTGTGGGGTAAGGGAGGGACGGAGGCGGTTGATGTTTCTTAAGTGAAAGTAGGCAGACCGGGTAATGTTATTGATATGGGATTGAAAAGATAGGGTGCTATCGAGGATGACACCCAGACTCTTAACCTGGGGGGAGGGGGAGATGGAGGAACTGTCAATAATAAGTGGGAAACTGTCGGTTTTGGAAAGAGTTGATTTGGTGCCAATGAGTAGAACCTCGGTTTTACTACTGTTTAATTGAAGGAAGTTGTTAGTGAACCAGGCTTTTATTTCACAGATGCAATTTGTGAGGGAGGTGGGGGGAAGAGAGGACGATGGTTGCGTGGAGAGGTAGAGCTGGGTGTCATCAGCATAGCAATGGAATTGGATGTTAAATTTGCGGAAGATATTGCCAAGGGGAAGGAGGTAGATGATGAAGAGGAGGGGCCCAAGTACAGAGCCCTGGGGCACGCCTGAGGTGACGGGGGAGGGGGTGGATTTGAGGGTCTTCAGTTGAATGAACTGAGTGCGGTCAGAGAAGTAGGAAATAAACCAGTCCAACGGAGTGTTAGTGATGCCAATGGAAGAAAGCCTACTGAGGAGAGTGGTGTGACAGATGGTGTCAAAGGCTGCACTCAGGTCGAGGAGGATGAGGATGGTGAGTAGTCCAGAATCAGATGCCATGAGGAGGTCATTGGTGATTTTGATGAGTGCTGTTTCAGTGCTATGGAGTGGCCGAAAACCAGACTGAAATTCTTCATACAGGCTGTTGGCAGATAGGTGAGTATGGAGCTGGGAGGCAACTGTTTTTTCAAGAATTTTGGAAATGAAGGGTAAATTGGAGATAGGACGGAGGTTGTTGAAGTTGATCGGGTCGGCACCAGGTTTTTTTACAATCGGGGTGATGGCAGCAGTTTTGAGAGGTGTAGGGACAGTTCCAGTGGTGAGAGAGGTGCGGATGATAGCGGAGATGAGGGGAACCAGAGAGGGGAGGCAGGTTTTGACAAGTTGTGTTGGGAAGGGGTCCAGTTGACAGGTGGATGGTTTTGATTTCCGGATGAGCTCTGTGATTTCCGAGACAGTGGGAAGATGGAAGGAGGAGAGCGACTGTGTAGGCGAGGGAAGATCTACTGAGGTGCTGAGATGAGCCGTTGATCCAAGGTTTTGGTGAATGTTCTTGATTTTTCCTGTGAAGTATGACATGATGTCATTGCAGAAGGAGGTTGTGTAAAGGTGCGGGGGGAAAGAGTCCTGGGGTTTGATAGTATTATTGAGTATAGAGAAAAGTGACTTAGAGCTATGTTGATTGGCAGTGATTAAGCTGGAGTAATACTGTGATTTAGTGCTGGCAATGGAGTCCTTATAGTGAATAATGTGATTATTGTACATTTCTTTGTGTATAGTGAGACCAGTTTTTCTATAAAGTCTTTCGAGTTGCCGTCCTTTGGTTTTCATGCGTTGGAGATTTGGGGTGTACCAGGGGGCGGAGACGGAAAAAGAAACAAATCTATTTTTTAGTGGAGCAAGTGAGTCAAGGATATTATGGAGACCAGTGTTGTAGTGGAGGACCAGGTCATCAGGGGTTAGCAGATTATTGAAGTCAAGGAGGCAGGAAGAGTGGATACTTGAAATAAGGGTGGAGGGATCAATGTTCTTTATGTTCCGGAAGGATATGAGGCGGGATGTTTTAGAGATAGAGAGGGTTATATTCACTTCAAATGAGAGGAGAAAATGGTCAGTTATGGGGAGTTCATCAGATGTTATGTTGTGGGGGATGACGCCAGAGCAGCAGATTAAATCCAGAATATGTCCTTTGGAGTGTGTGGGGGTAGTGGTGTATTGCTGACATCCAAAACTCTCTAGGCAGGAAGTAAAGTCTTTGGTGAGAGGCAAATTGGTATTGTCCATGTGGATATTGAAATCACCCAGTAGGATTAAGTTTGGTGATAGAGAGGATAGGTGGGTGAGAAAATCGGCAAACTCTGTTAAAAAGGCACTATTCGGTTTTGGGGGGCGGTAGACAGCAGCAATGATGGTTGGAGTTGGACCAGATAGCTTGCAGACTGTGGATTCAAACGTGCTTGAGACTGGCGCAGATACCGGCGAGACTTTCCAATTCTCGCGATGAATTATCGCGAGACCTCCTCCGCGCCCGGAACCACGGGGTTGAGAGATGTAAACAAACCCATTAGGAGTGGAATCGTTGAGCTGAGAGTATTCTTGGGGCTGTTGCCAGGTCTCGGTTAAACAGAGAAAGTCCAGTTTACGGTCAGTGATGAGGTCCTGAATGAGATGTCCCTTGCTTGTCAGTGAGCGGATGTTAAGCAGAGCAAAGTTGAGTGCAGTGTTGTTGCAGCTGGTGGTGGTGCTAGCCGACCGAGCTAGGCGGGCTAACACGCTGTGGTCGACAGCCCGGCTGGTGGAGCATGGAGGGCGACGAATCCCCCGTCGGGAGCTGGACCAGATGGATTTTATTGCTGTTGAACCGTTGTGGTGGAAAATCCGGCGGGACCCTCGGTGGATGTATCTCCGGCGTGGCTGGAAGGTGATGTCCGGGTGAAGGTGGAGTGCCTCGGGCGCAGGTCCGGGCGAGTGACAGCGGAGCCGGAGCAGGTCAGCGGCTGAATACTGCAGCAAACCCGCCACTTGCAGGTGAGCGGGCAGTAGGAATATCCAGATGCAGATGTGGTCGTAACGAGCTGACTGGACCACACACACATTATTATCCCATCGGTGTATAAAACCCTTATGGAAATAAAGTTTGTCCGTCCGTCTTCTTCCGCTTATCCGGGGTCGGGTCGCGGGGGCAGCAGCTTCAGTAGGGAGGCCCAGACGTCCCTCTCCCTTCAGCGTGTCCTGGGTCTTCCCCTGGGCCTCCTCCCGGTGGGACGTGCCCGGAACACCTCACCAGGGAGGCGTCCAGGAGGCATCCTAATCAGATGCCGCCTTAAAAGTCGCACATTTCAGTGGCTTTAAACTTACGGTCTGATTTTATCCCCCATGGCTGAAAGCACAACACTACAATCTGAAATACACCAGATGGTGGTGGGTCACATTAGAAACACAGTGAGCTCCCTAATAAATATGACAGAGCTTGTGAGAGCATCTAAAACAAATCTTTTTGCTGTGGCTGTACGTATATCAGGGGCATTGGTGGAGTGGGGCTCGGGGTGATGACAAAGGCGCCCTTGAATCCAAAAGTTGGGGCCGCAGGCATTGGTGTTGCTTGGTCGTTGAGAATTTGAAGCACAGCTGGCCTCAGGCCCAGGGTCCAACCACATTTTGATAACAGTGTGCTAGCATGCTAGTAGCACATCAGCATCACGATTGCCATAAAAGTGACGATGGTTTTCTAAATTCTGGTGTTGCACAGAATAACACTTCAAAGCTGTATCTATCCAGCACTGATGCTGGAAGTCTTCTACAGGAGACAGCAGTCAAAACGTCTTGGACTGTCGGGTCCCTCAAGCATTTTGTGTTGTGCGGGAACTGACCTTTCTGAGCTTCCTGAGGAGCTTCCCATAGCAGAAGAATATCACTCCAAGAGGAAAAATGAAACAGGTGACGAAGAAAGTGATAATGTAGCTGTGGTCCGTTATGTTGGTCGAATACCTGTTGAGAGGTAGACAAAAAAGAAAAAAAATACAATAAAGAAAAAAATCAATGTGAATCATTCCATTAATCATTGTTACAGCACTTCTTGATGAGGTAATAAGCTGATGATTGGATCAGCTGTTACGCTAATTGAGTGTCACTCTAACAACCAAAAGGCAACAAACAATTCCCAGCTATGAGTTGCTGTGAAATTCGGGGGCTTTTATGTGACCCAAGAGAAACGCCACAGTTCGGCTCCTCATCTGAGCTTCGGTTAAAAGGACAATTTCACAGCTGAGACAAATCTCGGTGAACACTTAAGAGCCCTCAGGACACCGATTTAGTCTAATTAAGTCGTTTCCATAAGAACATCTTCTCTAATGAAGCAACCTTCAGGGGGAGGTGTTCCTGCACATTTGTGCTTACTCTATGCTAAAGAACTGTAGCAAGACCAGATTTGTAAATGTTGATTCTCCACGTTGCTGATAATAGAGTTGTAGGCATCCAACATGTACTGAACTGAGCCGAAAACTCAGTTTTGCTGTAGACATTCCTGAGAAGGCGAGGTCTTTGAATGCATCATGAAAGAGCAGCTGCTGGGGAAATCCCTTCTGGTCAGAGGAAAGTGTTAAAATAACACAGTAGGAGGAAACATTGTTATTCAATTTTGGTTAAACAGAAGTTGCTGACTTTACTATTGGCTGATCTTTCAATGCAACTGACTGTATGTGCTCTCTTTTGTCCTATAGACTTGAAAGCTGGCTCAGAGTTTATCTGCTTAGCTGTGTTTCTCTCAGAGATGAAGTCACTAAAGGGGCCATTACCCTTTTGCTTTTCTCTAACATAGAAAGTTTTCCTGGATCAGTGCTTCTGTGTTATTTTTGTGTCTCTGCTCTGTCTTCCCAAATCCCCAGTCGGTCGTGGCAGATGGCCATTCACACTGAGCCTGGGTCTGCTAGAGGTTACTTTCTGTTAAAGGGGGGTTTTCCTCTCCACTGTCACTACATGCATGCTCGGTTTGAGGGATTGCTGCAGAGACCAACGGGACTATGCAAGCTACTGTCCACTCTCGTCCAGGAGGAGTGAATACTGCTAGTCAATGACTTAATGCAATCCGCTGGGTTTCCTTAGATGGAGAACCGATCTGTTTGAATGATTGACTTTGTAAAGCGGCTTGTAATGAGCTGTGTTGTTAATTGGCACTATATAAATAAACTGAAATGAACTGAAAACTGAATTGAAAAATAGTTAAAGTACATAAGATAACAAATAGATGTTGGAGCAAAATAGTGAATTATCACTCCATTTCTTTAAAAAATGTGTTATTTAGATTTAAATATATATTTATAAAGTGAGGTAAAATGTAACCATGAACAGTTAGCTTGAAGTTTTATGAGTAAAGTTTTGCATTGTTTTTTTCCACAACTTGCATTCATCTTGCATACCATAGAGTTCGTCCTTTTCGAAAGCATGTGTTTCTGACATTGCCTGACCCTTTTTGAGTAAACAGACAGCAACTGAGGTTTCATAACATTGTGCTTCCTTCAATTAAGTGGAGGAACAGAGGAAGCAACAGCTATGACCAACCGCAAAGACATGCTGAGAAGCATGCTGTGAGGTAAACTCAGTTCTACGTAACCCAGTTACCATAATGCTATCTGAACTTTTAGAAGCTGTCTTTCCCTGTATGTAGGTTATCAGTGTGAACAGGTGCTGGGTATCAGCTACCTCATCTCTCACTACTCTGATTTTAATTAATTTGATATTTAGTCTGCTAATATGCCTAATCGACCTGGTTGAAGCTACATTTAGACCAGCAAAGGGATGTTTGCAAAGGGAATATTAAAAACTAAGAATGAGCAAGTAGATTATTTTTGGTGATAAAAGATGGTGAGTAAATTCTGATAATGGCGATCTATAAAAATCCACTAGAGTGTGTTTCTATTTGCTGCTCCTGTTCCTCACCGCCGACCTACTTCTGTGTGGGGTGTAAGGCGGCTCTGAGGGCCTGGTGCCTGGAGCTGCTGAGACTTTTGGGAGACAAAGCGACCTGGCCTTTGCCTCTCTTGAGAGCTGAATGTTGCAAGCGTTCTGCCCTCTCAACATCTTTGTACTTCCACGTGACGCATTGAGGCCGCCACAAGCACACTTGTTTCTACACATCGACCCCCACATCCAGGCACTCATACAAACACAGGTTTCTCTTTCATAAGGTGACATTGTCTGTATTTTACTTGATGTTTTACTACAACCTAAGGTAGATGTGAACTATTACTACGCTCTTAACTAAATATTACCCCCCTGAAATAGGTACTTTACTGATTAGATGTGTCTAAACTGATGGACCAACAAGATCATTTTGAATGTTTTTACCTTTTGTCATGTTACAACAAAGTTCTTTGTATTTTTTATGTGACATATGAGTACAAAGCAATGCATTAAAGTCAACTTGTTTTTACTATTAGCAGCTGTGCCTGTATTTATATTCAGTTTAATCAGTATTTTTCTCACTCTATCGAGTTCTACTGTTCTCCAATTTGCATTGCTTGTCGTCATTTCAGCTTTTAACTTTTTATTCTCTCTCTTTTTTTCTTCATAGTAGATACTGGTCTGGCGTTCTGTTAGCTGTGACATCATCCAGGGAAGACAGATCACCCGTTATTACCATCTAATGTAGATGGTAATAACGGCTTCATGCTTGCTCAGTATGAGGGATTGCTGCAAAGCCATGGACAATGCAGATGACTCTCACTTGGGCTCTACGCTTCTTCAGGAGGAGTGAATGCTGCTTGTCGGGACTTTGATGCAATGAACTGTGTTCCCTTATATAAGAATTTTTTTGACCAATCTGTATAATCTGACCCAATCTGTATAATCTAATTGAATTTAACTTTGGAAAGTGCCTTGAGATGACATGTTTCATGAATTGGCGCTATATAAATAAAATGGAATTGAATTGAGTATCTACGAGTCAATACTTTTAAGAACCACCATTAGAGACGCAAGTCTTTTACAAGTTTCCTCCTGGATTGTCCTTTATATAGCTGTAACCTTCTCCACATCAACTCTGACCAACTTCCCTGTTCGTCCTGAAGAAAGTCACCTGCACAACACAACGCTGCCACCTCATATTTGAACCATAACGACTACTAACGAGCACTAACGATCTGTTGCTAACCTGATCATCCTCTTTTGCATGTGAACAACCGGTTTTGATTGTCATTGTTAAAGTTGTTGATCCACTGTGCAAAGGTACTGCTTATAAGGCTGAGTTTACCTTTAACTCTTCAGACTGAAGAAGTCTCTTGGAGAAGAGACGAAATGTTTCAACAAAAAAAGAACCTGTCCAGAAGACCTGTCCAATTTCTGTTTTATGTTTTGTTTTGTTTTTTCACTGAGGTGTAGTGTTAGTTTGCTCCCTTGTGGTTCGCCTCATATCAGAACACCTTCTGCCACTTCGTCCCCTACATTACCTGTGGCAAACTCCAAATATACATGGACAGGTCATAGCAAGGTCTTTGGAGTTTCTCTGAACAATGTCTTTCTTCTTGCCACTCCTCCAAAAAGGCCAGACTTGTGGAGTGCTCAAACTAGTTTTCCTGTCGACAAATTCTCCAAACCGAATTGTCGATCTCCTCCACAGTTACCATGGGCCTTTTGATTTTTGGGGTATTCTTGATAACCTACCCCTCTTTCAAACTAACAACATTCTCATGACCTCTGTACTGTGTTCTCTGATCTTAATGATGCTGTTTGCTCACTGTGTCCTTTAACATTTACATTTTACTGAAAACAACCCTCATGGGTGCTCCGTTGACTTATCAGCTGACTGGTTAAAGGTATACTATGCAACTGGGATTGATTTTCCAGCGAGGCGCCCCCCAGAGGGCGAAAGTAAAAGTGCACTGTCGTAAATATGCTCAGCTGTTCTCCTGGTTTATCCGTCAAGCCAGGCGCGGTTGTTTTGAGCTTAGCAGACAGGCGAACGCAACGAATACAAAAGTCGAAAAAACGGCAGTACAAACAATGACTAACACAGTGAAAGTATTAACATGCACACAGAGAGAGAGAAACCATTCCAATGCAGTGTTTCCCCTAGGAATTTGCTTACCGGACGACCGGCGGAGCGGGGGGTGGGGGGGGGGGGGGGTGTAGAGACAAGCTTTGAGCGGCCGGCGGAGCGAGCGGCGAGCGGCCGGCGGGCGGGTTGGCGGGCGGGGGAAAGAGACAAGCTTTGAGCGGCCGGAGGAGCGAGCGACCGGCGGGCGGGGGAAAGAGACAAGCTTTGAGCGGCCGGAGGAGCGAGCGGCCGGAGGAGCGAGCGGCCGGCGGGCGGGTGGGCGGGGGAAAGAGACAAGCTTTGAGCGGCCGGAGGAGCGAGCGGCCGGGTGGGCGGGGGAAAGAGACAAGCTTTGAGCGGCCGGAGGAGCGAGCGACCGGCGGGCGGGGGAAAGAGACAAGCTTTGAGCGGCCGGAGGAGCGAGCGGCCGGAGGAGCGAGCGGCCGGAGGAGCGAGCGGCCGGAGGAGCGAGCGGCCGGCGGGCGGGTGGGCGGGGGAAAGAGACAAGCTTTGAGCGGCCGGAGGAGCGAGCGGCCGGGTGGGCGGGGGAAAGAGA
Source organism: Fundulus diaphanus (assembly GCA_037039145.1). Lineage (NCBI taxonomy): Eukaryota > Metazoa > Chordata > Actinopteri > Cyprinodontiformes > Fundulidae > Fundulus > Fundulus diaphanus. The sequence goes on along the minus strand of CM073121.1, from coordinate 47,937,640 downwards.
CAAGCTTTGAGCGGCCGGAGGAGCGAGCGACCGGCGGGCGGGGGAAAGAGACAAGCTTTGAGCGGCCGGAGGAGCGAGCGGCCGGAGGAGCGAGCGGCCGGCGGGCGGGTGGGCGGGGGAAAGAGACAAGCTTTGAGCGGCCGGAGGAGCGAGCGGCCGGGTGGGCGGGGGAAAGAGACAAGCTTTGAGCGGCCGGAGGAGCGAGCGACCGGCGGGCGGGGGAAAGAGACAAGCTTTGAGCGGCCGGAGGAGCGAGCGGCCGGAGGAGCGAGCGGCCGGAGGAGCGAGCGGCCGGCGGGCGGGTGGGCGGGGGAAAGAGACAAGCTTTGAGCGGCCGGAGGAGCGAGCGGCCGGGTGGGCGGGGGAAAGAGACAAGCTTTGAGCGGCCGGAGGAGCGAGCGACCGGCGGGCGGGGGAAAGAGACAAGCTTTGAGCGGCCGGAGGAGCGAGCGGCCGGAGGAGCGAGCGGCCGGCGGGCGGGTGGGCGGGGGAAAGAGACAAGCTTTGAGCGGCCGGAGGAGCGAGCGGCCGGGTGGGCGGGGGAAAGAGACAAGCTTTGAGCGGCCGGAGGAGCGAGCGACCGGCGGGCGGGGGAAAGAGACAAGCTTTGAGCGGCCGGAGGAGCGAGCGGCCGGAGGAGCGAGCGGCCGGAGGAGCGAGCGGCCGGCGGGCGGGTGGGCGGGGGAAAGAGACAAGCTTTGAGCGGCCGGAGGAGCGAGCGGCCGGGTGGGCGGGGGAAAGAGACAAGCTTTGAGCGGCCGGAGGAGCGAGCGACCGGCGGGCGGGGGAAAGAGACAAGCTTTGAGCGGCCGGCGGAGCGAGCGGCCGGCGGGCGGGTGGGCGGTGGAAAGAGACAAGCTTTGAGCGGCCGGAGGAGCGAGCGACCGGCAGAGCGGGGGAGACAAGCTTTGCGCGCATATGAGTTAGTTTTTTTTTTTTTTTTTGAATGTTGGGAGGCGGTAGCGTGAGGGAAACCCTCCAATGTTACTTACAATCGCATCAGCAGAAACGCGAGGTCCGCGTCAGCCTTGCAGCCTTCTCTTTCTTTTAGCTCTCGCCATTCGGAAAAAGCTTGCCCGATGTTCACCCGTGTACGACTCCTCTTTCTGTCCAGAGCCCTTTTCCTCTTTCTTGCCTGCTCCAACATGGGCTTTCGCTGTTTTATCGCTGGTTCTGCCATGATAACTGCACAGATATCGCCACTGCGCTAGCAACAAACATGTTCTCGCCGTAAAGCAAGGCCGACTCTCGCGATCTTGCACGAGATTCTGAGTCTGTGGGCGCGGGCCGAGGGCTCCTGCAGTTGCAAGTGCGGTATTTCCCCCACAGACCACCAGGGCGGCCAAGAAAACCTTTGTTCAACCTGAAATGACTCATTGAATCATCCAAAACGGTATGGAACACATTAATTAACTGAAAAATGTTGCATAGTGTGCCTTTAAGTCAAAACGGTTGCACTGGATTTTATTTTGGGGCATCAGGGTTCTGGATTCATTTTCCAAAACATCTGAATATTTTAAATGCACAGAAATATTTTTGAACAATCTTTTCACAATTGGCTTACGTAACGTCTAACTGTGTTGATCTATCAGATAAAACAAAAAACACTGTAGTTTGTGTGGTCATAAAATGTTAAATATGATGAACTTTTTTACAGCACTGTAACATTTGAAAAATTTTAATGAATTGTTTTACATCCATCTACAACAGACTAAAAGTAATTCACCCCTGTTTGGGATTTCTGATGTGTTGTTGTCTCACAACTTGGAATTAAAATGGATTGTTTGAGAGTTTGCACCATTTCATTTACAGAACATGCCTACAACTTTGACAATTTTTGTTTACTGTGAAGCAAATAACAGAAAACTTCAGTAGAGCCACCCTTTTGCAGCAATAGGGGGTTTTCAGCTGACGTCACGCTCACGTCACTACTCTGCGCGTCCGCCGTATTGGGTGGCAGTCGTTTCGCAACGTTGACCCGCATTGTATTACACCTTAGGCAGTATTGGAAGTGAACAATGGTGAAAACGTGTTTAATGGTTGGTTGCACGGCCCGTGGAGGTGGAGATCAACGCTCTTTCTTTCGCCTACCAGCCGTGATAGTGAATCAGTGCGAAAAAACAAAACAGCTCTCTGAACAACGCCGTCACCTATGGCTGACACGGATATCCAGGTCCGATTTGGACAGTGTTAAGCTGGAATACGCCAGAGTCTGCGGTGCTCACTTTGTCACAGGTAAATTAACTGTTAAGTATTTAAAACATGTAAACCGTTGCTGTATTGTGGGCTGTAACAGCGCAACACATGATCGCCATGGGAAAAACATAGAAACGGGTTAATTTTCCACCGCTTTCCTGCCTGGAGGCGCAACCACGGAGAACAACTGTTATAGATAACAAAGAGTCGTCGGCTCGCTTGGATCGCGGCTGTAACTTTCCACAGTATCCCGATGTCAATGAGAGTGTGTTCTAAACGTTTGAAACACATAGCAGTTAGTTAAAAGTACATTACATGCGTGAGTGGTTGTTAGCACTAACAGTTAGCATGTGCCAGAGCCCGTCTGAGCACAGCTTACCTTTGAACGAGTTACTGTGTTCCCACTGTTTGCTGGCTTTATGATCTGCAGCTCCTGAACCCATCCATTCGTAAACTGCACATGAGACTCCAAGGACTTGTAGCTTCAGAACTGTTCTGAAGTATAGGCGCTCACACCACAAACAAGGTAGCCGAAGACGTCCGATATGGAAAGTGACGTCCGCGCTACTTCCGGGTTACGCCGGTAGGCTTTTGCCGGCGTAAATACGGTAAATACAACTTAATTTTGCACTGGTCATTGTTCTGATTAAATAATTAAAGCCGCAAGCGGCGTCGAGCGGCCCTGCAGCCAAGCGCCTTCGCGCACCGCCGGCAGTCAGCCACCGCAGAAGCATGCGCCGCATTTGCGTCGGATTGTTTACATTTTTACCATCTTATTAAAACTCACCCGTCCACGTATGATGGCGATTTCCTTGATGTACATAACTTCGACATCTCGTACCCAACCAGATGTGAACTGGTTGTGAGCCTCTAGACCCTTGTAAGCTCTCATTTCCTCAAGAGTGTGCAGAGGGTTTTCACCGAACACCAGGTAATGCACTATGTCGCCGTGCTCTACATTTGGCCAATCATCAGGATTACGGCTAAACAAGGCACCGTGGAGGGCATAGGGGTCCATATGGTCGATCACGGAACATTTCCTCAGATATACGTCCTTATCTGGTCGCTCTAGCGTGCTGGCATACTTATCCATTCTCGATACGAAAATACGTGTAGGACAACTAGAGATAAGGAAGTGTACCACCCAATATGGCGGACCGGAAGTTGGCCAGTGACGTCAGTGAAAACCCCCTATTGTAGCTGTAACTGGCTTTGGATCTGAGCTCACCTCATCTTGGGACTGGGTTTTCTGTCCATTCCTCAAGGCTAAACTACTCCAACTCCTTCATGTTGGATGATTTTCACTTGTGAAAACCATCTTCAAGTCTAACCACAGATTTTCTACTGGACTGAAGTCTAAACTTTGGCTAGACCATTCCAACAAATTTAAATATTTCCCCCTCCAGTGTAGCTTTAACAGTTTGCTGTTATTGTCCTGAACCTCTGTCCCAGTCTCAAGTCACAGGCAGACTGACATAGGTTCTGCTCAAGAATATCCCTGTGCTTATCACATCCGTCTTTCCATCAACTCCGACCAGTCTCCCAGTCTCTGCCGCTGAGAAGCATCCCCACAGCATGATACCACCACCATGTTTCCTTGTGGGTATGGAATGTGTTTGAAAAGTGGTGGTTGACAAGTTCAATTGGTTGCACAACAACTTTTTAGGGCTTTCGTAGGAAAGGGGATAGAAGCATTATGCACAAGCCAATTTTCATGATTTTATTTATTTTTATTCTTTTTTTATATTTATTTTACTTTATTCTTCACAAACATGCAAAAAAATTTAAATTCCGGAATCTGCAGAATTCAACTACAGTGTTTATTGACACCACTTTCTAATTAACCGTTGCGCATGAACGTGGCTGCAGCACTGATGTGTGGGTACAGATTTTCAGCGACAAACGTTTTTACATCATAGAGACATTTAAATTCACCTGCTTCTGCTGTTAACCAATGCTTTCTGTTGGAAATCCTGCAGCGTGCAGACATGGTAAGTCACTACTTTTATTTGCCCAGTTACATTTACTTGAGTTCGTTTTTGAAAGACAATTGCTTGTAGGATATTATTTTAAAGTAACCTCTAACAGTGTGCAACCAAGAGGTTCGCCTGGTTATCCATGTGCCTGAACTCTCCAATGGGAGATCCATTAATTGTCTTAAGTGAACAATGTGTCCTCCCATGCTTTGGTTTCACAAATGATTCATTTGTGCTGGAGGTCAACGCTCAGTTTTATATCTGCATGCCTTTGATCAAAACAGCTAAACAGCATCATCCAGATGGTTCCCTGAGAGCTGAGGTTACAGCAGGCCTGCTTCTTCAGTTCCTTTATGAAACAAATTCATGTGAGCTCATACGGCTTAGGGAGCCCTGAAAATGGGAGCCCCTGGGCTGTGTGTAGAAGCTCTGTGATCTTTATCTGGTCATGTAGAAGGTATGTTATAAAAGGTATGTGGATAAAAAAGGATTCTCTATTATTAGGCTGAAGTTCAGGGAAACCTACCACAATCGCTCAGCACTGCAATACAAACATAGCTAAGACTTATCACCCGAAACTCTTTTTTAATTTTCCCAGAATTTTTCCCCATTTTGCCATTTTCTGTACTGGGAATGGGATTTTACGAGATAGACCAAGCACATCAAACAAAGTACCGCCCTTCATGATGTTAAAAGGAAGGAAAATCCCAAAGGGTTTTCAAACATTTTTGGAAATAAAAAACTGAAAAGTATGAAATCCATGCATATTCCTTTACTCTGATAACCATAAATAAAAAGTCAGTGCAACCCATTGAAGGTGTGCAAGGCTAGTAGAGACATACCAAAAGAAGTTGTGGCAATGCAAGCTATAGACTCATGGTAGCTGAAGACATGCCACACTTCAGAGTTAGAAATGTTGAAAACCCATCTGTCCTTTTTCTTCCACTTTACAATCATGCACTGTGCTGTGTGGGTCTCTATAGCATAAAATCCTAACAAAATACGTTGAGTTTTGACGTTGTGACGCGATAAAATGTTAAAAGGTTCAAGAAGCATGAGTACATTGGTAAAACACTGCATGAATGAGTTATAAATAATTATAAAAGATGACTTTTGTTTTGTTATGGGGTGGAATATCTTGTGGTGGTGACCATAAAGTTGTAATTTAAAACCATAGAGATGAAGAAACGGGAAAGAGAAGAAGCAGAAAGGAGAGGAACGTGCACGCTCCAAACAATTCACCATACTCTGACTCCATTCTGAGAGGATGTGTGAATCATTTGACTAAAGCTGATATCAAACATTATGAACAATTATTGTTTTATGCATACATGAGGTGAACCATTACTGAACAGCATGTAAACACGGCTAGTGTGGCAAGCCTTTACGTACAGAAGTCTTTGTTCAGCTCAGGTTTGTGACATTAAAAACATTTCATCTCATCATGACACCTTTGATTTTTCATTAGATACAACCTAAGAAAGAGAACATTTGAGATTTTTAGAAACTTTACTTGTTAGGCATCTAAATTGAGCAGATGATTTTGTGCATTTGTATTGTATTTTTTATATGTGAAGCTTCAGTTGCCAACTTGTGATTGGGAATAATAAAGATAAAGGGCTGATTCAAGCACAAAGAAATCAGATTTGATATTTTACCACAACAAAGGGTCTCCGCAGAAACAGCACTTCAGTTGCGATCAATATTTCCCAAACCTCACTGTCATTTTAGAACTAATTTTTCAGTTAGGAAACACCACAAAAGTGGCGCCACAGTGCAGCATAAATAGGAAACACTAGCGTTTTTCTGGCTTCTTTACCAACATTTCAAAATTTTCACTCTTTGTTCAGTCGCATATTTGTATGGACAATATGGCTCCATGGCTAGGGTGTCTTTCTGTCACAGGGCAGCTCAAACATTTGAAAAAAGCTTCCACTCTAGGACTGTTTTGCCTACATTGCATGTCTACTTCATTGGGATTGGACACTTTTCTTTATAAAGCAGTTTTTGCTGCTATAGGCTTAGGCTGCTGGAGGACATCAGGGTCACTTTTTCTCACTCTGCTGAGTTCTCCTACTGTTCTCCAGTTTACATTGTTTGTTGTTATTTCAACTTTAAACTTTTTGTCATTTTTTCTTCATAGTAGCTACACCTGGTCTGGCGTTCTGTTAGCTGTGACATCATCCAGGGGAGGCAGATCATCCTCTATTACCATACAACATAGAAAGTACTCCTGGATCAATGTGTGCTTCTGTGCTTTCTGTGTCTCTGCTCTGTCTTCTCTAACCCCTAGTGGGTCGAGGCAGATGGCCGTTCATACTGAGCCTGGTTCTGGTTCTGCTGGAAGTTTTCCATCCTGTTAAAGGGGAGTTTTCCTCTCCACTGTCGCTTCATGCATGCTCAGTATGAGGGATTGCTGCAAAGCCATCAACAATGCAGACGACTGTCCACTGTGGCTCTACGCTCTTTCAGGAGGAGTGAATGCTGCTTGGAGAGACTTGATGCAACCTGCTGGGTTTCCTTAGAGAGGAAATTGTATGAAAATTGTATGAAAAAAATCTGTATAATTAGATTGAATTTCACTTTGTAAAGTGCGTTAAGATGATATGTGTTGTGAATTGCCGCTACATAAATAAAATTGAATTGAGTTAAATCCTACTCCCCATTCCTTGACGCCATTGAGGAATCTTTCTCAGCATGGAGATGGAAAGTATATCATCGCCAGCAACATGCACATATGACCCGTCAGGCTGCCATGGATGCAGGTCGTGATGACATGCCTGCAGAGGCTGGACAAGATACTCTAAAAGATCCTTTCCACGCGGCATCACAGGAGAAGACATTCACCGTGATGTGGATGAGAATTTGTGGCCCAACAGACAGGAACGTCAGGAGGTGCGGGAAGAAGATTGTCCTACGTTCACATTTCTGCTTTTCTTTTGTTTTCTCTTTGTACCATGCAGTGATATCTTTTCCCTTCTGCATCACATTGACACGGTCTGTCAACAAATTGCAGTACAAACAGTAAAAGCGTAAACGTGAATCTTGCCCTGTCTCTTGCAATCAGTCTCCCACACATGCTAAGGTGTAAGTTACAATTTACAACAATTGTCCTCCCTACAGAGTACACTGCTACATTGACAACATGACTAAGCAATTTGAATGCCTTATCTGCACACAGTGACACGAGGACTTGTGCTTCTGATGGCACTCTGACATCTTCGCTATCAGAAATATTAGGAGACGAACTAAGGATTTTGAGCAAGAAGCAGGTTTTTTGCAGAAAATGCATGATGTTTTGCTATTTTTATAAATTGGAGAAATGCACTTACTGTTTTGCAAATGTCGAGGATGATTCAAGAAATATATCAAAGTGAAGAAGAAAAACTGTAATTTCTTCCTGCAGTAAATCAAGGAGTACGACCTTCCACAGGAGCTGCTGTCCATCTACTACAACACTGCTATTATTTAGTCTTAATGTGTGGTTTGGTTCAGCCATAAGATAAGATGAGTGGGTCAGCGGAGAGGACCATTGTGGCTGAGCTTTCCTCCATCCAGGTCTAGGGTCAGCAAAAAGGCTGCTAACATCTACAGACAGCTTACATCCTGGACACAAACTAGTTAGACTTTTACCCTCAGGTCAGCGCTACAGAACACTATTTTATAAAAATCAGCCACCACAGACAGTTTGTTCCTCCAGGTTGTCAATCTTTTTCTTTTCTTTACATAACAAACAAACTGTTTATATAATCATACTAAATATCTCCACACTGTGAGCACTTTAACAGAAGACAAATTCCTTGATTGTACACAACGATGGTCAAATAAAGATTATTCTGATAGTATATACCACTGCTTAGGAATGGCATTTAAAGGGGGCATATCATGCTTTTCAGTCCCTATTTTTCAGATTGATATCATTCAGTTGTGGTCTATATAAAGTGGAATGGGGTACCGCGCACGTGACGTCACCGCCTCAAGAGCAACGCCCCTTTTGCAGCTTAGGTAGCACAAACCGATAGAGAACGCACGTAGCAACCAGCAACAGAACCAGCGATATGACCGACTTTGCAGCCATTAAACTTTCCCAAAACGATTTCCCAGGCGCACGGTTTACTGGTCGCACTGTCGAAGAACACACCAACCTTCAGCTCAAACGATGGCTTGAGTGTCGAGGGCTTAAAAAGACCGGAAAACGAGTCGATAGAACGGTAAGCTTTGTTTTTTTTTTTCCTGCGCGGCGGTCATGCCGTCGTCGGTCGTTTTTTTGTTTGTAATCACCGTCCAGGGATCGGTATATGTTTAATGTTTGTCTCATTTGAAATGTTTTTGAGTAGGCTATCCTGGTAGCAGGGTATCATGTTAGCGCCTGCTACCATGATAGCCTATATGCTATCATGGTAGCAGGCGCTTCATTACTAACATGTCGGCCACCAAAATAATCTTACCTGTTCACTACTTGATGTCGCTGGAATTGGGTCAGGATGTTCTTCGGTTGTGCCCTTTCCTCCGACAAAATGCTTGCTACATATGTAGGCCGACCGCACCGATGGACCAAGCGCACACATTTCTCCTTGGCACTCTTGAATTTCGGGAAAGTAATGAAGAAAACATCCTTCATATGCGGCCGATCAGCGTAACTCGAGTCGCTGTTGCACGTTCCATAGCAACAATGTTTATAAACCATGGTCTTAGATTTTGGAAAAAGCAGTCTTTTAAACGAGTACAACCTAGGCTAACGCACGTCTCTTCCACAGCAAAACAGCGGCGGGTTTGGGAGTTTGTCCTACTGCGTACCACGTGATGTGACGTCATCATGACGTTACGTTTCTAAAAATAGCTCGCTCGTGGTACGCCATTGCAATTTCTTGGTTTGAACTCCTCTTTAGTTTACCCTACATTCCCCCTTTTTGCCCCTGGTCTGAGGTGCGTCTGAGAGCAACTAATTCTGGTGCTGTCTCTTTAAATGTAAATGTGGCACTTCACACCCCACCCCCTCCCAGGTGTCAAAGCAATCCACTCAACCAGTTTGGCCATTCTTGCTCTATACTGGGGGACAGAGAAATTAACAACCCAAGATTTGGACTTATCCACTTGTAGCTAGCATCCTTGAGCTTGGACTGCAAAATCTCTCTGCAAAATAAAAATGGTAGGCCGTAATTCCACGACCTTGTATAGCAGTTCCAAATCAAATACTGTGACGTAATTGTTTTAAAAAAAAACATGATAGAGAAGAGAGAAACCTGTTTGTCTAGATAAATATGAACCCGAACAGAATGTAAAGATATCTGTGCAGCACTTGGAGAGAGTGGATACATTTTTTCTGCTATCCTAGAGGCTCCAAGTACACAACGTAAATACATTTAAAGTGTAAAAAAGTGTATTGTACATGATATGTCCTCTTCAAGAAGATACCTGTTTGGGAATAAATTTAACGCCTATTTTAGTGATTTAACAGCTTTGTAATGTATTTGCCATTTAGTTCAAAATCTAAAATGGGTTGATTGATCAAAGCTGGACTTAATAAGCAGATAGAACAGAGGTTCCTTAATACACAATTTGAGTCTTATAAAATCTTTGTTAAAACTCTTAAAGGCAACTTTCAGTGTTCTTCTTTTTACAATTAGGAACCACCTAGATTGAGAAAAGGGTAAAAACTGCAAAACATAGATAGATAAAGCTTTAACTGAATACTTTTGAATTGGTTACTTATTTGTGAAGCTTTTACGTTACTTATGAAAAGATTCAAAGAGAAATAGTGCAAACATCAGGGTATCCATGGTACTAGAAAATAGTGATCTGTGATTATGATACATAGTAACATAGTATCAATCTGGGCTCTACCAAATGGGTCAGGTTTGATCATCTACTGCAGTGAGGCTATAACAAGCTAAATACATGATGACAAAGCAAATGGAGGAAATCTAGGCATGTTAAACGTTATGGCCAACAACTGCTTTCTAAACAGTGCTTTTCCATATTATTACTGCACACACCCACGTTTTTGCTACCATGCAACCTTCAATGTGTTTTATTGGGATTTTATGTGATAGACAAGCACAGAATTGTGAAGGAGAAGGAAAATTGTATGTGCTTTTCAACATCTTTACAAGTAGTAATCTGAAAAATGAGATGTGCATTTGTGCTCAGCATGTTTTCCTTCCATTTAAATAAAATCTATTTAAATAAAATTGCCGTCAGTAGTCACATAATCAGTAAATGGAGTCCACCTGTGTGCAATTTAGTCTCTGTGTGAATCCAGCTGTCCTCTGAAGGCCTTTGTCAGGGAACATCAGTGAACAAACAGCATAAAAAAAAGACAGAGGAGCACAGCAAACAGGTCAGGGAGAAAGTTGTAGAGATGTTTAAAGCAGAGTCGGGTTATCACACAACATCCCAGGCTCTTTATGTCTCATGGACCTTTTCAACTTTCAAGCTGCTTTTATAGGTGCGCTAAGAGAGATATGCTGGAAGACCTGCAGCTGTTATCACTCTACAAGGTGAGTCTATGAAGCTTTGACTCAAGAGGAACAGACTTGAACACAAATGCACGCCGCACTTTTCAGATTTTTAATTGCACATTATGTTGAAGCCATGCATCTTTTTTTATGCAGCTATTAGTGCTGGTCTATCACACCAAATACAAATATATTCTTAAAGTTTTTAGGTATTTATCTAGGGCAGGGATCTGCAACCTCTGGCTCTGGAGCCGCAAGTGGCTCTTAATAACTTTGGCAACTAATTATATTTTTATTATGGTATTTAAATGTAATAATGATAATAAATGCAGGTTTTAGCATTTTTTTCTTGGAATAATTGCTTTTAATTTTCACAACAGAATGATGCTGAAAGTGCCAGTAATATTTAATATTAAATCAATATTTTTTCATTATGTTGGAAACTATGACTTTTTTTTTTACATCATTATCCACAAATAACATCCTGTCCATCGTCTTTTTTTTAAACCTCAAAATAGACATAAAAGGGCGTTTCTTTAACAATGACAACATATTTCCTACAGTAGATCTTTATCAAAAATTAGAACCTGTCTTTTTTCAAAAGGCCAGGCAACATTTGCGGCTCTGAACGAGTTTAATTCAAGTGGACTGTGGGCAAAATGCCTCTTTAGACTGTAAAGGTTGCAGACCCCTGATCTAGGGATACAAGGAGTGCCCAGGTTGCCATTCATGCAACTGCCACTGCCTACATTGGCAACAGAGCTTTGCCGTCTCACCAGTCGGGCTCGCAGGTGGTTCCGATCTTGCTCACAGTGTACCGGTTCCAACCCAGAACAGGAGGGAAGGTGCAGATAAAGGAAAACGTCCACACGAACAGCAGACCCAGGATGGCATGCTTGGCTTGCAATCTAATGTTCCCCAGGGGCCGACAGATCACAAAGAAGCGCTCAAAGGAGAGGACAGCCAGGGACCACAGGGCCACGATCCCTGAGGAAATCAACAATTAGAGACACACCAGAGATAAATGTGTTTGATTCAGAAAATTAGCTCATGAGGTTTGTTTTTACATCCTTTTTTTTTTTTTTTTTTTTGGTAGGTGGTCACTAACACATGCTTCTGAATTTTTAAGCACACATCCCAGAGGTCAATCTGGCTGTGCTGTTGCCGGAAATACTTTAATGATCTGGATTGGGTATGTTCAGTTGGCTGCTAATGGGGCTAAAAAAGGCATCCTTTAATTGTGGTAATAAGTCACTCTCAGAGACTGGAGTTAATTACTTATCCCTGCGTAGTCAGGAACGCTTTGTCTGCCTGATAGACTTACAGCAAAGGACAAGGGAGACAGGTGGAAACTGGCTGTTTAATTACCACCCTCTTTTTAACGAGAGCATCTGGCATAACGGTTCACAAGTAAAATTAGCAGCATTACTGCCCGGTGCTTGTTCTACACTGTAGCTGATTTTTGTTTCTTCGCAGCTGCTAAAGATTTATATAAAACACAAATGTTTGATAAAGACCGAAAATGTCAACTTAAAGCTTTGCCTTGATCACTGCTGCACATTATCCTGTAATTCACTGGTATTTACTGTAACTTTTCAAGCTGTATGCGAAACGAAATTTCGTTCTGTACGCACTCTGTGCATACAAAATGACAAATAAAGTTGTCTAAGTCTAAGTCTTTGTATCTCATTTTGGCTCAACAGGGTCTAAAATCTCTGAAATGAAAATCTCTGATGAAGACATCCTCTCACCTCCAGGGAAACCTGTCTAGGATACTAAAAGAGGATAAAGCAAAGCTTTTTTTCCCCCAAAGTGTTAGAAAGAACAGGCTTATGCATCAACTGTTCAGGTATTCCCTTTACTCCTGGTTGCATATATCCTCACCAGATTCCCATGATCACAACTTTTGGAGCTCCTTATGTACTTTGGTACAAGGAGCTTCACTAAAGGCCTGGAAAAAAAACAAAAAACTATTGAGTTAGTTAACCTGGTGATCACGGGGATGGTAACCTACTTATGGCAAGTCATGCAGCGCAGTGTGTGAGAAACCTTTAGGAAACTGCAGCTGCTGCTAAAATTTGATATGTGCATAGCTTTGACTTGCTCAGGGGGGATTCTGAATCTGATCCCAGGTCTGTTTTTATAGAACGCAGCACAAAGGCAAATACTGTGCAGCTGCAAAAAAAAAATATAGAAAAAAAAGTTAAAGCAGGTAATGTACAAAAGAAACTCACGAGAATTTCAAACACAAACCAAACCAGATGTGGAAAATTAGACGACTTTAGCTCACAAATCTCACCAAATTTAGCTGTACGCTTTAAAGCCTCACACCAAATACTGTCAACAAATTCAGACATTTCAAACATTGAACTGTTTATTAGTGCTTTTAACAAAAAAACTCAAATATCGCCTATTTTCTTAATTTTGTCGCATCAAAATGCATACATTGCAGCGATGTAATTATTAAAACTAAATATACTTTTTTACCTTTTTGCATTTTTACTGAGAATGAAAACATATTTAGTAACATTTTTAGCACAGAAAGCTGGATTTTGTGGAACAAACTAACAAGGCTAGGGGTAGAGGTCTCAGAAAAAATATATGTTTTGCATTACACGCTTAAAAGAGTTCATTCAAAGTCAATTTTGGTTTGAGATATTGAGACATCAAGAAAAGTTCTGCTGCAGACACCTTTCACTTTTTACATGCTGCGTAGGAAGATGGCATGCTGCCTCTTCTGTCCTCAAAAGTTTATTTTTCAAACATTCTGCATAACTTTGTTTTGAGCATGATTACTAAAATCTTGATTTTACCTGTTTGCTACAATGATACACCTTACATCTTTGCTACTTCTCACTAACTATCAATGAAATGTCATTCAATGTTTCTCTATCACAGAAATGCACCAATCATTCAGCCACCGACTGGAATCAGACGATTTTCTCTTCATTGAATGAAAAATCAAAGCTTTTCGACGTATTTATTGACTGCATAAAAACTAAGACTTCTCATCCTTTTAGTGTAAAGAAGCATACATGAACAGCTGGCAATTTGATGCACCTCTTTAGAGGTTATCAGCAACTATATCACGCTTTGATACATAAATCGGTGTATTCATATTATTCCTTCAGTTTCTGTTGGATTTATAACTATCGTCGCTATAAAAGAACATGCAGCACATTTTCTTTTTATTCATGTGTGATACTCCTTAGGCAAAGACCTGAAACTGGTCAAAACTGGAAATCAGTGTCAACCAGAGAAATGCATGATTGGTGCATATCTACAGCACCAGATGTGACTCATCTCAGAATTTCTTATTTCACACGATAACCTTTTCAGTGCCTGACGGCTCAAGGAATGTGAGTAAAGTTGCTACACTCAGAAGGTCGTTGTTATTATTATGACAATTGTCCCCGAACGGTATTTCTTTTCCAGGAAGTCCCTCTTCATGAGCAGGTATTAAAAGTCATTTCTGATTAAATTCTGGGAATCCGGGGAGTTTTTAAAAGTCATCAAACTCATCTCTAATGCATGTGTTGAGAAAGAAAGATCAGATTCTGACACCCATAGCGGTAGAGACTCTATTTATCCATCCCTATATGCTTATATAACTAGCACAAAACATTTATCCGCAATGTGTTGCTTCATCCTTTTATGTAGTTATCATAGAAACACCTGAATCAGCAGAATCCCTTGATCCGCAGGTCAAGGAATGAAAAATTAGATTTTATGTTTATCTTTTTTAGAGTTTAGTTAAAGTCAGATTAAAGGCGTGGAGCATTGGTTCAAAAATGAAAATTATTTTTGCATTTCTTTCATGTTCAATTGGATTCTAAACAGCCACCATTATAAAAAAAACACACAGAAAATGTTTTTTTCTCTCTCTGTCTCTGTTACGTGGTATAGCTCTTAGAAAAGTGGGATTGGTCAAACATAAAATCAGCTAAGAAGCTGGTATCGGGCACAAAACACCTGATCGGTGCATCTCTATTGAGTCCGATGTGATAAATATGAAAGAAATTTGTGTTTCACACTATAATATTTTCACTTCACGGGTGCTTAAATGATGTACTGGAAAGGTCAACCTGGTTATGTTGTCATTTTTTACAGACTTTTTCCTTTGGACCCTCTTCCTCCCTAATTACTAGCAGGCATTACGTCCCTGTTACTGTTATTCTAAAAGTATCTAAAGATAATCAAAGTTATCTGCAATGTAGGTGTTTGAATTCTAACTCTGACTGTGGAAAAGGCTGTTTTTGTCCATCCCAAATGGCCCAAAAATACTCTCTTTTACATAGAAACATACATTCTCTCACTGTCATCGTTTGTGAACTGTCTAACGCTTCCCCCACTCCGACCACCAACCCTCACACTTTTTGCATGCACATAAAACTTAACAATCAGTCCTCTTAACAGTAAAACTGTAGTTACCATCCATAACATGGCAGCTAATTTTTTATCATCTCTGTCAATCCGCCAGACATCTGAATAGTCCACTTTTTCTTTTGATCAGCAAATACTGAAAACTCATTAAATGCATTAAAATGAAGAAGTCCCACAGTTTCTGGTCTATAAAGGCATTGGTGAAGACCATCTGCTCTGATTGACTTTACTTTAAATGTTCAGGGAATATTCTAAGATGAATATGCGAGGAAACGTTTCTAATTCATTCATTTTCTGTGGAGTGTTGAACATTATCACTCCTGTTAGAGGAAGTGAAGTACATCGCTGCAATATTTTCCCCTGCATAGACTTTTCCTTACCGCTTATAAACTGTCACTTCGTTCTTTCCTCTCGGTATCATTGAGATGCATAAAAATCATTCTGCCAGTCATCAGGCATCGCTTATTCTCAAATGTTTCGCTCTGATTGGGTTGACCAGCAGGTCAAAATAAAACAAAAGTCCATATTTGTTAAATGCATCAAAGTTATCTATTGTGTTTATAACCATATTAAACCAACATCATATCCGATGCACTTTTTTTAGTGTATTAAATTGCTGTTAAATATTAAGGGTAGGTGCTCTGATTCATAAATGTGATAATGACGTAATCTCTTCATTTTCTGAGATATTCTGAACTACTACCTCCATCAAGAAATCTGCAACCTTTTTTCATCTCTTTCAGAACAACCAAGGAAAACCGAAAATTGACAGATAAGCCGGAAAAACCCTGGTCGGTGCATTTATTGCATTAGTTGTAAAAAAAAGAAAAGACATTTCAGACAGTATTTTTTTCAGTGCTTGCCTACTTAAAGAAGCTGAAACGACTCCCTTTACTCCAAATCTCAATGTCATTATAATTCTGATATATATATATATATATATATATATATATATATATATATATATATATATATATATATATATATATATATATATATATATATATATATATATATATCATAACATAAATTAATATCTCTTCTGACCCTCTTTTTGAAGTCCCTCAACATGACCTGGTGTTAAAAGTCAGCTCTTCCACACAGCTGTAGAGTTATCCATAACCAAACTCCAGAAAGTCCAGGTCAGAAGCCCAAACCTACCAAAGAAAGTGACGGCAAAGCCCTCCAGGACACAAGCCCACCTCCCGAGGAAGAAGTAGCCTCGGGCGTTTGTCAGGAAACTTATCAGTCCGCCGGTGAGGGACACCAGAAAGTCTGCGATGGCCAGATTAACTATGATATAGTTCAGGGGCTGTCTGAGTTGCTTGAACTTGAAAGTGACGAACATGACCAGGAAATTCTCGGTCAGCGACAGCGAGGAGACCACGAACATGACTACGGCCAGGACGGTGAAGTTCCACGGTGCGATGTTCCTGATGGGTCCGCTGAACGGGTCGTCGGTGGTGGGGAGCTCCGCCGCCACGGTGTAGGACACCGCGTTCACTGACAGGCTCAGGGTGTCCATTGTCCACGGACGTGAAACCTTAAAGGACATGAATTTCCATTTGTTCTCCTTTTCCCATGTTCAAGATTTCCCAGCCCACCAGAGTCACGCCTGGAGACCGTGGCTGCACCGCGCGTCCCGTGCGCTCTGGCGCTCCATCTCCACGAACTTCACCCGTCAAAATCCGGACATCGCAAAAGCGCCACCGCCAGAGAACGGCGCCGGACTTGTATTGACTTAGTAAGTTAAGTAGTCGCCGCTGTAAAAGTGGGGCAAAGCGAGCAGAAGGTGCGAGGTGTGGTCAAAGGCGAAGATGTTGCGCGAAGGAGCGATCGGGGAGGCATCTTGGAGGGTCTTATATAGAGGCAGCTCCTGCATCACTGCTGCTGGCCCGAGGAGAAGCGACAAGGCAGATGCTTCCAGCTTCTTTTCACAGCTCATATCACAACAAAGAGCTCCTGCGTGAATCTTGCCGCCCAGATCGATCCCATTCAGTATTTCCCCCCGCAACTTAAGCGTTTCGCATTACTGCATAGTGTTTATAATCGTCTACTCAAACAATGCAGCGCAAACAAACAAACAAAGGAATAAAAGATCACCAGATAAAATTATTAAACATAGGGTTTGAAAAAAAAAAGGTTTTTCCCCTATTAGAAATCTGAGAGGGAGCAGATAATCTTTCACAGCACCGCAGAGAAGAATTACTCATGTAGGATGCTTTGTCAGTGACTTGTTTTATTTATTCATTAAATTATTTGTTGGGGGAAAAAGAATCACAACTCTTTCACAAAAACTGTTGTAAATATTCTGGCTTTGACAAACAAAAAAAAAACATCTAGTAATTGCATTTTGGTCGTTAATGTGTTCCTTCAGATCCAGCAGATGAAAAATATGGACAAACCTGAGGGGAAAATCTGTGAAATCACCAAAAAAAAAAACACATCCCAGTTACTCCTTCCTGTCTGCTCCTTTGACTGCTTAAATTCTTTAAACTGTTGAATTTTTAAATAAAAAACAATATTCTTCATCAGTCAGGTTCCATCGTTCTTGGATAGCAGGTGACAGATTAGTTTTGCATAAAGGACCTTTTGTCGCTGCGCCTTTTCTTTCCATTTCAGTTGTAATGTTTCTACTGGCTTAACATGTTGATCTCTAACTTTCCCTTAGCTGTCTCTGGATAAACTCAGCAACAGAGCCAATATTCATGAAGGTAAATGGCCAACAGAGGCCAGACTGAAGTTTTATCAAGTTGCATCAGCACCTTTCCCTCCAATTTTTACAACATCTTTGTTCAAAAGCAGAAGGATCTTAAAATCGGTTGCAAATGTTAATGGATGCTAGATCAGAGCCGCTCAACCTGGAACCATGTTTTCCCTCTTATGCTGAAGTAATGAGGAGGTTGACTTAAGCAAATGAGACATATGGAGAGTAAAGGCCATGGGTATTGCACAAAAAGAAAGAAAATAGAGTTTCTATTAAAGTAAATACACTAATGAGGAAAACTTAGTGATGTTTCCGTATAGAGTAAGTAGCTGGTGGGCAGTTGGCCCATCAACAGCATATCGATGTGTCATCATAATAATAATATGCCAAGAAGGTGAGAAAACTGCATTTACCCTAGAAAATCCTTTTTTTCTTCTTTTTTGCCTTTCATGAATCTGGAAAGGGTAATTCCCATATTTCTGAATTATTTTAAAGTCCTTTCTTTCATGAGAAAAGGGTTTTGATCAAACATAGTCTAAAAATCCTCCCAGGAGTGGATTTACCAATCACATTCGCAGAAAAATGATAAAAGCCAAAAGAACACGACTAAACAAGTAGGACTTGTTCAGAAGGACAAAGCCTCGCCTTTCTTCAAATAACATTTTAGCCTGACGTAGGGTTGCCCGTGCAAATTCTCAGTTATCCGGGTCATCGCAACAGCAAACAGGCTTAAATCAAGAGGGTGACTTAGGGTTGGAACGTTTATGAGGCATCTCCAAGACTGACGTAAACTTTATTCCTTTTCTGGGTTTTAAATTATGTGGTTCTTCACCATGACTGAATTATTTTGCTCATGAGAGGGGATTATTATTGTGGAAACTTTCTTTGCTTCTTGCTGTGTTACTCAGCTAAGATAAAGATTTTTTTTTCCAATTGGTCACCTAAGTTTGTGCTTTAGCGGTGTTACAAAGTTTTTACTGTCTTTTTGGTGAGCAATTCATTATTCATGGGTAATTAGGCACCTCTGCAGACTAATTGGTCACAGTGGACATGTAGTATTAATCAAAATTAGGTCTGTTTGTTCCCCTCTCGTACTCAACTATGGAGCAAATACACATAAACCGACAGAACAAAACGCAGTCAAGATGTCAAGTTTGAGTATAATACACAGTATATGTGCAGTCAAATTCAATAAATTAGAAAAGCGTTCAGATGAGGTTTGTTTGTCAGATTAAACAACCTTTAAGCAGGTATTAAACAAATAGTACTTTTCATTAAACACATTTTTGGGATTGAAAATGTTTTTTTCTTGGTTAAATGGAATATTCTAGCGTTAAATGTTATGTTCTGATTAGATGTAAGTTGAAAATCATCATAATTAACATAAATTAGGGCTTGATAACATCAGTCTATGTGTAGTTAATCAGTATAATGTGTTTAAGTGAATGGAGTCACTGAAATAAATTACCTGTTTTAAATAACATTCTAATTTACTGAATATGACTCCGCTTGGCTAAATGTTCCATTTCTAGTGATTTTTTTGAAATAATAGAGAATAAAGCTTCAAATTAAGGTTGAAGCCTTGGGAAGTTGATCTTAATGATAACCTGGTTTATCCAGATCAGACCCTGTTGGAACACCCATTCTTGTCCAAGTCTTAATGTCTGTTTATCTGAGGTGAAATGTAATAATTGTCAGGTTTCCTCAATATTCCATCAAGTATTTTTGCAATGCACCGATTCCATAGGCTGTAAAACTGCCTGTTCTGATCCCTGAGCGTCGAGCTGCTTCTCGTTATCTCCAGATTTATTCACCTGCATTCTATATAACTCTACACTCGTCCCTCAGTATGTACGCAACTAGGTTCTCACTGTCCATTGCTGCCGTCTTCTGTTACACTGCCTCGTACTCCACGCTTCGTAGGCCAACGCCTCCTTGAGTTTTACAGTAAGTTTTCCTATTTTTACCGTAACGGTTTATCTGCATTTGGGTCCTTTAGCACGACAGAAGAAAGCAGCAATCCAGCAGATTCCTGCTTAAATGAGGGCTTCAAAAAATGCACACATAAGGTTTTATTGTGCATTACTGGCAAACCTTGGGAGTGATGAAGGAAGCAGAGTGTAGTTACCAGAAAACAAGGGCCGAGCTCTTCCGACAATCACCTCGCAGCTCCAACCTCAGCCACTGCAGCCTGTCTCGGCTGTTTGTTTCCTAAGAACACCAGAGCCCACTCCTAACCTCAAGCTTCTGCCTCCCCAAAGCACCAAAGTCTGCTCCTTGTCGTCTCAGAGCACCACAGCCAAGAATGCTTTTTAGCTCACACCAAATACGGTGCGGGCGGTGGTGGTTCTAGACCAAATTTACCAGGGGGGCCAAGATGTTTTTCTCATAGGGTAACAGAACAAAAAATGAAACAATTAAACAGGGCAATATTTAATTGTTTAATAATATTAAGTGAGCCACTTGTGGCTCTGGAACTGCAGGTTTCAGACCCCTGATCTCGCAGACGAAAACTTTCATCCCAGCTCAATACGGCGGAAGCTAAACATGAAACCCCTTAATTTTTAAATCCTTGTTAGAGTGAAACTATAAAAGTAAAAAGTAAAATTGGTCAAAGTGACCAATTAGTTATGGTTTCTTTGCCCGTGCATGTAATTGTAAGAAGTGTATTTAATGTTATGTCTTTAGTACAGAGCCATAACAGGGGCCAGGACCCGTTCTACAGGGGCATTGGCCCCTGTTGGCCCCCGTCTAGAACCGCCCCAGGGTGCGGGTACGATGCAGACACGGTCCAGGTGCTGCAAAGAACCCAAATCATAAAAATGAGTGTGTACACTCACATGGGCCACGGTGCAGGTGCGGGTCTGGTTACAGAGGCCGTGTGGCACTGCAGAAATTTCTGCAAAGTTTAGTTCCTGAATTTCACAAGCCAAGCAGGAAAAGTCAGGCACCAGTCAGGAGAGGGTTTCGGTGAATTTCAGGATAAAATCAACCCACCAAATGACGCTGACTTGACTAATCTTAACAGAAGGGCAAAACAGAAAGCAAGAGGAAACAGTGGGGCTGTTGGAAGATGAAATTTGATATTTTGGATAACGATTTTTGCCATAGAGAGCAAAAACCATAGCTGTCAGAGCCGTAGCTGGCCGTTGTTTCCCTAGGAGCAGAGAGAGTGGGGGTTTGCGGTGAAGCCGCACTGGATCAGGACCGTAATCCGCACCATGGTCAGTGTGAGTCCGGCGTTAGACATTTACAGCATAGAGACAGTCACAGCAGCCTTAGCTTTGCCATGTTCACCTCCTGCATCATCGTCACCACCTCCATCTTCAGCTCTGTCATCATTGTTCTCATCACTCTAGTCATCGTTGCACGTCCTGCTCTATCATCATCATCATCATCACCGCCGCCATCCACGCCCCCCACAGCATCACTCATGTCTCACGTTCTCGGTTTCTTCGACTAGGGTGTCCATGTGGGCTCACCTCCAGCTCACATCCCTGTCCCCAAGCTCTTTCGATAAATCTTCCAGACTCCACGCCGCTCTCAGCGCTCCTCCGGGAGTTTGTGTTTTCTCCATTTCTTCATTGTTTTATTTTGTTCTAACAGGTCTTGCCTTATTTGTTCTGCTCTTTGTGTATTTGTGGTTATTTCTCTCCGTTCAGTGTTTATCATTACACCTTAATTTGAAGTCTCTGTATCTTACTACAGCCCCACTCGTGTTAATTAGTCTCCCTTCCTTAGTCTCCCTGTGCTCATTCTGCTCCAGCTGCTTCTCATTGTCTCCTGATTTACTCACCCACAGTCTTTATAACTCTCCCCTTGTCCCTGGTATCATTGTTCATTTCTGGTTTCTGTCGTTACTGCCTCAGTCCGTTCCACTCTTTATTGCACATGCTGAAAGTCTCATTCTCTTTTTGTTGAAACAATCCAGGATCGTTATAGTATTGAGTAAGTATTTGAACAGCTGCACTCAAGCTAAATGCTCCCTTCCCTTCTGCATGGAGCATGTTGGGTGATTCAAACTGTTTTCTAAGCTTAAATTGAGTGATGTTCAGCTTTAAGAGAGCCAATCTGTGGGTTTTTACTGCTTGAAACTGCAGCATGTTGACCTAATATAGCAGTCTTTGCATTCTGGGTATTGTTTTATTTAAACTGTGCTGTTTTTCCCTATAGCTACACACACAGACCGCTCCCCCATGTTTATGACCCACTGTCTCAGGTGGCCTCTATGGTGTTGATGAGTGGCCGGCCAGCCGGTCTCTGCTACTGGCCAAGTCACTGTGGCTAAGCTAATTAGCTTGCTAGTTACCTGCCAATTAGGTTACCCTCGCTAGCTGCCACTCAGCACGCATACAGTAACACATCTATGTGTCACTGTTGCTTTGATGTTTTTCATTGTGCCTCATAATATCATCCTGAAACTGTGATTATCAAGCATTGTCCAGTTTTATTAATTGCCCATTAGTTGGTGCATCTTTCAATTTACTGTTAGCTTATTATCTTTGCCTAATTGCTGGCTCTCACAATTCATCATTTCTCAGTCTGCTTATAGTTATTAATTGATCAATATAGTGCTTTACCCTGAGTTATTAGTTTATCCATTCAGTAGTGTAGTGAGTAGTGTAGGTGGAAAGTTTATTGGCTCATTCATATTAACTTTAAAGTTGAACTGTTTAGCTATTAAATCAACAGTTATTTAAAAAAAATAGTTATTTGTGCTTATTTTGTGAAAAGTGATTATTTTCTGAAGGTTCCCGCTTTTATCATCCCTGTTTGGTTAGCTGATAATACAGTTGCATCTATAAGGATTTATGGTTATTCAATATTTCTAATTAGGATTGTTATTTATAATCAAACAATCCTGACTTACATCATTTTATTTCACTCTCTTGTGGTTACTAATTATAAGATAATAGGTCTTTGCCTCGTCAATCAACACTAGAACACGTCTCAAACTCAAGGCCCGCCAAGGCAATTTATCCGGCCCTCAAGAGCCAAAAAATGCATATCGTGTCATAAAGTAGAGGCATATATCCTTTTAAATTGTATAAAGTGGCCAAAACTGTGCCTCCTGTAGCAAATGTTGATTTTTTTTTTAAACAGTGTAGTAACAGTATCCTGCCACTAAATGTCAGTTTTCCCACAACACATTAAAACAACCCAGAAATGTCCAAAAAGAGAAAAGGTGATACAGAATGATGAGAGTTTAAAGTGTAACTCACCCCAATATCAACTTTTTTTGCAGATAGACTGGACCTAAGGGTGCTACTTTGCTGTGCATTTCTTATATTTCTATGTGAACTGAAATGAAATTATGAAATCAAAAGTGTCATCTACACACGTGCAACCGACCCTATTAAATGACTTCATGATGCCAGAGTGGCCCAATGTAAAAATGAGTTTCACACCCCTGCTCCCGTAACACTTGATGCTCAATAAGTCTAAAGTACTGCATCCGGTTCATGTTTTCGTCACGTTTTACAAGCTAATCATCACTGCATCTCTATCTGGCATTACCAATGCTGCCGAACTTTTAGTTTCCTTTTTAATTATTCACAACTCAAGGTAAATGCATTTTTGCACAAATGCCTTTTTGCAAAACTTTTTGAACATTCTCCTGCATACTGTGATTGCACACTGTTTTTCTCCTGCATTGTTTACATTGTTTGATCACTGCTGCACTTTATATTGTAATGTTGCCTTATTCCACCTGGAATCTCACTATACTCTTGCAAGCTGTATGCAACGAAATTTCGTTCTGTATGCACTCTGTACAAACAAAATGACAATAAAGTTGTCTAAGTTTAAGTCTAATCAGCTTTTTCAAAGCTTACTTCTCTGACGTTTTATTTGCAATTGAAGGATTTCAATTCCTGCAAACTTGAGAGCTTTGTGCTCAGTACATAGAGGAGCAGTATTGAGAATAATCTCTACACATAGATCTGGTTAAGGGGACTTTGAAAAAGTCTCTAAGATTCAAGGTTAGCTCAACATCCATTCCAAAAACCCTGCAAACGTGACATTTCCACTGTGGTGTCCACCTTCAGAGAAGAAAGTCAATGTCAAGACTGCAGAGAACTTTTGTTCAGAGGTGAATCTCCATCCCGCCTTCTCCATCTCTGCCCAGTCTTTGATCTAGTTCCGTCTTGTGGAAGCCAGCTTGTCACACCTCAGTGACCATCACGTAAATGAGGATTTATTGCCTGTTCTGTCTGTCAAGACCTCCGTATGAGAGCTTTTGTTTGGCAGCTGTTTTAAAGCACCGCTGCCAAGTTCAAGTTCCTTGTGCTTTTCTCAAAAAGTTAGAAAGAGCTCCTCCAATTAGTCAGTTATTCACTGAAATTCTTTCCATGACTTTCTGTAAAACCTCCAAGATGACTTCTGTGGCACCGCTGATTGGATTACAGCAGCTTGTGGATGTAGAAAAAACACCTGCCTGGACACATCTCATCCTACCTCTTTATTACACGTTTTCCTGTCAACCATTAGGCCAGCGGAGTGGTGTGGGATACATTTATCTCCGAAAAAGTCAAAAGTCAAAAACACATCTGCTAAAACCTGATCTCTTCTCATTCCCTGTCAGCTCAATATATTGTTACACCCCTACTTATCACTCATATGTTAGCCCTGGTGGCATGTAAAGACAGATACCAAAATCTAATTTAAATGGTCGGTAGGAAGGGCCTGGTTAAAAGTGTTTGTTTGCAACTCTTTCCAGGAGGAAACATCTCAGCCAATTTACCCTGTGGTCAAATTGCTATGAAATGCAAGAGTCTCATCTCAGTCTCTACAGGACTCAGTTAGCATGTTAAAATCCATAACAGGTCAGTTTGAAAAAACAAAAACTGACTTGTTTTGAAGGGTTAAAGAAGAAAGCCTCTTCTTTTGAACAAGAATACAGCCTAACAGCTTATAATGACGTGTTTAGGGAGAACCAAGCACTGCATCTCTGCCCAAAATGCCTTATATGGTACATGGCAGGAATGGTATTGGAGAGTTTAGGAGTTGGGCTTGTTTTGTATCCAAAGGACCTGGATGCCTTGCAGTTATTGAACCAGACATGAAGGTCTCCAAATAAAAAAGGTATTCTAAGGCCCTTTTCTATTACATGTAAAAAAAAAAAAACATCCATTTCCACATAGGGGATTTCAGTTTACCAGAGCTTGTCTTTCACAGGAAAAGGGTCCTGGTCTCAGGGTAGGACTTTTCAAGAAGCTTGGGGTTGTGTGCAGCAGGGTTAAACTGTCTGCCATTGGGGGGGGGGGAGGTAAGGAGCAATAAGGAGATGGTAAGTTTACAAACCTATTAATTAATACCTTTTAATTTATCAGAGAAAGTAGTTTAAAAAATGTTTTAAGGCGAGAAAGTACATCTCCAAATTTCATCTATGCAGTCAGTTCCTCACTGCGGTCCCTGCACAGGCAGAGGAATTGTGCTTTATTTTTTTTTATTTATTTATACCGACAGGCGTATGACTGAGTGGAGCCCAGTAGTGACGAGCCAAGCGTGCAGAGTAGGGTAGGGTCATGTGAAAGGGGCAAAGAAGTCTAACACCATTAGCAAATCCAGTTGTGCGTTTCTCTGGAGTCCAGATGGGTGGCAGGCTAAAGATACAGCTTCTCTGCCTTGTCTGTTTGACCTATGCTGTCTTCTTGCCACCACCTGCTAGACCGGAGTGGCACTGCAGTTCTCCTAACAAAAATCAGAAGAATTAAAGCGTTACGAAGACCTCAACCTTGTTAAAATACTGTGGTGGGACCTTACAAGAGCAGAGCAGAAACTAATATTTCCTAACTTCGACGAACTGAAGCGGTGTTGTAAAGAACAGATGGTCCTACAAGCTGTTGGTGTTCTTGTAGTCCAGTCAGTGACGGACTGGACGGTCTGGCATTTGGGCAGATGCCAGAAGGGCCGCGGGCCCTCGTGGGCCGTTTGGGCCGGCCAATCACGAGGCGGCATGATCGTTGGGTGTGCGCGGCCCCTTTCACCCTGTTCATTGTAGGCCTACATTATCTCTCGGCCCACTAATGAGCCATATGCAGGGTTTCCCGCAGCGCTGTCTTGGCGAGGCGGCCGCCTCGCCAAACTCACGCTACCGCCTCGCCAACATTCCAAAAAAAAAAAACAAACAAACGAACGAACTCGATATGCTTGCATTTTTATTTGACGTTAACACGCGGTTTTTTGTTGCTGCTTTCGCACGTGCATATACTGAATGGCAGGGAAAAAACACATGGATACGCCCCCCCCCCCCCCTCGGTCCCCGCCAAACTTGTCGTCTCCCCCCCCAACTCACCGCCTCACAAGTTCCTGCGGGAAACACTGAAATGCCTCTTGGTTCAGTTTTTATGCATATAAAAGTTAGAGTTCAACACCAATGGGGCTACAAACTTGCGTGTTATTTCCGTGCATGTGAAGTTATATCTGTGTGTTGCGGGCACGTGCGTGCGTGCGCGTCCCCATGTGGGCCGCTGGTTGGTGAAAATGCCAGGGCCGTTTTTTAATCCCAGTCCGTCACTGAGTCCAATCCTTGAATGTCCTCTAAGGTTTACAGCAACAGTCAGTCAGTTTTTCACCATCTGTTTGTGTCTTTTAAAATATGTAGTATTACACTATGGAGAAATCCAAACACAACATACAAATGCAAACACATGCTCCAATTACCAAGTACAATGGTGGAGGAGTGAAGATTTGGGATTGAAGACACCGAACCTGGGGATAATGTACTCATTAATTTGAACACAAACTCATATGTACTGTGAATTAACGTGTCTTTGTGTTTCTATGTCCACACATAAGGCGCACCAGATTATAAGGCGCATTAAATATTCTTCACTTGTGTTTTCTTCCAATGGTGCATTGGTAGAAAACACAACCTGTGTTCAGAGGCCTCAGTCCTCGATGCAGCAGTCCTGGGTTCGAGTCCCGAACCCAGGACTATCTATACAAATATATAAATCAAAATATTATTATTTGTTAGAATGGCCGAGTCTCAAAGGCTAAAGAAGACTTACATCAGGGTTCATGGAGGAGGCTAGCTAGTCTACAGAATCCTACAAAAATCTGTGGAGGGAGCTGATGCTTCAAGTTACAAAATAACAACCAAGAGACCAAGAGTCTTATGCAGTTTTCTGTGAAGAAGTGCGGAAGACACAGGTTTCTCTAGAAAGAGCTACATAATCAGAGACATGAAAATGTGTTCTCTATCATATTAAATGGGCTTTATCTGGATGTTTAGTTGATACTCTGTTTCTTGACATTAAAATAGAAATTAAAGACATAGATTTATTTATAAGTGTGGTAACTTAGTGCAATCAACATGCAGTAAGGAGCTACCTTTGGGTATGCAAGAGTTTTAAAATCAGAATACAAACTTTCACACCAACCAAATATGGAAACGACTGTTGAAGAAACACTCCTGGTGAGAGTCTTCCCGGCACGAAGCAGCCCAGAATGAAAGTCAGAATGAATCATAAGCCGTGGTCTTCAGTCAGCAAATATCAGCCCTGAAGAAATTAGAAAAGTGGTGCAAGAAGCATGGCAGAAGGATACTCGTGCACAAATTGCACCCTGGTCCGTCTCCAGTGTCGGGGTGACCCAGTAAAAGCAGTTAGCTTTTGTTGCAGCAGCAGACCTGAATGCAGGATGTATCTGTCAAACTGTGAACCGAATGCCCCGGCATTACTTTTACTAATGAAGTGCAGGAGAAAGAGCTGAGCAGCAGGTAAGAGGGTGTGGGTATATCATATCTTCAGGGCAAGATATTAATTCAAAGACTTGGGGGCTCATCCAGTAGATCCGTCTTTGTGGTGACTGTCAGCTTCCAGGACTAATTCAAACTGATTAGGAAACCATTTGGCAACCTGCTTGGGAGAGAAGCATTTTAAGGGACTTCAGACGAGACAGAGAGAATTGTGGGATGGCAAAGTCAAAGACCAAATTTTTTGTTTCATGTTTGAAATTTCCTGTATAGTACACCAAACTATGAGATTTTTATTGAGTTTAATGCGGAAGTGGGATCAAAAAGCTTCAATAGGGTAAACTTAGATTTTTTTTTTAAATGTCATAGTGATGAATTAAGTGAAACCCGAGTGGCACTTGGGCTGGTGATATAGAAAAAAAGCACATCGATAATTATGAGAAAAAAAATAAAAACATATATTTTAAGTGCAGCTCTGGCCAATTTAATGCATGTTGCTTAATGATTTAGTTTTAGATAAAGAACACAAACACACAAATTCAAACTCTTTACCCTTTATTCAACCAACTTTTTACCAAAACTGCAAGATAAAAAAGAACGCATGCGCTCTGAACTGTTTGAAGGGGGCGGAGTTTGGTCTGCGTTTATGATTGGTTGGGAAGATTTAAATGACTGTAGTATTAACCTACATGATAGGCTAGAATGTAAAAGGAATGAAAACTTCTATTTAACTTGTTATTGACCCTTTTTTTTCTATCGCACCGCATTGTTATATATTGTTATTGAATTATGGTCCAGCCTTAGGTGGCGCTGTATTTAATTTTCTGTGGCTAACCCTTTGTAGGCATTGGCTCAGAAAAGTTCACATATGCAAATGAAGGTTTTGACTAAAATTGCTACATAACCTTTGTCACTTTACAACCACAACCTTCGATGTGTTTTCCGTCCGTCCGTCCGTCCGTCCGTCCGTCCGTCTTCTTCCACTTATCCAGAGCCATGGAGAGAAAGAGTTGCGACACTCTTTGATGTCACCGCCACGGCAGTCACGTGGTTCGTGTAAACCGCTATAGTTCCAAAACATACGCTGGCTTTCATGTTCTTCTATGGGACAGACAGCAGCGATTGCGTTATTTAACGGTAAATATATATATAAACATACACCCTACTACTTTTTCAGCTGTTATTGCATGATTACATATTTGTTAATGTCAGTTTTCCATTTTGAGAGGCAGGGTGACAACGAAAAGCTGTATATTACTTAGATACGTTTTACATTTTTGGAGGGAAAAGCTTATGTTCATGTTCGTATGGACAGGAGTACAGGCTAGAACGGCTCTAACTTAAGTTTTCTTTTCCATATCATTCATGTGATGACAGATGTCTCATGATTTTCATTTTATCACAACTGGGCTGTATTATTGATTACTGTGATTTTGCTTATAAATTCCGATTCAGCCATTAGCTTACCTTCGTGGTAGCGTTAGCTCTGCCGTGGTCCATTCAGCATTCGCCTAGCAGCTAGCTCACTTCTGATAAGTGGTCACCCCCAGACCACAACGTGAAACATGATCATGTTAAGACTAAGAATATAAGTTTAAGATTAAGCCATTCACATATTATCAAAAGCATTATGCTTATATGTTTGGGTCTATAGGTAAGTGCAGAGCTATTAAGATTTTTCTCTACGTCTCTGGGTTAATGCACAGAGTAAGAGTAAGGTTAGCTGCAGAGAGAGTGATAGAGAACAGTGACAGGCAACACTCCAAATGGACTCCGTTGTTGCTCCATTCAGCATTTACACCCACTTTTTCTGATGAGGCAGGAGTTGGCCACACAACAATGATAATTTTAATACTAAGCCATGCACAAAGAATCAAATATATTAAAGAATAACAACTCATTAAGCTTGGATGAATGAATCAAATATTGTTTAATAAAAAATACTGAGTGAGACAACAAGATGTATGTGTGTGTAAATGTGTGTATCTAACTGGAAAAACAAGAACAAAGTGAAGGAACAGGGAGGAATATTATAAGTGATTAATACATTTTAAAAAAATCCTCCACATACATCAGGCTTCAGAGTGCAACAGGGCTGAAAGGAAGGACAACATTAATAATAAAGGTACCTGGCATAAGATAAAAATGAACAGTGTGGAACAAAAAAATGGGAACAAGCATGAATAATATCAACAAACATACGTACAGTATGTGTGAACAAGAACAACAAATGTGTAAACAGGCGTCAAGAACCATTTTTTTTGGGGGGCGGCTCCACTGAAACCTGTGATGGCCACAACAACGATACTGGTGGTCCAGCAAGATCTGTTGAGACAGGGGCACAAATATGTTCATTCAAGCCAGTTCATTCAATAACTTACTTAATAAAAGATGTCAGAGATTCACTAATGAACTTCGTAATTTCTGGTGTAGCGATACCTTCTTCACAGCTGGCAAAATCAAGATAACTAAGTAGCAGGCAATGACTGAAAATCGGTTGTCTACCAAGTTAAGAATATATATATATAAATATATATATATAAATTGCACTGTGCACATACAAATAAATATAAGCATATGCACCATAAAGGGCCTATTTGTATAATATACAGAGTTGACAATTCAAAAGAGGTAGCTATTTAATCAACTTACGCCTGGATATAACGTTAGTGCTACCTTTACAGAGGGCGAAGTCAAGCTAACAAACTAGCATGCAATCGGTGGTCTACCAAGATAAAACATATATATATTACGCTGTGTACATACAAATAAAGATCAGTATATGCATCATAAAGGACCTCTGATAAAATATAGACAGTTGACAGTTCAAAATAGGTAGCTATTTAATCAATTTACCCCTGGATATAAAGTTACCTTCACAGAAGGCAAGTCAAGCTAACAAACTAGCAGGCAGTCGGTCGTCTACCAAGATAAAAAATATATATATAATTACGCTGTGTACATACAACAAAAGATCAGTATAAGCATCATAAATGGCCTATGATACAATATAGACAGTTGACAATTCAAAACAGGTAGCTATTTAATCAACTTACCTCAGAAGTTACTCGACAGTCAGCAATGGAAGTGAATGATGTCCAACGCCATAGAACGGCTTTTTGGAACTACGCGAGGCTGCATACCCCGGAAGTAGGCGGCAAAAAGCGTACAACGGAGTCCAATGGGAGTGTCGTGACTCTTTTTAGCTCTATGGCTCTGCGCTTATCCGGGGTCGGGTTGCGGGGGTAGCAGCTTCAGTAGGGAGGCCCAGACGTCCCTCTCCCCAGCCACCTGGGCCAGCTCCTCCGGGGGAATCCCAAGGTGTTCCCAGCAGGGAGACATAGTCCCTCCAGCGTGTCCTGGGTCTTCCTCTGGGCCTCCTCCCGGTGGGACGTGCCCGGAACACCTCACCAGGGAGGCGTCCAGGAGGCATCCTAACCAGATGCCCGAGCCACCTCAACTGGCTCCTCTCGACGTGGAGGAGCAGCGGCTCTACTCTGAGTCCTCCCCGGATGACTGAGCTCCTCACCCTATCTCTAAGGGAGAGCCCAGACACACTACGGAGAAAACTCATTTCAGCCGCTTGTATCCGGGATCTCGTTCTTTTGGTCACGACCCAAAGCGCGTGACCATAGATGAGGGTAGGAACGTAGATCGACCGGTAAATCGAGAGCTTGGCCTTTTGGCTCAGCTCTCTCTTCACCACAACGGATCGGTACAGCGCCCGCTTCACAGCAGACGCCGCACCAATCCGCCTGTCGATCTCCCGCTCCATCTTCCCCTCATTCGTGAACAAGACCCCAAGATATTTGAACTCCTCCACTAGAGGTAGCACATCCTCGCCAACCCGGAGGAGGCACTCTACCCTTTTCTGGTTCAAGTCCATGGCCTCGGATTTGGCACTGATTCTCATCCCGGCCGCTTCACACTCGGCTGCGAAGCGCTCTAGTCGATGTTTTTTATTCAGACTCTATATGATAGACCAACACAAATGCAAGCATAAATTATACACCTTTTTTGAGGATTGTTTCTCTATATATAAATGAAATCTGAAAGCTGTGACATAAATTGTCATTTAGCCTCTCAGAGTCAAAAACGTTCAAACTTTCCCTGTGGTTGCAGCTGGAAGTCTCCGCTTGCTTCGTGCTTCTTGGGACAGAAATTTACGTGTCCTTGCAGATTTGCTGCTGCTCGATCAGATTGGATGGAAGGGGTTTGGGAAAATGTTTTTCCAAATTAGACTCTCAGTTGTATTTAGGTCTGGACTTTGACTAGGCCATTCTAACACATGAACAGGATGATTTGATCTAAACCATTGTTTTATAGCTCTGACTGTATGTTTTAGAGTATTTCAAGTGCTGAGACGTTCACCTCTCAAGTCTTTAGGAGCCCTTTTGTTTGTCTTCCATGAGTTTTTAGCTAAATCCTTCCATTATGCAATAATTTGTGTTTCCCATTAATCCATCCATCCAATCCACATAAAAAACATTGATATTTGTACTTGTAACATGCCAAGGGCTATAGATACTTTTGTTTTATCTTTGACATCATGGTAAAACGCATGTAATGCTAATCTGTGAAATAAAAACAGTCCTTTCCTTTTTTAAGTGACACAGCTTTTCTAAGAAGACAGCTCTTAACTGAGCTCAGAGAAATCCTTTAGTAACCCACAACAAGTCCTGGCCAACCTGCTTTCTTTAGACATAAATGTGATTAGAAACATGTAATGAAACTGCTGGAAGAGGCCTTTTGCTCCCTGTTGGAAAACGCCCCCATTGTAATGTTGTAGATGTCGGTATATATAAAAATGAATGACAGGCCTACAATGAAAGCTAGAAATGTGCTATTTATATAGGTCAACTGCAGGTTAGAATTTTAAATAAGTGACAAGTCTAAATATCTTCCCTTTTGAGGTTTATTTTGTTTGTTTTTGCTGTCCCTTTACACAAGAAGGACTGTTTTTCCATTTTATTTATTTATTTATTTTGGTTTAGCGTGCTCTGAAATAACTGATTAATATAGTTTGGGTTGAGTCCCGTATTTCACACTGTAAATAGTGAAAATCATCATTTTCTTAATAACCAAAAACCAAGGAAACAAAAATTCAGACCCAGCATGAAATGACAGGCCAGAAAAAGAAGAATACAGAGATAATCTGGGAGTGAGGGACTGCTAGTTTATGCACTAATACATAAATACCACTCAACAAATGTGAAGATTAAGAAAAAAGAAACTCGTGAGAAAAAGGAAGCAGTTGCTCTGGGTCACACTATAGAAATTTCAGAAATTGTAAACAAAATCCTTTTGGGAGAAAAGCTGTAAACCTTTTATCAGACCATTTACTATCTAGCCATACATGTTGGTGCATTGAAAAATACATGTGACACAGATCTAACTGTAAAAAATGAAGTAAATTTAAGTGGAACATCAAGTCCTGTTACCTCGTTACAGTTTCTAATTTGATAAACTCGTGTTCTGATTGATGCGCCTGTATTTGGTTGAAGGATGGGAACTCACTGTGTTGCATCAGGAGGTAGTACCTTACCTTTGCTGTGTCGTCACGCTCTTTTGGTTGTTTTATTTTAAAGTTAAGGACAATCTGGGAATTACATTTCCAAACTCATTTCCACTGGAGGACCAGGGTCATTTTCTGGGGCATTTCTTGTTCTTTTTTTAAGATTTGTGGATTATTACAAATGTCTTCTGAGTTAAAGCTGGTGGTAATTCAGTTTCTGAAGTTAACCACTGTGAAATTTTCACTTCATTTAAAATTCATTCCATGCATTTTCACACAGTGGCCGTGCGTGGCTTTTAAATCATAACCGCTATAAAACAATCTGAGATGCAGCAGATTCTCTGATTCCTTACAGTTTAGTTGTAAATTTCCATTTTAGACCCAGCTGACACGAGAGGACAGACATATTCTGGCACACTGCATGATGATTATTGGCGGCCATGCTTCCTCCAAATGAGCCAGCAGGAACATTTTGTTATGGTTTATAATATATTTCTGTAGACTCGCTTCCAGTAATACATTTCTTTCAGAAATATAGCTTAAATGATTATCCTTTTTTTTCTTCTGCTTGAACTGGAAAAGAAGTGTCATCAATTACAACAATGAATTTTCTTCAGGGCTGCATTGATCTCTCTTGGTACTCCAGCTTCCCCAGCAGTCCAAAAACATGACTATTTGGTTAATTGGTCTCCCTAAATTGTCTTTATGTATGGGTTGTTTGTCCTGAGTGTCTCTGCGTCGCCCTGTGATGGACTGGTGACCCGTCCGGGGTGCACCTCTCGTCCAAGGACCATCGGAGATAGACACCAGCAGTTGTAGACCACGGATGGCTGGATAACTTACTTTGAGCATGTTTGTGAAAAGCTAGATTATTTAGTTGTTAGATTCATGTTTTATGATTTTTTTTGTGAAAATTGAAACGTGTGCCTATGAATCCTTATTTTTAGCCCGGCGGTCCACATGCTTGTTATTTCATCTGTGCAATTTGAAGGACTAAAACTTCAACCAGCACTGCATCTGAAACATGACTTTCAGCCCTCGGGTTTTAGCTGACTTCTAATTACCTCTGACTTACCTCAAAGTAGCTTCCCAAGCTATTTGCTTTGTGCTTCCCTTTCTAATCCCCCCCCCCCCACACACACACACACACACACACCTTTAAAGCAACACCAGCTGATGGCAGGTCTACCTGGAAGTGAAGCAGAGATGACCTATGACAGAGTCAGACTCATCCCCTCACCTTCAGCCTTAGCAGAACATTAGAAGATCAAAGAGGGATGACCTCGACTTTGTGTCTGGATGTTCTTAGAGAAGGGACAGTTGATGGTAAGTGAAAAAAGATTTTGGCGACTCATCTGGGACCTTTCTTCAGATGCCAGTCCGCCTAAATGACATTACACGTTTCCCTTTCCCAGTTTATTTCACCTGCCCTCTTATCTGTCACATGAAAGGCCCAGACAACCGCCCCCCACCCCATCAGGAGACGAATGATGATTATCAGTTCCTCGCCAGAAACGCATAGGAAAGGGAAATGGACTGGCATTTATTCACATTCGTCTACTGGTCAATTGGGAGAAGATGGTAGCGGGGTCACAGGCAGCTGGGTGTAATCTTATTGAAGAGCACAGGAATGTAGAAGAGAAATAAAAAAGCTGCAAAAGTTCAAATTATTTCCTTCATCTTGATATTACAGACCTACTATTGGCCTGAACCCCTCCGCTTAAAGTCGGCCAGCGCGTGTTAATGCATCTGTGAGGGGAAGCAGCACAACTACAAAGTGAAGCATAATTAAATGTTCTCATTAAGTCATACATCCCAGACCTCAGCGTTTACCCGTCCAGCAGTTATCTTAATCAGGTTCGCCTTTCCCTCTTGGAGCCTATATAAATGCTAATATTTCTTTTGTGGATGTGCACAAAGCCAAACATTTGTTGCACATGCTAATGATATGCAACAGTTAACATGAAGCCGCCGCAACCTTTGTGATCGCACGGATAAATGACTTTGGTGCCGTTTTAACCTTTTTTGGCATTGTGCTGAGTCGGAGAGCAAGGCATTATGCTGTTCATTAGGTGTCTTGTGATGAGTATCATACAAGTGGGCCTCGAATGTTGCGGCACAGCTTTGACCTTTTCTGCGCTTCTCTGGAAATGTCGGATCACTTCCAGTTATGTGGGAAAACTTCGTCACACTTTTAATACTGGTGTGCCACATGCTAATTTGTTTTTTAGGGGTGACTTGGAAACAGCTTGAGACCACCCGCAAGTCTCCACGACCTCCACAAATCCGGGATTGATGCTAATTTTGCAAACCTTTTCCCAGTGTAAAGGCTGCGGAGTTCTTGCTAATTACCAGATATGTGTATATATTTCCCAGCAGTCATCCTAAAATGCTACTGCTTTCAGTATTACGATGTCACTAGAACGTTCCCTGGTCTATGTAACAATCTGCTTTAAACAACCCCATGGACATCTGTACGGTGTTAGCGTCAAACAAAGAATATGGAAGATGAAAGACGACGAAAGAAAATGGCACTTTAACCAAAAACTGCAACATTTTCCCACCCATGCTGTTGGTGAGCTAAGGAACAGATTAGCGTTCCACTTTACTAGTATGTCAAGAGGGGCACCAGGCGGTGAATATGTCACGTTTCACACGTTTGAGAAGATCTTAACAAGATTTTGTAGGTATGTTATAAAGGGGAATATGTTAAGGATGACACAGCAAAAACTTAACTTCCATATTAGATAATACTGAAAGGTGACCAGACGTCCCAGAGGGACATACCCGTTCTGGACGACTTGTCCCTGGCTAAAGCTGTCCTCGGAAATGTCCCGGATGTCAGCGTTTTAGAAATGAGGACAAAATGTTGAGCCCAACATCAGCTTTTATGGTAGCCGGTTGCGCTGCTTATACAGACGGAGCAGTAGAAGAAGAGCCGAGCTCCGCAGCCTCACTAGCCTCACAGAATGCAACTTTTAAGAGAACCTTTAAAGCTGAAAGATTTATTGATTCGACTATATTTTTAACAAGCAGTAATGTTTCGCTGTCTTCTTCGTGTGTCAGGATTTGTTTAGTCCAAACTCACGTCGTTGCTAACTGTGTCAATGTTGTGCTTATATTCTTGTATTTTATCAGCTTTTTTAACTCTGGCATTGTCTTGTGTTTTATTAAATTGCCCTATTCCCTTTCAAATAAATTAATTAAATCCAAGTTTCCCTCTGCCTTATAAGTCAAGCAAAGGATATTTAGATATTTAAGTTGTTTGTCTTTTCATGCCTAATAATAGAGGATGCACCAACGCTGACACTACTTATACTTGTATTCATAAGTGTGTTCCTATAACCCAATACTGCTGCAATAGGAGCATAATTTCCTCCTCTAACAGCTACCATTGTGTGGTGCACAGATATTCTAGCCCAGAAAGCAGCAGTAGTATGCCATAAAATAAATGCAAGCCACCTAAAAGGAAAAAGAAAACACAAATCACTTAGCGTCAGCACGACAAAGTGCCTATAAATGTGGAAATTAGAAGAAAACCTTCAGTTTTTAACTGAGTTTCCACGCTTTAAGCTTTACAAAGACGAAGCATATCTTTGGACTGTTTGATTTAACAGTTAGCAGGCTAAAAATGTTGACCCTGTTTTTGAGGAATAATTTCATTTATGCATGCAAACAAGAATAATGTCAGCAATGTTAATAGTTGGGGCTATAAATTTTGTCCTGAAATGTAATTTAAGCATATGGCAACTAGGCGGGGAAGGTGAAAGCAGTGATTAGATCAACTTTGGACTCCCATGTGGCTGTGATGAGCATCTCCGTGTTTCTAAATGAGCGTGGTGGCCTGAGGTGAGGAGGGTGATGGAGCAGCTGGCTGTCTGTTGGGACCTTAACTGCCTCGGGAAATCCAGACTGGATGCCCCTTGATGCATGTCCCCGGCTGCAGTCATTTCCAAGAAAATCAGCATCCCCTGCTAAGCGTTTTTGGGGAAAAAAAATATCTCAATAAGATGCTTCATGACGTATAATCGCTAATCTTGCCAGAGCAAACTCGTCCAAACTTTCTCGAGAATTGTCGGTCTGAGCCTGTTGTCGAGTTGGCGTATGTTTTGTTATCTTATTTCATTATTTTTTTTAACAGTACGAGGGATTAACAAAAGTGAAAGAAGCTCTCCACAGAAGCCTGTCAAACAAATGAACGTTCGACTCTTTCGTGTTCACCAAACGCACCTGGGACACAGTGGTAACACGACATCAGCGACATCACAACGCCTTTCCCGTCCTCCAGTCAGATGTGCTGCAAATTTGAGATCACGCTCAAATCATGTCAAGAGGGCAGCGCGAAGGGCAAGGGAGGCGAAGACAGAGCTTCTGGAACGAGGCCAGTCTCAGCTGTTTGCCTGAAGACTTGTGAGAGAAGGGAGATGTTTATCTGTCAGTGCTGAGAAAAACCAAGTGTCACCTCCAAAGCACAGCCGTCCTCGCTCTTCATCTCACTGCAGCCACATGGGGACCGAGGAGACACGGCGCTCTTCACCTCCTCGCTCTGTGTTACACAACGTGGCCTACTTTGTTCCGGTTGTTTAAATGAGGGAAGGTGACTGCTTACAACAGGTAACTCTAGGTGCTCCACTGAGCTGAACTAAACCTTTTTGATCCCTTGCATATAAAAGAAGAAGGAGAGATAAAGAGCATATGGAAAAGTCTAATTCAGCCACCTTAACAAATGGCTTTTTATTACTCAGTCTCATTGATGTCAGGTTGCTCCTTCATTTATGTCAATTTGTGCACAGAAAAGACCAACAACACTCTCTTTTAGCTTTAAACTGATATTCCTAAATCCTTTGGAGAATTCTCAGATTCAGATTTATTTATTGCTCCATGGCAAAAATCACAAAAACAGTCACTTTCTGTCCTACATTTCCCATGAACAAAAGGAAGCAGAATGAAGATAAATTCTTAATTTTTCCCGCCCCTCCGTAGTCAAAAAACTAAGTAACTTTGCAATGCTCGGTACATACAGACCCAACAGCAATAAAGAAGGGCAATTTAGGAATATTGGGATGAGGCAAGACATTTTCTCCAAGATTACAATAAAAAGCAATACAAAAGTCGATTAGCTAAGAACCTTACATGCTAGATGTAAATATCAACAGATAAAGGAGCAAGACTATCAGGACAGGCCTGCAACCCAGGAGGCTTGTGAAAAAAAAGAAAAAAAAAAGAGACACGCATTCTGCACCGATATGAGGAAACTAAAGACCGGTGAGGATCTGAAGGTCAACCGTCAGTGTCTCAGAAAGACACAGCAGCAGTTACAATGCCGTTATTCTCTCACATAAAAACCAGTAAAGATGTATGACCTCTCACAAAATAAAATATGTCGGAGCAAAATAGATAAATAAATAAAATATCCAAAACTATTAAGAAAGAAAGAAATTAAAACTGGCAAAAAAGTAAGATTTTGTAAAAGATTACATATAATAAGCATGTAATGAACTGAACAGGAGGACTCAGTATTCAGGCCAACAAGCAGGAAGTATGTTGAAAAGATGGTTTATTGTCAACAGACTGGCAACACAGGTACAGGCAGGCTTGGTGGTCAAAATAACAGTCCAAGGTCGGAACACAGTGCAGCAGACAGGCTGGATGAGGACAGGCAGATTCGGAGGTCAGATACAGTCCAGCACGGTACACAAACAAGCAGACAAAGCAAGCAGGGATCAGGCAAACTCAGGGAATCCAGGAACAGGACCGGGTCAGGCAAAACAGGCAGGCAGTCAGAACAGGCAGGAAAAAACAGGTACAGGAGTCAGGCTGGCTCAGAATCCACGAGGCAAATCAGGTCAGGATCGACAGGCAAACAGAAAATGCTGGATACAACTCACCGATATGCTCACAAGATAATCTGGCACTGATGTCTGGTCTGAGGACTGGTTAAATACTGCTGAAAACATGTGGATCAGGTAAGAGTTGATTGCAGAAGGGGTGGAGCTGGGCAGGTGTGTGGAGTGAGTAATCAGACCAGGCATCAGTGCCGAGATACTGACAGAACATAAACTAAAACAGAAATCAAACACGAAAGAACCCAAAACAGAAATCCATACTAAGGCAAAAACTAAACAGAAAATGTGAATCGTGACAAAGCAGCTGTATTAAATAAATCTCCATAGCTGATTCTTTTTAAATCAAGCACTTTGAAAAATATTAAGCTTAACATTGAAAACATAATGTTATTTTAATAAATATATCGTCCTTCCGTCCGTCCGTCCGTCTTCTTCCGCTTATCCGGGGTCGGGTCGCGGGGGTAGCAGCTTCAGTAGGGATATATCAAATCCTCAAAATATGGTGGCAGCCACTCAGCGTATTTAGGCAATGAGTGGAAGTTCAAACCGAGCATCAGAATGTGGGCGAGGATTCATTCAGGCGACTTCAAGCGTGGCAGGATAAGATAAGATAAGATAAGATAGTCTTTATTGATCTCACAATGGAGAAATTCACTCGTCACATCGGCTCATACAAGAAGGTGCAGAGTAGGGAAGGTGCATTCAGTTATATACAGTGAATCTACATATCTACAATGGATCAAAAGAATACCAAAAACAAAAAATACAAAAAAGGAAATAGGAATGTAAATGTCTCATTTACATTCTTAGTGGTCTATATATATATATATATATATATATAAACATATCTATATACTTAAATATATACATATATCTATGCGCCTACTTACATACGCACCTACGCGTATGTAAGTGCATATACATTGTATACATTTGTACATACATACATACATGTGTACTGACTTATGTTCAAGTGTTGATAGCAGCAGAAGTCACTACATCAGGATTATTTCACTGGTTGTAGGACAGTGTATTAAATAGATTATTGCACCTTAGTTATTGCACATTAAATATTACAGTTATGGTCACAGTTGCAGTTACAGTGCAGCATTGTAAAATCTGATGGCAGCAGGATTTTGGTACCAGATGGGTTTGTATGGAGCCAGATCGGTCTCGATATTCACAAATGCACATGTGTGATTCATACATGCACAGGACAAGATCCATGCATGCACAGCCCGATTCATGCAAGCACAAAAAAATCCACATATGCACATAAAATCCACGCACACACAGGACAAGATCCACGCATGCACAGCCCGATTCATGCAAGCACAGCCCAATTCATGCAAGCACAAAAAAATCCACATATGCACAAAAAATCCACGCACACACAGGACAAGATCCACGCATGCACAGCCCGATTCATGCAAGCACAGCCCGATTCATGCAAGCACAAAAAAATCCACGCACACACAGGACAAGATCCACACATCCACAGTTTGATTCATGCAAGCACAAAAAAAT
Organism: Fundulus diaphanus; assembly: GCA_037039145.1. Lineage (NCBI taxonomy): Eukaryota > Metazoa > Chordata > Actinopteri > Cyprinodontiformes > Fundulidae > Fundulus > Fundulus diaphanus. Next base: position 47,897,332 of record CM073121.1, on the reverse strand, counting down.
CTACAAATGCACAAAACATCCACGCACACACAGGACAAGATCCACACATCCACAGTTTGATTCATGCAAGCACAAAAAAATCTACAAATGCACAAAACATCCACACACACACAGGACAAGATCCACACATGCACAGCTCTGGTCTTTAAACTTCACTGCATTTGTGTGTGCATTTTTGAGACACCTCTGCCGTGTGCTGATTCTGTCATGGTTTAAGTTGTATCTGGCTTCTTTCTTGTTATTTTGCAGTTCACTCAGCTCTCCCTCGCTCTGCTATTAGTCACACCTTTCAGGACACTAATTAGTCTTTATTCCCGTCACCTGTCAAGCTCCCTTTATAAACTCACCTTAGTTGTGTTCTCCTCGCCGGTCCATAGCGTTCACTCCTGCTCAGTCTCTGCCAGAATTCTTGTCAGCTCAGTTTTTTGTTACAGTCAGCCTGAAGACTTCCTTCAACTTGGTTTTTTGTTACAGTCAGCCAATAGACTTTCCGTCAACTTTGTTTTGTTCCAGTCTCAGTCTAGATCCAGCTCAGTTCTGTTCCCACTCCTGTTCTCATCTCCTGGTGAGCTGTTCCGGTCTCAAGTCCACGGTTCAGAGGATCTGCTCTCCAGTGAACGGCTCAGACGGTCCCTAACTGCACCACCGCGTGTGAGAGGAGGGAGTAGCTGAGAGATGTTGGCCGAAATCGGGGTCCCTCAGCCGGATCCCTCAGCTGGATCAACCGTGAGCGAGTTCCCACTGATTCCGCGGAGCTTTAATATCCAATATCCAACTTCACTGCGCTATCCGCCAGAGGGCTGGCGGGACATGGGCGCCAGAGGCGACTCGTCAGAGCACATGCTGGCCGGATGCAGATGGAAGAAGGCCGCGGAGTTAGACGTTGGGAGCTCCGAGACCAAGGAGCGCTGCGGGCAGATCCGGAGCGACTTGAAGGGAGCAGAGAGGCGGCTTTCGACGTCGGCTGCGAGGCGGAGGCGGACACCTGCTGCTCGGCGCCTCCGCTCATGAGCAAACACCTGCGGAGAGAGATGACGACAAACGGCTGCTGCCCGCTGAAACCTGACATGAAACTATCTCTTTCTCTGTATCCCTTAGGAACTATGCTGCACTAATAAACCAATTAAAAGTAATAATAAAACAAAGTATCACACCAAGCAGACAACAAGCTAAGCATATCAAGTTATATGTTTTACCTACCGCTCCACTGACGTTGTCAGTGGTCTGAGAGCGCATTGTGTTCATACTACGCGCATCCTGAACAGGTTGAATGTGATTGGCTTATGAGTAAGTCACCCCACGTGGAGTACTTTCCAGTGATTGGCTTATACAAGGGAGGCTTTTGATTGGTTGCAAACCATTCTCTGTTTAAAAAAATGTACGTGTGAATCAGCGCACGACAGAGGAGTCTCAAAAATGCACACACAAATGCAGTGAAGTTTAAAGACCAGAGCTGTGCATGTGTGGATCTTGTCCTGTGTGTGCGTGGAGGTTTTGTGCATTTGTGGATTTTTTTGTGCTTGCATGAATCGAACTGTGGATGTGTGGATCTTGTCCTGTGTGTGCGTGGATTTTTTTGTGCATTTGTGGATTTTTTTGTGCTTGCATGAATCAGGCTGTGCATGCATGGATCTTGTCCTGTGCATGTATGAATCACATATGTGCATTTGTGAATATCGAGACCCTTCTGGCTCCATAGGTTGGTCACACCTGGATCTACCTGTCTGACAGGGAACGGTCCGGAAAATGTAAAATATCTGGTGAGCAGCCGTTGTGCGGGCAAAGTTCAGAGGTCAGAGAAGAATGAGCGGACTGGTGTGACAGTATATCGACTACATGTCATGATTTGTGGCTCTGGAGTTGACAGGAACCCAGGAGCAGAATGATAGAATGAAGGGTTTAATAAAAACACGACAAACCGGCGGGAGATTAAATGCAGGTGAGTTAATCAGGAGGTCATGTGGAAGCAGCTAGGGCAGCAGGAGCGTGGTGGGGCTGAGTAACAATAAGGAGTAAGGCTAATTAAGAAATGAGTTGAGCTGAGATTCAAACAAACTATCAACCCTAAAGGGAATTATAAACAGAGATGAAATTATACTAAATGTACAAACAACAGAGCAAAGCAATAAACTAATATGCAAGGGCCATATGAGCGGAAGGAAACACTGAAAATTTAAACACAAAATAAAATCAGACCCCAAACACCTGGAGATTGTGACACTAAAGCTATGCTCCGACAAATACAACCCAAATCACATCCTTTTTGCCCATATGCAACCTGTATCTCTCTTTATCGTGGCAGTGTGAAAGGCCCAATTCAGATCTTTTCATCCCCAAAAATATCTGATATTCAAAACTTCCATATGTGGTACTAACTTGGATACGTGTCAGATATTTTTCGAAGCACGTTGAATATTATCCATCTTGTACGTCACAAAGCTCCCGCTACACATCCACACAAACCTCGCTACAGCAGTAGCAGTCACGGCTCCACAAAAGACCATTGTTGACAGCTGGGCTGTTTTCCTCCTACCTTTCTGCTTCTTGTTATGATTTGGTCTTAATATTGTCGGCTCCTATTACTCAACAACAACTGCCGTTTTGTTTTTTTCACAAAGCTTTATTAAGCAACTTTAGTAACAATTACGCCCAGCATTACTTCCGTAAACAGAGCGCTGCCGTGTGACGTCTTCATCCGTTATCTGTGCATGCAGGTCGCTTTGGGTCTTAAACTATTCAGACAGGAGTCTGATGTCAGTGGCATGTATTTAGTAGTATGAATGACGACAAAAATAAATCCGATTTCAGCAAAAAAAAAATGGAATTGAGCATCAAGACCTGCAGTGTGAACATAGCCTAAGTAGATCTGAGCAGTTTTGTTTGGTCAAATTAAATCAAGGCAGATTTTTATTTTTTTGTTTTTTGTAGTTGAGTTGGCTTTGACTGCCCAATTTACACTATTAATTGAACATCATTTATTTTTGTCTGTTGTCCAGCTTTCCTTTCCTTTCCTTTATTATGCCCCAGCAATGTAGATTTTAGTGTGTTTTATGTTTTCATAGTGTAAGGCACTTTGAATCGTCTTGCTGCTGATAGGTGCTATACTCTGACAAACAAACAAAAAAACTACAGTGACTTCTGACGCTTTACATTTAGCAGGTGTTTTAAACAAACCACTATGACTTATTTAGAAAATACCTTTAATCGAGGAATGGAGACACCAGCAGGCAGGCAGCGGCGATTCACTTCAGGTAAAACAAGCTTTTTACAGACAAAAGTCAAACCAAGAGGAAATCCGATCATAACAGCTATTACAACAAAAAAAAGAGGACAGGCTTGTCATAAACCAAGCAGAAATAAACATTTAAATCTTGAAACCATAAGAATATATGTAAACCATAAACACACATTTTAGAAATGTTGCCAAAGCAACACCAAGGAAACAAGTCATAAAACATCTATTAGAGTTCAAACCTGGCAGGCGAAGAGAGAACCCGGTATTCGAGCCAGACGCGGTAGAGCACTTAAAGGGTTTATTAAACATAATACTGTGGAAGCCAGTGACGTGCGGTAGGGTTCATAGCTGGTGAGGCACTGACGTCATCAGAGTCAGATTTACAAATATATACACTCTTCTACAGAGTAGACTCATTGCAAAGTGGTGAAGGAGACTGATTGTGTCAAATAAATTCACCAACAGACATGAAAAAAATATTAATTCTTTGATGAAAAAAATAATTAATTATTTGTCATTTGATTGGTAACAGTTTATGAGTTATGATGGATTTCTGCATTTGTAACACATTCTTAAACTATAACCCACATTACGCACATTTCATTACAAACACAAAACATAAATAACTATTGCTTTCTTACCTCTGCTTATAAATTAAGTCAAGGTTTCCAAAAGTGTGGTGCGCGCACCCCCTGGGGTGCGCGAGCTGCCACTAGGGGGTGCGCGAGGCGAAATCTGTAATGGCGTTTTTTCCCCCCATACAATATAGATGTGTAAATAAGCATTTCTTTTGTAAAGCTCAAAAAACTGTTAATTTAATCAATAAATAAAAATGTATTGTAATGATTCTTATTAGACTTTATTGCTAAATGCTGTTGCACACTTACTGTTCCTTTAAATCTGATTACTTTGGGATCATAGCGGAAGAAATGTGTGGCTTCCGGGGAGAGGAGTCGTTATTCGGGGGAACCGGCGGAGTGCAAGCTGTCCCGTCCTGTTCGTCCTAAAATAAAGTGTTAGAAAAACCTCGTCTGGTGCTTGGGTGTCCTAACGGAACGATACATTATTAACACGAAAATGTTAATAAACTGTATTTATTTAGAAGAAATCTTCTTCTATGCTTCATTTTAAGATGAAAAATCCGCAGTGCTGTATATGCGCATATGTGGTCTCTGCTTCAATAGTTCTCGCAAATATGTTCAATAGGCTGAAATCAGGGGAACAGGTAAGGCATCTAAGGTGAAAGTTAGTCTTTAAAGAGGAGAGGAAGAGAGTGAGAGAGAAATTGGAGGCAACAGAGCAGAGGAGAGAATCGCAACGGATCCGGGAGAAGAAAACGAGCGAATCAGAAAATGTCTCTTCCTCTCTCCTGGCTTTACGTCGTTTACGTCAGCAGAGGAAACATTTAATTCGGGCCGAAAGTTTTATTTACGAGATTAAATTGAGTGAGTCGGTCTCTATGGATCGCGCTGCGCCTACAAACAGCGCCGCGACTTTGAACAGGTGACAAGCACTGACGCGCAAGACGCGCACACCGCTGTCGTTACCGCTGCTCCTGGGGGGATTTTTTTATTATGCTCACGCACAGATCTTTAATACTTCTCATTGCGATTCAGACAGGCGCAGACTGCACCGTGCAGATCATTTTAAAGAGGCGGTTTTAGCGCATATTCAGACAGAAACGGGCTGGGGGAGCCGAGGTGTGTTGCCGTGGGCGTGTTTACCTGCTGAAGGTAACCGCTGTGAAACAATCAGAAAGATTTCTCTGATTAATAACATCTTTATGGAGCGCTAGACTTATTGTTACTCTGTGCTGCTTTACCAGTTCTCTCTCTCTCTCGCTCGCTCGTCATCGGACAAAAATCAAACTGCTTTGTGTTTGTATTTTGCGGTGTGAAATTGTGCGTCAGACTCAGATTTAGAAGCTTTTTTACGACGTTTGAGTTGTAACTGCAACCGTTATATATATATATATATATATATATATATATATATATATATATATATATATATATATATATATATATATATATATATATATATTAATCTTGGAGGTGCGTCAACCCGGCTGGGACATGGAAGGGGGTGCGCGGCTAAAAAAGTTTGGGAACCCCTGAATTAAGTCCATGCGGCACTCTTTCTGCACAATTAACATTGATTACTTTCCGGTAAAAGTTCTCTTTATCTTCTTCAGTTTTAAAAGTCTCTCAGTCTCAGTGATCACTGCCAGGGAGGAAAGCCTTCCTTGATCAGTCCTGTTCCGGCTGTATGTTTTCAGTCTTTTTAGTGCTTTACTTGATTAGCAAAACTCGCTAATAAAACGTCCATAACTTGCTGTGACTCTACAGTTTCGGGATCACGAGCGGTTCTCCTTGAGCGCCCCCTGCCTAGAGGCCAAGGAACTGCCGGCCTCACCTACAACCAGTTCTTTGCCGTTTATGATCGACCAGCAGCACGAAAACATGTTACCTGCACACAGTTTGATGACCAAAACACAATAAGCTATCCACATACATTAAATTATGGAAAATCAGTTTATAACTGTTTGAACAATTGAATTTATGATCTAGAGACAGGAAGATGCATTCAGTTAACATGGGATTGTGCAATCCCAGGGGAGGCCAAGCTCGCTGCGGCCTCACCCGCTTCGCTATCAAGCGAAACCAAGGATTTACATGGAAAATAGCGAAACCTTCGCTATTTTGAAGAAAATATGATCAGAATTGATAAAATTAGATGAAAAATTAACTCTTTATTAAAAATGACTGAGTGAATCACAATTTATATTATGTTATCATCGTTATATATTTTCTTCCTTTCCATAATGACAAGTGAGGCCTGGCCTCACTTGCCTCCCCTGACTGCATGTCACTGTTGGAAGCCCAGTATATAAAGGCAGAGGAACAGGTGCACTGAATGGGGCTGATTGCATTGTGGCAGAGGAGTGCAGGTGCAGCTGATGATCCTTATTGCAAGGAGCAGACACACGGTCACCCAGGCCAAAACATGACAGGAACACAGATCGCCACATGCTGGGTAGCCATCCTCATTTAACTGTAGGTGCACAATCTGTGGTCTTCAATTGTGGACCACCAGCATCTTTTGCCCAAGAACCAACTTTTCAAAAGAGCTGTAGCCGGTTGACCAGCAGTTAAATGTGTGTTTTTGTGACCCTTCAGTCTCTCCGTCGGTCCATCCATTCATCCGTGAATTATCTCTTCTCACTCCTCCTTGCAGGGCCTTGGGTCAGAACATTAGTAGTTGGATTTAAATGTGACCTGCATCCAATCCTCTGTAAAACCCACTGTAAGGGGCTACAGAAACATCAGCCGCCTGACAGACTGTTAACATGGGAAAATATCCAAGTTGGAGGTTGAAGAGAACAGCTTGAAGGCTAATGAGCCAGTCAAGTGTATATCCCTTAGAAAAATATGTCTTGAGCTCCTCTCATCTCAGTGATCTGTGTAACTGAACTCTGGTTTGATTCCTCTTTGGACGCACATCCTGCCTGGAATTTGTCAGACCAATTATTAAACTTTTCACATAACACAATTTGACTTCAAACCATGTCAGGTGAGTCCCTGGTAAAAACACAGCCGTGGCTTTTAGATGTTCTACGCTTTACACACATGGTGGCAGATATCTCTTTTTTATGTGATATATTTTTAGATCAGGGGGTACAAATGTAAATAAAAACAATGTGTTTGTTTCTAATTTAGTGGTTGTCTTGGCGACAAATCGGAAAAGAAAGATGTAACCTTTCCATGAATCCTTTTTGCCTTAATCGGTGGACTCAACAGAGGATATAACCTGTTCTGCAGAAGAAAGAAAACAGGAAGTCCAGCTGTTAAACTGGCAGGCAGACTTTAATGATACATTGGTGGGTCACAGTTCAGTGCGTCTGACATATGCATTTAAAGAGCTCAAAAGAGAAAAAGAACATTTTTAATTTATATAAATAAACTTTTGTACGCATGCATGCTAATAATCTCAGACTCATACAACATGCATGCTTGGTTAACTGGCTACTCCAAGCTGCTCTTCTGGACCCAGTGACGGACTGATGCCCTTCTTCCCACCCAATGACTGCTGGGATTGGTTCTGCCCCCCCCTCCCCCCCCCCCCACAACCCGAAACAGAACTGAACTGAGTGGGTTTTAGAAAAAAAGAAGACATGGTTGGATGGAAATTCTCTGACTGTTTCTGCAATTATACTCTCTACATTCATTTATTTGTGATTATTTTTATATTAGTGGTGTGGCAGTCAGTAACGGCTCTTGGATAAAGTACACTCTTGACAAGTTATTCCTTCCTGAAAAGCTGTGTTAGCTTTATGCCAGACAACAGGGTGGACTCTTTCCACAGGGTCCCATCTTTGTCTTCACAAAATCATCACAAAGTTTATTTTAAATGTGAGTTGGGTCTTTGTATTCCTCTGTCACAGCAGTGATTTTCACCTGGGAACCCTCCCATGGATGCCATTTTTGCCCAGTCTCCGTTTTTTTTTATTGTGGAATCAGGAAGACTGCAGTGGTTTAAATGTTGTTGTGAGTTATTTGGTGACTTCCTGGATGAGTCTTCATAGCAGTCTTATGGTGACTTTGGTAGGCCAGTGGCTCCTGGGAGGGTTCACCAGTCTTTCATGTTCTCTCCAGTCGAGGATTATAGCTCTCACTGTGGTTTCCTGCATTTCCAAAGCCTAGAATTGTCTCTGTAACCCTTAAATCCAATTTAAATGCAGTGGCATGATGTTAAACTGATTTTTCATTCTTGAAAACCTGGTTTGTGAACTCTGTGGAGGTCTTTAAAAAAATCAGCTGAAAACAATTGTGCTGTTTTTTAACTATATGTAAAACTTAAATGTGATCTATGTTGTAAAGTGCTTTGTGGCTTTGTGTCTGTGAAAGGGGCTTTAAAAAATAAACTCTGCTTGCTTATGAGGCTAAATAAATAAATGTTGGGGCCGTCAATTTTCCAAAAGCATTTTTCATTTATTCAGGTTATTTTTGCCTGATTAGAAAATTAGTTTGATGACCTGAAACTTCTAGGTTTGACAAAAACAAAGAACCAACTAAAACAAAAGAAACTCCTGTTTGATATTCACAATACCTTTAAAATTAGCTTTCATTTTTTTCTAAGTGGGGTTGTAGGAGGTAATTAGAAGTAGTAAGTATCTTACCAAACTTTGTTTTGAATTAGATGTTTCACGATCGAAGCTCCTAGCTGACAAATAGGCTAATAAGGTTTATATCTGTGCTCTATGTCTTGTGCTTCATTCGTGATACTGATCTTTTTATTTTATTTTTTTACTTTATGACCATGCATGGGGTCATGCATCTGTTTTACACTTTGAATTTCACTCTTGCCACTGCTCTGCATCCCACTGAATTAGATTCTAATTAAACATATGCATAAAAAAGAACATAAGGGTTTCTAAAAAAGAAATACCATAATGATCTGTTATGTAAAAGCATGATAGTTGATGGGAAGCACTGCCAACTATTTCGTCACATGATGCACAATGTTCCTGAGCTCAAAATAAATTCAATTTATCAAAATTAAATAAAAGTGTCAAATTTGTTGCTCTCTTGGAAGCTCTTTGACCAGCATAGGAATATTTTTTTCTAGATAGTACAGTATAAACAGTGGACCTTTTGTTCCAAGGTTTCCTGAGTGTTGCAGCTGTGAGGGATTGTTATTTTGTAATGAACAGAACTGCTGCTGAACAGTTTACCTACTAAGGCTTTACGCTGGCGGAGGCTGGAAGTGATTGTGGTTAGCGAGATGGAGGGACAGCGAGGTGTTAGACCTCAAGAATATATGGAGCAAAACCTCTATTAAAGCCAAGTTTGACGACTCGTACAGGATCCGTTTGGATGAGGGACAAGGTGTACGGCCGTGCAAAATCTGTGTACAATCCTGCACACGGAGGACTTTGCCATGCCAAAGAGGCTTTCGCTCGTTGCAATGCATTGCATCGCATTTCAACGTGTGGCAATCTGCGCCCGTTGCAATGCGATACAATGGATCACTACGAGTGTCCTGCCTTAAGAGTTAAGAGAGGAGCTGACGTGATTAAAAGCTGCCTTCGACTTTCTAAAGTTCTGAATGAGCTCTGTGTCTGTGAGGTTGTTGACATCTCTGCCTCACCATTCCTGGCTACGTCCACGCATCCAAACAGATTCTGTGCTAAACTGGCAGCAAAAAATAAAACTCAGAATACAGAATTTCACTCTGTTTTTAATCGTGCATTACCCGCTCAGCAACCGCTGACACAATTAATGGCTTCCGTTGGACATTTTAAACCATAAAAATATTTCTACCAGGTTTCCTGGACCAAAGGGTGCTGGGTGTGAAGTCATGGTTATTGTTCTTCACGTCAGTGAAGACATTATCAGGCTCCAGTGGCGCAATCGGTTAGCGCGCGGTACTTATATGACAGTACGCTGTAGAGCAATGCCGAGGTTGTGAGTTCGAGCCTCACCTGGAGCAGTCTTTTAACTGTGACAGGAACATACAAAGCTGCTGCAGCCCAACACTTTGGCTCATCAGAGCACATCTCTGTGAACCTGATTCCTGCCTACAAGCCAAATGATCTGCAGAACCAGACCAGTGATTAAAAAAAACGTCTAGGTTTGGACAGAGGAGGCCTGCTCAGCTCTACAGTACCGTTTGAATCACTGACTGGGATGTATTTAAAGAGGGCGCTGACTTAGAAAGCTACACATCATTTGATATTTCCCTATATCCACTTCTACACTGATGCTGTCCTAACCAGAACCATGGGTGGACAGCTCGGTGCGGTCACTGCCGAAGGCCTGGGATGCAGCATTAAGATCTGGAGACGGACTGATCTACAGCAGGGCTTGAAGGGAACTCAAAAAAGGAACCCAGAAGGCCAAGCAAAGGTACAAGCAGCGCTTCGAAGACCACTTCAGCAGAAACAATCCACGCGACATATGGAGAGGCATCAGAAACATCACGGACTACAAGCGTAGCGATCAGCAGCTGAGCAACGACCCGGCTCACCCTGACACCTTAAACAGCTTCTTTGCACTCTTCGGGTCAGTTTAGAGTCACAAACAGTTCACAAAGGAGTCAGATATAGGCAACATTTTAAAAGTAATGTGAACAACCTTGCAAAAAAATCTGATTTCAAGGGGGAAAAAGCAGGAATGAACATAGCCTAATGCATAATATGTTGGGACACTTGGTAAATATATATGTTGCAAGACTTACAATAAGTGCATCTTATGCTTTTCCACATATTGATCCTTTGCTTTACTCCAGACTCACATGTTTGGTGCCAAATAAGTCAATTCTTAGTCTCATCTGAGCAAAGCATAAAATTCCAGTTAAAATGCCCGCAGAGTTAATCTAACTCCATGTGGTTACGCTTGTGACGGTGGGAGAGGAAAGGTTTTCTGTTCTAGGCTACTTCCTGAACAACTGCCCAGCGCGTAGACGGCATCCAGCGGCTGTCGTCGAGACTTGGCAACCCCCAACAGGCCGCTCTTTGCTGCACAAATAAAATATTAAAATATTCAGTTAGTTTTAAAGACATTTTCAGGTATGCCAAGAAATCTTCTCAAATGAAAGACTTGATTCTAATATTGCTTTATTTACCAGTCACTTCATTAGCTTGCGATGCTGCAGTGAGGTGAGTTGGAGTTGCAGCTCTGAGGAGCGACTCCTCACACTGGAGTCTGTCTGATGGATATAGGCTGTTCTCTTTTTCAGGGTAAAAACCAAGCACACCAGCCTCATGTGAATTCATGAGCACCCCAGCATCCCCCCCCCCTCCCCCAGAGTGACAGCTCTTCCAAAGTGAATCACTAAATGGGAGGTGAGCAGGAGTCTCTGGGGAGCATGTCGTGAGCGGAGCTCCTGAAACATATCTGCTGCTCCCATAACAGAGGGTCACCTAGATGAGGAAATTCAATCTGGAGCATGACAGTGTTTCACAGTAAAGTGGGGATAACAAGCAATATAAAGCTGCATCCCAGTGCCAACATACATAGGTGCGCTTGTAAAGAAAAAGCCTCGTGGGACCCAGAGGGAGCCTACGAGCAGATTAATGGGAGCTCTGTTCGATTTCTTCTACGACGCCTGAGTTTTCCGCTGTAGACCCTCACTTGCGCGCCTTTATTGTTTTCGGCGTGTAAACAGAACACCATGTAACCTGTCAAAGTTTGTTTATGTGGATAAAACAGCGGCCATCTTTATAGCCCTAAAAGCAGGGGCCAGGACTGGTGGAAGAAACGCAGAAGAAGACACCTCTCTCTCCTCCAAAATATATAGATCTGGATTATGTTTGCAGCCATCCAGGGGGTCCAGATCAGAAAGTAAAACTGTTTTCATTGACATTTTCAGAAAGCCAGAAGAACAACGTGAACTGCCACAGTGATAGAATATGTTATGTTATTCAGGACAGGGGTCTGCAAGTTTTACACACTTTACACATCTAAAGAGAGAGACGTGCTGCACAGGTCCACAGACTAACAGAAACAAAAACAGGAAATAAACAATAAAATACAACATTTACAGTAAAACCAATTAAATAAGAACTGCGAAAACAATAAAAAGGTTTGGAAATACAACTATTAATGGCCTGACATTTTGGCTCAATTTCAATTAAAAGCCAAGTCAAAAAGATTAGTCTTTAAAAGAAATTTCATTCACTTTGCCCTTCCTTACAGTTATTTCAAAGTTTAGGATACGCGACAGAGAAAGCTCTGTCTCCTCGCCTGACAAGACCAGAAACCTCAATAAGACTCCTTACCCAGACGAGTAAGGAGTTACCTGACCGTTTAAATATTTACAAAAACCAAAAGTGAAATCTGTAAAACAATCCTAAAACGCACAGGCAGCTGATGCAAAGGACATAAATATGGGTGTAATGTGCACATGTGTTCTTCTACGGGTTTGCCGACAGACAGCAGCGTTTCAAGGCATGGCAAGGCAAATTTATTTGTACAGCACATTTCAGTACAAAGACAATGCACATTGCTTTACATGATTAAAATATAGGAAAATAAAATAGAAGAAAAGCAAGTTGGAATAAAATGTAGAAACAAAATAAAACATGGAAAAAATAGAAACTAAAAGCAAATATTAAAAACAGTTGGACTACAAAGTTGAACTAATTTCAGACCAGCTGCAGGCAATGAAGAAGAGAGTTGTCCATGCCAGTAAAGAGAGAGTTGGAGTAGTAGAAGAAACAGAAGTGGCACTATGAGGTAGATAAGATTTGATTTCAGAGATTAATCTCAGATGGAAGAAGCTACACTGGACAACTGACCTTTTAATTACATTTAAAGCCATTATCGAAAAAATACCTTAAAATTCTTAACAGCAGCACAGCTAAATCCTTTTAAATGACCAATTGCACAGCTGCACTTTGTTAACAAGTCCATTTTCACACAAAAAAACACCACCTGATTTCTATTGTGCATGCAGGTCGCTTTGGGTCGCTATCAGAATCAGAATCAGAATCAAGTTTATTGCCAAGTAGGTTTGCACTTACAAGGAATTTGACTTGGTGTTGATGGTGCAGACAAAATAAAATAAAATAGAATAGATATATATACAGAAGCTATATACACACAGTAAACTGTGCGTTAATGTAACGCGGAGGCTTGTAAGTCCTGAACGGGGGAGAGAGGCAGTGTCCAGTGTCACGGGCGGCTCTTGGCCTTGTTCATGAGGCTGGTAGCAGATGGGAGGAAACTGTTCTTGTGGCGTGAGGTTCTGGTCCTGATGGACCGCAGCCTCCTGCCAGAGGGAAGTGTCTGAAATAGTCTGTGGCTGGGGTGCGAGGGATCAGCTACAATCTTCTGCACGCCTCAGAGTCCTGGAGGGGTACAGGTCCTGGAGGGATGGAAGATAGCAGCCAATCACCTTCTATGATTTCCACCTCATTTCTATTCAGGTAAAGGAAGTTAAGCTCCATCTAAGCTTTAATGTCTGTTTAACAGGAAACAAGCCATTTTTGCCCCCAGTCCAGCTAAATCAAATTCATTTAGATCAGCACATATTACCTGACTTACAATTTTTGCTAAATACATGTCCCTACAAGAAATATGTTGCCGTTTTTAAATCACAATTTCAACTCTTTTTTGGGATTTTAAAATAAAGAAAAACGTTAAATTTGAGCAAAAAAAGGATGGAAGTGTTCTCTGAGACAGTGATATTTGTAAAACTTTCCATGTTTATGACAAGAAAAATACATCTAAAATGATATTACTGGTACTTTTAGTGCCATTTCCTAGTGGAAATTAGATGCAGTTATTTTTTTTTCTTTAAAAAAGCCAAAAAACTGCTACATTTATTTCCAGATCGATATTCAACCACATTAGTTGGTCCTTTGTCATTTTTTTAAGACCATTAGTTAAGGTCCAATGAGAAACAGGTTGGAGGCCCCTGGTTTAGGAAATCAAGAATTTACAGTAATTGTATGAGATCTATGCATCGTTTCTACAAAATTAAAACATATGAGTCTAACTAATAACACCAACCAACAGAAGGTCACTCAGTCTGATCAGTGATCATAGTCTCTTGCATTTCCATTAGTCAGCCTGGTCCAAACTGGGATCAGTACCACAAACCATGGAAGTAAGGTGCAATATAAAATCTTTACAAGGGTCATTCTACGAAACCGGTGCCTTTTGACTTTGACATTTTTTTTAAAAATCATGTAGGACAAGCCATATTTTAAGACATCCATATGATATAAGACATATATGACCTGCATAAAAACATATTTTCCCACCTCAGGCATAAATCCCTATTAATATTTTCCTTTTTATTGTGGCCCAGGTGTCTTTTTTTACCACCCCGTAACGGACAAGATGCGCTCCATTTTAGACATAATGCATAAATTGAATTCAGAACATTTCATGGTTTCCTGTCATGAACATGTCCTTAATATGATATTAAAAGTTATAGGTTTGTTTTTTAATGGGAGATTTGCAGAGTTTCGATTCTAATCTTCAAACTATGAATTCCGCATGCCCATTGGTTGGTGTTTTGAACAATATTGGCTATTTTACTACCTATTGTCAAATTAAAGTTACATGTGTAAATAGGCCTACTTCATCACACTATGATCAAACATTTATTTATGGGCTATTTCACTCCCTCTTTAGTATTTTTTTTTTTTTTAAACACACATGTTATGGGGTGGTAAGTCATGTTACAGGGTGGTAAACCTGTTACGGGGTGGTTCATTTTGTTTGTTTCCATAATTTAACTATAATTTGATTAACTCATTGAGTGCCAAAAACATAATATTACGTTTTTCCTTCCCATGCGTTGAATGCCAAAAACGTGTTCATGACTGGGTTGTCACTAGATACACAAAAAAGCTAAGTACTCTCACATTTTGAAATGCATTAATTTGCTGTGATGACCGCAGAAACCTCCGTTCTGCCTGTAGTTAGCCCTTCGCAACAAGTCCATCACAACTAGTTAAGCTGTTTAATAATTATTTCTCACCACAATAGTCTCCAGCAGGCTAACATTGGCATACAATATAGTCATAAAATATTAACAGTGACCAATGCATACTGAGGAACCAGCATTCAACAGATTAGCTGGTTGCTATGGACTCGTTGCTAAGGGCTCACTGCAGAAAGAACAGAGATTTCCCCAGTCATCACAGTATGTAAAACTATATATAAATATAATATGAATTGTATTTATGAATTGTGTAATCTAAATGGCAATGACAACCACTATACATTCCCCTTACCACCCCATAACGATACAAAGTGTTATGGGGTGGTATGTTACGGGGTGGTAAATTTCACCTCAGAATGACTGCAGCTAGCACTGTTATTGACTAGCTAAGGTAGCAAATATACCAATCAATTTAAAATTTCCTTCATTTTACATTACAGTTGGAAAAAAAAACCTAATTTAACAGTTTCCCTATCTATTATTCGTTATGGGGTGGTAAGGTTAAGCTTAACGGACCCTATTTAACAACCAAAAAGAGCAAATAAAGCATATCAAATTGTGTGGGAACTTGCCTGCTTGAGACCTTGGCTCCTGCAAGGGTTTGAGTGATGTCATCTGCTGTCTGTGATGTCACTTAAAAAAGCAGTGTCTTTGTAATAGCCAGAACATGTAAGCGTTACGGGGTGGTATGTAAAACTACGGGACCGGCATTAATCATGATTTTTGTATGGGAAATCATACTTTTATTTAAAGAAAACATATAGTATAGTATCAAGAGCATACTTTTAATCATGACATTAATGAAAATTTGGTTAAAAAATTATTTTTTTAAATTAATATGTTAGGTGCGAATTCCATATGTGACTTTCCGGACATGGGGAAATTGGCCATGTCCTTGGTAAAAATGACTAAAAAGTGTAGGATTTATATTTACAATGATATTGAAATATGCATTATGTAATTCACCTAACACTTAAATTAACAGATTTGATCCTTTGAAATACATTTTGACAAATTTGTACATTGTTGAGAGCTCATGAAATGGACCGGACACAAAAGACACCGGTTTCGTAGAATGACCCACAAACAGTGTAACGCATACATAGGATCTGAATATTATATGATAAAATTGCTCTATAATTCACACAAAGAATTATAATAATTACAGAAACAAACTAACGGGCAACAGTTAAGTGCATGGGTCCATATGGAAGTGGTGATCTTAGTGGTTAGAAAGCTAGGGCTCTGTCTCTTTCCGAATACTTCTGTCAGTGCACTGCTAATGTGCACTGACCACTTACTGCTGTAGTGCCCACTTTCGATCGTTAGTATTGTTCCAAAAGGAACACTTATGTTAAAACGCTTACCGGAAATGACGGGATGACGTGACGAACGCAACACACGTGAACGCGAATTTTCAGCCCGCCAAAAATATATGCCGGCGTTTGTTTACAGACACCAATCGTTAACACTCACAGCATGTGGAAAATACATCGCCTCCGACGTCAACGCAGGATCCTCCTACTATTGCCTGAACATGAGGTATGTTCGTGTATTTTACAAACACCTATCATGCACAAATTGCAGTGCAGCAGTAGGCTACACCAGTAGGATTAATCAATCTTACATTTATATGATTGCGGTGTCGCAGCTCCGGCTGTCTCGGCTGAATTGTCCGCCATTATTTTAAAAATGGGAACATCTTCCTAACGTCCCTAGCCCCTCCCTTTCCGCTTTGTAGTCAAGATGGCGTCCGTTTAGTGCGAGTAGGGTCCATCGTTACACACTGCATTTTGTGACCGTTTTTAGGGGGTCATCCGGGTACCTTCAGTGCACTGACTTTTTGTGTTATCTACACTATATACTTAAAACTAAGTGTTTGAAGTGTAGAAGCAGGCGGAATGAGACAGAGCCTAGGTGTTTGCAGCTTGGAAAGTCCCCAAAGGTTGCCAGTTCGAAACTCAGTCAGTCACCCTGGGTCCCTGAGCAAGACCCTTGACCACGGATTGCTCCCTGCGCGCCACTGAGTGTGGCGGTACACAGCTCCCTGAGGGATGGGTTAAATGGAGAGACACATTTCCCCTCTGTGGGACTATGAAGGGAAATATTTATTCATCTTTAAATGATTTGATCTACTGGTCTAAAAAAGAAGCAGAAAAAGATTAACTGATAATGTCCAGATATGTAAATTAACAAACAGCACACATTGACCCAGGACAGCTGCAGGTCTCTCTTCACTTTCATCCTCCCCAGTTTTTGTGTTTTCTGGGTATATTTTGCAAATCTCAATCTGTGACTAAGGGCCTATTTATGTGTAATTTTTGTCTGTCCTTTAGACTTAGACATTTTGTATGTACAGAGTGCATACAGAACGAAATTTTGTTGCACACAGCTTATGACAGAGTAATGAGAATGCAGTTGGAATAAGATAACGTTACGATATAAAGTGCAGCAGTGATCAGAATGTAACAATGCAGGAGAAAAACAGTGTGCAAAACAGTGTACAGAAGAATGTTCAACCATGTTTATGGTGCAAAAGGCATTAATATGAAAAAGTTTGGTGCAGTGAAAAATAATGCATAATTTACTTTATGTAAATCCCAGCCATGCAAAAACAAATGAGACAGACAGCTAACTAGTTTCAGCAGTTAGAGACAAACATGTTTGCTAGAGACAGCAAACATGTTTGAATTGGAGTCAACCAGACTCTCAGTTTTGTTTTTTTCCTGAAAATGTTTACACACCTATCCAGGAGTCTTTGTCAATTCTGGCGGCTCGCACTTGATGTAATGACACTGCTGCTCTGATCCTGTCTGCAGCGACTGTGACGTCACTCCCTGCTTGTTCAGCTAGCGCTCCCAATTAGACCTGAGCCGGTACACCTGCAGCGACTTTAATTAGGCAGAGGGGCTGTACCAGGGGAGATCACTATATAAACCTGCCTCTCCCAGTGTGTAGCTGCCAGATCCATGAAAGCCTTCGTGTGAGCAGACCATCCAGCATTCCCTGTTTGCCTGCCTGTTGCGACCAGTTTTCGTTTCAGCGGATTTCAGCCTGGTTGCCGTGCCCTTGTCAGACACTCCAGTTGGCTTCTGTTTCTGGACACCAAACCCTGAACCGTCTCTCAACTTTGCCTGCCTGCCTGAGTCAGCTGCCTCCCGTTTACCGACTCTAGCCTGGACTCCTCATTGTCTCGTGACCTCTGCTCAGAGTGTGCTACCTGTGACCGATTCTCTCGCCCTGATTCGTCCTCTGCCTGTGCCTTACTGGAGACCTCAGCTTTCCCTCTAATTACCTGTGAATGAACCTCGCCCTGACATCGGATTCCCCGGCTGTCTGTGTCCCGCAGTCTGACGACACCAAGTGGACCAGTTGTGCAGTGATTCGGACCATCTCTGTCATTAAGGTTAGCGGCTTTTGTTCAGTGCTCGTTCAACCTCACTGAGTTGGTCCCGGCCACTAACCTGTCTCTCCTTTTTTTTTCAGTGGTTCCTGTGTGCGTTCATTCCAGTCCATTCCCGAATCACCTACATCAGCATTTTAATCTGTTAACGCTTCCTTGGTGTCTGACTGAATTAATTGGTCTCCAACTTTCTACTTCGTTACACTTGAGCAACCTGAAGTTGGCGCGCTGCTGTTTTAAGGGCATGAAGGCCCATCCTCCTAGGCGCATTCTAGGTCAGTGTAACAAAAAGCCGTTTGTTACGTCTAAAAAGGAACACCTTTAGCTTTTCTCTTGAGCACTTTAACTTGCATATTTAGCCCTTTAGATGGCACGCAGCACTTTAAGGAAGCATATTTGCACATTTCAGAAATAATTGCACACAATGGATTTTATAAGTGTTTATTGATTATTGTCTTTCCTTTTTTCCTTGTTTTAGATCCAGTGGCACTGCAGCACTTTAATAGAGTGGTAAGGCCCTGAAGAAGAAGGGTGACAGAAATTAGAGTACCCAACAAAGTCAATTATTTGTGCAATATTTCCATTTAGTCCTTAGTGTTTGTGTGTTTTTATTGCATCTTAAAATGTTTTAGTGAATTGTGTTTGTAGTCACTTTGTCCCTGAGTCCAGGTCCGCCACCTAAAAGAGGCCCGTGCAGAAACGAGTGCCTTAACAAGGTTGCGGGCTGGACCAAGGCAGAGTTAGTGGTTTTAGCCAGTTGGTGAGAGTATTTAAAGCACCTGTTTCCATCCCTTGCGGTTCTGCTGCTGGAGAAGACACACTGCTCCCCCAACCATCAATACACATGCACCTTTGGTACATGCACTTTGTAAATTCATCATCGTCGTCCCAGCTGCCACTGTCCTGAATAGTTAGAAGCTATTGCTTGGTGTGAGTGGAGTACTTGGTCACTTGGTGAATCATGATGAGATGCTGATGTAATCTCTCTGGAACGTGTTGGGAATGGAAGCACAATCCTCCGCCTCTGTTTAGTGATGGCTTCTCTCTTTTGACCAACATGGCTTCTTTCAAACCATCTGTTCTCTCTGTCCAAAATCTGGACATCATTGTCATCAAAAGTGTGCCCTTTGTTGAGGTGCAAATGGACTGCTGGATCTTGCCCTGAGCTGCTGGCCCTCCGGTGTTGTGCCATGCGTTTATGTAGCTGTTTTGTGTCTCCGATGTAGGATTCTGAGCAGTCCTCGCTGCATTGGACCGCATATACAACGCTCCTCTGCTGTGGTTTGGCTGTTCTGTCTTTGGGATGAACCAGTTTTGGTCTGAGAATGGTATTAGGTTTGAAAATTACTGGAATATTGTGCTTGGAGAAAATTCTCCTGAGTTTTTCAGAAACTCCTGACACATATGGAATGACAATGTTCTTGCCTTTCTCTGTGTTCAACGCTGTTTTTTTTTTTCTTCTCCTAGTTTCTTCAGCCAACTTTGACAAACACCCAGTTAGGATAACCAAAGCTTGCAGTGATTTTCCTGACATGCTTGTGTCTTTCTCCTCTGTAGCAGGGGAAATGTTCTCAGCATGCGTTGGCTTTTAGAGATGCTTGTCACAGATCTTTTAGAGCTTTCCCAAAATATTTCCTTGACTTTGTGCCGGTGCTGAGGTTGGGTCTTGTTCCAGCAAGAGCTCAAAAGCTTCTTGTTTAATTCAGTTTGCTGCCATTGGAGCAGCATCAGCAGGAAGCCAAGCTAACAACTTGGAGTCACATGACATCCTTCTGTATGTTTTTACATTCAAGTCTAAAAAATAAAGCTGAAAGAGTTTAGCATTTTTCAAAAACAATGACACGATCTTGTTCATAGTTACATGTTTATACACTGATGGGGCACATCTGTACAAATCTTCATTTTTACAATTGCATTTTGTTTGAGTCTTCCAAAACATGACAGGTTTTTATCTGTCAGTGCAGTTCATTAGTTTATCAGTTAAGGTCAATTTTCTGAGCTTCCTGAAGCTTTTAGTGGAGTTAATTCACAGCTATAATTCAATTTAAGCATATTGTTAGGGAGTGCTGTGTAACAGAAGACCTTGTGTTAAACCTGATGTAACACAGTTGACCCAGTGGCAACGTGAACAAGTTGTAACAACCATCAGCGCAGGAAGTGTTAGGAGCGGCTGCAGCTGCTGCCCCTAGTGGTGGCTGACAGATGGAGCACCCTAACTCAATACACTGCAATTTGAAAATGATGCATAAAACAGAAAATGGTATTTACTTGTCAGATGCTAATAAAATGTAATCTGTAGTTATGATATATAAAAGAGGAAAAGACCGCTGGAACCAAATTTAACAAGAGCTAGATTTATAGTGTTCCTTTTTATATTTGGAAACCAGAATCTCTGGTCAAAAATCTTAAATAATCTACTCAAGTGCCCCTAAAGTCAGAAATCTGAACTTAATACGACTGCAATATACTGTGAACAGGGCCGTGGAGCGTTTGTCTAGAACGAAGTGAAATGTCGCTCCAGTTCAACAATCTGAACTTTTCTGTCTATTTACATCGCGTTAAGAGTCTTCCTCATCCTCCTCATCCATTTATTTAAGCACAAAATGTCTGTTGCATATTCATACAGCACAATTAGGCTATATTTCTATTGTGCAATGATGGATTTACTAACCGAAGAGACCTGTATCTCGTGTCTCGGAGGATGATCCGTCCCCTGATGTGGGGCAGCAGCTCTTCATACTGGGTCCTGGACAGACGGAAGGACAGCCAGAAGCGACCGTCAGTCAGACACAGGTCCAGGTGATGGTACTCGGTGAACAGGGTGCGTCTGGAGGGCGCCAAGGCCGTTTTTCTGCTTACCACACTACATACAGCACCGTGACTCGCTCAGTAAAATCCATGTCCGCCATGTTGAGTTGAACATACAAGAGGAACTGGTAAGCAGATAGACGCTCCTCCTATTTGATGATGCAGTGAATCAGGCTGGGCCAATGATTGCTGCATTGTCAGTGCGAATTGTTTGCGAGAGAGGAGATATGTCAAGCAACCAACAGCAGGCAATCAACTCGAAAAATTTGCCTTGTTCGTGCTCCATGTGAACGTACCTTAAGAGATACAATGAGGAGCTCCGTCATCCAGGGAGAGCTCAAAGTAGAGCCGCTGCTTCTCCGCATAAGTTGAGTCAGTTGAGGGGTTTGAACATCTAATAAGGATGTTTACAGTCGCGTCCCTCCAGAAGGAAACAGGAAACACCCAGAGCTAGCTGGAGAGACTATACATCTCGTCTGGCCTGGGAACACCTTGAATGAGCTGGAGGATGTTGCTGGGGAGAGAGATATCTGAGTTTTCCTGTTGCTCTAGCGACCCGATCTCGAATAAGCAGAAGACGATGGATGGATGGATGTTGA
Organism: Fundulus diaphanus; assembly: GCA_037039145.1. Taxonomy (NCBI): domain Eukaryota; kingdom Metazoa; phylum Chordata; class Actinopteri; order Cyprinodontiformes; family Fundulidae; genus Fundulus; species Fundulus diaphanus. Next base: position 47,875,827 of record CM073121.1, on the reverse strand, counting down.
ACCCATAACATCCTTAAAACAAGGCATAAACAAAGAAAAATTACATAAAAAAGGGAGCTGCTAACATGCTAAAAAATAAGGGACTTTTTACTGCGGATAAAATGTCAATGTCGGTTGGATAGTAAATGCTTCAAAGTCAAGAAAACAAACAGCAGCAGTTAGGAATGTTTAATGGTTTTCATTCTTCTTGCATTAATATGCAGACTGGTATACATTTCTGGATCTGTTTTTAATGGATTATCACAATAGATGGATAAACAGAACTTTAAAAGATGGTGGCATGTTCTAGATCTACGAAGGAAACTAATGAGCCTTTTTTTGCTGAGACCTTAACTTTATTAAATTATTCTGAACGTATTCTAAGCATGCATTGACTTCACTGGGTAAAGTCGATCATATCCTTATTAAAATATTGCAGCTGAAGGGATTTTTTTTGTCAGTTTGACTTTTTTCTCAGCTCTGAAAGGCTTACTGACACTAAAAGTCACATAAAGAGTGTAAAAGGAAGCCAGGTCACCGGTTGGTCACACTCCCATCCTGCTTTTACTCTCTCAATCAGTTCTGCAACTGAGGCTGAAAATGAGTCTGAATGGTGGCGCAGTCCGAGTCTCTGAACAAAGCCTTCATTTGTAACCATTTTTATGATTAGATATTTATCCGTCAGACATGACGGATGTGGTTAAGGCCTTATTTCAGTCCACATTCATGAACAATCCTCCCATTCTGAGATTTTCTCTTCATTCACAGTGAGATCACGCAATTTGAGATCAGCCGGAGTTGAAAGGTAATGAGAACATCACAGAACGGGTGAAATGGGTGGTTATCATCTCCAAACCATTATGCTGATCAGAGAAACCTCATAATCAAGTAACCATGAAAGCTAATGACTTTGCCTACAGAAAAAGTGTGCATAAAATGTGTTAATTTGCTGTACTGATCCACAGAAAGTATTGAATAAAAACATTTTGAGAAGACCCCATAACAATACAAAGATATTCAATTCAGTTGAAGAAAAGGGATTTGTTTGGTTCCTGCCAGCTCATACAGTCATGGCGATAAGAAATTATACCCTCTTTTACCCATTGTGGTTGCATGCATAAGGACATAATAACAATTATCCTGCCAGAATAAAAAAACTAAGAGCACTCCTGTTGGTTCAGGTGGGTTGAAAACAGAACGGATCATCATCAGTTTGACTACCTCTGTGAAAGCAAAAGAAATCACTTAGCTGCCTTTTAGCATACAGATCTGTGCAAGCGAAATGTCAACACAAACAGACATCAGCTTAAAGAAGCAACTGTAACTTTCCATCAATCTGGGAAAGGTTATAAGGCTTTCTCAAGATATTTGATGTGTATGTCAGGAAAGATTATTCATTATAGGTGCTTTTTTTCCCCCCAGGAGTTGACCTACTGGGCCCCTGAGTCAGATTAGTCAACAAATTACTCTGTGCAACGACCCTGCTACCGAGCCGGGTTGTTTGGGAAAACTCTGAGTTTTTCCTACTTTTTTAGCTGAGATCTGCACAAGGAGGTGTTGGAAAAGGCGTGTCCTTTTCTGGAAGATCCTGTATGCTGAAGGACAAATACTCCGAAATACTCAGAAATCTGTCAGGAGAGGCTGATCAGACCACGATTAAATGTCTGATCATTTCTGGATTAATACAGTTTCAAGCGTTACCGTTTTTTGCCGCTGTCATTGATTTATCTCAATATCCTCAGCCCGCACATCGCTCCTATAATGAGGGGACGCTCTCAGTTCTGAACAATTTCTTTGAGCTGTTCTTTGTTTTTATGCCAACAGCAGCTTTTTAATAACGTAGGAGATGCAGAGAATCTTTCAGAGGCAGCTGTATGTCACGCTGTCAGGATGTTGCACTCAGTTATGGTAGAGTTGTGATCCGTAGTCAGAGACCCACTTGATTAATAAAGGAACTACACAGAATGAAAGCAATAATTTATTCTGTATCAAATTTTGAGACTTTCAGCTCTAATTTTTCATTCATATATTTTTGTTTCCATTCATATACCATGGTTGTGCCACATGCCAATAACCTTTGGCGCGCTCATGTAAAAGAACAAGAAGATTTCTGCAACAATGTTTTAGACAGATGAATTGAAAGAAATGCACTGTCTCACCGGACACACAGCAGATCAGTGAAAAAAACAACCCTCGTACCAACTGCTGAGCACGGAGGGGGGAGAGTGATGGTGAGTTTGTCGATGACCTGAGTACCTTTTACTTATTGAATCTTTCTCTGCATAAAGTATTCTGGAGGCAGATGTGAGGCCATCGGTCTGACAGGTGAAGCTTTGCCCAAACTGGATCCTCTACAGGTCATCAACTGCTTTAAAATGTGGAATTTGTGGAAAAAATGCATCCTATTTCTTCCACTTCCTAATCATGTTATACTTTATGTTGGTCTCTCAAATAACATTACAGTTTTTAAGCTGTTTGTGGATGCAGAACCAAAAAAGGCTCCTCTGGTTTTACCTTTATTTAATAAATAATAACAGTCAGGACTCTGTGTGCTTTTTGTCCACTTGAGGCTAGAATGGAATAATCTGTCCTCACATGTGAACCGTAGAAATGAACCAGGGCGTGTTTTCCTTTCACTAAGACCGTACGTCTTCATTTGAAGGCTGACATGACGTTTCTACTCAGGCAGCAATTTTCAACAAAACTGTCAGGCCTTCAGACGCGCTGCGATGAATGTAATGAAAGACAGCAGCGACGAGAGGCAGCGCTCTCCTCCTTACTGTGCTGCTGAATGCTCCAAGCTGTTCGTCTCCATTAGGGAACAAATGGGTTTTCCAACAGAATGCAGAACAATGTGGTTCTGCCCTCCTGAGGGCCAACCAACCCCCTGACCCAGTGTGGGCACCTACCTTTCACGTTGCAAGCAATTGATGAAATCTTTAAAACCAAGTTGAAAACAACAATTACACCCTTTAGCCCTATTGACTGTACGTATTGTTCATGAAATATCCCATGAAGTTTGGGAAATCCTGGCCCAAAATCTTAGCGGCGCCATCGCTCCCGCACCCGTCCGCTCGTTTGTCTTCATCTGGATCAACTTCTTATGCTTCATGTGCTTTTAATTCTCTCGCCTTTTATTTGCTTTGTCATCAATAACAGCCGGGACTGCAGCGGACCGACGGGCAGCCAAGGAGAGCTGACACCGACAGGCCGTCCCTGACAAATGTCCGCAAAGAGTTTCGTGTTTCACAAGAAAGTCCAGACTGAGGCGGCGGCCGAGACCTTCGGGCAGCATCAGAGGTGGGAGAACCCTGGCTGCGGCGAACTCTGGGTGTCGGGACAATCAATCAGTCTGACCCTGCTGGTGAGCGCCAGCTCTTGTGGAGACAGCCCAGACTGTACCCTTGATATCTGCCTAACAGAAACCGTTACATTAATCTCTCTGCAGACTGTGGTTGTGAGAGAGTGTGGAGCTTCATGCGTGCTCCTGCTTCGCCCCTCACCTCTGCGTCTCCTCCTGACAGCCACATGCCATGCCCTCCCACTGCGCACGTACGGACTCAATTCTCCGGATGCTCTTAAGGTCTCCCTTTATTGACCAGCTAAGTTCTTCGCCATCGATGCAATCCCCCAGACAAGCAATGTTTTTCTTCCCTGTTGAGTTTCACACTGTCTCACCAAAAGGACACAGACATCATTTGTTGGAAATCACTGACAAATGAACTTTCAGATAACTCTAAGCCAGATTTTTCTCCCAAGCCAATAACATTTTAGGGAAAGGTTAATCTTTCACAATCGACAGATATTTAATTTTCAACTCTCAGCAGGCGAATGAAGTTCCATCAAAACACCTTCAATCCAGACACTGTAGGGGGGGGGGGGGGTTTGTCTGTAATCATTTGGCTGTTGTGACTAAATCATTTCTGCCTCACAGCTGTAGGTAGAACCTTTTAGTGGGATGGTGTTAATCACGTTTACCCAATTCAATCAAGAACGATAATCTTCCTGACATCATCAGCAGTCATGTACCTTCAGATTTCCCCCGCTCCTTCAGTTCTGGGTGACGGTTTCTGAAGCGAGAGCCCCTCTCGTCTTTTCAGCTTTATTGCATATATGGTTCAGATTTACTTCCCAAAGGGACATATCATGCAAAATCTACATTTATAGCCCTTAAAGACATTTTGTTGTATAGTTAGAGTTTCTAGGAGATAAAAAAGTAGATTTTAGTCTATCCAGGTGCTGTGTAGTTATCTTCTGTTCTCTATTACGTTTTTTAAGCAATTACATCAATATTTGTGTATTTACTGCTAAACAAGGTCATGGACTTCCGGTTTACCCATTATTCAAATCCGACATTTTAATTTCTTTATTTTTGTCGCTATTTTGTTGATCAAGCTGAAGAATGCAGAAGCTACAAGTTGATAAGACAAACCGTTTGTATTAACCCATACAATTCATTACACCGTCCCCCGGCATGCTATAACAATGGCTGAACAGGGTGGAGGGCAACACTCTGCGGCCTGTAAGGGGGCGGGCTGTGAAGTGCCTCACAGTGCCTCATTACTGTTGTCTGTGAGGCAACAGTAATGAGGAATTCAGAGCAAAGCATTGCAGTTCCACTTCATATAGACCACAACTGAATGATTTGCATGTTAAAGGGAGGCATTATATGATAAGTCCCCTTGAAAGCCCCTAACCCTTAATCATGTCCAACAAATTTCATTTCAATAAAGGACTGTTGAGCCCTCGAACAAAGTGACGTGGGAAACATGTCCATTGTCAGAAGTTTGCGGGAGTTTTAAGTCATTCAAACCTCCTTAAAATCTTTTCAGGTTGGCTCCAGTTAAAGCTTTTTTTTTCTCTCTTACTGGACCGTTTTCAGTGTTTTTACTTAAATTTGTTTGCTTTTTAAGTATTTTCGGTGTAATACCACAAGGCATGATGAAAAAGGTAAAAGACGTAAGTATGCACACACAGGCAAATCCATGAAGTAAAGGAAAAGCAAAAACAGGTATATAGCAATGTCCACTTCAGGAACTGGAAGCCATGGCTGCACTGAAGGTGCAAACAGGTGTGTGAGACCAAAGTAGAAGATATTGGACACACTCCTTAACACGTGAATTACCTGGAAAGTGGTGAGGGAGGTTTTTCTTTTAAATGTAAAGCATTTTCAGGTCAAGGAGGTTTCAGCCCAAACCTGTCAGAGGGATCTAAGATTAACCTTCTACCTTCTATAAGAAGATATGCAGAGGAGCGATATGAATTACCCAACACTGCCTCCCTGTTCAGGCACAGCATGGAGTTCCTCATAGTCAGCAGATTTACTGAATCTATTATTTATTTTAAATAAACTTTTCAGTCATGACATTGAACAACCCTGCTGTTTATATTAGCTAAAACCGGACTTGAAGAAGGAGCATTCCACACATCATGAAACCGGCAGCAAAGAACAAAACAAATGTGTTATGTTTGTATATTTCAGAAGTTCACAAATAGAATATTGTCAAAAAGTTTTTGTTTTCTAATTATTCAGTTAAAAAAGTCAAAAGTTAATTATATAGACGTGATACCGGCACAACTCCAACGCAGCTGAATTATCTCCTCAGCTCTGCAGAGACCTGCTAATGAACCAGTCATGTAATTCAGCTGTGCTGCATTGGGGCAACATCTAAAAGAAACTCAGGGGCCAGGCAGAAAGATTGCAGCTGGTAGCAAGAAGGTACTGGGTTCAAATGCCAGCCTGGGGTGTTTCTGCATGGAGTTTATATGTTTTCCCTGTGCATGTGTTGTGCAATCAACCATATGGGGGAAAAACTCAATTCAATTCAATTAAATTCAATTTTATTTATATAGCGCCAATTCATGAAACATGTCATCTCGAGGCACTTTACAAAGTCAAAATCAATCATATTATACAGATTGGTCAAAAATTTCCTATATAAGGAAACCAGTTGAATGCATCAAAGTCTTGACAAGCAGCATTCACTCCTGGAGAAGCGTAGAGCTACAGGGAGAGTCGTCTGCATTGTCCATGGCTTTGCAGCAATCCCTCATACTGAGCAAGCATAAAGCGACAGTGGAAAGAAAAACCACCCATTAGCGGGAAGGAAAAACCTCCAGCAGAACCGGGCTCAGTATGAACGGTCATCTGCCTCGACCGACTGGGGGTTACAGAAGACAGAGCAGAGACACAACAAGAGAGACAAAAAAGCACAGAAGCAAACATTGATCCAGTAATCTGTTCTACATTAGATGGTAATAGTCGGTGATCTGTCTTCTGTGGATGATGTCACAGTTAAAAGAACGTCAGACCAGATGTACCTACTATGAAGAAAAAAGAGAGAGAACAAAAAGTTATAAGCAGAAATGATGACAAGCAATGCATAATTGAAGAACAGTAGTACTCGATAGAGTGAGAAAAATAGATCCTGATGTCCTCCAGTAGTCTAAGCCCATAGAAGCACATCCCCATAGGTAGGTCAGGGCAACATAAGCCACTCTAGTTATAAGCTTTGTCAAAAAGAAAAGTTTTAAGATTAGTCTTAAAAGTAGACAGGGTGTCTGCCTCATGGACCAAAACTGGGAGTTGGTTCCACAGGAGAGGAGCCTGATAGCTAAAGGATCTGCCTCCCATTCTACTTTTAGAGACTCTAGAAACCACCAGCAGACCTGCAGTCTGAGAGCGAAGTGCTCTGTTAGGAACATACGGGGTAATCAGAGCTCTGATATATGATGGAGCTTGATTATTAAGGGCTTTATACGTTAGAAGAAGAATTTTAAATTCTATTCTTGATTTAACAGGAAGCCAATGAAGGGAAGCTAAAATTGGAGAAATATGTTCCCTCTTGTTGATTTTCATCAGAACTCTTGCTGCAGCATTTTGAATCAGCTGAAGACTTTGAACTGTATTTTGTGGACTTCCTGATAGTAAAGAATTACAATAGTCCAGCCTTGAAGTAACAAATGCATGGACCAGTTTTTCAGCGTCGCTCCAGGACAGAATGTTTCTAATTTTGGCGATATTCCTGAGGTGAAAAAAGGAAACTCTGGAAACCTGTTTAATATGGGATTTAAATGACATGTCTTGGTCAAAAATAACACCAAGGTTTTTTTACTTTATTACCAGAGGCCAAGTTAAAGGTATACTATGCAACTGGGATTGATTTTCCAGCGAGGCGCCCCCCAGAGGGCGAAAGTAAAAGTGCACTGTCGTAAATATGCTCAGCTGTTCTCCTGGTTTATCCGTTAAGCCAGGCGCGGTTGTTTTGAGCTTAGCAGACAGGCGAACGCAACGAATACAAAAGTCGAAAAAACGGCAGTACAAACAATGACTAACAGTGAAACTATGAACATGCACACAGAAAGACAAGCTTTGCGCGACCGGCGGAGCGACCGGGCGGGCGGGGGAAAGAGACAAGCTTTGCGCGACCGGCGGAGCGACCGGCGGAGCGACCGGCGGAGGCGGAGCGAGGGAGACAAGCTTTGCGCGCATATCGAGTTAGTTTTTTTTTTTTGGAATGTTGGGAGGCGGTAGTGTGAGGGAAACCCTCCAATGTTTCTTACAATCGCATCAGCAGAAACGCGAGGTCCGCGTCAGCCTTGCAGCCTTCTTTTTCTTTTAGCTCTCGCCATTCGGAAAAAGCTTACCCAATGTTCACCCGTGTACGACTCCTCTCTCTTTCCAGAGCCCTTTTCCTCTTTCTTGCCTGCTCCGACATGGGCTTTCGCTGTTTTATCGCCGGTTCCGCCATGATAACTGCACAAATATCGCCACTGCGCTAGCAACAAACATGTTCTCGCCGTAAAGCAAGACCGACTCTCGCGATCTTGCACGAGATTCTGAGCCTGTGGGCGCGGGCCGAGGGCTCCTGCAGTTGCAAGTGCGGTATTTCCCCCACAGACCACCAGGGCGGCCAAGAAAACCTTTGTTCAACCTGAAATGACTCATTTAATCATCCAAAACGGTATGGAACACATTAATTAACTGAAAAATGTTGCATAGTGTGCCTTTAATGCCATCCAGATTAAGTGATTGATTAAGAACTTTATTTTTTGAGGACTCTTGTCCTTTTTTATTTTTATTTAGCAGATCATACTTTAAAATGTTATTTCCTCAAATAATGTTTTATGTGACTCAGAGTTGCATTGTAAATGGGTTGAACACAGACCAAAGTTGATATTATTTAAGCTAATTTATCCTCATTCCACATTCTTTAAGATGAACTTTGGTTCTTTAACTTAGATCTGCAGTGAATCGGGATTCACTTAATCATTCTGATGATGGCGATCAACCATTTTATTCTGTCTTTTTGTTTCTTTTGTGTGTACATAGTTCCTTAGCTTCTGTTATCTTAATTTTGCTTAGTAGTTCAGTTAAGCTTTACTAGCCTATTAGAGAGGATTTGTTGATTGAAATAGCGTCAGTTCAGATGAACAGCATTATCTAGTGGTGTTTTCTGGATGTTCATTTCATTTCTGTTAATAAATTCACTCATTTATTCTATATGTACAGTATGCAGAGTTTGCTGTTAAAAGAACGGCAGTGCTCGAATCATTCCTTTCAACTATTGTCCTGATATAAACTGTTTGGGCTGATATTCACCGTACAATACTTAACAGACCGAGAGTTATTTATTAAACCTTAAATAACTTAAAACGGTGCGTAATGGTACGACACAAGCATGGGTTCTCTCTGGGTACTCTGGCATCCTCCTACAATCCATAAACATGACCTGTTAGGTTAATTGGTTTCTTCAAATTGTCCTTAGGTGGACCACTGGGCAAGGGTCCAGGGGTCTCATCTAAAACATTATTTAGGGTCTATATTAAATGTCCAAAAGGCGAAAATGATGTATACCAAAAATAAAAAGTCTGATTTATAAAGACATGTTCCATAGTCAGAGACCAGCACACAATTTCTCCCCTCACAACTGCACCAAAGCATTTGTGTAACAGATTACGCCTCATGTGCTGCCCTCTACATGCGCAGATTAAACCATAAATGGTCAAGGCATTGGCAATTTGTACTTAAATGAGTCAGCTGATCAGCTGTACGAGCATGAATAACACTTATGATAAAGGCCATCTATGATTAAAGTCTGATATGGAGTGAAACTGAACGTTTGAGAGGAATCATCATATCATGTGGCTGCAATTCACCACTTGAGCATCTGCGTCGCCAGTTTCCCCTGTTACCAATTTGAGGGTACGCCTGGGTGAGGGCTGGGATAAGGACCACATGTTTTCTCATCAAGTTTTTTTTTTTTTAAATAGATCCCAACTTTTGCATTGAAAGTGTCGTATGCAAGTTTTGTGTACGCAAGCTTTATAAATGAGGCTCCAGTTCTTTTTCTCCGTAACTCAGATAAAAACCTTCTGAAGTTGTCTTTGGTTTCTTAACACAAGGAGTACCACTGTTGTCTCCCATGTCCTGGACGTGTGTGTGGCTGATGGCTCCTGAAGCACTGACTCAAGCCACAGTCCATATATTGATAAAGCTGCTGCTACTTTTTCCTTCCTCAACTTAACATTATTATGCTTGGATGCATAACTCCGGACAGTCAACTTCTTAGGCAATGAACATGGTTTAATTTTCTTGGTAGAGGGTGTCATGGACTGTCTGCTAGATATCTATGAAGTCAGGAGTCTTCCCCTTTATTGAATAGACGATTAAATGGCCTTATCATACTTCTATGTATTCTATGCTGGTGAAGATTCTCAGTCATCCAGGTCATGGTCATTCCAAAAAACTTGGAACTTCTATGTATTGAAAATCATTGTTTGTAATTTTTCTGCAATTGTAAGAGAAACCGAATTTGTAGTTTTCATTAGCAGTAAGATATAATCACCATATTTAACCAAAATAAACTCCCTTTATTTCCCTTTTTTATGAATCTACATACGAGATGCGTAGCTATCTTCATAGGGATACACCTTCATGTTTTGAGTGTTTGAGTGTGAGATTGCGCTGCTGCACCAGGACCTGTCCGCACATCAAGTATCAAGAAGCTTTTTTATAATGATGTGTTATCATAATGAAATTTTTGGTGTGGCAGACACTGGCTCAGAATGCAGATAGTTAAACTTGCATGCAGACAAAACAAGACATGATCTTTCCATTTTTTTTTTCAAATAAAAAGTTGATTGCACCCAGCAACAACCCTCCCTGAGGGGCTTAAGCATGCATACAGTCCTTAGCAGCTGCTGGAATCATTTTCAAGTCAAAAAAGAGGGCACTCTATGCAATAATTTAGTGGCAGAATTATGCCATTTCCATGGATGTCTAACCAGATAGTCCCTGAAAGATTGAAGTGTGTGAACATACATTTGCAAGTGAGTATAAATAATTTTTATCAGAGCTGAAACCTGTGTAACCAATAGTGTATTTGCAACTAGATGGTTTGTTGATTTCCTGCAAGGGCGGTGGCCCTTAAAGCTTAGGGAAAGAAGCTGTTTTTAAGTCTGTTAAGTTTTTTTATGTAATGTTCCTGAGTCATTTCCTCCTTCCTAGTTGGACAAACCGTGCATTGCCCTGCTGGGTGGGATTTGTGGCAATATGTCTGGCCCTTTTCTGGACTTGTACCCAGTCTACTTCCTGTAGACGGCATCCAACAATCCTCTGTGCTGTCTTCACCACCCGTGCTAAATCCATCCTCTCCTGTACTATGCAGCTCCCAAACCACACTGTCACACTAAGACACAAAATGCTTTCTATAGTAGCGCTGTAGAAGTTTTTAAACAGTTTAGTAGAAAGTCCAATCTAAGTTTCCTGAGAAAGAAAAGCTGCTGTTGAGCCTTTTTTTTTACCAGTTGGAAGGTGTTCACAGTTCAGGAGAGGTCAGAGGAGATGTGAACTTTATGCTGTCCACACGCTCCACTCCCTCCCCCTGTATGAAGAGAGGAGCGTGTTCAGTCCTCCTGGACCTCCTGGAGTCCACTATGACCTCCTTGGTCTTACTGGTGTTCAGGATCAGGTTGTTCCTGGAGCACCATTGTGTCAGATTGTGCCACAAACTTCACCACCATGTTTGTGGGATGGATAGAACAGTCCGGGGTGAAGAGGGTGAAGAGAGCAGGGCTGAGGACACAACCCTGCGGCATTCCAGTGTTGAGGATCAGTGGGGAAGGTGTGTGTTTCCCTATCCTCACCACCAGGGACCTATTGGTGAGGAAGTCACAGATCCAGGAGCAGAGAGTTGTGGATAATCCCAGGTTGTCGAGCTTCAGAGCCAGCATGTGTTGAAGGCTGAGCTGAAGTCCACAAATAGAAATCCTGACATAAGTGTTTGGGATGCTGCAGATGAGAGAGCTGAGTGAAGTGACAGCAAAACAGCATCCTCTTCACCAGGGCTGTCAATACTTATGAAACATGCTGCAGTTTAGCATTTTTGGCTTGTCCCTCCTTAAAAGCTTTTGATTATTTTATTTTTGTGAAATCTGTCTTGAAAAAGTAATCAGAAAAAAAACTGCAAAGTGTTGCATTTAATACACTGCGTCTTACAAAGATAAGGTGTTATAATTGCGCCTCTGTCTGGAAACTAGTGTACCTGAAGTGATTGATCACTTTTACGTCAACATCAGACCTGTGGAAAATTCCTGGCTGTTTTTTTCCAGGATCATAGCATTGAAAAAAGATGTATGCAACGAGTGGCAGCTTCTAGCTTGTTTCCATCCAGCTGCTTTAATTGCATCCTCAATCCGACACGTAGTAGCAGACCATCCCCGGCTTCACCTCTGCTCTGATGATAGCTGTTATGGTTGAGTATCTGAAGGAATGTTGATTGTGAAATCTCTGCAGGTGTTTCTTTATTTTCAGAGTCCGGGTCATGCAGGGAAAAGTGAGAGCTCCTCCGTGAATATGGTGTTCTTTGAGTGCCTTCGAGCAGCTGAGCCAGGTGCCTGAGGCCAGCAGATCTCAGAGGGAAGAATCGCTTTGATGTGAAGTAGGAATTTAGGGCTCTTTCACACCTCTGCCTATCCTCGACAGGTGTTTCGTCTTGTGCAGCTTGAATAGAGCTCCTCTCAGGAGGAGAGCTCCATATCTAATGCCTCCCTGTTGGGCTGTTGAGATGAGATGCTTTACATCAACATCATTGGGATGGTGCCACGTTATTTGCAATTAGCAGCTTCTCCCTGCATATTTGGCCGGCAGGTTTCACAGAACTTTGGGTAAAACGTAAAAAAAATTCACAGCATTTAGGAAACAAAAAAACTTTATGGAATCATCCTGTTGCTTGGATTTCCAAACCCTGGACAGGTCAGCTGTCCATCACAGGACAACGCATCACTCAGACACGCATTCTTACCTGACGGCCATTTAGAGAGACTGACATGTTTTTGGACTGTGGGAAGATGCTGGAGCAGAGTTGGCTAGCACATTTTGCAATATAGACAAATTTGCTAGCCATTTTTTAATAATCTGTGGATGCTATTTATATGAGTTGTTTAACATAATGTCTTAAACCACTTTTTATATTAATTTATTTATTGCCAGGTCTCACTTGAAAAAGAGATTATTAATCTCAATGGTGACTTTCCTTGTTAAATAAAGGTTTAATAAAATGGCCCCCAGGGGGCGCCTCAAAAATCACAAAGACAATTACCCTTTAACACAAATTATATTAAAACTTGTCAACTTGTCTCTTAAAAACGGGAACGCTAACATAGATTCAGTTGTACAGCAATGCCTAATTCATATTACAATAAATGATAAATACCAAATTTATAGAAGACTTTTCTGGGAGAAAACATAGGAAAATACAGCTGTAGCAGGAGAGGTGAGGTTAAATATATAGTGGCAAAATTTATCACACTGCAAAAACATGACTAAAAATAAGTAAAGTTTTCTTGAAATGAATGCATTTGTCCTTCATTTGAGCAGCAAGTTTAAATGATCTGCCAATGGAATAAGATTTTTGCACTTATATTAGGAGCAACTCATCTCCGTCTTCTTATTTCAAGTGTAGTTTATCTAATTATCTTATTTTAGGTGTAAAAATACTCATTTCATTGGCATATCATCTTATTTACCTGCTCAAATTAAGGACAAATACACTAATGGACAGTGTAGCTGTATTCCCTTAGAGCCAGAAGTTGCAGACACAGATGTTTGCTGACTTGTTAAGACTTGATAGCAAACAGGAAGTGAGCCCATCAGGCCAAATTTGCATTGTTCTGGAAGTCACGACTTTTATATTAGAGTCCAATGAGTTTACAGCCAAAGCAACCAAGGGATTCTTGTCTTTTTTTTTGGGATCATAAGCCCCTGAGTGTGGACGCATGAGCAAAGTCAAAGGAAATGATGATCATTCAGAGCCACCGTGTGACTACAGTTTCCGCCACATGGTTCATCTGAGACTCGAGGGTCAACAGTCAAATAGCCAAACCATTGAGATATGCCATAAAAACAAACAGATGTGTTGATGTTTAAAATGCAGGAAAATAGGTGCTGAAAAATACTTGCCTGTTACAGCGATAATACAATAATAAAAATAAAAAAATACTGTAAGGAAAAAACTCATCTTGTCACCGCAAAGACTGAGGAAGGTAAGGGAGGCAGTAATAAAGCAAACAAAAAGAAAATGTCTTCAAAGTTCACTGTTGGAGAACTGTGAAAAAGAGCGGCCCGGTTGGGTCACTCATGAAGTCAGCAGGACTGAGTCTTCAACTGGAAATCTGTGCCTCAGTCAAATGAGACAAAGGCTTTTCAAAAACAAACGCTCCAGGAGGACCTGGACTACAACAAACTGGCGTGGTGGAGGTTCTGTGATGCTGTGGGTCCGTTTTTCTGCCAGCGGTGATGGGAACCCTGTTGGAGCGCATAGCATCATGACCTCTTTGAAACGGCAGGACGTTTAAAATAAAAATCACTAAACGTTGCCAGAAAACGGAAGTTGTGACTTCAGCAAGACTTTTAGACGGAAGATGATCTAGAACAACTTAAACTCGAGGCCCGCGGGACCGCGGCTGGTCAAGGTAATTTATCCGGCCCTCAAGAGCCAAAAAAGGCACATCATGTCATGAAGTGTGTAGTTTGTGTTGTTTCTTTTAATTATGACGATGTTGCTGTTACCACATATTGTTTTTACCTGTGGTGTCCTTGAGTGTTTTGAAAGGTGCTTGAAATAAAATGTATTATTGTAATTCTTAATATTATTATAAAGTAGAGGCATATATCTTTTAAAGTGTATAAAGCTGCTAAAACTCTGCCTTCTGTAGTTAATGTTGTTTTTTAACTGTGTAGTAACAGCATCCTGCCACTAAATGTCAGTTTTCCCACAACACATTAAAACAACCCAGAAATGTCCAAAAAGAGAAAAAGTGATGCAGAATGATGAGTTTAAAGTTTAACTCACCCCAGTATCAACTTTTTTGCAGATAAACTGTATAAACTGGGCCTAAGGGTGCTACATTTATGTTATTGAGCATTTTTTTATATTTCAATGTGAACTGAAATTAAATTATGAAATCAAAAGTATCATCTACACATGTGCAACTGGCCCTTTTAATGACTTCATGATGCCAAAGTGGCCCAATATAGAAATGAGTTTGACAGCCCTGCTCTAGAACATGCGAGCAAATCAACACAGAAACATTTCTCAAGACACAAAATCAATCTTCTTCCAATTTCTCTCTCTGACACTGTGGAAAGCCTGGGAGGTGAGCTAAAGAGGAGACGGCATAAAAGAGGAGACCCGTGACTCTGGATGATCTAGATCTATTGGATAAAGTATAAAAAGGAGGGGTGCCTATAACTGTGGCACCTGGGATTTTATAAAAATCAAGCAAACCACACAACTACTTCTTGACGCCTTTAGTAACGGTCGGATTTTTCTACATCCTTCAGTCTGACATTATAAAACTGCAACAAGAGTGTTTCTTGGATACCAATAATCCTCAAAGCAAACGTTTGTTGCACAGAGAGAAGCACGACCTTCCGTCTAACGGCGTCCCAATAAATATAGTCCTCTGGCCAACAAAGAGCCACGAAACAGAAGTCCACGCGTCCAATGTTTTGACAGAGGCGCAGAAGCTGACATGTGCAATCTCCAGGAGGTTCCCTCTGTCACAGTCCATCAACAGATCATGTTTTCGTGACGACAAGTCCAAATTGTTGTTAATTTGTTCATGAAATCATATTTTGCATTTATTTTAGAATTACGTGGCTTAGTTTGAGCCTACGTGAGGTTAGGCTGAAATGATGGCCCTCTTTTCTAGTCATTTAATTACAGTTCTTGTGCCTTTTAACCAGCCAGCACTTCCAAAGTTGCACTTTAAGGAAAACTGAATAGATTTCTCCATCAGCAACAACTGCACTGCATTTGAAACATGGCTGTTGCTCCTGCAGTGATGCAAAGTAATAAAACTCAGCATGAAGCCCCTGCAGGAGATATGCATGGCTTATTTCCGGGTGATCCTCTAAGTCTTTAGGTTTCCGTTTTACCCATATTCGGGCCGAGCAGAAAGCCCACAGGATGAAGCCAGAAATAATGTTTTTCCAAGCTTTTCGAGTCAATCACAGCTGCACCGCAGCACCCAGCACATTCATTTCCCTCAAGTCCCCCAAGTTATTGCTCCATGATCTGCACGCTGATGCTGCTTCCTCTCTTTGCTTCCCATATGGACGCATAACAGGGACACTGATGCAGGGGGGTGGAAAATGACAGCACAGAGGGATGGCTGCTTTTCATCTGACCCCACAGTCCCTGCTGGAGTCAGCATCAGGGCACGGCGGTTCAGGCGGCGTGTTTTCTCCAAATAAAAAGGAAACAAGAAACAGAAAATCACCCAGTCTGCTCAGGCGTTGCATGTAGCCCACCTAAAGTAAAGCAGCTGCTTGCAAATTAAATCACACACCATTCAGGTGTTCAGCAAAGCCGACGAACTAAATCCATGCATCCATCAAAAGAGTTCCTGTCTGGTCAAATCATCCTGATTTAGATCAACATCCTTGACCGACTCTTAGAATCCCAAAGAATGGACCCTTTTTGTACCAACCCAACAGGACCACTTTGGATTTTGGTAAAGGTAAATTTTCCCAAGGCGCAGCACGGTGGAAGCAGCAAGTCTTAATTTGTCCCATTTGGCACAGCTTGGAGTGACAATTAATGGCATGTTGAGCTTTCCGACATGCAACAAAAATCTGACCTGTCTGCCCTCTCTGAGGAATGTGAACCGTTATCCACTTATCACACACACACTTTATCAAATACAAATATACATACATTTCACCATTTGCTCTCAATAAATAAGTATTTCATATCTTAAACTCACGCCTTAGAACCGTTATAAAAGCGGCAAAGAAAAACCCGTGTGTAGAAATCTCATTAAGGAGGAGCAGCTGCGCAGCGCCTTGAACAAAAGGCTTTGTGCTATTAAAACACACAATCAATATTAAAAATCGTCGGGTTCAAATAATTATTCATGTGCAAGTCTATGCTAAATAAAGTGTTATTAAAGTGCTTTTAATAAAGTGCAAAGGTGCTCACAGGACTGTAGAAGTTATCATCTGTAACATGGTTCCTGTAACGAAGACTTCACAAGCCTGTTCAAATTTATTTGACATTGCCAGAACTAAATGAATAAAGGGAAACATGA
Source organism: Fundulus diaphanus (assembly GCA_037039145.1). Classification (NCBI taxonomy): domain Eukaryota; kingdom Metazoa; phylum Chordata; class Actinopteri; order Cyprinodontiformes; family Fundulidae; genus Fundulus; species Fundulus diaphanus. The sequence goes on along the minus strand of CM073121.1, from coordinate 47,859,252 downwards.
TGATGCTCTCTGCAAAATCTGACATTCTTCAGCCATTTGAGCCAAACTGTGAGAGGGTGCGGCTCTCCGTGTGGAAAGGCCAGTTTTGACTTTATTTTAATGGTCAGCCGAGACAAATATGCTCTGCTGATCAACCAAAGGAACCCGGTCCTGTGTAAAAAGCTATTCCCTCCCACCCTAATAGCTGGCAGTGCCACCTTTTGCCAGCAACCTCTGCCATCAGGCGTTTGTGACCGTTTGACAAAAGAAGGTCTTTTACATGACCGTGGAAAGGCTTAGGGTTACTCTTGCTGGCAAAATTAGTTTTACCTCAGGCAGATTGGAGGATTTTCTAGCATGTTAAATGAACACAAGTCCAGACTTTGACTAGACCACTCCAAAAACATTCTTTTTTGGGTGTTGGGGTGGGGGTCCATGGGCTCTCGGGGTAATTTAGGTTGGCTGGTTGCTCCTGGGAAAGTTCTCTCCACTCTACCCCTCTCACCAAGAAAGCCCAGCAGAGGATGTACTTCCTGCGGCAGCTGAAGAAATTCAACCTGCCAAGGACAATGATGGTGCAGTTCTACTCCTCCATCATTGAGTCCATCCTCACCTCCTCCATCACCATCTGGTACGCTGGTGCCACCGCCAAGGGCAGACTGCAGCGTGTCATCACAGAGAAGGTGATTGGCTGCAATCTTCCATCTCTCCAGGACCTGTACACCTCCAGGACTCTGAGGCGTGCAGGGAAGATTGTGGCTGATCCCTCGCACCCCAGTCATAGACTATTTCAGACACTTCCCTCTGGCAGGAGGCTGCGGTCGATCAGAACCAGAAACTCACGCCACAAGAACAGTTTTATATATATAAATATATATATTTATTTATCAACACCAAATCAAATTCCTTGTAAGTGCAAACCTACTTGGCAATAAACTTGATTCTGATTCTTCATGTGGATAATGACTCTGCCTGGGGCCATAAAACCAGCACTGCAGCCGTTTCAGGCACGATAGATTACAATGACATTGTTTTTCTAGATCTTTTTACCTGCTTCATGTAATCAGACAGGTTCTATTTAAGTGATTTTTTTATTGTATTACTCTAGTAATTAGGACCGGGTGTGGCAGGTGAAAATGAACTCGGCTTTGCCAAATAAATTTGATTAATCAGAGTTTATTCCTGAATAAACAAGGGGTGCTGGTGGTGGGTGAGGTTTTGTGTTCACATGGGTGGGTATGGAGAGCTTTTCGCCCTTAGTAAATGAAATTTTCATTTGTATGTATCTGAGACGTTGACTTTGTTTTATTGCATTTTACTTTCCTTAATTTTATTACTAATATTATATACCATTTTGCTTATTGTTTCACAAGTGATCATTTGTATTTTATGATTTTGTACAGCACTTTGGTCCTGCTGGTGTTTAAACTGCTTTATAAATCAAATTGGTATGGTATTTACTCTGTCGTCTGATATTAAAATTAGTTTGATGTTTAAGTGTGAGGATAAAAAAGTTAAAAAGAGTTTTTAACTGCGGCGTAATTAAATAAATCCATTTTGCTGACAAACCTCCATCAAAGGATGTGTGACGTTGGTTTTAAATTAGTTGAATATGTTTGCTGTCCTTCTATCTAAAATGGTGTTGAAGTAAATATTGTTTATAAAATGTAAATTGGGTCTTTAATTTAACAAGAATCTACTTGTGTGTCTTTGGGCTCCAGGAATGTGAAGTCCTGCAGCCAGCGGCCGCCTCCCAGCTGTATGACGCCCTCACCTTGTGCCTGGTCGTGTCCTGGTTGCAGGCCGCCATCTAGTGTTTTCTCAGGTTAAATCACTCCTTTAGTTTGACCAGAGCAGCTCAGATTTTACAGCGTATTCGTTATTTAGATCATCCTTGCAGACCCCCCACCAAAGGGAGCAAAGCTGCAGATTCCAGTAACTCTTGGAAGACGACACAAAGGGACCAGGAGTCACCAGGGATGCACGCAGTCATGGCAAAAAAATAAAATAAAACGACAAGTCCACCATCTTTCTGTTGCAGGGTTTTACACATGAAGGTATAAGATGAGTGATCTGATCTTTACCAGCTTCTAAATGTGACTTAGATCTAACCTGAAATGTGCAGAAAATAAACAACATATTCTTCTGTCATTCCTTAAATAAATGAGCTAAAATGGAAAATCTATGTGGAAAAATGTGCTGCACACACCCTCCATGATTAAACATCTGGTGCCCACCTCCAGCAGCCAATGTGCAGAAGGCAGAGAACACCCTGGGCAGGTCACCATTTCACCACAGGGCAACACTAACAGTCATGTTTCTGGACTGTGGGAGGAAGCTGGAGTACCTGGAGAGAAACCAAACATGCACAGGGAGAACATGCAAACTCCATGCATATAGACCCCCCAAGCTGGGATTTGAACCCAGGACCTTATCGCTGCAAGGCAGCGATGCTACCAACTGTGCAGCCCGGCCCCTGGTAGGTACAATTAGCCAATTTTTTTATTCTTACACACTGAACAGTTTGAATTGTTCCTCTAATTCTCACTTACAGCACAGCCATATCATTAGAACAGATAAAAGAGTCCAGATTAAATCTCTCTGTCCAATTAGCAGACTGAGTCCTATAAAACAAGACCAAATGTGCAGGAGGAGTGACCTTCAGAGTCAAGTGTGACGGAAGAAGAGCTACAAGAAAAGCTGTTTTCTATCCAGGAAAAAACACATCAGAGCATGTGGTTATTCTTCAGGAAATACAAGGATGGACAGCAGATCTGGTGCAGCTGTTCTCTCTGATGAATCCTTCCTCTGATAAGTGTGTATTTTCTGAAAACCTGTCAACTAATAAACTAATCAGTGGGATAAATGCTCAAAACCTCCTCCAGAAGCAACATCCTCCCACAATCCACGAGTGGTCAGATCGTATTTACTCACGTCATGAAGAAGAGTCAATCACGTAAACACGTTTTGAAGCAGGAAACATCTGGAGAAAAGGTGGACAAACTCTTGTGACAGCATTAAAACAACAAACTTCACCGTAACAAAAAGCAATGATGAACTAAAAATCGCAAGGGAAATGTTACATGTTTTCTGTTTTTTTTTAAGATTGTAAAAGTAACAAATGTGAAAAGCAATGTGTGCTTCTCTATCCAACACCAAGAGTCAATACTTGTAGAATAACCTCTCAGGGCTGCTGTATCCAAGCAGGTCATTTCTTATATATATATATATATATATATATATATATATATATATATATATATATATATATATATATAATATAGATATATATAGATATAGAAAGATCATAAGAAGAACCGTCAAGCTCCCAGGCCTCTGGGAGGACCCGAGCTTGAGAACTGGATAGCCACCCACCCTGCTCAGGAGTATGAGGGGTGGAGATTTAAGTCCGGCCTTTGACTAGGCCATTCTAGCACACAGTTATGCAGTGTTAGATCACGTTTGTAGTGCAGCCTGTTTGTTTGGGCTCGTTCTCCTGCTGAAAGGTGGGCCTCATCCCTCGCCTCAAGTCTTTTGCTTCCTCTAACCGGGTGACTTTGGGTTTAGGCTGAAACTTTAAGATTTGTTCACATCTGACCAGAGCTGTCCTACTGGCCAACAGCACTTCTCATGGTGTCCCTGCAACAACAGCGGTATCTTGCCACTCTTTCATAAATGCCAGATTTTGGGAGTGTTCCACTGATAGTCTTCCTGCTGGCAGAGTTTCCCACCTGAGCTGGAGATCTCTGCAACTCCTCCAAATAGGCCTCTGGGTTCTATTTGCGGACGATGCAGTGAGAGATGTTCAAAGCTTGGGAGCTAACCGTGCTTTAAACTTCTTCTCTTCTGGTCCTCGTGGTGCTGTTTGTTCCCTGGTAAACCTCTGAGGCCCTCGCAGACGGTATTCACCCTGAGATTAAATTTTATTGCCATCTCTGGATAGCACGACATCCTGAACAGACCATCACTCATAGTGGCACCTGGAGCATCGTGGGGAGTTTTATTTAGGGATCAGAGGAAGGATGGTCGCATTCAAATGTGTGACACCATTTTCAGATTGTTGTTTGCAAAAAAAACAACAACAAAAAACGAAGTGCAACCATGTAACCTTTCCCCATTCCAGTCACAACGACGCACTATGTGTGGGTCTTTGACATGGCTACATCAGAAACAAACTGTGTTCAAACTGGTGGTTGAAACGTGACAAGATTTTTATTGTATTTGTAACGTTTAACGCTGCAGCACGGCTTGTTCCCACCAGGGGGCGCCGTTGGACAAATTTTCCAGTCGCTTGTTGATTGTTTCTTATTATCCAATCAAGCCGCGCGCGTGTGTGTGTGTGTGTGTGTGTGTGTGTGTGTGTGTGTGTGTGTGTGTGTGTGTGTGTGTGTGTGTGTGTGTGTGTGTGTGTGTGTGTGTCCTTCTAATCACAGCTGATTAGCTATTTATTTATGTATTCATGTATTTATTTATTATTTGTTTTACAGGTAAAGTGAGGACTTTGATGTAAAGTGAGGACATTTGTTTTTTGTCCCTCACGTTTTTTTCTGGATTAATTTTAGAACTAAGGTGTCAGTTACGTTTAGTTTAGGCTTAGTTGCGTGCTGGTAAAGGTTAGACGTAGGGTTATGGTCATGGTAGAGCCATAGAAAGGGTTCAAAATGAATGGAAGTGAAGGCAAGGTCCTGACTTTGCATTTAAAACCAAGATGTGTGTGTGTGTGTTGGTGTGAAAACCACTCTTGCTAAACTTTTTCTTATACTTAGATCGTTTTGCCATATTAGTGAGGACAGACAGAAAGGGGCTAAACGAATCCAGGGGTCGACCAGAGCTCCTAACATTTGTCTTATTTGGACCGAACATCCCGAACAGCGCTTGAGTCTCCGTGCGTGGTGACGTCCAGATCATCTCCACGTTCAGCTGGCCTCTGACCTCTGGAAACCATTTAAATTCACCTATTAAACGATATAAATTAAGCCCATATTTATGTGGACTTCTATGATTTCAAGACAAAGAAGAATAATAATAGCAGTTAAAAAATAATCATTATATATAAATACAGGCTATACTTACTATTACTATTGTTATTGTTAAAATATTTTGTTTATTTTAGTTCTGTTCTCCTATTATAAATCATTTTCGTTCGAGTAAAACACTAAAATCGGGTTTAAACCTTAAACTACGCGCAGGTTTCAGGGAAGGAAAATCCAAATCATTCATGGAGTTAAATTGTGATTAGGGCTCTGCAGTGATGACCACCCTGGCAGCTTTCATCTTTGGCTGCAGATGAGGTGAAGGGAAAATGGAAAGAAAAAAAAAAGTGGCAATCTTTCCGTCATTGATCTCCCTCCGGATGAGCCCGAGATCCGCCCCGCGTTAACCTGCAGCTGCGGCTGAGCCGAGGAGCGCTCCTGTCAGCTCCGCTTCACCTATTCACAGATATTTATTTTCCTCCGATATGTGATCATTTCAGAAAGACCTTCGAATAGGATAATAAAAATAAATGCACACAATCAGAGGAAAATCCGGGGGGGATAAATTAGAGCCAGGGGGTCATTTACAGGATTGGAAAACGCGCGTCTTGCTGCAGAAAGCCTGAAGAAATACAGTCAAAATTGTGAATCACGTCGCGTTGAAAACCTCTTAAAACCCACGATCTCTCCGCGGTGAGCAAATCAGACGCAAGGTGCATTTCGCCGGAGCCTTTTAAACACTAACGGCGCCATATTTCACCCTCTCAGGCTTCTCACATCTCCATAAAATATTACAGCACTCAGGGTGATGAGTGCGCGGAGCCGCGGCCGCGCTTTCCCTCCGGCGCGTCCGGCGCGGCTCCGCTCCGAAACGAAGCGCCGCATGTTGGTTTGTCAGGCCCCGAAATTAAGAGCAATTAAAAGGCTCCACAAGTTTGCTGCGCAGTTCTGGAGGGAAACTAGAAATTAAATGTAAAAGGTTCGTATTTCTGCAATGCAGAGCTGGGGAAAAAAATGCACCAAACTATTTTTATTTTACATTTTTTTTTTGTCTGTTTGTTTTCCTTGATCTGTATAATAAATAAAAATATAACAAACGGCTTATAAATTGAAAATAATAATAATAATTTTGAGACAGTTCACAGCGATTAAATAATAAAACTTAAAGCCAAACAGACATCCATCGGGTTCTCTTGACGGCGGTCTTCGAGTTCGTTTTTAAATGTAATATACTACCGATGTTTGCGCCAAAAGCTCATAATACACGCAAATATTCTGCGTCATTTAAGGAAACAACGTCGTCCACAGCGTGAGAGCGCATTGCCAGCACCGCCGGAGATCTTAATAGAGTTTAGCTGCAGCTGATGGTGCGTTCAAGGTCTCCTCGGACAACACGCTTCTTCCAATCTCTTCAAGTTTAAAGCCACTGGCCAGACTTTTCTGTAAAATCAGACAGACTTACATTAAATATATATAGTTTTCCACAGAACAACATGTGATGGTCAGTTTTGCTATTTTGCTTGAAAGCAATGAAATCTTCCCTCCCAGCTGGACTCCACGCTGCGCACACCTCTTATGACGTCACACGAGGCAGCAAATCATTTTTCTTTTATTTATGTCTATTTTTGTTTTTGTGTGTTTCTAATCAACGTTCTCCTTTTATTTGTGCGTTCTTCATGGCTCCAGAAACACATTTGGGCAAAGGTGACAAGGCTGAATGGATTTGAGGAAAAATAAGAAGCATTTTACGAAGACAACCTACACAACTGGGATTTTCAGATTTTTAATATATTAAACAAAAGTTTTAATAAAATGTAAAAGCTCTGAAATGGTTTGTATCCTTCAGCTTCACCATCCAGGGCTGCATCCAACATGGCTTTTTATTGGGGGGTGGGAGGTGATCAGAGCCTAACTCTGGCTCAAGCATGTAATGTTGAACCGCTGCTGAAAACTGTCAAAAGTCACTAATTTACTAATACCGGAGAATCTGCTTGATGGTTGTGCCTCTTGTGACGTCGGCAACCTAAATGTGGCCAAACCAGAATTAGCCGTGGTTGGTTTTCCTCGGTATGCTTTTGGAAAATGTTGCACTTTGGGTGAAATCCTGCAATAGACATCTATACTTCATTATCTATGCTTCTTTTTATGATTAGCGTGCCGTTAATAGCGGAGTGAAATAAACCAGCAGCATCTTTAATTTAAGCTTTTACACAGAAAAAAAAGTCTAAGTCTAATTTAAAGCCAACATTTTATATTTTTTAGATTCTGTATTCATAGAAGCTTACAATTTAAAGATAGGCTCCATAAAACCTTGTTCTCTAAGGCCAGTGTCTCGTTAGGAGTGGGTTTACCCACCAGACAGTAGCCTGGGGCCTCGACATGCTTAGGGCAACACAGAATACCTCACCTAAAACTCCTCACCGCGTGGATTTTATTTGTCATTTAGCGTCTATGGAGTGGATTTCATGGATGTGTAATATCACGCACTCGGTTTTTGCTAAGAAGTGCTGACGAAGCAGAGAGAAGGAGCCTGGAAAGGCCTTTGGCTGAGTCGTCAAAGGGGTTTTTCACCTCAGCCTCGACAACAAAGCCTCTGATGAGGAGCAAAAAGCGGAGGCTCCCCGCAGGAACACTTGTTGCTGATGCTAATGAGCGCCAGGAGCCTGCTGCTGCCAGTGACAGGTGCTGTGCAGGGAAGATTGCCCCCAGTTTTGAGGATCTGGGCGAGCCGGACACAAGCGATGCTGGGATGGCTGGACGACTGGGTCAGAACACCGACGAAACGGCAGCTCTCGTGTGCCGTTTCTGGTCCGCAGGGGTCGGCGTCTGTTGAAGAAGTTTATGGGAGGAAGGAAGGGGTGTTGGCCGCACGCAGGGAGCAAAGGCTGCTCTGTGATTTGGGCTGTGCTTTGCTGAAAAACCTGGGCTCCTGCCGTCCATTAATGCTACTCTGACACATCACTGCAAAAACGACACTAAAAATAAGTCGGATTTTCTTAAACTGAGCGTATTTGTCCTTGATCTGAGCACACAAATAAGATGACTTGCCAATGGAATAAGATTTCTGCACTTAATATAGGAACAACTCATCTCCATCGTCTTATTTAGAGGGCAGTATATCTAATTATCTTATTCTGGGGGTCAAAATACTCATTCCATTGGCAGATCATCTTAGTTACCTGCTCAAATCAAGGATAAATACACTAAATTCAAGAAAATTTGACTTATTTTAAGTTCATTTTTGCAGTGCACCTACCTAAGCATTGTTGCAGACCACGCACATCCTTTTCATGAAATATGCTTCAACAACTTTTAGGCATTAAGTTGTCCTCTAAGCGTCTGTGGGGTTTGCTGTGTGAACGAGTCTGATGCACAGAGGCCCCGACCTCACAACAGGACCTAAAGGATCGGCCCTGACCTGTTGGTGCTAGATCTGACAGCACACCTTCAGAGGTCTGGAGAAACCCATGGCTCATCAACTTAGGGCCGTGCTGCAGGACCAAGGCACTAACTGGCAGGTAGTCATAATGTTATGCCTGATCACCTCCTGTCCACAAATAACATTCTTTTCTCGCAATGACTTTAGTTCCTCACCGGGAAGAAGGAATATTGTAGTTAGAATTCGCACAGGACAAAAAATTATCTCTAACATCTAAAATTGCATGTTTTATTGGCAATACATTAATTATCAGACCCCCCCTCCAAAAAAACAACCAAACAAAAAAACAACAACTTCCTAGCCGTCTATAATCCACAACATGCAGTCTATCATTATTACCAATATGCCTGATTTCAAATAGCCAAGATAAAAAATTATTTGGAAGCCTCAGGTTTTGTTACACATGATTTTAACTGGATTTCATTTTGGTAATATGTTTCAGTTTAGACACCAGAGATGAAAAAGTGAATGTATATCTTTAATTGGCAGTGTAAAGTGTTTTATCCTTGGTAATATGCTTATAACTACCCATAACAAAATACACTTTCTAGATACCTTTGATATACAAGATTGTATCGTCAATTATTAAATTATAACTGGTGAAAAAGTCAGAAAGGATATCCAGCACTCAGATTACAGGATACATTTAATAAGACAATTATGTAATTAATTATTCAAGGTGGTTTTAAACACCTGGACAGTGATAGCGAAATACTTATAATGAATATCCACATATAATCCGAGGTATTTATATATAATATGAGGTATATAGCGATGTGACAGGCAGTTTAAAATTATAAAGGTGAAATAAACAATATGAGAATATGGCTACCACAACATAACCTTCTAAATTGTTACTCCACACTAATTTTCTTTTGTTGGCAATAAATGTCACAAACAAGTAAAAAGGGACAACGACGACACAAACAAATCAACAAAAAACAAGCAGTTATTTTATCATTTTAAAAGCTATTTTTCTTTCTTTTTTGTTCATAAATGCATCAGTAAATTAAATTTGATTTGATCTTTTTTTTTAAAGGTTTGAACAAAATCACAGGCAGAGATAAAAATAATTGTCGTTATTTTTTGTTTTGCACATCCTAACTCTGCTGCCATCATCTTACTGTAACTGTAGGCGGCGCTGTTTCAACCGTTCGCGTCCAAGATGCCTCCACGATTATTTCACCTAAAAAAAATGTGAAGATGAAGTAGAATAATTAAAATGAATATATATATACATGTTATATATACATGTTAAAAGAATCGGTATTTAAAAAAATCTGCTGCATGAATGAACAGCAAGTGAGGCTGACGTTAAAAAACTGCTGCCATTAATGGGCTGTGACGTCACGGGGTGAAATCTTTACACTTTCCTGGTGGTCGATCAAAATATGGGACAACCAGCAAATTATATATATATATATATATATATATATATATATATATATATATATATATATATATATATATATATATATATACGGGTAGCTGAACATGGAAAATATTGACAGAGAGGGAAGAGAGCAGGGTTAGTCTTTCAGGATCTAAGGTAATTGTTTAAGAAATGCAGTCGCTCGGAAACAAACGTCATATTTCCTACGGTACGTGAATACAGCATCGGGGTGAGACGTATCAGTGAATCAGCGGCGGTTCCTTGTCCTCCAATCAGAGCGCGGTATCACTCAGCGCTGTCCAATGAGGACGGGGATCCTGCAGGTGGTTGCGATGTTATCAGTAGAGCGCCGCTTCCCTCCCCGCAGAGAGCGACTCAATTTACGGAAAGGAGAGGAGACTCTTTAATGGTTCGCATCAAAGCTGCCGAAAAACACCACCGACTCCGGCGAGGACTCCTGCGGCGGACGGCGACCCAAACAAACACGGAGAGACGCGTTCAGGGTGGGGGGGCTTTTCACCAGGGTCCCAACTTCCCGGGAGAGAAGAAGTTTTAACCCCCGGCATCCAGGATACTTCTGGGGGGGAGAGGCGAGCAGCAGCGCGGCGCTTTTATTTCCTCCGCAGCGAGCTGGGCGCTCCATGCTTACAAATGTTAGCGGTCGGGCAGATGGACGCTAACCGGCAGAGCGCGTTCGTTCTGGGCAGCACCCCGCTGGCGGCGCTGCACAACATGACCGAGATGAAGACGTCGCTGTTCCCCTACGCGCTGCAGCAGAGCCCGGCGGGCTTCAAGGCGCCCTCGCTGTCCAACCTCAGCTCGCAGATCTCCGGGGGGACCCCGCACGGAATAAGCGACATCCTGGGGAGGCCCATCACCACCGCGGGCCAGCTGCTGTCCGGCTTCCCGCGGATTAACGGCCTGGCCACCACGGCGGCCGGGATGTACTTCAGCCCCGTGTCCCGGTACCCGAAGCCGCTGGCCGAGCTGCCCGGCCGGGCGCCCATCTTCTGGCCCGGGGTGATGCAGGGGGCCCCGTGGAGGGACCCCCGGGTTCCTTGTCCAAGTAAGGAGTTTACTTTTAAATTAATCTGTGTGCATTGTGGGTCGTCTTTCTATTTTTTTTCTTCTTTTTTTTGGTGCGTGTATATTTGCAACATTACGTTTCGTAAATCTTCCAAATACCCACATTTCAACAAGAATATTTTATGTATTTATTTAGATTATTTATCCTGTAATTTATTTATTCATTTTACAATTTTTTTTGGTCACGTCTAAAATATCTTAACGTATATAAACATTTACTAAATAACCGTAAATATTGGATCCTGGTAGCAGAAAGTCTGAACATCAGATTATTATTTTTTTCTGGGGTTTTATCGCCATTTTACGCACGAAGCAGAACAAGCGCGTTGCTTTGTTTTTTTTTTTTTTTGTGCAAAACTCCTGTAATCATTGAAACAGCGTTTATTTAAAATAAAATAAAATTTAACCAGAGAACAGCAATTTGCAAATGTACTGTGATATGAAATTAGTATAAATATAAAATAGCTCGTTAAAGTTTTGTAATAAATTAGTATTTCCTGCTGAAAATATATTTTTTAAATAAAGGTGGGCTGACATTTTCTCTGCTAATGAAATTACACAGATGTAATTAACACATTTTATAGAAAAACGTTATGAATTCTAATAATTCAAATGTGTTATTATTATTATTATTAATATTAATAACAACAATAATAATAATAATAATATTCTAAGGGCGTCTATTACTTGGATTTTGGGCTTGGTGACTTTCTGTAGAGCCTTGGCTCTGCCTGAGCAGCGTGGAAAAAAGAAGACAGAGATGCAGATTAAATCCCAATTAAAAAATAATGCTCTTTAGAAAACAAAAGTCTTTTTTACCCAATAATATTTCCATCGTTTTAAACGTCCAGATGGTTTGGAAAAGAGTTTTTGTGGAAACGGCACAAAGGAAAGGAGCATCCTCTGAACTTTGAATCTCATTTTCTTCTATTTCCCCTCCTCCGTAGCTCAGGCCAGCCTCATGGTGGACAAAGACGGCAAGAAGAAACACTCCAGGCCGACGTTCTCCGGCCAGCAGATTTTCGCTCTGGAAAAGACCTTTGAGCAGACCAAATATCTGGCCGGACCCGAGCGAGCCCGGCTCGCCTACTCCTTAGGAATGACCGAGAGTCAAGTGAAGGTAAAGACCCGTCCGCTGATCTGCAGAATCATCCGTCCCTTTTCTGCTATATGTGAGAGGAGAGCTGATGTTCGCTCCCTGGACTTAATGCCTTCCCTGATCTGCGCCTCTCTTCCCCCCCAACAGGTTTGGTTCCAGAACAGGAGGACCAAGTGGAGGAAGAGGCACGCCGCCGAGATGGCCTCGGCCAAGAAGAAGCACGACTCGGAGACGGAGAAGATGAAGGAGAGCTCGGACAACGAGGACGACGACGAGTACAACAAGCCGCTGGACCCCAACTCGGACGACGAGAAAATCACGAGACTGTTGAAGAAGCACAAGGCCACCAGCAACCTGGCGCTGGTCAGCCCCTGCAGCAACAGCTCGGACACCTTGTGATGGAGGGACCCGGAGGGACCCGGAGGGACCCGGAGGGGCCCGGTGCGTCCTGACGGGAGGCGCGTTTGTTTCCTCTTTGTTTTCGCCCCGGCCAGAGAGAGTGCCAGAGGGGGGGTGGGGGGGGCTTCGTCTAAGCTGGACCGCACCGAGCTCCAGAACTCCTTGTCCGAGCTGAACTTCGAGAAAAGACTGAGACCAAGTTTCTCAATGCAGAGGACAATAAAACCGAGGACGAGTCTCGCCCTTTTTTTCTCTGTTGCGACGTAAAAGTTGGACTTTTAACGGCGGCGGTAAATTTAAAACACTATTAAATCCGGATCAGTGCGATTCACTCATTTATTCAACAATAACCGAAATGTGCAGGGTACCGCTGTTCTGCTCATTGTCACTATTAGAGCAGCACCAGTAAGGCTGTTCCTGACCCATACCAATCCCCCCCCCCCACACACACCTTAGGAATAAGAAAACACACAGAAAAATAGCAGAAAATGTGTGTCGCGGCTTCTTTAATAGAGAAAATGGTTTTTAATTTCAACAGAAAGCATTTATTTATGCATCAAGGCAATTTTTCCCAACTAGAACTGCGCCCGTCTGCAGGCCGGAGATCAGAAAACAGCTTTCATTAACCAGTCGACTGGAGATCGCTCTGCTGTTCAGTAAACGCACCAGATCTACGAATTCCTACTTTTCTTTTCGGCCCATGAACACGTCAACCAACAGCGTTGATGCACCTTTTTGAGTTTAACATGCTGCAGTGCATAAATGGGGCTATTCTTTCTTTTTTATATATATTATATTGCTTATTTTTAAACCATTTTTTTAAAGAGGGGAAAAAAAATTGGTATCAACCAGGAAAAGTCTGATCAGTGCAACAATAACCACCATGTCCAATTTAGTTCAAGGTTTTCCTTCTTTTGCGCCCGAATTAAATTCATATATTACTTTTAGGATTGATTTCCTGCTCCTTTAGTCATTTTGGATCAGCTTTTTTATATATATATATATACACACACTTTAAGCAACAACGGTCTGTTGAGAGGTGTTATTGTTTCGGTTCCCGCTGATCCGGATCCCACACGCATGTCCCCGATGGCAGGTGTAAACAGGGCCTGTGAGGCTCCTAAAGTTCACTTTAACCAGGGTATATCCGCTGTGCTTAAAAAAAAAAAAAGCAAGATAATTATGTGTTTTGTTTTCTGGAGCGCAGGGGGGAGGACGTCTGTTTGGGATGAGTGAAGTGAGATTGTATATATTTTTTACTGAATAACTTATGTTGGTTTAAACTGTGCGCTTATTTGTCCTCCCTCCCCCTTCCTCTGCTACACGACCAGCTGCTCAAGTTTTCATCCCCTCCACCCTTTTTTTTTTTTGTTTGTTCTACTCTTCGCGCAGAGAAGTGCAGGCAAAAGCAAACGCTGTAAATAATCACTGTAAAAAAAAAAAAAAAAAGGAGGAAAAACATAAAAAAGGCCTTTTTCTTTAACATCTTTTCCTTTGTTTCCACTCAGAAGAGTTTGGGTTTTACCTCATCGTGCAGCGGGACACAAAACTGCAGCATCTTTAATTAAGTTGATCTAAAAAAAAAAAAATAAAAGTATTATTGCTTCCGGGAAGAATATAGGAAGGAGGAAAAAAAAAAGACTTTGTATTATGAATAAATTATTTAACAAGCTTTTTTTGTTATGTTTTATTTATATGTGTGGGTGGGCTTCATTTAAAATAATAAGTTTATATTACTGTTACAAAATGTACAAACTATTAGTTTTAGCAATTTATTTACATACATAAATATGCTAATTTTTAGTGATGCTATTTGAAATACTCCATATTTATTCACTGGATTATAAAGTTCAAGAAGAAACGTGTTGATTGGCGGAGTGAATACCTGTGATGAGCTGCTGGACAGAAGAGCGCCCCCTGCGGACGGTACACGCTACTGCAGCTGACCTACTCCTACATCTGAGGCCTGGTCCGGCCAACCAGGAACTATTCCTGAATTGTTTTACATTTTATAACCCAGCTGCCATCAACAGGGACACTTCCTTCATTTTGAAGGTTAAACTAACATTAACAGTTTAATTCCTTATGTTATCTTGACATTTTTCTTGTATGTAAAAAAAAAAAAAATTTAGAGTAACTTTACAGAGCTTTAAACAGGTTTTAGTGAAATAATTTATTTGCATTGCCAATTCACGATTAATTCTACATAAAGAAATGTCAATTTGTATAGAATTTCAACAGGTAAAACTAATGGAGACATTGAAGTAGTCAAATATTTAATTATTCTAATTTAAAAATGGGGTCTCATGCTTAACGAGCCTCGTCAGATGAAAACAGTGCATCATATTAAAAAGCGAGGCTCTTCTGAATTAAAACACGATTACAGAGGACAGAACACATGTTGAGCTCTAATGGTTTTTATTGCTTAAGAACTGCATCACCAACAATAGAGGCCAGGCCTTCGAGAAGGGGCTAGAATAAAATCTCTGTCTGCTTTTATAAGATGGAGTGAAGAAAAGAAAAAAAAAACAACAACCGTGGCATAAACTCCTACAGCATACTCAGAAGGACCAGCAGGAACAAAAAAAAAACAAAAAAACAATCTTTTTGCCTACAAACCAGAACAAACAAAAGATGACAAACCGTCCCGCAGGCACAAAAATTATTTCCACTTGCTGTGATTCATTTAGATGAAACAAATGAAGAAATCACAAAGAATCGGTCTGACGGCTTCAAACAGTCCGAAACCTGTAGTGTGGCGCATACAAAAATAAAATAAAATAAGAAACTAACGCTGCCGTCTCTGCGGTCCGCCGCCCTTTAATGCTCTGCCTGAGAGCTCTCTGCGCCGCCGGAAGGAGAAGCAAAGCTCCCCGCTCTCTTCTTCTTTAGGGCTTAGAGTCTTACATTCGGAAATCAAACATCTTTACAGACGACATTTCTCAACTCTTACACACTTCCATGTCTGTGTAGGATACTTGGCACCATAACGCAGTAACAAAAAAAAAGAAAAGAAATCAAAGACAAAAGAAAACAGTTTACATTTTAAAAGGACACCCAAACCTACCTAAAATATCACATTCAGAACCATAATATTATAGAAATAAGTTAGAGTAGGAATAATGATGACAATGTGAGGGTGTTATTTATATCAAACATCTTATATATATATTTTATATATATATGTATCTATATATCTATATAGATATAGATACATAGATATATATACTCGCATGGTCTATGGCACTGCGTAAAACATTCTTGGATAGGCGATAAATCACTGAAGAGGTTCTCCGGCGCGCTCTTCCTGAACTCCTCCGCAGCTCTCCGTGGCGCTAGCGCTCACGCAGCGTCGGCACAAACCGTTTTGGTACGAATCATAAGTTATCTCTTTAAAAAGTACAGCATATAAAACGAAAAAGTCCACCGACGTGTCAGGCAACAGGATGAAAAGTATATATAGTTTCATATAGTTTCATAATAAACTAAGCTCGGAAGTCCTACTTGTTCCAACAGGGACCGTAAAGTTTGGTCAGAGAGAAGTGCACTAAAGCCACCCAAGGCTCTATGTTATACTGTCAAATGTACAAATAAACCTAACAATATAGATATACAACATTTTTTGCATTGCACTTTTTTCTTTTCCACTTTTTTTTGTTTGTTTGTTTGTTTGTTTTAAAACACCTTACATATCCGGAAAGTAGCTTTTATACATATAAGCATACCTAAAAATGGCCAGTAAATGGTGTCTAAAAGCATGTAGTATGACTGATTTGGATTAGAGTTTTGGAAATGAGGCTGTGGCATGGAAGAAGGGTGGTTTATTCATCGCCTTGATTGTCTTTCTCTCTCTTCTTCTTCTTCTTCTTCTTCTTCTTCTTCTTCTTCTGAGGAATGGGGTTGCGTGGCAACGGTGAGGTCAGCAATGTGCGTCTCTCGCGCAGAGCCGGGGCCCTCGTACGCATCTCGACGAGTGTTTTATGGAGAGAAAAAGGGACGGACGAGCCGCCCCCCCGAAAACCCAGCGCCGCTGAAAATAAAAGAAGCTTGTCTGGGATCGTCAGTGTGTGCTTGTGCAAACTGTGTGTGTGTTTGTGCATACGTGTGTGTGTGTGTGTGTGTGTGTGTGTGTCCCCAACCACCAATGTTTTCACAGAGGCTCTTCGTGGACATCTTCTACCCCCCTTTGGCATGAATTCCCTGCAGGGAGGGGAAAGAAAAAAAAAAAAAACGATTAAACATTCGTCTCATGAAGGGTTAGAAGTACAGAAACTACCGCGCTTTGCAAAAGTATTCACGACTCTTGGAACTTTTTATTTTTTGTTTTACACATTTTGTCCCGTCACCACCACAAACCTCGAATCGGATGGAGAGCTTCTGTAAGCGTCAAGGCGCTCAGTGGGTAGGTCTGGGCTTTGACTAGGCCACCCTAACTTGAACGAGCTGCGAGTTGTAGCTCTGGCTGAGTATTCAGGGTGGTGGTCCTGCCGGAAAGCGAACCTCCGCTCTAGTCTCAGGCGATCTGCAGCATCTAACGTGTTTTCTTCCAGTGCTGCCTTGAGTTTAGCTTCATCCAGCTTCACAAACTGAAGTTTGTGGTTGTTAAGGTGACAAAATGGGAAAGGGTCCAAGCAGTACTTTTGCACTTTATCGCCTACAGGACATTCTCTCTCTCTCTCTCTCTCTTTCTCTCAGTTTAAAATAAAATAATAAAAAAATGTAAGGCCTAGCTTGTAAGTAACCGTCTTAAAATGACCGCGGCATTTTAAGCCCTCAGCAGTTGTGTGAAATCTTTCCCCTGACGAGGTTTTATCTCTGGATAAAACTCTTCGGACGGGAAACGTCTGCTGTCACAAGCCGCTTCATGCCGCGGTAACGAGGAAAACGAGCGAGCGAGCGAATCAAAGCAAACAGTTGCAACAATGGGAAGAATGTTAATGAGGAAAATAAACAAAATGATATTTACCACAGAATCACAGCACCACACAACACGGACACTTGTGTTCAATTGCATTACGTTTACCTGCCCCCTCGCATAACTGGAAGGACAGGAAGACGGGCTGCAGAGGGGGGAACAGAGACGGAGCACAGTCAGGAGGGAGAACGTGAACGGTGAGGCGCTGCTCCCCGCTCACCTCTCAGCACCTTTAGCATGCAGGTTAAACTCACACAGCAGCACTGCACATTTTTGGGCCTGAGCGTCAACTACACTGGACATTTTTTCTTTTCTTTTTTAAACAGAGCTGCAGCTGACGTCTTAGCACTGAAGTGTGTTTCGGAGGCTGCAGCGGTTTTTCAACGGACCTAAATCAAAGCACTTGTATGTGTGTAAACAAAATAAAAAGCCTGCAACGGCCTGACAGCTTTCAACTAAAACGCTGTTCACACATGTCTTCTCTGGAGTTTAGCTAAATAAAAAAAAGAAAAGACTCTGTTTGTAATATTTGCCCACTCTGCCTGGCATAAATTCTCCAAACCCTCTGAGAATGTGAAGAAACCTGCTTTACAGTCAGAGGGACTTCTGGCCTTTGGCTAGGCCGTTGCTAAGCGTAACCTTCCCTCTCATGGACTTACTCTGTACGTTTTGACTCATCGTGATGCTAGGAAATGAAAATAAAAAACATGTCTTCATCTTCAGCTTTCTAGCAGACACCTCAAAGTTTGGAGTCAAAACTGACCCGATTTCAGAAGGGAGCCAAATCAAACCACCTGCACAGAAACGGCAGTTCCTTTAAAGGTGCTGACTTCAACTATTTTTAAAAGGAAGATTCAGCCACAGTGAAACAAAGTGAAAATGTTACCTTGTGGTCCCCCATGCAGACATTTGGGCCAATGTTGTCATACACTATTGACTTGTCCTCGCTTGCTGACTGCAGAGACACAAAACAAAGAAGCATTAGCAGTCCAGCTTTCAGTTCAACGCCACCACACAAAACACACATCATCTGTGGTCATTATTTCACTAGAGAGAAAAACATTGTCACACCTCCAGCTCAACAAAGGTGGATCTCCACACAGTTCAAAAAGTTACACTTATATATGGTAGCGATTCATTATATGTTTGAAGTATTTCTCAGAATTTTGCACAAGAATACAGAAATGTCCTGTTACAGCCCCACAACCATGGGAAAAAAAACACTTCACAACTTCACAGTTGTCTTTTAAACAGTCATAACTCCCAAAATGACATTGCAAAAGAAATGAGCTCTTCACAGAGTGCTGCGTCCAAGAATATTACTGGAAAGTTGAGTGGAAGGAAAAAAGTGTGGTAGAAAAACACGCACAAGCTCCATCCTGGGGATGATTGTGAGGCAAAGCTCTTCAAAGAACTACACTGCAAAAAGCAAACTAAAAGTAAGTAAAATGTTCTGAAATGAGTGTTGTAGTCCTTGATTTGAGCAGCTAAATAAGATAAGCTGCCAATGAAATGAGTATTTTTACACCTAAAATAAGATAATTAGATATACTGTACTCGAAATAAGACGATGGACATGAGCTGTTCCTATTTCATGTGTAAAGATCTTATTCCATTGGCAGATAATCTTATTTATCTGCTCAAATCAAGTACAAATACACGTAGGGGGACTCCTAAGGTGTGGACTCGCAGCTGGATTAAGTACGGCAATTGAAAAGCCTCCACAAGGACATAAATCCAGGACACGGCCTAGAACAGTTGCATTCCTAGCATCAAGCCGCTCCTGAACCACAGACCACATTAAAGGTGTCCTACACAGGCTCAGGCGATAGGAGCAGAGCACATACTGTATATTACATTATTGTTTGTGTTAAAACACTCTTTATCTTTTCTTCTCGTGTAATGCTCACATTTTCTGAGTAACTGCATTTTATGTTGTTGTTGTTTTTTTTATCAGCGTTAAACCACAACTGTCAACGTTAACAAAAACAAACCTATATTAAAACGCTCCACCACGACCTTTAGTCTCAGAAAGGGTTCTGATGTGTCGGGTAGAAATGCAGAAACATTTAAACTCAGTAGCTCACATGAAAAGGTACGCAGACAAAACTTTCATATGAGTTTACGTGTGTAAAATATCGAGCGAACACGCGTGTCGTTCTAAGTCGCTTAAAAAAACGTAACTCTGCGGAAACATCAAACGTGCCGGGTTGAAATTTTCCACCCAAATGGTTTGGAGCACTCCCAGCGCTCTGCAGGAGGCTGCACCTGATCGTGTTCACCCCAGGTCTGGGCGCAGAGGTGGGGGAAGGTGGCAAAGAGCAGAAATAACTCCCAAATTGGGTATTTGCTTCTCGATCAAACCCACTCCGAGCGCCAGCGTGGGACAACGGCGCTTCTGGATCCCTCTGAGCACGATGAGAGGCTGATCCACTCACACAGACAGACAGACACGAGTCTGCAGACTGGAGAATAAATCATAGCTTGTCTGGTTGAGCTAAAGCATTTTTGAAGAGGCGCGCACATCCTCAGCCGTGTTTCTGGTGGGGAGGGGGGGGGGGAGGCACGGGGCTTGAGAATGAGCGATAAAGCAAATTCAGAATTAACTTCGGAGCGATCCGGCGAGTGGAGCGGGGTCAGCACACCGCCCGCCTCCACCTCTCTTACCTCTCCAGGCGAGCAGCCACCTCTCTCTATTCGTGTGACGGGCGTCCCCCGTGCCGCTGCCTCCCGCAGCCTCGGATTCATTCATCAAACGCACACTTGGTAATTTACAAAGGCGGCATAAAATTGTGGATTTTCGGGCTGCGTAATCTTTAGACAGATAAACAAATTACCCGGGGGCCCCTCTGGCAGGGAGGGAGCGCTCGCTCGGCTAAACATTCATTACCGGCGCTCCCGGAGCTGGTGCCTGCGCCGCGCAGCCAGCGGGCAACCTTTGGCGTGTTAGGGCTCGGCAAGCAGAAAATAACATGATGGCGAGTTAACCGACCGTGCCATGATAGATGGCGCCGCATGCCGAGCTGTTTACGGGCCCATGTCTCAACAATCTGTAAGGCTGAGAGGCTGAGAGCGTGCGCTCGGTGAATCATCAGCCAATCTGCGGAAGCACTAAACTGTTCCACTCCGGCCCTGCATTACCAGCAATTAGCCGGCACTTCAGGGCGAGGAGAGCAAACAGGGAAGCAGCTGTGAGCCAGAATCACCTTTAGCGTAATTCTGATCAATTAAGCTGATGGAGCAAACTGCGTGTACCTGCCGTCGAGGTAACAAGAAAGTACACTGTCTCTGAAAGCCTGGGTTTTACCAATGAGGATGTAATACCAATCGTTCGATCTTAACAAGAGCTACTGGAAGCTACAGCTAACCTAAGATGTACGTCAGTTCAATTCAGTTTTATTTAACACACGTCATCTCAAAGCTCTTTACAAAGTTAAATTCAATCAAATCCTCCAGGTTGGTCATAAAGTTTCCTCTCTAAGGAAACCCAGCAGGTAGCATCAAGTCTCTCCAAGCAGCATTCACTCCTCCTGAAAGAGCGTAGAGCCACAGTGGACAGTCGTCTGCATTGTTGATGGCTTTGCAGCAATCCCTCATACTGAGCATGCATGAAGCCACAATATGATGACTACGTGATAATCATCAGTGTGAACGCCTCTAGAAAAGCAGCCGTTTATACAATTTGCTTCTCAGCACAATGCCAGGATGGGAAGACATCAGCAATGCCCTTACAGAATCAGCTGTTGCTGTCTGTCAGTCTAGGAAGAGCTAATTATCCATCATTCTGCAGAGATAAGGACTAAAGACAACAGAGACAACCAAACATTATTTATTGAAAGCTCTCAGTGGATGTTTACTGTTTGACTTTTTCAGTCTCTCTCCCGCATTGCGGAGGCATTTTGGCCCCATGGTCTCTACTCCATTGCTTCAGTTCATGAAGGTTTGCAGACATCCCGTTTCTCCAGACGCATCTTATGGTCATTTGGACCAACCTTGTTTCTATTCGTTTCCAGTTGTTGGACAGACGACCTCACATTAGTGTGTGAGCGTCGCATCCGATGACCTTGGGGTGGATTTGCTGGGACGTCAACCTCTAGTATGAACGGCAACCGTCTCAAATGTTTCCTACTTGTGAATAAACTGCAGAAGGATGGACTTCCTCCCGTTTGAAAATGGTCTTTAACTAAGGCGGCACAATAAACCATTACTGCACTATCAGCATCTATAATGTTCATGTCGTTGGCTAATATATTCCAAGTGTTATGAACTTGCATTTACATGCCGGTATCTTCACTGCAACCTTTACCAATACTGCGCAGACCAACATCTGCCTCTCCACGGTCATTGCTGATGTCTTTCCGTCCTGGCGTGGCGCTAACACCCGGCTGCGTGCTCCAGGCTGGGAAACGTCCTGCTTGTGTAGACGTGGCAACATTGCTCACCGTCAGTGCATTTTACCAGCAGCACCAGATCTGCTACGTCCCGTCACACATATGTGCTTCACTCCTTTTGAGGCTTTGTTCTTCGCTTCGTGTAGAAAACCAGTTTCGGAAGCTGTTGTGAATGTCTGGACACCCGACGTTAAATGCGAATCCTTTTACAGCCGGGTAAAAACCAGCTTGGTCTCCCTATGCTGTGATGCGCGGCACCTTTGAACTGGAAGAGGGACTTCTTAAATGCTTTGAGGTTTCCTCCACTTTTTGTTCCGGAGGGAGGACTTTGGAAAGGCTGCAGACGTCCATTGAGGCTTCAGTCGCTGGAGAAGAAAGATCAGGAAGGGATTTCTTCTCATTTGTTGAAGACAAAAGAGTCAAACTTCCTGAGCCCCCCCCCCCCCCGCTGTGGACGGGTACGGTACGACACACCGCAGCACCTCTCCCACACACATTTACAGACGAAAGGCAGGCCATTCCAGCGCAAAGGGAGCCTGATGGCTGAAATACCAAAGTCTGGAAGTCCAAAACGCTGAAGATTACGTTTTTGCGTCGTGGGGTTAATGGCTGGCATGGGTTTTAAAGACGTGTTTGTCCAACGCAGAAGAAGAGGAGTAAACCAAATGTGGGCGAGCGCCGCTCGGCTGCTCGCGGGATCACCCGGTAATCCGGCAAACAGACTAATGAGTCAGGAGTGAACAGACAGCAGCGGCTGGTTGTTGCGAGGACGAGAGCAGAAAGGTGGCAGATTGGCTGCTGTTTGTAATTCTGAGGCGGATCCCAAGTTAAACAGGGGTTCAACTCTCTGAGGAAGATGAGGCTTTACGAGGAAGATGATACTGCCTGGGTTCACACGTGGCTCGGTGGGTCAGAAGGAGATTCAGCAGCAGCGTGGGCCGGCACAGGGGGACAGAAGTCTTCACACCGCTTAAACTTTTCACATTATGACGGTGAAACTGTTTTATTGAGATTTTACGTAACCAACACAAAGCAGTGCATAATGGTGGAGTGGAGGGATATATGATTTTCTAATATTTTCTTTTACATTTATTTGCTCCAGACTCCATAGATTGTAGGACCAACTTTTACTGCAGTGACAGGCGGAGCTTTTCAGGGTTATCTCTGGAGCAGCTAGAGACTGAAAAGGTTTCTTTAACAAAAGTCGGATTCAGG
Source organism: Fundulus diaphanus (assembly GCA_037039145.1). Lineage (NCBI taxonomy): Eukaryota > Metazoa > Chordata > Actinopteri > Cyprinodontiformes > Fundulidae > Fundulus > Fundulus diaphanus. Next base: position 47,836,363 of record CM073121.1, on the reverse strand, counting down.
TTGTTTGTAGACAATAGTTTTCCTTAAATTTGAACTTTAACTGGGCCATTTGATCTAAACCAATGTAACATTGCCCCTACCTATGAGTACGGCGCATTCGGTTTTTATACCAAACAGATAACATTTTGAATGTCGACAAAAGATGTAGCCCCTTCTTACGCATGTTTGCCGTGTCCCTTACATGAGTTGTAGAAAACCTCTCCTGGCTTTCTTTCAACACTGTTCCCCCCCGCAGCGATTTTTCCACCTGAGCCGTGGATGTGTGCAGCTCCTCCACAGGTACAACGGTCCGCTTAGCTGCTTGTCTCTTTAACGAGGGTTATATCCACTGATCTCTATTTACTCACTGGATTGCTGGAAAAGTGAAGTCACTGGCCGCCATCTTGCTCCTCCCTACTCTCACAGAACCCCACAGGATTTGGTTGCAACAACAAAGCAGTTTTCTGGCTGTGTGAAAACATTTCATAGGTAATTCTATAGTCAGTGGACGTACTATCAACTACTAGGAAATTATGTGCTGAAATATTTTACATGTTATTCATATTAAATATATATATGTATATATATATATGTGTATATGTGTATATATATATATATATATATATATATATATATATATATATATATATATATATATATATATATATATAAATAAATAAATAAATAACAAAATGCTAAATATTTCAGCACATGACTTTCTCAGTACTTGATAGTTTTAGAACATAACATAAAAGTATATGGCATTTGACATTTTAAAAGTTTTAAGCCCCCCCTGAGATAATCCCCGTTATTCGATGCTGTAGTGCACATATTCACTAGTTACTGGGGGAAACAGGGAGTACCAATATGGTGGCTGGTGGCTTCACAGCGACTCGTTCTAACAGCGGGCTATTAGCACTCCAGTGTATAATATAGCTCAGTGGTTATATCTGTGTGAGTGAGCGGCCATGTCTTTGCAGGTTTGAAGTAGTCCAATGATGGACTAAACTCTGTTTGATACAGTTTAAAACCCAACTCTGCTGTCTTCATGATTCTGTTTGTTCACTTATGTTGTCTAAAAAACAAAAACAACTTTTGAGGACTTCAGAGAACGGCTGCGCTTCACTTTCACACATAGTGGACTCTCTTCACCAATTAGTTGACTCCTAGTCGGTCGCACTGAAACGCCTTTGGTGGAATCAGAGTAGAGGGGGAGTGAATAGAAATGAATGCAACACAAGCAGCACTATTTTCTGCTGGTCTGTCACATAAAATCCAAAATAAAAGTCCTTAAAGTTTGTGTTTTGGACATCACAACGGGGTAAAAAGCTGAAAAGAGACAGTGCTATGAAGTTGGATGTAAATTAGGTTGCGACATGAAGTTGTTGGGCTCACCTTTTCCAGCATTTCTTTAGCGCTGGGCGACATGAAGATCCGGTCACACCAGGCGGGGACTCTGGTGTTCATGTAATACTTCGGGTGGTGGCAATCCTCGCTGTATGGATAACTGCGGAGAAAAAGGGAAAGCTACATTTCAGACGCATCCCCCCCTTCATCTCCTGGCGGCGACTTCCTCAAAAAAAGAGCCTCTTTGAAGACGCCAATAAACATCATTTCGGAGTTTTAAAAAAAAAAAGAGAAATAAATATCATCTGTCATCTCGGCGATAGAGATCACCAAGAAAACAGGAGGTCCATTAATATGACCAATCATCTGAGTAATCACTTGAATCAACACACAAGGACGGCTCTATCAAAGCAATCTTTCTCTGCCAAATGCGCAGGTTGTGTGTGTGTGTGTGTTAGAGGCGGACAAAACACACACAAAAAACCCAGAACAAGTGTGATTTCGGCGGAGCGGGCCAGAGGGAGATTCAGTTGCCCATATGCACAGCTACACCCCGGCACGGCCATCAAAAACAGATTAGGCGCCGCAGCAAATGGCCATGAGCAATTGTGCCTTGGAACGGCGGGGAACCATCGCGTGATTTAAGTGGCGGAGTCGGGGCGGCGAGCCATCGAGCTGATGCAGATTTACATTGTTGAGAATTCAATTTGCCCCTCCGGCTCATCAAACTGCTGGGGATTTACACGCCACCAATCCAATTTGTTTGTCTGCGCTCATCAGGATGTAACAGCAGGCTTACGTACTGTAGTACCAATCCAATTTGCTCCCTCAGTGCCACACGTGCTAACCGCAGCGGAACGCCGCGCGCCCCCTCCTCTGAGGACAGCCACACCCTAATGGTGAAATAAACACGTTCTTTCTTTACTCATCACACTCGCCGGGCTCTGACAGCTTAATCGGCCGCCGTGCCGAAGACGATCGTATCTTCGATGCGCGGCCCTTTTTAGTGCCGTCGATATCCGAGCGCCACCGCTGGACCGATCCTGGTTCTGGGATGTGAAACGCTGCCGGCATTAAACCAGAACCTGCCTTCTGAACTCTAAAGGGACTCGAGCTTAGCAAGACGTGTCATTTTAAAACGTTCATGGTTTTTGGAGCTCCTCTGCTGTTTGTGCCAACGGGACAACATAGCCTGTGACATTCCTCAGTGCTGGTGCACACAGAGGGAGGAACCTTGTTCGCTGAGCTCAGCACAATCATAAATACTCTTATATGCATCGGGCTTCTTCTCTCTGTAGTTTTAAACCAATTCTTAAGCCTCATCTCTTTGTTCTGGCCTCCTGACGTAGATTTTTACTGTTTTGCATGTGTTGTATCATGGTTATATGTTTTTTTAGTTGTCTTTTGGTATAAACACTGTATGTTTTGTTTTAAAGAGCTTTAGAAATAAAGCTGGATCGGATAAATTGAGAGAAAACTGGGATTCGGTTCACCCTCCACTTCATTCCTGCTCATAAATCTCCCCCTGGAAGGACAAAACAGACTCTTACAGATCTTACAGAGTCTGAAAAGACATTTTTTCTATGCTTAAATTTGAGTTATATTTTTACAGTTCATCCTGAAAATGCCCCTGTCACCTTTTTGGGTTTTGTCTTATGCGGGTTTAAAGTAAAAGGCAGTTATTTAATGAGGGTTTTTGTCAAAAATATTGAAAACAAGTTACATTTTTACAACTCAATCTTCCTTGTATGAAAGTTAACAAAGTATTTGGTCTTTATTTAAGTGATATAAACAGCAAATAACTGGGTGAGTACAAAAATATCTGTAATATAAAATGTTTGCACCTCAGTAAATTAAAATCTCACTCAAAATGTTATTCAGTCCATTCATTCAAGTCATAAAGTGAAACTCAAAAATATGTAATCATTACACAGAGGGTGATATGTTCATTTCTGTTAATTTAGAGAATTATGAGTTAGGGAAACTGAAAATACAGCTTCTCTGAAAACTAGAACATTAAAACCAATAAAGTTTTAGATTAAAAACAGAAAGGTATGTCCATGTACTTTACAGTATATGCGGTCAATACCTGGCCGGGGGGACATCAAGGTGGCGCAGCATGAAGGCCATCAGCCTGTGGGTCTGCTGAGGTGGAATAGGAGTCCATGTTGCTTTAATAGCGGCCTTCAGCTCATCTGCAATGTTGGGTCTGGTGTCCCTCATCTTCCTCTTCACAATAATCACTTTAGTCTCTATGAAGTTTAGGTCTGACCAGTTTAGGTCTCATTGCTTTGGTTATCTTTGTTGCTTGAATCCCTTCTCCTACCACAGGTTTTCCTTCCACCTAATTTTACCATTAACATATTCTTGGATTCAGTACTCTGTGGAAAACCAGCTCATTAAGAATCGACATTTTGTGGCTTATTGTCCACCTGGAGGATGTTAATGAATGCCTGCCAGACAAATGTCAAGTCAGTAGTCTCTCCGGAGATTGTGCAGACCTTGACATGGCCATGACTTAACGTTTCTGCGTCATAAATCCGTTCTTTATTGGTCCTTGGTAAGATTCACATTTTCTGAGAAACTGAGCTTTGGATTTTTCAGTTGCTGCAATCCATAACTACAAAATAAGCGAAAAAAACACCATAGCAATGTTATTACACCGTGACTAATGAATGCATAAAAAGCCAGAGTTTCACTAATTTAAATTGAATTATTAAAATAGATGGACGTTTTTGGTAATTCATTTACTGAGATACACCTGTGTGGATGAGAAAGGGGTTAAGGCTGGGGCATAAGATGACTCTGACACACACACACACACACACACACACACACACACACACACACACACACACACACACACACACACACACACACCCACCAGGTGTACAAACAGACCTGCCGAGAACTTCTTAAAGGAGTTCTCCGCCTCCAATTAGCATTAATAACATTCAAACCCCAGGGGGGTAAATGTATGGAGGTTTTGACATGCAAATCAAAGGGCTAAAGAAGTGATCCTGGGATAAAAGGGAGCATGAAGAATAGGATGAGTGAAACCGATAGAGACCGGCAGGCAGAGGAGAGGATAAAGATGGATCAGACAGAAGTGAAGGAGGAAAAGAGCAAAGTCTTCAAAGAGCTGCTCCACTTCAGGGTGGCCTGAGTGCCGCCGCTTCCTGAGGCGACGGCCTGACAACAATCCACCAATCCCAGATGGTCCTGGAGCTTTATTGACTAACAAGGCTGGGGTCACTCTGGTGTTAAACAGATAGAGAGAAAATCAAGTTTCCCTCTTCACCTCCCACAAACGATGAACTCCCGCCGGGTGACTTCCCCGGCCGCTCCAACAACACATCTCGGTCGTTTTCTGATGACGGCGGGCCGTAAAAGAAACGATTAAAAACACCCAGTTAGGACCGTCAAACATCCGCCACACGCGCAGGCGTAGCTCGCCTCCTTTCTTTCCCTGCGTCGCCGCACCCTCCACTGACTCCGCCGCAGATAACAGGCATGAATGCAACAGCAAACAGCAGAGCCCAGGTGATTAATGTGTCCGATAAGGAAGCCCACAAACTTATCTGGGAGAGTAAACTGTCGGAGAGGGTGTGCGGGCCACAGCGGGGCTAATTGAGCTAATTAATGAGACACGGCTGATAACTCCTACTATTGTGTGCCTGGAAGGAGGCCGCGCGGCACTTCGCTGGAACAACGCAGACGTGGAAAAATGCCTCCTGCGATCGCGACCGACATGTTTTCTGCACTGGCACTCGGTTTTTGCGGTCGGCGGAGTTTATGCGCCACTCCCGGTGCTTAAGCAGTCACGTCGGGCTCAGAGCAAGCGCACGTCCGGCTGAGACGGAAACATTTCTCTTGACGGATGCCCGCTGTCGGGACTGTACGGCTGATCCATTGTTTTGTGCAGCCGGCCACTCTGCAGATGATACATGTGTGTACAGTGGCATATCAGGACCCTCTGGCAGCCATTCAGAGCTCATTCATACATGCTTGGTTTAGGGTTTAATGTTTGACTTGGCTGCTGGCACATTACTCACATGTGTTGCTGCTGCTGTCAGCTTGTTTGTCTTGCAACAGTGAGGGGAAGAGAAAAAAAAGGTGAGCACAGCCCCAATCTATGGAGGGGAACCTGGCCTCGCCCGTTTATATACTGTGTAAAGACACTTTGACTGACTGAGCCTTTACACTTTTTGCCACATTACTGCCACAAACTTTAATATGTTTGGTTGAAGGGGGAAAAGTGAGGCGTGCATTTGCATTTAGCGTTGCCGAGACGGATCTTTCCAGAAACAAATTGGGCCGAAGTCACGTGCAAGTCTGCTTGGGTATGTCTCCATCAGCCCAGAGACGGACGTTTTCACTCATTCTCTCATTGCAAAACACCCCGAGTTCAGTCAGGTCGGATGAAGAGCGATCAGATCTCAAGTCTCGGTTCAAGTTCAAGTTTTCAGTTAAATTAAGGTCTGGACTTTGGACGTGATTGTGCTTTAAATCTGAACTGTTCGTTAGGGACCATTGTCCTGTTGGGAGGTGAACATTAACCCTGGTCTACCTCAGGACAAACCATCATATTTCAATTTTAAACAAATTTAAAATCACATCTTGTCACATAAAAACATCCATAAAGAGGCAGGGTTGAAGTTTAAGGTTGCAATCAGCTTGAAGAGCTGTAAATACCTCAGCGAGGCACTGTATTTACATTGCTCTATCGCGACTATTGTGGTGACAACCTTTATGTTTTTACGACGCTGCAATAATGCGTTTCCAAGATTTTAAAGCCCGTTTAGTAGAGGCCAGACACTCCAGCCTTCCTGAGCTCACTCGCTCTTATCTCCATTATCAAAAGCAACAGCCTTATATAATAAAAAAGGTGGCAGGCCAAACAGTGGACTATTCCCTTACGCGGTATTTAATGAGTGCAATATAAACTTGAAGATGTAGGTGGGGCAGGAAGCCAAAGATAAGAGTTGTCAAAGGCGAGACATGGCGTCATGGGCGTCAACCAGCGCCGTGGCCCGTTGGAGGGGCCAGCGGAGAGACGCAGTGGGCCGAACGGGAGAATACGTGGCGTTCAAGTGACTTGCTGCCTGCATGTTTGTTTGTGGCTGTCAGGGGTGGATTTGAACACACGGCACACAGAGCGACTCGAGAAGGATGAGCCAAATGCTATCGGCGACGCTGGATTTGCAGAGCTGGGAGGCTTACAGGCACCGACGTTGGCATAAAGGAGCGCAAACAGAGTGAGACACCAGCGGTCGGGCCCGCGGCTTGCTGGGGATTCAACGACAACTTCTGCCTTTAGCTGATCTAAATGAAGACAGGAAGACACAGATGGCATCCATTTAAGCCTCTCTGAGAGCGATTGTTTTAAACAAAGCCTCCCTCTCAGAGGCATTGTCTCGGGCGAGAGGCAACGATACATGACAGCAGCGAATCTTCAGCTGTTATCGCCACAGTGGCCCCCTCATCATTTCCACTGGCTCTCTAGTAGTTAGAATGATGGATGCGCTGCTGCTGGTAAAACAATGTTCCTGTTCAGTAGATCAGCCCGCGACGCTGGAAGCTGCCAGCGAAAGGCCCGCACACTCGCGGCGGCTCGCTTTTTAACCGAACGCCGTGGCAACGCTGCATGGGCGGCGCTCCTTAAATGGAGTCACGTGCCTCGGCTACGGCGTCGCTCGGCTGTCCCAGGGCAGAAAACAAGCAGCTTCCTTCATATGTGGCCCAAACAGAAGGCCTGAAGAACTAATGTATTCACAATCAAATGCACATTCAGGGAGGGTGAGATCATGTGTGCAGGCTTTCAGTGGGCGGGGGGGGGGGGGGGGGGGGGTTAATAATGGAGAGGTTTGTTCACAGATAAGGTGGAGAAAACAAGCTCAAAGGGAGACACCCTGACAGATCCCCAATATTCTCCCATTAGCAGTCATGGAGAAACTGGACGCTAGTCTCATGCGTTTTCTTGACATTTAGCCAGGCATCTGTTTCATCACAGCGGTGGCACATTTGGCGACAACCTCTCACACCCTGGAGGTTAAAAAAACGTTTGCCCTAAGACTGATCCCGGGATGCTTTTCCAAGCGGCGTGGACACAAGCGTTGATCAGTGTCAGCCTCACCTCCCGACCTTTGGCTCAGGCCGGGCTCTTCTCCGTCCGACGTCTAGACGAGACAAGCTATGAAGCAGCGATCGAGACACCCTGGTCTCTCTAACACCTTTCCATCAGTCTTACTACAGGCACCTAAAGGTTCAGCTGAGGAGAGGAAAATTATGCTAAAATTTGGAAATATTCTACTTCAGCTCACTGCAGCAGCAAAGGTGTGATTAGAGGATCTTTAGATGTTTTTCCTCGAGTCCGTTGTAAGTTAACCAGATTTTTTACACGTTAAAAAGTAAAACTAAAAGCCTAACACAGTCAAATAAACACAAACGGGTAAATAATAAGGCAGAAATGAGAAATTTTAACTCAAAGGTTACTTTCTGTACCTTACTCTCTAAGTACTTTCTTGAACTAAAGTTATTTTGCATCAAACTTAAAGGTCACATTGTGGAATTATCCTGTTATTTTTCAGAACTTAGAAATAACTTACAGGTTACTTAAAGTTATCATCATGGACGTTACAGGTTACTTCCAGGGAGTCCGTTTTTTATTGAACTTACTGGTTCCTTTTTGATAATTAAGAGTTATTTTTCAAAAGGGTTACTTTCTTGCAATCAATTTACTTTTATTGAAATTACAGGAATTTTCCAGTTATATTCCAGAACCTGGAAGCTTTGTTTCAAGAACTGCCAGATTATTTTCTGCACATTACACGTTAAGGGTGGTTCAAGTGGCAGGATTTTAAAATAGTCGGCCGATTTTCAAAGCCTGAGAGACGGCACACATAAAAAAATCGTGGAAAAAACAGGATTGGTCGATCACCCACGAACAGATTTCACTTAAGATCATCCAGATGTCAGACGGCAAATCTTGTGAATCCTCTCAAGATCAAACGTTCAGAGTAAATAAACATGGACGACCAGGAAGAATAATGCCAATAGTTTGTGGACTAATTTTAACAGCGAAAAAACAACAAAAAGAAAAAGTTGCTGGTTATGGAAGCGGAGACAGGGGGTCTCTACGCTCACTGCACTTTTTTCTCTCGGGGAATCCCTCACCTCACTTTCTGATTGGCTAACACCATATTCAACAGGCTGCCTGCTCGTTTGTCCTCGGAGGACACCACAAACGCTAGGATACCGGGACAAGACAATCCAACATGTTGAATATCCTCGATTAGAGGTCGGAGCGGTCCCAATGTTCCACCGAGTGGACCCGATCACTCTTAACACACCGCAGACGGCAGGAATATCTCTTAAGATTATCTTAAGAGACATGTTGGTATTCGGCGCCTCTCGGAAGGGGAAGATTGGGGTGAAAATCAGGCTAGAAATCCTGCCGTGTGAACCAGCCTGTACTTTATGAAACATACAGGTTCTTAGCATAAACATTACAGGATACTTTCAGGCACTCGAGTTTTTTTAGTTTTTTTTTTAAATACATTTCACATTTTTCAGAACTTGCAGGTTATTTTCCAAGAAACACCTGGTTACTATGTGGAACCTAAAAACTAGTTTTAAAGAAGTTGAAATTAAAGGTTAAAGGTAAGAATGTACAAGTTACCTGCTGGAACCTGCAGGTATTTTCCTAGAACTTAACAGCAGGTATGCACCTGGCCACATGCACCTCTGGGCATCACTACACATTCACATCCGTCGATGTTCTGGATTTATTGGGTACCTGCAATGTTGCTCTCGTACTTAAAAAAAAATTGAAAACACGCCCAAGATTCATCAGAAATCTATTTGACTTGTTCCGTTTCCCACTGCCACCCCCGGCAGCCTCCACATCCCTGAAATCCCTCATGATATGGCCACTGATGGAGTTGTGCCGCTGGTCTGATGTCACTCAAAATCTCCCTCAAAGCCCACTCCGGTAACCACGTTACGGCGAGAATACATTCTCCCTCCACCCGCTCATCAGCCACTGCCTTTACTTTTTTTCAGAAGCTGCGGACCAATTCAATTTTTGCATCGATCTTGTGCAAATAAAAAAAAAAAAAAAAAAAAAACAGAAGAGAAATCAGATCAGAGGAGTACTAAAAGCTTTCCCTTAAATCAATCAAAATGCATGAATAAGTTACTGGTACTTCTGTATGTTTTTAGGGGGATATTACTTACCTTATGCCATAAAAATATGAAATAAAAGGTCCCATGATCTGCAGTAAAACTTACCATTACTTTTAATAATGGCTGTGCTGCAGTCCATGGCCTCATGGCTGGCGGGCCGTTTCATGGATTACAGCTGACAGAGAAACCGTTTCTAGATAACCGATAAGCGTAATAGTTTCATCTTTCCCCCGCAGCATACATGCGATCCTGTCTGCATCGCTGGGAGGGGAGTCGAGGCGCTTCGTCGGCCCGCCGGAGCGGGCCGGCCGGCTGGCTCCACGTCCAAGTGTCGCAAGGCCCGGGCAAATTCCTCACCCCGGTGCCCAGGCGCTCAGAAGTGTCACGGGCAACTTTGACGGATCGCTTCCAGAACGTAGACGGATATATATCTTGACACCAAAGGCCTCTGCGGCGATGCCGAGGGAGGAATTTTCCAGCTTTAAAAACTTTCTACAAAAGCATCGCGCTTGTCAGAGGGGGGGCATCGCAATAAATTAGGGGATCATCAGTGTGTTTATTTATATAACTAATTCGGACAAATTTGGCCGATAAAAAACCCATAAAGCACAGCTGAATGAAATGCACGGTTGCTTGGGACGGCTGTGCAGAAGCTGAGAGGAGCATCCTGAAAGCAGCCTGCGCTTCCTGAACATCCCCGCATGTTGCAACCAAGTGGCGCAGCAGTTCAAGCCAAACAAGCCTAAAATAAGGCTAAAAATGAAAATACTGCACACTAGATGGATAAATGCTAACAATATATCGTTAAAAAATCTCTTTTCCAACTGATTTTTGAAATGGTTTTATGCCTCACTGAGAAACTGAAGATGGAGCTTTCATTATCCGTTAGCTGTAACGGACAGAAACAAACCCTTGAAATATACCACTGTGTGCGCAATGAATCGATATCGATTCATGGGTTTCCCTTCTTAAATGGACTTACTAAGATAAGCGACCTCTTTTTGATGATATTCCAATCTACCGACCTCCTGCTATTTTAAACCCGGCCAGGCAGCGTTCACTCTCAAGGCGCCGCCACGTGATGCGACCCTCGGCTGATTTGTGCCATATCCACCCCACGGACAGAATTAACTTAAAGATTAAACGTTTGTGGCTTTTATTGATTTATAGATCGGGGGCAAAGTGAGCCGTGCGTGTGCATGGCTGTGTGCAGCGGTGCGGGTTTGTTCTGATGGCCGGCATGGAGAAAAAAAAAGAAGAAGAGTAATAACCTCACAGATGGCGAGGGGACGGTCCTGAGCAGAGCGTGTGATGGCGAACAATCGTTGAGGCTTGATTGCTCAAGGAGCACAAGGCAGGGGTGACAGGGGGGGAGGGGTACCAAACCATGCATTGGGAGTGGGACAAGCGGGTTGTTTAGGTTTAACTAGGCCACTGCTACCCCTTACAGGCCTGACAATGAGGTGTTCTGTCGCGGACGGCGAGTAGATCAAACCGGCTTTCGTCTGTTTGATTCATCATCGCCTCAAGTGTGAGGAAATCATTTGTATTCTTTCACAGCCGCGCGGTTCATGCCTCCCTGCGGGGAGATGATTCAGTATTATATGGAAAGGTGCAGGAGTCAGGCGGTGTAAAAGGACGATAAATCCACCTGTCACTTATGCAAAGTGATGTAAATGGGGTCCCTGATTAAGACACAGAGTCATTTAAAAAACAGGGACTCGCAGAGCCGTGACACACGCACACGCAACCTCTAATCGATCCACACACACACACACACACACACACACACACGGAGCGTCCTATGTTTCTAAAGTCCTTCCACACACACACACACAAGTTAAAATCCCCCGCCACCCCGCGCCTGCCACTAGAGCAGTTTATCAAGTAATTATTGTTTGATTACAGCGTTTCATTATCTGCACTGATTGAGTCACAACCGACGGCAAAGGTCAAGCGCCATTAACGCAACGCTCCCCGAAACATATTTCCACGCCAGCCGCGTGTTTGCCCTCCCTCTCCTCTGAAAGGGCTAATTGCAAATGCATTTGTTTGAGGAAGAGCAGGCCGCCGGCGCCCGCCTCCGCCGCGTCCCGCCGAGACGGCATTATCAATGCGGCCCGTGGCGCTCCGTGCGGCACGCACGCTCATATCCACACGGGAGCCGTTCGGGAGCATGTGCAATCATACTGATCCCTATGAAGCAAGAATTCAAGAGCTTTTATCGCACTGCTTGGTCAGAAAGTGTCTGCTTCTGGTTTTAGCGCCTTCAGGGCATGGCAAGCCTGCTCCCTACAACAAAATACCGTTAAAGGTTTTATATTTAAGCATTTTGGGGATGTCCAGGATATAAACAGGCTGCTCTGAATTTAGGAATCGGGAGTAGTTCAAATAAACTGAAGGTATTCCTTTATCAAGTCTTTTAAACCATAAAAGTGATATTGTGGAGATGCTTTCACCATTTATTTGCTCCCACTGGAAAATCAAAACTAATCTGTTGCTGCAGCAACATAACGCGAAGCTGTATGCAATTTCAATTTTGCACTCTGTACATAAAAAATGACAATAAAGTTTGTCTAAGTCTAAGTCTTTCCATTTAACTTCATTTACTCAATGGGAAAAAAATATAGTTATTGGGAAAAATATTTAGGTTTGTTTTTAAAAAATGCCACAAACAACAGCACCCTAAAAGGGTTATAAATGAAGCACTTTTCAGTAATTTATCCTTTGCTTTAGTATAATCAGAGCGTCTGAGACCGTTTGATTAATAATCCATGAATCCTTGTATGTCTGGGATATAAAATGTTCTCATAGGCACGCTTCAAAATGGGAAAGACCATGTTATGTCCTATTTGAACATAAAATTCAAACAGGACAGATGTGTTAACATGTGGAAAAGGGTAACATAAATAGATAATAAAATATACACATTATATATATATATTATATATATAAAATATAATAAAATCATTCACTGTTCAGGTCTTACATCCCAAAGATGCTCTATTGGATTGAGATCTGGTGACTGTGGAGGCCATTTGAGTACAGCGAACTCATTGTCATGTTCAAGAAACCAGTCTGAGATGATTCCAGCTTTATGACATGGCGCATTATCCTGCTGAAAGTAGCCATCATGGGTTGGGTACATTGTGGTCATAAAGGGATGGACATGGTCAGCAACAATACTCAGGTAGGCTGTGGCGTTGCAACGATGCTCAATTGGTACCAAGGGGCCCAAAGAGTGCCAAGAAAATATTCCCCACACCATGACACCACCACCACCAGCCTGAACCGTTGATACAAGGCAGGATGGATCCATGCTTTCATGTTGTAGACGCCAAATTCTGACCCTACCATCCGACTGTCGCAGCAGAAATCGAGACTCATCAGACCAGGCAACGTTTTTCCAATCTTCTATTGTCCAATTTCGATGAGCTTGTGCAAATTGTAGCCTCAGTTTCCTGTTCTTAGCTGAAAGGAGTGGCACCCGATGTGGTCTTCTGCTGCTGTAGCCCATCTGCCTCAAAGTTCGACGTACTGTGCGTTCAGAGATGCTCTTCTGCCCACCTTGGTTGTAACGGGTGGTTATTTGAGTCACTGTTGCCCTTCTATCAGCTCGAACCAGTCTGGCCATTCTCCTCTGACCTCTGGCATCAACAAGGCATTTCCGCCCACAGAACTGCCGCTCACTGGATGTTTTTTCTTTTTCGGACCATTCTCTGTAAACCCTAGAGATGGTTGTGCGTGAAAATCCCAGTAGATTAGCAGTTTCTGAAATACTCAGACCAGCCCTTCTGGCACCAACAATCATGCCTCGTTCAAAGTCACTCAAATCACCTTTCTTCCCCATACTGATGCTCGGTTTGAACTGCAGGAGATTCTCTTGACCATGTCTGCATGCCTAAATGCACTGAGTTGCCGCCATGTGATTGGCTGCTTAGAAATTAAGTGTTAACGAGCAGTTGGACAGGTGTACCTAATAAAGTGGCCGGTGAGTGTATATATATATATGTTTAGACGAGAAGTGTTTGAAGATTACAGATGTTTCTATACGGTCAATAAAGGCTCTAAAAAAAGTACTTACCTGGGCGGGAAAGAGATGTCGCGCTCCTTCAGCCGATCCTCGAAATGCAGCGCCTCTTTGTCAAACTCTAAAACCTGGGGAATAACAAAAATCAGAAGAAACATTAATAAGCAGACAGTAAATAATAACTAATAAGATAATTTATGATCACTGATTACATTTACATGGAGCAGGGTTGAACGGGTCCATAAATATCACCTTTTCTGACTCACAGTCAGGTTTCATGTCAAACTTTTAACCATTTCAGTCTCTAATTTCCAGAAATCTCAGTAATAATGTCACCCAGATGCAAAAAGGCCAATATCTGTACAGCAGTAAGGCTTTCAATATGGATGCTGTAAAGGTATTCAAGGATCGGGGCTCAAACAGACTCAATGAGCGTTGAACTTGAACCTAGATTTCACCAACCACATGGAGCCCATCACTAAATTAACTTTCTATCATCTGAAAACGCTTCCAGGAGAAGGATTTCCTGTCACCGACACCAGAAAAATATGATCATATGATAAACGTTCTGAAATCAGCGTACTGGGTCTCTATTTGATAAAGGAGAGATTTTAATTTTCTCCGTTGGTTAATAAAGCTTCGACTGGTCTTGGGCAAAACTGAAACTTCTGAGTTGCTTGTCAAGCATGAACCATGTAGACCCCTCAGTCCCTCAGAGCCGGGTTCCCAGGACCAGAACTAAATGTGGGGCGGCAGCATGAAGGTCCTGTTCTTCTTAGCTCTGAAAACCTGAGACGTCCAGAAAGTGTCAGCGTCTTTATTAAAAACTGGAACTATTGTTGTTATTGCAGCTTTTGGTCAACGAAATTAAGTTTGTCACCAATGTTTTAATTATGTTTAATAAAAAAAAAAACAAGGAAAAACAGACATTAGAGGGACTGCAGCAAAAAACAATGGCCTGGAATGATGAATAAGAAAAAAATAAGCAAATAAAACTGAGAACTCAAGCTTTATACCAACCTTACACAGTCCATGCAGCCTGGATCATAATTAAAATTGCATTTCTACACTTTACTGCATAATAACTACAGTTTTTAAATGTATTTCCATTGATTTAAAACACTTTTGATTGTTGTGTAATTAAATGGTGCTATAGAAATAAAGATGGCTTGCCTGTTAAACCAGAGAAAGAAACACAGGAAGAAAACAGAGATAGACGGACGGACGGACGGATGGATGAACAGATGAATGATGGAAGGATGGATGAACAGATGAATGGATGGATGGATGGATGGATGAATGAATAGATGAATGGATGGATGGATGGATGGATGGATAAACAAATGGATAGATGGATGAACAGATGAACAAATGGATGGCTGGCTGGATGAATGGATGGATGAACAGATGAATGGATGGACAAATGAACAAATGAATGGATGGATGGATGGATGAACAAATGAATGGATGGATGAACAGATGAATGGATGGACAGATGAACAAATGAATGGATGGATGGATGGATGGATGGATGGATGGATGGATGGATGGATGGATGGATGGATGAACAGATGGATGATGGAAGGATGGATGAACAGATGAATGGATGGATGGATGGATGGATGGATAAACAAATGGATAGATGGATGAACAGATGAACAAATGGATGGCTGGCTGGATGAATGGATGGATGAACAGATGAATGGATGGACAAATGAACAAATGAATGGATGGATGGATGGATGAACAAATGAATGGATGGATGAACAGATGAATGGATGGACAGATGAACAAATGAATGGATGGATGGATGGATGGATGGATGGATGGATGGATGGATGGATGGATGGATGGATGGATGAACAGATGGATGATGGAAGGATGGATGAACAGATGAATGGATGGATGGATGGATGGATGGATAAACAAATGGATAGATGGATGAACAGATGAACAAATGGATGGCTGGCTGGATGAATGGATGGATGGATGAATGGATGGATGGATGGATGAAAGGATGGATGGATGGATGAAAGGATGGACGAACAGATGAATGGATAAAGAAATGGATGGATCGATGGATGAACAGATGAATGGATGGACAGATGAACATGGATGGATGGATGGATGGATGGATGGATGGATGGATGAACGGATGAAAAAATGTATGGATGAACAGATTGATGAACAGATGGATGAACAGATAGATGGAACTTTTAGGCAGTAGGATGAGGCAAAAAGTTGGAAATGATGCTTATTTTTTCCATATTTAGACCATCAACTGCTTGAATCAAAAACTATAATCCTCCTAGTGACACAGCTGCAGAATCTAAATTTCCATCAAAACAGATCAGTGCAACTTATTTCATCGTCTGTGACGGACAATATAGGATTCTTTCAGAAACGGAGCAGATTTCATCCAACAAAAAGACAGTCGAGCATCTTTGAAACAACCAGCTTCAAGAAGTCTGAACCCGATCCACACCGGGAGGATTAAAAATAAAAGTCAGACACACTTGATGAGGATCTGGGCTCATTCAGTTACTCCTGCATACCTGAAAGAGGCGCGGGGTGTTGATGCCGGTTGACCAACCTTTTGTGTGTGTGTGTGTGTGTGTGTGTGTGTGACCAGCTCTCTCCAACTGGGGTGTGTCTCTCTAAAACAACAGAGCATCCACACACTCTTCATCAATCATGTCTCCTCACCCAGCTGTACTCGCTCACTAGAGTGAACACACACACTTCGCCCAGTTTCCCACCTTTCACAAAACCCATAAATCATTAGTGAAAAGTGCAATTAGCGGCTCCTTGTACACATTAATTATCTGGGAGATGAACAGGTAGCCGGGCCACCTGCATGACTGCCTCCCTGAGAGACTGACAGCCACGTTCCCCGGCAACCCCTGGTGGCCCTCGCTCTGGCCCCGCCCCATCCCCCTCCAGGCAGGAAAGACGCGGCGATGAAGGGACGCCATGTTGGCTTGCTGGTAATCTGGGCAGCTGAACACGACTCAAACACGGGGAAACAATTATGGCCCGACGGAGACATCCTCCGCGGTGAGTCTGACAGGGGTTTGAAGAGGCACCCCGACGTTAATGGCGTCACGTCGCCGCATTAAAAGTGACAACGCGTTGACGGTTACATAATGAAACATCCGACGGCGACGACGCGGTGCACATGGGTAACATTTGGAGGGACATCCTCGCCATGCAGACGTCACACGGGCGTTATTATACCAGCAGAAAGTAAGGCCTGTCGCCCGTCTGCGCTGGCATATTCATGTCGGGCACGTGCGACCGTCTATGCGCCGTTTCCCTCCGCGTCGCTGGCGAGTAAACGCTCATAAACGACTACTCTGCAAGCCGTCGCGGCCACGCGGCGTCCTCCGCCTGTGTACGCGGACGTGATTATGTGCCAGCGGTGTAGAACGGCAGCCATTACTAGCAGCCGCAGCGGCCTCCCAGACAGAGTCTCAGCGGTTCAGGAGGGCAGATGTGCTGCATTCATCAAACTCACATCGCCGAGGGGGGGGGAGGGTGGTCAGCGAGGTGGTGGGGGGGTCACAGGAGAGACTCACATACTGTGGATGAGGGATGGCAGAGCAGAGGATGCAACCTCACACTCCGCTGCCTAAATCACCATGTTAGAGGACATGTTTGAATGGAAGGGTTTTTGTTGTTGCTACATTTAAATAAAAAAAAACAACAAATCTAAAATGACAAGGCTGACTTGGAAATGTACCAAATAGTTTAAACCCTCCAAGGTGAGCAGAAATGACCCTAAACACTGGTTTGGGGGCAGATTCAAGTAAACTTCTTTTTCTCAAGGACAACTGTAGATTTACACGCGCTGGGGAAGTTCTCCGGAGTCAGAACTTTGCCACGGTCTTAAGGAAATGCGTCTGAAACGTCACCCTTAAAGACAAAGGAAGACGGCTGGCAGTTTCTGGAACAACCCAGGCACTATCAAGGCTGAAGACTTTTAAAACCTAGAAACTGCTGGATAAAGGGAGGCCATTTTTATGTGGCTATGCAGAATGGACATCTTCGAGCGCCACTGAAAGTTCCGGCGGTTTTCGGCAACTTCGATTTCTTCTGCGGAAAAGGTTTCATGGTCAGGCGAGACGGAGCTTGAGCTGTTTGGCCAGAATTACAAACATGTTTAGAGGAGCTAAGGCGAGGGTCTCAAACCAAAGGTCACTAAACCGAGGGCAGTGCCAGAATTATGCTGTGAGGCTGCTTTATTGGAGCGCTACACAAACTGGGAAAAATGACACAACTGGGTGTTCAAATAGCAAAACGCTACCAAACGGAGAACAAAACTGGATCTCGGGACAGACAAAGCGGGATAAACCGGCGCTCCCAAACTGCCTCTGTCATTGTTGAGCTGTGGGACCCGAGGGGCGGCTGGATGCTTAAATAAATAAACTGAAGAAAACAGATTTGCAATCTAAACGACAACGACAGAAAGACCCGGGGAGCAGATAGAGGGAGGGAGTGATTACTGGTATAAGGAGCAGGTGTGAGTAATAAACCGAATGTGAAGCAGCTGCTGAGAATGTGGCCTGTGGACCCGAGGGAGGACGACCGGTGAGAGACTTCAGGTAGAAAACAGGGAAATAACTGATCAAAGGAGCTCTTGTTTTTCTACCAGCTAAAATTTATCGTTAAATTTGCTTCAACGAGATGCCTGGAAAGTGCTGAAGAGAGCCTGCTGTTTTTTCTGGCAGCTCCTCTCCTACACGTTACTGCACACTGCCAGTAAGCTGGCTGAAAGAAAGCTCCTCGCATACAAAAAAAAATAAAAAGAAAACTGTTTAGACATATTTGTGGTCGGGGTAAAACACAGACTATAACAATTTGGACATGAACAGCAACAATGGATCAGATTCTGCAATTCTTTTTTTTTTTTTTTTGCTGTGTCTAAAATCAAAATTACAATTAAAGCTAATAGGTAACATTTATTTTACTGTAATATTCGACATGGTCAATTTATTTTAGAAGCAATATAAATCGTTGCTTTTTCCGCTTTAAATAAAAGCAGTAAAAAAAAATTATAAATCGTACTTGGACATTTTTTCTTGGAAATAACATGAAAATGTGATATTTCTTATCCAAGGTTATCACATCTTCAGAACCTCATATCAAATCTGGGCGTCGGTTACAAATATGGTCACTATGTTTTTATAAGTACACGGTGGAGTCAAAATGGCACAGGATGAGCAACATATGGCCGTGTGTGTGCACACGACGAGCGTGCTCCTTAAGTGAATCTTGAGTTATTCATCCAGATGAACGGAAAACCCTGCGGCCTGAAATTTTACACTACATTTCATCCCAGGTCAATTAGGCATTAAGCTCCGCCGCTCTACGGGGTCTGGAGCTTAAAAAAAAAAAAAAAAAAAAACTCCACGGCTTATACAGGTTCAAGGCCTTGTGACATTATGAAGCCGGCAGTAGTTTGTCAACCAGAAATGACCTTGGGAGTTGTGGAGAAGGGTCGACGCAAGATAATGTCGCTCCGGCAATAACGCCAGGGGGAGAAAAAGATGAGGAAGTGTCAGGGAAAAACTACCCTGTCATGGGCTCAAATTTCTGGCTGCGCTCGGATGATCCGCGCTCTCCTAAATCAGATCGATGCCGATAGTTAAGGAGACGGGTGGAAAAAAATAAAAAATGGGGCAATGCAGTGTCTCTGAGCATGTCCACCACCTGTAATTGTGCTTTGATTTACGCATTGTCAAATATTCCCTGTGACAACACCTGCTGCCACTGAAAACCATCAATAACTGCTGGGGTGAAAGGTCATTTAATTTGATTTTTACCCATCTCTCTTGGCTTTCATTGAGGTGGCCATATTTTTCTCCCCTTCTTTTTATGGTATCTTCATTATTTTGTGTGGAAAAGCGATAAAAAAAGTGTCAGTGACGCGGGCGCGAGGCGGGAGGGCGGAGCGAGAACAGGATGAGCCACTCGCAGCAAAACTGCAGCTGAATGCAGGATTAATCTAGACAGCAGCACGATGTAGTTTAGTTTTAGTCAAACTTTAGTCGTCTGGAGCGATTTCTGCTTTAGATGGTTAAATCTACTAAATTTAAATGTAGTCGACTACTATTTAGATCAGCTTTCAAGAAGTATCAAGAAGAAATATCTTAACTAGCATGTGCATTCCTTCCTATTTACATGTATGTGCTTATTTAAACAAATACATACAATTTGTTGAGAGTTGTGGTATTAGATTAAAATAGTTCAGATGCATCATTGCCATCAGGCCAGTTTGAATTGATAAATATAAATAGGAAAATTTTTTTGTGTAATTATCACGCTGTCGCCAAGTTTTCCCAAATACATTTTTTAACCTATTGAATGAAAACGACCCTCAACTCCATCAGAGACTTAAGCACAACAAATAGACAATTTGTTTACTAAATTTACATTCCTCAAAAGCTGTCAGAAACAGGAAGTTTAAACGCTGCAAAAAGGGAACTAAAAGTAGGTAACATTTTCTTGAAATGAGTGTATTTGTCCTTGATTTGAACAGGTAAATAAGATGATCTGCAAATGGAATGAGTATTTTGACCCCTAAAATAAGATTAATACATATACTACAGTTGAAATTAGATGATGGAGATGTATTGTTCCTATTTTAAGTGCAAAAATCTGATTCCACAGGGAGATCATTTAAACTTGCCTGCTAAGATCAAGGATAAATACACAAATTTCAAGACAATTTGACTTACTTTTAGTTCCCTTTTTGCAGTGAATACATTTCTTCATGTCTAAGCAGTTTTCTCAATGTCTACAGATTCACATCAGAGTTTGAAATCCTCAAATGTCTTGGTAAAGGAGGTTTCGGCTGTGTTTACATGGTAAAGGAAAAACTGCTGGACAGGGATTATGCTGTGAAGATCGTTGTGCTACTCTGGACATGATAACAGAAATATTGGTAGAATAATATAATGATAATATTTAAGTGCAAAAATCTTATTCCATTGGCAGATAATCTTATTTACCAGCTCAAAAAGGACAAATACACTAATTTCAAGGAAATTGTACTTACTTGTGGTTCCCTTTTTGCACATCTGAGAGCAAAAAAAAATTTTGCAAATCACAGCCAAAGTGAAGCTTTCTGTCATCCCAACGGTTGCCTCCTGGGTAGCAGTCGGTCTCGTTTAAGCTTGAAATTCACAATAATCATCAATCAGAGAACTTATTTTCTAGTTTTTCATCTCGTCCCACCTTTCAACAGGACAGAAAGTTGGGCGGATTGAACTGCAGGTCATCTCACCCCTTCAGTTTTAGTAATTTCTGCCTGAATCTGCTGTTTGCTGCTTCATTCCAGCTATATGTCAGTTTCTACTCTCACGGTGGATGCTTTGTACTTTGACCACTTATGATTTAAAGTAATCTTCTATATTTTACTCATAGTCTAGTGTAAGGAAAACCATAAATAATATCTGAATACAGGAGGTCACTCAGACTTAATTTGGTTAGATCAGAGAGTCAATCGATCCCTGAACCATAATAGAGTGGGACAGAGTAAAACAACTTTTTTAGACCATAACATACAACGGTTTAAGTGCATGGATTTGAAAGGGTTTGTTTAGGGATGCGGAAGAGGAGTAAAAAAGGAACCAAATGATGATGTGTAAGTAAGAAGTGGAGGAATGAGAAAGCATAATGACCCAGAGCCGACTGGATTTCATCTCCATCCATAATTTTCATCTTGTTTTTTTATTCACTGACATCTATCAATACACAGCGTGCACTATTTTTCAGATATTTTGTTACATGTGGCCTTTATTGAACAGTAATTTGACAGGAAGTAGGGTGAAAAGAGAAGAGAATACATGCAGGAAATGGCCCTGTGACTGGGATTCCAACCCAGGACAACATTGAGCATTGAGGACTAAAGCCTCTGCACCAGCTGAGCCACCCAACGTACTCTGAATTACCTTTTTAGGGTGCATTCACACCAGCCCTTTTTAGTCCACTTTAATCAGACTCTGGTTCGTTTGCGGAGGTGTGAATGTGCAACTGAACTCTGCTGCGGACCAAAAAAGCGAACCCGGGTCCGCCTCAAAACCAAGGTCTCTGTTCGGTTTAAGTGAACTCTGGAGCGGTTCGAATACATATGGGAATGCCAAGCGGACCAGAGGCCGCTCCAAAAACAGGAAGCGGACTACAGTGCAGGTAATCCAGGTAAATACAAATGAAACTGAGCAATAATACCAATGAAGTAACTCGTATATTTTAAATACCTTGCTCGACGTCTGTGTAAGCGTGGCATCAGTTCAATGAAGCTCTATGCGCCCCTACTCACGCGCCGCTGCCTCGTACGGAGCCGTCTCAGTCGCCTTGTGTAAAATATAACAATCTCCATGGTGCTCTGCTCATATTGAGCCCTCTGTTGAATTGAGCTCTTCTGGCACACTTACCAAAGACAGCACTGCAATAACACGGCTAAAATCTGCTGCCATTCCATTTTGTTAACATTTTCCCGGTAAAGGAAGTTGTGCCGCGTTGCCGACCAACCTCTTCCCTTTTGTGTTTCTTGGTGTAGCGCCACCACAGGCGAGGGGTTGAACAGGTTGGTCACAAGGTTTGGTACGTTTGACAAAGTGCAGCGTGAAAACAAACCGCACCAGCTGTAAATTTTGCCATTTGGTCCCCAATCGAACCGAGTCTACCGGACTATCGGGTGTGAAAACGACCTCATTTAGTTTTTGCTTGGAAAAAAAGCTAGTTGATGTCTCTGGAGAGACGTTTTGTCAAAATTAATGCCGGGTAAATAACGTCCGTTGGTGGTGTAGGGAAGTGATTCCTGATACAACGGTCTGAAAATCTATAATTGCACATTCCAAACGTAATCCTTATGATGGCCGATGGACGTAAAGCTTAAGAGCTATCTATTTTGATAAAGCTAAGTACACATTTCCAAGCCGGACTAAACGACATAACAATTGCAGACGCCTTTTAAATCCCTTAAGGTCGGATTTTATTTAGCATCGATTCTGAAGTGCCACTTATGAACAGTGACAGGCGGCGTATCACCGAACTCCGGGGCTTCGGGCAGCGCTCCTCCCCGCGTTTAAAACATCTCCCGGCTGGTGAGTAATGCCGAGGACCAACGGCAGCAGCATGACGAGCAGAGGCACGCCGGACAGGAAGGTTCATCACAACACAAACACATCCTGGTCCCCCATCTGCCAACACCACACTGATAAAGTTACAATAAAGAGATAGTGAAACAAAATCAATGCGGGACGGGGGAGAGAGACTGAGCCGTGTGTGTGCGTGCCGTAGGGGAGGAAACTGATTTGCAGGAGTACAGACGCGTGCGGCGCCGCACACAAGCACACCCCTGACGCCGCGCTCCTCCCATCCCTCCACCGGAGCAAGGCCCCATGGTGCCCCTTGACGCCACGAGCGCCTGGAAAATTTAATCTTCCCAAATACTCATCAGGGCTCTCCATCGTCCTGCTGTGACAGCGCTGGGGATAATTAATTATACAATTTCGATGGGAATATCGACTAAACAAACCTATTAATCATAGCAAAAGTCAATAGGCATGGACACATTCAATCATGTCCCGGCCAATGATTACTCCTCTCAAAATACAATAATTATTTTCAAGAGCTGCCTCGAATTAAATTTCTGTCAAGCCGGTACAAGTCTTGCAGTTGATGAAGGATGCAATAGATTTTTTTTTCTCTCTACCCTACCCTGGTGGAGGAGTGGGAGACGGGACATTTATCCTTTTGGAAAGGTAGTTTGTTTTATAAGGATCATAACACGGTGTGTTTAACTAGACCATGACCATCAGATTATCTCTGATGCTCCCATTATGTCATCCATCTTGTCTGGCTTGGTGAGGAGGTGGAGAAGGGAGGAAGGGAGGAGGACGAGCCGACTCTGAGAGGGGGGGGGGAGATCTGCCTCCAACAGCAACTGTTTCACAGGCAGGCTCGTTTCCTCTAATAGTACCACCCCAATAAATACCAGGTTTTCTTCCTCTGGCCAGGCATTTTAAAACGGCGACACTACAGGACCTGAACGTTTTTCAGCTTCACGTATTATATCGTGACAACAACAAAAAAAGGAAAACGGTTTTGTTTTTATATATATATATATATATAATGTTTGATCTGTTAAAGAGCTGCATGTTGTATCAAGTCTTTACTCAAAAGCTCAAAATTACAAGTTTCAGGTTGGAAAAATGACCATAAAGGAACTGAAATCATTTCAATGAAGGATCCAATATGGCTGCCTTAAATCCACGCTGGATCAATATTTATTTGCATGTTTGGTGATCTAGTAATCTCTTACACAACACTGTATAACTTTTATTAGTACATTAAAAAAATGTATATAGTGAAGAATAAATACACTGTTATTAGCTTGTGATGTGTATAATTGTCATTGAACAGATCAATTAGCAGATCCCAGGTCAGGCTTCCAACATAAACGCAGCATAAAGAGCCACCAGCGACTACCTGCTGACAGCTTGAGTTCATACAGGGGATTCTCTCAGTGGTGCTTCCTAAGTCCTGAACCTCTTTTACTGACTAGTCGATGTGTAGAGGCAGCGGCTCTACTCCAGGCTTCCTCTTCATCCTATCGCCAAGGCTGAGCTTGGCCACCCCATAAAGGAAGCTCTTTTTAGCTCCTTGCATTGAGAACCTCACTCTTTCAATCATGATCTGCATCTCAGGACCAGAGGTGGAAATCCTAAGCTTCCCTATTTCCCCACATCCCTACAGGTAAGGCCTCAGTTCGTCTGTTCATCTCCGGGTCCCACTCTGTTATAGCTTCAGATCGAGAAGCCAAGATCGATTAACTAACAACCTGGAGGGAGGAATTCCCTCTTTTTCCAGATGAGGACCAAGGCCTCAAATTTAGAAGAAACGACTCTCATCCCAGACGCTTTCCGCTCTGCTGCCAGCTGAGTGTCACGGCTTTCTGATACCTACAGAACCAAATCCTCTGCAAGACGCAAAGACTTCCTCCACTCTGCATTTGCGCCTTTACATCCAGTCCATGAGCACAACCAACAGGATGGGTGATAAAAAAGCAACACCGTTGGTCCACCGTTCCACTGCAAGGACAAATGTATTTCGGTGATAGGTCCCCTCTAACAGGGGAAAACTTTGCCATGGAGGCTTAAAAGTGTGATGAAATGGTTGTTCTGCCTAATATTATTGCGTTCATAATTAACTCTTATGTTTAGTGATTCCGAGGCAAAATCACATCTGAAGACATCCTAATCCAAGAAGAACATACACAATAAGGCAAAATGGCATCTAGGTTTAACAACAGACATCAAAAGTAATAAAAGAAAGAGGAGCCACAGTTCCCAGAGAGAAAAACAAAGGCTGGGCCATAAACTGCCTGCTAAAAATCCAGCCCAGACCTTTGTTTTAACCCATGGGATGATTACTAAAGTGGAGGAAATTGATCCTAATAACATAAAAACGTACATTTTGAAATAAAACATTTAACACAGTTATGTACCGGTTAATAAACAGCAGTTCTATTATGTTCCCTAATAACCACTTTGTTGCTTTGTGTAATTGCTTGGATTCGTTTTATGTCCTAAATTTATATGCTGTTTCAGGTGATTTTTAGCATTCAGCATTAAGCAATTTGAGCTTTAGAGGTTCATAAATGACCGCTGATTTATTGCCCGGGGCTTATATTAACTTTATTATATTATGAGTCAAACAGCGTTAATAAGATCCGGCTTCATGCTTCATTCCGTCGATGTAAAGGTGTGTGTGTGTGTGGTTGTGTGTAACTCTTGGGGGATTTAACAAGCTGCAACTTTGAACTACTTAATGTAATATACAGCCATATAAAAGCAGAGGAATATAAAAGGTGCTTTCAGCTGCACATACTTAACACTCAGCCTGTGTGCATGCAGTCTTAGCTAAAAGTGTCCAAAGACACTTGGGTTCAAATACCCGCCTTCCATGCGGGGGAACTGCTTACAAACCCTGGACTGCTAGAACCGATCATAATTACATCCCCAAAACCGGGAAATCTGGTTCCAGGGCGGCGCTGGAAAGTGCCGGTGCCACCCTGGAACCGGTTTTTCCTGCAAAGATCTAGCCTTAAGGTCATTACACCACAACACTAGCACCAAAAGCAGACATGGGCTGCTTCAGGCCGGGCTGCAGCATGCAGGTCGTTCGTCGGTGGCTCACGTTATAAACTACAAATAGCTTGTTTCACCATGTGCTTGTTTTAGTCTCAGCGGACCCAGTGAAACATACTCAAACACCTCCACGGTGGCTGGTTCGTGATCCATGTGCCTTTGAACGTTTCACAGATAATCCGTTTAAATCGTTATAAACTGCAGCTGCTGCAATCACACAGAGAAGGGCGAGTCTATGAAGCTGTTAGGATAAATCTAATTTGTTATAAATTACTAGTAGATGAGAGGGGTGACTTACTGCGCTCCCGTTGTTCTCCAGGAAAACCTTCTGGTCGTCATAATTAAAAAGCTTCTTTTCAACTTCAAGAAGAACCTAAAGGAAAAGGAAGAGATTAAATGTGCTCTGATTAATGGCAGTTATTATGAGGAGAGGACTCAGTAATTAGAGAATTAATTAACATTGGTGAGCAACGGAGGCTGTGTCGGCCCCTCCTGAGGTCAGGCAGGGTCTCCCCTTTACTAAACCAGGAAAGGTAGAACAAAGGAACGGCGCAATAAAACCAATTACAGATGCATCATTGACACTTCACAGGGGTGAGTTGTTATCAGTGAGTAAAAACAACTAACCTTTCGATCATTACCCGTTTCTCTGAATATTATCTTCTCCCCTTGAGACTCCAGTGACTCTGGGATGGCACCAGGGATCAGATTCTGGGAGACACAGAGGCAGAAAATGAGCATTGACAATGAAAACATGGACAACCAGACCTGACTGTTAAGCACAGCATAGACAAGTTTCACGGGCATTTCCGGTTTACTTCCGTAATTCAGCTAACTCTGCTAGACATTGAGTAAGGTCAGCGTTTGTTGGATGGCGATGGCTCTAAAACGGGTGCATTCTCATTTAGTTCTCATAAAAGGTGGTTTATCGAACATCCACCCTGCCATAATACTGAACTGGGAGTATAATATGACGAAATGGCCTGATGCTTTGGTGGTGCGGGATGGAGAGGTGGAGACTGCGGGCTGCACCGGTACAGCGGGACCCCGGCCCGGTCATACAGCCATGCAGCTGCCGAAAGGTATAGGTTCTCTCACTTTACAATGTACTGATTTGTTTTTTAGTTATTTGTGAGTAAGTTGTGTAATCTGGTGGTCTATTTATTATTTTATCATGAGTCTTGTACATCTGTCATATTTTATTATGTTATTTGTTATGTTATTTACTGGCAATCAACTGCGATTTTGAAATAAAAAAAAAATAATAATAAATCCCTCTGTTCGTTCATAGCACTATTTCTCCCTATCGTTCTGTTTCACACAGAAACATGCACAGTTTTCCTTCCTTTCTAGCCATGTAGGTTAATATTACAGTCATTACATCCTCCCAACCAATCACAACGCAGACCCAGGAACCAAGGTCCGCCCCCTTCAAAGATTTCAGAGAGCACGTGTTCTTTTATTCTTTTTTTAAAAAGTTATAGCTTTGGTAAAAATTTGGTTAAATAAAGGGTTGAGTTTGAATTCAGTGTTTGTGTGTTCTGTATCTAAAAATAGGTCGCTAAGCAACAGCATAAAATGGCCAGGGCTGCACTTTTTTTAATTAGTTGATAATTATCGATATCGATCAAAATGGTTTCTATTTTATCGATACGCTTTTTCCAACCCTAGGTTCCAGGTGAAACTTTCTAAGGTACATTGAACCAGATTCTTGATGACACATGAAGCAAATACACAGTAAAGTCAAAATTGTGCATCTAACTACAGCTGTTTAAATAATTAAAGTTTAACATTTTATCATTGGTATATGATGGAATACAGGGTTCAGATTAAAGCCCAAAATTTGGCCACTAAATGACAAATGTTTATTAAATGCTGACCACAACTGTATATAAAGACACTAGCGTGATAAACGGGACACACTGAGCATGTTTTACCAGATGTTCATTTATGCCCAACACCGTGTTGCATTCAAATGCTTGTTTTAAAGAACCATCCCACAAACTCCCACCTCACTGTCCCTCCTCTTTGTCTCGTATATGTACTTAGCCCCTGGACTGTGTGCAGGGTTAAATTCGGCTTTGTGAACTCTCTTAACAATCAGTTAAACATTCGGCCATCTGTGTTTGAAGACAGCTGAATAAGGAAATCCCTCAGCCAGAGGTTCCCATAGCACACAGCAGAGACCGAGGAGGCTGATTGAAATTCAAAGCACAGATTAGATAATCGGGTCAAGCCAATATAGCCAGCAGAAAAGGGCTCTTTAGGCCGAAATGTCACAAATCAGACCTGCTTCGGCAGCGAAGAAATGGCACACCAGATTAGAACAAACACCGTGCCCTGAGAGAAAGTGGAACAACTCCTTGCAGAGAACCCCACACCCCCTCCCCCCAACACCGCTCTACCGCCTCCTTCATGCTTACCCCCCAACTCCCAAAGGGAAATTTCTAAAGCCCCAACAAATCGCTCCATCTTTCACTCATTTAGGCCATCCAAATGCTGGGTCAATATGGTCCCCCGGCAGCCGAATGCTAATGCGCTTAAGTGTGCTTAAGCAGCTTTGTGCAATGAATAGGCCAAAGAAGGAGCTAGTGAGAAGGGCAAGAGATGCTTTCCCTGTCAAAAAGTCATTGTAGCCACATTTAGCAAAGACAATCTGCAAAAGTCCTATTTGTTGTCACTGTTGGCTTTGCTGTCAGTACTCTACCGAGTTTAGTTAGCATAAATTATTAGGAGGAAAAAGTTTGTGTCTTGTTTTTTTTTTTTCTTATCTTATCAATCAAAGCTCATTGTTTGTCAGTTTTACAAGAATCCTTTAAAATGAGAATCCGTTCCTGTTTAGAAATCCACTAACTTCGCCTGCAAGATGAATTCTCGCGGTTTCTGTGTGTTCACAGACACAGAAGAATCCGTCTTCTCCCGCTCCCGTTTGTGTCCGAACCAAAAACGGTTCGGGCCAATCCCGTTGCATTACTGTGGTTTAAGGCGGGACATAGCGGTGCGACAACAGCAAGATCTGCCGAGCCCACAGCCGAACCAACATGGCAGCACAGGTAGACGCACTTGGACCTGCTGCTCTCACATCTGTTTAGTCAGAATCCACAATTTCATCTTTGAAAGAAGAACAGAGAGAAGTACCTTGACCAGCTTATCTCATTGTGGTTTATCATGCCGTCTGCTGCTTGTGTTTTAATTTGATACTGTGATTGGCTAAAACCACCCTTTGGTAGGCGGGCACTAGGAGTTGCTTCGCCCAATCAGCTCGGATAGTTCTGCTGAAAGTCCCTCCTTTCCCTGAACGGATTCGATGGGAGCAGACCCAGATGTGCAGAACGGAGAGTGCTACATATTATCAATCTGGTCGGCCAGGTTAGAATTCCTCAGCAATCACAAAGTCCCCAGAAAATCCAGATGTTGTAACAGCCCAGAAGGAGCTTCGAAATACCAGTGACTATAAATAAAAAGTGCCTTGCTAAAGCCTTCAAACACCTTGGACTTTTTCACCACACATCGCTGTGTTTGGCTGTGGTTTTATGTGATGTACAGACGGAGACCAGCGGATAACTGTGAGCTGGAAAGTAAATCACACAAGGCTGTCACAATTTGGAAAAAAAAGTGTAGAAGGGCATTTAGACTGAGCAAAGCCTTAATCAGAGAAGCAGCCAGGAGGTCCGTAACAACTCTGGAGGAGCTGCAGAGATCCACCGCTATCAGCCTCGCACTTTGCCACAACTCATGTAGGGACAATGCGGAAGAAGGCGAGACCAAAACTGAACATTGTGTGCAAAATGCTATGTTGTGGTGGAAAACCTGAAAGTCTGAACGCACCATCCTCGCCGCAAAACACGTTGGTGGCAGCGTCACGTCCTGGAGATGCTTTACAGGCAGTCAGAGTGGATGGGAAGATGCAATGAGCTCCAGTAAACACAGGACAATCATCACCAGCAAAACAACACCAAACACACAAGAGCTGCAACCGCACGGCTTGGACCGAAGCTTATCCATGTGTGAGAATGGCCCAGTCAAAGTCCAGACCTAAATCTAATTCTGTTGCAAGTCTACTGCTGCTGCTGAATGTCCCTTTCACTCTGACTGACCTTGAGCTGTTTCGCAAGAAAGAACGAACAAGAAAATGCAACAAAAGGCGTTTCCGCAAACTACTGATTGATGGTTTAAAACACCCTTAATATTTTTATTTCTTTTAGAAACCCATATATAGTTCTGTTTTCTCCCCAGAGTTATGCGCGACCTTGTGCTGGTCTATCACATAGAACGTGTGGTTGGGATCTTACAGTTTTAAATAAGGTTTAAGAGGTACGCATACTTTAACAAGTCACGCTAAACTGACAGATCATGAACATAACTTGCAGAGTAAAAATAGTAATAATGGATGTCCCAATAATAAGATAGCTCCATATATTTTGTATTTATGCGAGCCTAGAGCTTTTGCCAGGAGAGCTCGGCCAGGACAGTTCAACAATTAGCTAATGCTTCCTTTTCTTGTAGGAAAATGTCTTTTCCTAGAACGATTACTCTTTGGGATCCCGGCTGAATTCAATTATTTCAGCTTCAGGGTAATGTATGATTCCAGCTGGCCTGCAGGAGGAACAACACGGGGGCAGAATGGGCTTCCTTTAAGGAGGATCTTACATGCACGAGAGCCCTAATGAGGAAAATATTTTAACAAATTAAAGTTTGGTTGATCAATACTAATGCAGGCTCTTCTTTAGCCATCCAGTCCTGCCCATCTGCATAGTTCTGCCGGCTGACATTAAAGCGATTGATCCATCCATATGTCCAACGACTGGACAATCAGTGTATCAGTGAAGCCGCTGACGGGTGATTGCACACAATTGATTACAGCTAACCTACGGCCTCCCTCCCGACTGGTTAAAACCTCCGGGAGGCTCGCCTCGTCCCAGTGTGTTGGTCATAAGATCTGGCCGGCAAACACTGAGCTCTGAGATGGGAGAAATGAGAACCCCATGCTGTCACTTAAGGCCATACCAGAGCACTGATGTGTCCTGCGTACCGCCAGCTGCGCAGCCGGTCCAGGTGCGTCTGCACACTCCCTGAACAGACAACTCCCTTCAAAGCCGCAGCTTCTTAAACATATTACGCGTCGACGCTGAGCACCCCAAATGACATTATGGCCAATAACATCATTTGTGCGGTTGCAATTGGCTCCTTGTTTTGACACAGGCTCATTAGTTGGCGGGAGGAGCAAGAAGGCAGGCGACGGAAAAAAATAAACACGAACAAGCAGCAGCGATGGAGATGGCTGGGACGCTGCTGAGTGACTGAGCGTTATGGGTCAGAGGTCAGCGCTGAGTGTTTGTAGAGGGCCACAGAGTGGAGGACAGCGCTGGCATTGTGCATCGATGGAGGATAATCCGGACTCTGGCAGGGGGGAAGCTCTCTATTCCAACCGCTCTGCTTGGAAGACAGGTCAAAGCGACCTGTCCCACTGTCAAAGACCGAGGACATTCACTCAGATTCAAGCCTGATGAGTCCACTGTGTCCAACCGTGGTAGGAAAATCAAACAACTGACTTCCCAGACTTATTGAATGAGGAAACGCTGAAGTGGTCAAGTTCCAGCACCCCTGTTCTGGCCTCTTACTAATACCTGACAGCAGCCTTGCCGTGAGACAAAGCAAAGACAGGCGTATCCTGGACATTCGTTATCCTGCACAGTAAAATACGCAAGCACTGGCCTTGGCAATCAGCGGATAGTAGAGCTGATGTGCAGTTCTCGTGTCTCCAGTGCTCACATGTCTGAAGTGCCGTCAGGTCATAGGGACTTTAGGGTAATAATCCAGTAACATCCAATTCAACACTTAGGAAATACAAATATTATAACATGGCTAGCCTTGCAAACGGGTCAGAGATCCCCAGTTGGATGAAGAAAAGACTCAGACTTGAGTGACCAATTAGAACAATGGAGAAACTACACTTGATAGACTGAGTATGCCAGCAGGAATAACCCTCAGTCATCATTTTCTAACTTTATCAGTCTCTCAAATCTTTGTGGTGACCAGTTCAGCCGCTCTTCTTTGTTTCCCCTCACTAAGGTTTACAGGACGTCTGGGCCCACTACAGCATTTCAATCGAGTCGAAGATGGGACAGGGCCCTCCTGCTTTAATTTTTTTCCCTTTCTCGTCACTGCGGTCATTGTCTTGTGGATGGCCTGGCTTTGGCTCGGTTGTAGTAGTTGTTGTTCACATAGCCTCCCGTTTGACTCAGAGTGCTTAACTCGGTGACTTGAAGGCGCCGAGGTCCTCGTATCATCGCCCCTTCACCGCCGTGCCGTGATGATGTGTAGTGTTTGGTTTTAGATGTGTCCCTTCTCCAACACAGCCAAATGGCTTAGTTACCTTGTGCACTCCTGGGAAGACTGGAGGCTGTTTTTAGTGCTTGCCTCTTGTTAAAACAATTCCTGTGCACAAAGATGGACTTGAAATGGTTTTAAAAACAGGCTTCCTGGTCCTTCCCAGATGTTTAGAGAGCGACAGCTGCGTCTCTAGTGGCATTCCTGGTTTCTTTCCTTCTTGGCATGGTGTTAACAAACACCCGTCTGTTCCAGACCTGGAAAAAAAGCCCAAACTCCTGTTTTTATATAGTCTATTTATTTAGTTGGCCCCATTAGAAGCACCTGACTGCTACTTTCCCTCTTAAATCCAATAGATTAGGGTAATTTTCTTATGTTTAAAGGCTGATTAGATTTTTTTTCCATGTAAAACGTAACTTTTAACCTATTCAAAAATCTGTGAGTGTTACTAATGATTAAATTATCCATCTTTTTCTGCTAGCTCTGAACACAGCATCTGCTTGCCCTGCCCCCCCCCGCCGCCCCGGACACATCCAACCAATGAATCAGACCGGATGTTCTCGCCTGGTTCGCTTGGAGCTTGATAAGAAACCGAACCAATGGAAAACGTTACAAGTTCCCAAAGTCATCAACTGATGTTGGACCAAAAGCAAACCGAGCCACAGGTGTGACAACGCCCTTGACTTCAGCTGGGATGAAACAGTATGAGACGGTGAGTCCGTGTGCAGCGAGAGGAAAATTAAGCACCCGTTCATTCTTCACTAGCAGAGAACTCGGACAGGGGCGACTCTGTGTCAGCAGGGGCCGGTGCCATTGTCAGAACGCACCGTTATTCGCTCGCTGACACACAAAGCAGCGCTGCGGAAGATTTAAGGTGTGCCATCTGGGCTTTGCGCTGATAACTTTTCTCCCGCTCACTGCCGTTCTTCATCATCAACATGAACGGAGGGGGAAGAGGGCGGCCCGAGTAGGTAACAACAAATTTGGTCTCCTGCTTTCCTGCAAGCTATTACACGGGGAAAGCCAGTAAATCAGCCGTGACCCTTCCCACCTCCTCCGGCTGGACACCAGCCAGAGTTATCCTCTCCCCTCCGCCTGTGCTGAGCTAACCTAATGCCTCCAAACACAGCGGAGTCATTACTGACACGCAGCTCGGTGGGGATTCAGCACGGAGGAGAGGTGAGAGTGGACACGCCATCAACTGCAGCGTTAGACTCTGGGTGACCTACTGGTCAGCAGCTGACCCCAGTAAACCCTCGCTACCGCGCTAGCCCCTTCCCATGAAGCTCCATGCGCTCGCATCGTAGGAGGTCTGCCGACTCGCCACGCCTTCGCCGAAACCAAGCTCGGCGAGGTAAGAGGGCGTGAGCAACAGCGATAATGTGCCCTATTTATCTTGTGCATTACAACATCTGGGAAACCTCTCTAAAAACAAAAGGCGAGGGCCGAGGCCCGCCATTCCGCCTTTACCTTCAGAATCCCACCAAAAGCATTTGTCCCCTCGAAATGGATAATGGACAGGCCACAAATCATTCAAGACAACAGGACGAAAGGTTGTGTGTGAGGGAACCTGAATGTGTGTGTGTGTGTGTGTGTCTCCCGGGCATTTAACTCCTCTGCTGGCCCATTCTGCAGAGCCCTGCAGGACAAATTGCCCTGCATGGTTGTCTTTGAGAGGCAGTGCAGCGCGCAGAGAAAGGGACAGGCCTGAAACATAGAGAACAGGCCTATAAAAATTCATCACTTTGACCCCGCTGACCTCCTTTTATTCAGGGGGCTACGCACGCACAAGCACGCACCACCCATCTGAGCTCTTAGTCAGAACCGCTTGGAGGTTTTCCTCCTGCGAACCTCCGCGAAGTTGCCAACAAATAAAACTACAGAGGCTTAAAGAAGACGTCCCGAGGAAGAGAAATTCCCATAAGCTCCTGATCTCTGCTTCCATTTCTCCCACATATGCTCCCGACAAGACGCGGACACAAAGGCCGAGCAAAAGCTTTCCCCGCAGGAAAAAAAAAAAGGGCCACCAGATGCTTCTTTGTGGCCGTCCCTCTGTTTAAAGCCGCGGCAGTAAAAAAAAAAGAGGGCGGGCTCTCCTGAGGCATATCAGTCCCAGCAAGAGGAGGACATTGTCTCAGGCAAGGTTCCTGACACATTACTGCCACCTGTACAAAGAAAACCTAATGAGAGATTTAATCTGAGGAACCTCCCGTGCCACTTTAAGTCAGCACTTTGGAAACCAACCGCGGCAGATGTCTGCGAGACTGTTTAACGCGCCGGCTTCTCCCAACCTCTCAATGAGGCCGGGCGGCCTTACATTGTCCAGAAGCCATATGGTCGCTGCGTTTGTTACCAAATGGGTAAACTGTGTTTTCTTTTGAACTGCTCGGGTTTACTGGGGAGCTGTTGTCCCTGAAAACGAGGAAAAACAAACCGGCGGCAAATTTAAATGCCAAATACCGTCACATTTCAGTCAGAAAATCTAAGGAATCGTCCAGGTGGGAAAGACTTCTCTGAGCAGAGTTAGGTCCTATGAGACCGGGTACAGACGTTTGTGTCTCTAATCGCAACATCTTCAATCCTGTCGCCAAATACACAACGGATTTGTTTTTTCTCCGTTGGCGAAACGGAGAAAGAGGGCGGTGAGTGCACAGATGATCTTGCCGCAAAGATCATCTGTGCAAGAAAATATGGAAGTATAGACGGGTATGGAGGGCCGAGCTTCTTCTCACGCACCATACACAGTTTCTCTGTAGGAAACCAGAGATGCAACAAATGGAGTCGCCTCTTTATTGGTTCTGATGGGTAATAAGCAGGTCAAAGGCTGAGAATATGACTTTTCTATTGTTCATGAGGTCCATAAAATTTAATAATCCTCACTAATATCTGTCAACATGAAAGTGATGGATTTGGGATGGGGGGTGTTTCTGTCGTACTTAATTTTATGTTTGATTCAAAACTAATACATCTATCAAAGAACCTGCAGCACATTTGATTTCTTTTCCTTAGGAAAAACTAAATTTGTAATCAACAGGTCACACTTCAAAAGGTGTTGGAAATGGGTTATTATGTGGAAAAGCTCTGTTGATGCATCTCTGCTGGAAAAACTTGTTGCCTCAGGAGTCTGGGATTTAATCTGGATTCAAGGGAAGACACAACCCAAGCAGGGAGTCACCAGTGGAGGCGACTGTGGGTGGTTGTGAGTTTTATCAAGCAGGAAAATGCTTTATTTTACAGCAGTTTTTACTTTTAATGTCCCTCTGTCAGTACAAAACATCTGCTGACGCCCACAGACTGTGCCACTCTTTCAAGCCTCTGTTTTCTCCGCCTCTGAGCCAAAGGAAGGAGTGAATGTTTGACTGAAGCTGCAGTCCGGCTGAATGTCAGCATTTCAAACCACCTGTTGGCTCTGAGGGGCAGGTGATGGTTACATTTCTGCAGTCAAGTTTGACCCTTGTGAGTAAAACACAGCCTGGTTATGCTCAGAGACGTGAGAGTTGCACAACCATTGCGTAGCTCACTGCAGGCTACTCTGGCGACATGTGTTGAATATGCTATTATCTGTGCTCATCAAGGTAACGATGCTGGACGTTGCATGTACCTGAAGGCTGCCATAAATTTAGCATTTTGAGTTGTTGCAAGAAGTTAAATACCACAGTGGCGAATTACAAGACGACAGGGCTTGCCAAGGACAGCCGGTTTGTTAGGTCTCCAAGCTCCTTCATCCCCCACTGGATAAAAATCACACAGATCTTCACTATTTAAACTGAAATTGGAGCTGCAGTCTTTGCCATCACTTTTTTTCCTCCTGTGTGGAAACACAGATTTACGAATTTGGCATTTTAAATGTAACATTTTTGCAACTTCATGCTGTATATTTTCTGCCTGCTGCACAGTTTTTTACCTTTACTGCTTTTATTTGGTTTATTTTACATATTTCTTGGCTTCTGACATGAAACTTAATATTGTGAGGCACAAGCTGGACCACCAATAAAAAAAAAGGAAGGAAAAGCCGCATAAATGATGATTTGCTTTTAAATGTAGCCAAAAAGAGAGTAATTGATGGAAAAATAAACACGTACTAAGCGCCTGAGAACACTGCGCGCTCATTGAATTTACTTTTTCAGCCGCACCTCTAAGTGGGAATCAATTAAAGGAAACATACAGCGAGGCAATCTGTTGCTGCTGAGTCAATTACAGAACATCGAAGAGCCAATCTGTGATTAGCGATGGTCCAATAAGCATGAGAGTATGCTGAGTTCATTATGCTGGCATTCAATAAACTTACTTCTGTTTGCCTCGGAAAAAAAGACGGAGATTTGTCGGCGCAGCACAAACGGAGAAGGGCAGGATTTATTAACCTAGGTTAAGGGATTGTATTATTATGAAAAGTACTTTTTATTCTCCCGTATTGAGAAGGTACAGAAGAGATGATGGATTTCAGGGAGGCCGGCTTCATTTGCTGGGAAGGGGAGTTAAAGAAACCCTCCTTCCCCACAACGAGCATCGCTTCCTTCTGAGAAGGAGCTTTTAATTTGTTTACACCATTTCATCCAAATGATGTGCTCGTCCAGCAGGCTGAGAGAGGTGCAGAGTGTTGGGGGAGGCTAGGCGACCATCTAGTGGGTGGGCTTTGTGATACATTTTACCAATTTTTCATGCCCATCCCTCTTGATGTGACCCCACTCAGGGCCCTTTATGCCCCTGACAGCTCCGCACAGGAAAACATGCTGCCGCTGTGATAGCATGAAATCGGGAACAAAGACCCCCGCAGAGAGGAGAAGGGGGCCGCCGGGGTGCGCTGTGCTCCGGTCCCGCCTGGCTCTGGACACAAACAGATGTTAGGCCGGCCCCAGCTCCCACTGGCCAACCCCAAAGAAGGAGGCCCTTTTAGGAGGGATGAACCCAAAAGGCATTGTCTATGCCTCCTCTAAGACAAAACCCGCAGCCTCTCCTTCTGAAAGGGCCCGGCAGCATGGTCGCCGCGGATAAATCACGCGATGAGACCCATGAATTCTCAATGTGGCCCTTAATAGGCCCTCTTAAATATGATGGGATATTTGTGTGCGAGTGTGAGCGGGGCCTGGCGAATGTTAATGTCAGCGGGCAGATTAGTTTAAAAGCCAGCGGTGCCAACAGTGGGTTTACAGCGGTGTCACAATGTGCCATTTTGGAGGAACGTCACTCTGCTCCTGCCTCCGATCCTGAAATTTGAAATGTCAAGAAAATAAAAATTTAAAGTGGCTTCAGATTTCTGAATGTTGTGAGTTTAGACGCCTTTATCCACTGCTTCAGCAAAGTGTTTGTGAGCTAAACTTATGATAACTACAAGCCTCAAAGTCATTTATGAGGGTTTAGCGTGATACACTAACACAAAACAGCACAAGACGACAAAGTAATTTAAAAAAACTAATAAAATTTGGAAAATGGTGATGTAGGGTTGGGCGATATGGCTTACAAATAAAATCCCAGATTTTATTATACCAAATGAGTGAGGGATTTTTTCCCCTTCCTTTTCATTTGACAAAAAGAAATTAAATTATTTTAAAAACTTTTCACCTGGGAGTCGACCTGAATTCTAAGTGCGACT
This sequence comes from Fundulus diaphanus, assembly GCA_037039145.1. NCBI lineage: Eukaryota > Metazoa > Chordata > Actinopteri > Cyprinodontiformes > Fundulidae > Fundulus > Fundulus diaphanus. The sequence continues at coordinate 47,798,742 of CM073121.1, read as the reverse complement.
AAATCCAAGCTGTGAAACATGCTTGTAAAACAAGATGTCGGCCCTGCCGTTGTACACAATGAGGATATCACAAAATGTTTGCTGCTAGTGGTTTTACACAATGAGCTAAGAACAGGCTTCACTTCACTACTGTAACTTCAAACGCATTTAAAGAATAAGTAAATAAGTAAATTAAAGTGCTTCGTATTATGGTAAAAAAATATTCCTCTTTACAATATTTTGACAATATTTGTCCTAAGCATATATTCAGCATTGCTGCTATTCTCTTCATGGAAGCCTAATGAATGCATTTGCTAAATAAAATCCTGATTTTCCAAAAAAGTAATCTTAAAAAAAATTGTAAATTTGAATTGATCAATTAAATTGATTAATCAGCTAGCCCTACTTCGCCCCAGTCTCAGGATCTTATGAAGCCTCAAACTTCAATTGAATTCAATTTTATTTATAAAGCACCAATTCACGATACATGCAATCTCAAGGCACTTTACAAAGTCAAATTCAATCAGATTATACAGATTGGTCAAAAAATTTCCTCTCTAAGGAAACAAACAAACACATTTTCTTCCAGAGTTTCCCTCTATGACAAATAAATATTATTATTATTATTATTAATTGTTGTTCTGTTCACAGCTTTTATTAAGAGATATAAGGTTTAAAGGACTAAAGGGGGCTGAATACAAATGCCTGCCACACTTTTCAGATTTTTCAGAACAGTTCTGAGACTTTTATTCCGATTTTAAGTGAGAAAGCAACACAACTCTTGTGCAAGACGCAGTAGAATCAGCTCACTCTGCTTGTGCATCATCGCAGGCTGAGGATGCTTCAAATGGCAGAATTAATTGTACATGTGGTGAGCGTTTGTGCACGGCCGTCCCAGGGGACAACGTGTGTTATCTGAGGAGCCTCTCCATCCTTCAGAAGAGAACAATTATAGCGCTCCGCTTCACAAAGGCTGAGGACTGCATTAGTCAAAAATAGACTGACATCATACAAGTCAGACACTATGTGCCAGGCACAAAGAGATCCCTATCCCTCACAGTTTATGCCACTTTTCATCTCCAGTAAATAAGAGCGTCGCTGTTAGCCACCGCCGGCTCTTCCCACTCACTTGAAAGATTGAAACGAAATGAATATTAAAAAGCAAAACAAGCCATCAGCTAAACTTGACTCTATAATGATTTATCCACAACCTGCTCCGTTAAGAAAACAATGTTTGAGAAACTTAAAAAGAAGATCCATCCGAATTTGTGGACTGATTAGATTTTTTTTTGGTCTATGATTAGATTTTAGAGATGAATAAAGTTTGCGCGGACCCACGTTTCTTTGAATTTTAAGAAAGCAGATCACACATCTGAATTAAATATGCCTTTTTTAAACCCGTTGTAAGCAATTTTTTTACGTCCGAACAGATTCTTCTATGTCAGCCTTTGTAAATTTCGCGATATTTTTGTACAATTGATATTTATGTTTTCCACCATTGTTTGAAAGCAATACTTTTTCCTGGCATTGCACTGCATACTAAAGTAGACTGCTATAAACTAAACATGTGTTTAGCTGAACAAAAGAAGCAAATAAGGGACTTTTTTATATATTTTCCCCGTTTTATATGAGAAACCAAATGAAATGTATCTAATTGATAACAGAATCAACTTTTGTTGTGTCAAACACGACAAAATATTCATGTTTCCATAATTGTTGAGGAGCTGCAAAACAGTAAAGACCCAAACTACTACTACTACTACTACTACTACTACTACCAGCACTTTATGGTTTTATTTTTAATTTCTAGATTTCACTTTTACACATTTTTTTTTACTTTTAATAAAAAACCTTTCAATCACTCATCCTGTTTCCTGTAGTGTCCAAAACATAAGTAAAAGACACCTTTAAAAGAGGAAAATACAGCTATAAGTTTTTTAGAATGAGTAAAAATGAAAATTTAAGACAAAATTGAATACATTAATAACCTGAATAACGGTTTTAAGCTGAAAGCCACCAATTGTGACACTTATTGAATACTAGATGACCTATTGAGATGAGATCTGATCATCTCAAGATCTGATAGCGTATTTATTAACTTACATTTAATTCTATCAGGTTTCACATGGTTATTGGAAACGAGGCCTGATATCACGAATGTAGAATAAATATAACAATGCCTTGCCTAAAGTGCACTATTATTCAACCATTGGGCTTGCTATATTACACTGCTTCTATTGCCGTGCCGTATCATCAGAAATCTAAAACCTATTAAGTACAAACAGGGGATTCTTTAAGCTCATGTGTATCCTCATCATCAGCCAATCTTGAACTGCTTTACAGTTTTTCCCGCATCATCAAACCTGCCGATGCAGTTAGACAATAAGAAACGTGCACGTCCTCTTGTGGATGAGAGTGGCAACTCATTGTTGGACCTGTTGACGACGCAGACAGCCCTGGCATTTAAACAAAAGTTAAATCCCTCCTAATGAATATATTTGGTCATAAAAGCCTGAGGATTGACTGGTTAGCTGTTTGAAGTGAAACCAGGCCCCAGCTGGAGCATAAAGCAGCCGTGAGGGGCCGAGGGGTAACTCGGGTTGCGTCCCTGACCCGTGGGGCCAACGGGGCAACGTTCCCTCACAAGGCCCCGCTGGTGCCAGGCTCTGCGCTCATCTCTGGCTTGGTGTCGACACGGTGTTCCTAGCTGCCAGTCACAGTTGCCTCCCTCCCTTCCAGGCACACAATGGCAATAGCATGACTGGCGCCGGGCTCAAACGGCCTGTTGTTAATGAGCAGCGCCAACAGAAGCCACCGCTTGTTCTTCATTTGCCAGCGTTTTAATTATATGGACAGCGCTCCCATCAAAGCCGTATCGCTCAAGTTACGCCCTCATTGCTGAACTCTTTCTTTCCTCTGTGTCTCCAGAGCTGTATTCATTAGCAGAGTAAGCAAACAGAGAGAAGAGCGAGAGAGAGAGAGAGAACAGGCGCTGTTGTCTAGAGAGAATAGTCTCCTTCTATATGCAGATGGGTTATCACTGGGATAATAGGCCCTCATTGTGATAGATTGGACTCTTCTTGCAAAATAAAATGTCGGCATTGTATTGTGAGGAAATATCACCCCAGGCTTCACCTGGGAGGCTAATAAACAGGGATGGGATGAATAGTAGGTGCTAATAATTCTGCCTCGACCAGCACAGAGTCGTGAACAGATGAGGCGTAATGCTCCGGGACAATTAAGACGATGTTAAGGAGGGCGGCGTTTCACGGCGAAGCATATTGATTTAGTGCGTCGAGCAATATACGTAAAAGATTTGTCAATACAGTTTGGCCCAGCAATGAAATACTCAAATACAGCCTTGCTTTGCATTCTCCGGTAAGTGTTAATACATAAAACTGTCCCGTTTATTGAAATGTGCTTCCCTTTTTAGCTAAATCACACGGAAGTTGGCATATTTATTCCTTTATGTACATCTGGGCGAGTGTATCTGGGAGCAGCCACGGAGGGTCCCCCGGTGTCAGGGGCTCCACAGTACAGAGACCCAATCAGTGCTGGCCCGATGGTTAATGGATGGATGGCCCCCAAAATTAATTAGCCTGACTAATGTAGTGTACACTTAATTACACCGACTGTCTTTTGATTTATAGCCAGCCGGATCCAGCGGCGCGCACGCATGCAGGTCACAGTCGGCCTGAATAGAAGAGGGGGGGAGGGTTTGTTTTTGCATTTACAAATTTATTTAGCAAGTTTAGGTTCAGCAGGCAGGACAGTGGCCATCATCGAACTGATGAACTGCTGGTGCTTTCGGCTTGGGGCTGAAGGTAACTAGCATTTAGTTACATTTCCCACTGACAGACTTTGAACATACGGAATGTCTCGGACAAATCAACAACGCTACATTTTACATTTTAGCAAGTATATAACATTCTTTGAGCTCTTATGTTGATCATTTGCTTCATTTGACTCCCACTGCTCTACCTTCAGCTCTTTACGTCACCTGCTGCACACCAGCAGCATAAATAACTAAAAAACACCAACTGTAGCTGATAATACAGATTTGTTAAAAAAGGGTAAGTTACTGTCAAACAACAGAAGTTTGTTTGCACCGCTGATTAAGTACTTCCAAGAATAATAAGGTCACAGAAATGGTGTAAATTGATGTCCACTTTAATGATTAATTGTAATTTTCTAACATAAAATGTTTTGTTTTCACTTTTTAAAGTGTCGAACTAAAGAAGGACTGGCAAGACATCCCTGAGTCCACAGGAGGTCAAATTGGGCCACGACTGGTTGTTAAACTCCATCTAAGGCTTTTGATGACACATCATGTCTCTGAGTGTTTAACCTTGTCTCTTTCGTGGATAAAGCCACCGAAGCAGCTATGGCAGGTTCATCTCAGTACCTTTAACTACGTGTTCTGATAAAGATTATTTCTCAGAACAAACGAAGCTTTTAAAAATAACTTTTAAGCAAGTACATACTTTTCATTAAGTTCACATTTCTATAGGAAAATGCTTTTTTTTTTACTTGGTCAGATGCAATATTCTAATATTAAATGTCGTGTTTTTATTATCTGTTAGGGTAAAATTACCATAAATAAAGTCCCAGTTGGTTTTGTCCTGTTAAAAGAGAGTCATTCCTTTCCACTGTCGCCGTGTGCTTGCTCAGAAGGAGAGATTGCTGCTAAGTCAATGACATTAACAATCGCCTAAACTTCCTTAAATGGAAAACATTTCACCAACTGCCATCAGCCTTTGTGTAACAACTCGGATCAATCTGTCTAGATGATTACATCGATTGGAGTCAATATTTCTGTCCATTAACTGGGTCTGTTTTTTTTTTTTACTGAACGGCCTTAAGATTGCATTTGCTATAAATAATACTATATAAACTTAACTGCACTGTCTCACTTTCAAATACACAGTTAACAGATACAAGAAAACTGCTTCTGAATAGTCGCCCACTGTACTTCCAACGACATATGACAGAATCCAGCAGAAACGTGACACCCATGTAAACCTGCCTCTAATTCCTAAACAAAAACTCCTTTCCTCTCCTGAGATAGTGATATCTGTGTGTGTGTGTGTGTGTGCTCCTCTGGGAGAAAAATGCATGATCTATCACACTGGTCTGTCATTACTAGGCATTTTACAGCATTCGTTTTCAGCAGGGATGGTCGAGGGCCCAACCTTTAATTTCATGCTGCTCAAGCGAGAGAAAGGACACAGGACAAAGGAAGGGAGATTGATGCCCGCTCCGGCCCCTCCCCGCCCCCCCCCCCCTGCACTCCCTGCTGATGCCGACAGGGGGATGCTAATCCAGTAAGTGAGAGGCCAGCTGAGCCTAATGAAATCTACCCAACAGATCAGCCTCAATTAAAACAGCCCCGCACCGTGTCCGGGCGACGGTAGATCAAGCCGGTAATTAACCCCTCCCGCTGGCCTCTATCAATCCTTATATTGGAGCAAGTCGGCCAGCAGCACACAATCCCTGCAGATATTAAATTTACATTCTATTAAGTTTAATTAGGAGGGATTTTAAATATACTGGGAATTTGGGCACGGGGCCCCGAGTCTGTCATCGACGCTGCTGATTCACGGCCACATCAAGGGAGGGAGGGGGAACACATGCCAGACATACCGACACTCTCCCAGAAACACAAAACCGCTGTAATTTCTTGCCTGAATCGCAGAAGGAAAGAACTAAAATGTATATTTATGTGTCAAAAAACTACATGATGGGGTTTATTGACAACCGGAGAATACAGGTTGTGCTTTAAATTTGCAGTTCATCCATCTGTCCACGGCTCTCTTAAGGTCCCACAACAGCATTTCCAAACAGGCTGAGGCCTAGACTTTGACTGGGCCATCCCCATCCCTGGATCAGTCATTAAATCTAGGTCTGCTGCTGTGTTTGGGATGAAATTCAGGCAAGCCTCCGTCACAACTGACTCCAGAAAACTTGGGAACACAGAGGAGTGCATGACCGCAAGCCACCCTGGTCCTGTGGCTGCAGAACAAGCCCAAGTCATGAACCCTCCACCTCCGTGCTTGGCGTTTAGCAGGAGGTGGTTGTGCTGATTTGCAGAGTTGGATTGTCCAGAGACATGTTGCTGTGCATGAGCGACAAACATCGCTGCTTTGGTCTCATGCGTTCAAAGGATATCTTTGCAGAAGGAGGTTAAGTCAGACAACAGTTTGAAAACCAAAGTTGCACCTTTCGGACAAACCATACTCATTGAGTGTTTTTCTGTTATCTCATTACCATTTAACATGCAAACTAAGGTGTGAACAGTCTGACGGAGCTTTTGGTGCCATTTCTCTGACCTCGGGGTAAATTTCCCCACTTTAAACGTTTGGATTTGGCCTTTTTGGCCACAGCAACATTTGCTTTTGTACTATTTACTTATCGCTGATGTTGCTCCATCCTGGCTTGGTATTAACACACCTGAGTGCTCCAGACGAGCACACAGGTATTGCTATTGCTTCACATCCTAACGCCATTCCTAATGATTAAAAAAAAATCAACCAATTAATTAGAAAAGCAGTCACTGGATATATTTTCAAGAGTTTGCTTTTAGAGTTTACAAAACGGAGTGAATGGCCAGAAAATTAATAAAAGAGCAACATACACTGCAAAAACAGACTCAACTAAACTAAAAATAAGTTAAACTTTTCTTGAAATGAGTGTATTTGTACTTTATTTGAGTATGTAAATAAGATAATCTGCCAATGGAATAAGATTTTTGCACTTAAAATAGGAAGAACTCATCACCATCAAGTGCACTATATGTAATTATCTTATTTTAGGGGTAAAATTACTCTTTCCATTTGAAGATACTCTTATTTACCTGCTCAAATCAAAGACAAATACAATCATTTCAAGAAAATTTTACTTATTTTTGTTCTGTTTTTGTAGTGTAAAGTTAGACCAGATTTTCCACATTGAATTCTCTGTGATAAAACACCAAAGTAACTCCATTCTGATGAGAAAAGCAGCTATAAAACGAAAATAAATCTGTATTTGACGAAAATAAGCTAAAAAAGGGGTGAAACAGGCAATTTAGAACTGATTTGTTTTCACAGCTTCTCTATATGGAGAGTTTAAATCTCAAAACCAACATCTGTTGTGTTTATCTGCATACAAAGTTAAAGACTATCTGATAAGAGATGGCTAATATTGGCTCCATTAAATATCTTTCAAATGTATCTGATACATCTGAATGCCTTTTTGCTATAACAATAATAATAACGGACTTGATTTTGGCTGAAATCGGAACGTTCAATGAGATCTTGGAAGAACGCACCTGAATGACTTGCTCTGTGAAGCGTCCCAGAGTGTATGATTCAGACTACATGTTCAAAAGGCATCCTTTGTGATCTCTTGTTTTAATCAGCACCGATGCAGAGCGTGATCAAGCCAAGGCATGATAAGACCCATGGGAGAGGAAAGAGGAGGCCGCTGGGGCCTGGACCACCTCCAGGCTGCTCAGCCCCTGCATTAGTCTCCACGTGGCTGTGTCTTTTGTCTGCCAGTCAAAGGGCTGCTGAATGGGGGTCAATTGAAACCAATTCCCTCTGTCGGACACAATTAATGGGGTTGCTTGAGTTGGGCAGGGGGGGGGGGGGGAGGCTGGCTGCAGGTCTGTGGTTACAGATCCCGGCGCACAAGCATGTCGGGAATTTGCCACCTGGAATTTGTCTTGTGACAATAACAAACCCACAGCCTTTCAAAGCCACCTCCTTTCCAGTGATGTAACCCAACATATCCCTGAAGCATCCATCCTCTGTTAATGCAGGAGAGATGAGGAACGACTGATGATGAACAGAAAGGTTATACTGATATGATATGATGTGAATCAGCCACGCTGTTCAGTTTGTTCAGTTTTCCTGCTGCAGGCACATCTTAACAAATTAGAAACACTGAAACAGATTAACTTCAGCATTTCAAACCCCATTATATACACGGATTACATACATTGTGATATATTTTCAGTTAATTATTATTAAGTATGGCTTACAACTAATGGAGACCCAGCATCCAGTCTCTAGTAACTAGAAAATTACATAAAAATTATTTTTTATGAAAGAAATGTTATGTTAAGGACAACACAACCACGATTAAGACTGCTGACGTGACACTAAAACCCTTATCAAGAAGAAAAAAAGAAAAGAAAAAAAACGGGATTGATAAAGGTCATCCAAGCATATCACTGGAACGTTGAGTGGAAGGAAAACATCTGATAAAGTGTACAAGCAACAGCCTGGAAAACCTGGCTGGCAATTTGCTCAGTTTTCCTGGTGCAGGCACATCTTAACAAATTAGAATATCACTGAAATAGATTAACTTCAGCATTTCAAACATAAAAGCCACATTATATACCTTGTTTACATACATTGTTAGATATTTATCAGTTAATTATTCTAAGTATGGCTTACAGTTAATGGAGAACCAGCATTCAGATTCACTGAAAACTAGAAAATTGCATAAAAAAGATTTTTGTTTTGTTATGTTAAGGACAACACAACCATGACGAAGACCGTTGACTTTACCCCGAGACCCTTAACAAGAAGAAAAAGCCACAAAAGTAATTGATAAAGGTCATCCAAGCACATCACTGGAACGTTGAGTGGAAGGAAAACATCTGATAAGGTGTACAAGCAACTGCCTGGAAAACTCCAGCGAGTGTGACGTAAAGCCTTATGAACACAATATACATGCCCAGGACACTATAACTAGGGCATTTCTTATGTTAAGCTACTCCTGAACCAGATACAACATCAGACACATTTTACATGGGCTAAGAAAGAGAGGACAGTTGCTCAGTGGCTCAAAGTCCTCTTTTTTCAGATCACTTTTTGACTTTCATTTGGAAATCAAGGTCGCAGAGGCTTCAAGAGCAGAGAGACACAGAATCCTTGACGTCCAGTGGGAGGTTTTCACAGTCCGTGGTGATTTGGGGAGCCATGTCATCTGCTGGTGTTGGTCCTCTGGGTTTTATCAGGTCCAACGTCGGCACGGCCATCTATCAGGAAGTTTTACACCGTTTGATGCTTCCCTCTCCTGACGAGCTTCACGGAGATGCTGACTTCATTTCCCAGCAGCCCACACGGGCACCAAAAGCTGGCCGAGCCTTAACCCCCCAAAAAAGGGATGAACAGTCCAGATGAGCTGAAGAGCACTATTAAACCAACCTGGGCTTCCTCAGAGTTACTGATGCAGTAATTCAAGCAAGAAGAGGCGCCGACCCAGCTCTGAGGACTAGACAGGGTCCTTTACAGTAGACCAACATGTCAGTGTAAAATATATTTGTTTTAATTAATGTTAATTGTCTGAAAAGGAATTCTGGGTTTTAATTATCTTCAAGCCGGAATTATAGAAATTAGCAGAAAGAACTGCTGCAGTTATGTCGCTTCGTACAATAGGAGTTTCGGTTTTTCAATTGAATTACTTCATCTTTTGGGGATTTTCTAGATGATTAAGATGCAACCGAATATTTTACTGTTCTAGAACGGCAAAGAAACTGAATTTTGATGCTCTTTTTTTAATCGACTGGTTCCAGGCAGTGTTACAAAGACAATAAAGCAATAAAAAAAATGGACTCTCCGACACAGAGAGAGAGAGAGAGAGAGAGGGGCCAAACTCCCGTGTCTGAATCAATCTGCGGATGAGTATGGCGGATCGATCCACCAGCAGCCCATCTACAGCTAAGCACTTCAGTGGATGTGCACTAATTGTCCTGTTGACATTAATTGTCATTAAAGGGCTTAAAACGGCCTCCGAGCTGTGAGTTACATCCTGCGGAGAGGTTGCAGCCCATTTGTTTATCAGTGACATCACAGCTCTCTGGGCCACTAACAGCCGGGTTTCCGCTTGGATCAGGCAGGTCGATCTCAACGCGGGTTTATGAAGCTCCTGGACAGATGACATCAGCTTTGTGTGTTGTCCCACAGTCTGGCTGTTTTAGGGGGCACCCAAAGGCATTTCCTTAAAACATCTTCTCTCAAGTGTTTTCTGGTCACAGTTCCTGCGTTTTAATCTTTTTTTTTATCAATTATTTCAGTAAAAGAGGGGCCAGACCATACTAGATTTTAAACGTTAGTTCTATATACAAGGACCTATTCTTGTTTTCCAAAGAGGAACTAATGTGTATAGTTAAACATTTACGTTTTAACCAGCATTTTTTGATTGTAGTGTTGTCATTAATGTTCAATTTCAATTCAACTTATTTATATAGCGCCAATTCATGAAACATGTCATCTCAAGGCACTTTCCAAAGTCAGATTCAGTCAGATTATACAGATTGGTCAGAAAGTTTCCTCTCTAAGGAAACCCAGCAGGTTGCATCAAGTCTCTCCAAGCAGCATTCACTCCTCCTAAAAGAGCGTAGAGCCACAGTGGACAGGCGTCTGCATTGTTGATGGCTTTGCAGCAATCCCTCATACTGAGCATGCATGAAGCGACAGTGGAGAGGAAAACTCCCCTTTTAACAAGGAAGGACATGTCTTATGTCCAACTGGTTACACAACATTCACGGTTGGTGGAGTGCTGTTCCTTCCTTGGACCGCCTTTGATAGATGCTGACCACTGCAGAGTGGGGACAACCCATAAGAACTTCAGTTTTGGAGTTTGGTCTTCATCAAACGCCTCACGCTTGCTTAATTTTCCTGTTTCCTGATGACACAGTATACACCAACTGTTAATGTGTCTCGCACACTACTTGGTACAATGATGAAGACACGATTATTGTTACTCACTTTATCGTTCGGTGGTCATAATGTTATGCCTTTTTTTTGTCAAATCTGAACTCAACATTATAACAATCAAACGAACAAAAACAGAGGACTCAATATAGATGCCCTAGACACGTTGTCAAGGGATCTTAGACAGTCAAGCCCTCTTGATTGGTTGATCAGCACCTAGTGAAGCTGAGCAGAGACGACAGACTTGAAAAGATCCACAAACAGCAAAAGTTTCACCCAATTAGGCCTGATCAACTTGCTGCAATTTGGTTTGTGTCTTGAGTTTTCGTTAGCGTTGTTAGCTTTGCTACATCTCCTGGTTTGGTATGAATTTTTATTTAGTTTTATCTTCCAACTTTCCATTTCAAAGTAAGGAAGTGCCAAGACATCGAATGAAGCGATCCAGAACCGAGAGCCTTCCAGTCTCTGCCTACTTGGATGGAGAAGAAGCGGTTTGAGCTGACATTTTCCTGCGAGGTGCAATGGATTTTTGTCAATGTAACTACTATAGAAAAATAGGGACTTCTACTTAATGTAGAAGTCCCTATTTAATAAAGATACACTTTGGGCGCTTTAATAAATGGATGATAGCGTAGTTAGCAGGAGTATCTTTGTTTGTTTTTGTGTTTATGTTTAATTCATTAAATCATTAACAAACAGATGTAAAGCCCTGTGCACACTACAACAATCCAATAAAAACAGGATCGTTTTTCTGTTTCTTTTTCACCGCTACATAACAACGAGGACAGCATGCTTCTATTCTTTCTTTAAAATTGTGTAATTTCTCTGCCACACCACTAGTGGGCGGTATGTTCTTTGAAACTCAACAACATGCGCATGCCTACAAACCCTCCCTACTTCATTTCTGCTGTTGGCAGTCATGCTGCTCATGTGCCAAACAGGCAGATAAAGGTTTTCATGTTTTCGAATCCTTCCACTCTGGAGACCGTTTTCAAAATGTACCATTTTCAGAGAAAACGTGCACCAGAGCAAGAACGCAACACGACCTTTCCGGTTTAACCAAACCAAGTGTTCAGAGAGAAACACAGCGACCCCAGCCTGGCACATTCCTGGAAAAGTAGTGAAGTCCCTTCTTGCACTAAAACAGCACTACAAGGAGGTGGAAACGGGATATTGTAGAGAGGGCGAGAGTTTACCAAAGAGGAGCAGGGATGAGTTGAGCAAAAAGACCAGATTAATGAAAAAAATCATGCTTTCTTTTCAGCTTATATTCATTTATAACCTATAAAAACTGCTGCTTCTTTGCAGACTTTAAAGTGTGGGACACTGCATCTCTTATCCCAGCGCGCCCTGATAAAATATCAATGTAATAATAGTAATGTGGTAACCTAAATGTGTGCCAGGTGACATATATCTGCAGACTTTAGCTACTGAATAGCCTCAGTGTCTCCAACATCTGCCGCAGCGGACGGCGTACTTGTATTTATTATCTCCAAAGCAACGAAACGTTCATATGACCAGCGGGTCCATCTGATCCGATTACAGCCCCGAAATCAAATGTTCTGGACCAACTCTGAGGCGATGAATCAATGCCCCCTGATAGACTGACAAACACGTGAAGGAGGCGCAGCTCGCCTCGGCTGGTTGTCCCCTAGTGGCCAGGGGACGAACCGTTTCCTCTCCTGTGCCACACAGAGTGAAGTGCTCCCTCGGTGATTTGAGCATTTGAGCCCTCCATTGAGAGAGCTTTCCCTCCTCTTCCCTCTCCTCTGAATGGGGGCTCTAGTTGAAACCGACAATGCCCACACCTTGAACAGGCCCACTGATTCGAGGACCATTGTGTCGAAAGGATCGGCCTACAAGCGTCTCTCCCACTCTGTTATCATCGGACATATCACTGTCTGTGGGGGGGCTTTTATGACTTGTCTCCCCCCCCCCACCCCCACCCCCACCCCGCCATCCACTCATGGACAATGCAGACTAACTGCACCGCTTCAGTTCTCACTGGCTTCATTTGCAGCGAGAGGAGGAGGGGAAAGAGGAGTAAATGGCACCGTAACATAACAATGCACTTGGAGGCTGAGTTGGCAAACACAGCTGGGGCTGCAACAGCGAGGCGTTTTAACGACTCATAACTCTGAGCAGACCGCGCACAGCTAAAACCGCTTTCACTATATTGCCGTTGCCCTCTGAGTACTATGCAAACGCTTTACCCCTACATGACTCCGGCAGCACTTATTGGGAGACGTGCAGCTTTCCCAGCAAGTGCTGCAAAGGACACTCACCTCAAATAATTGCCTGGAGTCCAACCTGAAGTTGAAGTCCCCGAAGAAGAAATATGGCACCTTCTCGTGACGCTCGTCTGTGACCCTGCAAAACAATCCAAGAGGAAATTTAGTCCAAGGAGCGTTCTCAGAAAACCGAAACAAAACAAAAAAAGAAGTTGCAAAGCCACTTTAAGGCCACCAGTATTAATTGTTGAAGACATTTAATTGGAGGGGGACTGAAATCACGAGGGTTAGAGCACCACCTGGTGGATTAAACAATTTCATTCAAGGGTTTGTTTGGTTTTTTTTATCCTAAAGATGGCATAGAATCTGGAGAGATGTGCTTTACATCTTAATTATCACAAAACCCACAGGATTGTAATGTTAAGTGCCCTCCACTCTTATTGGTAGCCTAGTTGGGTTTTAATGAAGCAGCAGAAAATAAATCAAATGCAAAACTTTAGGAAAAAAAACCAAATCAAAACTTTGATTGTGAGCTTTTATTTAGTGATGAATATATATATATATATATATATATATATATATATATATATATATATATATATATATATATAATTTTTTGTAAGATATCTAGTGCAACTATTCTTAATTTAAAATAAATGTAACTTCTAAAGCCTTTTCAATGCATATTTTAAAACTGATCTGAACGATGATTTCTGTTTCTCCATTACTCAACATGGAAAAGACAAGAGAACATCTTCACAAGTGAGAAAATTACCGAAAGGAAAAGAGTTTTTCACCTCCATCTGTCCATATATACAGTTAAAGCAATTATTAATTATTAATAATGGCTGGAATCCAGTCATTTGGTTCAGGCGTGTTGGAGAAGGGATCCATCCACAGGTTAGGGCATAGTAGCACCCTAGGACTGGGGTTGGGCACCCAAGAGGTAAAGACACGTTCTCAAGATCACTGTTAGAGAATGACGGAAAATAATAGCGTCTCTGGGGGTCAGCAGGTCTTCATAGCATCCACTAGATACTGTCTAGAGGCTTATGAGGCCAGTGGTTTATGAGCCATGTCATCAAGGAGCGTTTCTGTCCTACCATCACAAAAGTAAAAATGTGGCGATGGCTGAACTCTTGGGGGACTTTCACGAGAAATGTGTGTCATGGTCAGATGAGACTAAGACTGCAACAAACACCTCAGGCGGGTTTGATTAAAACAACGGATGGACACGTGCAACAGTAATCAATACACATTGTTAAGTATGGTGGAGGATCTGTGATGATGTTTATCTTCCAACGGCCCTGGGAACACTGTCAGAGTGCTTAACATCCTAAACTACACAAAATACCAAAAAAAATACCTAATGATCTGATAGAAAATTGTAAATAGGTCGTCACTGGGTGTTTTGACGGAGCGATGATCAAGAACTTAAGGCCAAATCAGCACAGAAATGGGGGGGGGGGTTTATTATTTGTAATTAAATATGAGGCAGTAGAGTAAAAAACAACAACAAACAGCAGCAGGACGTCTTTCTTGTAAAGTATGAAGCCCCGTGCAACATTTGAAACGTCTCGAAATAATTTGCCACACCTCTCATGTAATTTTAAATTAACTATTGCAGAGAAACAAACTAATGTTATCTACTATCAGAACTATCAGAAGGCAGCATCGGTTTCCTGTTTTTTGCTGTATTTCCCGTATCTGTGTGAAAAGAAACCGAACCACCGGAAAAAATATATATATAATTTAATAAACTCATTGACTGATTCAGACCTAATTACCAAACATGTAATTGCCATGGAAACATCCTCAGGGTGAGATTATGCTACTGTAATGAAACAGCATTCATTTAAATACTTTTTACAAATCTTTACCAGGAGGGCCAAACAGAGTGTGTTTAAGAATGCTTAAATTACATAAAATAATCTGACTAAAATCACTACTTCTTCTAACCACTCCATTTACTGCAAAAAAGAACTAAAAGTAAGTAACATTTTCTTGAAATGAGGGCATTTGCCCTTAAATTTGAGCATGTAAACAAGATCATCATTTAAATTCTAGTTCAAGAACATAATTTAAAAATCTTCTTCTAACGTATAAAGCCCTTAATAATCAAGCTCCATCATATATCAGAGTTCTGATTACCCCGTATGTTCCTAACAGAGCACTTCTCTCTCAGACTGCAGGTCTGCTGGTGGTTCCTAGAGTCTCTAAAAGTAGAATGGGAGGCAGATCCTTTAGCTATCAGGCTCCTCTCCTGTGGAACCAACTCCCAGTTTTGGTCCGTGAGGCAGACACCCTGTCTACTTTTAAGACTAATCTTAAAACTTTCCTTTTTGAGAAAGCTTATAGTTAGAGTGGCTCATGTTACTCTGAGCTACCTTTATAGTTTTTTGCTATAGGCTTAGGCTACTGGAGGACATCAGGATCTAATTTTCTCACTCTATAGAGTTCTACTGTTCTTCAATTATGCATTACGTGTTGTCATTTCTGCCTTAACTTTCTGCTCTCTCTCTTTTATCTTCATAGCAGGTACACCTGGTCTGGTGTTCTGTTAACTGTGACATCATCCAAGAAGACAGATCACCTGCTATTACCTTCTAATGTAGAACAGATTACTGGATCAATGTGTGCTTCTGTGCTTTTTGTCTCTCTTGTTGTGTCTCTGCTCTGTCTTCTGTAACCCCAGTCGGTCGAGGCAGATGACCGTTCATACTGAGCCTGGTTCTGCCGGAGGTTTTTCCTTCCCGTTAATGGGGAGTTTTTCTTCCCACTGTCACTTCATGCTTGCTCAGTATGAGGGATTGCTGCAAAGCCATGGACAATGCAGACGACTCTCCCTGTGGCTCTACGCTTCTTCAGGAGTGAATGCTGCTTGTCGGGACTTTGATGCAATCAACTGGTTTTCTTATATAGGAAATTTTTGACCAATCTGTATAATATGATTGAACTTAACTTTGTAAAGTGCCTTGAGATGAATTGGCGCTATATAAATAAAATTGAATTGAATTGAATCATCTGCCAATGGAATGAGTATTTTCACCCCTAAAATAAGATAATTAGAAATACTGCACTTTAAATAACATGATGTAGATGAGTAATTAATATTTTAAGTGCAAAAATTTCATTCCGTTGGCCGATAATCTTATTTACCTGCTCAAATCAAGGACAAATACACTTATTTCAAGAAAGTTTTACCTACTTTTAGTTCCCTCATTGCAGTGTTTATGCTAATCCATCATGTTTTTGATTGTAGGAGAATAGAAAAGATTTTATTAATTACAAAAAGAGAAACTTTAAATCTTGAGAAAACACTCACTTTCGACCACTAGACTGAGATTAAACCCCACATCTGTGTAATTTTCGTCAGATAATCTAGTTCAGGGCAAATAACCGATGTAGCCCAGGTTCCTCCCATCCTCTGGGATTTCTCTGCGGCGGATTTCCCATCCATGCAAGGCGTCTGAGTGAGCGCGCAGCACGGTTAATTACCATCTGATGCCCTAATTGCATTGCAGTTATATTAATACCCCTTGACTGGTTAATTGGAAAAATACAGAAAATTCACTTTGCTGAGCTGATCAAAGGGACAGTGAACTGACACGACTCTGCTCAGGTCCGCTTTAAAGCTCAGAGCGGCTGAGGGGCAAAAAACTAAAACTTTTGGAAAATTTGGAGTAATTTTCCTTGAATATTTTTCATTTAGTTTTAGAAGGGGGGGTGGATTTTTATTACTCGTTGCCTTTTAATAACTGATCCCAGAAAGAGCGAGCACTACAGATTTGGGATCAATTTAAGATTTAAGAAGATTCACAGCCCATGAATCTTTTGGGACGTGAACTGCCTCCAGATCTATGCGAGTTCAGCCGAGTGTCAGCATCCCGGTGCTTAAAAAAATATCAAAAAATTAAAAAATGCACCTAAGCGACATATAATGAACTCCTATACCTCATCGCCTACTTAAAAGTGGCTCTTCTGCTGAGCGGAGATTGGAAATTAAGGTGGATGTAGTGCTCGCTCGTGTTTAATTAATGAGTCAGGATGCTTGGCTCACTATCTCCGCTAATCGTGCGAATAAATCTCGCCGTTGACTTCCCAGGCGCAGATAACAATATATTTATGAGGCCGTAAAGAGAGGAAAAAGCCTTTCACGGCGGTGGGTCTCAGTCTGGCCGGCTGTCGTAAAGCCCGGCCACTTCTTCCCCGACGGGGGGGCAGAAAGGAGGTGTGGAAAGGGTTGCACATGAAAAGCAGCCCCTTCAGTCTGACGCCGCAGCGGACTGCACAGAAACCTGTTCAGGCTTTTTGCCTTCAGCAGTTCACCAGAAACTGAGAAATATTTCCTCAATGTATCCGTTTTTAGAAGGCTGCTGCCAATGTTATTTTTGTTTTTAACACGTTTTCATGTTGTTTACTCAAAATTTCATCTCAATGCCCCTTACAGGACATATTGGCTCAATTCATATCCAGTTATACAGAAGTAGAAGCTCAAACCAACCAACTCAGCCATACCAACAAAATAATCATAAAGGCAGATTCAGATACAGTTAAATAAACCCAAGTTTGAGCTTTATCTATTTATTTAATCATTAATTTACTCTATCTTCATTAATTTGGTTTAAATATTTACATTTCTCTTTATTTTTTTGGTTTACTTAATAAGTCGTTATTTGTTTAATAGTAATTTCCTCATTCGTTTTTATTTATTATTTGTTGGTTTTTATTTATCTAATAATTCCTTTATATTAATCCTTTTATGTCATTGTTTTATGAATTTTATTTTTATTTACTTACTTATTCTATTAAATAGTCTTTGTGTAAGGTCTCAATATATTAATTTTCTCACTTCTACATTTATTTGCTATTTTTTCCTCATACATTTTTTTTCTCATTTTTTTATTATTCCATTTTAATCACTTGTTGAATGGGTAGAAATGAACACCTTCACAACACACTTAATGCTGCGAACCCCTTTAATAATAATTCATTTAAACTATCTCACAGATTCATCGATATATTATAAATAAACAAACACCATAAAGGGGGATATTTAAAATTTTCTTAATATCTTTGAAACTGTTTGTCCAAACAATGACCTACAGCTCAAGTATTTTTTTAATTATTATTTGTCTGATTTTGTGGTTGCAGAAAATAAAGGGTTTTGTTTCAAGGACCAGGATTTGCTTTTTCAGAGTGGAAAGTTGTTTTTAAATCCCAGTTTAGGTTCACAGACGTGAGTGTGGGGTCTAACATGCAACCACAGAGCTTAAGGCTGATGACTGCAATCCTCTGGAAAAACTAAATGGTACAAAAATGCGCTATTTCGAGACAAAAAAGTTCCGGTTATGATTTCCCACTTGTTAGTTTACAGACAGCACCACCACAGCCAACACCTGTCTGATTCATTAGCCCCAAGAGTCAACACAGCGAGGTGAAATGCATTCTTCACGATATTAAAACCTACTGACTCAGTATACACCACAGCATATACCGCAGTAATACAGAGCCTGTGTGTCCAGCAGCTCATTAATTAACTCAGACCGGTGTCATTTACGACCCGACACGCTGGTGCTAAGAGACTGAGCTGTGTAGAAACACTTTATCCAGCTAAGCCGAGTGGAAGGCTGTAGCAGGGCTAACAAGATGCTCTTATAACCGTGGGAACTCGGCGGGGAGGAGAATATCATCACATGTCTTAAAACACACAGAACACAGCTAAACACTGGAATTTGTAGCAGTTCGAAGATGCTAATGAGGTAAAATGTAAGGCAGATGAGTGAATGGGGCAAAGAAGAAAACAGTCACTTATAAGTGTATGTCTCTCCACGGCTTGAGGTCTTTCTCCCGCTAACAGGCATGTCTAATACCCGCAGCCTGGCTGTTTTGTCCGCCGCTCTGAGGTTTCAGCCACAGGTCAGAAGGTAACACTCTGTTTACACGATCATTTCCTAAAGCACTCATGGTGACCCGCTGGTGTGAAAGTTGACTCTTTTCCTCGGCCATTGTGGAGGAATCGAAGAATTGCAACATTAGCTACAGCTACTAGGCATGAAAGGAGCCTCAGGGTGGGGGGTCCTGAGCTTAGAGGTACCCCCCCCCCTCCCAATTCGCTGACCCTCACCTTAGGTGGGGCCCCCCATTAGCCTCGTCATCATAGCTCATTCAGGCAAACTGTACCAGTGTCAGTGACATTTCCCCACAAAGACGCACTCCTTTGCACAGTCTATAAACATGCTTTCTCCTGGCCAATTCATCGCATGGTGACACCCCTGAAAGAGCCTCTTCACAGGGGCCCATTCTCACTTGGATTTGGGCTGGGGGGCTTCCACAGGCCTTCCGAAGGGCCACACAAAGATAGGGGTCAGACGTTAATTTATTACATGCTCCAGAACCTTGCTCCCAGGCTCCTTTAACCACAACCAACACAAAGCAACCAGTGCATCTTCTCCATTTCTAAACCTAATTTTCTCTAATGTGTAACGAGCTATTATGAAGATAAATAAAATAAAGATAAATAAATTTTAAAAAATCGGCGTTTCAGTCTTCAATATTCCCACTGTTTAGGATGTATAAATATTCTTAGCATTCCACTCGCCTCTTCCTTTTTTTCCCAAGCCCTAATAACTCAATGGCTCTTGGTCAGATTATATGCAGATGACTGACAGCTATACTGAGCCATATCAGGAGGTCTCTCCAGGATTATGAGGGGGCCATGTGGGGCCATGTCATGATTACATTGACAAGCTGACTAACCATACGCTGGCAAATCAGGTTCTGCTTTGCACATAATAGCCTAGTTGAACACCGTCATCCATTGTAAGTAAATGCTGAGACTTTGGGAGAATGTTAACATTGTGAGGAATCTGCCAGTGACGTCTTTCTGAATGGACCATGGTTGGCCCCCGGCAGGACCTTTGACACTGCTGGACAACCGCGGCATCGCCCCGCTGTTAGCCACGCATCTCCTTAGTAACGCCCACCACAATAAGAACACCATGCAGGGAAGATGTGGTGCTGAGTGTAGGTGGATGGGGGGGGTGCATAAGTAGACAGCGGTCACACAGAGGTTAGTGACCACTCAAGACAGTCAAATTGGGGAAGAGACCTGTGAGCCAAGGAGGAGACAGGTTGTTAAATAATACAAGTCTCCAAAGCCATGAATGATGCCTTTCTGACTATTTCAATAAATAAATGTTTCACATAGGTTTTCTGGTTGGGGAAATGCTACAAAACGATAAATTTTGGGCATTAGTTGAAAAACCAGCACTGCCTAAAGCCGCAGACTGGTGGGAGGTCAACTAATTTTAATCTTCTCCAGCTCTGGTGCTCCAAGTACCCAACGGTGGTAGACATTCAGGTATGAACTGGAGCCAAAATTGCCAACCAGGTGCTCCAAATCAAATGTGATTAACTGATAAGCATCAGTGTAACCAACACATTTCCTAAACAGTCGGCTAAAAAAAATTGTTTTTCAATTACTTGACATTTGTCCAGAGAGTAGACGTCTCAGCAAATTCATCTAAACCCAGAAGCTCCACATTGGATTCTACAAACCTCAGCCAGAATTTAAAATGTAAAAGTTCATAAAAAGACAATTAGAGAAAGACTGAACAAGTATTTATATATTAGAAGGGCTGCCAGAAGAAAGTCACCTTCCTCTGAACAGAATATGGCAGCACAAGTTGTGTTTTCATTGCCGCATTCAGATGCAACACAACACTTCTGGAACGCCGTCCTTTGGACAGATGACCAATCTGGACAAATTAGGACAAATTAGGCCAAAATCCATCACGCTATTTTAATAGAAAACCACACGCAGCAAATCAGAACCAACATCTCCAACCAACTGGGGTGATGATTTGGGCTTTTTCCCAGAGGACCCGGGAATCCTGTAAATATTGTCTGTCAGACATTTAACATTTAGGCCTTAACTGGGTCATTAACAGGACAATGATCCCAACAGAATATCTACAGTTGTTTCAATGGCCCAGTCAAAGTCCACACCTTAACATGCTGAAACAAATGTCTGTAGATCTTAATGTAAAGAAGTAACATTGCGTAGAAGTTTGTGGAAAAATTTCTCCACAACAATCTGAGTCAAACCGCTGGTAAAGTGTAAAAACAATGGGATGCACATAGTTTTCACATGTGGCCTTTTGATGTTGGCATCTGCTTTTTATTTGGATTTTCCAAGAAAACAAAGGAAATGAAAACGCTGGTAATATGGATTTAACACACTGCAATGTGATAAATGCATTGGGGGTATTAGCATAATGTTTGCACAGACAGGAACACCTTAAGAAATTCCCTGTGGCTTCATGGAGGATCTCCTCGTGATTATCCACTCCTCCCTCTTGCTCCTCAACATGTCTATTGGCTGGAGACGAGCCGGCCTCTCCCGGCTCTTTCAGCCTGTTGTTCTGGGAAAAGCCTAAAGGGAAACATTTAGATTGGAGGGCTCTTTGAGACGCTGTGACAGTTGACTGATGACCCTCCATAAAATGACAAAGCGTCGCTGTGTGGTGGCCAGTGCAGCCCACTGCCTCCCCATGGGAAACTAATTGCTTTGAATTGTTAAGGGCAACATTATTTTTCTGCCAATCATTCCTTTTCAATGGCCCCGAAAATGAGCATGAAACAAGTCTTTTCAGCCAACAAAACAGTTAAATGTCCCCAATGTTGATCAAATTAACTTCAGCACTGTGACAATGGACTATATTTGTGTGAAAATAATGGTGCGCCACAAAGGAAGCCTTTATACCAGGATTTCACAGTTGTAATGTAAAACTGTTCTCCCCTGAACTGGACCAGACTCTCTGAATGGGGGTAGGAAAAAGAAACAAACTTCAACACACAAAAGGGATTTTTTTTAAAGCAAGACCGGAAAAAATAGTGTTGGTTTTATCGTTCAGCAGAAAACTCTGAGCTTCAGTAAAGCTGATTTTTAAAATAATTTTTCAACTTTGGTTGTTGAGGTTATTCTTACTGAAAAAAAAAAAACCACATGTAGTTCAGGCGTGATAATGTCTCTATGTGTTAAATTACTGTGGCCACATGTCCACAAACACACAGGTAGACAATTTTCACATGTGGGAAACCTTTCCCCCGTTAATCGGGTTCTTTGCATGTTATGGTATAAATTTCACATCTAAAACGTGTCGGTAATCATTTTCAATGGTTTTGTCATGTGCTATTACCTGGCATGGTGGCCAAACCAGAGGCACATGTGTTTACGTGTTACAGTGTCATTTCCTCATGTACAGTATGTTGGCAAAATATCAAATACATACATTTTTAATTAAATCTGAATCTGTACGATGACTTCGTTAAAACTGACACACCACCTAAGTGAAATATGTTGGTGAAGATTCTCAGTCATCCGGGTCATGATCAATCCATTATTTTTAACCTTTTTTGGACCCAAGTGAAATGGTAACAATTGTGTGTTAATTTCACTGCAAAAAAATATTTTAGTTTAAAAAAAAAAAAGGTGTAAATCTGAAATTTGTTTCAACCATTTCTAGATTAGGGATAAGTATGGAAAAAGAAAGAATATGGAAATAGAGCAATTTCTCCAAACTTTATTCTCAATCATCATTTTTATCCATCCATCCCCATTTTTTCTGCCCTACCCTCAGAATTTATAGGTTAAAATGGGATAAAATGGGCCTGTAATAATTCAGGGAACGCACAGAATGTTGCCGGACAGAAGAAATGCAGGAACCCTGTTATTCCTCACAGGGGATGCAGGGGGACGACGGTGGGCGCAGCGCTTCATGCTTAACCACTTTTTTTTGGGAAGTCGTCGTCCGCAGATCCGGAGCACCGGAGTGAGAAATAAGCCGGCGGTTTTCAGAGGGAAGGGGAGGAGGAGCACAAAGGCTGCTCGGCTTCTGTAAAGGGCAGTGAATAATGGCTCGGCCCTTTCACAGAGGCTGCTAACCTTTTGGCAGCCACCAGCAAACTCCATTCTACTCCGCCGATCTGGGAGGACAATGTTCCAGGGCCGGGCTTTGAATGAGGCGCTGCCACCAACAGTGTTTCCATTCAACGCCTGGTTGGGAACCATCTTTTTGGCCATTGTCCCAACTCTGACTCCTACCCCCAGAAGGAAAGCAGGAAAAGGGACAGGGGGAATACCTAAAGCCAGTCCCCCCCCCACCTTCTCCTTCCTTGCTTTCTCTCTCTCTCTCTCTCCACTTGAAGGTCTAATCTCTCACTTCGAGATGGGAGGGGATGAAGCGCACACCGCGATCACATGTCAGTGCTTGGACCGAGCTCTGCTGCCTGGCATCAGGCTTCAGCCTGCGCCTTATCTGTGTGTCTGGCCTAATAATGCTGCTTAAAGCCCATTGAGGACACATCTGATAAGGCTTTTCCTCAGTGGCCCCTTTTAACTGCTAAACGGTGTTTATCTCCAAAGCACTTCAAGGCCCCTGGGGAACAATGCCGAGAAGGAGAGGCGTTTAGCCGACCAGGGTCCCGCTATTGAGTCACATCAAAAAAGCTCAGCTCTGCACCCTGAGCCGATGGGTGGGGAGAGCCTAGAGCTGCTTGAAACGCATCCTTGACTTGTTTTGCCTTTCCTGCTTTGATTTTTCCTGGAATACAGGGACTTTTTTCTTTGGAAAGAAAATAAACTGCGTTATCGTCTCTCACTACTCTTATGGTGGCGGTAGATGACCAGACAGACGGACGGATGAATGTTTGGATGACAGGATAAACTTGATGATAACGTCTGGAGATACTGATATTATTTCCTGCTTTCAACTAATTTAGGAACTTCTCCAGATCTGGGAAACCCTTCTTTTCCAGACTGGGCAGGAAGCCCGGGAGTAGCAGGAGAAGACGGCCAGGCCTTCCCACTGTCCCTTGGTCTCAGAAAACATTCCCCGTCGTCCACAACGCCGTTGCATTTTAGCCCACAAAACTAAACGTCGAGGACTTTCCACACAGACAGATTTACAAGGGCGCCATTAAGGAAAACACAGGAAAAGCATGACGTAAGCCGTAAAAATATCAGGAAAACACTTCAAGGAGAGCAAGAACAGAGGTCCTGTTAAAAAAAAAAAAACCTTACCATGTCAGGTGAATTACTAGGCAATAAAAACCGCAAAAGCTGCTATATTCTGTAAACACTCCCATTTCCCCGTCCATTAAAGGCATTCATTCATTAAATCAACAAAGAAGTACGGGCTAAATGTCACCTCAGAGAGATTAGAAAGCGCCTCATAATGCCGACGGATGTGAACGTGGCCGGGAAACATGGTGATGTATTCCACCCATATATGCATGTACGTAGTTATCCGAAGCGGATCACGCGTTCTTATAGCATTTGATTGGGAGGTCACCGTCTGGGAGCCTGGTACCGGGCTTTCATTCTGTGTTAGCACGGCCAGGTGGGGAGCAGGGGTGGCTCTGTGCTCTCCATCATCCCGCGGCGCTCCAAATGGATATGCCATAAATCGCATTAGCGTGGACTAGGATACAAGCCGGTTCCACTCGGGCCACATTGAACACAGGAGTCACTACGGACAGCAGCGCTAACATTAAAAAGGCTAAACTAACCTGGGCTTCCTACTGGAGGAGCAGCAGGTAAGCTAATGGACGGAAAACACCAGTTTAAAAACAGACCTGAGGCCTCATCTCATCAAGTTCTCAAAAAGAAGGAGGCTCTTTAAACTAGGGAGCATGAAAACACTTTAGATCGCCTCTGGAGGCTCGTTAATGCCCTGCTAAATAAGCCGATGCGAAACATTGACGTCCGTGTCAAAGTAATCTGGTAGGGGGTTCCAAAGGTCTCGCTATGGACCGAAGAAGTTACGTATGATCAAATACTGAAGATCTAAGACATGTTATAAAACTAGCTATTTCTGAAGTCAAGAAATTAGACATTTTATAACTTTTCTCAGATATATCCTGTATATTTATGAGTGATTCACAGCTGGGCTTGGAAATGTTTGACCACTCCACGCTGCGACTCGTCTCTAAATGACGTAGACATCTTCAGGTTGATCCCATGCACTGTAAAAGGGAACTAAAAGTAAGTACAATTTTCTTAAAATTTGTGAATTTCTCCATGATTTGAGCAGGTAAATATGATTGTTTGCCAATGGAATGGGTATTCTGACCCCAAAAATAAAATTAGATATACTGCACTTGAAAAAAGATGATAGAGACGAGTTGTTCCTGTTTTAAGTTAAAAAATCTCATTCCATTGGCATAAAATCTCATTTACCTGCTCAAATTAAGAACAAATACACTAATTTCAAGAAAAAGTTACTTCTGTTTAGCTCGCTTTTTGCAGTGTGTATTTTCTGCCGGATCCAGTCCTCATCATCTCCGGTGATTTGGACGCATGCTCTGACTCACTGGTGCTGAAAAATGAAATCTCTCCTCATCTCCCCCATCAGCTTTGGGTCAGAACCGACTGGTATTCGGGACTGTTGGGGAATTTCATCCACCTCGACAAAAACCTCCCTTCCATGTGAAAAGAGGTCACCCCAGACAGCGACGGTGCCACTGCTGTGACCTAAAGACTACCGCTTGGTTTCATCAGACCATGACCCATTCTCTGACAGGGTTCTGGGAGGTTTTAGCCAGGAACAGAACCAACACTTGTTGGGAATCCCAGCTGGTTTGTTTTGGGATCGTCGTCGGCTCCTTGGCAGCCTGTCTGATCAGTTTTCAGCAAATCTACTGTTTTAAAGCATTTTGGAGAAAATGTGTGCATGTGTGCCTCCCAGGGCGGAGCCCCTCCTCCTGCCTTCTCCACCGCCTCCAGATCTCCCCGATCTCAGCAGCAGGCAAGCCGTGCCAACTCCTCAGTGACTCAATGTCAAAGTCTTTCAGGGCAGAACTGCGATATAAGGTATCGGTTTTTATGCTGCCCCCTTCTTGTATACCGCCCTGGGCAACTGTCCATTGGGCCCATATCAAAACCCCCTCCTGGGTTATGTGACTCCTGTCCCCCATCTTCTCCAATTATTGATGACTGTCTTCACTGCAACATGGAGAACATATAACGCTGTGGGATTTTTGCTAATCTCCTCAGTTCTCCTGATTGATACGTTTGTGAAATGAGCTCTTTTTCATTGTTTGTCACCCGTCTGCAAACTATGGCTCTAGCTAAAGGATGCAGGTGTGCAAATATGAACTTTATTCCAGGTTAGTCGGAGTCGCTGTAACTTACGCCAGGTGTGAACTCAAGGGGATTGAAAGCCGGAATGAAATCAGATAGGCGTTCAGCCACTTAGTTTAAGAGCAAAAGGTGCAACCGCTTATTTATAGTCTTTGCTCTATGGAACGGATTTGTTAGCTTGTCAGCTGAATTGTACTGGATGTATGTCACAATTTGTTTTACTGTAATCCAACTGAATTCATCTGCTGCACCTCATTTTGCTCCATTATAACACAAATGCAGAACTTAGGGTCAAATCTGGAGTTATAGGGCTAAAAGAAACAACAACTATAACTATTATGCTTGCATTACTTCACCTGTATGTTTATCTGTCACAAATACATTTTGTTTGCATATGTTTGACTTTGCAAATCATGCATAATATCAATGAAACTGCTTTGTACGATGTCTGCTGCTAAGAGTGGGTCCGTTACCTTTCTAAGACAAAGTTCAGGGCCTTCCTCCGGTTCTCACAATAGGGCGAAGGGCTCTGCTTCCAGGCCTCGACGTTGCTAACATCGTGGAAGAGGTGAATGTTGACCAGATCGAACTCACTGTGGGGGTGAATGTTGAAAACATCGCTTTACCAGAAGATTATTAACAATTGTCACTGTGAAAAAAAGATCCAAATGCACCTTTTCTAGCTACGCCGTCTGTAAATGTGATATCTCTGATTGGCTTTCTTTCACCCTGTTCGGGGAGACGACTCAACGTGCAGAGGTGAACGCCTCGCTGCTGATTTTGTCAGTCTGGCGTTATTTTCTGGGTGTGCCGCTCTGCCGGGCGGCCCAGAGGAACCGATCGTATCTCAGGGGCTTTATTCTGCAGTGACATCCTGAACAGACGACGCCGCTGGCAGCTTAGACAACACGAGTCCATCCCAGGCCAGATCTGATCTCCTATTCTTCGCCAGTCGCCCCCTCTATCTGCCGATCCTGTCAAACGTCATGCCCCTATTAAATGCTTACCGTTTCAGCTCTTTAGTCCTCATGTCATCCCCCTATTAGATTACGATCCCCTTCTCCCACCACCCCCACGCGCACTGGGAGCAGCGCTTCTATTCATGCCGTGCAGGTTCAATTGCATCTAATGTTTTCTGTCATCTGTCATATGCAGCTGCTTGACTAAGGGGATTACGTCTAATCAAATCCTGGCCTGCTACTGCGCCGCATGGTCCACAGAGGCTGCAACTACGCGGCGCGCGCTCCCACTCCAGCCCGCCGCCAGCGGCAGACGTCAGGCGGTGACTGACGTGGCTGGATCTCTGTCCCTAATCACGCTGATGGAGTTGCAACGACTCAAGGTTGAGCGGCGATGAGGTGGGTGGGACGCGGCGCCGCGGAGGGCTGTTAATAAAACTCACCATTCAAGCATGGACCATCGAGTTCTGAAGAATCCCTTTCTGGACCACTTTAACTGCAGGAGAGAGAGGGAGAGAGAGAGAGAGAGAGAGAGAGAGAGAGAGAGAGAGAGAGAGAGAGAGAGAGACTCAGTTCAGCACCACAAAAGCAGAACCTGTTATCAGTCAAGATTTGACAGATAGGTGAGCGGAAGCCATTACGGCGAGGAGGACGTTTCATCTACAGGCGGTTTTCCGGCGAACCAAATTGTTTCGAAGACAAACAGAACTTGATGAACAAAAAAGTCGTTGTTTTTTTTTGTTTTTTTTGACAGAAAGAACATGCAGGTCAGGCGAGGAGCGTCTTGGTTGCATATCTGGCCACTCTTCTCAGTAGAAATGGTAGAAATCATGGGAGAAGGGCGATAAGGTCGCCCTTCGGTGGTTCGACCAGCGGCCGTGAAACAACTTTTTGAACCAAACGCCCTTTAGAGACAAAACTTAACAGCTTTCAGTGTGTGTAAATTGAGAGAAAGCCTCGCTGAGCGGCTGATCTAATTCAGGTTATTAAACACAGCACGGCCGTCTGCGCACAGAAAGCTGAAGTGTCCTGTTTCTTTTCTGTTGTGTCCTTCAAACTAATGTGAGGTGGTTGCTGTAACTCCTTCTGCTTGTGCAGCTTTTTTCCACCAGTTTTTCCTTCCACTCGACTTTCTCTTGGATGCATCGACCTGAACAGCCAGCTTATTTTATCACATATCTGTTTCAAATACAACGTCGTTCTCTTTACAGTGCAGTGTTTAATTTTATTCAAGAAAGCAGATTTCTGAATTTTCATTGGCTGTCAGAAATAAAACCATCACCGCCATATCAATAAATCTGAATAACATAAGAGTTTTTTTGTTTTGTTTTTATGTTGTGATTTATCGGATTCACTCGTAAGGGTTAGGGTTATCTTTTTATCCTCTTCATTTGCTTTTCCATTTAAAACCCGGGCTTGTCCTGGAGAGATCTGGTCCGACCGGCTGCTTCCTTCTCCAGCAGCACATGATCAAACGCCGCATGATTCACCATGAAGTTGGTTATTAAATGAGAGACAAACTGGTTTTGTGAGTCTTCTCATTCGGAATAAGATAAATAAGTATTTCCCGCAACCTATTTCTTTTCTTTCACAGTTGATCACCCTCTCTGCGTCTCTCTCTCTCTCTCTGGGAGTTAACCGCGGTGATAAATAAACTAATTACGGGCCAGGTCGCATAATTACAAATTGACTAATTTTATATAAAAAAACAGAAAAAAAACAGATGCAAATTAAAGGGCTAAGAGGTATTTGATTGCGCTTCGCATCCTTCAATCTGCATTAGTACAAGATTAACTGTATCAAATTGAATTACATTAGCATACTTGAATTAATCCATACTGCCTCTGCAGGATGCATGGGCCCAATTATAACTCGCTCGTCCAATGTTGTGATTTTGAAAAGAGCAAATGGAATTAGATGAGTCCCCCCCCCCTGCTGGACGAACAGACTGACCTTAAACACCCAGGAAGCGGATAAAAAGATAAACGCGGACGCTGACGGCTGAGAAACAACGGACGTAATGGACTGCATGTTCCCAGAACAACATGACTAGTTCGCAGCAGCGGAAGTCCTTCCGTTTGTAAAGTTGTGGAAGGAAGGTCTTTCCGCGTACGAGAGGAAGAGGAGGTGGAGGATGAAGGCCAGGGATGGCGGTGGGGGATTTGGGGGGGGCGGAGGAGGGGGGGCGGCAGCGGCAGCGGATCCGCTCAGTACCCGTACGAGATCCGACTGCCGCCAGAGACGATTAATCTCGATTTAATTTAAAGAGCCATTAACTACAATCACAGCATTAAAATCCATCACTTTCCTGACACCTGGCCCCAGATTACCCCGTTTCCTGCACATATGACGGATTGACCCCCGGGTCCTCACAAACACACGCGTGCGCGCGCCGACGACACGCGCAGGGTGAACACGCACAGAGCCCCACGCCTGTCTCACACCGTAAACTAGGAAGGCAGCCTCCACTATTGGAACCGCTTTTATTTCATTTCTGCTTTTAGGCGATGATCTCAAAGGTTAAAGCTAAAGAAAAGCGTCCCGCACTCTCA
The DNA here is from genome assembly GCA_037039145.1 of Fundulus diaphanus. Classification (NCBI taxonomy): domain Eukaryota; kingdom Metazoa; phylum Chordata; class Actinopteri; order Cyprinodontiformes; family Fundulidae; genus Fundulus; species Fundulus diaphanus. The sequence goes on along the minus strand of CM073121.1, from coordinate 47,769,168 downwards.
GCTGACAGGGCGGAGGCCATGTTCCCTCGGCCAATACTTGAGAGGACAGCACGTGGCACATAAATGGCCAAAACGAGAGAATCCGTTGGAAATGAAGAGTTTACCCGGCAACAGAGTGAGCTGACAGACAAGTCGGGTCCAAATAATAATGTCATCGCTGGCCGTGGGCGGGGGTTTGATGAGTGGATGCGAGGGGCGGCAGGAAGGCCACGAGGCTCAGGGTGACATTGGCTCGGCTTCCACAGGTCAGTGATGGCGTCTCCGCCCGTGACAGTGATGAACGGCGGCTGCAGAGCGGGTGGCGTCCACGCATGCCGGGCGGTGCGCAGGCTGACCGTGAAGCATGGAGCCACACAGAGGGCAAAGGATGGAGGAAAAATGAAGAAGTATTTAAGGAGACGAGGAGGAAAGTAATATTTGCTTCAAACTGCCGCCTGCCGTCGCGATGAAAGGTCTAAAGTGGTTCAAATCCAGCCTCAGCTGCCCAAAGTCATAAAGCTGTGTGCAGAAAACGAAACATAAGCACACCCTCTGCTGCTTCTACAGCCCTTAAGAGGGAACGGAGGAGCAATTATATCTATCATTAATTGATCATAAACAGTGTGAACAACTCTATTAAAGCAGGCTCAATGCCAAGCTGGAGAGGCATCAGCGTTGACCTGAGGGGACAAACTGCTGAAGTCCATCAGTTCTGGGCCGGCTGCTTCCAAACTATTTGGAGAACATCTTTGCATTTTGATGAGGGCTATTGACAAGTGAAAAAAAAAAATATTCCAGCCACAGGGCCGTGTCAGCAGGGGACAGAGCCCTGTGGTATTTTTCTAATCAAGAATCAATTAATTAATCATCAGTTGTTGGAAAGAGCGGAAGAGGAAAGCCTGAATATGACAGCACCACTTCTGTATTTGTAAAGCAGCGTCTGCAGGAACCACAAGGTTCCTGGAACCACGTCCTTTGGACAGATGAGCCTACATAAGGTTCGACCATACACCAGCACCATGTTTGGGAGAAAACCAAAGAGCAAACATCCCTGTGCCAGCTGTCCACCACGCCGGTGGTGGGGCTGATGCTACGTCGTTGAGTCCACCAGTAACTTTTCTGTTTACCGAAGCCTTTTAGAGGCAAACGTGCGCCGCTGGTTCAACCCGGCAGCATGATTAAAGGAGAAAACCATCGAGACCCCAACGTGATTAAAATCCTGCGGTGGGACCTTAAGAGAGCTGCGGGGAAACCAGCGTCTGCAAACTGATTATCAGAAGCAACGTTGCTCCACGGCAGGTCAGACAGAACCGCCGAGCTATTGCTGCTAAGAACCTGAGAACCGTGCACGTTTGGGTCTGTTGTGTGTTCCTGTAAACCCGTGGTTAGATTCACATCACTTTAGCCTGCAGAGAATACCAGATCTGTACGTCCCGTTTTAAAACCATAGATTTAGAAGGTTTTTTTTATAGCATGAATGAAAAACTAACACAACTGTGACTGTAGGAAAAAAAAGAAAAAGAAGTGAAATGCCAGGATTCACGGTCAGAGCTCATAGCCTCTCAACACCCCTCCTATGACTATTTCCCGGTCCATCTCCTTTGAGTCTTTGACCTTTTGTATATTCCAGCTGAAAGCCCGCCCCCCCCCCAATAAATAACGTCACGGCAGGCTGATGTTCAGCAGGGGCTGTTTTAGTGGAGCGGGACAGAAATGCACAGCGAGTAATAAGTAATACACCCAAACACTGATTGATGCGCGCCCCGGTAGACGCTCGCATCTATCCTTATTCCATCATCCTGCAACGGGACCCACTAAATAACAGCATGGGGGGGGTTCACAGCTGCAGCCGAGTTTACCCGCGCTCTGCTTTGCGAGAACCGGCCCGGGCGAGCCTTCATCTCGACATTAGCCCCTCGTTTGAGAGCTCCTCGCCGTCTCATGGATCACGGCTGTCACGCAGGACGGCGTCCGTGTCACAGGTGTCTTGTCTGGTGATAAACGCGGGGAGCGCTTTACAAGCGACGCCGGTTTAAATGACTTCATCGCCTTAACGTATACATGAATCATCCGCGCCGTCGGGGTGGGGGATAAAAACAAACAAACAACAAAAAAAAAAAAGGAAGGAAGTTAACTTCCATCGAGGTCTGAACTTGAAAGTAATCAAGAGTGGTTAAACAGAAGCTTAGCGCAGGGGGCACTAAAAGGGTTTGAAAAGTTGGTGCTTTTATGGCCGCGCTGATGGTGCCAAACAACAAACTCATATAGATGTTGATCTACAGCCTGTCTGTTCATTTCTTCCTTTCCCTCACTTATTTCCCCCCCCACCCGCCGCCCCTCCACGCTTGTGTAAAACAATCAATACCAAGGGCACATTAAGGTCTGGGTCGTATACTTTATTTATATTAGGCAATGACAAATCCTTATGATGCAATGGCTTTTGGACGCACGTAGCGCAGCGGCCGCGATGGGGGAGAAAAATACATTCGTTCCCACGGGGGAAGGCGGAGAGATTGACGGAACAACGGGAAACGACAAGCCGCCAGAATCCATCACAGCGGACCCCCCTTTTGGAAAGAAATGCGGCTCACGGTTTTGGCCACTTCCTTCTTATTCAGCATTTCAATAAACGCCCTCGCGTCTCCTTCGCCTGTTGACTCGCGGCCATAACTCACGGGGAGGTTATGCGAAAGGAGCGACGGTTAGCATACGGAGGGCTTGTTGCTCGGAGTCGGGCTGGGAGAAATCGGCCCAATGTTCTCCACCTTTTAGAACCCGATCAGATTGTAACTTTCTTTTTTTTGTCGAATCAAATCCAATTAACCTTAATAGCTTCTTAGCTGTACGGTGGGTATTGGTTATGGGAGTCTCAGGGTACGATTAAAAATACACATCGGATCCATATGGAAAAAGACAATCATGATATTTAGACTATGGGTAATGTGTCAGGAACAAAAGGATCCCACATCATATGATGACAATTAACTCTATCAACCCATAAAAAACCCTGATGCAGTATTTAGTTCAATTTGCTGAAATGTCGTCACCTGCTTGCATGCCTGCCTGACAACGTCGAGGGATTCTCCCAGATCCTGACCAGTCGCTGAACCCTAGTGGCATCAGATAGACGTAAACATGAGGTCCCAGAGATGTTCTGTTGGCTCCTTCATCCTCCAGGAACTGCCTGCATCCTCTTGCCACATGAGGACGGACATCATGGTGCACCAGGAGGAACCCAGAACCCACTGCACCAGCGAAGGGTCTAACACTGAATCTAAGGATTGCATCCCTATACCTAAAGGCTTCCAGGGTGCCATTACTTACTCTGTACAGGTCTGTGTGTCCCTCCATGCCTCCTCAGATCAACACCACCGTGCTGAACAATGCAGCAGGCGGCATAACGTTCACCGCCAGATCAGCTCAGAGTGAACCTGCTGTCACATGTGAAAACAGCAGGGCTCCACTACCAAACCTGCCGACTGTGCCGTTCTCTGGTATATACCAGTCCAGCTCCACGGTGCCGGGCAGTGAGCACAGGGTCTAGCGGAGGACGTCAGGCCCTCAGGTTTACCCTCATGAAGTCTGTTCCTAAAGGTTTGGTCAGAGACCCGCTGGAGGTCACTCTGTAGGACTCAGTTCTCATCCTCATCCTCTCTGCACAGCAGAGCAGACACCGGTCCTGCCGATGACGATAATCTGCTCTGATGGCAGATCAAGCTGTCCTGTCACAGTGAACCCTGTCTCACCAGCATCTGTTAGTTGCTGTTAGCATGTGACTTGGCGTCCTAAAGTAAATGGTAAAAGGCTTGTAGTTGTAAAGCGTTTTATCAAGTCCGACCACCCCAAAGCGCTCCACTCTACAGTCATTCATTAAACCATTAATGCACCCATTCACACCCTGACGGTGGTGAGCTATGTTAGCAGCCACAGCTGCACTGGGGCAGACTGACAGAGGCGAGGCTGCCATACAGCAGATAAAGGTTCTTTCCCAAAGACACAAAGACTGAGACAGTCAGAGCGAGGGATTGAACCGGCAACCCGCCGGTTATGCCGGGCATACACTGTACGATATTTTCAATCGTGGTACTTATATACAGCTCAAACTGTACGACCAAACCGTAGGGTTTAAAAGTTCACCGCTCACGATATCTGTTCTTACTGTGCGGCCCAACACACAGTGCGTTCAAAATCTGCACGTCTGACTCAGCCCCGTACAGAGATGACGCTACTCGGACTCGTCTACCTGGAAGCCACATGTCAGCAGTAGAAGAAGAAAAAGGCAGAAGTGTCGATGCTCACCGTTAAATATGAGGCTCACTAGAATGAAACGCACTAATTTGGACATTCTAAGAGTTGCTCCTCCGTAGTTTGACTCCATGTCACACGTACCGCCGTCATGCTTCTCTCCGCTCTTATGTTTTCGTTTGAGAAGACGAAGAAGAATCTACCGCTTCAACAGCAGGAGGCGCTCACGATCGCTCACGACTGCCAACTGAATTTCAAACATGATTTTCATTCGATCATCCGATTCCTGATGGGGAGGTGGTCATGAGGCGAATCGCCCCTCGTTACCCCCTGTATACTACACGACGCAGGACGCACGATCCCACTGAAACTCAGCCCGATCCAAAAATTTCTCGTAAAACTGAAGAATCGGTCCGAAAAGGGCAAAAACTCGTACAGTTTATGCCTGCCTTTACAGGACGACCTCCCTGACTCTGTCTCAGAGCTCATTTAATCTAAATGATAATTATAAGCCTTGGTGTGTGTCTGGACGTTCGGTCTCAGGGCTGCTCTCAACGCCACACTAAAGGACCGTTTCACCGTTTTTAACCAGACTGAGCTGCATTTGACCCCCTCTGGTTTCAAACAGCTGAACTAAAATATTTTCACTGATCAAATCTGAACCGGATAATTGCGCTCTACAGAGTTTCTTTAAAACGCCGGTTGGCATTACTGAAACCTTTACGGCACTCATGGAAACACTTAATGGAGTCGCTTCAATGCTTTTGTTTTTTTTGTTTTTTTGCCTTAGGGAGCGCCTTATTTTTACGCCAGCCTAAAATCTTTACCAAACGCAAAGGTCAAACACTGCTTACTGATTGTTTAACAACAGAAAGAGCTTGGGGGCGCGGCCTCGCTCAGGTGTGGAGCAGGTGAACCAGTCCCTCTTCCAGCTTCCACGCCCAAACCGGGGCAGCAGCCGCATCCCTTTGCTTCTCTTTCTGCTCTTCTTCCTGTCGAATTAATGTCAAATAAAGGCCAGCGCTGCCACTGTACGCTTGAAGAACAGCAACACAGTTTTTATTTTGGGAATCCTTTAGTATATGCTGCAAAAATAAGTAAAATGTTCTTCAAATTAGTGTTCTTGCCCTTGATTTGAGCAGGTAAATCTGATGATCTGCCAGTGGAGTGAGAATTTTGCACTTAAAACCGGAACAACTCGTCTCCATCATCTTATTTCAAGTGCAGTGTGTCTGATTATCTTATTTTAGGTGTGAAGTTACTCGTTCCATTAGCAGACAATCTTATTTATCTGCTCAAATCAAAGCCAAATACACTCCTTTCAAAAAATTGTTACTTATTTTAAGTTCAGTTTTTGCAGTGTACTTATGAGAAGAAAAGGAAGGAAACGCTTTAAAATCTCATCCTGTCTCTTTGTCATGAAGTTGACATCATGTCTGACCTGAAGGTTTCGTCACCCCCATACGGTAAAGATATCAACGGAAGATCCAGTTGACATGTTTTTTTTAGCAGTATGAATAGATGTTGCTGTAATTGGATTTATTATGTAAAACTTTTTTTTATTTGAACATTTTGAGAAAGAAAGTAAAGCTGACATTTTTCTTTCACGCAACGACTCAATGTCTTCACCGTAGCCCATTTTATCATGTTTCACTGCATTATTATATAACAGGGAAAGATAGAAATCAGCATGTGATTCTCAGCATTAGTAAAGGTTTTTTCCACCATTTTTAAGGCATTTCTTTTGTAGCTTAAAATCTGTAGCAGTCAGAGGGATCGAATCTGAACGAGATAGTTCTACGTTAGACGGACCGTCTTTACAACAGAGTCTGTGAGCTATGAAACCTTTATTTACGAAAACACTAAAAGGGCCAATTTCACAGCTTAAACTGGTGTTAGCTTGAAACGTGAGGTACTTAGAGATAGCAGATCTGGACTTAAACTGTTCTACGCCGACTGTAGACTCCTTGAAAACGCTGCTTATGATGTGCGGCGTCTTAATTTCTGACAAGAACATTAACGACTCTCAGCTTCCACCAAAGTTACTTAAAATCCCCTCGTCTGACGCGTTGCCACGCAGCCTGTCCCTACAGACCGTTTGACACAAAAAGTTGCTCCTCAAATCTAAAGCTGAGCAAGACCCAAAAACTAAACGAGCCGCTCCGTTTCGGACGCCGCGTGCCTCCCCCCCCCCCCTCGGATCCGAGAGCCGCCCCAGCCCTCCTCTGGAGTAATGGGATTCCTCAAAGCTGCAGATGGATGGCAAATCTAGGCAGTTTCATCTACTAAAAGAGGGCATAAATCACTGGTGGAGGAAGCGGGGACGAGGCAGGGGTTATCACCAGTCTGCCTCCCTCATGAGAGCTTTGCATTAAAGCATTAGTGAAATTAATTCATCTTTCATAAGAGGTTTGAGCAGTATCTGTGATCTATGATAACAACCAATTTCTCACTACGGAGGGGTCGTAGGAGGAGGGAGCGAGGGAGGGAGGGAGGCAGGGAGGGGGGGGGGATACTCTGCGACCCTGATAGACTACACAAATCTGCTCTTTTTAAATGGGCTAACATTATGTGGAGTGGTGCTCTCTGGAGCATCATCCCGGATTCATACCCAAGCCGGGGGAAGAGGCATCTATCACGGGGCCAAAACTTTTCTCATCTGCTCGGCCCACGCACGCACACACACACACACACACACACACACGCCTCCGTTCGCACTCCATCACTCCCCTCGTCCCTCTCGCGTTGTTTTCGTGGCCTCCTTGGCTCCTCCCGTTAAACGCAGAACAACGCTTTGCTGTGGTCATCGTTAATGTCGCCGCTCCTTAATTGTTTTCAGATCATCTGTGGATGAGGAGAGTGGAGCAACCTGGAGCTGCGTCTGTGGATCTCTAGAGTGGGAAAAGATAAACCGTGACGGGGGGGGGGGGGAGTGTGTGTGAGTGTGTTTTGGGGTCCTAAAGTGTGTGAAAGAGACGGAAATTGAGGGGAAGTGTGTGAAGGGGCCGTATCCATCTGTTTTGCATATATTTGCGGAGGCGGCCGTCGGAGCATGGTTGACGGATGAGCGCGGAGTGCAGGGATGACACGCGGGCAGTCGTGCTCTTTATTACTATATCAGCACTGCGGCGCTCGGCTCGCCGTCTGACGGCTCCGGGAGCGGAAAACCGAACACAGTGGAGTGAGCAGGGAAGAGCGGGGAGGGGAGGGGAGGGGAGGGGGGGGACAAGGAGGACCCTCGCTTTCACGGTTTTTTATCTTTAGGTGTGATTCATCTTCAGCTCCAGTCTGCAGGACTTCCCTGACACGCCAAAAAAAAAAATCCAATCATTTTCCAGATGCAGAATGAAAGGAAAAAAAAAAAAGATACAAATAATAATAATGGGAATTAAGGAAAAACGTTGCTTCTAGATGTTTGAAATCACAGTTTTAAGGCTTTACTGAAGCAGCACTGTCCTTTACGTCTGTCACACCAGGCCTGGTCACTGAACTTTGGTTCCTCCCAAAAACCCACCTCTGGGGAGAACTCCCTTGGGAACTTCTCCTTCTCCACCAGGGTTGTTACTTCTAGGTCGTCTGAGATGATCTCCTTCCCGGTCACCGTCTCAAATCTTTTATCTGAAGAAGAGGAGGAAACACGGACCAGGACAGAAGGAGGAAGGGGGGGGAAAAAAGAGAGAATATTTGGTTAATATTTGGAGACTCGGTTAGTGAGTCTGAACGTCCAGCTGCTCAGGCTGCTGAAGTGGCAACTGCACCACCTGCTGGTCACACTGAAGAACTTTAGTTTTAAGGTTTGTAATTATTTTAGCATCAGTGGATGGAGAATATTCGTAGAACGTAAGCATCCTATGGTTAATGGTTTTATATGTGATGATATATGTAACATTTATCTGTAAAACCTGATCAGAGCTTATGACACAAAGCCCAAATTAGACTATGGACGTCTAACAATCTCGTCTCTAATGCCGAATAAAAAAAACTCTATGTTTGTCTGAATTCTGTCAGGATAACATTTACAGATTTACCCGGATTACAATGTTCTGTTAAGGGGACGTAAAGAACGTGGTGCATCATTTTTTATCCCCCCATATATTGAGATCTGTTTTTTTTTTTTTGTTTTATTATCTTGTCAAATTCAACAACAAAACAAGGATAAAAATGAAACACATGAAAATGTTTATAAAGCTGGCTATGTGCAAATCCAAAAATCTATTTTTATTCAATTTCAGCATTCAGTCTTCCTGACTGTGAGGACTCACCTCACATCTACTTACTTGCTTCTTTCAGTTAAAGCTGCAGGTTCTATCTATTTATGGAATAAAATCGTTTTCTGGATGTGATATCGCGCAACCAAGGCTCTAACCTAACTAGAAGTTAAAAGTTAACCAAACGGTAACTGGCCACAAAAACACTGAGCAGCACTAGAGGAACCCTTTCTCCACAGAGAAACACGGTGGTGGCAGCACCAGGCTTTGGGATTCTGTTTCTTGACATGGAAGCAGGGTTTGTTAAAGTGGATGAAAGATATGAACAGTTCTATTTTGTTTCTACATTTTATTCCAACTTGCTTTTATTCATTTTTTTTCCTATATTGTAATCATGTAAAGCACTTTGCATTGTCTCCGTACTGAAATGTGCTACACAAATAAAATCTCCTTGCCACAGCACGATGCTGCCACCACCATGTTTCCCTGTGGGGACGGTGCTCTTAAGGTGATGGCATGTCTTGGGTTTTCAGCCACCAAGTGTTTTCCTTGGTGGCTGAAAAGTTCGATTTTGGCCTCATCTGACCAGAGCTCCTTCCTGCAGACATTTGGGGAGTCGCCCACGTGCCTTTAGGCAAACCCAAAACATGGGTTCTTATTTTTAACATCAAGTAATTGCTTTTTTTTTTGTTTTCTGGCCACTCTTCGATAAATCCCAGCACTATAGAGTGTACGGCTTATTGTGGTCCTTCAGGGTTAGACTTAGACAAACTTTATTGTCATTTTGTCCATACAAAACGAAATTCCGTTGCATACAGCTTACGACAATGATTGTAATCGATATAAAAATAACTACAATTTAGAGTGGCGCAGTGATAAGAATGTAACAGTGCAGGAGAAAAGCAGTTTTTTTTTAAAGTGTGCAGAAGAATGTTCAACCATGTTTGTAGTGCAAAGATAATGGTGCAAAAAAGGCATTAATTTGAATTGATTATAAAAGTTAAGCAACATTGGCAGTGCAAAATAACGATAATGATAATAATAATAATACCGTTGGTCTCTCTGATTAATGCCCTCCTGGCCCGGTCTGTGGGTTCTGGTGAGCGGCCCTCTCTGTGTTGTGGTACCGTGTCATTTTCATTTGTTTAATGGGGCACACACTTATGCAACCAGGTGAGTGTACTGTGTGTTTTTTATATATTTCCCCAACTAACAGATTTGTCTTTTGGTTGAGCTGTGCATGATCTACTGCAGGTCCTATTAAAGGCAGAGAAAGTTTTCAAACGATTCACATCTGTCTGTTTAACAGGTCTGGACTATTTAGATCCACAGCAGCAGCTTACATGACAGAAATATGCAAACAAGCCCTCAAAAAAAAATCTCTAAAATACTCAATTTCTGGTTTGGACCCAGTTCTTCTTGTGCTGGTAGACGTGTGTGTCCACGGAGTGACCCCCTCCCCCGCCGTCGCCCTGTCCTTCACTGCTGCTAATGCTGATTTGGTGTCTAAAATAAGCGGGGCGCCTCCACATCTATATCCTTTCTTTAATTAGCGCGGTTGCCGGACCCCGGGGCCCTCTGACACCGCGGGCTGATGAGACCGCTGTAACTGTCCAATAACTTGCAGCACACCATTACCGGCAGCCCCGAAATTGTATGAATTAAATCCTAATATTAATAAGCATTACCATTCGATCCTGCAGCCTTTATATTATCTGCGGAGCCAATCTTAGCTCACTGGTTTTGATGGAAGCAAGAATAGCCTCTAAATGGGATCGACGGGAGGATTAATTCGTAGGGACAGGTGGTGTGTGTCAGGTGGAGAGCCTTACATTTGAAATCCCACTGATGGACCACTTCCAGAGAATCGTGGATGAAGTAGAAACTTCCAAGAGCCTGCAGGGAGAGAGAAGAGAAGACGTTGATAGATTGTTGATACGTGTGGAGAAGAAACTGTAGTCGAACCTTAGAAAATAAATATAAAAAATACACAATGAAGGTATGAATTTAGATAGTGACCTTTAATGACGGATGGATGGATGGATGGATGGATGGATGGATGGATGGATGGATGGATGGATGGATGGATGGATGGATGGATGGATGGATGGATGTTTGAGGGATGGATGGATGGATGGATGAATGATGGATGGGTTAAGGGATGGATGGATGGATGAATGATGGATGGATGGAGAGATAAATGGATGGATGGATGCTACAGTGAGATCAGGACTAGAAAAAAGTTGACGTTGTTCCTTCACGACTTTTCCATTTCATGCAGCAACGTTGCACCAGCTGCTTTCACACGTCCAACACAGCGCCAAGACGGAGAGACTTCAGCAAGACTTCGGGAATGACTTCGGCAACTACATCAGCAACGACTTCAGCAACGACTTCAGCAACTACATCAGCAACGACTTTAGCAAAGACTTCAGCAACAAGTTCAGCAACTACATCATCAACTACATCAGCAAGGACTTCGGCAATGACATCATCAACGACTTCAGCAACAACTTCAGCAACGACTTCACCAACGACTTCAGCAACAAATTCAGCAACTACATCATCGACTTCAGCAATGACATCATCAACGACTTCAGCAACTGCATCAGCAACTACATCATCAACAACGTCAGCAACGACATCATCAACGACTTCAGCAACTACATCAGCAACGACTTCGGCAATGACATCATCAACGACTTCAGCAACAACTTCAGCAACGACTTCACCAACGACTTCAGCAACAAATTCAGCAACTACATCATCGACTTCAGCAATGACATCATCAACGACTTCAGCAACAACTTCAGCAACGACTTCACCAACGACTTCAGCAACAAATTCAGCAACTACATCATCGACTTCAGCAATGACATCATCAACGACTTCAGCAACTGCATCAGCAACTACATCATCAACAACGTCAGCAACGACATCATCAACGACTTCAGCAACTACATCAGCAACGACTTCGGCAATGACATCATCAACGACTTCAGCAACAACTTCAGCAACGACTTCACCAACGACTTCAGCAACAAATTCAGCAACTACATCATCGACTTCAGCAATGACATCATCAACGACTTCAGCAACTGCATCAGCAACTACATCATCAACAACGTCAGCAACGACATCATCAACGACTTCAGCAACTACATCAGCAACGACTTCAGCAACAAGTTCAGCAACAAGTTCAGCAACTACATCATCAACGACGTCAGCAACGACGTCAGCAACGACTTCAGCATTAATCCCATTAATCAACCCCAGAGGAGAACATCTCACACAGCTGTGCCTCTTCATAGTTAAATTACATAAAGCAACACGTTCACAGCTTGAAACCTTCAGGCAATCTCTCCATTTAAAAGATTGACTTCACAAGGTTGATAGTGTGGCCAGAAAGAGCAACTCCTCCAGAAGCGCTACACACCAGCGGCTGCACAACGACAGGTGCAGCCGTGCTCTCAGTACAGTATCAGCAACAACCTCGCCTTTCAAAGAACACATTCAGATGGACTTTTCAATGAGCACAGATCAACTTCAATAGGCTTAAAATCTTAATTTTCCCTCCGAACAATCAGGAAACTTTCCCAGTCGGTGGACGAGCCAATCAAAGTCTGTGGGAAGAAGTGGGAGAGCTGCAATGGGGGGATTTGATGCGGTTCACACTCCACTACACTGCTTTCTGTTGGCCTCTTTACATTTAGGGCAAATGGAGGCTAAGCTCAAGCTCAATCCCCTCTGTCTTTGAGATAGCGGTCCTTTGGCTCAGAATAAGTCTCTGTCTCCCCCCCCCCCCCCAATTCCCCGGAAAAACCGAGGCAAAGGCTGAGTCCGTTTCTCAAAATAAAAGGGAGAGGGAAAACAAGGAGACAGGTGAGGCAGAAAGTTGAGGGATATATTAAATATCGATCATGAACTCTGAGAACTGTGGCCTTGATGGAGGAGATGCGGTTGAAAGAAAGTCATAAGAAGTCCTGGTTTCGGGTTTCACAGCAAACACGTGGGAAAAAGGTGTTCTGGGCGGATGAGAGGAAGCAACAGATGTTTCCCTGTGTGGCACACTGTGCGTATCGCCCGACTCCCATGGTGAAACACGGAGGTGGCAGCATCGTGCTGAGGGCGCGCTTTTGGGACAGGGAAGGCGGACAGAGCTGCAACCTGGACGACCCTGGAGGAAAACCTGGACGAACGGTTTAGCTCGGAGCACGTTCCGGTGTCAGAATGGCCTAGTCAAAGTCCAGACCTAGATCCAGAACGAGAATCATTGGCAAGCCTTGAAAAGTGACGCTAGAAGATGCTCTACATCCAGTCAGAGTGAGCTTGATGTATTTTAGCAGAGAAGAACGTGCACAGCTGAAGAAGAGCCGCTGCTCTGTTTGGAGCAAAAGGCGGTTCTGCAAAGTCTGGACTCGTTAAGGCATTAATTGGCAAAAACTTTAACAAGGTAATATGTAATTTATTTTGTTTTTTCAAAACTATGCACTACTCTGAAGTCTATTGGATTAAATCCACAGGAGTGAGTTCAAGAGGTATGAATACTTTTGTAAGGCACAGCCTACAGTGAGGGGAGGTGAGCGTAAAGAGGAGGCGCTGTTAGGAGGGGGGGGGGGTTATCTTTCCTCTTTTCCTGCGCAGGGGACAGCGTCTGGGCCGGGCCTCTGCATTATTTATGTTCGCCGGCACATCTTGAGATTAAACATTTGCTGATTTGTCAAAAGCACAAACACGAGGTCCTGCCCATCTCCTTGACATATAAGTTCAGCCGACACAAAACGCCGCCGCGCATTTAATTGATGAGAACCGCGGCTGGTGACCCGCACCTCCGCCGCCGCCCGTCCCCTGCTCCGTCCCCCGTTCCTTCTTCCCAGCTCTGATGGAGGAAGGCGAGACTCAAGGTCAAAACTTCTCGCGGAGAGAGAGAGAGAGAGAGAGAACACGGATTCCAGGAAGGGGGACGCTGAGCCTTATTTGTGCCCGCTCCTCTTTATGCCGTCTTTCACCTTAAAGGTGCCAACGGCAGACTGGGAGATGAGGAGGAGGACGCAGGCAGGGAGGCAGAGCGGGGCCATTTGTCAAAACGGGGCCACCGTGCTAAGTGCCGGTGCTTATTTGAAATTTTCACTGGCTAGTGAATCCAAAATAAGGAGGCAGAGAGTGCATTATCTTTTTAGAAAGCTAATTAATCTGCACTCTCAGAGCCTGGTTGATCGACAGGAAATGGATGGATGGTTTCAAAGCAGAAACACAACAATTTAGCAAACACATTGATTATTATAGTTATAACAATGTTGTCATTTTTCTTTCAACGCACTTGAGAAATTCGACAGACAGACAGATATACATATAGATATATAGATATATAGATAGACAGACAGACAGATAGATAGATAGATGGATCACACTGACTACATAAATCAACAGTATATTTCAATTTTAACAGCAATCACAGCTAATTATTTTATGAAATTCAGAAATATAACGTTTAATCTCAGTGTATACATTTGATAAACTGACACACATGACCCTGAACTGACCTCCTCCTAATAAAAAGCTACAAGCTGTCCATCAAGCACTGGTAAAGTCCTCCATAGAACCTCTGAGAACATGTCAGGTTCTTGTCCAAACACAATATAACATCCGGCGGTTAATCGTCTAAGCATTTCTGCTAAATAACAAGCATTGCAGAATATAAAGCAATTCTTAAACTATGCCTGTATTTATAACTGGAGTCTAAATATGAAATATTTATCCCAAATATACTTTTTTTTTATCTCAGATAGTAAAGTTCAGATTTTGGCAGAGAGTGAACCACATATGAGGTGAACCACCTTAGTGGTTAAAAGTTAACTTCCCACATCCAGAATGCTTGTTTTGCTCATTTTCTGCTGATTCAGCCATTTTTTTCCCCCTCCTGCTGCCCCTCAACTATGAAACCAGATCCCCTCTAACACCAGCTGTACTCCTTCTGGGATACAGTTGTGGTCAAAAGTGTACATACACTTGTAAAAAAATCATAATGTTATGGCTGTCTTGAGTCTTCAATAAGTTCTACAACTCTTATTTTTCTGTGATAGAGTGATCGGAACACATACATGTTTGTCACAAAAAACAGTCATAAAGTTTGGTTCTTTCATAAATTTATTATGGGTCTGCTGAAAATGTCACCAAATCTGCTGGGTCAAAAATATACATACAGCAACAAAATTTGTCAACTTTGGTGATGTAGCGAGTTGTGTCAATCAAATTAGCTTCATGTCATGGCCTCTTCACTTCTTCTAAGTGATTCTGATTGACTACAGCTGTTGACTTCTCATGAGCCCATTTAAATAGGGCTCATTTGACCCAGTGATTAGACTCAGCTACAAAAGCTACAATGGGAAAGTCAAAGGAACTCAGTGTGGATCTCAAAAAGCCAATTATTGACTTGAACAAGTCAGGGAAGTCACTTGGAGCCATTTCAAAGCAGCTACAGGTCCCAAGAGCAACTGTGCAGACAATTATACGCAAGTATAAAGTGCATGGAACAGTTGTGTCACTGCCACGATCAGGAAGAAAACGCAAGCTATCACATGCTGCCGAGAGGAGATTGGTCAGGATGGTCAAGAGTCAACCAAGAATCACCAAGAAGCAGGTCTACAAGGATTTGGAAGCTGATGGAACACAGGTGTCAGTCTCCACAGTCAAGCGTGTTTTACATCGGCATGGACTGAGAGGCTGCCGTGCAAGAAAGAAGCCCTTGCTCCAGAAAAGGCACCTTATGACTCGGCTGAAGTTTGCTGCTGATCACATGGACAAAGATAAAACCTTCTGGAGGAAAGTTCTCTGGTCAGACGAAACAAAAATTGAGCTGTTTGGCCACAACACCCAGCAATATGTTTGGAGGAGAAAAGGTGAGGCCTTTAATCCCAGGAACACCATGCCTACTGTCAAGCATGGTGGTGGTAGTATTATGCTCTGGGGATGTTTTGCTGCCAGTGGAACTGGTTCTTTGCAGAAAGTAAATGGGATAATGAAGAAGGAGGATTACCTCCAAATTCTGCAGGAAAACTTAAAACCATCAGCCCGAAGGTTGGGTCTTGGGCGCAGTTGGGTGTTCCAACAAGACAATGACCCAAAACACACATCAAAAGTGGTAAAGGAATGGCTAAACCAGGCTAGAATTAAGGTTTTAGAATGGCCTTCCCAAAGTCCTGACTTAAACCCCATTGAGAACATGTGGACAGTGCTAAAGAAACAGGTTCATGCAAGAAAACCATCACATTTAGCTGAACTGCACCAATTCTGTCAAGAAGAGTGGTCAAACATTCGACCTGAAGCTTGCCAGGACCTTGTGGATGGCTACCAAAAGCGCCTAGTTGCCGTGAAAATGGCCAAGGGACATGTAACCAAATACTAATGTTGCTGTATGTATATTTTTGACCCAGCAGATTTGGTGACATTTTCAGCAGACCCATAATAAATTTATGAAAGAACCAAACTTTATGACTGTTTTTTGTGACAAACATGTATGTGTTCCGATCACTCTATCACAGAAAAATAAGAGTTGTAGAACTTATTGAAGACTCAAGACAGCCATAACATTATGATTTTTTTACAAGTGTATGTACACTTTTGACCACAACTGTAAATCTCACCTTCCTAATTTTGGCATTCAGCCGCTAATTCCCCCTAAACTGCTTCGGTATCACTTCATTATTGCCCCTGTGGGGAAATTAGCTTTGCAGCCAGGTGAAAAACACAATCACTCTACAGCAGCAGCCACAACCTGTAAGAAATCTCAAAGGAAAATGTATCTCCGTAATAATTATTGACTGATTTTTACATCTGTTGGTCCTTGCTTGGACTATGAAAAGTAAAAATTACCACATGTTTTATATGCTTCTAGTTCATATCTATGTATTTCTTTTATTCTTTTTGTTGCTCTTTGGACAGTGTCGGCATCAAAATGTATAAATAAAAAGGAGCTTTCTTCTTTCAGGAGGCAGGCCAGCAGTGCACAGCAACAGACGGGGAAGGAGCAGCTCTGCATTACTTTACGTTACATAGTAAACTGCTTGCTACTTTGACATTTCAACACAAAAAGGACTTTAAACAGTAGGAATTCAGACTCTAACATCTTAACGCCTTCCCATAATCGGCCCTCGTCTACAGAAATAGCCTGCGCTCAATTCTGTGCTTTACCGCCACCATGAATCAAGATTTCTTTGCTGCTTTATCGCCAACCAGACTTAGACGTAGACAACTTTATTTGTCATTCGGTATGCACAAGTGCGTACAGAACGAAATTTCGTTTCGTACAGCTTTTGTAAATCACAGTAGAAGTTAAATTACAACCAAAAGGAGGACCTTAAATTTCGGCCAAAGGAAACGCTAACGAGGCGTCGGGAATGTTTGCGCTTCCTACCAGAAACATCTGAATCACCGCCGCCCAGGTTCCAGGGGAAGGAGGCGCTCCTGCAGTGGATCAAGATCAGACGACTATAAACCAAATTAATATGACACCGACTAAATCAATTATCAAACAAATGATAAACAGCCGTGCCTAAGTGGCTACCCGTGTAATCGCAAAAATCTACTTAACCCCAACCCTAATAAATATTCATCTGACGCCGGGGCTCTGAACCCCGGCAGCTACAGCGCTCCTCCCCTCCTCCCTCCTGCGCTCTTCATGAAGGAGCCATTATATTAGCGAGGGGGGGGGCACAATTAATCCATTTCTCTCCTTCCATGACAGCCTCAAAATATTCATTAGGGCCCGACTGCGCTGACAGGCCGCGCTTATCTTTTACCAGTGGCTTTACAATGCCCCGTGTCACACGTATGTTTGTCACGTCCCTCTTTATTGATTAGCTGCCAGATTCACTTGAAATAATTAAAAGATTATTTTACATATTTATAAACCCCCGCTGCCACGGCCCCTACTTAATTTTCCATTAGTAAAATGCAGCCCGCGCAGTGCGACGGGAGGGCCACCGCGCGGCGGGGGGTGGGAGGCGAGGGGGAAATGAGTAATCGCCATAATTGTAGACAGAAAGACAATAACCGCGCCATAAAAGCTGGGATTTTATGACCTGCTCTGGCAACGCTGTCTCTTATCGCAGGTCATGTCGGCCGCGGCGCTCGCAGATAAGGACACGCCGACACGAGGCTGGCTCTCTCTCCCTCTCCCTCTCTCTCTCTCTCTCTCTCTGTGTGTCTGACATTTCCAGAAAGCCCAGCAGATACGAGCTGAACAAGTCCCAATAGACTTGCTGGGGGGAAAATAGAGACTTGAGAGCGGCAGTACGTAGCCCGCATCCTTTGCTCCGCTGAATGCTTTATCAATACCAGGGGTGGCAAAAAGAGCCGCGGGCCGAGGACGGGAAGCAGGAATCTCGTGACCCCCGCATAGATTTTCCGCGTTTAGTGTGAAAAATGAGCCATAAAGCAAACATAAAAGTAATAATTTTCCCTCAAGGTCTCACCTCCAATCTGCTGCTAAGGGAAGAGTGGTCAGTCCCACGAGGGCCGACGCACTCCGGTGTCGTGGCGGTGTAATGCTCTGCTGCCCTCCGGACGCTCATACGCCCTTATTGGGTTTGATGGTGACGGTCTGGGGTCCAAAAAGGTTTTAAAAAGCAGGAAAATACATAAAACTGTGCTTTTAACCTAGCGTACGCCCCTCGTATTAAATAAAAAATGGGATGACACACAAGTTTACCCTGGTTTCCACTGGATTTAACAGACAGAGTCACAGCCAGGTGCTTCTGATTAAAGCACTCGGTTCATCGATCATCATCGTCGGTGAGGTCTGGGAACGGAAACACTGCAGCCTGAGTTCTTAGATGACCTCTGACCCATTGCCTCCCGTTATCTTCACCCCCCCGGTTCGTCAAGGTCAACGCTTGCGTATTTTCTGTGTGGGACTGTAAATGTTTGGATTCTGGGGCGATTGTGTTACGTCTTGTATAGGAATGCGCGAGAGGCGGTGGCCTCAGATTCAGAGGAGACCAGGGCTGGGAGAAGAAGAGGGGGCAGGCTGCGGCCTCGCCAGGGGTGTGATTACTTTATCTCTGCTCTGGTTCACAATGCAAAGCTGGAACTTGACGGAATCACCGTTTCCTTTTATTTGATAAGCAACGGAGGGATGAGTTATCAATATCGACAACAGAACGCCTCTATAAAATTCGGGGGCTTGGGCAGTTCGGGGTGAGAGACGTCGGCCACCAGTCTGTAAAGGATGATGATTTAGGCCTGTTCCAAACCGCGCATGAGTCCACCATGACCACCTCTCTTTACCAAACTGCTGAAGCTTGGTCCAAACAGTCATGTTCCCAAACGAAGCAGCAAATCTGCTAAATCATGGGGAATCATGGGTACTTTTTCACACACGTTTTTTTTATGAATTTAAAGTGTCCTGTCTGGCAATGTAGCATTAAGAATTGTTGTCTTAATGCTAAAAAGAGCCCAACAGGTTTTACTTTCACAAGTGGAGCCTAAACGCTTTCACCATACACTGCAAAAGGGGAACTCAAAGTAAGTAAGATTTTCTTGAAATGTGTGTATTTTCCCTTGTTTTGAGCAGGTAAATAAGACCATTTGCCAATGGAATAGGATTTTTGCACTCAAAATAAGAACAATTAATCTCCATCATCTTATTTCAAGTGCAGTATATCTAATGATCTTATTTTAGGGGTAAAAATACTCATTCCATTGGCAAATGGTCTTATTTAGCTGCTCAAATCAAGGAAAAATACACACATTTCAAGAACATTGTACTTACTGTTAGTTCCCTTTTTGCAGTGTAGTGCTCTGCTTGATGTCTGCATGCAAGAAGCTTTAGTATAATTTATGCGGGGAATATTTCATGTTATATGGACACTAAACAAGAAGGTAGAAGAGAGAAAAAAAGGGAGAAAAGGTGAAAAATAGAAAAATAGAGGAGATAAAAGGGAAAGAATGATACAACATCCTCATCTCTAAGTCATTTTAAAACCTACGAGAGACCAAATCATTCTTATGGAGTCCTGAGACTTAAAACCTTAAAACTGAAAGAGTTTTTTTTTTTACTATACCTCCTCAAAGAGAATGGGCGGATTATCGGGTTTATAACTTATTGCTCAAACAGTAAACCCTCATGTTTGCGTGTAAACCCAAAACACAGACTCATTACCACAGCTCCTGCTACATCAGAGCGGTCCGTCAGACGTTATTCCCACGTCAGGATCAAATCGTTGTGCCATAAATCAGACGCACGCTCTCATTGGCAGAGTCATAAGATCCACAGAAGACGCCAGAGACGAGCATCCGTCTAAACGCGCCCTGAATTAAAAGGGCAGCGGTGAGACGGATGAGGCGTCCAACGCATGCACCTCTGACGGATGTGGGGAGTCCAAAGACCTGTTGAAGGATCGGCCCCCATTGATATGCAGGATCTGGGCCTCGGGCAGCACCTTCACGGCCGCCTCTCTGCACAAACAGCCTGTTTGTCGAGGAAAACATTTTTTTTTGGGGGGTCAGAGATACAGATGGTGAAGCTTTAGTATTTTTTTGCCTCTCCAGAGCCCAGCAGCCGTCCTGAACCGCCATATGTGTTTGCCAAGCCCCCCTCCCAGAGCCATTGATTGAGTATTCAGAGTATTGAGCCACAGTGTCTATTATTCATCAGCTGCCGGGTAGGCCTGACTGGATACACAGACAAAACTCTCATTAAAACTTCCTCTGTCACTTCCTGTGATTTGAAAGCAGCCCGGGTGTCATGGGGGGGGGGAGGTGCTTGTCTCCGGGGTGAGAGGGTGCGGGACACATGGAAAAGACTGCACTGCCCGAAGAGGAAACGAGTAGATTGTAGTAATCACAAAGTGATTAAGACGTAGGTTACGTTTACTCTCCTCTTGGAAATAACCGGGGGGAAAAAACCTGCAGGAACATCGGTTTGCATTGCAAATCAGGACTTAAATTGATCCTGTGCAATTAATGAAACCAGCCAGGTCTGGGCTGGCCACTTTTTAAAACCTCCTTCTGACTAGTAATAAAAACAACAACTATATTGATCAATAAATTGGGGAGGGGGGGGGGGGGGATTCACAGTGTGCTGCATTTTCTGCATACTGGGTGCAAAACGGCCCACAAAGTCCAGCAGATGCAAGCTCAACGCGCCCGTTTCTCCGGAGGTCTGGGTTCTGAATTAGAAATAGGCAACAGCAGGAGTTTCAACAGAGCTTAGACAATTTAAATAGTTTGAGAAATGATTTGTAATGAGACAGAAAATAACCACGGACAGCTAAAAAAGGTGGCAGATGCTCAGCCATGAACCCACGACATGAGTAAAGTATGTCTTAAATGAATTTAAAGGTTAAAAGACTCCATGTGTTGCTTATTTGTTGCTCTTCAATGAACTGATCCTCTCTTCTATAATAGTACAACAACAATTCACTGGAAAAGATCAAATGGATGTCTTCAACATCCCTGTCCTTATTGTTGAAGGTCAGTGGTGCAGTTTTTAGCAGACCGTCTTTATTTCTATTTATGGTGCGATGCAAACAGCTTTGGTGTTTCAGTGCTGCCTCAAAAGTAAGTCAATATGTCTCGATTACTTCCTAAATTCATGCACATTAGCTCCTGTAAGCGTGGGGGAACTGTGCTGGAACAGAGAGAAGCTGTTTGCTGCAGGAGCAGATCTTCCTTCGCATGTAGTTTGAGAATTAGAAGGACGAGCAAACTCTGGTCTGCATTCAGATTTGTATAATCAAACACTAAACAACATCAAATACATATCTGGATGAGATTTGGTTGCTATGGCTCAGGAAAGGTGCAGAAACAACAACAAAAAAAAGAATTGTTTTGCATTTACACTAGAAAAAATGCGACAAAAACTAATTCTGAAAAATGTGCATAAAAAGGATAAATATTATCGGAAACACAAATAACGGTAAACATACCGTACATTGCACATTGTGTAATAACTGAAAACGGTCACAGGGCTGTTGCCCCAATATAGTGGATGGAAATAGATTTGTTAATGTGTCTTCTTGGTTTTCTTCATAAATTATGCAGTTAAAAAGGTATCAGCAATCAAATAAATGACAAAAATCAATATACTATTAATATGGTATTAATGATATGTGGTATGGTATTAATGATATTAATTAATATTAATTAATATTCCCGATCCAATTAAGGTTCAATATGGAAAAGAAATGCAACTGCAAAAGCCAAGTGGCTAAAAAATATAATGGACAAATGTGGAAAAAAGAATTACATGTTGCTGTTTTTGTGGTTGTCTGTGAAATTAAGTTATTTTGCATTTTACGAAGCAGTTTTCCATGAAACAATTAGTATTTAGACAATCGTATTTCCCCATTTGCACATATAATTGCGTAAAGTGATGCTTTTTAAATGAATGAGCTCAAACGTGCCGCTGTGCTGAGTTCTGTCAGCTGCTGAAGAAGCTTCAGCCTTTCAGGTCTGAAGATCTGAGAGACATTTTTATGGAAACTCAAGTGTAAAAAAAACAAAGAAATAAAATAAAATAAAACCTGTCCGGTTGTACGTCCCAAGGCCAGACTTCCTGGGTGTCACGTAGTGACCGTCTGTGGCAACTGGACCCCCCCCCCCCCCCCCCCCCCCCCACTGCAGCTGCGCGGATCGGTTCCGATATTTCAGCCCGGTTGACTTTCAAGGCTTTCTTTGCGGACTGTTTCCGGGCTTCCACTTCATTATTCTAAAATCTCCCAGAATGCAGAGCGACGCGCGCTCGTGATTGATCTGAAAACCACTGATTTTATTTTCTTTTGAGGAAAATATTATGGATGGGTCTAAACAAGGCATAATTGGCCAAACCCACGGCAGCGCCTGACCTGCCAACAATCCAGACCGACTCTCCCAAGGTTGGCTGCCTCCCTGGGAAATATTGTGCATTAATTTCATTTAGTCTCCCCTCCAACATTCAATGGTAGAAGTTAATTAAATTGCTTGTCCATTGTGTTCATCCACTTACAAAGTTAATGATATTGTGCCGGGGAATTAAAGAGCGTTTTATAAAGCGCTCGGGATGGGAGCTGGCAGGCACTACATTGCCCAGTTGAACCCTGTCAGTCGGCGGGCTTCTGGACCCCCTAATTAGCGGCGAAATGGATGCTTCCATCTGCCAATTTCCTGCCACGCTCATCAGTCGTGCAGTCGCTCCTCTAACCTGCCGGGCAGAGGGGTCTAAAGCAATAAAACCATCACAGCAGCTACATTCATCAAAAAAACAAGAAACAAAGTGAATACGAGTGTACATGATATGACTCAGACTTTGAAGCAGCTTCTGTATAATGCCATTTTTTTTTTTTTTTTACGCAGCCGTCTACGGCTTAATTCTGATGAAAGACTTTGATAACTTGGTTAAAAATCTTTGATACATACAGTAATAGCGCCTCTTTTTTTTTTTTTTTTTTTTGCCTGAGTGGATGGTTTGAATAAATATCTTCTGATGAATGTGGAAGGATGAAAAGTGATGCCAGCTTTGATGTAAAGCACGCTGGGCATCAGTTTTTTGGGCTTGTTAACAGAAAAGTGAAACGTCTAAACTCATTTATTTATTCATTCATTTATTTAAAAAAAAAAAGGAAAAAAAGGACAGGAGCGTCCCAACGAGTGAGGATGATTTATGCGAACGCTCAAACTAAAACCCGGCGGCATTAAAGCGGGTCATAAAAACTGGATCAAAGTGATCGGGACTGCATCTCTGGGGTTCGTGTCGACATATCGACCTTTTAACGAGGAAGAGAAAAAAGACGTTTTTGCTAAGCGGACGCCTACAGGAATTTATGGTTAAAGCAAAGTCAAAGGTGCTTTGCGTGCAACTTTGCACATGTGAAAACTGCAAGCTGGCGTAGGCATGAAAAAAGTGATCAATAATATTTGACCAAAGGTTTGTTTCCACTACAGTAACACGGTCTATTTAAATGATAGAAGAAAAAAAGATATTATATACCTTTTTCACTCTGCTGAGTTCTCCTACTGTTCTCCAATTTCACATTATTTGTAGTTATTTCAACTTTTAACTTTATGTTAGCTCTTGTCTTTTTTCTTTTCATAGTAGGTACATCTGGTTAGCTGTGACATCATCCAGGGGAGGCAGATCATCTATTACCATCTAACATAGAAAGTACTCCTGGATCAATGTGTGACCCCCAGTGGGTCGAGGCAGATGAGCGTTCACACTGAGCCTGGTTCTGGTTCTGCTGGAAGTTTAAAGGGGAGTTTTCCTCTCCACTGTCGCTTCATGCATGCTCAGTATGAGGGATTGCTGCAAAGCCATCAGCAATGCAGACGACTGTCCACTGTGGCTCTACGCTCTTTCAGGAGGAGTGAATGCTGCTTGGAGAGACTTGATGCAACCTGCTGGGTTTCCTTAGAGAGGAAATGTTTTGACCAATCTGTAGGATTTGATTGAATTTGACTTTGGAAAGTGCCTTGAAATGACATGTATCATGAATTGGCGCTATATAAATAAAACTGAATTGAACTGAATTAAATATGTTCCTTGCTTTTTGCATCATTCCCCCAGGTATTTATACGATTTGTCATTTCGTGATGAGTCTTTGAGGCCTACTTCATTCTTATCTTTTGCTCCCTCCACAGATTCTCTCTCAGATTGAAGGCCGGACTTTGACTGGGCCATTAGACATTACCTTCACTCTTTAGGGCCGTGTAGATGACTTCAAACCAAACTGGCAGGGGGTATGAATAATTTTAAGCTCAGCTGTACGTATAAAACCATTCCCCCCTGGAAACAACAACGAGGACAGTCACTGACTGCAGAGTCGTAAATTGCCGCAGTTAAATGGAGCTTTTAAAGATCTTTCAGCCTACTGGTTTACACAACTCTCTATTAAGACGGTCCGGGTCCCCTGATGAAGCTCAGGTCAAAATGGAGCGGTCCACAATTAAATTAAGATGCATGCACGACCTCCAAACTTCGTTTAACGTCCATTCATTAATAAGAGCAAAGAGAAATATGAGGAAAATTAAAGGTTCTGAGGAGAGATTTAGCTTGCTAACAAGGTCAACTCCTCAGCACTAAGTGTATCAGACATCTGCGACTGGGCATGAAAAGACCTTTCTTCCTTCCTCGCAGGAAGAGAGTCTTCTAAAAGCAATCTTCAAATGACCCGCTGATCTCCGGGGCTCGCATAAATAGTCACTTTCTCTAAATGACGATGCCGTCTTGGCTCGACAAAAATCATCGTTTTAAGAAGGGGATATGAAGATGATGAATATTTACCTTATTAGATTGTTGCTAAAGATGAAAAATCAAAGTCTGTACAACTGAGATGGCCATTAGAAATTAAAATGACATTACATCCTCCCGATATTCTCTGCCACCGCTCGCTTGCCAAACCCATTATTCAATTGTTTCAGATGTCGGGGATACAAAGTCTTTAATATACTTATGCTCATTAATGTAAATCATATTTGGCTATGGATGTCCAATAATCAAAAAGAATATTTCAACTTGTAATTTCCCATCTATAAAAGCATTCCCATTAGCGAAGGAGGCTCCATGGAAACGACAGCTCCTTGAGCTCATTGATTTTTGCTCTTCTTCTTCTTCTTTTCATTTTTATTTCTTTCCACATTCCTCCGTTTTGGAAAGGCTGCTAATGTTGTCATGGACTGTTCATCAATCTATATTTTTATCTGATTCAATAACGCGCCTATTCATGCGGTCTCATTTGTGAGGGATTTGATTAAATTAGGATTACACAGGCCGCGGGGAGGCTGGAAGCAATATAATTTTAACTGATTGCTGGAGTCATGTCAAGAAGTTTGTAAAAAAAAAAAAAAAAAAAAAAAAAGTTTGCCGACTGAAAGTACAACTTATTTATTTCAATTCGTTTATCTTGATTTAGCTTCCTTAACATTTTGATTTCAAAATTCCTGATTTTTTTTTCAGTCAACGGCGATCCAAATTAAAGCTCAGTACAGATGACGGAGGCAACAACTTCCTCTGAATATGTATATTCGATGTGAAGTAGTTTATTTTAGGAATTCAGGAATATTTAGTGGTAAAAGGTTCGGGACGATGGACGGTGATTCCTCTCGGTTTATGAGCTGAGCACAAAGGTTGTCCCCTTCACGATGAATGACGGCATGATGGATGGTTCGCACGGAGGATGAGCCAAAGACCGGACTGGGCATCTGATTAGTTCGGAATGGAGACGTTCCGGATACGTTCCGCAGGAAGGAAAAGACCGGACACAACCCAGAAGTCGCTTTCTGTTTCGTGGCAAGAGTCGCCGAGAAGACGGATGGACGGATTTCAGTTTGGACCGTGTAGGACCCCTCGTTTTAGGTGTTTAAGCTAACTGTAAAACACCTGGTGGCGCGGGGACCCTTTGGTCCGTACAGACGACATCGGTGCCGATTGTCCCAGAGGACGCTGGGTGAAGGAGCGCCGACGTCAGCGGCGGCATGAATCAGTCGCCGTCCGTTCAGCTGCTGCTTTGCGGCTCACTCAGCCGGCCTTGCGGTGACAAAGTGTCATCCTTGGCTGTCCAGCGAGAAACGGCTCTTTGGCTCGGAGCGATATTAGTTTGCCACATCTTAGTGGCATTGCTTTGTCACGTGTGAGAGGAATCTATCAAGAAGGTCTCCATTTCTCTGCATCCAGAGCCTCTCCTCCTCCCTTAGCAGACACACAACTCTTCCCGGATGACAAAAACACGTGTAGATCATGAGCCATCTCATGAAACATTTATAGAATATGACAGCTCCCGGCTTTCTGGCAGCGACTGCCGACCTGCTGCGTCTCCGCGGACAGAGCCTCGACATCTCCGGACGCCGAGGCCAAGCAGCCCCCTGCGCCGCCGGAGGAGACGCTTCGGCTTCGGGGGTCATGTTCAGAAAATGTTTTAGTTTTTTTTTTTTACCCCCTGGGATGTATTAAAAAAAATAAGCAGCTTTCTGTCTGCGTGCTGTCTGGGTATGAGCAGAGGCGTTCTCGCAGCACAACAGTGACCACGGGAGCGTGAAGCTTTAGGGGAGTCTGCAGGAGCACATGCAGCGGCTCGTCTCAGGCTAAGACGCCCGTCCGGTGCCTCTTTGTGGCCTTCTTTGTCTTTATGTAAAAACCAATGCTCTCCAATGATGTGTTATGTAAAATTCCCAGAGGCTTGATTTAAATGGTTGGATATCCGCCATGCTAGCTTAGTTATACTCCAGTGCATCGGCCCTGAGAGCACAGGGACGCTGCATAAAAAGCAAATGTAAATGCAGCCTCAGCTTCTTAGATAACAAGAAATTATGTCATGCCTTTTTTCGTCTTATTGTATTATTATAATAATAAATAAAAAAGAGGGACTTTTCTCGCGCAGATGTTTCTTTTTATCCGTACAATCTCTGCATCCGGACTTTTCCCCCGTGCCCCCGCCCCTCCCGATAGACAGCTTTAAGGAACCAGGGAGCCGGGGTTCGGTGCCAGGAGCAGGAGTGGCAGCAAAACCCACGTCTGCTCTGCTGTAAACATCCCGCAAACAGAGACGTGGGAGGAAAAGAGGATTTGGAAGGGGGCCCGTGCAGGCCTATCCGCAGCAGGTTTCCTGCTTCGAACCCCTTTCAGAGCTCCGCCCATGACCAGGTGCCACCGTATTGTCCATCGGCGCACCACAGTGTGAAAGCGTAGCGTGCGTCCGCTTCGTTTGAGGGAGTCCAGCCGTGCAGGCGCCTCTACGGACAAAGGTGGTCACAGGCCTTCAGCATTTCCGCATCTTACCGGGTTACAACACCAAACTGTGACGTCTTTTCTATCACGGTTTTATGAGATACACCGACATCGTTGCTTTGAAGATTTGAAGTGTGGCACAGATCTGTTTCTTTGATGCCCATGAAAAAAAATCGAGTGCAACTAATTGTGTCCAGAAGACATGTGATTAGTAAATAAGGCGTCAGAGGTTTGACAGAAAACATTAGTGAACAGACAGCATCGTGATTCTGGAGGCGCTGAAGAGCTGGGCACTCCACATATCTGGTTTTTCTGACAAGACGAACAAAACAATTGAAAAAAGTCCCAAAAATAAACATTTTGGCAACTATGCAAAATTCTGTACACACCACACCCATGGTGAAGCATGGTGGTGGCAGCATCATGCTGTGTGGATGCAGCTTTTAACTTTTTGTTCTCTGTCATTTTTTTTCTCTTCATAGAAGGTACACCTGGTCTGGCGTTCTGTTAGCTGTGACATCATCCAGGGGAGGCAGATCATCCTCTATTACCCTATAACATAGAAAGTACTCCTGGATCAATGTGTGCTTCTGTGCTTTCTGTGTCTCTGCTCTGTCTTCTCTAAGCCCCAGTGGGTCGAGGCAGATGACCGTTCACACTGAGCCTGGTTCTGGTTCTGCTGTTTAAGGAGAGTTTTCCTCTCCACTGTCGCTTCATGCATGCTCAGTATGAGGGATTGCTGCAAAGCCATCAACAATGCAGACGACTGTCCACTGTGGCTCTACGCTCTTTCAGGAGGAGTGAATGCTGCTTGGAGAAATTTCATGCAACCTGCTGGGTTTCCTTAGATAATTATTTTGACCAATCTGTATAATCTGATTGAATTTGACTTAGGAAAGTGCCTTGAGATGACCCGTTTCATGAATTGGCGCTATATATAAATAAAAAAAAATTGAATTGAATTGAAATTGTTCAGCAGAGACAGGGAAGCTGGTCAGGGTTGATGGAAGATGGATGACGCTAAACACAGGACCTGTTAGCTGCTAAAAAACAACTTGAAACCCTTCGGATCCCTCGTGTTAGAAGAGCCGAGTCAAAGTCAGGACCCAGTGGTATGAACACAAACCACAGCTCCCATCTCTGCTTTGGGATTTGGGACTCTTAAAAACTGATCACATGTTGTTGTTTTTTTGTTTTTTTTTTAGCAAGTAAGCATAGTCAGCCCGGTTGCATAAAACTAATCTATAATTAGAGCTGCACAATGCATAAAATCACAATGAACAATACCACATAGGACTGGTTGAGTGCAATATTTGGCAGGATGCTATATTTAAGGCACCTGCATCCAACCGGATGACTGACATAGTACAGATTATGTCGGGGACTTTGTGCAATGGTAAAAGAGTGAGAAAAAATGTGGGTTAAACATCATTAATGTCATTTATCAGAATAATGTATGTTCCTGATATTGCTTATAACCTAAGTAAGTGTAAAGAAAAAGAAGTGACATAAAGGCTAGTACTCAATTACTGGGTTTATTGGTATCATTATGAACTATTAATCTAATCTTTGTAATTAATTAGATTTTTCTCAATACAATAAGGTTGACATCAGCTCATGCGATTAGCCACAGGTTGCTGCAGACTCATTTTTACAAAATCTGCTCCAGTTTCTCAGGTCTACACGTTTACTAGACTAGGAGGACAACATTCGGCCCTCTCTGACATTACATAATTGCCTCATTTCCACTTGGCCAAGCACCGCTTTGAAAAGTTTCTTTTTCTTCATCAGAAAATGTAATTAGGCTGTTAAAATTAAGATCTTGAATTTAAGTGAAAGAGCAGAAGATCTGATTTAATTAGAGGGCTCTTTAATGAGCTGCTAATTTGCCACATCATGGTGCACACAGGGTGCCATTGTGGCTTGAACTTGAGCAGGAACCCTGGCTGACTGGGTCACCCTTTGTGTTAGATTAGTTCCCACTTGTCAGACATTATTCACTGCAACATGGTTATGCTTCGCTTTTGCCTTCATGAGACACCACCTGGGTATGCTCCGGGGGTCACGCCGAGGTTTCAGAGCGCTGATCTATGTGAGTGTCTAACTTTTACCAAACAACAACTACACGTCCCTACTGATTAAAGGTTTAGGCGTCACGGTGAAAGGCTGAGCCGATTCCACAGCACGACCTCTGAGGGTCGATCATGAAAACCTTCGCTACGCAGAGTCTGAGAGAAAGCTCAGAGCTTTTTAGGACGGCGGTTCTCCAGAGTTCTCAGTCGTTCTGAGTTATAAAGGTGAGGGAGGGAGGGAGGGAGGGAGGGAGGGAGGGAGGAAGGAAGGAAGGAAGGAAGGAAGGAAGGAAGGAAGGAAGGAAGGAAGGAAGGAAGGAAGGAAGGAAGGAAGGAAGAAGGAACGAACGAACGAACGAACGAACGAACGAAGGAAGGAACGAACGAACGAACGAACGAACGAAGGAAGGAACGAACGAACGAAGGAAGGATAGATAGAGGGATGTATGGAGGGACGGACAGGAACAAAGGATTGACGAAAGGAAGGGATAGAGGGAGAAACGGAGGAAGGAAGGAAGGAAGGAAGGAAGGAAGGAGGGATGTATGGAGGGACGGACAGGAAGGAAGGAAGGAAGGAAGGAAGGAAGGAAGGAAGGAAGGAAGGAAGGAAGGAAGGAAGGAAGGAAGGAAGGAAGGAAGGAAGGAAGGAGGGATGTATGGAGGGATGTATGGAGGGACGGACAGGAACAAAGGATTGACGAAAGGAAGGGATAGAGAGAGAAATGAAGGAAGGAAGGAAGGAAGGAAGGAAGGAAGGAAGGAAGGAAGGAAGGAAGGAAGGAAAGAGGGATGTATGGAGGGACGGACAGGAACAAAGGAGTGACGAAAAGAAGGGATAGAGAGAGAAACGAAGGAAGGAAGGAAGGAAGGAAGGAAGGAAGGAAGGAAGGAAGGAAGGAAGGAAGGAAGGAAGGAAGGAAGGAAGGAAGGATAGAGGGATGTATGGAGGGATGTATGGAGGGACGGACAGGAACAAAGGATTGACGAAAGAAAGGAAGGAAGGAAGGAAGGATAGAGGGATGTATGGAGGGACGGACAGGAACAAAGGAGTGACGAAAAGAAGGGATAGAGAGAGAAACGAAGGAAGGAAGGAAGGAAGGAAGGAAGGAAGGAAGGAAGGAAGGAAGGAAGGAAGGAAGGAAGGAAGGAAGGAAGGATAGAGGGATGTATGGAGGGATGTATGGAGGGACGGACAGGAACAAAGGATTGACGAAAGGAAGGAAGGAAGGAAGGAAGGAAGGAAGGAAGGAAGGAAGGAAGGAAGGAAGGAAGGAAGGAAGGAAGGAAGGAAGGAAGGAAGGAAGGAAGGAAGGATAGAGGGATGTATGGAGGGACGGACAGGAACAAAGGATTGACAAAAGGAAGGAAGGAAGGAAGGAAGGAAGGAAGGAAGGAAGGAAGGAAGGAAGGAAGGAAGGAAGGAAGGAAGGAAGGAAGGAAGGAAGGAAGGAAGGAAGGAAGGAAGGAAAGAGGGATGTATGGAGGGACGGACAGGAACAAAGGATGACGAAAGAAAGGAAGGAAGGAAGGAAGGAAGGAAGGAAGGAAGGAAGGAAGGAAGGAAGGAAGGAAGGAAGGAAGGAAGGAAGGAAGGAAGGAAGGAAGGAAGGAAGGAAGGAAGGAAGGAAGGATCTATGGATGGACACATGGATGATGGATAGATGTAAGGATGGATTGATATTTTTAATACTGGAAAAGAACAACGGGGCAGTTTTTCCATTTTAATGTCCTCAGATTGTTTTTTCCGTACTTCCACATCTGGAATATCCCAGTAAAAACCGGGTAGAAACTCTGCTCTGCAACTTCTTCGCTAAACGACTGAAAACACTGCAAACCAGGCCTTTTACACAAAACGCTGTAAGGGTGAGTGAGTCAGACTCACTTCTGCATTGAAACGCAGAGGCGACGCATCATCAGCAACCACAGGCTCCGCCCACAAACGCGCACACACAGCAGGAGGAAGTAATCCCGAGCAGGGCTGCTGCCTTTGTGTTTGAGCCGCCCATCGTCTGCCAGAGCCCCTCTTACCTGCGACCCCACCAGAACCTCACGGTGCGCGCTTTAATTTTCAAAACAAAAATCAATCGCTCAGAGGACAAGACAAGGAGACAGGCACTCATGAGGACGGCAGGCTGGACCCCAAGTCCCACTGGAAGCGGATTGCTGGTTTTATTGGTAATGGTTTAAGTGAAGGTGGCGGTGAGGAGAGAGACAATTTGCAACATGACATTTTTAAAACCTGGAAGCGGGCAAACAGTGATGATATTTCTGCCACAGTCCCCCCGTCTCCCACCACCTGCGCTCGGCTGAAGGGATGTCCGTAAATAAGCTGCCGCTCCAACCAAACTACGCCACTCATATGCTCCCTGGTGGCACCGGCCACCAGGGAGCATATGAGAGCAATTAGTTCAACAAGATGGGAGTTCGAACGGCAATACGATGCCTGCAGTCAAGGGCAAAAGGGGCATATGACTTCAAATTTCCCAGCCATGTGGCCGTTTCATTTTTGCTCCTCTATTTATAAACTGCCTGGATGAACAGACCGGCAAGCATTCCCCAAAAATCCAATTATGGAAATTACGAGCCCAATAATGAACCCGGCTCTTTCACTTAAAAGCTTTTGGCCTCCTATTTCCTAATGAAGAGCAAGTGAAAAATGATCCAATAATGGAACAAATGGCCCTTATGAGCCATTATTATGCAGTACATAACATAAACATGGCAAGAGTATTGGGTGAACATCTAAAGATGTGAATAAACTGTCCACAGTGGGGACGGAGCGGCGTAATGACAGCTGCAGAGGGACGTGCATGCGGAGCTTGGGACGCCATTGCTCTGACAACGAACCCAGTCCAAAGCTGGAGGCAGGGTGACTGAGTGTGTGTCTCTAAAACGGTCTATGCGTTTAAAATGTGCTGCACAATACCTGCTAATTCTATTAAGTGCTCCTGCGGTGCGGCCGTGTGGTTGTGGTTTGATGTAAATGGACGGCTGGTTGACTAAACAATGCAATAGCATTAGAATAAGATGATTGGATGACAGAGTGGGGTAGAGAGGCCCGCGCCCGGCCACCCTCGGGCCGTGCCAAGTCCATTACGCGTATTGGAGGCTTCTTGATATCCGTCACGGATAGGGTAGTCAGGTAGGAGAAAGAGGGTGGTGTTTGGCCTTCATCGTCAGGATGGCTTCCACCTCCCGACATCTGGGCGCAGGTAATCCAATCATTAAGGGACCTAAAGGGGCCTTTAGGCTCACGGATATACTAGGCGCCTCCAGGCTCAAGGGCAGACATGGACTTTAGCCAAGCACCGTCCACGCAACTGGAGACCAGGTCAAGGGATAAGAGATTTCAGCCATGGCTGGTGCAACGAAGTACTGCCAACCTACCAGAGCATCTTAGAAAGATTTCTAACCCAGAGGTTTCATATTCCAGCCATGTTTTTGTCGGTGAATGGTCGCCACAGAGACTGTGATAAACCGTGTTTATCTCAGTCCGTCCGTCCGTCCGCCGACTCTGACCGTCTTCTCTGCCACTGGTGACGAAAAGCAGCATCCCTGCAGCATGATGCTGCCACCAACACGTTTGCTAGGAGGATGGTGAGTTCAGGGGCGACGTGCGGCGCTGATGTTCTGCATGTAGATTAAAGAGGTGACTCCTAAAGCCAACAGGCTGTATTGGGTCTTAAATTGGGATATAGGAGTGAAAGGGGACGTATTTCTCTATTAAAATCTCCCCTTAAATTTGTGGCTGTAATGACTTTTTGTCTGATTCTCTGCTCTACAAACATATATTAGTGTAAAGCTGGGAATTAGCAGCTTCTTGTGTCGTTACACAACTCACCGTATAACCTCGTTCTCATTGGACCCTCATTCTGAGTCGTTTAAAGCACTTATGCAGTGTGCGATTGTTTGAGTGCATTCACTGGAGACGCGAGTCGAGAGGTTGTTCCCACTGCTTTAATTGGTTCACAACACAAGAGCTCACCACAGGATTTGTTCAGACTGCAGAGAAATTGCGTGGATTTATTGTGAAGATCCCCCCCTCCCCCCCAACCCCCTGATATTAAGCAGCGGTGCGTGACACTGGGCTCCTGCGAGAAGATCGATGCCCCGAGGAGGACGCATCTTTGTCAGAAAGCTCGCTGAGCCACCATGAAGGGGAAAATCACGAACCGGCACTTCCACCTATGTGGGGGATGTTTGGATTACAGGCTGAAGATGCGTCCCCCCCCCCCTCCCTCCCTCTCTACATGACACCTTCTATGGGGCAAGGTGTTCCCAGAGGAAGGAGGGGACATCTATATACACTTAGGCAGGAGAAAGGTCAGGCTGCCTGAATGTGCCTGGCAAACAGGCAGCGGGGGTCCGGGGGGCCCGGGGATGAATCACAGGAGAATTGGTGCATGGCAGTGAATGAATAACCCGCCATGTCTCCCCAAACCCCATTATTTCCCTGCTTCTCCGGCGGGGCCTGAAATTCATGTCTGCGCATGCTGCCAGTTCATTAGGGGAGGGATGTCATTCCTCTTCTGGCTGCGGCAGGACAGGCCTAGGCGGGCCCCAGGAGGACCCCGGCCCTGTTTAATTCCACATCAAGCGCTCCACCGAGGGCCTTAATCTGTGCTTGGGTGATCAATACCATATCAGTGTAAATTAAAACGACAATTTTAAAGCAATTAAGCCAGTTAATGCTCGATTCAAATGTCGTTATTGGGCTGACGAGAGGCACACGGAAAGTCCTGGGTGTATGACGGGTAGTTTTGGGGGGAAGGGGGATGGGGGTGGCTTTTTAAGGGTGGGCTAAATTATGAGCTGTGTCCACAGTGACAGGTAAACTGCTTTAACTGGCACGGCACAATGTTGCAACCAGAGCGAGAGAGCTTAACAAAAGCAGATTAACTCTCCACCCATGCCGGCCCAGAGACCCCTCCAATTTCAGAGGACGATAACCCAATTGTTCAAATCTGATTTGTGCAACCAAACCCAATTATAGCCATATTAGATGAGAAGTGGCAGGGAGAGAACGCTTGCTGTGGGAGGCAGGGTAAATAGAGCGGGTGGAAGGGGGCGGGAGAGGGTGGGGAGGAGGGGGGGAAAAAAGGGACGTTACACAATAAAAATGCACTTAACTATAGAATCAAGCCGCGCAGTAATTGTGTGATTGGATTATTTTCATCTCCCCTCCTGCGCTCGGCTTTTGAAAGGCTATTTGGAGTCATTGTTGGAGGGAAATAAATGAGACCCAACATTAACCTTGTCCCCGTGTGCGTCCTGTCTCAAGTGAGGTGACGTGGAAGTGAAAAGGAAATGAAACGATAACGTCGTTGGCCGTTAATGCGTCCGACTAACAACCCGCAGCTGTCGCGGTTTTACTCCTCTTATGGTGAATTAACAAATTACAACCAATCGCACGCAGGGAATATCAGCCGTTACAGTTCCCTCGTTTTCCTCAAGCAGTGGAAAAAAAAGGTGAAAAGATGTAGAAGAATTAGCTAAAGCGTGCATTTTGAGGCCATTTGTATGTGTAACACCTTGTGTATTACACATCCTGTTGTTTTTGGCTAGCCGGTCAATTTTGAATTACAAGTGCTCTGATCAGGTTTTTACCACACAGGCAGATTCGGCCCGTTTGAAAAGAGACCAGCATTCAATGCCAGATTATTGAGATTGTTGGTAAAAGCCCAACAACAAAGCAACTGCATGGCCTGTAATAGATTTTCTGCAAACTGTGCACATGAAAAAGAGAAAGGTTGGCCAACGCGATATCCTCCAGACCTATCTGGAATGATAATTAAAGCCACAGAGTGTCACTGGAAATGATCACACTACCCCATGAAGCACTCAGACACTCTAATGAAGCGGCTAACAGAATTTCACCCTGTGAAAGAGGCCTGTGTCCCTTAATTAGA
The DNA here is from genome assembly GCA_037039145.1 of Fundulus diaphanus. Lineage (NCBI taxonomy): Eukaryota > Metazoa > Chordata > Actinopteri > Cyprinodontiformes > Fundulidae > Fundulus > Fundulus diaphanus. Next base: position 47,734,055 of record CM073121.1, on the reverse strand, counting down.
AGCTAACGAGTCACGTGTTGACAAACCAAGAGGAAGCGCAGTGATTAAAAAGATGGCTGGAGGCCGGGGGCGACGGATTAGTCACGGAAGTGTCCGTCACTGTTCATGGTAAACAGCCGTCACAAGACGGAGCGCCTCAGTGACGGGACGCCACGCCGTTGCGTGAATTATTGGCCGCCATCTTAGCGAACGGTGTAATCGTCATCGGTGAACGATGGGAAATGTCCGGGAGATATTAATGACTGCAACGCACCTAGACGTGAGTCAACGTTTGGGTTGGCAGCGTGAGCCGAGAAACAATCGACGCGGTCAAACTGCGAGGCACAAACCCAAAGCTCTGTCAGCAGCAATCAGCCCCATGAATTATTAAATAGGTGCCAATAGTGATCAGGTCGGAAAAAAAACAAAAACAAAGGCAACCTGCTAGTGCTTAATTAGCAGGGCGGGTGTCACCATGTATCCCTGATCAGGCAGGACAAAGGACACCCAAAGGGCCTGAAAAAAAAGGCACCGCAACATACTGGTTAGCGTCCAAGCGGTCCGATCCATCACACTGTCCGTAGACTGGTGTTAGGAGGAGCCGGCTCGTATTAATTATCAGCTCATTTAGGCGGATCGGGGGTGTCGGGGGCGGGAGGCTTTCGCTTTTCTTTGATCAATGTAACTGATCGCTGTTAGCGAACTCCGCTGAGGGTGATTAAGGTCAGTTCTGCCTGGCATGCTCCCTCCCAGAAGAGGAACCTTCTGGGAACCGGGAACACCTTGGTGACTGGATTAATCGTTCGTTTTCAGCCACAGAGACGGTTCCCAAGCACGCTAGCAAAGGACTGATCGTTCAAAGCTTTGACAATATAACACGCCCGAAACAAACAGATTTATAAAGGCTCCACAATTAATGTGTGTGTGATAATATACCAGTTTAATAAGCAGTAATCATACGGAGGCTGAGTAGAAGCGAGAACAAACACAATCCGATTCTTCAAGTGTTACAGGGACTCATGATTTAACACACAAACAATCAAAAAGCATCCAACCATCCATCGATCGTGGTCTGTCATTTCAAGATCAGATCAATTTCCACTGACAAGCAAACGGACAGTTGGTTGGACGGACATTAGACATTAAATGGGATCCACTTTCAGCATCATGTGGGTCTCGCTGTGAAGACTTCATCAGAACGAAACGCTTTGGATGGACGGGAGGACGCATGCAGAGGAGAGGGTCTGCGAGAGAAGAAGGCTCTCAACAGGCAGAGAGATTATGGAAATCAAAGCTAAGAGATCAGCTAATGGGAAGATAATGGCCACTGACTGCTGGGGTCAGCCGGACCATGCAAATGAAGAAACTATAGCTGGTGGCGGAGGGGGAATCGATGCGTATGGACAAAGCGCCGCCCAGAGACGGCCCTGCATCAGCGGCGCTTCACCGACACGTATGTGTGTGCGCCGCGACGCAGAGGACCGCCCACAGGCGCACACTGAACAGAGCGAGGGCCCCAAGCCAGCAGACAGAAGTGAGCTTTCAGCAGGAGGGCCGAGTCAAGTGGGGAAGAGGAGATATCGCCAGCTCCGGCCCCTGCTCCCTCTCGCTGATGTCAACAGCCGGCGTGCGATTGTCCCCCACGCCTGGCTCTCATCCCCGCTGACACCGCTCTGAGAGGCTACGCTGCGTCACACAGCTAGTCCGCCCATCCTGGCCCCCCGAAAAAGAAAAAACACGCGCGCCCGTGTGTGGGCGATCAATAAAAGCTGCGAGCAGGACAGCCAAGCGTTGCGACGGCGTTTAGACACACCAAGTAGTTTATTTTCCCCCGGCCTGCACAGTTTGACATCCACCTACTGGGTGGCGTGGAAATTAACCTTCCCCAGACGTACACGACAAAGAGAGCGTCATAAAACACAATCGGAGGGGACACGCGCCGGCTTTCGCAATCAAACTAAATTAAACATCTCCTCTCTTAAATGTCAGAATACCAATTCTGAGCGTGTCAGAAAAAATTTCAATTTCAGGTGGGAGGACTCTGCCTTCTCCCGCGGCTGGCCTCTCCCCTCTCATTTTCATTCCTGCCCGCTCGGCACGGCCATCCATCAGGGTCTGGGCAGAGGACACCTCCCGCCTGCTCACAAATGCATGGAGCAAGCAATAAAATTAACCTTGTGGCAATTGTTTTCCCACCCGTTTGATGGCCCTCGTGTCAGCTCATCTGTTAAGACGGAAAGGCATAAAAAAAAAAAAAAAAGGGGGGGTGGAGGGGGGAGTCATGCTGGGATGTGAACAAAAATGACGACTTAGTGGAGAAGGGTTGGACCCTGAATAGAGCCAAGCTAATGCCAGATTATGGAGTCAAAACGCAATCAATCAGCGTTAGAGAGTATCTGAAAAGACGGTTGCTTGTTGATTTGTGTTTGGGAACGATGCAGAGCAGGAAGTTAGGCGAGTGAGCAGCAAGACGGTGCAAATGTACCGCTACCACTTAAGCCTTTTATGTGGCAAGCGCAAATTTCAAAGACATTTCACTGGGAATTTAGGTGGCAGGCCAACACACCGTAGTTTCTAACTGCACAACTGGGAAATTACACAAAGCTTTTAGAACTTTTGAACATATAAAATGCTGTGAAGTGTGATACGCACATGCATTCACATTAAAATGCTACGTGTGGCAGACAGCTAACACCTACACCACCCCTACGTTGGAACATGGTGGGGGCAGCGTCATGCGAGAGAATGAGAAAGTTTTTCTTTAGCAGAGACAGGGAAGCTGCTTGGAGCAGACAGGAAGATGGACGCCCCGAATTATGGAGGAAACGCTTCAGATCGCGGTGGATGGAGGTTCAGCCTCCAGCAGGACAACAGCCCAGACCATAGAGCCAGAGCTGCAATAGGATAGTTGTGATCAGAGAATCTGAAAAAACTTTTCCATCTAAGGATACGCAGCAGATTGCATTGAGTCATTGACCTTTGCATTGTGTCGCTGACTTTGCAGCAATCCATCATACTGAGCATGCATGAAGTGACAGTGGAGAGGAAAACTCCCCTTTAATAGGAAGAAACCTCCAGCAGAACCAGGCTCAGTGTAAACACTCATCTGCCTCGACCCACTGGGGGTTAGAGAAGACAGAGCAGAGACACAGAAAGCACAGAAGCTCACATTGATCCAGGAGTACTTTCTATGTTAGATAAATAAATTAAGACAACTGAGGTTGGGCTTACAGAAACCCAGAGACAAAATACATCACAATCTAATTGAGAACCTGCCAAAACTATGGTCCTCTGAAATAGGATTTTTATTTGTATTTTTATTCCATTGTATTGTTTTTTTCTATTTCTTACTTGCACATTCCCATGTTTTACAAACCAAACACATTGTTTAACCTAGAAAATTATCTGATCATGTAAATACTTTCTGTACTGTAACTGGTTCAGCAGAAGAAGAAAGAAAACTACATTTACTGAGGTTTTTAATGTGTTTGTACAACTCTTAAAGCTCCACCTGTGATTTATTTACTTTTTTATTTTAAAAAAGTCAGACATTTTATTTGTAGGTACAGAAAGTCCTTATTTAAAATTAAAAACAAAAACATTTCCAATATGAGCTTAAAATTCCCACAGCACTTCATCAGTATTACGCGGCGTGCGATCAACGCCGCCTGCCAATCAATCCTGGAGGCTCGTCAGTGACTGACCAATCAGAGATCGCCATTTGTCCCAAAGTGAAACCTGCGGCAGCTGCAGGCCCTTCCCCTCCGACAACATCACCGGGATTTTTTTATTACAGACGCGTTGCGTTCAGAGGGATTTCGTTAAAAAACATTGGTGAAAATGGTTAAATGGTGCAATTAAGACACGTTATCCTGAACGTTTAGAGGTTGGAAAACAGTTTCTTGCTTTTCCCAAAATCTGAAAGGTGTCTGGAAAAGTCTAAAAGAAGGATAAAGGCCTGCAGCCGACCTCATGAGCAGCTGAACACAACAGGAACGGCCACATGTTCGTCTGTACGAAAGTAACTCCATTTTTCTTCTCAGTTACATTATATGCTCTATGGTTAAATTAGAGGGTAACGCGTGACGCTAGTTCTGCTGTGTTTTATGTGTTTTAGAGACATGGATGTTGCATTTTGCACAACGCGTTAAATAGGTAAAGTCATTTACTCCCCTAACACAGAAATTCACTGAATATTCGTACCATGGAGGGTTGGATTGCAGCAGGAAAACATCTGCTGCAGTCTGCAGTAAAAGTTTTAAGTTACTTATATATATTTTAAATGGCTATAAGCTGGGTGTATAAACTTGGGTTTTAACGTCAATTTGTCCAAGGTTACCTTGAAATAACTTTACTGACATGATTAGCAACTGGCTAATGTTGGTAGAAAAGGCAAAAAATGCCTCTGGTGACACCGTGGGATTCACTATCACCGCCACTGATGTTGGTTAGGTCCGCCCGGGGTACACTTCCACGTGGGTCAGAGCGATCTTACAGTCGCCGTCACGTCAATTGTGATTGTGCTTTACCCAACAAAGTCACCAGTAAGAATATTACGGAGAATATTACGGAGAAATTCCTTTTCCTTTTTTTATTTTGAGAATGACAAATGTTTTTTTCTTATCAGAATTTCTGTCCAGCCTTCTCTGCTCCCACACAGGGTAGACTGTGATTCAGGGTTGACTGTTTCTGAACGCTGCTACTCATGTCGTAACACCGCCCTGTTTATTTGCAAAGGACTCGGGACAAATAGCCACAACAAATCATCGGAGTGCTCATCGTGCTTTTCTGAGGATCTTTGCACAGGGAGCTGTTTGCGAAGCTTTCAGGTTAAAATCAGCTTGCTCCGTTTGGTTTAATGACTTGTTGATAATTCAGCTCTTGTTTCACTTGCAGTTCCAACTAACTGGCTTGTGAAACTAACGTACAGAAATGTTTGTCCTCCAGCTTCATCGGATAAAGACTCTGCTTTGAGCATTGCAATCATTAACGAACCATTAACGAATAATGTCACAGCATCGGGACACGGCACTAAGGGTCAATTGATTGAACTTGGCCCTAATCGACTTGCCTTTATGTCTGTATCTGGATCACAGTGCAGACTTCAAAAATAAAGGGAACTAGAAGTAAAATCTGTCTAGAATGAGTATTTTTTACCCCTAAAATAAGATTATCTGTGTCCATTGAACATGGCCTTTCACAAGGCTCCACTTGTGAAAGTAAAATCTGTCGGGCTCTTTTTGGCATTAAGACAACGATTCTTAATGCTGCATTGCCAGACCGAAGATGCTAGAGATGAGTTGTTCCTATTTTAAGTGCAAATTCAATTGGCAGATCGTTTAAACTTGCTGCACAAATCAAGAACAAACACATTCATTTCAAGGAAATTTGACTTGAGTTCCCTTTTTGTAGTGTAATCATGTGTTAAAATGGTCCAGTCAAAGTCCACGCCTAAATAGAAGCCCCATTTACATTAGCCTTGTTAAACCGATCCATGCTGAGTTCGGACCGAGCTTGGATCAGTTAACCGTGCCGAGCTTGGTTCTTACGACCATTTACACATCAGGCTAGCACGGTTCCTCGCCTCCTAGTGACGATCTGCGGTACTACTGCTCTCTAGGATTGAAGGAGGGACTCAAGCAAATCAAAATGGCGGCGCCCGTAACATTCAGGAAGTTATGTCTCGTTATATTTGTGATACTTCGTTGTTTGCGGAGAGTCAGGCAAAGAAGGCAACCTCTGGTGAATTTACTTGACAGAGTCGGCTTTTGGGAAGTGGATAAGACAAACGAACGTCTAATAAGGATTTACAGACACAGGAAACATCGACAGACGTTGAGGTTCATCACGCTGCTAAGCAGAATCATCACTGGAAACCGTGTGGCACGGTAAGGAAGCTAGTATTTTTATGAATGTCTGAAATTTCTGACTGTAAGGAGATGACGCGGTCTGCTCATGCGCTCTTTGTTATCTGAGAACCGAGCCACTGAAAAACCGGGCCGAGCCCACCTATTGAACTGGTCTAGATTTAGCGCAGTTCGGTTGTGTCTGGCACGGTTCAGTTCAGTTAGCGATCCATTTACACTCGATAGTTATCTCAGTTACCGAGCTCGGACCGTTCTCGGCACGGTTAAAAAAGGGTAGTGTGAATGGGGTAAGTAATAGAGTAATTTAGCAAAGGTAAGTGGGTAAAATGTTCAGTCTCTACAAAACTAGTTGAGATTTACCCCAAAGGACTCACAGCTGTAACAGTGAAAGGTAGCTCTGCTAACTATTAGGGGATATATAAAAATGCACGCCACACTTTTCAGATTTTTAATTGGAAAGGAGAAAAAAAAACGTTTAAGTTCATTTAAAAAAAAATGTTGAAAACCATGTTACATTTCCTTCCAGGTTTAAGCACTGCTCCAGGTTGGTCGATCACATAAAATCCTAATAAAACGTGTGAAAGTCTGTGGTCGTAACAAAAAGCGAGGAGGTTTAAGGGATGAGAGCAGTTTTGGAAGGCAGCGTAGCGGCGCATCCCTGACCCCGCTGCTTCCACCGGGCCGGCCAGGGGAGAAAGCTGGACGCAGGACAGGAGGGGATGAAAATCTTTCAGGGGGTGTTTATTTGCTCTCAACACCTTCTAAGCGATCAATATTTTTAATTTGGGTCCGAGTTATTATTTTTCACATCACTGCGCCGGGGAGCAGAGTAAAGTGGCTCATATTTTAGCACTAAAAAGATCGATATGACAGGCTCACCTTCACTCTGCCCCCTCGGTGGCTGGGGGCGGCTCAGGGGTTGTGGAGGGTGGGGGGGGGGGGGAGTTGTGTACATCATAATGGACGGCGGCGAGGTACGCCCGGCCCGGCTCGTTGCTGCAATCACATCATTATCCACAGACCGCCGACAGTCGGACACCCCCACAACACAGCGCCCCGCCTTCCACCTGCTACCTCTCTCCCCCCCAACGCCGCTGATTTACTCTGCAAACACGCGCTCGCAGGGAGACACTTTATCAGCTGGGTTTATGAGGAGAAGCCGGTGTGCGTTTCAGCTACAATCCGCCGGGGCAAAGGCTGGAATTTGACTCCTTGTCAGAAACGCATCAATTCCCTCACCTCTTTACACAATCCATTAATTACATCTACATTTTAAGCCTAAATATTTCCACAGAAGCAACGCTCGCGCTCTCAGCCCCATAACTCACACCTGATGGCAGATTCATCGATTGTTGCTCAGCCCGTCTCAACGCCGCGGGTGTGTTTCCCCGCCGTGCACGCTGGCGGCGTTGTTTGTGCCGACTCGGCCGTCCCGTGCGCGTTCGCACTCACGGCTGCCCTGATGGCATGACTGATGGCCGAGGAGAGTTATGCCCCGGGCGATATCACCGAGCTGACATTTACTCCCTTCGAGTGGCCTCAGTTGGCGCCGCGCTTCTCGCCGCATCGCACTAAGAGCCGCCTCGGATTTAGTTTGCAATACCTTAACCGGTTTATGTGGCTGCCGGCGGCTTTTTAAGCGCGGAGGGGAATGAAAACTCCCCGGGCAGTTTGGCTTGTTTTGTCAAAACCTCCTGGAAGAGAGGAGAGATGAGACTTGAACGCTCACTGCAAAAACGGAACTAAAAATAAGTGACATTTTCTTGAACTGAGTGTATTCGTCCTTGATTTGAGCAGATAAATAAGATTATCTGTCAATGGAAAGAGTCATTTTACCCCTAAAGTAAGATAATTACATATAATGCACTGGAAATATGGTGATGGAGATGAATTCTTCCTATTTTAAGTGCAAAAATCGTATTCCATTGGCAGATTATTTTATTTACCTGCTCAAATCAAGGACAAAAACACTCATTTCAAGAAAATATTAACTTATTTTTTGTATTCTCCTCAATACTTTGCAGAATAATCTCCTCTTTCAAATTACAGCAAGTCTTTAGTTTCTTTTTTTCTACCAGCACATCTGGAGACGGACATTTTCACACTTCATTTGTAAAACAGCTCAAGCTCTCTAAGATCAGACGTAGAACAACTGAACATCAATTTCCAACTCTTGATGAATTTCTTAATGGGATTTAGCGCGGGGCCGTGAATGGGAGATTGCTGCACGTTAACATGCTTTGATCTAACCAGGGGTTCACAAAGTGGGAGTCGGGACCCCCCGATGGGTCGTGAGCTGATCCAAAGTCCTGACTTCACAATGTCAGAAATATACTCGCTTTAATATAGGAAACTGATACCTTTAATTCTGGAAAATATTTATTTTTTCTAAAAAAAATTAGGACTTTTCGACATCATAGAACTGCAAGTTTTTTTCACAAACCTGTTAAATTAATTAAAAAACTTCTGAGGGTTTTTTTATGTGGAAATGTACCATGGCCAATAATTTTTTACTCTAAATTTGCTCTAATGCAATTTATCTGGGAGATAAATTACGAGAATATGGTCATAATGTCATAATCTCTCCAAAAGGGGGTCTCCAGTTTCTGCCACTGTTATTTTGGGGTTCGTAGGCAGAAAAGTTTGGGAAACCCTGACCTGAACCCAAGCCCGTGTAGTTCTGGCTGAATGTATTCAAGGCCGTCGTCCTGGTGGAGGAATCTCGTCTCAAGTGCTTTTCGTCACGGAGGCCGCCGTATTTAGCTCATGTAGCCCTGCTGAAGGTTCAGAATGCCATCGTTACATAAAGCATCATCATAATATACAGTTTCACCAACGCTTTATCTAAAAGTAATGATTCCACATTGTGATAATACTGCCGTCCTGTAATAGTGGCCGTGCTCATGAGCTGACAGAGGGAAAATGTAACATGCTGGGCGTCCCGCTGAGCTCCTAAATGTGGCAGAAACATATTCCTGTTGTTAATTAGTGCTGACAGCCCATCTTTAAACTTCTCCTCTTCATTATAGGAGCATTTTATGTAAGAGTAAAATCATCTGAAACGAAATAACCCTTCACATTTGCCCGTTCACTGCAAAAAAGAACTAGAAGTAAGTGACATTTTCTTGAAATGAGTGTATTTTACCTTGATTTGAGCAGTTAAATAAGACTATTTGCCAATGGAATGAGAATATTTACCCCTAAAATGAGATGAGTAGTTACTTTGCACCTGAAATAAGATAATGGAGATTAATTGTTCCTATTTTTAGTGCAAATAATCTTGTTCCTTTGGCAAATAGTCTCATTTACCAGCTTAAATCAGGGGAAAATACACTAATTTCAAGAAAATCTTATTTACTTTTGGTTCCCTTTCTGTGTTTCATCAAGGAACCGTAACGTAAAAACATTTTCTGTTCTTTTATTGAGAAAACAAGATTCAGCCTCATGAGTGCGAGTCAGTTTCACACATTAAACGCCCCCCGAATCTTCCCGTGAACGCAGCTTTTCTCCCGGCTTCGTCACGGGAGAACGTCGCCTGGAAGCACTTAAATACATTCTGCAGCAGGAGCGGCCTGTCCGTGAAATTCCTGCACGCCAATTTGAGTCCAGTCAAAGTCCTTCATCGCACTCCATCGTCTCGGCGCATTACAACCGCACTCATGTGCACGCATGCACCGTGGGCAGAAGGAGACAGCAGCGTCCTGTCAAGGCACAGATCCTGATTTATCCGCTGTCGCTGATCTCATTCCTGTCCTACACACACACACACACACACACACACACACGAGGGATGCCTTTAATTTCCCATTAAAATGCTCTGGAACAACTCAGTGTAGAGGAGGCAGCATGTGTGTGTCACGGTGTGTGCCGCTGGCCTGATTGAACTGTGCGGCGGCGGCGGGCGCCTCCGTTAAGCTGCAGGGACCCCGCAGCCCCGGTTTGTATGTCAGGAGTCGGTAGCGTCGGCGCACATCGCTCCGATAAATATTAATGGCCGAGAACAAGTGGATTGGGAGTTGAGTTATCAGGGCGGGCCTCCCTAATTGACATTTTACCTGCTGTATACCTTAACGGAGCTGTGAAACGCCCGGCCTGGAAGCGGCCGTGTCAGTCAAGCTCCTCCGGGCTCCTGCTGCCGTTCTCCTGGAGGCTGGAGGAAATCCTGCAGAATTTGAGCTTCTTACTCCAGACGGAGCATCAAGCTCCTGAAGACACAAGCTCTCTTTGTTTTTCTTGACTTATGGGACTAATTTCACTCAATCAGAACCCAGTTCCTTTGTGTAAATACAAAATAAATCACAAGTTAAACAGCCTTCATTAAAAGTATGATTCTCTACTTTCCTCGTTTATTATTCAAAGGTCAAACTCATACATGACAATGATTTATTTATATATGACACATTATTTATATATTCTAATGGTTTATTTCTCGTTATTTTAATGTTTAAGCCACACCGCTAATAAAAAAAACACATTTTGTTTCCCAGGAACCATTAAAAAAAATTAATAAGAAGAAAATAAATTGATTTTATTAGAGAAATGTCCTGTTTTGGTCTATCCATCACAGGGAAACACTATACAGCAAACATATGCTCCCAAAGGAGGCTATTAATAAAGTAGGCGGTTGTTCACATAGAGCTGAATCAATGCACAAATAAGGAAAGTTGGGTGGAAGGATAGGGGAAAATTGTGCACAAGCAACAGGGATGACTAACAGGCGGTTTATCGCCCCCTGCTGAGAATCAGATAAACTACCGTCTGATGAAAGTTGTTTACATCGTCTCTCACACGCTAATGTCTGTTTGCACCCTTCAGGTTCTCGGGGAGTTTTTGTTTGGACTTCCATGCAAAAAAGCCGAGCTCTGCAACGTGAAGATTTGTTGCTCAGTATGTCACTGTGTGCATGAGGGAATCAGACGACGGAGCGTTCTTGTGATTCACTCATGCAGCTGCACAGTAATCCACATCGTCTGTAAAGGGGCCGCTGTCTGTCTTTTGACTCAAACAGGAAATTTATCAGATGCTAATGACGATTTGCACGATGTAAGGTTCTCAGGAACTGTTGTTGGTGCAATCAACTAATTTCTTGGAAAGAAAAAAAAGTTTGAAAACATTGCGTCTTGTTGTGTTTGCGAATTAAGGGTAACCTATGGGCAATCTAAGCCAGTGTCACATCAATATCTCATTATGGTCCAATCAGGGTCCGAAAGTAACACTCCCCAGACACCAAATGTGAGTAAGTTTCTGTTTGGCAAGTAAATTTCAGTGGGCTAGCTGCCCCATGGCGAGTAAATGTTTGCACAAATTAAATCTAGGTTTTCAGTCATCATTTGGGTGGACGCTTCTTTGTATTCCTCTGGTTTCAGCTTGTATGACAACAAACAACTACGCAACTACGTCATGTAAATGCTAAATGAGCTAAACGCTAGTTGCTAACAACTAGCGTTTAGCTCAGGCTAATTACGTAGCGGGATTATGTGGAGATATTCAGCAGGAGTCAGACTTACTTTGGCCGGTAAAAGATGTGCTTGGCCGGTTGATTTTTATGTCTACCGGCAAACTTGGCCGGTGAATCAGGAAGTTAATTTCGGACACTGGGTCCTGTAGCGACAATAAAGATTGTTGGGAGGAGATTCACAAGAGGTGGACTGTGGCTGGACTCAGAGCCTCGGGACCCACAGAGGACATCCTGAACAAGAAACGGTACCACCTTACAATAAGGTTCCCTTTACAGAGGTTTATAAATGGTTTGTACACAATGTAATCTGTAATCACTTTATAAATCATTAATAAAGGTGATAAAGAGACAAAACTGACCTTGACAAACAGTGAGCCAAATCTAGATTTTGGTTAAAATGTTTGAGATTTTTATTCATTTTTATTTCATCTTGAGTTGCTGTAGTAAATATTTCAGTCTAAAGTACGACCTTGTAAGCTCAATAAGCATTTATAAACATAATTCTGCACCATGTAATATTCTACTTTATCACCGATTCAACATCCACAACTATCAAAGGGAGCCTTATTGTAAAGTGTTCACCATGACATAAAGAAGAATATTACATGGTGCAGAAATATGTTTGCAAATGCTTATTGAGCTTACAAAAATGTATCTTAGTACCTTAAATATTTACTGTAGCAACTCTAGATGAAATACATAGAATTTCAAACATTTTAACCAAATCTAGATTTGGCTCACTATTTGGCAAAAAACTGGTCAGTTTTGTCTCTTTTTTTTTTGTCTCTTTCTCACCCTTTATTAACGCATAATAAACAGTTATTAAAGATTTATAAAGTGTTTACAGATTAATTAATAACATATCTACAAACCATTTATAAGCATCTATAAAGGGAGCCTTATTGTAAAGCGGTACCCAAGAAACAACATCCGATGACTTACACGGGCAAAAGAGGGAAAAGTCTCAACCGTTGCTCGCTGGTTCCCAGTCCTTCTCAAACGAAAAAACTATTTCTGCTTTTTTGCACAACTGTCTACCAGAAAAGCGCAGACTGGTTGCTGCGGCACTTTTTCCTTCCACTGAACTTTCCATTAATATGCTGGGATACAGGAATCTGAGAGCAGCCCGCTTCTTTAGCAGTGACCCTTGGTTGTTGTCTTTTGCTTATTAGTCTTATGTAAGATACAAATTCTCCAAAAAACAAAAATGAAACCTTTTGTGCGATGAATCCATAACATGAAGGAGTTTCACATTTTGACCTGGATTCCTGAAATAAATCGACTTTTTGACTCTTATTGGCTGTGATCCTGTTGTGGATCGTCCGGCATCAATAAATGTTTTTGAGCCAAACCACATTATTCGTAAAACGGTGTCTTCAAAGTGAAAGCCTTTTTTTCTGTCGCGCGACCTGCTGGCAGAAACGCGGGATTATCAAACTGTTTGTTTCAACGTTCGCATCTCTGAGCGTCTCACACACACACCTAACAACTCTGATGGGCCTTTTTATTATACACTCGACACATCCAAGCCTTTAATTTATACACAACGGCACAAAAGGCGTTCCCGCTTATTTTATCTGGAAACCGACAGCCGCGGCGGACAACAAACAATTATCCCAGGAGCGCGGTGGAGGGGACGGGAAGAGATCGAAGGCTGGGGAAAACAAACACGGGTGATGTCATCAGAGTCAAATGGCAAGCCCGGTGTGACAACGACTGGAGAGTCTCTTCATATTTACTGTTGCTGGGATTTCAATATCAACACCGCAGGAAGCACATCAGATGTTTCTCTTTCCGCCGACCCATCCGCACAAACTGCTATCTCTATTTGATGGGAATCAAAATAGGACTAAAAAGGTTAATCTACAGACAAACAGCGCTGAACAAACAGCTCCGGCGGCAGAGACGGGGCGCCGCGCTTATAGGAAACGGCAGATAATTATGTTTCTGGAAGGCCAGCGCTGGGAATCTGTTTTAAAGAGCAAATGTGACTCTGCGGGCGTTTTGATTAATGAGCGTTTGTGCAGACGCAGCGTAGCGTAGCGCGGCGGCGCGGCGCAGACTCGCATCGGCGCTGCCGTCCATAAACAAAACATTTGAAATCTCATTTTGTGGCATTTGATTGGAACTTTAGGCGACAGCAGTTGTGAAGTGGAGCAAAGTAAAAAGAAAAAGGTGTGCGTGTATTTAGCCTTCCTGAGTGAAGACTCTCGTTCAGCCGTGCACATCTAAAGGCTTTTCTTTCCTTCCTTTATTGCAAAACAGCTCAAGCTCAATCAGATTAGACGGAGAGCATCTGCGGACATCGGCTTGTAACCCCTTCGTTCTGATTGAGATGTAGGTCTGGACTTTGACTGGGCCGTTCTATAACACGTGAATCTGCCGGGACCTGAACCGTCCCACGGTCGCTCTGGCCGGATGTTTAGGGTCGTCCTGCTGCAGGCCGAACCTCCGCTCCAGTCGGGGTTGTCCTGCATTCAGCTCCGACCATCCTGCCATTACGTCTGACCACCCTCCCTGTCCGTACAGACGGAGAGCATCTCCACCATGATGCGCCCACCGCCATGCTTCTGCATATGCCTGGTGTGTTCAGGTTGATGTGAAGTGCTAGCATTCCTCCACATGATGGTCAAAATGTTCTGCTTTGGTCTTTTTTTGACCAAAGCCTCTTCCTCCACATGTTTGCTGTGTCTCCTACATGTTTATTTTTTTATGTCTATGGGACTTCTCGTAACTTTCTGCCTCTTCTATTAATTCCCTACCATGTCTTCATGATGTTGTTTCTCCACTAACGTCCTCTAACAAACCTCTGAGGCCCTCACGTAGTAACAGCTGTGTTTAGCCGGGATCAAACCTTCTAACTACGAGCTGCTTCATGTTAGTCTGCGGTCATAAAAGCTCAGCAACACATCAAGTTTGTGATGTGAAAAAGTTCACCGGGCGTGAATACTTTTTGCATGTAAATAGTTGCTTATTCACGGTAAAATCTACTTTCAGCAAATTCGTCAGGCGGTTTTGTAAATCTGACCTTACATCTGCACATAAAGTCACAAATTGGCAGCACCAACCATGTCACAAACGTTTCCCCCTGACGGCTCTAGTTTATTCCTAATCATCTGCTGCCCCCTTGTGGCCTTCTGCTGCTACTGCAGGCTACTTCTCAGGCTGATGTCTTCCTGTTGCCACACACTGGATGTAAAAGGTTGGATGGAAATTATCATGTTTCATGGTTGTTTTTTATGAAATCAATGGAAAAGAAATAAAAAAAAATGAAAGAAAATATATGATTATAACGCCAGTTATGGAATCAGATCAGCGTTATTGGAAGAGTTAAAATAAGTTTAAGAAATTAATCAAACTTCAGGATACATATAAACTCAGGGTTGGGCTAAATAATCTCTAGTAGCTTTCACACATTTTACATATACTCCTATTTAAAATTAAACCGCATGAACTAACTTCTGGTTTTACATTATCGCAATCATAAGGTCATAGAGATGTGTATCCATCTTTATATTGTGAAAATTTGATAACATGGGAACTACAGCAGCAGTATAAAAGCAATGCATATATATATATATATATATATATATATATATATATATATATATATATATATATATATATATATATATATATATATATATATATCGAGAGAGAGAGAGAGAGAGAGAGAGAGAGAGTGTATCTGTAATAAGCAGTGTTCTCCATCTCCTCTCTGCCTTTGATCGCCACAGATCCTGAACCTCAAACCAGTCGCTAACATCTCAGCTTCAGCAAATCTGGCCAATTGAACATGAAGCTGCGTTCAAGAACACTGAAATACCCGACACAACGCACCATCAAGTAGCCCGATTCAGGACTGCACCTGTATTTAGGGGTACATATCAATGCTTTATAATATTAATTCACACACCAAGCTCCAGGCGTCGCTCTGGTCTGCAGCTTTTGCCTGAAAACCTTCTCACACATCCACACACACTCCTCCATCCACTGGTTTAACCAACCCAAACCAGACAGTGTTTCGCCTCATGGTACCCGTCCAGAGCTCCAGAACAGAGAACGCTAGCGAGTTGGTCGCCATCTACAGGAAACTCAGCTGTAATTTTAAATGACATTTTCCAGCTACTGTCAGACACGCTGTATACTTTATGGTTGTAATGATGGAATAAAAAAAAAACGTGTACTTTCTGTTGCTGGATTAGGAGATGATTTGTTCATCATACAAGCACTATGTCTAAGCTGCAGTACTAAGGTCACCCGTCTGTCCATCTCCTGTTCCCTCCCACCGTCCCAGGCGAACAAGACTCCAGCAAACTCCTCGGCTCGAGGCAGAGATGGACCCCCGACCCAGAGGGGGCGGTCCAACCTTAG
This sequence comes from Fundulus diaphanus, assembly GCA_037039145.1. NCBI lineage: Eukaryota > Metazoa > Chordata > Actinopteri > Cyprinodontiformes > Fundulidae > Fundulus > Fundulus diaphanus. The sequence goes on along the minus strand of CM073121.1, from coordinate 47,718,377 downwards.
TCCGCTCCGGCACCATGGCCTCAGACTCAGAGGAGGTGACTCTTGTGACGGGCCACTTCACACCCAGCAGCCAGGAAACCAAACAATTAAAAGGAACTGAACCCATTCTGACAGGAGAGCTCAGATATCAGCTTGCATGCTGGCTGAGCGGGGCCATTTAACAACTGTAGTGAAGGTGTATGTATTTATAACTTTAATTATGTGAGGATAAGAGAAAGAAACCTCTAAATAAATTAAAACTGGTGTCACTTGTTGCATAATTATTCCATCCTGGAGAAAGAACAGTGCAAATAACTCCTTAAACGGCCTAAATGACAGCATTCCTGCCGATGAGGAGCACCTGTGAGGAGTGGACAACCAATTCTAGCGCCGTCATCGCATCACCTGTTCAACACGGTTTCCAGCAACAAACCCGTTTGCAGAGAATCAGTCAAACTTTGTTCAGGAGATAAACAGCGTTGAATGCAGCAAGCTGCCTTCTGGGGCCAGGGGTCTGCAGCCAGTGGCCCCTTCCACAATGGCTCCAGATAACTTTGGCCAAAATGGTTACCAACCAACTAATGTTCAATATAGACAGCTAAAGATATTTTTATTCAAACAGGCTTTTGCTTAATGTGCTTCAATCGCTTTGTCCTTTGAAACACAGTAATTTGTGATTTATACGTCTGTGAAAGGTGCTACAGAAAAATCTTTACTTACTTATATAATAAATAAAGCTTTTAGCATATTTTGAGTTTTTTTTTATGAAATAATTGCTTTGAGTTTCCACAACAGAAAGACTAAAAGTACCAGGAATCTTTTTTTTTAAGTTTCATTTCTCTCGTCATAAAGCTGGAAACGAGGAGCTTTTCCTTCAAGTAATTTTCCACAAATATCAAAGCATCCATCCTGTTTTTTGCTAAACCATAGACAGAAAAAAAGGGCGGTTCTATAAAAATGAAGTTTCCAATAATAGATATGATCAAAAATGCATTCAAACGTTACGTTACATCATTTTCTAAATGAGTTGTAATGAGGCGGACTGGAGGTCAAAAAGGCTGCAGAGCCCCGGGCCGACGGAGCGGGTCAGAGACGTACTCACCGTGAAATCCTCGGCGGATTTGTAGTTCATATCGAGGTAGATGCGGACTCTGTCGTAGTCCCTCAGGGCCTTGCTCGCCATCAGCTCTCTGACGGACACACAGATTTATCAGCCGCCGCCAACCAAACCCTCCTTAAAACCTTACGGCGCTGAGCAGAAACTAAAATCACATTTTTCATCACAACAAACCAGACTCCTGAGTTGACCAGAGGGGGGCGTCGTCTGCACAGCTTCCAGCAGCCTTTGGCCCCTTGTTTTAGATCAGCGTTTGCAAACGTCAATAAAAGTGAATAATAAGCGACACACTTACTGGACAAAATATTTCACGTAATGCACGGAGGCCTCGAAGCTCTTCCCGCCGAGCTCCTGGCAGTGCAAGGCCAGGAAGAGGGGCTTGTGCGTCTGTACGGTCTGCGACAAAAGAGAAGAAAAACACAGGAAGAGAAGGGTCAAAAGAGGAAAGGATCGACTGTTTTTATTTCAGGATTTCTTTTTTTTTTTCCCCTCCCCAAGAGGATGAGCATGCATGGATGCTGAAGCAGAGATGTGGCGTCTCGGTTTTCTGATGATCCGACAGAGCTGCAGTGAACTCAGACAGCAGCAGCGCTCCATCTTCACCTGCCGTCAGGGACGCTCCTGCAGCTCTGAATGCATGAAGACGGACGATCGGACGTCACGCAACACAAAGAACCAAACATCAACACTTAAGACCCGGTGGACAGTTTCGGTGGATATTCTGCGAAGTCGTTGTGAAATCCATTTATTTTACATTTTTCTTTGGTGGGATAATCATTTAATTCATTTATTTTATTCATTTGTGGAGCTCTTGGCAACAGCCAACCAAACAGCCAAAGTACAAAAGATTCTAAACAGATAAAAGGATCAACGTTAGAAATCAGGAATATAAAAAGCCAAAAGCGCTATCGAGCGTAAGAAGCCTTCCTGAATAAGATTTTGGATTTAACAAAGGCCCAGGTCTAAACTCTGGGCTCCTTGACGATTCACCCCCAACGTTACAGTGCCTCGCAAAAGTATTCCCACCCCTTGGCTTTTTACCTATTTTGTTACATTCCAACCCGTAACGATGGATCTGCATAAAATAGCCAGTAGAAACTTTGTGAAGTGAAATGAGAAAAGAACATATGTAAAAAAAATAACATTTAATCCCCTAAAACATTCTGGTGCGACCATTTACCTTCAAAAGTCAAATAATGTGAAATGAAGTCCATAGAGCTGGGCTTTGTATAGAATATAGCATATTTTGAGCTTGCCAAAAGGCACGTGGTGAAACACGGTGGTGGCAGCATGATGCTGTGGGGGATGTTTTTCAGCAGCAGGGACTGGGAAACTGGTGCAAGTCGAGGGAAAGATGGAAGGTGATGAGTACAGAGATATTCTGGAGCAGAACCTGTCAGTCTGCCTGTGGTTTGAGGTTCAGCTTTCAGCAGGACAATGACCCGGAGCATGCCGCTAAAGCTACACTACAGCGGTTTGAAGGGAAACATTTAAAGGTGCTGGAATGACCTAGTCAAAGTATAGATCTTTGACTAGTAAAAACATCCAAGATAAAGGAGCTGAAGCAGTTTAGCCTTGAGCGATGGAAAGAAAACTCTTAGAAAACTCACAGAGACTGATCCAAAGCCCCCTGCAGCTGGAGTTGCTGCAAAAGGTGGGTCTACGCACACTGCAGCCTTCTGCCATCTTCTACTGACTGTTGCAAACTCTTAAAACATCATTTTTGCTTCCATGTTGTGAGGCAACAAAACATGAAAATGTCAAGGGGGTCTGAATACTTTGGCAGGCCACTTTACAGTTTTTACAAAAAAAGAAAAGGGGGTCTGGAAGCAGAGAAGTCTGTATAATGGGTCAAAGGCAAAGTTTCCAGGGCCAACCTTTTCCCCAGGGTGATGGGAAACGATGAAAAGTATGGGCCTTAAAGCATGACAGCACTGAAACAATGTTTTATTTTGTTTCTACATTTTATTCCAACTTGCTTTTATTCTGTTTTATTTTCCTATGTTTTAATCATGCAAAGCACTCTGTCTTTGTACTGAAATGTGCTATAGAAATAAATTTGCCTTGCCTTACATTTAGTTCTTAGGACATTCAACAATAAGCAGGAGGATGACCTCAGGGGTCTCCCACACACGCACAAACTCAATAAATCCCAAATGTAGGACGGGTCCCGACCGCTGAAAGCTTTAAATAACAACAAATCAACGTTTAAAATCTGTTCTAGAACGGGGCAGGCGGCCGGCAGAGGTAGGATGTGACGCCGTCTGGAGGTGTCGGTTCAAAGACGTGGAGCCGTACTTTGGACCGAGTGAAGCCAGTGGAAGGATGCCTGAGAGACGGCGACATAACGAGCGACATAACGAGCGACATAACGAGCGACATAACGAGCGCTGCAGTACTCATTTCTGGAGCTGATAAAAGCAGACAGAGCCTTCTCAACATCAGAAAAGGAAAAATTGCCATGGTTTTTAAAGAGAATTATGGACTCTACGTATAGGCTCAAATGTATACATACACCCCCATGTTGCTGACATTGCTGCATCTCGACCACACACTTTCACTTTCATTGCTCCGGCTGGTCATAAGACCTCTGTTTTTGGCAAAAAAAAATTGTCCAGCTGATTTAAAATGACTGATAATTATTAGGCTGCTGTCAGGGTCAGGTACCCAAAGCGTCCTGCTTCTCTGCATTCCTAAAGCATTTACCCGTCCAGCTCTAGGCCGGCGCTGAAGCCAAATAATCTGGAGTTACTCCTCCTTCTTCATTCCATCCGCTTTGTTCAGATCATCAGCCATGACGATGGTACCTCCGTGCTCGACACTTCCAGACACGCTTGTTTTTACTGTCACAAGACAGCTCTGCCCATTTCTCAAGAAAAACTTCTCTACGTGTTGATTATGGGGCCGTCCCTCTTGGTCCGAACCCTTTGAGTCCATGCTGCCGTAGCGCCGGCTTAACTTTGGACCGTGGTACTGGAGTCGCAGCAGTTTCCAGGTGAGGGAAGCATTGCTGGGTAATTCGCAGTCGTTTTCAGGTCATCTAGCAGGCGTCTTGCTATCAGTGAAAAAGTGCTCACAGTGAAAAGGGCAAGTGGCCGTAAAAAGCATCAAAGCCATGCTGTGGAACGGGTGAAAACAATCTGCACCTGTTCTACTTCACATGGAAGTTGAAAGAACATCTACAGTGGCTGACAAAGCTTGGTCTTCACCGGGGTGGCGGTCTGCTGTGGCTCCTGTTGAGGGGAAACCAGAACACGGAGGGACAGAACCAACAACCCTCCGCCGGTTGGTAAACTCACCAGTGTTCAACGGTTCAAGTTAAAATCTGGTTAACAATGACATCTGCTAAAGTAAGAAATAAAAGTAAAGACGACAATTAGGTTGATGGCTGTAGAAAAAGCAGTCCGGATTTGACTAATTTCAGCCCTGTGTGTAGATTAGAGAACAAATCAAAGTGTAAAAGAAGGTTTTGCCGTTTGTCGTAAAGTCTTCTGCCGTGGAACAGATCGCCCTGAGTCCTGCGACCTCCTGCTACTCCCCTCCAACGCTCAGCGAGGTGTTTGTGAGCCCCGTGTCAGAGGCGGTGGACTTCTAATGGATAATCGATAACGCGGCTGATTTACAGCCCTCGCAGGCGCTGGCGGGGGTCCGGACCATGGAACGTCAGGCGGAGACCGCACATCAACGACACAGGAGGTCACGGCCTGCAAGTGCTGCCCAGGACCTGAATCCTGCCCTGCAGCTACTTCAACCCCCCACCCCCGGGTGGAGGAACGCTCCTTCCACAGGTCCGGTCATATAAAGTTAACATATGGCGGCGCTGCTATGGATTTTCCATCAACCTATGGCTCGTCGCTTAGCTGGGTGACCCGAGAGCACCGACCTCCAGCAGCTCCAAGCTGGAGCCGTTTGAGCTCCTATCAAACTAATGACGGGGAAGGTCACGATCTCAAGGAGCTCGCAACTAATGTGATATGGAGGGTGTGTGTGTTCATGGGTGTTTTATTACGTTATTTAAGGCCTTTTCTTGTATATTTATTAATCTTCTGAAGACGGATGGGCTTCACAGGGACCAAAACCCGGCCTAATGCAGCAGACCCCCACTTTTAGGGTGCGGGTCAGCAACTTTTCTTGGTCCAGCTAACAGCTTCATGAAACAAAATAGCTTATTTTTACAGCATCTATTACAGGAAATGTGTTGTGACCTCTAAATTAAAGTACAGCAATGTTGTTTATGTTTTTAGGCTTTAAAATAAAGGAAATCATTAAAGTTTTACATAAAAAGGAATTCATGCATTTTTCTTTCAATGTGCCTTTCAGGTTTTTATAGGAAAATTAACTCAAAAAGCATGTAGTTTGCAACCAAAAATAAAGGAAGAATTACTTCATAAAAAGATTATTCATTCATTATTAGTGCCGTTCTTTCTTGAAATATTAAGCACATAATGCATAAAAAAACTTTGGAAAAAACTACTAAAACAAGCGATCTTTCTTCAAAAGATTTTCTGTCTCTTAGCATTTTTGACCAGTTATTTTAATGGAGGCCCTTGAGAGCCACAAGTGGCTCTGGTCCTGCAAGTTGCAGACCCCTGGTCTACGGCTAGGGGTGTGGTGTGTTTGGGTTAAGGTTGGGGTTAGGATGTAGTGGTAATGGTTAGAGGTAGGGGAAATGTTACCGTTAGGTATAAAAAGCTACGTTTACATAAACAAAAGTGCTTGTCAAGACTTGATGCAATCTACTGGGTTTCCTTAGATAGGACATTTGTTTTGACCAATCGGTATAATCTGATTGAATTTGACTTTGGAAAGTGCCTTGAGATGACATGTTTCATGAATTGGCGCTATATAAATAAAATTGAATTGAATTGGAATAAAAAAGCCTAATGTAAACAAGCTAATTGGAATATGATGATTGGATTAAGATCGATCGGAATGAAATTATAATCTGAACGAGAGGAGTGGTTTATACCGACTGATAATCTGATCAACGTTCATATAAACGCTTGTCAGGCTCTGGTTATTCTGGATGAGGCAAACTGACCTGAGGGCGCGTGTGTGCCTGACGTAAACGTGACGTATTTCTGCATTGGTGAGTAGTGGAAAGACGTCGGGAAGAAAAACTGGCTCCTGAACAACCTTTCTGTTCGAAAAAATAAAGCTCAAACTTGTTGCTAACTCAGTAACGCGTCAACCGTAATTAGAACATTGTGCACATCCATCCTGGGCGCTCAGAGGACAAACAAACTCGTATAAAACTTATACTAGCTCAGCAAAGACGGAAGTTCTTCTGTGTTTTTTTTAGGGAAATTTGATAACTGCGCATGTCAGAGTGGTTCTATTCTGAAAAAAATAAAACAGGTGCATAAACACATTATGATGAAATTAATTGATTGTGCGCCCATCTAAACGGTACAATCTGATTATTTTTTTTGTTTTTTAATCCAAATATATTTCAATCCGATTGTGAAATTGTGTGCATGTAAACATAGCTAATGAAGCTACTACAGTAATAAGAAGATCAATCACCAGAATTAGGACCATAATGGTTCAATTCTGTAAACGAGTATATAAAGCTTAAGTTTACACAACCTAAAGCCTAATTATATAAACAGGGATATAAACCAATTACGTCCTTTATCTAATTAAGTAAATATACAGTAAGACCAGAGGCTGTTGCATTGTAGCAACAATGTCCTGTGTTCTGCATGGACTTCGCATGTCATCCTAGTGCATGTGTGGGTTCTCTCCAGGTGCTCCAGCTTCCTTCCACACTTCAAAAGACACGTCTGTAGGGTTAAGTGGTCTCTCTAATTTGCCCAGAGGTGTGAGTGTGAGCATGCGTGGCTCTTTGATGGACTGGTGACCTCTCCACGGTGAACCCCGCCTCGCACGAATAAGATATTTGGACGGATGGATGGTAAGACCAGCGCTACTTTAATCACTTTGAGTAAATGTGGAATGAAGTTACATCAAACTGAAGTCGCTCCAAACCCGTAATATGGGCAGAAATACAGATGTGAGCACTCGCACAATTTCTCCGTCACCTCTTTCAATGGAGCTCCCGGCTTGCTGATGGGTATCAACCGGGAAATAATTTCATTAGCAGACTCACCGGCCTTAAACCAGACGGATTAACCACTGGCCCTACTTTTCCTCTGCAAACAGCGATCGGTTTACTGGCCTGCAGAGTTTACACAACACCGTGTTGATGTCTGAGCAGCGAGGGCCATATTGACTCCACGTTCTTCAGCTGCTGATGCGTGACGAGCCCCCCGGACGGTGACAGCTGGGAGAAGCCCGTCCTGACATGCCGCCGTGGCTAAAGGAGACCCGCCATACGCGACCGCTTCTCATCTAGGACGTCACACACGGGCGCGTTGGATTTGCAGGCGTGGCCTCTTGTCCCGACTCTTCCTCCTCCTCCTCCTCCTCCTCTCGGCAACATCTGAATCCCACGGAGGCTCCCGTTTGTGTAAATAACTCCACCAGCAGCGGACCTCATCTTTTATCTTACGTTACGCGTTCAAATGTGCTCGTAAAGGATTCTTTATGATGTACCTCTCTGCCTGGACTCAGCGCCTTGTTAGCGTATTCAGACTCTATAAACGTTTCCACAACTACAGGCACAAATCTCAGAGCGTTCTATCTGGATTTTATTTGATAGATTATATCCGATAGACCTGCTGAATAAAAATTATGAGGAGACACAGAAGCTAAAGTGAGCCTTTGAAAACTGACAAAGTAAATTTACAAGTGGTTATTCTTGTTTTGATGTTTTTGGAACCACAATTTATTTTCTATTTTTATTTTATCGAATAAAGAATAACAACGAAAGCTTTAAAAGAGAATGGTTTCCTTTCACTGCGATTACACAGCAAGAGTTTGAGGGTTATGTCTTTATCAGCTCTGGGTCATTGTAACATGAATATGCATTGATCCAAGCTAAGTTCTGATTGTTTTTTTGGGGGGTTTTCGGGTCGTCATCCTGCTGGAAGATAAACTTCCATCCCAGTCTTAAGTCATTGCAGCCAAATGTCTGTCCAGTGTTTTCCTCTTGCCAATCTTCCACACAGACCAGATGTATGATGTGAACTAGGTACTGGATGATATAGAAAAAAAAAAGCATATCGATAAAATACAAATTATATTGATCGATATCGATAATTATCAACAAATTCAAAACATATATTTTAAGTGCAGCTCTGGCCATTATATGCTGTTGCTTAGCAACCTATTTTTAGATACAGAACACTCTTAATTCAAACTCAACCCTTTATTCAATCAACTTTTGACCAAAACTGTAAGTTTTTAAAAAAGAAAAGAAGAACCTGTGCTCTCTGAACTCTCTGAAGGGGCGGAGCTTAAGGGGCGGAGCATCCCTTGGTCTGCGTTGTGATTGGTTGGGAGGATGTAATGACTGTAATTTTAACCTACATGATAGGCTGGAATGCAAAAGGAAGTAAAACTTTATTCTATTGAACTTTTTATTGACCCTTTTTTTCTATCGTCGACATACGTCTATTGATCGATATATATCGTTATTGAATTATCGTCCAGCCCTAATGTGTACAGGTATTAGTTGCCAACATACTCTCCCACCTGAGCTCTGTGGATCTCTGCAGCTCCTCCAAAGTGACCATGGGCCTCTTGGCTGCTGCTCTGACTGACTCTCTCTTGTCAGTAAAGGTGGACGGGCATGTCTTGGTAGTTTTGTAGTGGTGCTGAGATAATGTTCTCTAACAAACCTGTGAGGCCTTCAAAGAACAGAGATTAAATTACGCACAGGTGGACCCTCTTTACCAGGTAGGTGACTTCTGAGGGCCAGATTTTATTCTGGGGTATTATAAAAAAAAAAAAGAAATCATAGTTGCATCAGTTTTTTTTCCGCTTCACAACTATGCTCTACTTTGTGTTGCCGTATTGCATAAAATCCCTTAAGCCTACAGAGGAGACATGTCTGGTTAGAGACAAAAAGGACTTAGATGGGACATGTTGAAACCCAAGACAACCCCTCCCCCTTTCAGCCAGAGAACCTGCCATGTGGAGAGGAAACAGAGTAATATGTCACACAGACACATGCGCTTTGATTGATTCATGTGTCAAACAAGCTCTGAAGCAAAAATAATAAATAAAACATCTTAAAAAAAAAGTTGAGATCAATTTAAAAACAGCCCGCATTCCTGCACTATATTCTCACAGAGTGACATTTATTGGCGCTTGCCTGTTTGTTGCTTGGACTCCCTACCAAATGAAACGGATGCCATAGCTTGTGTCTGATGTGAGGACTGGCTGTGACACAATCACTGGCTGGTGTCCGTCCAGGGAAGTCTCCAATGCAAATCAGCCCGGCGACCATTGATTTCGGCGCGGCGCGATGCAAAGTGGTGCCTAAACTGCTGCTGCAGCAGTGGTGGAATTTAGCCCAGTCTATTGCACACAAGCGGGTCAGGCAAATGACCCTGCTTTGCTTAGGTCTATGGGAGCTTTTAAATTGCAAAATCGTGAGAGCTGAGCCGAGCCGCGATGTTAGATTTGATTGGATTCACTGGCAACAGAAGAAAGGGGCGGTTTTTATTTCCTTTGCCTCACTTATATGATCCAATAAAGGGGAGAAATCTAATATACCCCGGTTCAGAGAGTTCACAGAGGCTTTATGTGGATGTCAAACATCCTCAACAGCTACGTTATATTAATGGGCAAATGAAGAAAAGAAAAATTAGTTTATGGATCGGGTCTCTAAGTTAATTTATCAGCATTTTTGTATTCTCACAAAAAAAAAAAAACGTTTTATCAAGAGAAAATGATTAAGTCTACATCAGGTTCAATGATTATTTAAATCTACCGTAAACAAAATAAAAAAAACAGATTGCACATTACTGCTGTTTATCAAACAAAGATGAAGCCAAGATGGGAAAGATGCGTCTTGTAAAACTAAGTACACCCTTGCTGTCTTTATAGGAAGTAAGAATCCACTTTAACATCAGCAACAGCCTTGGAGAAGCAATTACTGACCCCCGTCAACCTGGGAAGGGTCACAAGGTCATTCGTAGACAACCTGCAGTTCGTCCGAGGGAGGGATTATTTACAAACCAAAGAGGTGTAAGACAGCTGCCAATCTGGGCGGTACAATCACCTCCAACTCAAACCCAACAGCTTCAGCTCCGACTCTACAGGCCTCAGTGATTAAATGTTAACTTTGATGACTTAACTAGTAATGAGCTACCAAGAAAGCCCCTTCTTACTACACAGAATATGGCAGCACGCATTCAAATGAGCCACAACAGCTGTGGAAAAATGTGCTTTGGACAGGCGGGTTGTTCGGCTGCACGGCGCCATGTTTGGAGAGAACCCGCACATTATCGCAGCAGGTATCGACCACAGCGGTGGAAGGGTGAGGATCTGTGTTTCTGCTGCAGCTGCAGGACCGTGGCCACCTGCAGTCCCCTGAGCGGACCGTCAACTCCTCTGTTGACCACAATATTCCCGGGTCAAACGTGAGACCGTCTGTCCGCCAGGCAGATCAGCCCAAACCGCAGCGAAGGAAGCCTACAAACAGAATGGCTGAAAAAGAAAAACCAGCAAGGTGGTTCACAATAGCTCGGTCTCAGTCCAGACCGGCCTGAAAGAGATACGGCCGGGTTCTGTTGCCTGGTTTCATACATTTCAGGTTGAATCGTTTAGAACCGGGCAGAGAAGCCATTGTTTTTTTACTGTCCTGATAGCTAGAAGTCCAGGACTTAGTTCTTCTTATGACTCTCCTCCTTTTTCCCTAAAGAAACCCTCTGTGCACCTGAGGCATGTGTAATAAATAAAGAGTTTGCTAAACAGCCATTTAAAACAACTCTGCAAAAAGGGAACTAAGAGTAAGTAGTTTTCTTGAAATTGGTGTATTTATCCTTGATTTGAGCTGACGAGTTTAATGAACTGCCAGTGGAATAAGATTTTTGCACTTAGGAGCAACTTATCTCCATTGTCCTATTTTAAGTGCAGGATATCTAATTATAGGGGTAAAAATACTCATTCCATTGGCAGATAGTCTTATTTACCTGCTCAAAATAAAGGACAAATTTTACTTACTTTTAGTTCCCTTTTTGCAGTGAGTAGGATAATTACGGCTGGGAGGATGTTTTTATTTTTTTGTGACCACCGGTGAACACTGCAAAAAGGGAACTAAAAGTAAGTAACATTTTCTTGAAATGTGTGTATTTGTCCTTTATTTTGAGCAAGTTACTAAGACTATTTGCCAATGGAATAAGATTTTTGCACTTAAAATGAGAACAATTAATCTCCATTATCTTATTTCAAGTCCAGTATATCTAATTATCTTATTTTAGGGGTAAAAATACTCATTCCATTGACAAATAATCTTATTTAGCTGCTCAAATCAAGGAAAAATATACTACTTTCAAGAAAGTTTTACTTACTTTTAGTTCCCTTTTTGTAGTGAATAGCATAATTACGGCTGGGAGAATTTATTCTCTTTTTTTGTGACCACCAGTGAATCTCTGGCCAAGGTGTGTCATGAAGCAAAATCCTAACACCTCATAAATGAATAAAAACGCTGCTGTATTTGACGATCTGATCGGGGCTGTGTGAAACTGAAACTATATGTAACAACATAATTGTGGCGTGTGGGGACAAACGACTGCCTCCGGTCGGCAGGCATTCCTTTGGACTCCTGCCAGGGCCGACAACGAGTTCTCCCGCTCTTTATTGCATCTGCTGAGGTGTTTCAGGGAAGAGAGAGACTGCGGCTCGGAGGATCAAACAGCCGACGGATGCCTCAGAGATTTCCCAGCATGGGTAGACCAGCACCCTGGCTGATGGCAGCTAGCCCCAGCCGCCCCTGCTGGTTGTTCCCAGCAGAGCAGAGCTCAGAGTCGGATGCTTCTTTCCATGACGTCAGCAGCAACGCGGCGCTGGCATGAGGCTACAGGCCTGCCTGGTTCACTCAGGGGCACATCTCTCCCCCCGCCTGCTCTACTCGCCCCTCTCTTTCACTGCACACACACACACACACACACACACACACACAAAAGCAACCATGACACGTTCCTCTAAAGCACACAGGCCTGCAGCCCAGTGCAAACAGAGTTCCTCAACAACCGCAAGCAGGGCATGCGTTATTCCCAGACACACACACACACACACAGAAACCCGATGCAACCAATATCCTGAGTGTAAAACAAACACGAGCTGCAAAATCCCTCAGCAAACAACATGCTTGGGCATGCTGGTGACACTAATAATTACGGAGGGGTGGAAAGCGGCAGTAAATAAGACTGGGGGGGGATATCCAGACGCAGTGAGCCTGACCGATTTTATCAGGTCGTTTTATAGTTCGACAACTAATGCGATGGTGTCTAATAGGGGGGCGGGTGTTAGCTGTAAAGCTTTTTCTTTTTTTTTTACCAGATTTCAAATCAGATTTAAAACAATTTTAAAAAATGCAAAATCTCAAGATGTAAAAAAATGAAAAACAGGAGCCAGCAAGTCATTTAAAAATCCTGTGTTTAGCTCTCTTAGTGAGGAAACCTGAAGCATAACTTCCACAAAGGAACCAATACAGACACATAAACTCTGAATTGTGTGTGCAAAACAAAATGCTAATCATTTGCTAAATCATATACCAACACAAAATGATGCGAGGAGAAGTAAAGCAACATAATTCTTTTGAACTTTTCTACACATCTAAAAAGTGCGGCGTGCATGTTTTCAGCCCCTTTTATTCTGTTTCCACTACCACTATCATTTAATTAGTTCATTAAATACATTAGCCTTTGTAAATTTCTAGTACCAGATCACATCCTAAGCTGTTTCTGTCTCTACTTGGTCGCTCGCCTTGCATTATTTTCAGCTCTATATGCTCGCGTTTCCATCAACGTTTTCTTTAATGAGCATTTTGAAGAATCGGATTACAAAAGGTTGATGGAAACAGCAAAATCCAAATTAACTCAATGAATTTCGCAAAAAAGTGTTTACACTCGCTTGAGGAGATGGAAACACATTTGTCGAATTATTAGCATTTATTAGTCTCATCCTTGAAAAAAAAAAAAAAAAAAAATCAGCACATTCATTAAAGCCTCGCTCCATTACTGATCTGTGGTCCGCGCTAGTTAGAAGCCTCTACTTCCTGTTTATTACAGCCAACGTCAACGCATGATGACGTTACGCTGTGCATCTCCTGGTTAATTAGCTACAAGCCAGTAAATGGAAAAAAAAGTCTGACACGCATTTTCTTTTTTGCCATATTTTAAACGTTCCCTCAAAATTCGCATGAGAATTGGATGGAAACACAGCTACCATCAGCCACTCAGACTCAAGACACAAATTTGGCTGCTTTGGCAAAAATATCTGTGCTTTTTTCCCCCCAACACACCCAATTTCTGAGGAGGGCAGCACTAAAACCTCAGACAGAGTCGGGAGGGTCTGCTGTGAACCATATGGACGTCTGCAGAGTCTGTTCTGTTGGCTCAACATGAATTGTTCGATGATTGGACTGCAATAAAGCACGAAGGATGCCGCCCCATGTTTTAATTTTGTTTAAAAGTGAAAGATGGGTGTCGCTACTTCCTCGTTCAGTGAGTTACAACAGAAAAGGACACATTTGGTCTCACTTGTACCACGCGTGATGATTTGAACCTACCGTGGACGTTTGCCTGATATGAGGATAATCGTGTCGGTTTAAACTCGACTCATATCAACATTAACGCTCAATATTCCACGTTTTCCACAAGTAAACTGCTCTGTGGTCGTTTCCAGACGTCCTACAAAGATACTATTGGCTTTGGATTGTCGGACATCTCCAGAGGTTCTGCCTGCTGCGACCAAAAATCAACCTTCCTGAGTCCGTCACTGAAAACAACCGTCTGCTCGATTGTAAAACCCGTTTTTGTTGCTAGATAGACCCGCATGAAAGGATCATACAGAACACATCTGAAATGTGATGAAATCTGCATGGAATAAAGTTACGCCAAAAGATAATCTTAACTGGCAGATGTAGATTTCAAGAAGTAGGAAGGAAATGAGGCAGGTATCCTTTAAAATATAACTTAAGATAAAAACAGTGACAAGATGGTGAGACTGAAAGATAAAGATGAAAAAGTGTAGAGAGAGAAACATTTAAAGAGAGACAAAAGCTGGCTGCTCATGTAGAGCTGAAACCAAGGACATTAATGGAAAGTTAAGTGGAAGGAAAACATCTTTATGGCCCCCACAAAAAAAAGACATAGTATCAAGTTCAGTCCATGAACCTCATGAGGTCATTAACTAAGAAGGCAAAAGCCGTATATTTACTCTAGAGGAGCTGCAGGGATCCACAGCTCAGGTGGGGAAGCTGTAGACATGGCGACTATTAGTCACGCAGTGCCCAAATCTTACATTTATGGAAAACTGGCAAGGAGAAAGTCACAGGAAGTCCTGTTACATGCCTGGTCTAAACTAACTCAGTAGTTAAACACGGCGGCGGCATCAGGATGCGGGCATACCTTTTCTTCATTCCAGACAGGGAAGCTGGACAGAGTTGATCATGGTGACGCTCAAAGAAAACCTTTTATGGCCCTAAACATACACCCAGGTCTAGTTTAATGCATGTTCATTGGTGTTCACGGATGCCCTCCATCCAATCTGAGTTTTTTTTTCGAAGAATAATGTAGAGAATAATGTTGTTCTGTTGATGTGCCAAGCTGGTGCAGACGTACTCCAATAGCCTTGTAGTTGTGGTTGCAGGGAAAGGGTCTTGACAAAGGGAGGCTGAACACCAACGCAGGCCACACTTTTCAGATTCCTATTTGTAAATCAGTGATTTTTTTTCCATTTCAATGTCACAAATGTGCACTACTTTGTGTTGGTCTGTCACATAAAACCCTAACAGAAAATGGATGTTTTTGAAGAATCAAGGGTTACGAACACCAACACACAGCGCGGTGCGTCCACAAATAGAAAGCTGATATTTGGGTACGAAAAGTTCTTTCAAACGCTACAAAGAAATAGATTATTTCTTTTTAAATGCCAAAAGGTGGCGTCGTCAGGTGAAGGAGAAATCCAGCCCGCAGAGACTGCACATTGATCCGAGGTGTTGCACAGCTGGGCGTGAGCGGTTCAAAGTCTTTTTCACTGTTTATGTGCTCTGCTGGGAGCAGCTCTGTTTATTGGAGCGAGCCTGCGTTCAACTATAATACCCTTTAAACGAGTTCGATGGAAACTGCAGGGAAGTTCGGGGGAAAATGGAGCAAGGAGGGGTTTCTTTTCTGCACAGCCACTCCCTTGTGACATTTCTAAGATGTATCACAGTCCACCTCAGAAGTCTGCTTTCAGGATCTTTATTTCAGAGAGGCAATAAAAACAGAATCCACGTCTTCCGGCTTTATTTCTGTGCCGGAAAAGACTCTAAGGAACGATACACAAAACGCAACAAGAAAGGCCATTTCTATATCCTTTTGGCTAGCTGTGATAAAAAAAAAAGAAAGTTGTGATGATCCAAAGAGATTACAAATGGGTGTTCATCACTTTGTTTCAATCCCTGAGAATTTGATTTCTTATCTCAGTACCTCACAGGAAGCTGGATGCCCAAATATGCTGACGCTGCACACTGGGCCTTGCAAAAGGATTCATGACCTTTGAACCTCCACCTGTTGTCACATTGCAACTATTATTGGGATTTTATATGATGGACCAACACAAAGTAGCAGGGTTCACAGAAAAATTGATAATTCAATGGATTTTTTTTTTTATCCTACAAAAATGTATCATTCAAAGCGTCTCATTTGCGTCAAAGCCGATAGAAAGTGACTCGTTCTTATTTGTCCAAATTGTTCCTGCAGAGACACTCGGCTCGTCCCCTCCCTGCAGCCGTTTACCTGAGCGCAACGATGATCAGCTGCTGGAGGTTTGAAACGCGGCTGACGTGGCGAGTAGAGCCAGAAGATAAACAGACTCAGACCCTCTTTAGCCGACGAAGCTAACACAAAAGCACGGACACAAAAAAAATAAAAAAGAAGAAGTGCTGAAGGACATCACATATCAGCTGGCCTATAACCAATGCAGCAAAGCAGAGCTAATGCGGCTCATGAGAACACGGGTAGTGGAGTCAGACTTGTTGATCACTAAAGAAAATATAACGAGAAATTACCAGAAAGGCAGAAATTGTACATGGCTGCAGCTGAGTACTTTTGCAAAGACCAGATCCATGTTTGCACTCTAATAAACATGTGTTGTATGCACCAGCTCCATGTTTGCTTCAAAACCTTTTTCTACTTTTAGTCAAATGATAGCGCTAATATTTAAATGAACAATTACAATAAAACAAAAATGAGTGCAAGGTCCCACAATGGATATTAACACTTTTACTAAATGTTACCTTGTTTACCGTTTTGACAGTTTTAAATTTCATGTTTTCTAAAAAAGGAACTAAGGAAGTTCCAATATTGTCACAAAATATTTAATCAGATTTTTTGCTATTAACTAGAAAGAAACCTGCGCCTACTAGAAATGTTGCTTCGGTATCAAAAATGGTATTTTTCTTAATATCAGAATCGAGTTTAACATTTTGCGACAACATTACAAAGTGGTGAATGTGAAGAGGAAGGAAGAGGATGCATGGCTTTCAACATTCTCTAAAAATAAAAACTTGAAACGTTTGCCGTGCGTTTGTATTCAAACCCTTCCTGTTTACCCGATTTAATGATACCCATCAATAAAACCCTGTGCAACCAGACATTTTGTCAAGGTCCATCAACACTAGTGCCGCAAAAATATTAAAAATGAAAAAAACTTGCAGCTGTTTTTACAGAGAAATGTGAATAAAAACTTACAGATTTCTGTTTGTAAAAATATTTAAACACTATGAATTCCTTACACTTCACAATCACGAGCTACTTTGCTGTCATCTATTACAAAACACCCATGAGGTTTGATTACTTTTGCAAAGCACTTTACTGGATTTGTTTTGTTTTTTTGTCTTGGTATAAAAGTTAATGCAAATAATAATCTTTAGCATTTCAGACGTTAAAGACTCCACAGCATCACTGTTATTGATCTGGAAAATATAAAAACAACATTAAGAGGCTCTTAGCGGTCTGGCAGTTAGCAGGAAATCTAATCAAGATTATCAGCATTCGCTTGTTGGTTATTAGCTCTCCTTTATACTCAATTTGTCTTTTGCCTTCTCAGTTGGTATCAGGAAATCCATTAATCTATTAGTCCAGCATGCAGCTGAATTACAGCTAACCACAGCTGAACTCTCGCTGAAAGAAAACAGCCATCCAAAGTTTTCTGAAGCATTTATTTCCCATCTTTACTGCATAAACTACGACATTAAGATCCCTAGAACTGCTTGGATATTTGTTTTCATTAGATTGGAGTACGACTTTAACTTGCTATTGTATTTCTAAATTGTTGGGTCCATCCCCGAGGGGAAAAAAAGGACTGGACTACACAGAGAACAAAGGAGACGGGTAAAAACTCAGAACCCCAGAATGCACAGCAGTAACATGACAGGTCCCGGGGGCCCGCAGCCCTCTACAGGTTGCATTGTGTGTAAAGGTCTTGAGCTCACTGCCGGAGTCACAGACTGCATCTTCGTAGGAGCCTCGGCCTAAACCTGTTTATCTAAACTCCTGCAGGACGCAGAACCTGAGAGAGTTGTAGGTTCTCCAAGAAAAGACAGTCCCCTTTAATTACGTAGATGAAGCATTTTAACTGGAAGTTGAAGTATTTTGTGGGTAAATCCTCGTACCTTGAGAGAAGACGTGTGTGCTTATTGCATAAGCTGCATGTGTGCAGTGCTGGCTGTTAGAGAACGACGCTCCTTCACCTGCCGTTCTGTATTACCAAACCTCATCCGGCAGGTATTCGGGAAACAATCAGCGATGGATACTTGTGTAATTCTTATGCAACCACCGGTTGGAATGGTTTCTCGCTCAACCGATGGATCTGCTCCTCCTTAACAATGAAAGCTTTCCATTTCTGATTCGAGTTATTTTCTGTTTGAACGGCATGCCACTCCCACCTGACGGAGGCAATGCTGGAGCAAAAGCAAATCCAAATCAAAACAGGCAGCTTCTATTTAGTGACAAGCGTTTGTTCATTTCTCTGCAGCAAAGATGAATGCATTCATGTTAGCGAGCATCCTCCTCAAAAACCCTGCGTTATGAATACGGTCTGATGAAAGGAGGCAACCCGTCACTGGCAGAAACTCTCTCAGTCAGGGAGTCCACTACCTCACCGCCATCCTGTCAGAAACAATTTAAGCTGCAGGTTTACATCCACTCATTCGGGGGCATGAAGGATTTTTAGTGCTCTGGCCTCAAAAGGGAACATTTCAAATGCATCAAGACTCCAACAACAACATGACATTTGATGGGTGGATGTGAACTTCTGGGCTGCAACAGTTTTGCGATGAGTCGGGAGTGACGTCTGCTCGCTGCAGGCCTGATGAGACTCGTCAACTTGAAAGCGACACTTGGGTTTCTTTAACGGGAGGCATAGGGCTGAAAATAAGTCCATCTGTGTAGAATGTGTTTACTGCTTTACCCTGCAGGCAGAAAAACCTCAAATATCTTTACCAAAATACTGCAGAGTTATTATTCAGATGACTTTTACAAACACAATCCGATGCAGTGAACTCCTCCGCATTGGCCTTGAATACCTTAGACATTCTATCTAAAAAAAACAACAACAAGTAACCGGTTCGTCACACCAATGAACGGGTTTTTAAGTCAATACCTTCTAACTCATCAATAGAAAAATTATTTCTGGCTCATACACAGCTATTGCCCTTTGCCTTTCTTCTTCAATAGAGCGCTGAATGGAAAACTGCTCTAGGTCAAACCACTTCCTGGTGAGAAAATCTCACCATGTCATTTCTGCGTAGTGTGAAAAGAGAAAGCCTTCGAACCCCCCTTTCTCATCAACAAGTTGGTTGCCGTGACGAATGCAGCGGGGATCTAGGTTGCACAAACGCACACATTAACTCGCTCGCTCCTGTTTTTGGTGCATTATCAGGCTGCAGACATTTATACGCTACTATCACACACTAATTATTTGGGGCCTTTTTAAGCAACACAGGGTTGTGGACAAATGATGCAAGAATTGCACAATTACTGATGATTATGCATGAGCTAACTCTGGATCCACGCCTCCTTCTCTGTTGGAGGGATTCTTCTGCGCAACACTTAAGTGTGCAACAACGATGAGCACAATACTGTAATGGCAAAGAGCTGCATGGATGCAATGTGTGGTAGGATATCATGAGGTGAGGTGTCACACAGTCAAACTCAAACTTCAAAGCTTCCCAAAAATATTTTAGGCTAGGTAGTTAGACTTTGACTCTGTTGTTATGCCTGCACTTGATACCCTGTTGGAACTGGACACTTCCGAGATTAAAACAAACTAAACTTTTATTGTTTCAGGTCAGTTAGGATTTCCACAATTATTTCTGTTTGCTTCAAGCCAAAAGAACACTGTGGACCTTTCACCAGCTGCACCCACATGGACTGAACGGCCGCTCAGAAAGGAAGAGGCCACACTGAACTCTAAAGAAAAAAAAAAAAAGGCGCTGTTTGTTGATGCTTTTACAGACCCAAAAAAAACGGGCTGTATTTGGTTTTCAGGCAATTATTTAACAGGAAACAGAAAAAAAATTTGGATTTTCAGAATATCCAAGCAAAGATCAGATCAGAATCTGCTTTATTGGCCAACATTGTGTGCAAAAACAAGCAGTGTACGTATGTATGTATGTATGTATGTATATATATATATATATATATATATATATATATAAATAAAAACAGCGATGGCCAGTTGTGAAAGTAAATTATGCGTATTATGCTTCACAGCTGATCACAGGCTGTAAGCTGTTCATGGTGTTCGTCAGGGAGACAACCCGGGCAAAGAAACTTTACTCAAAGAGACAGAGAGAGAACATTAGATTTTCTGATTATTAGCCTATGTTTCATTATCATAATTATTATTATTTTTGAAAATATAACACAGCAAAAAGGCCCTTGGTTCAATTCCTAGCTGGGACCTTTGTGTGCCGTTTGTATGTTCCACCTGTGGTAAATGAGGCTTTTCTCTAGGTGCCTCTCTTCAGGCTAAAACATGCATGTCAGGTTAACTGGCCACCATGAGCTGCACTCAGAGCGCTGGTTATCTGTCCTGTGTATCTGTGTCGAATCTGTCCGACCTCTGCAGGCTGTACCCCACACTGACATCTGGCTTCCAACCAGACAAAAATGTACTTTCTTAACTGATCAAAAGTTTTCCAAAGTAAATAGATTTCTTAGCTAACATTAAATCCTCTTCATTTGTGTGTTTATATAACTTCTAAAATGTTTGTGTATGCCTAGTTGGCTGACTCGCTCCTTGCCATCACTCTGAGCAGTGCTTTCTGACAGCAGTCAGGAGGTTTAAGCTGCCTCACGTCCCTTAACCCAGTGGAAAGAGTTGTGGTTAGTCAGGGGTTCCTCAGCAGATGAAACGCCGTGATACGAAACATGACTGAGCTCAAACGCTTGTTTGTTGTGGAAAAATAAGAGGCAATTACAGCTTTAAAAACGACAAGACTACAGCTAGGTCAGATAGATTATTTGATAACTGTGCTTCAGCTCTCATCTGCAGCTTGGAAACAAGAAGAAAATCACACCGATGATCTTCAGTGTGCGTGTGGTTAAGTGCGCGTTACAACTGCAGAAAACACCCGCGCTCTCTTACTACCGCAGAGAGCTTCTGTACGGCTGCTGCACGACAGGGTTCACAAGAGAGTCCATCACTCCGCTCAAGCTGTTTGACACAAACGAAATTATTATTTAAAAAAAACAAAAAAGCATGCCGCACGACTTTGGTCAGCGGCACAAATAATTGCGTTTTTAGTTTGTTCCTGATAGAGCAAATCTGTCTCTGTGCAAACCTCTAATTGTTGGTTGTTGTTTTTTTAGCAAACAGTGGCTTCCAAAAGTTTTCACACCCTCTGAACTTCTTCACATTTTTCTCCCATTACAACCGGTAACTTTAATGGATGTTATTGGACTTTTACGTGATTGAAACCTTTTGCCAAAATCGGAAAACTGAAAAGTTTACACCCGACTTAATACTTTTCAGAGCTTACCAACAGCTTTGATGACGAAGACACCGAAAATGTTGCACTTACTTCTATGGAAAGTAGCTCAAACTCAGTCAGACTGGACTTTGACTAGGCCACTCTAACACATCTATAAGCTTTGATCTAAACCAATCCACTGTTTCTCTGGCTGTGATTGTTGTGCTGCTGGAAGGTGAACCTTAGGTCAACAAGTTCTCCTCCAGGTTGGCTCTGTTTTGAGCTCCAGCCATCTTCCCATCTGTGACCATTTTCCCTGAAACTGAATTTCTACTGAGAAAAAATTACACACAGGTACAATATTAAATGAAAAAGGTGACTTCTGGAGGCAGCGGGATGCACTGAATTGTATTTAGGGCTCTCAGAGTAAAAGGGTTAAATACAAATACAGACCACTTTCCATATTTATTTTTATTTTACATTAATCACCTTGTATCATTCTCCATTTTTCACAGTTATGTGCCGCTATGTGTTGATCTATGACATCGATTTCCGACAAACTACGTTGAAGTGTGTTGTTACAACCTGACAATGTGGGGAAAAGTTCAAGAGGTATGAAGAGCTGCATCTCATCAACACAAAGAGCAACCAGCAGAGGCACACGGTTCTAAACAGAAATGTCTTGAAGATAACAGTTTGACGGGCCTGAACTGGGATTTCTGCACCTAGGAGCTGCTCCCAGGAGGTATTTTACACAAATATTTTGCCTTTTATAGATCTTTGGCTCTGAAGTAACAGTAAAAGAGAAAACAACAAATAAGCTGTTGAGGCTACTGCTGCTATAAATACAACTTCACACAGGACTCTTCATTTATGTAGATCAGAAGCTCAACAGCTGGAAATCTTACAAAAGAAGGGTCGGAAAAAAAGGGCCAAAAGCAACTCTGGATAAACAAATTCATCTTTTTTTTTATTAAAGACATTCCTTTACTTCACTTGTTCACTTCTGGATGAGTGCGTCCTGTACACAGCATCAATATAAACCAGAGTTTTCAGCTCCATGGAAAACTGATCATAACAAGACAAAGGAACACCTTCAGGAAGTTTGACCTAACCTGACCAGCCAGATTGATAACATGCAGCACTCTATGATCTGCACATTATCAATCTGGGACTGCTCCTGTCGAATCCGCTTGGGGAAAGGAGGGACATTCAGCTGAACTCTCTGAGCTGATTGGGCGAAGGACACCTAGTGCCCGCCTACCAAAGGTTGGTTTTAGCCAATCACGGTATCATACGAAAATGTAAGCAGCAGACGCCATGAGAAACCACAAGAAAGTAAGCTAGTCGAGGCACTTCTTGCGGTTCTTTCAAAGATGGAATCGTGGATTCGGACAAAACAGATGTGAGAGCAGCAGCTACGCGTGCGTCCTCCTGCGCTGCCATGTTTGTTTTAGTTCGACTGTGGGTTCAACCGCTCTTGCTTTCGTCACAGCCGGTAATTCCCGCCTTAAACCATAATAAAGCAACGTGATTGGCCCAAACCGTTTTGGGTTTGGTCACAAACGGTTGAAGCCGTAGCGGTACAAGATGGATTCTCGCGTGTTTGTGAACGCACAAATACTGCGAAAATTCAGCTTGCAGGCAAGGTTAAGTTTTACCAACCTGTTGAAATAAGTTATCAAACATTTCAAAAAGCTTTAATTAAGGTTGTCCTGTCTTCACCTTTTTGAATTGGGTTATTCTTTTCAATGATATTCTGATCTATTGATATGCATTCCTGTGAAACATGCTCCATAAAATCTTTTCGGACAAAGCCTTAAACTGTTATTGGACAAAAAAAAAAAGAAAAAGGAAGATGAAATTCGATCCAGATTCATGCATAACCAACGTGGTTTTTAATGGAAGGAAAAATGATCAGAAGAGCAGCTCCAGTAAGCGATAAATCTACTGCCGGTAAACAGAGACACAGCTACTGTTTCTCATCATAAACAGAGACTTGCCCACTGGATAACGCTGTCTCCAGCAGCGGTTTTATCGCTAGCACTGCTCTGCATGGCTAGAAGCACACAACTACTGAAATGACAACTGACTATTTGAGTTTGTGTAGTGCAAACCTTACCTTGTAAAATTCTTCTAGCCATATTTTCTGCAGCTGTTCAGGCTGAAAGAAAGAGGAAAAACACGATTGGTGGAAGTTTTGAAACAAGAACTGGTCATTTTAAAGTCTTCACATTTTAGTTTTCATTTCCGAAAGGTACAACATTTCAGTGGAAGTGCTGATTGCATCAAGCTTTGACCCATTTGTCTCCTGCAGCCGCTGGCAGGAAAACAAGAGCAATAAGAAAAAGGACAATAGGCTGCTCCTCTGTTACAGTGACAGACATCTTAGAGCGATTTCACCTCCAGTAACCTGGTTGCATCAGTGATGACAACCTTAAGTAGTTCATTTCAGCAGCTTTTGATGCAGTTCCAACATTCGGTCTTCTTCTGACAGCGTCTGCAGCTTTGTTTTGACTAAACCTACCCACTCTGCTCTGCAAACCTCCTCCAAAGCTATCAGATCATGAGAATATTCTACAGAGCCCTCATCAGGTGACTCCAGGCCACTCGCCAGCTTTCTGGCTGACCGTGAAGGTCTACCAATCTGGAATTTAAAACCGTTAAACATTTCTTCAACCTTGAGAAAGCTCCAGATGACCCCAGAGCATGATTCTGCCACCTCCATTCTTCACTGTAGGTTCTGACACAGCGTTATTTACATGTGGGATAGTGGCTTAAAATTTAAAGTTTGGCACCATCAGACCATAAAATCATTTTCCCACAAGGTTTTACGACTATTTTTACCAAGACTGGAGGTTTATTTGGGAAGAAAAAGATTTGGTCTTGCAAACCTACACCTTAAGATTGTTGACACACGACGAACTGAACCAGAACGTCTTGGAAATTCCTGCAGCTCCATCAGTGATGCTGTTAGCGTCGTGGCTACCTCTCTGACCTGTTTCTGCCTCTGTGTTCTGGTCAGTTTCAGAGACTTCTCTAGGTTCTGTAATGTCACTGTTGTCCTGTATTCTTTCTTATTATTTATGGCTGTCTTTACAGTTCCAACCAATAATCTTAGTTCTCTTTTGGGGGAATTTGGGGGTTGCACGCTGAAATGTTTGGGAACTGCTGCTCTATCAGACTGAGGTTGGGACTCTTGTGCAAACATAATTTTACTTCCAGTCAGAATTCGTCGAATGACAAGATAACTCTGGACCATAATCCTTCAGTAGCTATGAATCATGTTGGGCTTAATTGTATATTTTTCATATTTACCTTCACCTTAAAAATGGAAATGAGGAAATGCCAGGGAGTTCCAACCAGTAGAGCGGACAATTATTTAAAGAGAATAGGTTTTATTAGAATTGATGGCAACAAAAACTCAGACTGAATGCTGAAATATTTTTTGTTCTGTCTGGCAATAAGAATTGTTGTCTTAACTTTCACAAGTGGAGCCTTACTGCTTTTGCCATAGTGCTCCGCTTGATTTATATGCGCAAGAAGCTTTATTAGATTTTATGCTGGGACTATTTCATGTTCAATGGACACTGAAACGGGAAGGTAGGAAAAGAAGAGGAAAAGAAAAGGAGAGAAACAGATGAGACAAAATGCTAAAAAGGGAGAAAAGGTGAAAGAGAAAGAGGAGAGAAAAAAAAGAACAGCAAAACCAACCGATAAAGTATTACAGGTACAAACAACCAACGCCTTGATACCATCACTGAAGAATATACAGTATTAATTCATATGACATTTATGAAGTGACAACTAAAGATAATAATGGGGGTTTTCTGTATGGAAGTGAATCTGTAAGCACCTGAATCCAAGCACCTGTAGTTGTTTGTGAGAGTGTGCTTGTGTATGTGAGGTTTATCCATAAGAAAATGCTCAAAAGTGGTTGTGAGGAGCCAAAGACCTGCCCCTCAGAACACCGAGGCAGACGCCAGAGGAACCAGAACCCCACATACCCAAAAGAACCGGCAGAACAAAAGTGTCCAAGAGGGACCAATACAGGACGGCTGCCTCCCCTATCGGAAGATCTAGCCATGGGCCCAGAGACCCGGCGGGGCCCCCGATACAACCACAAGGGCCCAGGCCACGCGAAGCAGCCAACCTGGAGTGAGCTGGCGCCAGCCCCGGACACCGAGGACCACCAACGCAACAGTGGGCCAAGGCGCCAGCCAACGCAGAAGAGCAGGATGGGGGGGAATGGGCTCCACACTTGGAGTCCTGAGATGTCCGAGGAGAGGGGGTTCAAACCCAACCTGACAAATAGGCAAACAGAAAACCACGTACACAGTCACATT
Source organism: Fundulus diaphanus (assembly GCA_037039145.1). Taxonomy (NCBI): domain Eukaryota; kingdom Metazoa; phylum Chordata; class Actinopteri; order Cyprinodontiformes; family Fundulidae; genus Fundulus; species Fundulus diaphanus. The sequence continues at coordinate 47,692,897 of CM073121.1, read as the reverse complement.
TACACCCTAGTGCCCCCACATGCAAAGACTCCTACCCTGAGCCTGCCCCCACCTGCTCAACTGTCGTGTTGCTGCATGTTGATCTCAAGTGCCTTTAAAACTGAGAGGGCCAAAAGGGGGGGTGCCCGGCAAAGCCCACCCCCCTCCGGAAGGTAGCAGGTGCGAGTGTACCACCACCCCCTGCACCCTACCCAGAACCGTCAATGTCTAAATGCAAATGGGGGCAGAGGAAGGCACCAGGTCTAAGGCCTACACAAACAATCCCCCCTCTAATAAATGCCCTACATTTAAGTGTGTTGTGAAAATGTTATAATGAGAGTGTCTAAGATGTGTAATGAAATTGGGGTCAAGGACGTCACCAGACAGTGGGGCTGGGGAATCCTCCCCGCTCCCCAGCGAAGCCCCCACTCCTCAAGGTCTTACATTTGTGGCAGCGTGATGGAGCAGGCAGAGGGAGGTGCAGACTCTGTTCCCCGGATAGAACCAGCACCAAGAGTCACCATGAACCAGGACCGAGACAAGGAGCTAGATACAGAGACTGAATGCTGAAATAAAATCAAAAGTGTGCACCTATGCATCCAGGTGACGGTAAACTTCCCTCCAAACCAGCTTAGTTCTATTTTTGTTTTAACAGAAAAGCATAGACATTTTTACAGAGGGGTGCATACTTTTTATATCCAACATATATTTAGCAGCAAATTGCTTCAATTACGTTATCTTTAAAGATCATAAGATCTCCAGGCATCTCACCCTGATTTTCCTCTCCTTGTTTTTGTTTCCCCTCCCTCTGACCCCCCCCCCCCCCCCACCCCACACACACACATTTTCCCCTCCTCTTTAAAAAGCTATTCCCAGACCTGGACTTCATTTAGTCAGTGTGGTGGAAACAGAGGCAGGGCCCTGGGTAGTCTACCATTTAAGGAGAGATCTCCCAATGTCGATAACTAGGCCTGGGGAAGGACCATGTGTGTGAGTGTGTGCGGGGCCAGACAGAGAGAAAGTTGGTGCTAACACGACCAGTCTATAATAAGAACACATAGGGGATTCACAGGCTTTGTTGGCATTTGTTACAAAGAGCAAATACATTACAAAAGTAGGCTCTGTGTCCCAGTATGGCAATAAGAAACGAAGCTAAACTAATAACTCATAGATCCAATAAGTTATGTACTTTGCCGTTACTAATAGTACTCATTATTCCACTCTGTTAGCACACTCTACCCCTAATCCAATTAATTAGCCAGCTTTTATTGTAGAAGTTATGACGCACCAAACAACAAGGTGCTCAATTGGGATGTTCAATAGATAACAGTGACGTTATTAATCTGATCAAACGCTGTTTCTTGTCTTGCATGAATGCTGGCATATCGCAAGAAAGAAAAACCTGCCATGTGGGTCTAAATTGAGAAAAAGAGGATTTTGTGGAATAGGGCTGTTTCCTTAAAAACTTTATTCTGACTGGTGCTCAGGACTTTCACCACTATGGACACATTAATAATAATAGACCATGATTATGCATCTTATTTGTTGTTGAAGTTCTTTAGCTCAGGGTATGATGTGTTGCTTTTTGAGATCTTTTAGCCTACTTCATGTTGTCAGACAGAATCTGTTTAAGATACTTCTTGATTCTGGGAGTAATCATTCCTGGATGTTACCAATAAGACTGAACCCAAAGAAATGTGGTTAATCACATTAAATTCATGCTTTAATAAGGGAAGTAAAAGTAAGAGTAATACAGGCCATACAATACATACCGCCTCTCGACAATGCCTGCTGAAGATAGGTCCCCCCCTCATTTTATCTGCAGTTAGTAAAGCATTTTATTTTGAAACATCTTTTTGGAAAATTATCAGCTTCCACCTCCATTGGTCACACGTCTGAAGTTCAACCAACTCTACAGTTACTTCCTGTAGTTCTCTTGTACGCATCGATTGGAAACGGTTTCTCTCATTCTTTGAAATCTCTTTCTTTCTTGTCTCTGTCTAATCTCTCTTTCTCCTAGAAATTAAAGTTTCAATTAAACAAGCACAATCACTTTTATAATGACAAAAATAAAATAAAGTTCTGTTTAAGCACGGTCTAGACCAGTGTTTTTTAACGTCATGGCCCACAGTCATGTTTTACATTTGTCTCTGCTCCACCAGGCGGGATTCAAATGACCGTCACTTCCCTAGCATGTCATCAAGTGCTGCAGAAGCCTGTTAATTGCCCATGCATTTAAGTCAGGTGTGTGGCAACACCTAAAACAGGTGAGGATACATTTCATGTTTGATTTACCCATCACCCATTAACCCATTCCCCATTTGATATGCCGATCACCTTTGATCACTCACCTTCTGATGGAACAAAATAATAGGAACTTTGTGATCCTGTTTTATCAGCCGTTGGGATTGCCTTGTTTGAACCCAATGGTTTTCTCATCATCCGATGAAGAATCAAATTTGACAGATCACCAACAAGCACCGTTTTATGCAGAAATGCTGATACTCTAAGACACACTAAAGCCTCCATGTTCACTTGGAATGTAATCATTTTATATCTGGTGATAAAACTATCAAACTCCCAATAAGCCTCCGTGTTGTGATCATCATCAGGCCTTAATAATACCAGCGGATGGCACAGTGTGTCCTTCTGGCTGCTCCCTGATTCAGGGGTCGCCACAGCAAGTCATCACCACTCGCACACAGAATGGCAGGAGTTCTGTGCCGGACGGCGTTGAACGCCGTATTCCGCACCATAGCAGTGTCAGAAGGGGGTTGACGTATGAAAACCTGATGCTTGTGTCTTCTGTGTTGTCAGCCTATCAGCTGCTCTCCTGATCCATAGCGTCTGGACGCGGTATGCCACTCAAACTCTCCCAGATGTGTTTCACAGTTTGTCTTGTACTCTAATCATCATTGATGCTCTTCAACAAAGGATTTACCTCTCCCCACTCACGTTTTTTTTTTTTTTTTTTGCAAGTGTTTTTGTTTTGGAGTGTAAAGGCACGTTCACGGCGAATGCAAACAATTCGCCTGCAGGACACCAACTACCAACTCACAGAGCGGAGGAGATGGATCTTACAGAGCGAGTCACGGTGCTGTATGTAATGCCGATGAGGACACACATCTCCCTCCAGGACACCAACTACTAGCTTTGCCAGCTAGGCTGACTTACAGGGTCAGGAGAAACAGGTTAGAACCAATCAGAGAGCTGCGGATGTGACGCAACCTCCAAGCAACCGACTCAGTTTTAGCTCTTAGAGCAGCCAATTGTTTTTAAAGATATAACCAGCTCAATCAGGACATAATAAGGGGCATAATTATAACATCGCTCAGTTGTGGCCGCCATCATGACAGTTATGATTACAGAAAAGCGCTGCTGCGTTATGGGTAAAGAGTGGCGCATCGGAAAGTCCCACCTCCCGCGCTGTGATTGGTCCAGGAAAAGTTATAAACTGGAGACTCTAAGCCTGCGCGGACCGGCAAGCTTTGTATTGAATAGACAGCCAACTACAGGGATTGACTACAGGGTCAGTAAATCCATCACTGCTCAATAGAAATATACCCTAATTGTACTGTCTGAATATGTAATACATAAAAATATTCTATTCTTTAAACAAATAGAGGAGGAGAACCCTTAACATGACGCAAATTGAATGAAAAGTTCAGATTTTTTAACGAACAAAATTACGCGTAGTTTTGCTTTGCTCTGTTCACCCATTTCATAACGTTCACATCTCTCCAATAGTGTCATTCGCATCGCGGACTGTTAATCTGCTATTGAAAGCACCTTTACATACAGATAATATGTAAATCACTAGCTCCAAACATCTAGTTCGCATTCGGTGTGAACGTACCTGAACTGAAAGGAGTGCAGGTGTGTAGTGTTTCTCTCAAAGCAACCGTGAAGGCAGCACAGGTTGGACTGAGGGGTCCTGCTTAAACCCCGCCACAATAGTTTTGCTGGCCTTATTATTTCCTGCATTTTACTTTGTTCATAAATGTTAATTGTTAAACTTAATTTTGTGTGCGACTGACATTTATCTGCCATTAATGAGAATACAGAACAAATATTTTATTTCCGTAAAATATGGAATCGATATTCCATATTTTACGGGACGGGTGACAACCCTACAGCTAAGTATGCATAAACGGAAAAAAGTGTCTAGTTGGGAAACTTTAAGCTGCTTTTCGCTTCTTTGTTAGGAATCTTCTGATGTAATTTGTGTCTGGGGAGGGATCAGATTTAATCATTTAATCATCATCCAAGAATACCAATCCATGATAGTGTCAAAACAGCAGATTCCTCCTAAATGCTTTTGGTTAGTTGAGCCGTCATTTAACGGGACCTAGGGCTCACTTTAAGGCCACGTTAAAAGGATTTTAGCAAATGCTAGACACGGTGAGACGTCAGTGGGACTGACGTTACCTTGTGGTGTGGTAAGACGTTTTGGGCAACCAGGAAAACATGGAGTTGCGTTCTAGTAGTATAAGTCAAGTTTATTTGTGTAGCACATTTCAGCAGCAAGGCAGTTCAAAGTGCTTTACATCATGAAAACATAAAAACAGATTCAGTTACTTACAGACTCACTTCTATACAGAAAACCTCTATTATTATATTTAGCTGTCACTTTATACATTTCATATTGAATAATACCGTATATTCTTCAGTGATGGTATCAAGGCGTTCGTTGTTTGTACCTGTAATACTTTATCGGTTGGTTTTGCTGTTATTTTAGTATCTCTCTTTGCAGGTGTAGAAGCAGACTCAGGGGATGTTATATTGCTCTCTCCCTTCTATCTCTTCTTTCACCTTTTTCCTTTTTGGCATTTTGTCAAATCTGTTTTGCTCCTTTTTTTCCTTCTTTTATCTTCCCGTTTCAGTGTCCATTTAACATGAAATAGTCCCAGCATAAAATCTAATAAAGCTTCTTGCATTTATAAATCAAGCGAAAGCAGTAATGCTCCACTTGTGAAAGTAAAATCTGTTGGGCTCTTTTTGGCATTAAGACTAAAATTCTTATTGCCACATTGCCAGACAGGACACACAAAAAAAACAAAAACATAAAAACATCATAAACACATCATAAACACATCGAAACGGTCACCAGTTGTGAGACCAGTAACAAACATTAAATTGTATCAAGTGAAAAACATCATTACACACCAAATATGTTGGTCAGTGGTCCTGCTATTATGGGCCAACTCTAAACAGATGGACTTTTAAAGGAACTCAGCGTTTCGGCTGATTTGCAGTTTTCTGGAAGCTTGTTCCAGATTTGTGGAGCATAGGGACTAAATGCTGCTTCTCCATGTTTGGTTCTGGTTCTGGTTCTGGGTATGCAGAGTAGACCAGAACCAGAAGATCAGGGTGGTCTGGAGGGAGGATACAGCAACCGTCCAGACAATAACTATTCTCCTATCCATCAAGTAGGATGAATTATTTCAGAAAGCAAGAGAAACAGCGCAAGGGGAAGTCATAATTTTGTAAATGTGAGGGGGTCCGATCGGATAGCTTTAAAATGCGAGGAGACGCGTCCCCTTCACACATAATTACTGCAAAACCCATGGGTAGAACCGTGATATTTTTACTGAAAATTGTCACACAGGGAGGTTTTTAAACAGGCCCATATTAGTCCAAGTTAATTAACAGCGGAGGATTAAATGAGCCAGTGAGAAAAATCTCAATACATGTTAATATCACAGTTAAATGGGGTACCTGAATAGGTCAGGCCTTAGTGCGTGTGTGTGCTGTCCCAATCTCAGCCAGATCAGCCAGAGCGTGGCTCTATATAAGGAAATGAGCAGTGGAGCTTGTCGTTAGTCACAGGGATGGAGGAAGAGAAAGAGAGTGAGACAGATGCAGACATAGGAGGGAGCGGACAGGTTCAAACCACGGAGAGGCCACCTGACCGCCATGGAAATGGAGAAACAAACAAACCGACTCGTGCCCTTTCTGATCCCGACCTTCTGATTCCTGGTAAAAACCAACAGCATTGCCCCCCAGCAACAACACAGCCTGCTTTCGCTTTTCTTCCCGTCTTACACTTTAGATAATGGTAACTATGAGAATACAATCTGAAAGAACAAATGCATTTATCTGACAGTTTTCCAGACAAGTCTGTAAGTATGTCATGACTGCCTGCTAGCTGCAGGAAACCACAGAGAGCTTCTCTCCATCACTAAGATAAGGCTGATGTTCCAGCTTTGATGTGCAGCAAACGCGCTTCTGGGGAACAGATGGCGGCCTTGGCGGCGTGGCTCAGAGGAGCGCCGGTGGAGCCCTCAGAGGCCCGAGAGGTGGAGAGAAACTGGGCTAATAAGGCGAAAGACATCTATATATGTAGCCTCGGCTCAAAGCTGCCCGCCCTCAACGTATCACAAGTTAATTGGGAGTTAATTAGAAAGTGGGGCTACACAGACAGAGGTATAAATAGACCCAAACCCGTCCTTCAGAGAAGCTTTCACCTGCTAACTCGTCTCCGCCTTCTGCCTCCTCTCTGCCCGTGTACCGCTTTCTGACTCGATGGCCTACTTTCCAGACCCTGTGAGGAGAGAGGCGACGGTGCTGCAGAACAAATCAGGTTCTCTCTCAAGCCTTCCCAAAAGGTGGGATATAAATATTTGTTCAGCTGATACCCGGAGTGCTAACAGAACGGTCCCTCAGTCCAAACTGTGACAAAAGAAGGAGCCTAAACCTGGGCAGTCTTTAACAATTTATTACTGATCCTTGGGAAATAAATTCATACCCCTTCAGCTTTTGTCAGGTTCCAACCACGAATTATTATCTCATCGGGATCGTGTGAGGAACAGAATTGTAAAGTGGAAAGACAATAATGCACGGTTTTCTGAACTTCTCATCAAAATACATAAAGAAACATTTGTTTTTGGCTAACTAATTGATATAATTTCAGCATAAATACAGCCGTATAGCAACAACCTTTCAGGAGGAGTGGTAAGAAAAAAGGTCATTGTTTGCCCGAGGAATTTGGTCTGTGGGGGCAGAACAATGCTAAAGAAAATAAAATAGCTCTTTATTCATCTTCTAAGTACTGCATGTTATGTATTTATATGTCTCGCTTTATCTTTTTTATGCCTCTCCATGTTTCTCTGTCTATCCATCTACTTAGTTAGTTTTTTTTTTTCCTGTCTCTCTCCAGCTTTCAGTGTTTAATCGACTGTATTGCTGCGTGTCAAGCAGGGCTTAAAAACGCTCGGGTTATTTTGTATACTTGCACCGGGAGCAGGACAGTCACTCGTGCTGCTCCTCAGAGGAGAGTAAGCGCTGCCAGAAATCACGCGATTCGGTGCATTTAAAAAAAAAAAAAACCGCAAATTCCCGCCCGTCATATGTGGCGCCTCACAGGTTGTGTCTGCTGGCGGGGGCGTGCGTGTTCACCTGCGTGCGAACGCATGTGACTCAGCTCTCTGTGTGTCACCAGCAGAGAGAGAGAGAGCTGAAAGTGGCAGAGAGACCACATAGGGACAGAAATAGCTCACAATGTGAGCTGCCATTATTTATATAGGCTAAAAATGTAATGGCCTCAACTGTGAACACACAATTACTACATGCAGTGATCTTGTTGGGAGGTGGGGAGGGGGGGGCTGGTGGTCTCGTTGATGCTGTATGGGGGGCACAGATGTGGAAGAAAGCGTTCAGGTCACAAGAGAGCAAAAGTTAACCTTCCTGCCTCAAAGCATGAAACTAAGCCTGCACATAAGCTCAGAAATCGCACAGTGACACATGGTAGTGGCAGCATGATGCTGTGGGACAACGTTCCTTCAACGAAGATGTGGAACTTATTGACAATAAATGGAAAACCAGGAAGTGGAGCAGACGTTTACCTTCTAGCTGGACCACACCAAACACACAACCAGAGCAGCGAAGGAGTGGTGAGTTAGACTGGCCTAGTCAAAGTCCAGACACAACTCCAGCTGAGAATCTGAAGCAATACTGACAGACTTAAGTTCCCAGACGCTCTCCGTCAAATCTAACCACGTTTGAGCCATTACACAGAGAACAACGGGCTAAAATCCCATTCTCTACAAAGCTGATAGAGACTCACATATTGTAGTTAACATTTTACATCCTGTGCAAAACCTGTCAACTACTTTTCAATTCAAGGACATTGGCTTGAAACGTCATTTTCCTTGGATTTAACAACTATGCTCTACTTTCTGTTGGTCAATTAAATAAAACCTGACAAAAAAAAACATTAAAGTTTGTTGTAACATGGCTAAATATCATAAAATTACAAGGGGTAAAAATATTATCATAAAGCACGTCAGTTTTTTCTATTACAACTCATTTCTAAACCTTGTTATTTAGGTTTATGAAACATAAAAAGATCAACCGCATCAGCGTAACTAGGCCACCACCATCAGTATTTTCTCTGGGTAGTGACTCCCCGAATGACTGTCTTGTGACAAGATATTTGCCATTTGCAAAATACCCAATCTTGGAGCGGAGCTAACGGCGTGCAAAACACTGAAGCTAAGAGCGCAGTGGGAAAAAGAAAAAGTTATTGTCCTTCAAAACCAGCACAAAAGAACATCCCATAAAGGCACCATTCAAACACTTTACACCGAGAATAATTCCCTAAACGAAGATAGTTTGAATATTCTGGACTGCACTTGCATAGGAACACATTTTACCTTTAATTGAAGGACTACAAGCACACATGGCTAAATCTGGTCAAATGTGCGAAAGCCAAGAAACGAGCCAACGAACACGGCAAAGTAAGACTCCGTCTGACAGTACACAGCCAATATGGCAGCAATTAGGACTGCCCCAGCCTTAACTCATGACCGTCACCACGTGCTAGTGGGACCATCTCAAAGAAAAGTGACACACTGAGAGGGAAACTCCCTTCTGCTTTTCTCTGTTTGATGACAGAGCAGCATTATAGGGGTCATGACCCTCAGTCCTCCACACAGACTCAGAGGCTGTGACCTGAATCCACTGGAAGTCATCAGTGAGAAGTTTTTTTATGCGGACAGTGTTTTTACTTCCTCTGGCGTTATCCAGCAGCGCAGCAGGCTGTATAAACCCAAAGTGGTGGTTTGGAGGGGAGTTACGTCAGTCCTCGGCTCATTAAGACCCCCGTGGCGGACTGCTAGGAACACACGGTCGACACGCGAGTCCTCCGGCCTGCTCCACCGTCTGCTCATACACCAAGTGAAACTCCTTGTCCTCCTTATGTTCCTAAATTTAAGCTACACGTCGTATTCATTTTGGGCTTGAAGGGATTTACCGCTTTTGCTCCAGGGTGGAAGACTTACACAACAAACTAGGGATGCTGGGCTGATATCAATTTCATTTATTAATATAACTGTCATGGCTGATCACCAATAATTACTGATGTCACTTATTTCCCTATTCTTTCAACACCGTAAAAAAATAAAATAAAAACAACTGAACCACGGACTTTGCTTCTCTGTTACTTTTAGACGCCCACAATCCTGTGCTGCATCACTATCGCCGTCCCCTGCCGAAGCAATGGGACCAAGCAGAGATCTCAAAGTGCCTTACAGAGTCTGAAGAGTTTCAGCAGAGAAAAGCAAAGCTGTCGGAGGATTAGGCGGCAGAAGCAGCTTTATGTGCCTGGACATGTGGATGGATGGCAGAAAGAAATCTTGACCTGGGTTCTCTCCGGGTACTTCCTCCCACAGTAGGTTAATTGGTTTTAAATTGCTCTCAGGTGTGAGTACCAGCACGGTCGTTTGTCCTGTACTGCCCTGTGACGGACTGTCGACATGTACGAGGCGTCAGCCCACCTCTCGGCCGATGATCACCAGAGATAGGCACCTGCCCCCAGCGACCCGGCTCAAATAAGCGGGCATAAACAATGAATGGATGGAACTTTGATCTGGGACAAATTGTGTTTGTTAGTTAGCTGAATTAAAGCATCTTGACTAACATTGTAGATTCTTGATGGTTTGTAAAGGCCAGGACCACCCAAAAGCAAAAATTGCCAAAAATACAATTACATGAGCGATTTGACTTTTCTTTATTTGGGGTTTTATTCAACCAAAACTAAACGGGTACCATCACAAATCCGTGTCTACTGCAGATACGCCAACAATATATACTATATACCCTAAAAAATTGGAGGTCTGATCGTTGGTCTGGTCGGTCGGCACAAATAATTAGGTTCACCTGTTTAATTGCTTGTTAACGCACATATTGAATCAGCCAATCATATGGCAGCTTCTCAATACATTTAGGCATCTGGATGTGGGGAGGATAACTTCCTAGAGTTTAAACTGAGCATCAGCATTAGGATTTTCTCACACAGCCATCTCTCTCGCTTTTACAGAGAACGGTCCAAATCATGTCAATGTCAGAGAAGACTGGGAACACTAGTTCAAGGTAGCGGAAAGGCAACAGTAGATTAAATAACCCCTCGTCACCACCAAGGTATGCAGAACACCATCTCGGCATGTTAAACCTTGAAGCAGGTGGGGTAGAGCAGCAGGAGAATACGCCACGTCTCTCTCCGTTTAGCTAAAAACAACAACAAACAACAACTTGGGCTGGAATTCAAACTGGCTCACCAAAACCGGGAAACAACAGATTGGAAAAATGTCACCGGGTTCAATGGATCTGCTGCAGGACTCAGATGCTGGGGTCAGAGGTCGGTTGAGACCGCAGGAAAGCACGGACCAACCCTCCATTTTATAAACTGCGGCAGTCATTTAATGGTGTGGACATTTTCTAGGTCCTTATTAGCATCTCAGCGTTATTTAAACACTAAACGCTGCGTGATTATTGTTGTTGCCCAGATTGGGAATAAAGGCTGTGTCTCATTCCGCCTACTTCTACACTTCGAACACTTAGTTTTAAGTATGTAGTGTAGATAACACAAAAAGTCTGAAAGTACACTGAAAGTACCCGGATGACCCCCTAAAACGGGCACAAAATGCAGTGTGTAACGATGGACCCTACTCGCACTAAACGGACGCCATCTTGACCACAAAGCGGAAAGGGAGGGGCTAAGGACGTCGGGAAGATGTTCCCATTTTGAAAATAATGGCGAACAATTCAGCCGAGACAGCCGGAGCTGCGACACCGCAATCATATAAATGTAAGTAATGGTGGTAATACGAGGCATTGTACTCGATAGGTGTTTGTAAAATACACGAACATACCTCATGTTCAGCCAATATTTGGAGGATCCTGCGTTGACGTCGGAGGCGATGTAATTTCAACATGTTGTGAATGTAAACGATTGTTGTTTTTATAAAAAAAACAAACGCCGGCATATATTTTTTGGCGGTCTGAAAAATTTGCGGTCACGTGTGTTGCGTTCGTCACGTCATCCCGTCATTTCCGGTAAGTGTTTTAACATAAGTGTTCCTTTTGGAACACTACTAACGGTTGAAAGTGGGCACTACGGCAGTAAGTGGTCAGTGCACATCAGCAGTGCACTGACGGAAGTATTCGGAATGAGACACAGCCAAAGTTTCCTGATCCAGTGAGTTTCAAGGTTCTCCTTAAGATATTTAGACGGTAGAATCAAAAGTTGATAGAAACAACATGAAAGCCAAGGAGCCGTCCTGCCTTGTATCAACGGTTGAGGCCGGTGATGGTGGTGTGAGGGTGTCGAGGGATAGTTTCTTGGCACGCAATGGATCCGTGTTCTGATCTTTACTTCCAGACGCATAATGTGCCCTGGCATGAAGCTCAAATGACCTAAAACTGGTTTCCTTGAACTCCAAAGGCCTCCGGAGTCATCAAATGTCAATCTAAAGAGCACAGAAGAGGATGAAATGACCTAAAGCAACCAGTGCTGCCATCTCAATATGAAGCAAAATCTCTGGGGGAATGTCTCCGGCGCTTTGTTGAATCTGTGCTACGAAGAATTGAGGCAGTTCTGACGACAAAAAAGGGTCCGACCCGATACTAACACAGCGGTCGGTGTGTTGATGTGACAATAGCTGTCTCCGGGTGAGAAGGACGCCTAAAAAGACGTGGCATATATTTACTTCTGCACGTTTCATTTCATCAAACTACAGCCAACACATGACAACAGCTGATTTGACCTCCTGATTTGCCTTGCAAAACACAGCAATAAATCTGAGTCTGATTGTACAACGATGAGGGCGTCTGGAAACAAATCCCTCATAAAACCTGGTTTTTCCAGCTGACCCTTTCCAGAGCTTGGATGTGCGTGCATGCCTTACCCCCTACAAACGCAATTACATGTGCACAGGTGCAACCCCACCGCCTGGTTCACAACAATAAAAAGTTAGAACACGCGGCAGAATCAGCTGTAGGGATAAAGAAGACGTGTTTTACTTCAAGGTCTTGTTTTCCTGTGCATGGAAAGCTCGACTGTGTGTGTGTTGACGAGTTGTTTGAAAGGAGGTTATTGGCTTTCAGGGGAGCACAAAGTTGACTAAAAATACCCCGGCTGGATGGAGCTGAGGGTCCTAAGGAGAGAGAGGGGGTTGGATGAAAGAGAATGGGCTGACCCAGTGTCCTTCAACAGGTTGGAGCCGAAAACAACTCTTCCTCTTCCTCACAGTCGCTCTGCCGAGGCCGGGTAACACAGAGGTAGGTCCCATCTGTGTTTTACGCAACTCCACATCAAAGAGGCTCATTAAGGGAATAATTAGAGCCAACCCGCACTGACACATTAAATTAGACCGAGGCTGGCTCCTGTGAGATGCCTTCATCCATCAAGAGAAAAGGGTGGAAGTATGGAGGAGGTATGCTTCAAACGTCTCCTCTTTGCCCACATATTTCGCGCCGATCACCATGAGACACGTTACCTTACAGGAGAAGCAACAAGAAGACATCACCCACCTGTGTTAAACTTTAAGGTCTACCGTTACAGTATTTGTGCGTCCAAACTGACGCACTAAATCGATTTGAAGGGGAATCTGTACTGTTTGTGCAGTCATCCTGTGAATTTATAACCTGACAAAAGCCAGCTGTATGTCGCTCCGCCTAGCTCCACTCACATACATCTGGGACACCGCCGGTAGAGAGTGATTTCTCCAACCAAATTTATGGTCTGGCCAATCAGGACGCAGGGCTGGAGTTTCATAGATGTGACGTAGTGGAGACGCGACCATGACGTGAGACTATTTTGATAGCAATGGCGGCTCGTCGAGGAAGCAAGCGTTAACATTGATGCTGCTATTTCTTCCGTGTTGTCCAATCTACCTAATATTGTTTCATTAAAAGAACATCAGAGAACGGCTCTGAAGGCTTTTGTTGGTGGAAACGATGTTTTCGCCCTTCTCCCGACCGGATTTGGCAAGTTTTGTTTTCCGGGGCCAGCGGACATGCAGACGCGGACGCGCCCCGGAGCGGTTAGCGGTTAGCGCTAACCATGTTAGGAGGCCTTTAGTCCTCAACGCGGTCGGCCCGGAATCGACTCCGACCCGCGGCGCTTTGCCGCCTGTCTTCCCCCCTCATCCTGTCAGCTCACTGTCAATAAAACGCGTGCCACTAGAGCCGCAAACACATTATTATTTTTTTTATTTTCTTTCCTGCGTCGCTATCATCAGCGTCACGGGTTAGCTTCGGTGTGAGTGGTTGAAATAGCACGTCAATAAAGATGACAGACAAGTGGCTTATCCAATCATATGCAAGAATTTTTGATAAGGCCCAGCCTTGTGTAAAGGCAATTCCTATGGCGGTGTCCCAGATGTATGCGAGTGGAGCTAGGCGGAGCGACATACAGCTGGCTTTTGTCAGGTTAGTGAATTTAGACAAATTTGCAAGAATTCAAATGAAAAAGTTGGTAAAGAAGAAAAAAAATGTAAATAATGGGGAAAAAAGTTATTTTCATTTGAATGTGATACTGTCATCTGCAGGTGTTTTTAATCTCAGCCATCTCACTTCCTTTTTGAGAAATCTCTGGGTCTCTCTCCATGTTGCTCCTCGCTGATCCAGTTTTCAGCTAGAGAATCCCTGAATGTGAGAACTAAAAGTCCTGAGACCAAACCCAGCCACTTTTCCATTAATCAAACATCCACCTGGTACAACCAGGACCAGAAATGATTTGGTAACCAAATTCAATCTGCTTTGATTAAAGGGTGATGAGTTTAATATGCAGCAAAGCATTATCTCAGCAGAAACCCCTTAGGAACACCTTCAGATCTCAAGAAGAGCTTTTTCTATCACTGTTAACATCACATCGAGCTACAGCACTCCTAGTAAAGCTCAATAATAAATGGAAACAGTCTTTAGCTGTCAGGCGCCACTCTTTGGTCGGGTGTCAGCATCCCTAAAACCTGCAGCGGAAAATAAAGACTATAAAGCTATAACTAATAAAATGTTTTTTTTCCTGCAGAACACCAGGTCTGTGTCCCGGCTGGAATCCCCATTCTTTTGTTCTTTACCACATAGGCAGAGGGTTTCAGTGGTGAAAAAACATTACAGTCAATCTTCTGCAAAGAGGCTAATTACTTATAATTTCACTCCTGATTCACTCCTGATTTTAAGGAACTCTAAAGCCATAATCATCCAAATCAAGGGAGATAAACACTAGAAATACATCCCTCCCTGCAATTAATCTTTATAATGTTTTTGATGCTTTTCTGATTGATTCTGATGTATAACAACTATCTCCTATATTTGTCATTGCAAGATACATTCCAATAAAACGTGTCGTCCGCCTCTAACCCGCCCCTTAGGGAGCGGTGGGTTGCCACGTTGCGGCACCTGGGGAGCTTCTGTGCGTTTGTGCCTTGCTCAGGGACCCAGAGAAGCAGTCTGTTGGATTCGCACCGGGGATTTTGCAGCCTTCCCAGGACGTAAGCGCCCTGCTCCGACCACTGGGCCACCCCCTGCCACTCGTAGTATTCATTCAGACCATGCCCAGAGAGCCCGACGAGTGAATCAACACTGCAGTCAGCTGGGATTTGTGTCAGCCGTGTCACCGGAAGACAGGAAATTGCTGCCCTCAGAAACCACAGCCGTGTGAGTCGAACCCCCCCCCCCCACTCCTCTCAGCACGAGACAGCAGAGCGCACGCACCTCATGCAGTGGTTCAGTATCTGTCAGGAGAGACTGAACGATAAGGAGGCTCCACTGAACCTCTCATTTAACCAGATTGTATTGTTCTCAGATAATGGAAGTATATTTTGCTTTGCGTCGCCGTCAGCTTTTTACTATGAGACACGGAGAAACAGGTGTTAAAAAAAACGCCGCATTGTGCAGTCCACAGCAGGCCTCGAAGCCTCTCAGACAAAGCTGCCATGTGAAAAAAAAGCAAGAGTGCTCTCCCACTCACACCTCTGCCATGTGTTACCCAACACACAGCGGCAGATCCACCTCGCTGCTGCAAGCCTCTCCTCGTTACGAAGTCATTACGTGGACATCCCTGAAGACTCAAACTGAAACTATGTGTGCATGACTAAGCATTTTCATTGGCGTTGCACCAGTCAGGCGGCCAGAGATCAGGATCGGGATATCTTCCTTTGATCCACTCTGACCTACAATCAGCAGCTCAGATATGGAAAAATATGGACTTCTTCCTGTTCCTGGAATGCATCAAAACCATTTTCCGCTGATAAATGCATCCAAAAAAAGCGTGTCTCTTATTTTAACCTCTTAAGACCCAAGAATTGTGGTCCAAGGCTTTTACACTGCAAAAAGGGAACAAAAAGTAAGTAAAATTAAATTAAATGAGTGCAATCTTTCCTTGATTTCAGCAGGTAAATAAGATGACCTACCAATGGAATGAGTAATTTTACCCTTAAAATAAGGCAATTAGATATATTGTACTTGAAATAAAATGATGAAGATACGTTGTACCTATTTTAAGTGCAAAGTGCTTATAACATTCCCAGATAATCTTGTCCACCTGCTCAAATCAAGGGCATATACATTCATCTCAAGAACATTTTACTTTTAGTTGCTTTTTGCGGCATACGAAAATAGGCTGAGAAACATGTTTTATCAGTTCTAAACGTCATTTAAAGATCTGTCAGGAGAAAGAAAATATACGTTTGAAGAGAAACGGATCCTTTTTAGATATCAAAAAGTCTATTTTGATGGTCCTTGTTCTGCTGCCTATAACTGCAAAGCTAAAAGCTGCAAGAACATTTCTGATCAGATGTTAAAATAAAGATCTAAACCCCGTAGGTTTTATACATTTTCCTGCTTCCTTCTCAGCTGCTTTAACCTCCCATGGTCACTTACATTTCTTACCTTGGAACAAATGACTAAAAGCTAAAGAGTATCGTTATAGACTTAGATAACCTGGTGCCTCCTCTGCCTGCAGCACAGAAGACGGTATTTATGCTTTCAATCTGTCTTTTACAATTCAAGACACCCCCCAACTAACAGGAGGGCTGGAGAGGCAAAAACCCCGCACACTATCAGAAGACCAATTTAAATACGACCTTAACTTCAGGAACAAAATGTTCAAACAAAAAGGTACAACTCAGTAAAGTAGATAATCATCAAGAAGTTCTTTTAGGTTGGATAATTGGCTCAAAAC
The DNA here is from genome assembly GCA_037039145.1 of Fundulus diaphanus. Classification (NCBI taxonomy): domain Eukaryota; kingdom Metazoa; phylum Chordata; class Actinopteri; order Cyprinodontiformes; family Fundulidae; genus Fundulus; species Fundulus diaphanus. The sequence continues at coordinate 47,676,456 of CM073121.1, read as the reverse complement.
GTTATACTGACTTGACAGCTGTGAAACCCTCAACAAGAAGGATGAGCTACAGAAGCTCCTTGTTACAGAAGCTGGCTTTCCCCTTTTATGTAACCAAACATATTGACAGAAAGTTAAGTGGAAGGAAAAAGTGTCAAAGTAAAAGGTAAAGCAAGATCACATAATTATACCTTTAATCCTACTGATGAGTATTTCCCTGAACTCTCTAGTATATGAACTTGTATATCTTTGCTGCTTGCACCTTTTTCCACAAGAGTTTTTCCTTCCACAAAACGTTCTATTAAAATGCTTGGGTACAACACTCTGTCAGCAGTCAGAGTTTGTGGCCGTCAATCACTGTCTGGTGGACAACAGCCAAGTTGGCAATCTTCCCCATCTTTTTAACGACCACATTAAAATATTCTGCATTAAAATAAAAAAAGACAATCACTTGAAGTAACTGAATTTAAAATAGCATTGTGGGGTGCGCTGGTGGCGCAGCGGGGAGCGCGACCCATGTACGGAGGCCTTAGTCCTCGATGCGGTCGACCCGGGTTCGACTCTGACCCGTGGTCTTTTGCCGCATGTCTCTCCCCCTCTTCCACCCCACTTCCTGTCAGCCTACTGTGTTAAAAAGCGAGCCGCTAGAGCTGCCAAAAATTAAAAAAAAAAATTAAAAATACAAAAATAGCATTGTAAGTTTTGAACAAGTATTAGCTTAATTTGAGATACATCAAATGATTTACAGCACTTGGGGCGTATCGATGCTCCGCAGGAAGCCCGTCTCAAAAACTGACGTAGGACTTAATCTAGAAGGGTGAATGTGGCAGTGGTTTTACAAGTAACATGATGACGTCTCACTGTGCTGGTCCAAAGTGTTCTGCTATCAGATTCCAAAACACGGAGGGAGACTGTTTTATTCAGCAAATGTGCAGTGTTTCCTGTTGCCTACAGGGGTGCTAAACCTGGAAGTTACAGGTCTAGTGCCCCTAGTGGCCGAATGTTACACAGCGCTGCTTTAGAACCTTGAAGTGTACCTCTTTGTGTAACAAATCTGCGTATTAATTACTTAACTGAAATATATTCCCTATAAGATCATATTCTAATTTACTGTAATTAAACTGTATGCAACAGTTTTGTTTTATTTTTTACAGTGCTTGCCTTCTCTTCCAGTTTCCTTTTTGGGAATTTTGCTTGACCAAAAACAACCGAAAAAAAGAGGTCAGACCAAAAATGAGTGAGACAAACTGAGGAAAAAAATGCTTTTCACAAACAACCTGCTTTCCAGGAGACTCAACCGTTTGAAAATAGTGTCAGACTAATATAAAAAAAAAAACTGCTTCCTGGTTACCGTCTCTATAAGCAGAATATCTCGTTGAAAACAACAGGTGCAAACATAAACAGCAGGAATATGTTTATGTTTTCAATTTCTCTTGAGCTGAACTCTGCTATCTGAGACATAAAAGCTGACAAATGCAATGCAGTGAAGCTTAATCCTAATGTTTACTTTGCACTCAACACAGCCATTATACAATAGAAGCTGACACAGCTGCTTCACTGTTGGGTATGTAGCATTATAAGACACCCCAACTGGGTGGATGCAAAGGATTCATGCTGCTCAGGGTATGGAAAGATTTTTTTTTTTACCCCCAAAAATAACTATTCCCACGGGTGTTTTAGGAGTTGTGTTTAAACGCATGCAAATGTATCCGAATTACAAACCCGTTGCTCAAGAACGGTAACTTCATACTGCCACTGGTCCCATGCTCTCCAATAATCTACAGCGCTGAAAACCCTGGAAAGGTCACGGACTATTTATTTGTCCTGATGGAACCACGTGACAAAGAGCAGGAAATCCCCGACAGTCTTGGAGCCACAGGAGACAAGTTTCCTAGTCGTTCTCCATCTCCCTTTCTTGGAAGACATGAATTCTTACTTTTAAGCAGAATAAAACCTGCTAGTTCTTTTCTAGAGCAGCAACGATCAGACAGAAATATTCTATCTGGCTCAGAGTCGAGGAAAAGAAACGTCAACAAGTCCAACTTGTTTATCAATCAAAATACTTTAAGATCTGATTATAGCCGAGCGTTACATAATTAAAAAATCTAAAAAGTTTCCATGTAGATGTAGAGCACTGGCTTAACGAAGCAGTCACTGGGGAAAAAGTTAAGCCCCCCTAACTGTCCGTATAGTCATAGGAAAAACACCCCGTGATACATTTGCTAGAAGAACCACCTTTAGCAGCAATAGCTCTCACTAGTTGTTTTCAGAATGACCATCAATCTCCAGCATTGACAGGAAAGTTCACAACAATGTTTCACTTCTTCCCTGCACAGCTCTCTGAAGGTCCCACCCGCTGCATCTCAACCAGGTTGAGGTTTGGATGTCAACCGGGCCAATGCAATAATAATCATAAACATATTTATTTGTCATTGCAGCCTTTGTACATTCCAGTGAAATGTGTCCTCTGCATGTAACTCTCCGCTCCCTGTATGGAGCGGTTGGCTGCCACTGTGCAGCGTTCGGGGAGCGTTCTGGGTCTTGGACCCAGATTGGCAGTCTGCGGGATTTGAGTTAACTTCTAGCCTCTTATGGACACAGGCGCCCTGCTCTGACCACTAGGCTCCGGACTGTATGCAACGTCTCCAGTACACCTTGACATGACAGAATAATTACAACTTGCCCGATACGAACTCATTTCTGAAGACCTCTCACCAGTTTTTAGATGCTAGTTTGCAACCTCTACTTCCTGTTTATTGCGTCCATGTGTAACGTTAACTTCTGACAAAATCATGTTTTTTTTCGTTGCCTGGTTGATTCGATCCAAACCAGCGGATGGAAACAGGCCTAATTCACATTTTTTTTTGTGACATTTTAAAAGTTTGCTTAAAACTTGAATGACAATTGAATGGAAACATGGCTGCTGGTTATGGCGGAGCCAGATTGAGTAAGAGCGCGTGGCAGCCTACCCTGCTGCTGTAGCTCATCACTGAAGGACATATAATGCTAAATTGCCAGAAAGACAGAAATTGTACAGAACGACTGGTGCCGATTACATTTGCATGGACCAGATCCTTGTTTACACTTTGTAATGTTTTATATGAACCAGATATATTTATTATAGTATAGAATCGTCCTTTATTTATCCCTAAGTAGTAAAATCTATTTGTATTAATGGGTAATTGACAGGCAAATGGAAGCACACAGAGGCACACTAAAGATAGGCAATTATAATCAAATAAAATAACTGCATGAATGAATCAGACATTTAAATAATACATTTCTCTGAAGAAGGGATGAATTGTCCCCTACCTAGTTAAAATTTTGAATATTATAATTACTCATATTTTTTATCTTAACCTGAAAGAACCCTGTGCCTTCAAAAAAAAAATGTTGCGGTGGTATCGACAATGGTATTGAGTATTTTTCATAGTATCGGTGTCAAGTTTTACATTTTAAAATGGTGACACCCATACTAAACCTTTCAATACAGTCAAACGCTATAATCTTCCAATTGCAAACTAACTCAACAAAGGGAGCAGAAACTTTTCAATGGTTCAAAAAGATTAAAGGCGACTTAAATTCCTTTAACTGAATAGGCTGTGGATGAAACATCTCACATTATTATGGGAATACCCCAGTCTGGGTTCTGAAGCTGAAAAGTGTCCATTTGCTTGGTTAAACAACTGTTGAGCCACTCAGTGCTCAGATGGCCAAACAAAACATCCAGAGGGACAACGCCCAACATGATTCCACAAACACTTTCAAGACTGTGCATCGTTTATAATTGATAAATGATAATTAGGCTGTGGCATGTAACTTTGAAGCTTTGCGTCTCTCAGGGCATCTGTGCAGAAATTTGGTTTCATGAGGATACAGAAGGTTTTTGCTGCTCTACTGTATATCCGGATGCTTGTGCTTGAGAGCTAAAAGTCCAGCATTATTGATTGTAAAATTGATCCTGGCGTATGGCTGTTGTTGTCAGGCACTTTAGCAATATTGATTCAATGAAACCAATAAAAAGAGAAAGAATTCGGATAATGATCTTTGGGAGCCGCAACAGCTAAGCACGACTCATCCCTTGTTACAGTAAACTGCAGCCTCCAAGTGCAGCTCTGTATGTTTTTTTATTTTACCGCAGAACAAAAACAAACTTCAGGGTGTGACGGTAACGATAACCTGTCGTTAAAGCTCTTAATATTTCAAAACGCATTAGTCAAAACGGGTGCAACCAAATAAGTCAAGCAGTCAAACCAGATGTTTCTTTCTTCGGGGCAAAATAATTAAAACTTTTTTTTTGTCAGGGTTGAGCGGTAACTAACTCCAACCAGTAAACTCTCCTTGTGGTAAATTATCAGGAAATGCATGTCGTTGAGCATAGAAAGACGAGAGCCTGCAAGATATAAAGGAAACACGACTGCATAATCCTTGTTTAATAGCGCGACAACCATATGGACTAATTGATTAACAATATCAATTACTTCTCTCTGTCATGTTAAATGGTTCAAGAGCTTCAAAGGTTTAAGTTATCTAAGGCTTTCTGTGTCCCTGAGGTATAAATAGTGCGAATCTTATTTGCCTTAGGAATCTTCAAAGTGGGAAAGATGGGAGAACATTCTATTTACGTCAAGCATATGCACTCGCCAAAAGCAGGGTCCGAAATTAACACTCGGCAGACGCCAAATGCGAGTATATTTTCCGTTTGGCGAGTAAATTTCAGTGGGCTAACTGCCACATGGCGAGTAAATGTTTGCACCAAATAAATCGTATTTTTGAGTCATCATTTGGGTGGACGCTTCTTTATGTTCCTCTGCTTTCAGCCCATATGACAACAAACCCACACGTACACAAACACTCGCACATGTGACGCAAGAGCGACAGCAACTACGCCATGTCCGTTTGCTAATAACTAGCGTTTAGCTCAGGCTAATTACGTAGCGGGATTATGCGGAGATATTCAGCAGGGGTCAATATTTTGGCCAGTAAAAAATAAGCTTGGCCGGTTGATTCTTACATCTACCGACCAACTTGACCGGCGAATCAGGAAGTTCATTTCGGACACTGGCCTAAAACGAATCTAACACCAGAGTGATGATAAAAAGCTTTTCTCAAACGACTAGAACCGTGACAAATAAGGCTGGGCGAGGACCTGAGTTTAGATTGTTTAAGTGAAACAATCTACAAAGCTCAACCACCATGTGTGGCATCTGGGTTCAATAGATCTCCCAAACAGACCCAAACAGATCTAAAGAGCAACAGGTTGGTATGGAGGAAAGGGGCTTTTTTTATTCTTCAGTCAAAAATGTAAACTTGTGAAGTTCACCAAACTCTACTGAGCCGTTCATTTAGATGAGGAGAGGTTAAACATTGATCAACAAACAGTCCAGACGGGTCTGGCTTGGAACAAAACAAGAAGAAGCAGAAAAACTCCTCACTGTTAAGCATGGTGGTGAATGTGTGATGCTGTGGGCTAGGTCTCTTCCTAAGGACCTAATAACCTGGTTAGAACGCATGGCATCACAATCTCTGAATTTTAATAAAAATCTGGTGGCTTCTCCTAAACATTAGGCCAAATCATCCAAGAAATGGTTTAACAATTACAATCCTATTTTTACTCAGCTGAAACTAAACAATTGCTGAAAAACACAAGTAATCCATTTGTTAGAAACCCCAAATAAGTTTGGATGAGGAGTCAAGGCGATCGGCTTTGGCACCCATTTGGGGCAATAGTGCCTTTAAACCTGGACGTTTTGACTTGGGTTTCAAAATACGGGTAAAATAAAGGTGTATGTAAAATTCAGAACTTGTATAATGAGGAGTGTTAATGTCTTTTGAAAAGTTAACAAATAAGTGCAACGTACCCAGGAAATGTTTCTTTTAAATATTGCCAAATCAGAAGCTTTGTTACCAATTTATTGAAATCTACTGCAAATCCCCCACTCTCCACTATAGAGAATACGGCTGTTAATTATCAGAGTAGAGGCCTTCTTTCCAAATTTTATAATATTTTATTGGCAGCATCAAAAAGAAAGTAGCTCATCATATTTGCAAGCCTGGAGATCTGATATAAAAACATCTCCATACCTACATTGAGGAGTGGGATAATTCCTGTTTATTAGCCCAAAAACAAACAGCCAATACGAGGTTCGGGTTACTGCAGTACAAGTGGTTATTTAGGACATATATCACAAGTAAAACTCCACCATTTCAACCCAAATATTCCCAATGTCTATAAAATGTGGATAGAAAAAGGAACACTTAATCATTGCATGTGGCCGTGTGAAGAGCTTCAAATTTCTTTGGAAACAAATAACAACCATCATTTCACATTTAATTGAATGTAAAATTCCCATTGATGAAAACTTGTGTTTACTTCATATATATCCTACTGGCTTTAAATGTGATGCAAAAAAAGGAAACTGGTTGACTTTAGCCTGATACAAGCAAAATTTGTAATTGCTTTAAAATGAAGGACACAGAGACCTGGGGTGAAGCAGTGGATGGATCTGATGTCCAGTAACTTGGCTTTTGAGAAACGCTGACCTATGTGCCCAAAGGAAAACTGGAGGACTTCAAAGATATATAGCTGCCCTTTTTACGACTTTTTAAACACTTTGATTTGTAGAAGAGGACTTGTTAAGTGAGACTATGATGGGGGTTTTTTAGGGTGGGGGCAGGGCGTCTCTGGGTTGTGTGTATTGTTATTTTCTTCTTTGTGTGTGTGTGTGTGTGTGTGTGTGTGTGCCTTGTTATAGAAAAAGAGAAAAACCTCAATAAAAAGATTTGTGAAAAGAAATGGTTTAACAGACACAAAATCCACCTTCTTCCATGGTCATCTCAGTGCTAAAACCTAAATCCTCCAGACTTTTTATGCGCCAACCTTGTGAAATGTTAAAGAGGACTAAATCCTAACGTGAAGGTACATAATATGAAATACGGGTAACGATAAATGTGATACAAGTCATTTATTTCCTAACATTAGACGGTTCTGTTACTCCACAGAGGAGGCATGCGATTCCCTGGGAGAATGAGACTCGGGGAAATACGAATCCATTGCTGTTGTCGGAGGTCTACCTCTGAGCTACCTCAGGCGTAGTTAAAAAGCTCCCTGGCAGCAAGGCACCAGCTGTGGAAGAGATCCGGCCTGAGTGTCTAAAGGCTGCGGACATCATGGAGCCTGTTCCATGATGTCCGCAGGGCTGCCCCTTATCACCGATCCCGTTTGTGGTGTTCATGGACAGATGTCAAAGGTGTAGTCAGGAAGAGGAGGGTGTCTGGTTTATATATATATATATATATATATATATATATATGATTCAATAACGATATATAGATCGAAAAAAGAGGGTCAATAAAAAGTTCAATAGAATAATATTTTTCCGTCCTTTTAAATGTTAGCCTATCATGTAGGTTAATACATTTACATCCTCCCAGCCAATCACAACGCTGACCCAGGAAACGCTCCGTCACCTAGCTCCGCCCCTTCAAAGAGAGCGCCTGTTATTTCTTAAAAACTTGTAGTTTTGGTAAAAAGTTGGTTGAATAAAGGGTTGAGTTTGAATTTAGAGTTTGTGTGTTCTGTATCTAAAAATAGGTTGCCAAGCAAAATAGCAATACTATTTTTATCAATATGCTTTTTTCCTGTATTGTCCAGCCCTAATAAATATACACTCACCGGCCACTTTATTAGGTACACCTGTCCAACTACTCGTTAACACTTAATTTCTAAGCAGCCAATCACATGGCGGCAACTCAGTGCATTTAGGCATGTAGACATGGTCAAGAGAATCTCCTGCAGTTCAAACCGAGCATCAGTATGGGGAAGAAAGGTGATTTGAGTGACTTTGAACGTGACATGATTGTTGGTGCCAGAAGGGCTGGTCTGAGTATTTCAGAAACTGCTAATCTACTGGGATTTTCACGCACAACCATCTCTAGGGTTTACAGAGAATGGTCCGAAAAAGAAAAAACATCCAGTGAGCGGCAGTTCTGTGGGCGGAAATGCCTTGTTGATGCCAGAGGTCAGAGGAGAATGGCCAGACTGGTTCAAGCTGATAGAAGGGCAACAGTGACTCAAATAACCACCCGTTACAACCAAGGTGGGCAGAAGAGCATCTCTGAACGCACAGTACGTCGAACTTTGAGGCAGATGGGCTACAGCAGCAGAAGACCACATCGGGTGCCACTCCTTTCAGCTAAGAACAGGAAACTGAGGCTACAATTTGCACAAGCTCATCGAAATTGGACAATAGAAGATTGGAAAAACGTTGCCTTGTCTGATGAGTCTCGATTTCTGCTGCGACAGTCGGATGGTAGGGTCAGAATTTGGCGTCTACAACATGAAAGCATGGATCCATTCTGCCTTGTATCAACGGTTCAGGCTGGTGGTGGTGGTGTCATGGTGTGGGGAATATTTTCTTGGCACTCTTTGGGCCCCTTGGTACCAATTGAGCATCGTTGCAACGCCACAGCCTACCTGAGTATTGTTGCTGACCATGTCCATCCCTTTATGACCACAATGTACCCAACCCATGATGGCTACTTTCAGCAGGATAATGCGCCATGTCATAAAGCTGGAATCATCTCAGACTGGTTTCTTGAACATGACAATGAGTTCGCTGTACTCAAATGGCCTCCACAGTCACCAGATCTCAATCCAATAGAGCATCTTTGGGATGTGGTGGAACGGGAGATTCGCATCATGGATGTGCAGCCGACAAATCTGCGGCAACTGTGTGATGCCATCATGTCAATATGGACCAAACTCCCTGAGGAATGCTTCCAGCACCTTGTTGAATCTATGCCACGAAGAATTGAGGCAGTTCTGAAGGCAAAAGGGGGTCCAACCCGTTACTAGCATGGGGTACCTAATAAAGTGGCCGGTGAGTGTATATATATATATATATATATATATATATATAAATAACCCATCTGGTCTGGGAACACCGTGGGATCCCCCAGAATGAGTTGGAGGATGTCACTGGGGTGAGGGTTGTCCGAGTTTCCCTCCTGAACCTGTTGCCCTTGTGACCTGATCTCTCTGACCTGACGGAGCCTGCATTAGTATCATAACGGCACCGCAATAGAAAAAGTCTAAACGCTTGAAACAAACCATCCTTCAGCCAGCTGCTTCGTGACAGTAACATGTGGTGTGGATGAGAGCAGAATTATGTCACAGGTGTCTCTATCTGAAGCTTTACTGTGACTTGTCACTGGATTGAGGTTTGGTCGCCGGCCTAAATAAAGTGAACTGTCGACGGGAGCCGACAGGAAATGGTTATGAGTGGGAGGAGAGACGAGGCAATGTCTACACAGCAGGTTACACTGCACACAACTCTACTTCCTGTGCAGGGTCTGAACTCTCTGAGCGATCCTATAACTATAACGCTCCTCTTTGCTCGATGAGGTCATCAGATCACCTCTGCATCATCGGTCCCACAGCTGTTTTTTCCTCTCTTTGTCCAAGCAGTCCTCCACCTCCTTGTAAGCTGTTTTTTTTTTTTGTCTTCCCTACTTATAGGGCGTTATCTCATGGCGTTGTCTGCAAGCAGCATCCTGTTTGCACTGCAGCAGGACAAACATCGTTTCTGTGTGACGGCGAAGACATTTCACAGGCTATCACGCTTTCAGCGTGGCCCAGATATCTCTGTAATTAGGTTCTTCCTTCTGGGGGAGTGAGTGAGTAGGTAGAAAGGAAAGAAATAAAAAGAAAAATAGGGCGAGGAATAACTTGGTGAGGGAGAGGGTCCAGTTTCCATTTCCACAAGGACCCCATTAATGTTTCGTCACCATGTTCCTCTGCACGATGGATGGGTAGAAACATCAACACGGGGACTCTTTATCGTGGAAAAGTCATTTTAATCATTGCACTTCATCGGGAAAAGCACAACATGGGAAAAGCCAGACTGCCCGCTACCCTAACATGTCCAAAATATGTCAAACCCTTCAAGAAGTCCCCTCGTTTAAAATGTTTTCCCCTTAGCAGTGTTCTCCAGAGGCTGACAGAAAACCAGGCCTCCAAAATAAACAGAGAGAAGCAGTGGATTTTCCACAACACGCTGCCGTGAAACAAGCCGGAGAAGAAAAGCTGCACGCTGGGATCACCGCATAAGGTTTCCCAAACACCAAAAACATCCTGGTCAGCATCCAATAAACACATCTCACCACGGCAGATACCACCCAGAACATGGATGCTAAGCTTTCAGTTGTGTTGGGACGATTTGGTCCGGCATCCCGATTTTCTTTTCCCTGTCCAACCTCTCCTCTTTCTACTCTTCCTGATCCTTTAAGGTTTCTGGAGCCCGACTGGAGCCCGACTGGAGCCACCCCCCCCCCCTGCAGAGGCGCACAGTGCGAGTTACAGCCCTGCTAAGCTCCCCACACACACACAACACCACGCTCCCTTGGCCGTTTTCCTTTTTCGGCATACAGCACTGGTGTGTTTTATGACAACGCTTGAGCAACTTCACCACCCGGTTTTGTAATTTTCTTCAAAAGTGACATCACAGAGAGGCAATTGGGTAAGTCGTGTGGTTGTAAAACGTCTCAGAAGGAGATGATAACTTCTCTTGGAACAGGAAAGTCAGTTCGGCGGTCACCCGGGATATTTAAACAACAATGGAGTTAATAAAGTGAGTACAAGGGGACATGTGTGAAGAAGAATGCCTCTTTGTCCCCGAGTTGACTGATTCACACATGTAGTCTAGACAGGAATCCCAACAGGAACAAGGTCTTTGTGTCCTTTACATAAATCACGGTTGTCAATTCGTGACAACCGTGTTATGAACACTGGGGCGAACATGCCCCAGTGTTCATAACCCTTAAACTTTGTCCCATTTCTTTATCTTACGTCATGCAGAATACTAAAACTGCCTCTCACCTTGTAAATAGCATTCATAGCACACAGTGGTGGCAGCGTCATGCTGTGGGGATGGTGTTTTTCGACAAAGATCGGTGAAGCTGCGCAGAGATAAAGAGATGGAGCTAAATGCAAGACAGTCCTGGGAGGGAAACGCTAAGAGGAGCTCTAAACATACGGCTATAGATCCAGTGGAATGGCCCAGTCAAAGTCTAGACCTAAATCCAGTTGAGAATCTGCACAAGACTTGAACTTCCATGTTCACAGATGCCCTCCGTGCCATCTGGCTGAGCTAGAGCTTTGGTCTAATGCTGGTAAAAACATACACCAAAAAGGCTCGCAGCTGTAATTATAGCGGGGAAAAAAAGAAGAAGAATCTTGAAACTCCTGTATCAATTTCCATTGACTTTACAGCCACATGCTACTTTATGTTGGTCTGTTGCATAAAACCCCCATTAATCGCATTGATGTTCGCGGTTGTAGCATAGCAAGATGTGGAAACGTGTAAAGGGTATGAAGGCTTTTCAGCATTAAGTCGAGCTGTGGCGCACAGGATGAGGAGCAACAACTGCTCACTCAAACATGTAAACAGGAACCGGGAGACCAAGTCAAATGTAATCTCCCCGTTCCAGACGCATGGGCCGCACCGAGCTAGCATTCTGAGCTAACTCAGACAGCCAGAAGGGAGAAAAAAAACAAACTGCACTCAGTCACACAGACGAACGCCATGTGTCTCAATGTACCTTTACGTCCATTCATCTTCTGGAGAACAAACGGCACACACAGATCCTGCTCAGAGTCCTCCTACAATCACTTGTCTTTGATCCACACGACAGCTTGGACATTATCTGTGGAGCCCTAAAAGATTAGGCGACACGTCGACTCTGTAGCCAAGGGTCGTTTCTTCAGTTGCAGACGGAAAAGCAAAACAATCCCAACCTCTCAACACTGGCTACGTTCAGGATAATCACATCCCTGGCGAGGGACAGGCGGCAGCTGACCTCTTCAAAGGGGACTAATCCATCCAATCACTTTAACACAAAGTTGTTCATCAGAGCCGAAAGTGAAATCTTAATAACTATTGACGGAATAAATGGTTTCAGTGGTGGCAAAGCAAACAATGGATTAGCTCCAGACACCAAAGCAGGTCTGAGTCAGTCAGAGCAGATTCAACGAACCTTTATATGCAAATGTTTTTTTTTTAGACGCTCTGTGTTGACAGATGATATTTGAGTAATAAATCACTGACAGATCTGCCGTCACCATTTCAGACCATCCAGTTTTCTTACACAGTGCTTAATGACAGGTGTGAAGCAGCAGATCCAGCTACAGTATTATGTCTTCAATGTCTTTAAGAAAGGAAGAAAAGCAACAGAATGTCACCATCCCTGCTTCCCCTGGCTTGAATCACCAACTATTATCTGGAAACTAGCTTTTAGACCTTGTGGTCCACAGGGCTCTTGTCTTTAAGGTGTATACACACATAGATATTGAATATAAATAAAGCAATTATTCAGTTGAGAAACGGGACAAACGAAACAAAAACGTTCATTTTGGTTTTCCACCCTTTGAGTCAGCAGGCTTTATTGTGATATCCTCCACATACACAGTGTTTTTTGTGCAGTTGGCATGTTTGATGTAGTTTTTTTTTTTAAAGGCTGTGTGAACTGCTATGACTATCTGAGTCATATAAAGACGAGCAAAGAAAAATGTATGCTGATAAAAAAAAATAAAGGGAACACTTGGAGCTACACTGTGTTGTTTACGTTTCACAACCGTGACAGTGTTGATTTTAGGGTTTTCTACACGTTTTTCACAGTAAACTTCAAGACTTTTCTACACTAAATTAATTTGAAACATCCCATTTTCCCCATTTTAAAGCATAAACACGAACAATACATTTAGAGCAGTCTGTGATCTGCGATAATGTAACTTATCGCAGTGACGATATATTGTAATAAATCAAAAAGCGTTTTTGGCTTTCTTCTTTGGGTCCGTCACAAACACAGACCTCAGATAATGAGTACATTATCCAGATGCTAGGAAAGACGTCCGTCCTAAGTTCATGGTTTTATTAAAGAAAAGCATCTGGCTACAGAGGCAAGTTCTTCAACTTTTGGGAGTTAAAGAACTTTGTTGCATGGAATAATAATGCGTCCATTTTCTACAGGACAGACAACCATGCACACACATGAACCGTGGAAGAAAATGTAAACTCCATACAGAAATACCCTAACTGGGATTCAAACCCAGGACCGTGCTAACAGCAACGCCACTGTTCTGCCCACAACTAATATTTACTGCATTAAAAGAAAATTTGCGACACTGATATTGCTTGCAAAAATACTGCAGTGAGGATAAATTTGCCAGGTACTGCACACCCCTTGTTTATGGCAGATGTTTCTACACTGGATTGCCTTTAAATACAACCCTGCAAAAACAAAGCATAGGTGGTTGTTTTAGATGACAGGAGAGTAAATAAAACCTGGAAAAAAAACAAGTATTTTCCCATATTCTATTTTATTCGTTCATTTCAGGACCTGGGAAATGCCTAAATTACAGACTTTTGGAGGACAATTCAATTCATTTCAACTTTATTTAGATAGCGCCAGTTCATGAAACATGTCATCTAAAGGCACTTTACAAAGTCAAGATTCAATCAGATTATACAGATTGGTCAAAAAAATGTCCCGTCTAAGGAAACCCAGTAGATTGCCTTAGGAATCTTCAAGGTGGAAAAGATGAGAGAACATTCAATTTCTGTAAAGCATATGTGTGTTTATTTTCACAAGAAAACAGCTACTCGCCTAAAACAGGGTTCGAGTAGTGATTTTCCCAAACTGTTTAGAAACCATTCATACACAGAGAGAGAGAGAAAAACAGCTCATCCCTCGGAAAGAATGCTACAACCTGGACGTATCTTGGTCCAATTTGCAGCGACATTAAATATTTGATTTGCAGGGAGCTGCCTTATCGGAAAGTCGTAGCCAACACGCTTACATTGACTTTCCACACCGTCTTCCAGAAACCACACCCTGCATGATGAGCTATTTCAGTCTCAACTCTTGGTATCGATGAAAAAAAACAACCCTAAAGAGAGAAAACGAGAAGAACAAAGGAGGACCAGGGACACAAACATTACCTGGAATATCAAATGTTGGCCCTTGTTTGTTTTGTTTTGTCCTCACTGCATCGATGGACATCAGAGAACATTTATCTAAACAGGAAGAAGGAAATAAGAAAGCTAATGGCCGTGACCTGAAATCAGCCACCTTTTTTTTTATATTTTATTGCTATGAACATGACCATGTTATCACTGCGTGCAGCCGATCAGATAAGAGGCTCAGAGTGACGGTCACGTCCCTGTGTATGCATCACTGCGTGCAAACACCTACTAGAGGAATCAGTTCGCTCGCTATTTCACCAATTAACTGGGATAATCCACACCAGGAGAGCTCTGCTCATGTTCCACATCTGTAAACGCTGAAATACTTGTTTTCAGGTCAGAAAAAGCGCCAGTCGCGCGGTGGAGCTTAACGTCCTCTGCATGGCAGCTCTGCCCTCAAGACGACGGCATCGCTCCGGCAAAAACAAACAGACCAACATCTCTATCCCCCGAGACTTGCAATGTACTAAGATTATTATTGCTGCACTCTACTGTTTATTGCATGCGTACAGGAGGAAGAGAACATTTGGCATCAGCCTAACTAGGCCAGGGGTCTATGAGAGTCACGGGAAACTGCTGCCTGTAAAAAATGTAACCGTTTTCCATAAGGAAACCTCTCTGTAGGTCTAGGTTTGATGGTCAGAAAGATGTGCAGCTCGCAGACAAAGCCAAGCAATGGGGTTTTGCCCGTTTTGCAGCAGAGATGAACAGAACAGACGCCAAACCTTGTGAACCGTTCACCCTGCTTTGTTTTCTGTACACTGGACAGCTTTAAACAGCCTCAGACGGCTGTGTCACGCTGCTGATACAGTGGAATCGCTCAACAATCCACCGAGCAACATATTAAGCCTTTTAAAATTTTATTTTTGCCAATTAAGAAGGTTTCCATCTGCTGTACGCGCAAGGCAAATACCTGTAAAACTCCCACAGAGGGAGAGAAATGCGGTCCTTTCTCCAGCATTTGTCTCCAGCTTCTAACGAGCTTCCCGTCGGCCAAATTGGGTAATAAAAACCCCGTGCAGCCGGCAAGGTGGAGATGATGCCATCTGTTCAGGGGGTATGTGGCCGGCCCGCTCCGTGGAGTCCAGGAAACCAACGGACACTCGTCTGCGAGCGTTGACAAGCTGCAGGCAGACGGCCAGGAGATCTCTTCAGACAAGCGTGTGCTCACAGGCCAAGTGTGAAGCCTACTTCCTCCAATCTACACTCTGTCAGTCCGAGGACTCACTCACCTTCCTGATTTAACGCTTTAATTCCAACGAAAAATGTTTGTGACCGCCGTTGAAGCAGCTTGAGTCATAGACATACAGCTTCAGACAGTCATTATGGTCATAAACGCCATATTCATTTTGGGCTTTTAGTGACAAAGTGCTGTTTTTCAGGGTGGCATGATGATAAAACATACTGCCTGCGTATACCACTGGCAGCTAAAAAACCTTACAGCATGATGCTGCCACCGCCGTGTTACACAGAGGGCATACCGATCTTAAATGAGGCATCTCCTCTGACAAGAAAAATATAAAAGGCACGGATGGTTCAAATAGGTAGCTGTGAGTCTAAAGCCCCATTTACACTACCCTTTTTAAACTGATCCATGCCGAGTTCGGACCGAGCTTGGATCAGTTAACCGTGCCGAGCTTGGTTCTTACGACCATTTACACATCACGCTAGCACGGTTCCTCGCCTCCTAGTGACGATCTGCGGTACTACTGCTCTCTAGGATTGAAGAAGGGACTCAAGCAAATCAAAATGGCGGCGCCTGTAACATTCAGGAAGTTATGTTTGGTTATAATTGTGATATTTCGTTGTTTGCGGAGAGTCAGGCGAAGAAGGCAACCTTTGGTGAATTTACTTGACAGAGTCGGCTTTTGGGAAGTGGATAAGACAAACGAACGTCTAATCAGGGCTTACAGACGCAGGAAACGACAGATGATGAGCTTCATCACACTGCTAAGCAGAATCATCACTGGAAATTGTGTGGCACGGTAAGGAAGTTAGTATTTTTATGAATGTCTGAAATTTCTGACTGTAAGGAGATGCTCTGCTCATGCGCTCTTTGTTATCAGCGAACCAAGCCACTGACAAACCGGGCTGCATTCAGCGCGGTCCGATTGTGTCTGGCACGGTGCAGTTCAGTGGCGTTCCATTTACACTCGATAGTTGTCTCAGTTACCGAGCTCGGACCGTTCTCGGCACGGTTAAAAAAAGGGTAGTGTAAACGGGGCTTTAGTCGTGCTCAAAGGTGTCGATTTAGTAGCAGCTGCTTTCCGGGTTTTCTCACCGCCCACTCAGTCCATGTCTGGTGAAACCAGCTTCGTTGAAGACAGTGTAGCTGTAGCTTTTTAGTTCATGTTAGCCTTGGGTCTCGGTGGTTCTAGGCCGTTCCCGGCTCAGTCAGGAGATTTATGTCCATGTTGTTAGGTTTAGGGTCAGTTCTGGTGAGACTGGTACACGTCTGACCAGAACCGCAAAAAGCAAGCATTCTCAAATGTCCCTCAAGAGGAACTGCTTTAAGGGCCGCATTATCCAAAAATCTGATCCCTAAGTGGGCTCTAAAATACTTCATCCATTCTTCACTTTGCGTTTCCTCTGGCAGCTTTTAGTTATTGTGCGAGGCAGAAATCTCAGAGGACACTTTGTAACCACATCCCAAACATCTTCCAAAGACCTTTTGTAGCAACAACATAAATAGAAAAAAAATAGGATGTCTTGGACAAATATGTGCTTGTGACTGAGATCTAAATATAGCCACCGGGAGGGTGACAGAAGTGGTGAAGACAAGCGGGGTGGGGGGTTGTATTGTTCGAGCTGTCCGCAGTGGAAACTTCACTGTTCACAGTGGAAAAGCCAGAGATAACCTTCGGCTGAGGCCAACAGAGATAAGGCGGTGAGAGGAACCACACAAATAACAATAGAGCCAGACTTGCTGGAAAACTGGCAGAAAGCCCCCCGTGTTCTTTCAAATCACGGCGGAAATCAGTCAGGGAGTGGTCGAGCTCACTCTGGTTCACCATGGGGAAACAAAACATCAGCACAGCTTCCTAAGGATTAATAAGGCGATGGTTTGATTAGGAGTAAACATGTTTTTATTTGGAATAAAAAACATCCTCCCAATTCTGTATTATTTGTTGTGCTTAAATCTCTTAACAAAATAAGACAACATGCTCCTATCAAACTAAATATCTCAAAAGATCTTCCTCAAGAAAAACATTATAGAGTTTATTTATATTGTACCAATAAGCAGGATAAAATATGTCCTTTCAAGGCGTAATTTAGATCCCAACCAACTCTGGGACCCATATGGGTCCCAGCATTCTCCAGGGTTGCTCTACATAAGCAGTTAGCATAGGTCCACCATGTAACAACCAATCAATCACGTCTTGAACCCAATATTTATAGCCCATTTCCTACCATTAAGGGCCCCATACAACACTATCACTTTCTAACAAACCACTCTTACAGGTGGACCTGTTGGGCAATTAACACGGACCCATAATGTAACTAGCAAATAATCACGCCTTGTTTTAACCCATTTTTATTCATATGGGCCCAGTGCGTATAGAGAAAAACACACGATGTGTCAGAAAATACATCACTATTATTGTAGTTAACATGAGCAGCAGCTGGTCAGTCACCCATCTTGGACACATATGGGTCCCGACTTAACCTGTAGTTTCTGTGCAACAAATCCATACAAGCATGACATTTTGGTCCATAAAACAAAGTGTGGATAACCACACCTGGATCTTCTTTTTTTTATCTAATTTCCTAAAGGGTACCATGTGTAAAGGGAAATGCACATTGACAGCATGTAATAATGTGAAAAGATACATCAGTATCTAAGACCCACGTGGGTCCCACGGGGGCAAATGCGAGTTCATTTAGCCTAATTTACTGCAGTGTTGCTCTGTAAAGCTGCATCCACAATCAGAGGGTTGCCTCTGCTCCGTATGAGAATAACTAATAATGACCATTTACAGCATTAAAACCCATTAAATTACACTTTATTATTAAAATACATGAAGTATTTAAAACACATCCAACTGCAGATCGACGCTTTTGTTCTCACTGATGTGACGTTAGACTCTATTGGAGCTTATTTCAAATATTTCTGGGGCCAACATTAGGAATGCTCTATGTTACAAAGTATTTGTAAGCTAGCAAGCTGTAAAACCCTAAGCCGTCACGAAATCACACTTTACAAGTGTAATGGGTGCAGGGTAAGAAATCTTTTTTTTTATTAATGTGCATTATAGGAAAAGCTGGAGCAAGAACCCTCATCGTTACTGTTTTTGGTAAATAATAGGCTTTGAACGGGCTTTGCTGTGTTATAACACGCCTTTAGTGTAATCATCAATCAGCTCCATTCGCAATGCATTCAACTGTTCTAGGCCATAATTTTCCCCCGAAAATGTGGCTGAGAGTGGGAGGACTAATGACGGCATGATTACAGCAGGCGCCGAGCTCCAAATGGGGAGTACCGCCCGGTGCCACTGGCACCCCCTGTGGCTTCCAACCCCCCGTTTGAATCTGCGGCAGGGGAAACGACGCCAGCGGTACAGACGCCCCGCGACACCACGAAAGAAGCAGAAGCCACAAAACCAAATTTTCAAAGCGCCACAAGCAGTCTTTGCATGACTTTAGAGAGCAGCGCACGCTCTGTGTCCACAGAATAAAAATAAAATGCCACCTTGATCCACCAGGAAACATGGAGCAATATCCACAGAGATGGAGTAGCGGGAGCGGGTATTTAGCAGTTTGTGTATGTGCTAGTAAAATATAGCTGCGCTCGCCCTAAACGGGACCCAGAGGATAATAAACAGTGAGATGCTGATGACGGCTGGTTAGAAAAAGCACTTGAAGGAAACCAGACTCAGCTCTGACTGATGGGGGAAATAAACACCGTCTGAGCACTGTGACTGCGTGATGCACGAGCTCTCTTTTAAATGTTAATGTATGTGCGTGACCCGGTGACACCTGGTATTTATAGAAGCAGTGACCCCAGCGGTACAGCAGGAGTCCAGAGGAGGAAGTCCTAAAGGGCGACAAAAAGCAGGATAGGGACGGCCTCTACGAGACTTAGCCTGATGACTTGACCAGATGAGTCTGTGCTTCTTAAGCTGGAGCCCCGGTGGAAACAAAAAACACAACAGCCTTTGTTGGGACAAATCTGGGCCAATGACGGTACAGAGGACCAGAGAAAACCAACTTAGTGACTGTAGGACAGAGACAGCAGAAGAACAGCAGCCCAGTTGTCAGTCTTTTTACACTGCAGCAGTGAGGAGTCACGATTGGTCGACAATTAGAGACAAAACATCAGAAGAAATCTGCAAGTACCCAAACTTTCTCATTTCTGGCATCCTAAACATTTCTCAGAGGTGAGTCTTATTTAGTATATGGCCTTAAGGGCTATTTCCAGATGTTTAAGAGGCTGTACAGCTGCTCGAGGACGAAGAGGAGCGGCTGTTAAAGACGATGCTGCCCGGTGGGGGGGGGGAGGAGTTGTTAGTATTATCGCCCACTTATCGTTATCGAGGTGAACTGCTCAGTATATTGTGATATTCATTTTAGGCCATATCGCCCAGCTCTAGTTAAAATAATAATTAAAGTATAACATTGCTCTTCCAGCACAGTTAATATAATGCAAACGGATTTTATGGTACAGTCCAATTAAGTTTTTGGCCCAGAGCAGATGCTGGTCCAGATGAGGACTATAAATCAACAAAAACAGCCGACCACCCAAAAAAAAAAAGAAAGAAAAAGGAACAAAACAAAAAAATGTATTAAAATTTTTATTTTTTACTGCATTTTGTGCTTCTTCTTATTGGAATTATAAATAATAACTAAGCCTAAGATTTGATTGTCTAAGAACCGAAGTAAAAACAACAAGGACACAGAGACAGAGCCTTTAAATGCCTTTTTTGTCTGTTTTCCTAATAGAAGATAATAAACAAAATGCTCTTGCTGTGTGGAGGAAAAACCTTATTTTGACCCTTCCCCTAACTTTCACAAACTAAAAAGAATTTTGACAAATAACAACAACTTCTTTTTTTTTTATCAAATCTATATTTAGAGTGGAGAAATGCATTCCAGTGATGAGCTAATTTGGGCCCAGTGGGTTTTACAGGTGCAGATTGTGAAGCTTTTCTCTTTCATGTTTTGCAGGCGACGCGGAGCAGGGGTGGCGACCGCAGACTCACTTCCTGTCCGGCTCTCGCCACGGCACGAGGCGGCTGCCGAAGCGAGCTGGCTCCTGTGGGGACAAAGGCGTTATGGGAGCCCCTGTGAAGGTTCAGCTGCCGCTCCAGCCAGCTGCTGAGATAAACCCCGGCAGGACAGCGCTACACACGAGCAGGTGTGAGAGTGTTGACGGTAACAAACGGAGCGAGAGAAGGAAACGTTGCTGTGCGTCCCGGCGAAGAACTGAGGCCACGCGAGGCCCTTGGAGCGCCGCGGGTCGGGTTTACGAGGTTCAGTCGAGCCAAATTCTTCTAATAAACACTGCAGAAGCGAGCTTTTTACACAGAACATAAACCACGCACACAGCTCAGTGTACAGCAGGTTTATGACATGATGTTAAAACGTGCAGAAGAACTCCCTCTGAAAGCTATTTAACATTCTCCAACGGCAAATTCGAAACGAGGATACCTCAAGGACTGGGGTTACCGAGTGAAAAAACGCAAAAAGAAGGGAAAAAACAAAACACGTTAGCCTCGACCAACCACACAGCTTCATCAACAAGTCCCTTCCCAGTCTGAATTATCTGCAGTTCCTCTTGTGGAAAAGGTTTCACTCAAATCTGCGTCTCAAATGAGTTCAGCGCTTTCATTAAGCTCTTAAAATGTCAATTTAAGTCTCTCTAGATGAAACCCTTCAGCCTGGCGGGCGTCTAACTTTTAGGTGTCTTCATGCACACACAGGTGCATCTCAATAAATCACTGTTTCATTGAAACCGCTCATTTATTTCACCGTTAATCCTTGGTCAGGCCTTCTTTAGCATGAATTACTGCACCACTGCAGCACTGGGATCAGCCGCTAGCACCGCGGAGGTGTCCAGGGAGCCCAGCTCGCTCTGATAGCAGCTCGTCATCATCGTCGGGTCTGATATGTCTTCTCCCTCTTGACAACATTCCTGTAGGGCAGCGGCCCTCAAACTGGGGTCCCCGGACCCCCGGTGGTCCGTGAACCACGGGTCGGGGGTCCGGGAAACGCATGCTCGCTCAGTATGAGGGATTGCTGTAAAGTCATCAATAATGCAGACGACTGTCCACTGTGGCTCTACGCTCTTTCAGGAGGAGTGAATGCTGCTTGGAGAGACTTGATGCAACCTGCTGGGTTTCCTTAGAGAGGAAACTTTCTGACCAATCTGGATAATCTGATTGAATTTGACTTTGGAAAGTGCCTTGAGATGACATGTATCATGAATTAGCACTATATAAATAAAATTGAATTGAAATCGAGTGTTGTCTGGCCTGAGGAAGCGCTGCTGAAGATGCGTCCGGATTGAGCTAAGTAACACGATGGACAAATATTTAACTCCGTCCACTTCATCAAGTAAGATAAAAGCCAAATCAGCTAAAATTAGGAAGTATGACAAGTTTGGCTTTATCGTGAATGAGGGTCTAATCTCCACCAAATCTCTAATATTAGGTGTATTTATATATATTCTTAAAAACATACATAACTCCTGATGTATTTAACAGTACAAAAAGCTGTTTAAAAAAAATAATATCAGCATGAGCAATCTAAAGGGGTCCTTGTAAAAATTTTACCGCTGCAAAGGGGTCCCTGGCCACAAAAGGTTTGAGAACCCCTGCCGTAGGGTACCTTCGGTGGTGCGGGTTGGTACCAAGTCCTACTGGGACATTAAATCAGCGTCTCCCATCAAGCTTGTCGGCAGAAGGAAGCATAAAATGCCCACGATTCCTGGTAGATTCAGACTCCAGCAAACCCAGTGGACCAGAACCAGCGGAGAGCACGGCACCCCAAACCCTCACCCACTGTGGAAACTCGACTCTGAGCTTGAAGCAACGTGGATTCTGTGCCTCTCCAGTCTTCCTCCAGACACTTGAAGTGCTTTTTTCCACCGCAGCCCAGGTAAACCAACAGAAATAGGCACTTAAATTGTGTCCCTCTGTGTGAAATGAAGCTATTTAATACGCAGTTGTTGTCCAAACTAAATAGATATACATTATTTTATCCATGATTTAAATTTATTAAAAATAACCAACTTTGTAATACATAAAACACCTCAAATGACCTTGTCTAATATTAATCTATTTAAACCAAGTCCAATGTGTCAGAAAAAGCAACGTGCTCTGTGGTATAAAATACTTTTCTACTTAACACGAGTTTCACATCCTGAGAACAAGGACTCCAACGGTCTTGGGTTGGAGGTGGGTTGGTGAATCCCGTGTGGATGAATCCCTCCTCCTTTGAGCACACACCTGGGCAGCAGCTGATGATGCCTTTGGCTTTTAATTTGTGCTTGATGTCAAGCCTCCTTGATCCAATCGGTCGGGAGTGGTTTCAGAGTCAAAACAGCTGTTATTGGTGATCATCAGGTCAAACGCGTTAAATGACACTAAAGGCAACAAAAAGGGTTGCAGGTCAGAAAACAGTGAGCACCAAGCCGTTTGCTCTGACCCAGTTCACTGACCCAACCTGGTTTTTCCATCTAAAAAGCATCAAAGTTCTCTAAACTTGTTAGAGCTCGTAGATTCACCACGATGCTACCTCTGACAACCTGATCCTGGACAAATTCGAACCATGAGCTTTGGAGAACAGCTTAGTTTGCACTGTAAGCCCCGCCCCCAACAGCTTTTCCCCACCAGAAACCCTCCGTCTCTCCCTCCTCGAGCTGAGCCGCAATCCTCCAGAGGAAACGAGGCTTCATCGAGGGACTTATCTTCATTTTTTTTTTTACGGAAATAGCTACGTCTCTGGTATATTATACTTTCTTATAAGCAACGCCTCCGCAGCTCGCTGTGCCATTGACAGAGAAAATCGTCCCGGTTGTCCCCATTTTGCCGCTTTCAAAAAAAAAAAAAAACTCTGGACTCGCTCGATCGCGCAATCAATTACTCAATTATTATTGTATCAAACTACTTCTTTAGCTCATTTTTCTAAAAAATAAATTCAGGTTTAGCTTATGAACATGAGCATCCCTGGCTTTCCTAACACAGACAATTACAGTTCTTGGAGTGCGTCCAGACTTCCTTGTTCCTTATCTGAGGCCTTTGAATGATTGTCCCGCTCTGGTCCCACTCGTGATCAAATACGGCTCAGAGAAACTCTGGAAAAAGCCCCCTTCTCACGTCCAAAAACACCATTTATAATTTGTTTGTGTGTTTCTGTAGCTCTGGCCAGGCGGAAATAAAAGGTCCGGCCCGCCGCAGGGACGGTCATGTTGTGCAGCTCGGAGAATTTCAGCCTCATGATGGGGGCGCGGTGACATGCCTGGTCATCATGGAGATCCAGCTCAGGTTGGACAGATAGTCCACATCCACAGGACAGGATCTGACATCATGAACCCCGTACAGATCATCAGCAGGGACTCAGTCCGCTCCATTTCAAGAGAAAACACTTTAAATAACCGGAAAAAGGAACAACCACCAACGATTTGTACTAGAAAGCTTCAATGATACAAACATAGATAACCAGTTTTTAGAGGGTGTATTTAAGATCACAGCAGATTTTTAATGACGTTCAGATGGACTATAGTATCAAGAAACTTCATTAGGTCATTTTGTATTTTACCAGGGTTTCAAAGAAGTTTAACAAGAATCAAATAGTTCGCATCGTTTTACAGGTTAAAGGCAAAATGGAAAACGAAGGAAAGTAAATTATTTGCAGCTTTTAGTCCATTCAGGATGTCAAATAGTAGCCAGATGCTGCCGAACACAAACGACTACCAGTGGAAAGTAATCAGCAACACGTTGCAGTTGTTGATCGCTGTCGGTCTGGAGAGGGTTATGTTGCGATCTCCGAACAATCCGACGTTCGTCGTACCGTCAGAAAGATCATTCACGAGCGGCAAACATCTAAGACAGTCGCCAGACTTCCACAGGAGAGGACGTCCGAGCAAATCCTCTCCAAGGTCAGCGATCCCCGGAGAAACCGAAGACAAGAGCTCCACCTCGTCCTCTATGGGCCTCGGTCTGCCTGTTAAAAGTTAGAGTTAATGAGAGTAAGGTTGGAAAAAGGCTGACCGGGTATGGCACGTTTGGAAGGGTTGCCGGTGGAAAGTCTCTTCTCTCTACAAACGAATATGGAAACATAAAAGTTGCAGCTGATGAACCGATTTACGTTTGCAACTACGTACTTTACGCAAAGGAGACCAAAGCAGAGACGACATATTTTATACCGAAAATCAAATAAAGCAAATCAGCACAAGCACCTCATTCAAATTTAGGTCTGAAACAGGCAAAACACCCAAAATGTGATGCAGCTTGTTTGCTGGATGTAGTCCTTTGATGAACTGGGAATCCATTTAATTTCATATCAAACTTTTATCTTACATTGATTAAACTTTTTGAAAAAAATAGCGTTTAACGGTGATGCATTTATGCTCCAAACATGAAGAGAGTTCTTCTCAGTTGTTTTCTGCATCTGAAGCAGAACGAGTGAAGAAGAAAACCGGCTGCTTGCGACCTCCAGCTGACAGATTGGTGCATTTCTGCCCACAGGCCTTTGAATCATCGGGTGTACTTAGCTTTGCTGACACCAACTCCTCGTTTTGGCTTCATCTTTGCTCAACATGAAATCTGCTGCGCTGCTCTGCCGTCAGGATGCCACCAGCGGAGTTTTATAGTGGCGGTAAAGCGGCCCCAGGAAAGAGGGACGGCTTTTATGGAGCAGCTCAGAACCTCCCAGCTCGCAGCTAAACCTCCACCTTCGCACATCTGGAGCGGGTTCAGCCCGACAACCCGGGTTCCCGTCACCGCTGGTGTTTCAGGTTTACAGATCTGCATCTTGACGTGACGGAAAGATCAATTGTGGGAAATAAAAACCGGACACAGAGCGGCTTCCCGTGACAAAGTTTACACGCAGAGCGATAAAGGACTCAGAGAACCCCGGCAGGTCTCCACGTTTCGCTCTGAACCGGCTCATTTCTTTCCTCTTCCAAAACGAAGGCCTTCTCAAAGATGAGCGCTTGTTTTTTTAGGTGGGGATGTGAACAGACCGCGATACTCGCTCCACCCTCTAATTCACAGCTCTTAATCTATTATTACCACGGAGGTGTTAGAAAAGGATGATTTGACGCAGACCGTCGATCACATACTGCTCATAATGCGCCGCATCCTCGCTGGCGGTCCTGACAGGGTGGAAGGAGGGCTGAGCCGGGAGCCAAACACAACAGCAACATCTGATCTGTCTTTCATGAGCTTTTCCACTCGTGCCTCGACACGCTGGAAAAGGCTTTGGCAGAGGAAGAAAGGCAAAGAAAAAAATAAATAAATGACGCGTTCGGTGTGGTGGCGCTTCGCCTCATGAGGCCTCGGCTGGGGTGAAGACGCAACGTCAGGATGAAATCGGATCCGGTGTCATTTCTCCGCACTCCGTTGCCTCCGATCCATCAGGACTAAAGACCTACAA
Source organism: Fundulus diaphanus (assembly GCA_037039145.1). Classification (NCBI taxonomy): domain Eukaryota; kingdom Metazoa; phylum Chordata; class Actinopteri; order Cyprinodontiformes; family Fundulidae; genus Fundulus; species Fundulus diaphanus. The sequence goes on along the minus strand of CM073121.1, from coordinate 47,650,855 downwards.
CATGCTCAGTTACATCCTCCGTGTGACTAGAAGCTGCATTTAGTCTCAAGGATTTATGGCTGCTGCAGAGATATCGTCATCTAAAGGGAAAAAAAACCTACAAGATTTACAAGGTTACATCTGGACAAAGACTTGTGTTGTCAGCAATGCAGCCTTTGAATATGTTATATTAACAACAACAAAAAAAGTATTTAATCACCTTGTGTGGCCAGATTTGATTTAAACGCACACTAGTTTCTAGACTGGATTGTGACCCTTTCACCGCCGGACAGCGAAATGTGTTCATGACTCCGGTAAATAATATCGTACGGTAGGAGATCGCCCATAGCTCCTCTGGTTTGATTGTCTTCTACAGTATTCTTATAAAACTTATAAAAACACTCAATTACAAAACAGAATAAACTGATCTACAGTGGATTAAGTGAACGACTGAATTTACTTAAGGCCAAGAATATAATGAAGCACTTCAGTCCGGCTGCAGATTTAAATCCAACGGAGTTTGAATTTAGTTTTAAATGAAGCAAAGGAGACAAATCTGCACGTTTCATGTGTTGCAGTGTTCTCTCGGTCAAACCTGCTCAGCTTCGCTCAGCTTTCAGCTCCTCCTGCCAAGTCGTGTTTTCTCCAAAACGTGGATTCCCACACCAAAGCTTTCTGTGGTAAAATGGTCAAGAAATAAACCTCTCTTGGTCTGTGAGGGCGCGGTGATTTAGTTACAGTTAGTTACAGGTTCACCGACCAGACCACGCTCTCCGTTTAGCTACATTGTAGCACGGTTGTAGCCTCATCCTCTGCTTGGGTCTGTCCTTTAGGTTACTGCATCAACCTTGCAGCCGTTTTTAATGGCAGAATAATCCTTCATTAATGAAGACACCGGTTTGTTCACTCACTCTTCTTCCACCTAGTCTCCCTGCAAAAGCCATTAGCCAGCATGGCGGTGACAGCCCCATTAAGGAACTTGCATCTATAATTAACGATGAATAAAAAGTTGCTTTACTAGAAGAAGGTGGAGTCTGTGGAAGCTACCAGTAGATGACATTTTATGAACCCAAACCTGGAGTAGAAGTCCTGTACAATGTGTGCAGTAGCTCCAGGATCATTGGCCACCAATGGTCTTGGCTGTTCTCCTCACGTTTAATTTTCCCAATAGCAAACAAAATTTTATCTCTTAAGCATTAAAATTATTTTTTTTTTTTTTAAATTGCAACTAAGTTTCCAAATGATAATTTGAACTCTTGGGTGTGGGGCTCCCGGTAGCAACAACTGCCTTCAAGTGTTTACGATAACTGGCACTAGCTCTGTTTACGTGGGCAAAATTTCACGATGGGATTAAAGCGTATTCGGATTAAATAATCGGATTGTACCGCTTATATGGGCACGCAATCAATTGATCCGATCCTAATGTGTGTTTATGCATCTGGCTTTCTTCAGACTAGAACCACTCTCACATGCGCAGTTATCATATTTGCCTAAAACTAACAAAAACAAATAGAAGAAGTACTTCCATCTTTGCTAAACTACAATAATAGTAAACAAAGCAGTATTATTATTCTTCCGTGCGCCCAGGATGGACTTGCACCAGGTTGTAATTATGGTTGAAACGTTACTGAATGAGCAACAAGTTTGAGCTCTTTTATTTTTTCGAACAGTTTTGCTTGCCAACGTATTTCCACCACTCACCAACATGGAAATACGTCACGTTTACATCAGGCACACATGCGCACTCGGGTCAGCTTGCCTCATTCAGAATAACCTGAACCTGACAGGCGTTTATATGAACATTGATCAGATTATCAAGATTACAATTTCATCCTGATTGATCTTAATCCGATCATCATATTCCAATTAGCTAGTTTACATGACGCTTTTTATTCCGATCGGCCGTTTATTCCAGTTACTTTTGCCCATGTAAACGTAGCTAAGGAGTCTTTTGCGTCGCTAACTGATGTTGGCCGGCTCCTCTTTGCAGAATTGTTTTAGTTCAGACACGTTAAGCTCTGCTTAAAGTTGAGCCGCGGCATCTCAGCTGCTTTTAAGTCCAGAGTCTGACAAAGTTCCCCTTTTGTCTTGCCAATCCACAGAATATTTCCCCTAAAGTCTTGGAGATCATCAAGGCGTTGTTTTAAGGACAGGTCTCTTTGTTCTTTCTGGTCAGCTCTGGTTACTCTCCTATGGTGGCCATTTTTGCCCAGTCTCAGATGTTGCCCTGGGTCCTTATGAAAGCTCCTGGATAAGTCCTCAATGAACTCTTATGGAGGTTCTTGATGGAAAACAACCAACTATTGGTAGGTCGTTCTCCATCTTCTCCGTATTTGGATAACAGCTCTGACTGTGGTTCTCTGGAGTCCCAACGCCTTAGAAATGGCTTTGCTGTAGATTTCAGTGACTTTGTTTCTCATCCCTTCCTCGATTTTTTCATATCAGGACACGCCCTGTTACATTCTGGGACCTTTAAGCCTCCTCCATGTTGTCAGACAGGTTTTATATAAGATGAGACTTGAGTCCGAAGCTCTGGCATTAACCAGGCCTGGGTTTGGTTAGTGAAAGCGAAACCAACTTCCCAAAAATTGTGGTTAATCACAATTAAGTCAAGATTTAACACGACAAGTTGCTTTTTCACATAGTTTCAGCTTGGATTGAATGAGCCTTTTTTCCCCCCTAATAAATTGAATCATCATTTGAAACCCGCCTTTTGGATTATCTGTATTATCTGCATCTGCTATGAAAATTTATTTCACGATCTGAAACATTCAGATGCGACAAAACAAGCAGCATCAGCAGCAGAAAGCCGTAAGAGGGCAAATACTTTTCCTCACAGCGATGTAGCCGCGTGTCGATGTGCACAACTTCAGCTTGAATCCTTATCTGGTCAAGTCAAACTAGAAGAAGTTGTTCCACAGGAAGCCGGCGCCGAAGCTGCGAGCGCAGGTGGCAGCTGTCACATGTGAGCCGCTGCAGAAGCAAAGGGGGAACCAGACCACCGTGAACTGGGGCATGGGGGACTAAAATTACATTTTTAAAAAGCTTCGATCTCGACGGTTTTGAACACCGAACAAACTGGTTTTGCTCTCCTTATGAGGTCGCCAGCACAGTTCAGCCTGAGGGGCATCTGCCTTTTAGTACAGATGGGATTCAGTCAACAACAGAATCAAGCGTTAAATGGGCACATTAAGGCCGAGCTTCTACCACGGCAGCATCGGGACAAACTCCAGGCAACAAAAAAGTTTCTGTAATTTAAAACAAAAACAAAAAGGCATTAAGAGTGGCAGTTCATCATTTCCTGCGAGAGATGACGCAGCCGACTGCACGCGCAGCCGTCTATCTTCCTGCGCTATCGCCTGGAAACTCACTAAAGCGTTCGAGAGAAATTCTGGTCCGTGCAATCTGAGGAGCGTATCGATCCGTATCCATTTGGGTCGCGCAAAACCAAAAAAAAATAAACAGAGTATCTGACGCAATAAAAGTTTGACTTCAAAAAGTCCAACTTTCATTTATTTATGCGTTTTGTTATTTGACGTTGCCGAGGTAGTTGTGTCGGCTGCATGCTGGCAGGAGGACAGCCGGCTGAACTGTGCGAGATATCTCTGGTTTACAGAGCAAAGCTGTACACCTGCACACCTCCTGGTACCAAAGTCAACTAGATTTAAACAGTTTAGCATAAGAAATCTGTTGAAAGTTTGAATCCAGAATGCTTTAATTTGACAGGTGGCTGTTGCCTTACTTGCAGTTTGCAGCAGGTGGGAAATGCAAACAGGGAGATTAGACAAGTTTGCGCGCGTGGGAGCTTGCTTTACGCCTCTGACGCGAACCTGGAAGCCTCTGATTGCTGAATGGTGTATTACGCTTAAATGAATGTAATATTTCTGGAATCCCACGTTCTCTGCTGAACCAGTCAGACGGTGAGAATGAATTTAAGAGGTAACCGAATTACACGAAGTGGTGAGGAAATAACCGACAGCCCTGCCAGTGACAGCACTAGAGACGAAATGGGGAAAAAAACTGCGACGTTGTGTGATGAAAACGAAGGTTTTAAAGCATAAATGGGGGTGAGCTTGAGAATTGCTTTAGTTTCTTCTGGATTCCAGCAGAGTGCCGCCATCAGTGTGGCACGGTGCAGAGATGCGGACCACCGCGGCGCCCACGAACCAGAGCGCCTTGCTGATGTCTAGACGTTTCAGTGGTTCGAGCAGCCACTAACGAACAGTGGTGACCCCTAACCTCTGCGCCACCCTCGTCCCCAGGTTGCCACCTTCATACGTTCTCCCATGACTCTGCCATGGCCGGCCTCGACGCAGATGAGGACGACTTTGAGTAGGCAGAGGACGCAGGGCTTTGTGGGCTGGTGCCAGCAGAACCACAGAATCTCCCAAAAAAAAAGAAAAAAGCTTTTACATCCCTGGTGTTTTTGCAGCTTATTAAACCTGTCGTAATTGTAACCTGTCTGTTGTTGATTTTCATGCACATACCCCGCTACTCAGTTTTACATGTACTTAAATCTAGATATGCTATTTTTAATTACTAATAACTAAATTATTAATTGTCCTTACTGTACAGTCTTTTATTCTTTTTGCTGTACCTGCATGCTTCACTCTGCCTTTCACGCTGCTGCGTTTACACCTGAATTCCCCCCACTGTGGGACAATAAAGGCGATCTCTGTTCCGTTTTAGTCCGTCTAAACTAAAGCATGTATAAATGTAGTTTGGATTCAGGTAAAACAGTATTTAATACTTCATTTTTGTTTTGTTTTGAGCTGATTTAGAATGTTTTTAATCATTTTCTGTCTTGTCGGTGTTGATATTTCTCTGTCCTACAACATACGTTTTATTCAAGACAGTGCTTTAGCCTTTTGTTTATACAAAAAGTTATTTATATAGTGTTTTTATTGCTCTATTTCTATGAAATATCCATTTTGTACTTTTTTTTTGTTTGCTTCTGTTCCAAATGTTTAAAAAAAATTAACCAGTCAGTGAACGTTATTTGTTTTTTTTTACCCTTGTGTTTGATTCAAAAAATAAGTATCAATAATGGTACCGATAAAACATCGGATCGATAAGGAGTATCGTTAACAGTAGAAGTGTCGATAAATCCTTAATCCAACTGTTTTTAATGTTTGCTTTCAGTTTATATTTTCCCATGTTCTACTTTGTTTCTCCTACTGGCTTTTATTCTGGGTTTTTTTTTTTGTTTTAATGTCTCTGTACTGAAATGTGCTATACAAATAAATTTGCCTTGCCTTAACGATGCCCATCCCTCGTCTAAAGAGGAATCTGCAATTAGGAAACTGGGAATCAGGCTCAGTGAGGAGCAGCGTCACGTTTTTAAATCATGTAGATCACAGAGGAGAGGTCATGACCGTCAACAGCAGGTGTGTAACAACACCTGTACTCATACAGCAGTTTTTCTCTCTGGGCCTTTCGGGTCAGTGCGCCAGAGCACAGCTACAAACGCACTGCTTTCATGCACCTTTAAAAATAGTGATGCACGATATTAAAAATTTCAACCAATATCAATAACCGGTAATTTTTTGCTTCTCAAGGCCGATACCGATAAGTTCATATTGAATATAGTTTTTGCATAATCACAGCTTGTGCTGGATGCAGCTATGAAAAACTAATTATTTAGTAACTCTGGCTTAGCTATAACAGCAAACAAAAGGTTATGGCTCTTCAAATGTTAATTTTTTTTATGCCATCACACAAAAAAGTGGTAATTTTTTTTAAATAACAAAAGACACAAATCAATTCAGAATACAAAGAGCATCCCTCGAAAAATACTGAACAGATCTATGGCTTAACTGCAAAGACATTTGGGAAGTCAAAAAGTAAAGTTCACCCTCAAAGATAACCACGGCAAAGGTCAAAGAAAAAAGTGCAACTTCTTAAAAAATGTTATATGTACTAACATACCATCTTGGGAGAGATGGTACGTTTGTTTATTTATAGTCAGGCAATAACGGAGCCAAGCCTGGGTCCTGATAATAAGGAATGCAAAATCCACAGGTCTTGTCCACTGATCTCTATTCATTCACTGGATTGCTGATTTGCCCGAAAAACTGAAGACACTGGTGTGTATGTATATATATATATATATATATATATATATATATATATATATATATATATATATATATATATATATATATATATATATATATATATATATATATATATATATATATATATATATATATATATATATGTGTGTGTGTTTTTGTATATTGTTATTTATATATTTATAAATGTTATTTATATAAATAAATAACATGCAAAATATTTCAGCACATGACTTTCTCAGTACTTGACAGTTTTAGAACATAACATAAAAGTATATGGCATTTGACATTTTAAAGTCTTAAGCCCCCCCTGAACATGAGAAAATCCTCGTTATTCGATGCTGTAGTGCACATATTCCCTAGTTACTGGAGGAAAATAGGGAGTACCAATATGGCGGCTGGTGGCTTCACAGCAATGTGTATTATATACGGCCAATGCGCAATCCAGTGAATAAATAGAGATCAGTAGTCTTGTCCCGCTTTGGGGCTACTCTGCCTGAATAAAATTCCACCAGATTTAATTAATTTATTGGCTATTTTTAATTGGAAAAAATTTACTAATCGGGCCGATAACAAAATTCCACCAAATCGGGCCGATATTTTATCGCTCCGATAAAATATCGTGCGTCCCTATTTAAAATAGCCAGAGGTCCCCATCATCACACTCTGCTACAGTGATGGTGGGGAAAGAGAGGCGGGCCAAACAAAAGCTTCCTGTCCACACTGCTCAGCTTCAGAGGGGTCAGGGATACGTACAGCAGAGAGTGAAAGGGAAAATTGTTTTTATTTTCTAAGATCAGGGCTGCTTCGCACACACAGCGCATTAGAGCGACAATAATAGAGACAGCATTTAAAAAAAGACAAGAGAATTCATTCAGCCCACATATTCATCACAAGGGGGTCCCAACGCATTGGAGACTCTAGTTTGCCTTATGTAGGAGCAGCTCACCCACTCATGGCAGGAATCAAGTTCAAATGCACATTTTTTCTGGCTCCGTTGCTTATTAGTCTAGAAAAGGAAGGGGGGAGAAAAAAAAAACAAAACAGAAAAAAAAAACAGACAGCCAAAACATGATGCTGGTGAGAGGCAGGCTATTTATAGGCTTACTCCAGTGCTGGAGACAGCTCTTCCCTTATGTTTGGGATCAGCGCTTCACATGAGTGAGAGGGGGAGGCATGAGGAGGTCGGCCTTAGATTTCCCTCGGCGGTGCCTCACCATCCTTAACGCAGAACCATCAGAACCAAGCGAGCCTCTCCAGACCAACTTGAGAGGTGAGCGAACGCCAACCACTGAACCACGTGCGCAGATGGTTCTGCTTTCTAAAACGGGAATACCAGAGCGCCGACAGCTCTCATGGTGGTTCAAAACCATGTCGGTTCTAGACCAGGGCTGCAGCGGACCGGGATATTTATTCACGGGATACAGCACTCATCCAAAGAACGGGGCGCCGGTATTCAAAACGTGACGTGTGCGGAGAAAACCGACATGTACAGTGAAGCACGGCGGGGGCAGCATCATGCTGTGGGGAGGCTTTTATTTAGCATGATCAGGGTTGATGGAAAGAGGGACAGGGATAAAATAAAATAAAAAGCTGGGAAGAAAACCTTCGAGGGTGAAAAAGACTTGAAACCGGGCCGAAGGATGGCTTTGGGTAGGCAACTTGCCGTTACCTCATCGTGTCGCCGCCGAGTAGATGGATTCCAACCCACAACTCTCTTGACTGCGACCTATTAGACTTTTTGCAAGACGCGTTTTTCCTGCTGAGATTTGGAGACCAACTGGGCAGCACCGCCCGTCCTGATCCCGGGACGCTCCGGTCACGTCTGCGCTGGGAGATTTCTACATATCACCGTGACATCGAACCATAAAGGGAACGAACTGGAGCGTGTGGTTTTGAAATGACAAAGGGTGAAAGGTCGTTAGTTTTCCAAGCCACTCTGGGACTACAACCCTTTTCTTCACAGACAGCCACATAGGGGAAGCAGATTTCATTAAAAAAAAAAAAACACATGTAGATGTAAAAGATTATCAATGAAACTTTATGGAAACACACCTGCTGAGATAGATAGATAGATAGATAGATAGATAGATAGATAGATAGATAGATAGATAGATAGATAGATAGATAGATAGATAGATAGATACTTTAGAACAACCTTAACAACTGTATTATATATACTATATTTTCAATTTAGCTTTATTGTCAACATGCACATGAACAAATAAAATTGACCGAGTTTGTTTGTTTCTTCTTCATTAAAAGAGTGATTCATTATTCACAGCCTACTCCACCTCAGTTTCCATTCAACGTTTACCTGAACTGTCGGTGTATTTTTTTTATGTCATCTGCAAAAATAAATAAATAAAACATCAAGTTATACCGCCTATATTTCCTTCATAATCTATATCCAAGCTACGCGACTTGGCCGTAACATTTTAAAAAGGAGGAGCTGTTTGGTTTTCTGCAACATTTCTTCTTTTTTACCCCGGCGCACGTGCCACCTCGCCTCCCCAGTATTAACGGGGGTCTCGCGACGCTTGTGCGCGTGCAGGTGATACTATAACGGTACCAGTCGTGACCAGACGAGAGGTTACTTAACGTACCGTGAACACAGCATGTAGGGGGGGTGGAAGAGACGCGACAAACAGAGCGTGTTTATCAACAGAGAGGGACTCACATCTTCGAACAGAGATCCAACGTTGGCTGTCACCAGCAGAACTCCTCCCTTGCGCCTTCCTAGCCTCCACGATTCCATGTTTCTCCGGCTGCTGGAGGCTCGTTGGCGGCGGCGGCGGCGGAGGGGGAGACGCTTAACGGCTGACTTTAGCGGCTAAAGAGGCGTTGGAGACGAACCAGGAGACGGGTCGACGGCTGTCTGAAGAAAAGTGGTTAAAAGAGGGGGGATCTGCGCTTGAAGCCCGGGTTGTTGGTTGTGCTGCAGAGGCTCGGCTGGAGCATTTTTTTTAATGTGTTATTTTTTTTTCCCTCAGCAGTGGTCGCGCATCTATCTAAACCAGGAGTTGTTGCTTTGCAGATAGAGAGAGAGAGATGGGGGCTCCGTGGACTGCTGCTGCTGCTTCTTCTGGCGCTACTTTTCCACGCTCAGAGCCATCGCGAAAAAGTTTCCCGTTTTAATCCACGATGAGCGCCTGGGTGGCTTCAGCGGGGAATGCTTCCCAGCCTTTTGAGTGGCGTAAAACTCCCCCTGCTCTAGCTGGACGCCGTGCCAGGACCGTAGCCGTCACTGTTAGCAGCGGATAGGCTGAGGTCCTCCGCTGCTCTGACGTCACCGCGCCAATGGAAACACGGGACTCTCTTAAAGGGCCCGCACACCGTAAACAGAGGATCCCCCCCCCTCAGCCACCGCCACGACGTCATCCATTATCGGACGCGACACCAGCCACCTGGGTTATCCCAGTTTGTTTTCCCTCTATAATGTCAAAAACCGAGATAATTAATGACGTACTTTGCCTTCAAGCGTTTTTATTTTTGTTCGTTTTAATCATGATGGCCCAGAGTCATTGAAATCCATTAGTTATGTTACTCAAAAATAATTAAAAACTACTCTGGAATGTTATGTTATGTTATGACACAATAAGTTAGAACCTTGCTGAGTTTTTTTATTTTATTTTTGCTGCACAAGGTGGACAAATCACCGTGAATGGTGATCAGATAACACAAATAACACAATAATAATAATAATAAATTATGTTACTGTGTCTAAATACAAAAGGCCAATTTAAGTTAATAGCAGTATAGTCTCAAAATAATACATACATTTAGCATACAGTATATAAATAATAATAGTGCTGAAAATGCAATACAGTACAATGATTTATACTACGACAAAGGCTACCACTACTACTACAATGCTATTTCTAATACTAGTATTATGTGCAGAGGGAAATCTATCTGATTTTTTTTATATATATATATATAATTGGCCATTTTCCAGTCCTGGATACCTTCCCCAAGACTGAGCCCACAAAAGGTTGTTGCAAAGGAAAGTAGCTATTTACAGAGTGCTGTATCCAAGCACACAAATGGAAAGTTGAGTGGAAGGAAAACGTGTGATATAAACAGCAGGGATAATTGCCACCTTGAGAGGACAGTGATGTAAAGCCTCTTTAAGAGTTTCAGGGAGGTTCACATTGCGTAGACTGCTGCTACAAGGAAGTAACTTTCAATGTCAAAGGGCTTTTCTATTTGGTTGTTGTGTCTTTTTCATGGTAAAGCAGGACAAGCATTAGGAACAATCCTAATGTAATCAGCAAAAGGATCTTTTAAAGTTTCAAAAGTAGAAAATAACTCAAAGCTATTAAATTTGAACGTCCAAGATTTCCAAATCTAATACATGTGGTGCATGAAAAAATCATGGTGTGAAAAAAAATCAAACCGTTTCACGACATGCACAACTGCACAAAACTGCACTCGCTAGTTTAAAATAGGCTGCAATACTTCCAGCACCACTTCTTAAAGAATTTTGATAAATGTATGGATATATGCATAAATGTTAACTATGCAGATTAGAGAAAAGCCACAAAACATCCAAATGAATACAACCAAGTCTTGTTTTACAAAAACAACTAGAGTTGTACCCTAATTTTTCATTGCACCCTAGAAATGGAGTTACACAAGTCAATTAGTTGACACTCTGGAGAGCAGACAGAAGGTTTCTGCTAAAAATAAATAAAATAAACTGTACCCAGTAAACTCAATGTGTGCAATCTGAACCATACATCTCTGTATGTAGTGACCATCCAGCTGTGCAGAGACGACATGGGGACCGTGGTTATCCTCACACTTGTCCTGGAAGGCTTCTACTGCTTGTGTGAATAGCAATAAGGGTGTGTTTGAATGCTTTTTTTTGGGGGGGGGGGGGGAGGCAGTCATGGATAACAAAGACTCTACAAGGAGAGCTTAGGGATTATCACCAAAATGAGAGTGCCCACAGCTGTGTCTGGCATGGGAGGAAAACAATGTGTGTGTGTGCAGGTGTGTGCACACGTGTGCGTGATTATTTCTATCTTCTGTCTTCATCTTCTGTGCGCTCAGAAATAATACGTAACACAATATCCATGATCGGTCACTCAGATTTGGAGAGCATATTGTTAGGATTTACGGGCCAGGAATTAATGCCACTTCTAATGTGTATGTGTGTGTGTGTGTTTTCTCTATTCTGTGTGTGTGTGTGTGTGTGTGTATGTGTGTGTGTGTACATATGAAGAGCTTTAATTAAGGAGCTCAAACCAGCTTTGAAAACAATCCAAATACGATGATATCTCTTTAGCCGATTGTCATCCCAGCTCCCATTGCAGTGAATGAAGTAGTGCTAGGGCTCTGTAACGTATTTCATTGACTGTCGCTCTCTGGTAAAAATCATGCAATTGAAAGGGGAGCTTCAGTTTGAAAGGGATTAACACCAGTTCATAGCTTGCATTATAGGAAGTGTATTTAAAAATTAGGAGTTTCTTACAGTCAAGTTGAAAACAAAATAAGACATCCTACACTGTTTGTCTTGCGTATTTGGATATATGGATATTTAATATAAGCTTTAATAGTACAGGAACCAAAAAGCTGAAAGCAATAGAAATAGAAAAAGAAAAAAAAGCAACTGAGAAAAATACATTTTAATTTTTTTAATGGAATTTAAAAATGAATGTTCGGTGACTAATAATATGTTTGTTTCTACTCAAATGACTAAAATTAGTAACATATTGATTAAAACATTGTTACTTGCAGGAGGTTTGTCTTTTTAAAGCCTCACGTATTTATTTTGATGGCCTCTGAACGTTGAAGTGAGAGAGAACACCGTGGCAACATTCAATTCAATTCCATTTTATTTATATAGCGCCCATCCATGAAACATGTCATCTCAAGGCACTTTCCAAAGTCAAATTCAATCAGATTATACAGACTGGATCAGATTATACAAATTGGTCAAAAAAACTTCCTACCTAAGGAAAACCAGTAGATTGCACCAAGTCTTGACATCGAAAGACCTGCCCAAGGCCTTTGAAAAGAAGATGGTGGTGGCTTTTGAGTCTGGTGTGGAATTTACATCGGTCTCAACAGAATCTGGTTCTAGGCCTTCCATGGTCCTGATTCGTCTTACAAGCGGAGGACAATCAAAACAACTGTCAACCTGCAGTCCAAGAAGGGTCACCCTGAGAGCAGACTGCAAGATGCCAAAAGAGGTCTAAACCGGTTCATGTTAGAATCAAAGTACCTGCTATGTCTTGGGACCTATTGCCAAGGGGTACACCCTGGACAAGTCACCAGTCCATCGCAGGGCAACACAGAGACAAACAGGACAAACAACCATTCACACACTCACACCTAAGGAGAATTTAGAGAAGCCAATTAACCTAACAGTCATGTTTTTGGACTGTGGGAGGAAGCCGGAGTACCCGGAGAGAACCCACACATGCACAGGGAGAAAATGCAAACTCCTTGCAGAAAGACCCAGGGAAAGGGTTGGACTTGAACCCAGGTCCTTCTTGCTGAATGGCTACCCACTGCTCCACTGTGCAGCTCAGGACCTATTGCCTTTCCTTTAAATATTTTGGCCAGATAATCAGGCAATTCCCTGACGTGTCTTATCATTTCTATGCTCATGATATTCAGCTCTATTGTTCTTTTAAGCCAACTGATTCTTTTAAGTTGTCCTGCTTGATAAGCTGTTTTAATGGCATGAAACAGTGAAAACTAGTTGCAGGTAAACTCTGACAAGACAGAAACAGAAGTCATTGTCCCTGATAACCAAATAATTGGCATTTAACAATTTCTGGGTGCATTGGCCTCCTCTGTCAAACCAAGCCTCAGAAACCTTGGCATTGTTTTTGCTGCTGTCATGTCACTGGAGTATCATTCTCCCAGATTTAATCAAAAACTGCTTCTTTCAACTAAGAAATATTTCTACACTTCAAACTTTGGTGTCAAAAGCTGAATTAGAGATGATTATTCATGCCTTTATTTCATCTCTTCTTAATTATTATAACAGGCTTTTTATGTGTTTGATCAAAAAAGGTCTTGGCCGTCTGCAGTTAGTGCAGAATGCTGCTTCAAGACTTTTAACCATCACAAGACAAAGACAGCACATTACCCAAGTTTTAATCTCTTTACATTGGCTACCGGTACATTTAAAAATGTTTGTCTACTTTTAAAGCCCTGAGGGACCAAGCTCCAGCTTATGTTACCAACCTTTTAGTTTAAGATCCTCCAGCCAAAGACTGTTAACGGCTCCGTGAACTAATTTCAGGACCAGAGGGGATCGGTCTCTTGGAGCTGTGGCCCCAAGACTGGGGAATGCGTTGCCTTTATCTTTACGCTGTCTTAACTTCTTGCTTCTTGAAACTCATTCTTTCAAGAAGCAGTTGAAGACCTATTTTTTTTTCCAATTGGCCTTTAACAATTTTTTTACTAATTGTATATATTGCTGCATTTATGCTTTTATCTCTTTTTTATCTTGTTATATTTTTATTTTGTGTTGTTTTATGTTTGTTTTAACTGTGGAGCACTTTGTTTTTTCTTGTGAAATACATCCTAAAATGTCATCACAGGGCCTACATCAGGCTCCTGCTACTGTTGATGTGAACAAATATGCCTTTACAATCAGAAAAGGACAGCACAAATGTAACTTTCATGGCAGGATTGTTAGCAGAACACCTTAGAAAACATGAAGCCCAGACTTCAGGTTTGCCAGAGAGAATAAATACAAAGTCTAGGAGTTTGGGAATTATATTCTTGAATAGTTTAAAGTTGAATTATTTGGACACCAGAACAGAGGACATGTTAGGCATAAAACAGAGACAGCATTCTGGGTAAATAACGTTTTTCAAACTGCAAAGCATGGAAGTGGAAGAGCCATGGTTTGGGCTCTTTCACTTCCATCCATCTCACCATTCATTGAATCCAGTGTAACTTTTAACATGTACAACTATTGTGCTGGCTCATTTAAAAATATCCTAATGCCTTAGGCCAAAGAAAGATAGCTGTCATAAACTGCAAAGACTGTTAGACAGGTATTCATAAGGCTGCTGAAACAACACGAGTGAATGAATCACCACTTGGCTCATCTCACCAGAGTAAAAAAGCGGGTTACAATGTCAGCAATCCTCTTTCAATTTCAGGGTTTTATGCATCAGGGCATAATGTCAATCATCTGGTCTAAAGCAGCTTCTAAACCTATTTTACTGTAAAACAACATGATGGGGGACAGAACACACACAGAAATGCTGCATTTGAAAAACTAACAACTTGTTGACAACCACCTTTGGCAGCAAAACTCTCAGCAGTTGTTTTCTATCTGAACACTGTTCCTCCCATCATCGTTGAGAAATTTGGAATCTTCTTTACTGCGTTGCTTTGATTCATGGAGGTTTGCAGACAGAGTTTTATGCACAGCTCTCATAAGATTTAAAGTCTGAACTTTGACTAGGCCATTAGAGTAGATTGTTTCTGTACATTTTTGTCAGACATTTTTTGTAGATTTGCTGCTTTGGGACCATTGCCCTTTTGATGGGCCAGTTTGGGTCAAGTTTGGGTCTAAGTTGTGTTGTGATATATATTTTAAAGAGGTTTTCTCCAGGCAACCCTTCAAAACAAGCCAGTCTTTTTGTAACTACAGTCATGAATTTCAATATTTGAATTGCTAACGGAAGTCTGTAGAGTCTCAGATGGAGCATTGCACAGTGGGAGCTTTGGGTAAAATTGGTTTTGTGGACAGTCCCGGAGAGATAGGCAACTATGTTAAATGTTTTCCACTTGTATGTAATAGACTTAGACTTAGACTTTCTTTATTGTCATTTTGTATACACAGAGTGGATACAGAACGAAATTTCGCTTTCACACAGCTCAGAAAGATTGCAGTAACTCTACAGGATACCTTGCGGTGAATTACAGTACAGGATAAAGTGCAGTGATAAATCGCAGTCACTTACAGGATAAGTTTCAATTGACTTCCGGATAAAGTGCAGCAGTGAGCAGTAGGCAGTTGAAATGTAAACAGTGTAAAACAAATGTAAACAAATACGCAGTAAGGTGCAGCAATGATTTAAAAGTAGACAGTTGCATTGTACACAGTTTTGCAGTACGTTTCCCGGTAAGGTGCAGCAGCAATTTTGCAGGATACGATACAATGTGCAAATGTGCAGATGTGCAAATCAGCGAATCGAATGTGGTACACAGTCCGTTTTTATACTTTAGCAGTTCAGCAGTTCAACAGTCTGATGGCAGCAGGGAAAAAGCTTTTGCAGAACCTAGTGGACCTGCAGCGGATGCTGCGAAACCTCTTTCCAGAGGGCAGCAGGGAGAATAGTCTGTGGTGGGGGTGTGAGGGGTCCCTGATGATGTTACGGGCTCGAGACACACAGCGCTGCGATGAAATGTCTTTTATGGAGGGAAGAGGAGCCCCGATGATCCCTTCTGCTGTCCTCACCACTCTCCTCACGTTCTTCCAGTCGGAGGCACTGCAGCCTCCACACCACACAGAGAGACAGCTGGTCAGAATACTCTCTATGGTGCTTCTATAGAAGGTCGTGAGGATGGGCGGGGACAGGCGGGCTCTCCTCATCCTCCGCAGAAAGTACAGTCGTTTCTGTGCCCTCTTCACCAGCGACGCGGTGTTCACAGTCCAGGTGAGGTTGTCCGTGATGTGCACCCCCAGGAACTTGGTGCTGCTGACCACCTCCACCGCTGAGTTGTTGATGAGCAGTGGAGCATGGTGAGGCCGGTTTTTCCTGAAGTCGACGATGATCTCCTTCGTCTTCTCCACGTTCAGGATCAGGCTGTTGTCTCTGCACCAGCCCACCAGCTGCTCCACCTCCTCTCTGTAGTCCTGGTCGTTGTCGTCTCTGATCAGGCCCACCACCGTTGTGTCGTCTGCAAACTTCACGATGTGATTGGTGGTGAACCTGGGGACGCAGTCGTGTGTCATCAGGGTGAACAGCAGGGGGCTCAGGGCGCAGCCCTGAGGGGAGCCCGTGCTGAGGGTGATGACATCAGAGGTGTTCTGTCCGACCCGGACTGACTGAGGTCTGTTGGTGAGGAAGTCTAGCAGCCAGTTTCGTAGGGGTGTGTTGAAGCCCAGATGCTCCAGTTTTGCCACCAGATGTTGTGGGATGATGGTGTTGAACGCTGAACTGAAGTCCAGGAACAGCATCCGCACGTGCGTGTTCTTCTCCTCCAGGTGTGCCAGGCTCAGGTGAAGAGAAGAGGAGATGGCGTCCTCAGTGGAGCGGTTCCGTCGGTAGGCAAACTGGAACGGGTCGAGTGTTGGGGGGAGACTGGAGACGATGTGTTCCTTTACCAGCCTTTCAAAGCACTTCATCATGATGGGAGTCAGTGCAACAGGCCGGTAGTCGTTGAAGCAGGTGACTTGAGGTTTCTTTGGCACCGGAATGATGGAGGCAGACTTGAAGCATGCTGGCACTATGGCTTGGTCCAGCGAGGTGTTAAAAATGTCTGTGAGGACACCAGCCAGCTGACCTGCACACTCCTTGAGCACCTGCCCAGGTATGTTGTCGGGGCCTGGGGCCTTCCGCGGGTTGACTCTCCTCAGAGTCTTCCACACGTCGGCGGTGTCAAGGCAGAGGACCTCCTCTTCCTGATGGGGAACAGCTTTCACTGCTGGAGTGCTGATTAGTAATAATCTGTCTCTATGTGAACAATGGATTTTAAATAGTTTGAAAATGACCTTAAAACCCTGGATGGGCAGCCAAAGTTGGTTCGCTAAGGTGAAAGCCGATGTCTTTGCATCTTGGCATTGTGTTAAAGCGGCACTGTACCAATTAGCCACTAGGGGGCACTAGACCTGTAACTTTCAGGTCTAGAGCTGTTGAGCCCCTGAAGGCCACTGGCAACACTGCAATGTTGCAAAGTTAAACAGTCTCCCTCCGTTTTGGAATTTGATAGCACTTTGGACCAGCAGCTTGAGAAGTCATGGAGTTACCCGTAAAGACAAGGCCACATTCACCTCTCTAGATGATCTCCCATTGAACAGAGGGAGAGGACGAGGCAAAGCTAGGGGGAGAGGGAGGGGGAGCTGCGGGAGCCGTGGAAGAGATGGACGGGACAGACAGGAGGCTCGGTCATTTGATTATGAAAGGCCGCAGCAACTTCAACAGAGCAGAAGAGCTGACATGCAGGTTTGTGAACTATGTTTACTATATTTTGTAATAATAACCATGGTCATGACAGATGTTGACTCGAGGCTAGCTCTCGTGTTTAAGGGGAGGTCAGACTGCCTTAAAGTCCCGCTCTAGGTCTCATGACCCATTCAAGTTGCATAGTCGACTTTTTGAGAAGGGCACCCTGCACCGAGCGGCAAGTGTTGTACATTGACCTGAAAAATAACTTAATGTACAGTGGCCTGCAAAAGCATTCACACCCTAGAACTTTTTCACATTTTGTCACATTACAACAAACAGAAATATAAATATATTTTATTGGAATCTTATGTGAAAGATCAACGCAAAGTAGTATAAAGTTGTGCTTTTACAAATAAAAAGACTGAAAAGGTAATTTTGCAAAAATATTCTGCCTCCTTGAGTCAATACTTTGTGGAACCACCTTTTAGTCTTTGAGGTATTTTAGGGTGTGTCTCTACCAGCTTTGTACATCTACTGAGTGAAATTTTGACCCAGTCATCTTTGCAAAACAGCTCAGACTCAGATTAGATGGAGAGCATTTGTGAACAGCAGTTTTTAGATCTTCATACATATTCTTGATTGGATTTAGGTCTGGACTTTGACTAGGCCATTATAACACCTTAATATGTTTTGTTTTCCATTGTAGCCCTGGCTTTATGTTTAGGAATGTTGTCCTGCTGGAAGGTGAACATCTGCCCCAGTCTCAAGTCTTTTGCAGAGTCCAACAGGTTTTCTTTCTAGACTGCCTTCTATTCAGCTCCATCCATCTTCCCATCAACTCTGACCATCTTTCCTGTCCTCCTGAATAGAAACACCCCTAGAACATGATGCTGACACCACCATGTTCTTATATTTTTTCTTTTAACAACAGCTTTCTTCTTGCCACTCTTAAATAAAGACCACATTTGTGCAGACCCTGGCTAATAGTTGTCCTGTAGACAGATTCCCCACCTGAGCGGTGGATCTCTGCAGCTCATCCAGAGTCACCATGGGACTCTTGGCTGCATCTCTGATCAGTGATCTACTTGTTCGGGTTGTACATTTATCTGGATGGCCTTGTCTTGTTAGGTTTACAGTTGTGCCATACTCTTTCCATTGCCGGATGAAGGATCGAACGGGGCTCTGTGAGATGCTCAAAGTTTAGGAAATCCTTTTATAGCCTAAGTCTGCTTTAAACTTCTCCCTAATTTATACCTGACCTGTCTGTTGTGTTCCTTGGACTTCATGATTTGCTCTCCAATATTTTCTTAACCAACCTCTGAGGCCGTCACAGAGCATCTGAATTTGTACTGAGATTAGATTACACACAGGTGGACTCTATTCAGTCATTAGCAACCCTCAGCCAACTTATCAAGGCAACTGGTTGCACTCAGAGAAAAGGGGGCTGAATTCTTTTGAACACTGCAGTTTTCACTGTTTTACTTGTAACAAATGTTTTAAATCATGTATAATTGTCCTTCTACTTCATAATTGTATATCAGTTTGTGCTGGTCTTGGTCTTTCACATGAGGTTTCAATAAAATATATTTATGTTTGTGGTTGTGATGTGACGAAATGTGCAAAAGTTCAAGGGGTGTGAATACTTTTGCAAGCCACTGTATCTCAAATTAAGCTAAAACTTTGGGAAAAACGTACACGGCGCTACTTTAAAAAAGACCTGTGTGCGGTACGATCAAACTTCTAAAGCTGCTGCTCTCTGATGAGGATCAATTAATCAAATGTATTTGATTCTCTCTCCCAACAAGGACGTATGATCGAATTCAGTTTTGTGTTCCTATTATAATCTGGTACAGACCAGATTTTTTTATATAAATTCTGAAACCTAAAAGCCTGCTTGGATTTCCGTGGACTCTGTCTATCATGCAAAGGATTGTAAGCCGCTACTTTTCCTATTAGTGGAAAAACTGAGTGGATGTGGACCTAAAACACAGTAATGTGAGCCATGTGTGCAGCTTGGAGTAGACACGGTTAACAACAGTCCTGACCTGGTTCATGAGGGTCAGTGAATGCAGCACTGTTCTCTGTAGGTTGAATGTGCCAAATAGGAGACGTAAGGAAAGAGTAATACCATTTGTGACTGTGTGTGTGTTAAAGATAAAGAAGCTCTACTCACTGACCACAACCCCCCCTCCCCCCTCCCCAGCCACATCTGCTGTGGGTAATGGAAAAGATTGTGTTGGAATTCCAGACTGCCAGCAAATATGTGCACTTTGACCCCAAATCTTACTACGGCTTAAATTCGGTTTTCTAAAAATAGACAAACCTGGAAAATTATCAGGCGCTCACATGTCTTGGGAGGAGCTGGAATCCAGCCACGTGATGATGTATCCCGACTCGGCCAACGTGAGGTTTTATTGCCATCTGCAACTCGGGGGGGGGGGGGGGGTGGCTCAGTGATGTGGATCTGATGTGGCGATCTCATGAGACGCTGCTTTGCTAGCATGGGAATTTAACACGAGGGAAAATGTCTCGTCGGCGGAGTGGAGGTCAGTGTGCAAGACGCTGTGGAAGTATTGGAGACGCTGCAACGTAACGTCGATACAGCTTCAACTCAGGGCTACTTGTTGTTTTTAATAACTATTCCTCTTGCTTCAATGAAACTTTTGCCCACAGCGCTGTTAGATTGTTAGGACACAGCTGGAAAAAGCTTTGTTTAGTGAGCCACCCTATAGAGTACCACACAGCTTATTGTCCATTAACTGAATTATTCTACTTTAAAGGATATTTCTGTTCATATATCTCAACAAAGCTTTAATAGTTCTTATCAATATGCTAACCACATTTCAGAGATACGATGGCTTCATCAGGGCGTGATCTACAGCTCTCACTGGAGCGTGTAACAGTCGAGTGTGAAGCGGCCGGGATGAGAATCAGTGCCTCCAAATCCGAGACCATGGTCTTGAGCCGGAAAAGGGTAGAGTACCTCCTCCGGGTTGGGGAGGATGTGCTGCCCCTAGTGGAGGAGTTTAAGTATCTTGGGGTCTTGTTCACGAATGAGGGGAAGATGGAGCAGGAGATCGACAGGCGGATTGGTGCAGCGTCTGCTGTGAAGCGGGCGCTGTACCGATCCGTTGTGGTGAAGAGAGAGCTGAGCCAAAAGGCGAAGCTCTCGATTTACCGGTCGATCTACGTTCCTACCCTCATCTATGGTCACGAGCTTTGGGTCGTGACCGAAAGAACGAGATCCCGGATACAAGCGGCTGAAATGAGTTTTCTCCGTAGTGTCTGGGCTCTCCCTTAGAGATAGGGTGAGGAGCTCAGTCACCCGGGGAGGACTCAGAGTAGAGCCGCTGCTCCTCCACGTCGAGAGGAGCCAGTTGCGGTGGCTTGGGCATCTGGTTAGGATGCCTCCTGGACGCCTCCCTGGTGAGGTGTTCTGGGCACGTCCCACCGGGAGGAGGCCCAGGGGAAGACCCAGGACACGCTGGAGGGACTATGTCTCTCTGCTGGCCTGGAAACGCCTTGGGATTCCTCCGGAGGAGCTGGCCCAAGTGGCTGGGGAGAGGGACGTCTGGGCCTCCCTACTGAAGCTGCTACCCCCGCAACCCGACCCCGGATAAGAGGAAGAGGATGGATGGATGATAAAGCATTGAAAAAGGCAAATGAGGGACAGCTGAGAACGCAGCCAAAACTCATGGAAGAGTGATTTAGAGTGATTTATCGAATGAAAATCTGGAACTGAGGAGAAATGTCCTCTAAGAGCAGTAACATGGAGACCCAACAAACCGGCACCCTACAGAGGGGTTTGAAGCATGATGTCATTGTCCCGGTCTGCCTGTAATTCTTTACTTATTATGATTTATGTTTCATATTTTTAATACTTATAAGTTTTAATGGCTCTAAAATCAGAAACCAGGAGTATCAGCTCTGAAAACACTCCAGAGGATAATTAACCAAACAACACACTTTGATATGAAGTTCTGTATCTACTTAGTCTGCTAAATCCAGCGCTGACGTCTTTTAGCTGTTTTGGTCATGTCCTGCAGGAAATGAGTTCTCCTCTCCACTGTGGCTGGGTTTAATGGAAATCTGCAAAATCAACAGCGCAGTGGACAGCTGGCTGTCCTCCGTGGCTCTGCGCTCCTCCAGGAGGAGTGAATGCTGCAAGTCGATGACTCGATACGGTCTGCTGGGTCTACTTAGACAGAAGGGCATTGAGGTGAAGGTTTGTGAACCGGTGCTATATACATAAACTGAATTGAGTGCTTACCTGGGTTCCCCTCAGCTGGCCATCTGTCCTGCTCCGCTCGTTTCCCAGGACAAAGAACTGGAAACCAAACAAGGAAAGGAACCCCTCCATCCTCAGCCACATTCCTGTCACCCTCACCTCCTACGTTGTTTCCAACCACATGGGTAAGACAACTCACAACATTTGTCTTCTATGTTTCCTCCGCGGACTAAAGCCTTGGCTGATCCTCCATCTTCCTCCTCCAGTGTCAATCCAGTTCTCCGCTGATGGCAGAAGATGATGAGAACCTAAGCATCTTAAAACTGTTCCTGCTCTTTTCTGGTTGCATCTGACGGCGAGTCTATTTTCTAATAAATGTGACAGTCTTCTTCCAAAGTGGGCATGAAGGCAGTAAAACTGAACGATGAATTAAACCCACTTCACGCTACCTATCACCCTAACCCTCTCACACGGAGGCCCTACATTTTGACGGCGCTGGACTGGAAATTCATGATTGACCTTTTTTTTTGTATACCTTTCTTTCCTTTCAAGATTTTCTGTTAACTACGTTGACAAAGCTGCGAACGATGAAACACAATGAAACGTGTTTTTTTTTTTTCTCTTTGATTATGGCCCGCAGCAATTTAAAAGCCAAAATTTATAATATTCACAAATCGTGCTACTAATGTGCCCACAAAACTGAAAATAAATGACACAGAGATCGAAAGAGTAAGTGATGTAGAATTTCTTGGGGTAACAATAAAAAATAAGTTAATTTGCAAACCATATATTGACTATATCAGATATAAGTTGTCTAAAACATTGGCAGTGTTATATAAATGTAAAGACCTTTTAAATCAAAAAACATTATATCCCTTGTATTGTTCATTAGTTTTGCCTTACCTGATGTACTGTATTGAAGTGTGCGGAAACAACTATAAAACTAATTTAAACCCTTTCTTCATAATTCAAAAGAGAGCTATTCAAATTGTAAATAAAGCAGATTATACAGAGTATACAAACCAAGTTTTTGTTAATTTAAAAACATTAAAATTTAAAGATTTGGTTGACTTTAAAACTGTTAAATTCACGTACAAAGTAAAGAATAATTTGTTGCCAGTACACTTTCAGGGTCTGTTTA
Organism: Fundulus diaphanus; assembly: GCA_037039145.1. Taxonomy (NCBI): domain Eukaryota; kingdom Metazoa; phylum Chordata; class Actinopteri; order Cyprinodontiformes; family Fundulidae; genus Fundulus; species Fundulus diaphanus. The sequence continues at coordinate 47,628,340 of CM073121.1, read as the reverse complement.
TGATCAGGGACAGAGCTTCTGATCTTAAAGGGTATAAAATGTTTAGAAAACCAAAAGCAAGAGCAAATGTTAAACAACATTGTGTTTCTTTTGTTGGGGTTGATGTATGGAACAAACTAGACCAGGAGCTAAAAGACTGTACAACGTTAATAAGGTTTAAAAACATTTTACAATAATGTGATTAAAATTTATGAATCATGTGAATGCAATTAAGAGCAGTAAGATATTGGGTGCACTCCCTTTTTTTTTGCAAAATGTTATTATTGTAGAATAATTATTTTCCTAAAATCATATTTTGGTATGTATTATAAAAGGTAGCCATCTCTTTTTTTCTTTTCTAGTCCAATGTAAATTAGAGGGTGGGCATTATAAGCTTATTGCTTCTGCCAATACACCCTTTTCAAACTGTTTTAATTTATGTTACATGGACAAATACTGTCATTTAATACATACCCGTGTGTCTGAAATAAATATCATTAAAATTCGGTTTCACAGTTTTACATAAAACCGAGAAAAAAGCAGTTAGGTGGAGAAACCTACAGGGAGAAAACACAGAGGGAAAAATAAAGTTAACAGAAGGACAGAAACACAGTGGAGGTAAACGGGGATCTGTCAAGGAGCAACAGAAGCTGATGGCAAATAAATGTGAAAAACAATGCAAGAAGAAACAGAGGGACTACTTAAAAACATGGAGTCAAAACTGGATAAACGTTCATAAAAAGATAAAAGTCCATGGGGTCTTGGTGCATCAAGTCATTATCTAACCTCTGGTTTATATAATTTCCTCAACAGATGCTTTACTTTGTCTTGCCCATGGTGACAGATTTAGTTATTTATTTAATTTATTTATGCCACTCCTTTTGATAAATGCCTTTTGACATCCTGCCTCGCAGCATCTGCCGTTTTATGTTTTATAATAAAATTCAGCCTTCCTTTCACAATCTGCCTCCAGAGCGTTTTCTTTTAATCCTCAGTTCCTGCAACGCACACAATAGGCAGTCCACTGTGTAAACTTCCCAGGATAAACACTGTTTTTTGTTTAAATTATTTACCTGGCTGTGGTGGATTTTTAACTTTTGAGCTTTAAGGCCCATTGTTCACGAGGCAAGTTGCTGGTTGAAAGAGTTGAAAGAAGTGGCCGGTTTCCAGCTTTAGAAACAAATACCTGTTGTGTTGCACGTGTTAAATCGTAATATAAACAGGTACACTGAAATGTAACCTGAGCACCATGTCCTATAAAAGCAAAGCGTTCAGTCCATATGCTGGGCTGTCATTTGCTGGGTGCTTCAGTGCATCTTATCACATCATTGTAGTTGGGTCAATGCATGAAATTAGCTTCTTCTGTTCTGCCTGGACTCTGATCTTAAATCTCTGGCACATTTCTGCACCTCCCTCTCTTGGCCAGAGTGGATCCCACAGCGAGGAAACCTATTTCTGAGCTCCCAGTGGGGACTTCAGAATATTGCTCCATTACTAATTTAGCCTTCCCCTACCAATTAATTGGGAACATGATCCTCTACCGGGAGAAAAGGTCAGTTATTTTCTGAAAGAGGCCAGAAGCATGGCCTGAATCATTTTTAGTTTAGCGGAGACAGACTGATGCAACCCGGCCCGTAATAGCACATAGCTTGTGATATTTTTCCTCCCAGATATGAGCTTTAACCAACAGAAAGCAGGAATAGAAATGCTAAACCAACAGATTAAGATTTTCCAAACTGCAGTGGGTTGGGCTTTTGTGCCTTTATGTGATAGAAACAACAGTGCTCCTTATGAAGCAAAAGGAAAAGGACCATTTAACCCATCTAATCCATAAAGAAAATATGAAAAGCATGCTGTACATTTGTTTCCAGCCCCTCCCCTGGGTCAGTACTTTGTAGGAAAACTTTTGTTTTTAACTTGAATTACAGTTGAAAGGGCATGTCTTTACCAATTTTTCTAATCTTCGGAGCCAAATTATTTCCTATTCTCCAGCTCCAGTTTAGCTAGGTTGATGGAGAGCATCTGAGCATCGATTTCCAAACTTGGCAGCCAATTCTCGGTTGCCTTTTGGGTTTGACTTCACTGGGACACTCCAACATACAGACCGACTCCATAAATCACGTTTCCTTCAATTTACAGCTAATGAAAACACAACATTTAACAATAATAAAATATTCCATCAAAAACAATAAAAGAAGAATTTAATACAGAAATATTAGCTTAGTGAAAAGTATGTTTAAAGTCCCAGTTTGTGAGATTTACATCGATCTAGTGGTGCACTGAAGGAATTACAAACTGCCTCGCCTCTAAGCTCTTAATAACTACTACAGAAGCTGTGGACTGTTATAAATGTGAAAATGTCAACAAGTATGTCCTCCATGTATCTGGTACCAAGCTACTGCTAATAGCCAATATCATGTGAAATGGTTTTTGGTGGCCTCAGAGATCATCTGATGAAGTGAGAGGGAGACGAAGATGAACAAACTATCCGTCTCTGCCGGGAGGACAGAGTAGTTTCTGATCTACGCTGCTTTGTTTCTAACATAAAGCCGAAATAAACTTCAGTGTTATATTGAGATAACATACCCGTCCAGCAGAAAGCCTGAAACCTCCTCATCGTCCTTCATCAATTACCTCCACTCCACCTGGTAATAATAGCTGCACTGATATAGACTCGTTATCTCCCTGTTATTACTTTTTCTTTTCTTGGTGACTTTCTCTTCCCTCTCGCTGGGCAAAGACTATGGATGGTCTTCCATTTCAACAGGAAATAGAAATGATCTATGGTCGTCTTAGCTTGTTTTCTTCTCCTCCTCCACCAACAGGGCGTCTTCAAATAGAAGACAGATAGGGAAAACCCGTACGGCTGACAAGTTTGTCCCCTTTCAGCTACTGTAATCAAAAATGGCGACGCAACATGGCGTCTTTCACTGGGTGCACCGCCACCTATCTATTCATAAACTACTCCTTATAAGCTATTAGGACGCTTTCATTTCTGATGCAGCTGTTTTTTTATTGAACTTTGGCAAGATATGTATTTATGAAAGCAATACTTGATGTTTGCTAATTAAAAGCCAAATTAGTTACACGTTGACCCTTTAATACCTGCCTAAAGGTTGTTTTTTTTTTATAGAAAGGTCATTTGCATCCGACAAACGAGCCTCATCAGAACACATATTCTGCTTTATTGAACTTGACTGTAGGTACTTTCATCTAGCCCATTTCAAACCGCTTCATTGTAACGTCACATTAGCACGGGTGTAAAAATAGAGTGAAAAGCTTAGGTGCAAAGACCATCACAGTTTGAGACATATTTAAAAAATCATAAATCATAAAACTAGCGCCATCTTTCAAAATATACATGTTGTTAGGCTAATTATATACAGATGTTCAGAATTGGAAAGGGCAGAAGATTAAGAAAGGATACAGCGGTATAAATATCGCCCACTGTGAAGAGTTACCTCTGGCACTGGAGGGCATGACTTGCAGGGGCCCAGTCTACAGATTCTTCCACCTGAGCTGTGGATCCCTGCAGCTACTCCAGAGTTGCCATGGGCCTCTTGGCTGATTCTCTGATTAATGCACTCGTGGCCCGGCTGTTCATTTGGATTTTATTTAGTAGCATCAGAGTAAAGAGGCACAAATAAAAACGGCACAGAATCGTATTTGTAAAGGTATCGTTTTCTTCCTCCTTCATAAGGTTTTCGGTTGTAGCGTGACAAAATGTGGGTACGTTCCAGGGAGTGTCAATACTTTTCAAGCTGGGAGTATTCCCAGCACTGGAGTCTTTCCATGTCTGGTGATGATGTTAATGTGAAGCGGAAGCAAGATGGAAGAAGATTTTCACTAATTAGAGAACTTGCTTTTACTTGATTTCAGCAAATATTCCTCTGATACCCCTAAATGAGCTAACTGCCTACAGATCTCGAGCCTTTGAGTAATTTACTCCGTTCTGTGAAGGTCTCGGGTGTTTGGTAAAGAATCCATGTGAGGAAGACAGCGAATATTTTAGGCGAACGCCTTTTAAAACCCAAACCTAGCTTTCTAAAGCTACAATGGGATGGCTGTGTTAGGATGGTCCAGTCAAAGTCCAGACCTAGATACAACTGAGAATCTGTGAATTTTGATCCATGTATCCCTTTCCTTCCGCTGCACTTTATGTTGGCTCGTCACATAAAGCCCCCTTAGAAACAGAGAAATTTGTGATTGTAACGTGAAAAAATTTGAAAAGTTCAAGTTACATAACTATGTATTAGCTACTGCAGTATTTTTCTAAATATAAACGCAAAAAAACTTTTTTTTATTATATTTTTGTAAAGGCAGAAGCTCAATTCTTTTTGTAACCTATTTAAAATTGTCATCATTTAAAAACTGTTGCCTCTTTTTAAATCGATTTTAAACCCAGATGATAGTTCCTGTATTTATTGTAAGTAATTAAGGTTTTTACTGGGGTGTGTATATGTGAGTGTGTGCTGTGAGAATGGGAAGGACTTTACACATAAATGTTTGGTGTTCTTTGAAATTTCATTGTATCACTTTTTTTTTTTGCAATGCCAATAAAGCATCTCTGAACCTTTGAATGACACCCACAAACAGCAGCCGTTTTAGCCGCAGCAGTAAAATAAAACATAAAATGTGTCATATAGTAAAAAAAGATCAGCTTTCCCCAGCCCTTCACCTGAAAACTAAAAGCATAAATGGAAATATGTCAAGCAAGCGACCCGGTGATACAGAGTTCTTGTAATGAGACAGCTGTTCTAAATATAAACCTACAGGATTAGGCCCGTTTTTTAGTGTTTTTGCTGCTTGTCAAACACAAAGCTCCTGAAGGTGTTGAAAACAGGCTTGTGTGTATCTAGGAAACAGCCGCTGCCAAAACGGGAAACAAGCCACACTCTGTGCTGTTTCCAGAGCCTTATGTAAATGTCCCGGCAGACTGGGGCTTAATTGGCATCAACTGGAGGCTTTGCTTGGATTGAAGAAATGAATTTCCTGATTTGTGACCTCAAGATTTTGATTCCATGACCGACTTTTGTTGGAACATTTTGTGAAAAAGCCATTTAGCCCAAATAAAGCTTAGAAATCTTCATACCACCAGCGCCATCCATAGAAGATGGATGTTTTTTTTTTTTTCAGATCCTCCTTGCAAATGCAGAATGTTGGATTATGGTGATGATTCAGGAAAGCTGTTAGGAGAACGCTGAGAGGATTGGTTGTATTCTTCATTTCTTCCAGAGGATGGCGGTAGAAATCTACAGTTTACCCAGTTTGCTGCTGCACACAAGACAGGTTCCTGAAAATGTTCTCCTTCCTCAGTCCTTCCTGAAGATGTTCTACGATAGGAGTCACCATGTTCCCCCCAGGAAGTTCTTGGTCTGTGCCTGGAGAATCTGCAAAGGGAGGCACCCAGGAAGCATCAATGTAAGGAGCCCAAACCACCACAACTGACCCCTGTTTTGTTGCAGAGGAGCAGCGGATCTATTCTGGCTGCTCCTCACCTGATCTTTGAGGGGAGACCGATCTGCCTCCCTGCTGTCCAGATTCTGCTCTTCGTGTCGGGATCCATCTCTCATGAGGATGGTGGCCGGATTGAGTGTAAATTGAACAGTAAATGGAAAGCTTTGGCTAAAACATTTTTTTCTCTCTCTTTTATCTTCATAGCAGGTACACCTGGTCTGGTGTTCTGTTACCTGTGACATCATCCAGGGAGGACAGATCACCTGCTATTACCATCTAATATAGAACAGATTACTGGATCAATGTGTGCTTCTGTGCTTGTTTGTCTCTCTTGTTGTGTCTCTGCTCTGTCTTCTCTAACCCCCAGTCGGTCAATGCAGATTACCGTTCACACTGAGCCTGGTTCTGGTTCTGCTGGATGTTTTCCTTCCCGTTAATGGGGAGTTTTTCTTTCCACTGTCGCTTCATGCATGCTCAGTATGAGGGATTGCTGCAAAGCCATGAACAATGCAGACGACTCTCCCTGTAGCTCTACGCTTCTCCAGGAGTGAATGCTGCTTGTCGGGACTTTGAAGCAATCAACTGGTTTATATAGGAAATTTTTTACCAATCTGTATAATATGATTGAATTTGACTTTGTAAAGTGCCTCGAGAGGACATGTTTCATGAATTGGCGCTATATAAATAAAATTGAATTGAAAATTGAATTGAATTAAAAGATTTAGAAGAAATGTCTAGAATTATATGACTTTGCAAATGTTTTATGGAAGATCTTACAGATGTTGTTTTCAAAAAAAAAAAAATATATATATATATATATATATATATATATATATATATAAAATCACTGCTTCTCATTTAAAAAGGCATACAAACCTAATCTAATAATAAATTGTGCCCCTCATAGAACTCAAGGTCACTTTTATAAAAATGAAAACTAAAAAAATAAAATAAAACCAGATTAAAAAAGTTCCCCTTAACCTGACTGAGGTGAGGGGGAGACTATAGAGCTGTCAGCAGACAAAGAAAAAAACATCAAATTTTTGCTGCTAACACTGATCTAAGAGAACAAACTAAGACACACAGAACACAAGAGATAAGTTAGAAACTAATAGTAAAGGAGCGATCCTATATGGCAACAGCAGCCTAACAATAATGGTCACAGGTAAATAAACTTGAACATGCCAAGACATTTTAAACATAATAAGAACAAAAAACCCTAACACAAAACAAAAACCAAACCCAACGGATCATAACACCCATGGGAAGGTTTCAAGGCCAAAACCAATGCAGGCCAAGAAGAACAAAAAGTTCAAAAAGCTTCTTGGTGGGGGCGCTATGATCATTTGGTGATGAGACAGAACTAAAGCTCCCTAGAAGTCTCACCTCCTGTTACATCTGGTGTAAAACTCAAAAAAATATTTTCAGTAAAATGCACATCACAGTGGAAGCCAAACATGGTGGTTGTGACAAGTAATCCTAACTGGGAACGTCCACCTTTGGCTGGAGCCCATCTGGCTTAAGCAGCAGAACAATTAACCAAAGCACACCAGCAGGTCTATCTCCGAATGATTGAGAAAAAAAATCCAAAACCAACAAAAGACAAAAGAAATAAAGGTTATTGAGTGGCCTAGACAAAGTCTGGACTTAAATCTGATTTAGATGCTGTGGCACGGCCTCACCCAGTCCGCATGCTGGAAAACCCTGAATAAAAAAAAAACAAATTAATGAAGAGTAGAAAAGCTAACAACTATAACAATGATATGAATTCGATCTGAAATTTCTTTAAGGACATCGGTAAAATGAAAGCTGTAATGGAGAACCAGCCCTGACTGGTTATTACTAGGCAGGGGCGTAGCCAGAATATTTTTACCGGGGTGGCCAACATGGGGCACAAAGCTAGCGAGGGGTGGCCAATAGAAAACCCTTTACAAACATATATACTAAACTATATACAGTACACAACCTAACCCCTTCTTGCTAACACTTAACAGGAATAAGTAGGTTTAGAAAATAGCTGAAAATGCCTGTATACATAAAATAATTGACTCAAATACTTGTTCACACATTATAAAAAAAAAAAAACCCGCATCAAAAATATTTAGGCTAAAGTATTTAGACTAAAATATTAGAGTTACTAAGCAGGGGCGTGGCCAGGGGGTGGCCAGGGGTGGCCACGGCCACCGCTGGCGATGTCCTGGCCACCCCACTGGCCACCCCACTGGCCACCCCACTGGCCACCCCACTGGCCACCCCACTGGCCACCCCACTCGCCAGTGTAAATGGTAGTAGCGTCAGTTTAGCATTTCATCCCATTATGCACAGCCAGCAGCAAAGCCGCTCTTCTTGACCTTCTTGCGCACCGTAGCTCACCCTGCCGCTCCCCCCTCCCCCGCACGTCCGCCCTCCCTCTCCCTCCCCCTCCCTTCTAGCCGCTGTTGCGTTCTCATGATAACTACGGCTCAGCGCGTGCCCGCCTTCAACGGTGATAAAAGGAAGGGAGAAAGCGAATAAGACTAACGGTAAGTAAATAAGTCAAATCATTCGTTTGTAAAAGAAGAGGGGAGGGGGGGGATATATGAACTGTATCAGCTCCTGTTACAGCGGCTTTTGTTGTCTTTTTGACAAGTTTTCAAAGAGTTACGTAGCTACCGCTGTTCTGTATGGTTTGGATTTCCAGACAACGAAGTGAAAGTCCACAGACATGTCTTCTTATTTTAAGAAGAAAATAACAGCAGAAGGAGATAAAGAGATGACAGGGGAGCAGGGACGTGCAGAGGGGGGGGCGGAGGGGGCTTGAGCACCTGCCCCTTTGCCCCCTGGTGCCCAAAGTGCCCTTTTGTCAGTGTTTTTTTTTTTTTTTTTTTTTTTTTTTTTTTTAATTTCTTTATCAGTGAGAATGCTATACAGCATTCTCACTTATTGTTTTCCTGTTTTTCTTTATCAGTGAGAATGCTATACAGCATTCTCACTTATTGTTTTCCTGTTTTTCTTTATTATTATTATTATTATTCCGTCGGCGTCTAACTACTCCCGCATACTTCAACCAATTTCAACAATTTTGGTGTCAAAACGTTCGGCTCGTTCCCGGCATGCCTGCTATATCTCATGGTTATGCTAACTTTTATACTTTTTAAAATATTTCACTTTTTGTGCATTTTTGGTTGCTCCCATTGAAATCAATGCAAAATCCTTCAAATTCTTCAAATTTTTCATATTCCTTCAAATTCCTTCAAATTCTTGTAATCATTCTTATTCAAATTGTTCAAACGGTTCAAATGGTTCAAATCTTTCAGATTTTTCAAATTTTTTCAAATTTTCAATTTTTTTCAAATTTTTCAAATATTTCAAATACTTCAAATTCTTCAAATTTTTCAAATTCTTCAAATTTTTCAAATTCCTTCTAATTCTTCTGATACAACTGATATTAATACTACTACTACTGCTACTGATACTACTACTACTGATACTACTACTACTACTACTACTGATACTACTACCACTACTACTACTACTAATGCCACTACTGCTTCTACTACTGATGCTACTGCTGATACTACAACAACTACTACTGATACTACTACTACTACTGATACTACTACTACTACTACTACTACTACTACTACTACTGATACTACTACTACTACTACTACAAATTCCTTCAAATTCTTCAAATTCCTTCAAATTCTTTAAAAACTGATACTACTACTACTACTGATACTACTCCTACTACTACTGATACTTCTACTACTACTACTGATACTACTGATAATACTACTACTACTGATACTACTACTACTACTACTGATACTACTACTACTACTAATGATACTACTAATGATACTACTGCTGCTACTGCTACTACAACAACTACTACTGCTACTACTATTACTACTACTAATACAACTACTACTACTAGTACTACTGATACTACTACTACTACTACTACTACAAATTCCTTCAAATTCTTTAAAAACTGATACTACTACTACTACTGATACTACTACTACTACTACTGATACTACTACTATTACAACTACTACTACTACTAGTACTACTGATACTACTACTACTACTACTACTACAAGTTCCTTCAAATTCCTTCAAATTCTTTAAAAACTGATACTACTACTACTACTAGTGATATTACTACTACTACTACTGATACTACTACTATTACTACTAATAATACAACTACTACTACTACTACTACTACTGATACTACTACTACTACAAATTCCTTCAAATTCTTCAAATACCTTCAAATTCCTTCAAATTCTTTAAAAACTAATACTACTACTACTGATACTACTGATACTACTACTACTACTACTACTGATACTACTACTACTAGTACTACTGATACTACTACTACTAGTACTACTGATACTACTACTACTACTACAAATACCTTCAAATTCCTTCAAATTCTTTAAAAACTAATACTACTACTACTGATACTACTACTACTACAAATTACTTCAAATTGTTCAAATTTTTCAATTTTTTTAAATTCTTCAATGTTTTTCAGCTATTTGTTTTCTTCGGCATGGATCTTCTGCATCTTCTCCTCAAATCATTTTGCAGATTAGCATTCTCACTTGCTGTTGCGTAGGAACAGCTTTTTCTAGTTATTATTATTATCAGTGAGAATGCTATACAGCATTCTCACTTATTGTTTTCCTGTTTTTCTTTATTATTATTATTATTATTATTATTATTATTATTATTATTATTCCGTCGGCATGTAACTACTCCCACATACTTCAACCGATTTCAACAATTTTGGTGTCAAAACGTTCAGCTCCTTCCCGACATTCCTGCTATATCTCATCATTATTCTAACTTTAATACTTTTTAAAATATTTGTACTTTTGTGCGTACTTTTTTCCCATTGAAATGAATGCAAATTCCTTCAAATTCTTCAAATTTTTGATATTCCTTCAAATTCCTTCAAATTCTTTTAATCATTCTTATTGTTCAAATTGTTCAAATGGTTCAAATGGTTCAAATCTTTCAGATTTTTCAAATTTTTTCATATTTTTCAAATTTTTTCAAATTTTTCAAATACTTCAAATTCTTCAAATTTGTCAAATTCTTCAAATTTTTCAAATTCCTTCTAATTCTCCTGATACAACTGATATTAATACTACAACTACAACAGATACTACTCCTACTACTACTGCTACTACAACTGATACTACTACAACTGATACTACTACTACTACTACTGATAGTACTACCACTACTACTACTACTAATGATACTACTGCTGCTACTGCTACTACTACTGATGCTACTGCTGGTACTACAACTACTACTGATACTACTACTATTACTACTACTACTACTAGTACTACTGATACTACTACTATTACTACTACTACTACTAGTACTACTGATACTACTACTACTACTACTACTACAAATTCCTTTAAATTCTGCAAATTCCTTCAAATTCTTTAAAAACTGATACTACTACTACTACTGATACTACTCCTACTACTACTGATACTTCTACTACTACTACTGATACTACTACTACTACTACTACTACTGATACTACTACTACTACTGATACTACTACTACTACTGATACTACTGCTGCTACTACTACTACTGATACTACTACTACTACTATTACTACTACTAATACAACTACTACTACTACTAGTACTACTGATACTACTACTACTACTACTACTACAAATTCCTTCAAATTCTTTAAAAACTGATACTGCTACTACTACTGATATTACTACTAATACTACTGATACTACTACTATTACTACTAATAATACAACTACTACTACTAGTAGTACTACTGATACTACTACTACTACTACTACAAATTCCTTCAAATTCTTCAAATACCTTCAAATTCCTTCAAATTCTTTAAAAACTACTACTACTACTACTGATACTACTACTACTACTGCTACTACTGCTACTACTACTACTACTACTGATACTACTACTACTACTACTGCTACTACTGATACTACTGATACTACTACTACTACTACTACTGATACTACTACTACTACTACTACAAATTACTTCAAATTGTTCAAATTCTTCAAATTTTTCAAATTCTTTAATATTTTTCAGCTGTTTTTTCTCTTCTGCATGGATCTTCTGCATCTTCTCAAATCATTCTGCAGATTAGCATTCTCACTCGCTGTTGCGTAGGAACAGCTTTTTCTAGTTATTATTATTATTATTATTATTATTATTCCGTCGGCATGTAACTACTCCCACATACTTCAACCGATTTCAACAATTTTGGTGTCAAAACGTTCAGCTCCTTCCCGACATTCCTGCTATATCTCATCATTATTCTAACTTTAATACTTTTTAAAATATTTGTACTTTTGTGCGTACTTTTTTCCCATTGAAATGAATGCAAATTCCTTCAAATTCTTCAAATTTTTGATATTCCTTCAAATTCCTTCAAATTCTTTTAATCATTCTTATTGTTCAAATTGTTCAAATGGTTCAAATGGTTCAAATCTTTCAGATTTTTCAAATTTTTTCATATTTTTCAAATTTTTTCAAATTTTTCAAATACTTCAAATTCTTCAAATTTGTCAAATTCTTCAAATTTTTCAAATTCCTTCTAATTCTCCTGATACAACTGATATTAATACTACAACTACAACAGATACTACTCCTACTACTACTGCTACTACAACTGATACTACTACAACTGATACTACTACTACTACTACTGATAGTACTACCACTACTACTACTACTAATGATACTACTGCTGCTACTGCTACTACTACTGATGCTACTGCTGGTACTACAACTACTACTGATACTACTACTATTACTACTACTACTACTAGTACTACTGATACTACTACTATTACTACTACTACTACTAGTACTACTGATACTACTACTACTACTACTACTACAAATTCCTTTAAATTCTGCAAATTCCTTCAAATTCTTTAAAAACTGATACTACTACTACTACTGATACTACTCCTACTACTACTGATACTTCTACTACTACTACTGATACTACTACTACTACTACTACTACTGATACTACTACTACTACTGATACTACTACTACTACTGATACTACTGCTGCTACTACTACTACTGATACTACTACTACTACTATTACTACTACTAATACAACTACTACTACTACTAGTACTACTGATACTACTACTACTACTACTACTACAAATTCCTTCAAATTCTTTAAAAACTGATACTGCTACTACTACTGATATTACTACTAATACTACTGATACTACTACTATTACTACTAATAATACAACTACTACTACTAGTAGTACTACTGATACTACTACTACTACTACTACAAATTCCTTCAAATTCTTCAAATACCTTCAAATTCCTTCAAATTCTTTAAAAACTACTACTACTACTACTGATACTACTACTACTACTGCTACTACTGCTACTACTACTACTACTACTGATACTACTACTACTACTACTGCTACTACTGATACTACTGATACTACTACTACTACTACTACTGATACTACTACTACTACTACTACAAATTACTTCAAATTGTTCAAATTCTTCAAATTTTTCAAATTCTTTAATATTTTTCAGCTATTTTTTCTCTTCTGCATGGATCTTCTGCATCTTCTCAAATCATTCTGCAGATTAGCATTCTCACTCGCTGTTGCGTAGGAACAGCTTTTTCTAGTCAGTGAGAATGCTATACAGCATTCTCACTTATTGTTTTCCTGTTTTTCTTTATTATCAGTGAGAATGCTATACAGCATTCTCACTTATTGTTTTCCTGTTTTTCTTTATTATTATTATTATTATCAGTGAGAATGCTATACAGCATTCTCACTTATTGTTTTCCTGTTTTTCTTTATTATTATTATTATTATTATTATCAGTGAGAATGCTATACAGCATTCTCACTTATTGTTTTCCTGTTTTTCTTTATTATTATTATTATTATTATTATTATTATTATTATTATTCCGTCGGCGTGTAACTACTCCCACATACTTCAACCGATTTCAACAATTTTGGTGTCAAAACGTTCAGCTCCTTCCCGACATTCCTGCTATATCTCATCATTATTCTAACTTTAATACTTTTTAAAATATTTGTACTTTTTGTGCGTACTTTTTTCCCATTGAAATGAATGCAAATTCCTTCAAATTCTTCAAATTTTTCATATTCCTTCAAATTCCTTCAAATTCTTTTAATCATTCTTATTGTTCAAATTGTTCAAGAGGTTCAAATGGTTCAAATCTTTCAAATTTTTCACATTTTTTCGACTTTTCCAATTTTTTTCAAATTTTTCAAATACTTCAAGTACTTCAAATTCTTAAAATTTTTCAAATTCTTAACATTTTTCAAATTCCTTCTAATTCTTCTGATACAACTGATATTAATACAACTACAACAGATACTACTCCTACTACTACTACTCCTACTACTACTACTACAACTGATACTACTACTTCTGATACTACTACTACTGATACTACTACCACTACTACTACTACTAATGATACTACTGCTGCTACTGCTACTACTACTGATGCTACTGCTGATACTACAACAACTACTACTGATACTACTACTATTACTACTACTACTACTACTAGTACTACTGATACTACTACTACTACTACTACTACTACAAATTCCTTCAAATTCCTTCAAATTCTTTAAAAACTGATACTACTACTACTACTGATACTTCTACTACTCCTACTGACACTTCTACTACTCCTACTGATACTACTACTACTACTACTACTACTACAACTACTACTACTACTACTACTACTGATACTACTACTACTACTACTACTACTACTACTACTAATACTACTACTACTAATGATACTATTGCTGCTACTGCTACCACTACTGCTACTACAACTACTACTGCTACTACTACTATTATTACTACTAATACAACTACTACTACTACTACTACTAGTACTACTGATACTACTACTAATACTACTACTACTACAAATTCCTTCAAATTCTTTAAAAACTGATACTACTACTACTACTGATACTACTACTACTACTACTACTGATACTACTACTATTACTACTACTAATACAACTACTACTACTACTAGTACTACTGATACTACTACTACTACTACAAATTCCTTCAAATCCTTCAAATTCCTTCAAATTCTTTAAAAACTAATACTACTACTACTGATACTACTACTACTACTACTGCTACTACTGATACTACTGATACTACTACTACTGATACTACTACTACTACTACTACTACTACTACTACTACAAATGACTTCAAATTGTTCAAATTCTTCAAATTTTTCAAATTCTTCAATGTTTTTCAGCTATTTTTTCTCTTCTGCATGGATCTTCTGCACCTTCTCTTCAAATCATTCTGCAGATTAGCATTCTCACTCGCTGTTGCGTAGGAACAGCTTTTTCTAGTTATTATTATTATTATTATTCCGTCGGCGTGTAACTACTCCCACATACTTCAACCGATTTCAACAATTTTGGTGTCAAAACATTCAGCTCCTTCCCGACATTCCTGCTATATCTCATCATTATTCTAACTTTAATACTTTTTAAAATATTTGTACTTTTTGTGCGTACTTTTCTCCCATTGAAATGAATGCAAATTCCTTCAAATTCTTCAAATTTTTCATATTCCTTCAAATTCCTTCAAATTCTTGTAATCATTCTTATTGTTCAAATTGTTCAAATGGTTCAAATGGTTCAAATTTTTCAGATTTTTCAATTTTTTTCAAATTTTTCAAATTTTTTCAAATTTTTCAAATACTTCAAATACTTCAAATTCTTCATATTTTTCAAATTCCTTCTAATTCTTCTGATACAACTGATATTAATACTACAACTACAACAGATACTACTCCTCCTCCTACTACTACTACTACAACTGATACTACTACTACTCCTACTACTACTACTACTACTACAACTGATACTACTACTACTGATACTACTACTACTACTACTGATACTACTACCACTACTACTACTACTTATGATACTACTGCTGCTACTGCTACTACTACTGATGCTACTGCTGATACTACAACAACTACTACTGATACTACTACTATTACTACTACTAATACAACTACTACTACTACTAGTACTACTGATACTACTACTACTACTACTAGTACTACTGATACTACTACTACTACTACTACTACTACAAATTCCTTTAAATTCCTTCAAATTCTTTAAAAACTGATACTACTACTACTACTGATACTACTACTACTACTACTGATACTACTACTATTACTACTAATAATACCACTACTACTAGTACTACTGATCCTACTACTACTACTACAAATTCCTTCAAATTCCTTCAAATTCTTTAAAAACTGATACTACTACTACTACTGATACTACTACTATTACTGATACTACTACTATTACTACTAATAATACAACTATTAGTACTACTAGTACTACTGATACTACTACTACTACTACTACAAATTCCTTCAAATTCTTCAAATTCCTTCAAATTCTTTAAAAACTAATACTACTACTACTGATACTACTACTACTACTACTACTACTACTACTACTGCTACTACTGATACTACTGATACTACTACAACTGATACTACTACTACTACTACTACTACTACAAATGACTTCAAATTGTTCAAATTCTTCAAATTTTTCAAATTCTTCAATGTTTTTCAGCTATTTTTTCTCTTCTGCATGGATCTTCTGAATCTTCTCCTCAAATCATTCTGCAGATTAGCATTCTCACTCGCTGTTGCGTAGGAACAGCTTTTTCTAGTTATTATTATTATTATTATTATTATTCCGTCGGCGTGTAACTACTCCCACATACTTCAACCGATTTCAACAATTTTGGTGTCAAAACGTTCAGCTCCTTCCCGACATTCCTGCTATATCTCATCATTATTCTAACTTTAATACTTTTTAAAATATTTGTACTTTTTGTGCGTACTTTTTTCCCATTGAAATGAATGCAAATTCCTTCAAATTCTTCAAATTTTTGATATTCCTTCAAATTCCTTCAAATTCTTTTAATCATTCTTATTGTTCAAATTGTTCAAATGGTTCAAATGGTTCAAATCTTTCAGATTTTTCAAATTTTTTCATATTTTTCAAATTTTTTCAAATTTTTCAAATACTTCAAATTCTTCAAATTTGTCAAATTCTTCAAATTTTTCAAATTCCTTCTAATTCTCCTGATACAACTGATATTAATACTACAACTACAACAGATACTACTCCTACTACTACTGCTACTACAACTGATACTACTACAACTGATACTACTACTACTACTACTGATAGTACTACCACTACTACTACTACTAATGATACTACTGCTGCTACTGCTACTACTACTGATGCTACTGCTGGTACTACAACTACTACTGATACTACTACTATTACTACTACTACTACTAGTACTACTGATACTACTACTATTACTACTACTACTAGTAGTACTACTGATACTACTACTACTACTACTACTACAAATTCCTTTAAATTCTGCAAATTCCTTCAAATTCTTTAAAAACTGATACTACTACTACTACTGATACTACTCCTACTACTAATGATACTTCTACTACTACTACTGATACTACTACTACTACTACTACTACTGATACTACTACTACTACTGATACTACTACTACTACTGATACTACTGCTGCTACTACTACTACTGATACTACTACTACTACTATTACTACTACTAATACAACTACTACTACTACTAGTACTACTGATACTACTACTACTACTACTACTACAAATTCCTTCAAATTCTTTAAAAACTGATACTGCTACTACTACTGATATTACTACTAATACTACTGATACTACTACTATTACTACTAATAATACAACTACTACTACTAGTAGTACTACTGATACTACTACTACTACTACTACAAATTCCTTCAAATTCTTCAAATACCTTCAAATTCCTTCAAATTCTTTAAAAACTACTACTACTACTACTGATACTACTACTACTACTGCTACTACTGCTACTACTACTACTACTACTGATACTACTACTACTACTACTGCTACTACTGATACTACTGATACTACTACTACTACTACTACTGATACTACTACTACTACTACTACAAATTACTTCAAATTGTTCAAATTCTTCAAATTTTTCAAATTCTTTAATATTTTTCAGCTATTTTTTCTCTTCTGCATGGATCTTCTGCATCTTCTCAAATCATTCTGCAGATTAGCATTCTCACTCGCTGTTGCGTAGGAACAGCTTTTTCTAGTTATTATTATTATTATTATTATTATTATTATTATTATTATTCCGTCGGCATGTAACTACTCCCACATACTTCAACCGATTTCAACAATTTTGGTGTCAAAACGTTCAGCTCCTTCCCGACATTCCTGCTATATCTCATCATTATTCTAACTTTAATACTTTTTAAAATATTTGTACTTTTGTGCGTACTTTTTTCCCATTGAAATGAATGCAAATTCCTTCAAATTCTTCAAATTTTTGATATTCCTTCAAATTCCTTCAAATTCTTTTAATCATTCTTATTGTTCAAATTGTTCAAATGGTTCAAATGGTTCAAATCTTTCAGATTTTTCAAATTTTTTCATATTTTTCAAAATTTTTCAAATTTTTCAAATACTTCAAATTCTTCAAATTTGTCAAATTCTTCAAATTTTTCAAATTCCTTCTAATTCTCCTGATACAACTGATATTAATACTACAACTACAACAGATACTACTCCTACTACTACTGCTACTACAACTGATACTACTACAACTGATACTACTACTACTACTACTGATAGTACTACCACTACTACTACTACTAATGATACTACTGCTGCTACTGCTACTACTACTGATGCTACTGCTGGTACTACAACTACTACTGATACTACTACTATTACTACTACTACTACTAGTACTACTGATACTACTACTATTACTACTACTACTACTAGTACTACTGATACTACTACTACTACTACTACTACAAATTCCTTTAAATTCTGCAAATTCCTTCAAATTCTTTAAAAACTGATACTACTACTACTACTGATACTACTCCTACTACTACTGATACTTCTACTACTACTACTGATACTACTACTACTACTACTACTACTGATACTACTACTACTACTGATACTACTACTACTACTGATACTACTGCTGCTACTACTACTACTGATACTACTACTACTACTATTACTACTACTAATACAACTACTACTACTACTAGTACTACTGATACTACTACTACTACTACTACTACAAATTCCTTCAAATTCTTTAAAAACTGATACTGCTACTACTACTGATATTACTACTAATACTACTGATACTACTACTATTACTACTAATAATACAACTACTACTACTAGTAGTACTACTGATACTACTACTACTACTACTACAAATTCCTTCAAATTCTTCAAATACCTTCAAATTCCTTCAAATTCTTTAAAAACTACTACTACTACTACTGATACTACTACTACTACTGCTACTACTGCTACTACTACTACTACTACTGATACTACTACTACTACTACTGCTACTACTGATACTACTGATACTACTACTACTACTACTACTGATACTACTACTACTACTACTACAAATTACTTCAAATTGTTCAAATTCTTCAAATTTTTCAAATTCTTTAATATTTTTCAGCTATTTTTTCTCTTCTGCATGGATCTTCTGCATCTTCTCAAATCATTCTGCAGATTAGCATTCTCACTCGCTGTTGCGTAGGAACAGCTTTTTCTAGTTATCAGTGAGAATGCTATACAGCATTCTCACTTATTGTTTTCCTGTTTTTCTTTATTATTATCAGTGAGAATGCTATACAGCATTCTCACTTATTGTTTTCCTGTTTTTCTTTATTATTATTATTATTATTATTATTATTATTATTATTATTATTCCGTCGGCGTGTAACTACTCCCACATACTTCAACCGATTTCAAAAATTTTGGTGTCAAAACGTTCAGCTCCTTCCCGACATTCCTGCTATATCTCATCATTATTCTAACTTTAATACTTTTTAAAATATTTGTACTTTTTGTGCGTACTTTTTTCCCATTGAAATGAATGCAAATTCCTTCAAATTCTTCTAATTTTTCATATTCCTTCAAATTCCTTCAAATTCTTTTAATCATTCTTATTGTTCAAATTGTTCAAATGGTTCAAATCTTTCAGATTTTTCAAATTTTTTCATATTTTTCAAATTTTTTCAAATTTTTCAAATACTTCAAATACTTCAAATTCTTCAAATTTTTCAAATTCTTCAAATTTTTCAAATTCCTTCTAATTCTTCTGATACAACTGATATTAATACTACAACTACAACAGATACTACTCTTACTACTACTACTACTACAACTGATACTACTACTACTGATACTACTACTACTACTGATACTACTACCACTACTACTACTACTAATGATACTACTGCTGCTACTGCTACTACTACTGATGCTACTGCTGATACTACAACTACTACTGATACTACTACTATTACTACTACTAGTACTACTGATACTACTACTACTACTACTACTACTACTACTACTACTACTACTACAAATTCCTTTAAATTCTGCAAATTCCTTCAAATTCTTTAAAAACTGATACTACTACTACTACTACTACTGATACTACTCCTACTACTACTGATACTTCTACTACTACTACTGATACTACTACTACTACTACTACTACTGATACTACTACTACTACTGATACTACTACTACTAATGATACTACTGCTGCTACTGCTACTACTACTGATACTACTACTACTACTACTGATACTACTACTATTACTACTACTAATACAACTACTACTACTACTAGTACTACTGATACTACTACTACTACTACTACTACTACTACTACAATACTACAAATTCCTTCAAATTCCTTCAAATTCTTTAAAAACTGATACTGCTACTACTACTGATATTACTACTAATACTACTGATACTACTACTATTACTACTAATAATACAACTACTACTACTACTAGTACTACTGATACTACTACTACTACTACTACAAATTCCTTCAAATTCTTCAAATACCTTCAAATTCCTTCAAATTCTTTAAAAACTACTACTACTACTACTGATACTACTACTACTGCTACTACTGATACTACTGATACTACTACTACTACTACTACTGATACTACTACTACTACTACTACTACAAATTACTTCAAATTGTTCAAATTCTTCAAATTTTTCAAATTCTTTAATATTTTTCAGCTATTTTTTCTCTTCTGCATGGATCTTCTGCATCTTCTCCTCAAATCATTCTGCAGATTAGCATTCTCACTCGCTGTTGCGTAGGAACAGCTTTTTCTAGTTATTATTATTATCAGTGAGAATGCTATACAGCATTCTCACTTATTGTTTTCCTGTTTTTCTTTATTATTATTATTATTATTATTATTATTATTATTATTATTATTCCGTCGGCGTGTAACTACTCCCACATACTTCAACCGATTTCAACAATTTTGGTGTCAAAACGTTCAGCTCCTTCCCGACATTCCTGCTATATCTCATCATTATTCTAACTTTAATACTTTTTAAAATATTTGTACTTTTGTGCGTACTTTTTTCCCATTGAAATGAATGCAAATTCCTTCAAATTCTTCAAATTTTTGATATTCCTTCAAATTCCTTCAAATTCTTTTAATCATTCTTATTGTTCAAATTGTTCAAATGGTTCAAATGGTTCAAATCTTTCAGATTTTTCAAATTTTTTCATATTTTTCAAATTTTTTCAAATTTTTCAAATACTTCAAATTCTTCAAATTTGTCAAATTCTTCAAATTTTTCAAATTCCTTCTAATTCTCCTGATACAACTGATATTAATACTACAACTACAACAGATACTACTCCTACTACTACTGCTACTACAACTGATACTACTACAACTGATACTACTACTACTACTACTGATAGTACTACCACTACTACTACTACTAATGATACTACTGCTGCTACTGCTACTACTACTGATGCTACTGCTGGTACTACAACTACTACTGATACTACTACTATTACTACTACTACTACTAGTACTACTGATACTACTACTATTACTACTACTACTAGTAGTACTACTGATACTACTACTACTACTACTACTACAAATTCCTTTAAATTCTGCAAATTCCTTCAAATTCTTTAAAAACTGATACTACTACTACTACTGATACTACTCCTACTACTAATGATACTTCTACTACTACTACTGATACTACTACTACTACTACTACTACTGATACTACTACTACTACTGATACTACTACTACTACTGATACTACTGCTGCTACTACTACTACTGATACTACTACTACTACTATTACTACTACTAATACAACTACTACTACTACTAGTACTACTGATACTACTACTACTACTACTACTACAAATTCCTTCAAATTCTTTAAAAACTGATACTGCTACTACTACTGATATTACTACTAATACTACTGATACTACTACTATTACTACTAATAATACAACTACTACTACTAGTAGTACTACTGATACTACTACTACTACTACTACAAATTCCTTCAAATTCTTCAAATACCTTCAAATTCCTTCAAATTCTTTAAAAACTACTACTACTACTACTGATACTACTACTACTACTGCTACTACTGCTACTACTACTACTACTACTGATACTACTACTACTACTACTGCTACTACTGATACTACTGATACTACTACTACTACTACTACTGATACTACTACTACTACTACTACAAATTACTTCAAATTGTTCAAATTCTTCAAATTTTTCAAATTCTTTAATATTTTTCAGCTATTTTTTCTCTTCTGCATGGATCTTCTGCATCTTCTCAAATCATTCTGCAGATTAGCATTCTCACTCGCTGTTGCGTAGGAACAGCTTTTTCTAGTTATTATTATTATTATTATTATTCCGTCGGCGTGTAACTACTCCCACATACTTCAACCGATTTCAAAAATTTTGGTGTCAAAACGTTCAGCTCCTTCCCGACATTCCTGCTATATCTCATCATTATTCTAACTTTAATACTTTTTAAAATATTTGTACTTTTTGTGCGTACTTTTCTCCCATTGAAATGAATGCAAATTCCTTCAAATTCTTCTAATTTTTCATATTCCTTCAAATTCCTTCAAATTCTTTTAATCATTCTTATTGTTCAAATTGTTCAAATGGTTCAAATCTTTCAGATTTTTCAAATTTTTTCATATTTTTCAAATTTTTTCAAATTTTTCAAATACTTCAAATACTTCAAATACTTCAAATTCTTCAAATTTTTCAAATTCTTCAAATTTTTCAAATTCCTTCTAATTCTTCTGATACAACTGATATTAATACTACAACTACAACAGATACTACTCTTACTACTACTACTACTACAACTGATACTACTACTACTGATACTACTACTACTACTGATACTACTACCACTACTACTACTACTAATGATACTACTGCTGCTACTGCTACTACTACTGATGCTACTGCTGATACTACAACTACTACTGATACTACTACTATTACTACTACTAGTACTACTGATACTACTACTACTACTACTACTACTACTACTACTACTACTACTACAAATTCCTTTAAATTCTGCAAATTCCTTCAAATTCTTTAAAAACTGATACTACTACTACTACTACTACTGATACTACTCCTACTACTACTGATACTTCTACTACTACTACTGATACTACTACTACTACTACTACTACTGATACTACTACTACTACTGATACTACTACTACTAATGATACTACTGCTGCTACTGCTACTACTACTGATACTACTACTACTACTACTGATACTACTACTATTACTACTACTAATACAACTACTACTACTACTAGTACTACTGATACTACTACTACTACTACTACTACTACTACTACTACTACAATACTACAAATTCCTTCAAATTCCTTCAAATTCTTTAAAAACTGATACTGCTACTACTACTGATATTACTACTAATACTACTGATACTACTACTATTACTACTAATAATACAACTACTACTACTACTAGTACTACTGATACTACTACTACTACTACTACAAATTCCTTCAAATTCTTCAAATACCTTCAAATTCCTTCAAATTCTTTAAAAACTACTACTACTACTACTGATACTACTACTACTGCTACTACTGATACTACTGATACTACTACTACTACTACTACTGATACTACTACTACTACTACTACTACAAATTACTTCAAATTGTTCAAATTCTTCAAATTTTTCAAATTCTTTAATATTTTTCAGCTATTTTTTCTCTTCTGCATGGATCTTCTGCATCTTCTCCTCAAATCATTCTGCAGATTAGCATTCTCACTCGCTGTTGCGTAGGAACAGCTTTTTCTAGTTATTATTATTATTATTATTATTATTATTATTATTATTCCGTCGGCGTGTAACTACTCCCACATACTTCAACCGATTTCAACAATTTTGGTGTCAAAACGTTCAGCTCCTTCCCGACATTCCTGCTATATCTCATCATTATTCTAACTTTAATACTTTTTAAAATATTTGTACTTTTTGTGCGTACTTTTTTCCCATTGAAATGAATGCAAATTCCTTCAAATTCTTCAAATTTTTCATATTCCTTCAAATTCCTTCAAATTCTTTTAATCATTCTTATTGTTCAAATTGTTCAAATGGTTCAAATCTTTCAGATTTTTCAAATTTTTTCATATTTTTCAAATTTTTTCAAATTTTTCAAATACTTCAAATACTTCAAATTCTTCAAATTTTTCAAATTCTTCAAATTTTTCAAATTCCTTCTAATTCTTCTGATACAACTGATATTAATACTACAACTACAACAGATACTACTCTTACTACTACTACTACTACTACAACTGATACTACTACTACTGATACTACTACTACTACTACTGATACTACTACCACTACTACTACTACTAATGATACTACTGCTGCTACTGCTACTACTACTGATGCTACTGCTGATGCTACAACTACTACTGATACTACTACTATTACTACTACTACTACTAGTACTACTGATACTACTACTACTACCACTACTACTACTACTACTACTACTACTACAAATTCCTTTAAATTCTGCAAATTCCTTCAAATTCTTTAAAAACTGATACTACTACTACTACTGATACTACTCCTACTACTACTGATACTTCTACTACTACTACTGATACTACTACTACTACTACTACTACTACTGATACTACTACTACTACTGATACTACTACTACTAATGATACTACTGCCGCTACTGCTACTACTACTGATACTACTATTACTACTACTGATACTACTACTATTACTACTACTAATACAACTACTACTACTACTAGTACTACTGATACTACTACTACTACTACTACTACTACAAATTCCTTCAAATTCCTTCAAATTCTTTAAAAACTGATACTGCTACTACTACTGATATTACTACTAATACTACTGATACTACTACTATTACTACTAATAATACAACTACTACTACTACTAGTACTACTGATACTACTACTACTACTACTACAAATTCCTTCAAATTCTTCAAATACCTTCAAATTCCTTCAAATTCTTTAAAAACTACTACTACTACTACTGATACTACTACTACTGCTACTATTGATACTACTGATACTACTACTACTACTACTGATACTACTACTACTACTACTACTACAAATTACTTCAAATTGTTCAAATTCTTCAAATTTTTCAAATTCTTTAATATTTTTCAGCTATTTTTTCTCTTCTGCATGGATCTTCTGCATCTTTTCCTCAAATCATTCTGCAGATTAGCATTCTCACTCGCTGTTGCGTAGGAACAGCTTTTTCTAGTTATTATTATTATTATTATTCCGTCGGCGTGTAACTACTCCCACATACTTCAACCGATTTCAACAATTTTGGTGTCAAAACGTTCAGCTCCTTCCCGACATTCCTGCTATATCTCATCATTATTCTAACTTTAATACTTTTTAAAATATTTGTACTTTTTGTGCGTACTTTTTTCCCATTGAAATGAATGCAAATTCCTTCAAATTCTTCAAATTTTTTTAAATTCCTTCAAATTCCTTCAAATTCTTTTAATCATTCTTATTGTTCAAATTGTTCAAATGGTTCAAATGGTTCAAATCTTTCAGATTTTTCAAATTTTTTCATATTTTTCAAATTTTTTCAAATTTTTCAAATACTTCAAATACTTCAAATTCTTCAAATTTTTCAAATTCTTCAAATCTTTCAAATTCCTTCTAATTCTTCTGATACAACTGATATTAATACTACTACTACAACAGATACTACTCCTAGTACTACTACAACTGATACTACTACAACTGATACTACTACTACTGATACTACTACTACTGATACTACTACCACTTCTACTACTACTAATGATACTACTGCTGCTTCTGCTACTACTACTGATGCTACTGCTGATACTACAAGAATTACTACTGATACTACTACTATTACTACTACTACTACTACTACTACTACAAATTCCTTCAAATTCTTCAAATTCCTTCAAATTCTTTAAAAACTGATACTACTACTACTACTGATACTACTCCTACTACTACTGATACTTCTACTACTACTACTGATACTTCTACTACTACTACTGATACTTCTACTACTACTACTGATACTTCTACTACTACTACTGATACTACTACTACTACTGATACTACTACTACTACTGATACTACTACTGATACTACTAATGATACTACTGCTGCTACTGCTACTACTACTGCTACTACAACAACTACTACTGCTACTACTACTATTACTACTACTAATACAAATATTACTACTACTAGTAATACTACTACTACTACTACAAATTCCTTCAAATTCTTTAAAAACTGATACTACTACTACTACTGATACTACTACTACTGATACTACTACTATTACTACTACTAATACAACTACTACAACTACTAGTACTACTACTACTACTACTACTACTACAAATTCCTTCAAATTCTTCAAATTCCTTCAAATTCTTAAAAAACTAATACTACTACTACTGCTACTACTGATACTACTGATACTACTACTACTACTACTACTACTACTACTACTACTACTACTACTGATACTAGTACTACTACTACTACTACTACTACTACTACTACTACAAATTACTTCAAATTGTTCAAATTGTTCAAATTTTTTCAGCTTTTTTTTCTCTTCTGCATGGATCTTCTGCATCTTCTCCTGAAAGCATTCTGCAGATTAGCATTCTCACTCGCTGTTGCGTAGGAACAGCTTTTTCTAGTTATCAGTGAGAATGCTATACAGCATTCTCACTTATTGTTTTCCTGTTTTTCTTTATCAGTGAGAATGCTATACAGCATTCTCACTTATTGTTTTCCTGTTTTTCTTTATTATTATTATTATTATTATCAGTGAGAATGCTATACAGCATTCTCACTTATTGTTTTCCTGTTTTTCTTTATTATTATTATTATTATTATTATTATTATTATTATTATTATTCCGTCGGCGTGTAACTACTCCCACATACTTCAACCGATTTCAACAATTTTGGTGTCAAAACGTTCAGCTCCTTCCCGACATTCCTGCTATATCTCATCATTATTCTAACTTTAATACTTTTTAAAATATTTGTACTTTTTGTGCGTACTTTTCTCCCATTGAAATGAATGCAAATTCCTTCAAATTCTTCAAATTTTTCATATTCCTTCAAATTCCTTCAAATTCTTGTAATCATTCTTATTGTTCAAATTGTTCAAATGGTTCAAATGGTTCAAATTTTTCAGATTTTTCAATTTTTTTCATATTTTTCAAATTTTTTCAAATTTTTCAAATACTTCAAATTCTTCAAATTTTTCAAATTCTTCAAATTTTTCAAATTCCTTCTAATTCTTCTGATACAACTGATATTAATACTACAACTACAACAGATACTACTCCTACTACTACTACCACAACTGATACTACTAGTACTGATACTACTACTACTACTACTACTGATACTACTACCACTACTACTGATACTACTACCAATACTACTAATGATACTACTGCTGCTACTGCTACTACTACTGATGCTACTGCTGATACTACAACTACTACTGATACTACTACTATTACTACTACTACTACTACTAGTACTACTGATACTACTACTAATACTACTACTACTACTACTACAAATTCCTTTAAATTCTGCAAATTCCTTCAAATTCTTTAAAAACTGATACTACTACTACTACTGATACTACTCCTACTACTACTGATACTTCTACTACTACTACTGATACTACTACTACTACTACTACTGATACTACTACTACTACTGATACTACTACTACTAATGATACTACTGCTGCTACTGCTACTACTACTGCTACTACTACTACTACTACTACTGATACTACTATTACTACTACTAATACAACTACTACTACTACTATTACTACTGATACTACTACTACTACTACTACTACTACTACAAATTCCTTCAAATTCTTTAAAAACTGATACTGCTACTACTACTGATATTACTACTAATACTACTGATACTACTACTATTACTACTAATAATACAACTACTACTACTACTAGTACTACTGATACTACTACTACTACTACAAATTCCTTCAAATTCTTCAAATTCCTTCAAATTCTTTAAAAACTGCTACTACTACTGCTACTACTACAACTACTACTACTGCTACTACTGATACTACTACTACTACTACTACTACTGATACTACTACTACTACTACTGATACTACTGATACTACTACTACTACTACTACTACTACAAATTACTTCAAATTGTTCAAATTCTTCAAATTTTTCAAATTCTTCAATGTTTTTCATCTTTTTTTTCTCTTCTGCATGGATCTTCTGCATCCTCTCCTCAAATCATTCTGCAGATTAGCATTCTCACTCGCTGTTGCGTAGGAACAGCTTTTTCTAGTTATTATTATTATTATTATTATTATTCCGTCGGCGTGTAACTACTCTCACATACTTCAACCGATTTCAACAATTTTGGTGTCAAAACGTTCAGCTCCTTCCCGACATTCCTGCTATATCTCATCATTATTCTAACTTTAATACTTTTTAAAATATTTGTACTTTTTGTGCGTACTTTTTTCCCATTGAAATGAATGCAAATTCCTTCAAATTCTTCAAATTTTTGATATTCCTTCAAATTCCTTCAAATTCTTTTAATCATTCTTATTGTTCAAATTGTTCAAATGGTTCAAATGGTTCAAATCTTTCAGATTTTTCAAATTTTTTCATATTTTTCAAATTTTTTCAAATTTTTCAAATACTTCAAATACTTCAAATTCTTCAAATTTTTCAAATTCTTCAAATTTTTCAAATTCCTTCTAATTCTTCTGATACAACTGATATTAATACTACAACAGATACTACTCCTACTACTACTACTACTACTACTACAACTGATACTACTACAACTGATACTACTACTACTGATACTACTACTACTACTGATCCTACTACCACTACTACTACTACTAATGATACTACTGCTGCTACTGCTACTACTACTGATGCTACTGCTGGTACTACAACTACTACTGATACTACTACTATTACTACTACTACTACTACTACTAGTACTACTGATACTACTACTACTACTACTACTACTACTACAAATTCCTTCAAATTCTTTAAAAACTGATACTACTACTACTACTGATACTACTCCTACTACTACTGATACTTCTACTACTACTACTGATACTACTACTACTACTACTACTACTACTGATACTACTACTACTACTGATACTACTACTACTAATGATACTACTGCTGCTACTACTACTACTGATACTACTACTACTACTATTACTACTACTAATAGAACTACTACTACTACTAGTACTACTGATAATACTACTACTACTACTACTACAAATTCCTTCAAATTCCTTCAAATTCTTTAAAAACTGATACTGATACTACTACTGATATTACTACTAATACTACTGATACTACTACTATTACTACTAATAATACAACTACTAGTACTACTGATACTACTACTACTACTACTACAAATTCCTTCAAATTCTTCAAATACCTTCAAATTCCTTCAAATTCTTTAAAAACTACTACTACTACTACTGATACTACTACTATTACTACTAATAATACAACTACTGATACTACTGATACTACTGATACTACTACTACTACTACTGATACTACTACTACTACTACTGCTACTACTACTACAAATTACTTCAAATTGTTCAAATTCTTCAAATTTTTCAAATTCTTTAATATTTTTCAGCTATTTTTTCTCTTCTGCATGGATCTTCTGCATCTTCTCAAATCATTCTGCAGATTAGCATTCTCACTCGCTGTTGCGTAGGAACAGCTTTTTCTAGTTATTATTATTATTATTATTCCGTCGGCGTGTAACTACTCCCACATACTTCAACCGATTTCAACAATTTTGGTGTCAAAACGTTCAGCTCCTTCCCGACATTCCTGCTATATCTCATCATTATTCTAACTTTAATACTTTTTAAAATATTTGTACTTTTTGTGCGTACTTTTTTCCCATTGAAATGAATGCAAATTCCTTCAAATTCTTCAAATTTTTGATATTCCTTCAAATTCCTTCAAATTCTTTTAATCATTCTTATTGTTCAAATTGTTCAAATGGTTCAAATGGTTCAAATCTTTCAGATTTTTCAATTTTTTTCATATTTTTCAAATTTTTCAAATACTTCAAATACTTCAAATTCTTCAAATTTGTCAAATTCTTAAAATTTTTCAAATTCCTTCTAATTCTTCTGATACAACTGATATTAATACTACAACTACAACAGATACTACTCCTACTACTACTACTCCTACTACTACAACTGATACTACTACTTCTGATACTACTACTACTACTACTGATACTACTACCACTACTACTACTACTAATGATACTACTGCTGCTACTGCTACTACTACTGATGCTACTGCTGATACTACAACAACTACTACTGATACTACTACTATTACTACTACTACTACTACTACTAGTACTACTGATACTACTACTACTACTACTACTACTACTACTACTACAAATTCCTTCAAATTCCTTCAAATTCTTTAAAAACTGATACTACTACTATTACTGATACTACCCCTACTCCTACTGATACTCCTACTACTACTACTACAACTACTACTACTACTACTCCTGATACTACTACTACTACTACTACTACTACTACTACTACTACTACTACTGATGATACTATTGCTGCTACTGCTACCACTACTGCTACTACAACTACTACTGCTACTACTACTATTATTACTACTAATACAACTACTACTACTACTACTAGTACTACTGATACTACTACTAATACTACTACTATGACTACAAATTCCTTCAAATTCTTTAAAAACTGATACTACTACTACTACTGATACTACTACTACTAATACTACTGATACTACTATTATTACTACTACTAATACAACTACTACTACTACTAGTACTACTGATACTACTACTACTACTACTACTACTACAAATTCCTTCAAATTCTTTAAAAACTGATACTACTACTACTACTACTAGTACTACTACTGATACTACTACTATTACTACTAATAATACAACTATTACGACTACTAGTACTACTGATACTACTACTACTACTACAAATTCCTTCAAATTCTTCAAATTCCTTCAAATTCCTTCAAATTCCTTCAAATTCTTTAAAAACTAATACTACTACTACTGCTACTACTGATACTACTACTACTACTGATACTACTACTACTACTACTACTACTACTACTGATACTACTACTACTACTACTACTACTACTACTACTACTACTACAAATGACTTCAAATTGTTCAAATTCTTCAAATTTTTCAAATTCTTCAATGTTTTTCAGCTATTTTTTCTCTTCTGCATGGATCTTCTGCACCTTCTCTTCAAATCATTCTGCAGATTAGCATTCTCACTCGCTGTTGCGTAGGAACAGCTTTTTCTAGTTATTATTATTATTATCATTATTATTATTATTCCGTCGGCGTGTAACTACTCCCACATACTTCAACCGATTTCAACAATTTTGGTGTCAAAACGTTCAGCTCCTTCCCGACATTCCTGCTATATCTCATCATTATTCTAACTTTAATACTTTTTAAAATATTTGTACTTTTGTGCGTACTTTTTTCCCATTGAAATGAATGCAAATTCCTTCAAATTCTTCAAATTTTTGATATTCCTTCAAATTCCTTCAAATTCTTTTAATCATTCTTATTGTTCAAATTGTTCAAATGGTTCAAATGGTTCAAATCTTTCAGATTTTTCAAATTTTTTCATATTTTTCAAATTTTTTCAAATTTTTCAAATACTTCAAATTCTTCAAATTTGTCAAATTCTTCAAATTTTTCAAATTCCTTCTAATTCTCCTGATACAACTGATATTAATACTACAACTACAACAGATACTACTCCTACTACTACTGCTACTACAACTGATACTACTACAACTGATACTACTACTACTACTACTGATAGTACTACCACTACTACTACTACTAATGATACTACTGCTGCTACTGCTACTACTACTGATGCTACTGCTGGTACTACAACTACTACTGATACTACTACTATTACTACTACTACTACTAGTACTACTGATACTACTACTATTACTACTACTACTACTAGTACTACTGATACTACTACTACTACTACTACTACAAATTCCTTTAAATTCTGCAAATTCCTTCAAATTCTTTAAAAACTGATACTACTACTACTACTGATACTACTCCTACTACTACTGATACTTCTACTACTACTACTGATACTACTACTACTACTACTACTACTGATACTACTACTACTACTGATACTACTACTACTACTGATACTACTGCTGCTACTACTACTACTGATACTACTACTACTACTATTACTACTACTAATACAACTACTACTACTACTAGTACTACTGATACTACTACTACTACTACTACTACAAATTCCTTCAAATTCTTTAAAAACTGATACTGCTACTACTACTGATATTACTACTAATACTACTGATACTACTACTATTACTACTAATAATACAACTACTACTACTAGTAGTACTACTGATACTACTACTACTACTACTACAAATTCCTTCAAATTCTTCAAATACCTTCAAATTCCTTCAAATTCTTTAAAAACTACTACTACTACTACTGATACTACTACTACTACTGCTACTACTGCTACTACTACTACTACTACTGATACTACTACTACTACTACTGCTACTACTGATACTACTGATACTACTACTACTACTACTACTGATACTACTACTACTACTACTACAAATTACTTCAAATTGTTCAAATTCTTCAAATTTTTCAAATTCTTTAATATTTTTCAGCTATTTTTTCTCTTCTGCATGGATCTTCTGCATCTTCTCAAATCATTCTGCAGATTAGCATTCTCACTCGCTGTTGCGTAGGAACAGCTTTTTCTAGTTATCAGTGAGAATGCTATACAGCATTCTCACTTATTGTTTTCCTGTTTTTCTTTATTATTATTATTATTATTATTATTATTATTATTATTATTATTCCGTCGGCGTGTAACTACTCCCACATACTTCAACCGATTTCAACAATTTTGGTGTCAAAACGTTCAGCTCCTTCCCGACATTCCTGCTATATCTCATCATTATTCTAACTTTAATACTTTTTAAAATATTTGTACTTTTTGTGCGTACTTTTCTCCCATTGAAATGAATGCAAATTCCTTCAAATTCTTCAAATTTTTCATAATTCTTCAAATTCCTTCAAATTCTTGTAATCATTCTTATTGTTCAAATTGTTCAAATGGTTCAAATGGTTCAAATCTATCAGATTTTTCAAATTTTTTCAAATTTTTCAAATTTTTTCAACTTTTTCAAATACTTCAAATTCTTCAAATTTTTCAAATTCTTCAAATTTTTCAAATTCCTTCCAATTCTTCTGATACAACTGATATTAATACTACTACTACTACAACAGATACTACTCCTCCTCCTCCTACTACTACTACAACTGATACTACTACTACTCCTACTACTACTACTACTACTACAACTGATACTACTACTACTGATACTACTACTACTACTACTGATACTACTACCACTACTACTACTACTAATGATACTACTGCTGCTACTGCTACTACTACTGATGCTACTGCTGATACTACTACTATTACTACTACTACTACTCCTACTAGTACTACTGATACTACTACTAGTACTACTACTACTACTACTACAAATTCCTTCAAATTCTTCAAATTCCTTCAAATTCTTTAAAAACTGATACTACTACTACTACTGATACTACTCCTACTACTACTGATACTTCTACTACTACTACTGATACTACTACTACTACTACTACTACTGATACTACTACTACTACTACTACTACTGATACTACTGCTGCTACTGCTACTACTACTGATGCTACTGCTGATACTACAACAACTACTACTGATACTACTACTATTACTACTACTACTACTCATACTACTAGTACTACTGATATTACTACTACTACTACTACTACTACAAATTCCTTCAAATTCTTCAAATTCTTTAAAAACTGATACTACTACTACTACTGATACTACTCCTACTACTACTGATACTACTCCTACTACTACTGATACTACTACTACTACTACTGATACTACTACTACTACTACTACTACTACTGATACTACTACTACTACTACTACTACTACTAATGATACTATTGCTGCTACTGCTACCACTACTGCTACTACAACTACTACTGCTACTACTACTATTACTACTACTAATACAACTACTACTACTACTAGTACTACTGATACTACTACTAATACTACTACTACTACAAATTCCTTCAAATTCTTTAAAAACTGATACTATTACTACTACTGATACTACTACTACTGATACTACTACTGTTACTACTACTAATACAACTACTACTACTACTAGTATTACTGATACTACTACTACTACTACTACTACTACTACTACAAATTCCTTCAAATTCCTTCAAATTCTTTAAAAACTGATACTACTACTACTACTGATACTACTACTACTACTACTACTGATACTACTACTATTACTACTAATAATACAACTACTACTACTACTAGTACTACTGATACTACTACTACTACAAATTCCTTCGAATTCTTCAAATTCCTTCAAATTCTTTAAAAACTGATACTACTACTACTACTGATACTACTACAACTACTACTGATACTACTACTATTACTACTAATAATACAACTATTACTACTACTAGTACTACCGATACTACTACTACTACTACTACAAATTCCTTCAAATTCTTCAAATTCCTTCAAATTCCTTCAAATTCTTTAAAAACTAATACTACTACTATTGATACTACTACTACTACTACTACTGCTACTACTGCTACTACTGATACTACTACTACTGCTACTACTACTGATACTACTACTACTACTACTGATAGTACTTCTACTACTACTACTACTACTACTACAAATTACTTCAAATTTTTCAAATTCTTCAAATTTTTCAAATTCTTCAATGTTTTTCAGCTATTTTTTCTCTTCTGCATGGATCTTCTACACCTTCTCCTCAAATCATTCTGCAGATTAGCATTCTCACTCGCTGTTGCGTAGGAACAGCTTTTTCTAGTTATTATTATTATTATTATTATTCCGTCGGCGTGTAACTACTCCCACATACTTCAACCGATTTCAACAATTTTGGTGTCAAAACGTTCAGCTCCTTCCCGACATTCCTGCTATATCTCATCATTATTCTAACTTTAATACTTTTTAAAATATTTGTACTTTTTGTGCGTACTTTTTTCCCATTGAAATGAATGCAAATTCCTTCAAATTCTTCAAATTTTTCATATTCCTTCAAATTCCTTCAAATTCTTTTAATCATTCTTATTGTTCAAATTGTTCAAATGGTTCAAATCTTTCAGATTTTTAAAATTTTTTCATATTTTTCAAATTTTTTCAAATTTTTCAAATACTTCAAATACTTCAAATTCTTCAAATTTTTCAAATTCTTCAAATTTTTCAAATTCCTTCTAATTCTTCTGATACAACTGATATTAATACTACAACTACAACAGATACTACTCTTACTACTACTACTACTACTACAACTGATACTACTACTACTGATACTACTACTACTACTACTGATACTACTACCACTACTACTACTACTAATGATACTACTGCTGCTACTGCTACTACTACTGATGCTACTGCTGATGCTACAACTACTACTGATACTACTACTATTACTACTACTACTACTAGTACTACTGATACTACTACTACTACCACTACTACTACTACTACTACTACTACTACAAATTCCTTTAAATTCTGCAAATTCCTTCAAATTCTTTAAAAACTGATACTACTACTACTACTGATACTACTCCTACTACTACTGATACTTCTACTACTACTACTGATACTACTACTACTACTACTACTACTACTGATACTACTACTACTACTGATACTACTACTACTAATGATACTACTGCCGCTACTGCTACTACTACTGATACTACTATTACTACTACTGATACTACTACTATTACTACTACTTATACAACTACTACTACTACTAGTACTACTGATACTACTACTACTACTACTACTACTACAAATTCCTTCAAATTCCTTCAAATTCTTTAAAAACTGATACTGCTACTACTACTGATATTACTACTAATACTACTGATACTACTACTATTACTACTAATAATACAACTACTACTACTACTAGTACTACTGATACTACTACTACTACTACTACAAATTCCTTCAAATTCTTCAAATACCTTCAAATTCCTTCAAATTCTTTAAAAACTACTACTACTACTACTGATACTACTACTACTGCTACTATTGATACTACTGATACTACTACTACTACTACTGATACTACTACTACTACTACTACTACAAATTACTTCAAATTGTTCAAATTCTTCAAATTTTTCAAATTCTTTAATATTTTTCAGCTATTTTTTCTCTTCTGCATGGATCTTCTGCATCTTTTCCTCAAATCATTCTGCAGATTAGCATTCTCACTCGCTGTTGCGTAGGAACAGCTTTTTCTAGTTTATTTATTATTATTATTTATGTGTGTGTGTTTGTTGGTGTGTGTGTGTGCATGATGCATGTCCAAAATAATAATAATTTAGATCTACCCTGGCTGGTTACATGATCCACATAACGTGCCCTCACTCTGCCCTACTTTTCCTCTCGCAGCTCCCTTCTCCGCTGCCTCGCGCTGCCTGGTCTGTCCTGCCCCTTTAAATCTGCAGCACACTTGACTGTGCTCTGTGCTGTTTAACTCCACTGTCATTGGTTATACTGCTTTAAATCCCGCCTTCACTCTTTCTGATTGGCTGTTTTCTAGTGTGTCTGTGTGGGTGCTTGCTTGAAGCGGAGATTTCAGTTTTGATTCATACAGGGATACCGCGGCCGGTTACCGCAATCAATACTAGGCTACGAAACTAGTCCCATTTAAGAAACTAAATATTATCTGCAGTAAAATAGGTGAAAGCTGCTGAGTGCAGTTCTGTAAAGAAGCAGGCGGGAGAGTTTTGATTTATGGAACTTGTAAGTAACCAACATTAGCATCTCAAAATAGCATCTAATTCTGAAGTAGAATGCATTTATCAACAGAAACCTAATCTGTTTTCTAAAACTAAATATTCTGTGCCAGGCAGGAGTTCTGAAGACTGCTGGAAAGATGGAAAAGCAAAGACTGTAAGCTTAGACTATTAAAAATTCAGATTCTTAGCCACAGCTGCCTGAAAAAGAAAAGGTGAGGGTTTCCCTTTTACCAATATTTCGTTGTCATTATTGCTTTCATTTTTTGTTGACCCTTTGATGCAGTTCAGGTATAAATAGCAGGTGATATTTCTTTTACATGATATACAACACAACAAGACTATATGCTGCCTAAACAACTGCTATATTTTGTTTAGACTTTTGCTTATTTATAATAGCATAATTAGGATTTCACAAAATGATAGTGCTATTTATTTCTCTATTTTTACTTCTAGAATTAGAATTACGACAAATAATTATCGTACAAAGCTTTCCACACTGTCCATTAGTAAATTAATACAAACCAGGGTCAGAGCTAGACATTCTTATCATCAGGGGCTTAGCCCAAAAAATATTACTTCATTACGAGGGTAATTTGGTACACCAAAAAAGTAAAAATGATTTAATCTGTTGATGTTGTCGTAAAATGTATTTAATATAGGCCTTAACATATCTTAACGTTTAATCTGCTGTTCTTTAATAGTCTTACTAGTATATACCAATAGTATGTTGTTCTCATTTGAGTGATGAAATGGACAACCACTCATGTAACAGATCAGTTTTAGTGTCACTAATCTTACTCAAAGTACTGTATTGGGTCCTCCATGCTCCTTATGTATAAAGGTTTACTGCACATTTAAACATTGAAATCTCACTATTGTTAGGGAAATAATTAGTTGTCTCAGAGGATGTATGTAAGGAGAAGCTGTTGTCTACACTTCAGATATATGATGTAAGAAATGTGTTTGGAATGTTAAGATAAATTACATAAAATGGGCTAAGGAGAACATCTACAACCCAGTTGTACATTTGTTGAAGTTTGAATTTAGTATTTGAAATGCTGTCAGTGTCAGTGACGCTTGTACTTCCAGTGCAGAGTAAATACAGTACATGTATTTGCAGTCCCTTGAATGTATAATTTTGCTGTTTTATGATGCAGACAGAGTATCTTAGATAAAAAAAAAAGGGTGGGGTTTATCTCTCCACATTTCCATATCTTCAAAAGAAAATAGAGGATATATCTAGATAACAGACATATTTTGAATATATTTGATTTAATTGATAAGTTTTTACCATCTGTCTCTGTTGCTGGTAAGTTCAAATGCAAACTTTTTCAAAGTGGGAAAAAAGCCCCAATTCAACGTTCATCAGATCGGAAGCTGCTTTATAATTTATAATAATAATTGAACTTTATTGATCTCACAATGGAGAAATTCACTTATGCATCTTTACCCATCCCCTGGGGGAGCACTGGGCTGCCACTGTGCGGTAACCTGACTCACGGCAGATGTATGTCGCTCCGCGTAGCTTCACTCACATATGTGAGTGAACTCACGTACATCTGGCGTGAATCAGGTTACCTGTGCGGTGCCAGGGGAGCAATGGGGGGTTAAGGGTCTTGCTCAGGGACCCAGAGTGGTAGTCTGTGGGAGTTGAACTCAGAACCTCTGGGACCCAAGCTCAATGCTCTAACCACTAGGCCACCAGATTAACAAAAAGCATCTGGTGTGTGTCGTGCTTATAAAATTTGTATAAATGTAGCAAGAAATACTGCTTTTTTCTTTAGACAGAAGAAACGCGTCCTGACGCTCAAGTCAAGCATAAAGAAATAGGAGCATGCATACTGCGTAGGACCAATGATGTCAGACCAATGAAGTGTCCCTAGGGTTGAAGTTTAAATTAAACCTACACCCTTGATTCCATGTTACATTCTTCATAGTATAGGTTGGTACATTTCAGCCGGATGTATAGCAAGGTATGTTTCTGTATCGTGTTTTAAATCCGTGGCCCATGTGCCCTCTTTTAACTTTGAGCACCTGCCCCTCCAACGGTCTCTGCACGTCCCTGCAGGGGAGCAACAGAGAACGAAGGAGGAGGAGGAGGAGGAGGAGGAGGTGGATGGAGGAGAGGAACAGAGAGCAGCATGATAGATAGATAGATAGATAGATAGATAGATAGATAGATAGATAGATAGATAGATAGATAGATAGATAGATAGATAGATAGATAGATAGATAGATAGATAGATAGATAGATAGATAGATAGATAGATAGATAGATAGATAGATAGATAGATAGATAGATAGATAGATAGATAGATAGGGCTTTACTGATCTCACAGTGGAGAAATTCACTTGTCACACATTGGCTTAATAAACAAAAGAAGGTGCCAAAGGATGAAAAAGTGCATAAGGTATATACAGTGTGTCCACATATGTACAGTGTATCAAAACTGTAGCGAAAGCAGGTGTTCCTGCACCGACAGGTGAAGTTATGACCATGTGGCCATAATAATGAAATTAATGAATTGTCTAGAAAGTAATATCCTCGGAAGAATTGTATGTTTTGGTAAGTGTATTTGTTTTTTATTGTGACGGACTCACTTAAATATATACACTTAAAAAAATAAAACAAATAATTATGCGTTTTTTATATATATATATATATATACTGTATATCTTAGTTGTCTGAATCGAAATGCCTATAGGCCATTAATACAGCTAGAAATGATTATAACTATGGGGAGGCTGGTATTATTATTATTTATTGTTATTGTCATCATCATTTTAATGTCAGAATAACGGACTTTCACTCCTGTTTCATTATAGATATCTCCCAGTCAAGAGCAGAGCGGTCCAAGCAGCCACAACTAAAAATCTTCCCTCGAACCTGTCAAGGGGACAGAAGAAGATGCTTTTCTAAAGACTGGTAAAACACATATAAATGGCTTGAACTGAGTCTGGTAACCAGAGATGGATCCTATGGATCTTTGCTGGGAAGTTATTTTTGTAAAAGTAATTATTTTTGTTTCAGACTAAGTAAAGGTATAACTGTTTCTTACACGTACAGCATAACCTTGTAGTCAAAATATGACTGTTGTTCCCTGTTTTTCCTGAAATTGCTGTTACATGAAATATGTGCTTCTTCCTATAATATTTTGTCCTTGCTTTCCAAAAGCTTTCAAATATGACTTAGTCAATTCTACAATGAGGCTAACGATGTGCAAGATAAATGATTTACTTGTGTATTTAATAGTTCATATGTAAGAAAGGTAAATCCATAACCTGTTTGTTAAATATTTCATACGCAAGCACTGTAACAGCAAAAATGTCTTGGTTATTGCAAGACTTAAGAAAATTACTTTTTTATTGGTTCATGCCACAATTTGATGTGGTTTTTTTGTGACTGTCTGTTTTTGAACTTTAAATGAAGTACATTTGTGTGAAGTATTTGAGTCGATTATTTTATGTATACAAGCATTTTCAGCTATTTTCTAAACCTACTTATTCCTGTTAAGTGTTAGCAAGAAGGGGTTAGGTTGTGTACTGTATATAGTATAGTATATATATATATATATATATATATATATTTTTTTTTTTTTTTTTATAAATAAGCTTTATTAGAAAATGCTTTACAATACAGAAAGAAGTACAATATCCTATGAACAATTGCCAGGGGTTTGTTTAAAAAAAATTTAAATAAAAATAAAAATAAAATAAAGAGATAAATAAAAACTAACTGAATAAAGTAAAAGTAGCAATAAATAAGCAATAAGCATGTAAAGGGATTACATAAATACTTTAAATTTAGAGCATAAAGATAAAGTTTTAACAGCCTTTTTGTTATTGGAGGAGGACAATGTAGAAAAATAAGTTGTTGCTTCCTTTAAAAAAGAGATACATGAGGGTTTAGTCATAATAATTTTACATTTGTGAATATAAAATTTGGCCAACAGTAGCAAAAGATTACATAAGAAGAAATGGTCAGAAAGTTCCTTTTTATATTTTGTGATTCCCAATAAGACATCTTTAAAATAAAGTTCAAATTTATCATAAATATTGTCCAGAATGAAGCGACAAATTCCTTGCCAAAAACGCCTGGTGTGTTCACAAGACCAAAACAGGTGAGTGACAGACTCTGAGTAAATGTTACAGAAAGTACAAGCAGTATCAATGTCCTTTTTGTATTTAACCAAAAATGACTTTACTGGATAACAGCGGTGAATGATTTTAAAGGAAACCTCTTTAACCTTATTTACTAGTAAATATTTATTGGGTAAAGACCAAGTTTTGTTCCAGCATACCTCTGAGGCCAGACCAGACCAGATTGAAATTACGTAGGGAACTGAGATGCAGTTTGCTTGGAATAAAGTACGAATATGTTATTTTTAGGAGATTTGGGTTGAAAACACAATTTACCTACATAAGTGTCAGTTAGTTCAATTGGAGGTCTTGGGCCTTTGGAGAACAGAGAAGTCTGACCTTTAAATAACATTATAACACCTGGTGGAACAGCATCAAAGACAATAGCAAACTGTTTTGGGTTTATAGGAATCTTAAAATGATACAAAAATTCTTGATAATTAAAGAGGTTGCCTTTTTCATTGAAGAGTTGACTCACCAGTGTAATACCATTCCTAAACCAGTTTTCAAAAAACAGAGATTTTTTCTTATAACATATATCTTTGTTATTCCAAAGAAAGTACCTATTAGGAGAGAAATTATGTTTGAAAATCAGTGACCAGGCCAAAAGGGCTTGTTTATGAAAATTAGAGAGAGCGACAGGAATGCGATCAATGTTATAATTACACAACAATACAAACTTAAGACCACCAATCTTAGAGAACAAGTAGTGAGGAATAAAATTCCAGATTGAGGTAGGATTTTTAAGGCAATTTTTAATCCAGTTCACTTTGAGTGTATTGTTGATTGTTGTAAAGTCAAGAAAGTTAAGACCTCCTGCATCATAACTATTCATTAAAACAGATTTTTTAATGTAATGAGTTTTGTTTTTCCAAATAAAGTTGCATAGTGTCCTATCAATTTCTTTGCACATCTTTTGGTCCACAGCCAAAGAAACAGCAGCATAGGTTAATCTGGATATTCCTTCAGCTTTAGAAAGTAATATTCTACCCCGAAGGGATAAGTCTCTTTGAAGCCATGAGTTAAATCTTTTCTTTGTTCTTTCTAAAATTGGGCTAAAGTTTAGGTCACATCTAGAGTTCTGTTTTTTGGTTAACGTTATTCCTAAGTAATTAACGGTTTCTTTAATTGGAATATTGCAGAGATGAGGCAGCTCACAATTCTTAACAGCCATTAATTCACATTTATTCACATTTAAGTAAAGACCAGAAGCCTCAGAAAATAATTTTATCAATTCAAGGGCCAGAGAAACTTCAGACGAGTCTTTTAAGAAAATTGTTGTATCATCAGCCAATTGGCTGATGATAATTCTTTTGTCCAGAATTGACATTCCACCCAATTGACTATTTATTATGTGACTAGCCAAGAGTTGAGTTGATAACAGAAATAAATAAGGGGAAATGGGACAGCCTTGCCGTATACCACGTTTTAAGTCGAATCTTGGGGATGTTCCATTTTTCAATTTGATTGAACTATTTCCATTATTATATAATGTTTTAATAGTACTGCAGAAAAAATTACCAAAACCAAATAAGTTTAATGTTTCAAAAATAAAGTTGTGTTCAATTGAATCGAATGCTTTGTAAAAGTCCAGAAAAAGGATAAAGCTTTCATCGTTTATCAAATCGGGGTAATCTAATATGTCAAGCAGAAGCCTAATATTATTTGAGATGTGTCTATTTCTTAAAAAGCCTGATTGTGTTTCTTCAATAATATCATCAAGAACTAACTTTAATCGCTTAGCAAAAATTGTGGCCAGGATTTTGTAATCGTTGTTTAGTAGACTAATTGGCCGCCAGTTGTCAATAAGTAACAGATCCTTCTTTGGTTTGGGAATAAGAGTAATGAGTCCTTGAGTTAAGGTGGGAGGAAGGGTTCCCTTAATAATACTTTCATTATAAACCGCCAATAAGAATGGAGCAAGATCTTCAGCGAATGATTTATAAAACTCAGACAGCAAACCATCTGTTCCAGGTGATTTAGTATTCTTCAGGCACTTAATTGAATCAAGTATTTCTTTTAATGTAATAGGACGATCGCAAAATTCTCTGTCATCAGGAGTGACTTGCTTTATGTCTATCAAGGAATTTAGAAACTTATTAGCATTATTCTCACAATATTTAGAGCTGTATAAATCTTTATAGAAGTTAGAGCAGAACTTAGCAATGTTGGTTGCGTCATTACATACAACATTATCTATAAGAAGTTGGTTGAATTGTATTAGTAGCAATTGGCGATTTTTCCAATCTAAAGAAATATGCTGAGTTTTGCTCCCCTTCCTCTATCCACTGCCTTCTAGATCTAATATAAGCACCGTCAGCCTTAGCTTGATATAATTTGTCTAACTTGTTTTGGTTTTCCGATAATTCCACTTTTTCTGCAGAAGACAATTTATCAGGTGAAACAGAAGACAAAGCTGCTATCTTTGAAATAACTTTTGCTTCATCGGATCGCTTTTGCTTTGAAAGATCGCTGCAATATTTCCTAAAAAACTTTCCTAATTCGAATTTCAAAAGTTCCCATTTTTTCCCATACATTTTGTCGACCTTACCTTCATTCCAAAATTTCAATATCAACCTCTTGACCATAAATTGAACGGCTTTATGAGATAAAATAGAACTATTGAGTTTCCAATATGAAGTATGTGGACGGCAAGAGGAAGGGATCAGAGAAACGTTAATTTGAATTGCCTTATGATCGGTCAAAGGGGTGGAGAGAATATCAACATCTGTGTTGTCTTTAAGATTACTCGAAATTAACCACAAGTCTATTCTAGATTGTCTAGATCTTGATTTATTACACCAAGTAAAGTTTCGAGCAGAGGGATTTTTTTCTCTCCATATATCTATTAAGTCAAATTTTTGCATAAATATTTTTAAATTTGCATTGGAACTAGCACGAGTTCCAGCTGGCCATCTATCCATTGAATCATCCAAAGTGATATTAAAATCCCCTCCACAAATCAGGTAAGCATTAGGAAATTTGGCCAACCAAAAGAGAACTTTGTTTTCTACCTCATTTATCAAGTCTTCATTTTCATGTACTGTGTTGTAGCCATAAACATTAATAGTTATAAAATTAAGGTCGTAAACATTAAGAACTTGGCAAATATAATGACCTTTGCTGTCGCTCGCTCTCTGAATGTAAAACAGAACCTGTAAATCGGTTTTTAAATGTGCAAACCCCAGCAGAATGTTGTGAAGCATGT
Source organism: Fundulus diaphanus (assembly GCA_037039145.1). Classification (NCBI taxonomy): domain Eukaryota; kingdom Metazoa; phylum Chordata; class Actinopteri; order Cyprinodontiformes; family Fundulidae; genus Fundulus; species Fundulus diaphanus. The sequence goes on along the minus strand of CM073121.1, from coordinate 47,583,683 downwards.
GAGAAAAAAGCTTCATTGCCCCATTGGGACCTCCAAAACTGCATGTCATTAGATACAGTGTGAGTTTCTTGAAAAAAACAGAAATCCGTTTTACATTGCTTACTGAGCAAAAAAAGAGCTTTACGTTTCAAATTATTCCTTAAACCCCTGGCGTTAAGTGAAACAACAGACAAAGACATGCAATGAAAAGAGTCAGCTAAAGAGCTTTGACGATGAAAACTGTAGTAAATGATGCGAGAACAGCATCAGAATGAAAATCAAAGTATATTGGTAGCCTTCCAAAAAAACAACGTTCAAACAAGAGGTCAGCAGCAAACAGTTCCAGGGTTTTTCATTATTTCGCTCTAAACTGGAGGAAGGATTTCCTTTTTATCAATGAAGGCACGACCGCCCACAAAGTAGGCAACCTTCCCAGCTCTCCGAGCCTCACTTACAAGGGGCCACAGCTTCATCCTGGCTTCTCTGTCGGCTTTGCAAAGATCCTCAGTGAAGCGAAGATTGTTCTCCTTAAGGTAAGAAGAATTCTTGGCTGCCGCCCATACTGCTGCTCTGTGCATGCGGGAGGAGAACTGCAGCATGATGCTCCTGGTGCTGTTAGGCTTCTTTATTCCCACACGATGCACGGAGTCAATAACATCTGGAAGTTTCTCAGCATTCTCAGGAAGCAGCGCTTGGCAGATCCGAATCACCTCTCTCCGTAAATCCTTCTCTTCCCCGCGCTCTGACACGCCGTGTAGCTTCAGGTTCCACCGCCGAGAGTATCGTTCCATTTCTGTGATGCGTGACTCCAACATATTAACACGTTTCTTTTCTTCATCCACAGCATGTTCAAGCTGTGAAACTTTCCCCTTCATCTCACTCATTTGGTTGCAGAGAATTTCCACATTTCCCCTCAGAGTAGTTATCTGCACTGCGTTCTCTTGAATCAGGGATTTCAGCTCGTCTGACCTGCCGTTTATTAGCTTCGACAAAGTAGCAACAATGTCTCCACTATCTGCATCACTTTTACCTTTTTTAACAGGTGGTTTCTCTGGAGTAAGAGGCAGCGGAGGGAAGTCTTCTTCTTCCATCAGAGAGATTTTTGGGATGTCAGGACGGGCGGCATAATCATGACAAGTCTCGATGAGAACGTTAGAATCTTTGCCGCCGCCAGTAGCTTCCGGCCCCGCGGCCTTCCCCGAACTTTTTCTCTTTCCACTAGAACTTGACATTTTTCGCAAAAGCAGTTTCTGGGGCTGACGTAAACAATTAAAAGTTCAATAGAGCTTAGGAAAGAGTGAAGTTATGCCGTTTAAAGGCTACCTGTGCAAGTAAAGTTCAATCTGAAGGCTGCTCTCAAAGTTTGTGACCGTTCACAGCGCCATCTTGGACCCTCGTCTTCTAGTATAGTATATATGTTTGTAAAGGGTTTTCTATTGGCCACCCCTCGCTAGCTTTGTGCCCCATGTTGGCCACCCCGGTAAAAATATTCTGGCTACGCCCCTGTTACTAAGTGAGCTGTGAAAAATGTTTTTGTCTCTTTTCTGTCCAGCTTCTGGGAGGTTATGCAAAAGTTTATTCTGATCATAATCATCATGAATGTCATTATTATTTAAAGAGCACTTTAACACGAGGTAAAACAAAGTGCCAAACATCAGAAATACATCAGATAAGAGATAACAACTAATAAAATGCTTGTTTGTTAAAATAGCACTAGGTCTAAATTATGTATTTAGCCTAAAAAGTAGATTGGAATATAGAATATGTTGACGTCTGTTATCTTTTCAGGTTATCTTTTTTATTATCATTTCAGTTGACGTTTCCTGTTGACGTGAGTTCAGTTTGACATTGGCATCTGTTTAGTTCAGTTTGACTGCTGTTGAAAACAGCACTTTAATGTATCTAATGCTGATTATTCATTGAAACATTTGAATTTAAATATTTTAAATACTTTCAGAGCAAAATTATATGTGATTAATTTAGATTAATTAATTACAGAGTATGTAATTAATTAGATTAATTTTTTTAATCGATTGACAGCCCTAGTTATTACGTTTATTTTTATACAGTGATAGAGTCAAACATGGAGGATGAATCAAAACTGATTTATGGTTCACCATCTCAGAAAAGGTTAATTTGCCCGGTTATCACCATAATGACTGAGAGAAATAATTAACAAACGCACAAAATAAGAAAACAAATACAAGTTTCTATTGATTACCTTAAAAAAAAAAAACTCCAGTGACATATTTAGCTGTTGGTCTCAAGTAGTCGGCATGTTGCCACTTACTCTGTTTACCACTAGAGGGAGCAACAGCACCTCTAAAAAAACAGCAGGAGGAAAGATTAAAACTGGATTTAAAACCTTTACTCATGTATTCTGTTAACCAACTGATTTTGAAATAATAAAAAAATCATATAACTCACTATATAAAATTTACTCTGACACCTAGGATGTAGTTCACCCTAAAAAAAACCTTAAAGGCAAACTTGAAAAAGAGCATTTGAAATCCGGACCTGCTCTATTAAAATATGTTCCAGTTTATTATTAGTCTTTGATTATTTAAATAGGCTAGATTTGCTTTGTATCACACCTTTATTAACATTATTTATTATTATTTTTTTTATTTTACATGTTTTTATCTATTTTATCTATGCTATCGGGCAGATAAATTTCCCCTGTCAGGGATCAATAAAGCAATTATCTATCTATCTATCTATCTATCTATCTATCTATCTATCTATCTATCTATCTATCTATCTATCTATCTATCTATCTATCTATCTATCTATCTATCTATCTATCTATCTATCTATCTATCTATCTATTATAAAAAAACAACATAACCTTTTTTCTCACTAAAATCAAACTAAACCTTTCCTGTTTGAGGTCAGGTAGGATCATCAGTATTATTTACATTTAAAACGGGACAGAGCAGTGGAAATATTTTTCTTTACCTTTTGGTAAACTTGCATTTCAAGCTGTATGACTTGGGCCAAAAATTTTGAGCTTCTTATCATAGTTAGCTGTAATTTTTAGTCCCTTCCTTCAGACAGAATTGCTGTAACTCAGTCAGACTTGTAGAGGCAACCTTTTGGGCTCCAGTCACAAATCCTTTGTTTCTCTGTGCTGACCCCTCCAGAATCTTCAGGTCATTTGTGGGACTATTTCTGCCTAACCTTTAACTTTCTAGGATATGTTGCTGCTTCAACATCTCAACATTCATGATGCCGTTCCACGGTCCGGCCTTTCTGGCCTTCAGACCTCAGGATGGGAATCCTTTCGGCTGCTCCCTTTTGCAGGCGTCACTACAACCTGCTCACACACTTGGCGGAGTTTTTACACCAGATGCCCCTCCTGTCACAACCAGGATTTGAACCACGGTCCCCTGTATGAAAGACACAAGCTGCTCTCCAGGCTACAGGATATGTCTCCAAAACGTAAGGTCCCTGATCTTGAGTACATTCACAAACTATAATCTGTCCTCTTCTGCGTTGATTTTGGTTGTAATAACTTCCTCCTCCTTTACAGATCGTGTCCTTTCAGGACACGTCGCCCATAAAGACACTTTTACCAGCTTTGTCAGCAGTTTCACAAACTCTTTTGCTTCTTTTCTGGGACTGATTCCCACATTTCTTCGCCGAAACACGTTCAACTCTTGGACAGAGAACTTGTCACCTCTGTGGATCTTTTGGACTACAGACTGAGTATGCAGGAAATTGTACTTGTCTTATTTAGATATTGGTACATATCTTACTTTTGTCATGAAATTTTAAACCATATGTTGGGACACTATTCACTATAAATTGTTGCAATCTTATGTGTTAAACAGGTCTCTCTTGTAAATGAGACTAACCTGTATAAATAAAGGATTAATTAAATAACAGTTAAAACGATGGCTGGAAAGTCCCATGGAGTTTAGACTTGTATTGTTTTATTGAATAAATGCGGCACCTTCAGGCGCCTGGAAACTCCACTTGAGGATGAACCAGGCACCTAAACAGGTCCTTGATTATCGTCCTGATACCTTGGGACAGAAAGAGGCTGAATAAGCTGGTGAGGAAGGCCACTTCTGTCCTGGGCTGCACTCTGGACTCGGTGGAGGAAGTAGCTGAGAGGAGGGTGTTGTCCAAGCTTACATCCATCATGGACAACACCTTCCACCCCATGCACCAGACTGTAGAGGAGCTGAGCAGCTCCTTTAGTGACAGACTTAGACACCCTGTCTGTAAAAAGGAGCGCTACCGCAGGTCATTCATCCCTGCTGCTATCAGATTTTACAATGCTGCACTATAACTGTAATAACTAATGTGCAATAACTAATGTGCAATTACTATTTAATACCCTGTGCAATAATCCAGTTAAATAAGTGACTTCAGCTGTTATAGTTATCTCACTACCTCACTGTTGTTCTTTACCTGGTACCACTTTAATGTACAACGTCAAAGCCATATGTATATAAATCACCTTAAATGTATATAAATCACGTTAAATGTATATAAGTCACCTTAAATCTCTTCTTTATTTCCTTTTTGTTTTTTTATGATCCACTGTATATATGTGGATGTACCTTTTCCTCCTTTTGGCACCTTCTTTTGATTATTGAGCCGATGTGACACGTGAATTTCTCCACTGTGAGATCAATAATGTCTATCTTATCTTATCTTATCTTATCTTATCTTATCTTATCTTATATTATCTCACCTAGACTAATTCATCAATGTTGTTACAGAAGAGAAGCAGTGTGTTTCAGGTTTCCTCTCATAATGCCTAAGCAGCTGTCCCTCCAATTAGCTCAAATGTTACAGATCTATCCAAAGATTACAGAACCAGGATATCAGTGTCTGCGCTTTCTAACGTTGATAATCTTGGTGTATCTAAACTTCTGAATTTGAACAAAGTAATAAATAAGTACCTTTAATCCATCTGATCTAAAAATGTGAAGGTTTAGTCTGATTTACAATGGCATGAATTGACTCTGCGATTAGCCAATCAGAAAAAAACTTGTTTGATTGGGTCAGTTGCCTAATCTTTACCACTGGGTGGCAGCATTGCACTTAATTCTCCAGTGAGTTTTTTAGACTGAGATTGGTTCTTTTTTCACACACTACCCTCAACTGGAAACGAAGGCCTGCGTGTGTTTAATCAAAACCGACCAGACTTAGCGGCAGAACATCTAAAAATTTGTGAATGATGTGCGGCTTCAAAAATCACCCCCTGTCCCCCCGGAGGGTTCTGGGCCTTCTTTGGCTCGCTGCACAGCAAATAGCTGCGGAGGGTCATCATCACGGCTCACTTCCTGTTGCTGGAAGACAGTCGCTGTGGAGATGTGCAGCTACCAGCACTCAGCCAACGCCCAGCATCCAGTCCAGATGAGGGGCTGTGATAACATCCTGAGTGACAAGCCTGCAGCAGCTGGGTGGTGAGGCAGGCCCCCCGCCTGCCCCCGCCTGCCCCCACCTTTCGTCGCCAAGCGTCCATTGACAGAACGAGGCGTTTGTTAGTGTGACAGCTGTCACGGGCCCCTCTCACCCTCACCCACCTCCTCCAGCACAGCTTTCCACATCATTACCTCTAACCAAAATCTGCTGACCTTCCAGACCTTCACACTTGTCAGTATTTTGAAGGACGAATTCAGCGCGGCGACTGAAGCCAGTCGGTTTACGACTCTGTGACGACAAAGAGATACAGCTTAAAGCACCGTGAAGGAAGCAGAAACAGGGGAGCTCATCTCACGGTTGGTGCAGAAGGAGGACATGAAAGTGGAACCGACAAGCCCAAGGCAGGTTGGGCTGTGAGAACCGAGTATGCTTCGTTAATCCAGGAGGCTGCGCATGCAGAGGACAGAAATGTAAAAGCTCCTAAACCAAACCCTAGAACGAGGCTGGAGCAACGCAAACCGGACACCAGAGAAGACAATGAAACAAGATCTTGTGAGGAACAAAGGAACCCAAAGGACTGCAAACACCGAGGGGAGTGAAAGGAAACAAACAGGTGTGGGAAGCACAGTTTGAGGCCAGGTGTGTTGAATACGCAGAAATGTCCAACCAAACGTCCAACAGAACATAAAGAACCACAAGGCATCTTAACTGGACATGAGTAAGGCAGAAGCAATCAAAGCGATGAAAGTAAGATTGATATTCGTACAAGGAGAAAATCAAACAGCAACCTCAGTTCGACAAACCAGAACTCCAAACCCAGAAAAACCCAGAAGTCAGCAGAAAGAGAAGATGGTTGGCCCAGGAGAGAAACAAAACACCAGCCAGACCTTTCCAGACTCAAACAGCTTGCTTGATTTTCTTCCAGTTTTGGTATCTGAGTGAAACATTTAACAGGGTGTTGTCAGCCAGAGGTGGGCCGAGCGGCCAGAAATTGTTCTCAAGTAAAAGCAGCACTACTTCTACAAACTTCTACTGAAGGAAAAGTAAAAAGTGGTCAGCCAGGAAATTACTCAAGTAAGAGAAAAAAAAGATTCAGTAAGAAGGCTGATCAAGTACTGAGTAACTAATCACAGCAAAAGATGATTTAAGATTTAAATATTATGTAATTGGACATATAAAAATATATAAGGTTATGTGCAAATTCTGGTATTTTAAAGACAAAAAATGAAAGGGAAAAATACAAAGAATAAAATAATTACAAAATAACAAATTCAGGCAGAAGAAATACTTTTCTAAATCTTTTTCCAACATAAAAGCATATTACAGCAGTTAATATATATACAGAGGTTAGAACAATGCAAAGTACTTCCAATGACAATATCTACTGTTTACTGTACGTTCAGTTGTCCTCAAAATGGCTCAATGAGCTCAGCAGATAGAAAATAACATTAAAATAACAAAGCTTGTCTACAAACAAGAGGTCTCACTTTAACATAAACTCTAGGCTTTTGTCTCACTGGTGCATTTTTGGTTAAAACAAGTCTTTTCTTTATTCATGAAGTTACTCGCAGCAGGTAGAGTAGCCAGAAATGTAAGAAATGAAAGAGTAACAATACTTGAGTAATAATATGACTCAAGTAAAAAGTACAGTGCAGTAAAACTTCTCCTAAAAGTACATTTTGTTAGAAAATTCACTCAAGTAAATGTAACTGAGTAAATGTAACTAGTTACTACCCACCTCTGGTTGTCAGGTATAGCTGCTGTGCATAAATACATTTTACTACCTGAAACAAAGCCTCTCATGGTACAAATGAAGCTGTAAGAGAGTTCACATAACTATGGGTGTTTAACTCAGTCAGTCAAAGACCACAATACTGAAAACTAAATAGATAAACTGCAGGGTTGGTGTGACAATTCAACCAAAAGCTTACTCAGTGGGTGCTATGAAAAGATTTTTGGAAGATAAGCACGGCCATCTCATCTCATTTTCACGATGACAATATTGTGACGAGGTCAAATTACCTCGACAAGTAAAATCTCAAGCTCGTTTTGTCTTGGCAACAGTTTCATCCACTCACTGTCTTAAAAAATAGAAGATCTGGACGTTATTTTTGCTTTAATAACAGTAATTTTCTTATTATCTTGAGAAATCAAGAGCTTATAAGTTTGTTTTGTTACACCTGTTTTTTATCAGATACTTATTTTGTTGGGATACCGGTTTAAGCAGCTCATTATACTAAAATCCTAATATCTAAGGCTCATTTAGTCATAATCTAGTTTTACTATCTCGTTATCTCAAAATGTTGTTGTGATCTATAAGGTTAGCACAACATGTCCAGATAATCTTTGTGCTCAATTTGTTTCAATCACAGCTTAAACATCTCATCAAACATAGCAAGGTCCCAAAGTTAATCTAGATGTTGCCATAACCTTTGACTTATCTCCTGGCGAGATAATGTCTTGATCATGATTGGTTGAAACCGCAGTTTCATTACCTCATAATCTAGAGAGAATTTGAGAACTTAGGTTTGGTTCATTTTAATAACTGTATACATAATTATAAATAATTATATCTTGATCTTGTTTTGATGATAACAAAGTTTTATTCCCTCATTAGCTACAGAAATCTAAAATATTGTGCTCATTCTTTCCTCATAACTGCCTATCATTTCAATACGTACAGATATGATCTTAAACTAGTTACGCCGTTGTCTTGCAATCTTAAAACATCGAGATCTTGTGTCCATAATACTGATGATTTTTTTTTCAGTATGTCTACATAAAGTCTTGAGGTTGTGCTGTCATGACAACAGTTTGAATAACTTATTAGATCTTGAGGCCGTTTTATCATGAGAAATGTTCATTAACTCAATATCTTTATAAATCAGAATTTTAGGCTTGTTTTACTATTATAACAATCGACAACGTCTCCCACTCCGTGCATGGAGTTACTGCAGAGCTGGAGATCTCTGTCAGTGACAGACGGCTGCACCCCAGATGCTCTAAGGAGCGTTTCCGCAGGTCCTTCCTCCAGGCTGCTGTCAGACTTTATAATCTCTGCTGCTCACTACTGACTCAATAACTGTTTACATCGTGCTGATAGCGGCACAGGATCTGATCAGATCATTAAATGTTTACACTGTTCCCAGGTGCAAAGGTAGCTTGCACACATCTTAGCTACTCTGGGAGGCTGCTGCACTATCATACACATTGCATATCGTAGTATCGTGTGTTATGTAAGTAGCCTGGAGTCCTTTCCATTGTTAAAACTTTTTTCCACTGTGCAATATGTACGTATTTGCTCTGGTATTTACTTTTTTATCTTCTACTCTTAGTGTTTCTTTAGAGTTAATTTTAAATTAGACTAGTTTGTTCTTTTTTAGGCTATAATCATTCCGAAAACTACACCACATTTTTGAGAAATGCATTTTTAGAATGTCAATTTTTTTATCATTTGAATAAACACAGAGAAGTGCGTGTTTTAAAATACACACATGGGCATGTGAAAAAAGTGTCTATTGGCCATAAATTAAGCACGGAAAAGAAGACACACAATCAAAACACAGAAAAATATAAGGTATAAGTTGCTGCTTTTGTCATAATGTTAGCCCATCACATTAGCTAGCTAACGTTTTATAGCATTCACAGTAAAATAAAAATAATTTACAAAACAGTGGTTATTTTTTAACATCAAGGACAAAACAATGATTTCACCAAGTGACTATTATGAGAAATAAAAATGTAGCCGCTACATGCAGATTTCTTTCACTTAGACCATTTAGCTTAGCATTAGCTAACAAATAAAACTAGGTTATAAGGCTGAATAGCTAAACGCAAAAAAAAAATCCCAATTGCCAAAGATGTTCTTCCATGGTGACAATAACCTTTTACAAGTTAAAGTCCTGCATCTAGTAACCAATGAAAGAGATAGAGGAACAATAGTGTTCCATTGAGCCGAGCAGCTAACAAAAAGTGCTTGTATTACACAAAACCATCTGTGTCTTTTTCATGACTCTGTGCTGATATCCACTTTTTTCTTGTGAAACAATGAAGGATTTCCAGGTGCCGTCCGGGCTCAGCTCTTAGGCCATTCGCGGTTGGAGGTCATGCGTCGACGCTGACTCATTTTCAACAGCTCACAAAAGGCAAACATTTAGTCATCGCTGGTGTACGTTTCATGCATCCTGTTACATTAGTCAGCACAGCTATTGAGTATTTCGAAACAAACAGACTGTGATATCAGAGACCTTACGGAACAGTTTTTACTGTAAGGTAAAAACATTGCATGCTGAGCCAAACTCACAGAACTCAGTTTTTCTGCATATAGCATTAATCATTTTATGGTATTGTGTTACACAGAGTCTAATTTACTTCAACAAAAAGTTAATTTTGTCCTTTTTGTTAAATGACCTTTAGGATTTTGTATTAATTGGACGGCTTGAACTCGAAGCCTTCAAGGCAAAAGGGGGAGTCAATTTCATGCAAGCATCAAGGACAAATCAAAGATTTTACATACATCCTTATTCTTTGAACTATAGAAAACATAGCCACATGCATGCCTGTATTGGCCGTCATAATTGTGGGATTATTTCCTGTGAATGCATTTTCAGATCACGCCAGTATTCTTGGTTGTCCATTTCTGCAGCAGGACTACTGTGCATTGACTCAAAATGATAAATCAGATTGTGAAAACTCTTTAAAACTGTTGTCTGAGTCACATTTTGAGCTGTAAAGGTGGAGGCAAATCATGCAAAGGTAACAAATCCTTCGAGTTTATTCATAATCCTCGTTCCACTTCCATGCACCACTCCTCAAACGGCTTCAAATGTATGAGGCACATATTTTCCCTTAAAACGATAAACGAAAATAGCTGTATAAGAAATTACATTGTCACAAAACCAAGCTAGCCAACTCATGGAGCAATGGAAAGTTTTTTTGCACAAGGACTCCTGCAAATGTTGTAACAGTTTATTGTATCAGATTTAAGATTAGCTCACATTACCAGTCAAGCACGTTTTGTTCCAAGGTTCTTGTTTTTTTAAATCTGAATGTTATTGTTAAATGCTAAACATTAGTAGCTAAATATAGTGATGCATCATTTTCTTAAAGAGTATTGAAAATACTGTAACTTGGGGGGGGGGGAGTGCGAATTTTTAAACAGGCTTTATATGCAGTGCCCATTTAAATATCTTTTTAGCTTCTTTGTCATGTCTCATGTCATCAAAACGTTTTAAAAAGAAGACCTCTGTAAATACACAGGTCATTTTTAAACGTATATATTCTCATATATTAAGAGTAAAAATGCTATCCAAACTAACATGACCCTTTGTAAAAAAATAAAAAATTTAAAAAAAATAGAAAAATAAAATGTACTCCTCCTGTTAAATCATGCATTAACTGTGCTTAAGAGAACTTTCTGGTTTGATTTCTCTTACCACACCCAGGCCTGATTACTGGAAATATGAACCATATGGACCCCTCAGGTGATCAGAGACCTGTTCACACAGTGTTCCCAGAACCAGAACTAAACAAGTTGAGGCAGCATTTAAAGGTTTCTATGCTCCTCAGCTCTGAAGCGAACCCAAAACGAGCTGAAACTGAATTTAATCAGTTTTATATTAATGTTTGGACTATTAATACTTATTTTAATGAGTCTTTCTGTGACGCTTCACATTTTGTACACATTTTTTTATATATATTTTGGAATTTGAAGACAATTTCTTAACCCAAATGCTTTGTTCTGTAGAGCAGCACTCTGCCTGACTCACAGAGCAGATATCAACACTCTGCTATGCTCACATCACCGCAATTAGGGCCCTTTCCTGCTTCAATATTACACTCTTAAACGGTGAGGATGTGGACTGTTAGCGGGGGCTGAATGTGCGCGCATGTCTTGCAGCCACGGGCAGCACAAAGACTTTCCATTTCTCCTGCGCTGCGGAGGGAAACACTGTCGACAACAAATTCAGGTCTGCTATCAAATTAAACACAGATTGCACCAGATATAATTAGGGAGCGTGTAATTGCTACTCTGATTGAGGGTGAATCAACGATACATTCAATCTCGGGGTGGGGAGGGAGGGGTGGGGGGTCATTTAAGCACTTGAATGATAACGCTGATCCGTTCAAAGAGCCAAACTGGGATGGCTTAGGCAGCGACTCAGCACAGAGGCAGCCATTGATTTCCTCCCTGCTGATTTCTCTCTATCGGTGTGTGTGTGTGTGTGTGTGTGTGTGTGTGTGTGTGTGTGTGTGTGTGTGTGTGTGTGTGTGTGTGTGTGTGTGTGTGTGTGTGTGGGGCTGGAGCTCGGAGCTGTGTTTTGATGAGAAGAGTAGGAACCCTGTGAGGTGGCTGTAAGATACTGTCCGCAGGGATTTGTGGGAGAGAGATGTGTTGCATCTCTGCTTGATTTAAACACCATCCTTGAGCCGTTAGTGATGAAAGGGCCTCGTTTATGCGATCCCTGGCTACTTTCTGCTACAGTAGCCTCACTATATGAATTTTGACTCTAGATGCATTTATTTTATGTCTTGTTTACACGTGTACAACATAGAAAGTGCAGTCTGCAGATTTGGCCTTTTTTTTTTGGGATGCATCTGACCACAGCATTGGCATTTCTGCTAAAGTTGTTTTAAAAAATCTGGCAAAAAGTAGCTGGAATAGAGTCTTGGAAATGAAAGTAGAAAACCATCCGCCTTTGTTAGCTTCCCTGGTAAAAGGCTTTTGTAAAATCAATCTTTTATTGAGTAGTGGAATCTCACATGGAAAAATTAGTGCTGTCTTCAGCTCCACACACAGGTTTTCAATGGATTTAGGTTTGAATCCAGTTAGCTTGAAAACTTCAGTATTCTTCTGAGTGCTTGCCAGAAGCTGTGATATATGTTCATCTGACTACGTTTCAGTCCGAGCTTTTACTTCGTCCTCACCCCAAGTCTTGATGAGCCATTTCTTACGGCCATCGTGCAACATGTAGATTCGTTATGGTTGTGTTTACCCATAACACCATCGATGCGGTCAGCTTTCTGCATTTGGTTCTCCTGAAGCAAGCCGAGGAACAAATTTTTAGGTGGTAATAGGTTTTGCTCTCGCTCAGCACTGGAGTTCGATCCCACGTTCAAACATCTCCAAACGAGTCAGAGGTTCAGAGCAAACAAGCTAGGGTTGGATTCAACAGTGCTGGTGTGAATTTACCCAACGATGGCCATTGGTTACAGCTGGACCATTGCCACCATGCATTGCAAATGTATCACCATTGCTGAATTGCACAACGTAAAATCAATATAGTAAAAATCTTTCTAAGGTACTGAGCAATGAAAGCATAAAGAGCACAGAACGTATCTCTTCAAGACAAGATTTTATTTTTCCAAAAATAAAATCTAAAAGATAATCAGTGTCACCGATAAAGTGGTCAACTAAGTATAACTCCACTAAAGACAGGTTATTTAATAAAAACATCACTGACCTACTGAAAGTATACACAACTTAACTTGCAAAAATGACAGAACAGAAAGGGTGGGAATGACAAATGGCTCAGAAGAGCTAGTCAGAGGAATTGTGGAGCAGCTGTGGCAGAATACAGGCAGGGAAGCTGAGGGAGGGAGACTAATCAACACAGAGGTTATGGAGAATTTCAAAGCCCAAGATGGCACTCTTTACTGCAATAAACAGGGTCCACATCCAGCAAAATGTCATACTTAAACCCCAGGAAAACTGAAAATCACAAATTTCACTGCTAAAAAAACGATACATTTAAAACAAATTCTTCTTTTAATGTGTTTTATGGAAATGGTCAAAGGTGCCAATAATTGTGACAATGATGATTGAGTAAACAACAAAAAGTTATTTTCTTAATTTGGATTTGTTTTTCCTCCTACTGAAAAAAATACACATCTAACAATGCAACCTGAAACCTATGGTCTATTTAAATTCAAGTGCTTGTGTCTAAACTGTAAAGAAAACCTGAGGAGAATTATCTCCGGGCCTTTTAAATTGCTCAACAGCCTCACACCTCCTTATTTATATGAACTTTTAAGTGTTTGTGTGCGTGGCAGGTCCTTGAGGTCATCCGATCAGCTTTTATTGGTAGTTTCGAGGGCCGACCTTAAACCCTGGGGTTGCCGGGCCTTTTCGGTCGTGGTACCCACGCTTTGGAACCAGCTTCCTTCGGACTTTAATGCCATCACCGAACCAGGGCTTTTAAAAAGCAAATTGAAGAAGCGTTTGTTCAGCAAGGCTTTTAATGCTTCTTAGCATGTTCCTTTTTAACAGAACTATTTAATTTTCGGTGTCCTTTTCAAGGGTATTCATGATTTTATTGCTATGTGCTTTGGTCTCCTTATCTGTATGTTTTACAGGGCTTTATAAACCACTTGTGTGACAAACGAATGAAACGAAGACCCATCCGTTCACAGAGAGAATAAGAATCCCACTGAAAGGCCCCCACTGCTGCAAATCTGATCACCTTCAACAGAAAGCAAATTGCTCAAATGGCGTGCATTAAATGGCACGGGGTAGACAAACTGGAGCGACCTCGTTAGCTCAGGCGTGACAGGTAAGTAGGCTGATGCAATCTGACCAACCAGGTGGGGGAGGAGCGGCACAGAGCAACAGACAGAAACACAACGGGAAAAGGGAGAGAAATCTCAGGGATGGATTAAAAATATAGCTGAAATGGTCAAAATTTAACACCCGTCTGGTCAAAACTTTAGCATTTAATTATGCAGACAGTAATACACCAATTAAGTATTGTGTTTTTCACATGAATTTTCATATTTATTGATCTAGAAACATGCTCAGTGTCAGTATTGATAATAATGGAGGTTGGTTATTGTTCTGCCTTCAGTTTATCTTGCTGAAACTCATCCCTGATCTGATCTCGCATCTGACCTTCCTCCTGATGACTGTAAACATTTCCAAGTATTCGCCAGAGCGAGCCAAAAACCACAAGCCTAACTTGCTATGCAACCTCGAGGCACAAAGCAGCGACTACAAGCCCAGACTTCCTGCAAGCTATACCAAAAAGAGCAAATCTTTCCTTTCTCTTTGCATGAAATCATGCTGATGTTTCGCACCTATGGGTATGAATGTGCCGACTGGCATTTCCTTCCTCTGGGAATTCAATCCTGCTTCAAGGCCTAAAGCAGTTACTCAGGAGAACGCCGGCGCATCTCTCGGCTCTGGCGCCGTCGTACGTCCGCCTGTTCCAGATGCGGGGCTGAAAATGAAGCGAGGGTTATAGAACAACATGACCAGCTTCTTTTATTCTCTGTGGACAGGGCGGTGGTGCACAGTAGACACCGGGAGATGTGGTTATTCTCTTCTGGAACAACATCTGAGTCTGATCTGCCTTACAAGGCTAAAGAATGTCAAGCACGGGGGGAGGGGGAGGGCCGCCTGTCTACAAAGAACGCTCTCTGGCTTTTGAATCCCAGGATTCAGTGGATGCATGGAATTAGTGTGCTGCTCAGTTCGGAGCTTATGTCAAACGGGCTTGTGCCAGGTATTCACACATCTGCACGTACAAAAACACACACACCAGCAGAAATTATGAAGAATCAAGCGTTCCCAGGGTTCAGGAGTCGGAATCTTTGCAAATTCAGCTCCTCTTGCCGAACGGCAGAAAGCTGCGCACGGATTAACCGCAAGTCCAACACAGATCCGATTTCTTTTCCTGCAGAGAGCTGAGCTAGGACGGTTAGCAAAGGCCCTGCAGCGTTGGAGGTAAAAACACGAGTGCCCGCACCTTGTCTTAGTATGTGATTTTTATATGCATGAACTGTTCATGTGCGCGCCAAGTCTTTAGTTACACCACAAGCCTCCAGGCGTTCTGAGAAAGCTGTTTATAGCAAAACTGCTGGGAACCGAGGCTGGGGAGGACAGAGAGGAAGGGATGTGAGTGTGTCCACATTTAGAAAAGTACAACTGAAAGCAGAAATCATTTATTTTCAGAAGGCCTCAGCAGGTTGGACATTGTTTCTGACCTTTCAAGGAAGCGAGCTGCCTTGCAGATTTAAACCTGAAGGAAGCAATAAAACTGCCTTTTCTAAAACTAGGATCACAACTTCCTTGATTTGAAGTGTAGGTCAAAAGCTTTTGTAAAGGATTTAAAAAAAGAATTCTTAAGCTGCATACTTATTGCATACAATGATTAGTATTCATTACCTAGAAATACGAATAATCACAAGAGTCCTGAGTTCAAACCCATGAAGGAATCCAACTCTAATAAAGAGGTTTATGAAATCTGCAGTTCCTTTGCAGATTCACACATCATCCACCTGAGCTGTGGAGCTGCAGAGATCCACAGCTCAGGTCTGCTCTGGTGCGACGGGACTGAAGCCAAACTTTTTTGGCCTTTAACTGGAATGCACATCAAAATGCACATCGTCATGAACAAATGGTCCCGACTGTAAAACCTGGTGGTGGCAGCATCATGTTGTGGGGAGAAGAACACCTATGAGAAGCTGCAAAGGACTACAGACTGGGTCGAAGGTTCAGCTTCAGCTCCTAAACAGACAGCCAGAGCTTCAGTGCAGTGGATTCTAAACAAGCATGCTTTTGTTAGAACGGCCTAGTCAAAGTTCACGTCTAAATTCTAATCGACGATCGCTAGAAAGACTTGAAATTGATGTTCAGACTCTTTCCCTTAAACCTGACTGAGATATTTTTGAGATGTGCTAAACGGACAGGACAGGAGACACACTCCAAAAGACATGAAGCTATAACTACAGCAAAAAGTGCTTTTTAAAAAAAAAAAAAAAAAAAAAGGGTTGACTCAGGGGGATAAAAAAAATCCACGCCCCATTTTCTAAATGTTTGCTTTTAAAAACTGTTGACGATGTGTCATTTCCTTTCACGTCACTAATTTGCCCTACATTGTGTTGCTCCCTAACATCAAATCCTAATAAAACACTTTGAGGTTTGTGGCTGTAATGTGAGAAAGTGTAAAAAGGTTCACTGTAAGATTTTTTTTATATTTTTTATTCCAAGGAACTGTACTTCCCTCTACCCTGTGTGGCATTCGGCAGGAGAAAACAGGTCATTTCATCCATCTGGCTTTGAAATAGGAAAACGTATTGGATTTGAAACTCTATGGATGCCACTATTGAAACAGGACGCTGACGTCATTTTCATATTACCACCTGTGGCTGGCTGGCCTCGGCCCCTTACCCAAAGGCCACTAATCCACTGGACTCTGTTAACGTCAAGCGCAAACACATTTAGCGACCAGCCGCACGCTCCTACCCGGCCCGCTCTGAGGTAATTAGATTGCTGTCGGTTCAGAGGAGAGAGTTTCGGGAGCCATCCGCAGCTCCAGCGAGGGCCCGTCGTGGTGCTGCGTTGATAATAGCCTGGATTAGTCAAACAATAGATGTGGTGGCGGGATCAAGCTGTGAGGAGGCAGGGTTCACAGATGGGATCAGCATAGCTGCAGGGCTGGGCCGTGAACACACGTATTCACACTTACACATAAACGGGACACAGAGAGTCGGCGTATGTAAGTAAAACAAAAGCGAGGTTGGGGAAATTACAACAATCTACAATTATTTAAAAAATACTCATTTAAATTTACCGCAGGCCTCTAATATCGGTCAAAATCGTATACAAAGGCTCATTGGTCACGTTCCTATTGATATTTATTAAAAAGTATTTTTGCAAACATTGAATACAAGGTTTTTACAGCCATCTGCAAAATTCTGGCTGGACATTTAACAACTTTGTGACAGGATTTGGTTTGTTCAATTAAATTGTTTCCTGCCATGAACCAAGCTTTAAGCCATAGTTTGCAAGTTTTCAATCGGGTGGAGGCTGTAGCATTATAAATATAATACATTTTATTTAAAAGCACCTTTCAGAGCACTCTGGGAAACTGGACTTAACAAGCAGCATAATACCAATAAAGATAAAACAAATAGGAAGGCCATTCTAGATATTAAATGTTAGCCTGTTTTATCCTGTTTGAAAATCATTTTTCATGCGTGTTTTGGGTCTTTGCCCTGTTGGAACACCAGGTTCTTTCCAAGATCGAACCAACTGACTCAAACTGTAACTCTGGCAGGAAATAAAAATGTTAAAATGCAGGACCAACCCAGAAACCACCGTGACACTAGCCTGTTGTGAATTTGAGCTTGAATGAAATTGTTTTTGCCCACATGGACAAGCCTTCTTCTCCTGTCATGGCTAGACAAGACAGTTTACTTTTGGCAAAGTTAAAATGAGGTATTGTGCTGGCAGTCATGCTGTGGGGCTGTTTGACCTCCAGTGGTAGTGGGGAAATGCACAAAAAATGGAATATTGAATGGAAGAAAGTACCTTCAAATCCAAAATAAACTGCTTTGTTAGTCACGTAATGTGAATGGCATTAATTGGCTTCTGGTAATGGGGTTAAAAAAAACTTTTGGACCAGGAAATGTCGTTTAAATCCCCTATCAAACCGGTATCTACGATTTCCTCCTTTTACCAGAATTAGTAATATCCTGTTGACCAGTTCGCTGAAAAAACTAGTCCATGCATTTGTTAATTCAAGGCTGGACTATTGTAATTCTTTATGTTCAGGAAGTCCACAAAATGCAGTTTGAAGCCTTCAGCTGATCCAAAATGCTGCATCTAGATTTCTGATGAAAATCAAAAAGAGGGATCGTATTTCTCCTACTTTAGCTTCCTTTCATTGGCTTCCTGTTAAATCAAGAATAGAATTTAAAATTCTTCTTCTAACGTATAAAGCCCTTAATGATCAAGCTCCATCATATATCAGAGCTCTGATTACCCCGTATGTTCCTAACAGAGCACTTCGCTCTCAGACTGCAGGTCTGCTGGTGGTTCCTAGAGTCTCTAAAAGTAGAATGGGAGGCAGATCCTTTAGTTATCAGGCTCCTCTCCTGTGGAACCAACTCCCAGTTTTGGTCCGTGAGGCAGACACCCTGTCTACTTTTAAGACTAATCTTAAAACTTTGCTTTTTGACAAAGCTTCTAGTTAGAGTGGCTCATGTTACCCTGAGATATCTCTGTAGTTATGCTGCTATAGGCTTAATGCCGAGACACACCAAACCGTTCGATTTTGTCCTGACCTATGGACCATCTGGTGAGAGTATGTGCCAGCATGAACAAGCAAAGCTACGTTAGCTGCTCGAACAAGCTCTAAGAACAAATCTGTTTCACTGTCTTTTCTGTTTTCTGTACACCTGAGCTCCTACCATGGGTAAGTGTACTGTTTATTGAAATGTTTTAATCACCATTTATTGAGCTGTGTGTTTCCAGGATGAATATTGGCTTGAAATTGCATACAGTTGACCTTACTGTTTGGAGATTTTATTTTGTATTTTCCCAAAAGCGGATGTGATTTTCTTGGCCAACGTGTCTCTGGTCCTATCTGACTCATGGATTTCCCATCAAATTGCATGTGGCTCTGACCAAGATAGACCAGGGCTCTACCATAGTCAGAACCATATGGCACAGTTGCACAGAACCACGAGGGAGTCTGCCCGGCCCCATTCACTTCAACCAGATTTACTTCATACGATCCGATTTTCTGTCTGGATCAGAGCCATTCTGCTTAACCGTGTTTCTTTCCTAGATGAAGCCACTAAAGGAGCTAGAACTGCCATTACGTTTTTACTTTTCTCTGACATAGAAAGGATTCCTGGATCAGTGCTTCTGTGTCATTTTTGTGTCTCTGCTCTGTCTTCTCAAACCCTCAGTTGGTCTCGGCAGATGGCCGTTCACACTGGATCTGGCTCTGCTGGAGGTTTCTTCCTGTTAAAGGAGATTTTTCCTTTCCACTGTCACTACATGCATGCTCAGTTTGAGGGATTGCTGCAAAGTCAACGACACAATGCAAGCGACCGTCCACTGTCTCTACATGCTCATCCAGGAGGAGTGAATGCAGCAAGTCAATGACTGGATGGATGCAGCCTGCTGGGTCTCCTACTTACATAGAAACTTTTAGTCTGTCTGTAGCATTTGATTGATCTTGCTTCGTAAACTGCCTTAAGACGAGATGTGCTGTGAATTGTTGGTATATAAATAAACTTAAGTGAACTGAAATAAAAGCCCAGTGCTAATTATAATGAAGAGGTGAATTTCCAACGGGAACTGTAGCGTTCACACATTCATGCTTCTTCCCTTTTTAATGTCTTACAAGCTATAGTCATGGTATTATTAACTTGCACAGTTTCTTCAAAATATTTTAACTAGAACTAAGCCTTCATCTGTTCGGCTAACTAACGGGAACAAGTATGAGTGTGTGTGTGTGACTCAGCTTACGTGTATGTGTGAATCAGATGATCTTGGAATGTCCTTTTCCTTTGTGCCAGATGTCTTTGATGCTGGCAACGTGCTGCGGGTCATAATAATTGACAGATAAAGACAGCCTAAAGCAGCCAGAGTGCACACACAGTCTGACAGATAACCCAACGGGTCGGGAAGAGATTCAGCCAGATAGGCAGTGCGGTAAATATCTGCTCATGTAAGGGAACCGAGACTGCAGATAGAGAAGAAGAGGTATTGAGGTTGGGTGTTAAGATATTGAAAAGCCCAGATCCCAGCATGTGACCCCAACCACCTTTGTAGGAACATGCACAACACTTTCATACAAATTGTGGATGTGTGCCTGTGACGACTGGATACAATGTTGCTAAAGCATTTCAGATAATTATTAGGGCCAAACGTGCCCTCCATCATTAAGCCAATTTTTATTCATGCTTTTCAATTCTAAAGTAGTGTGCTTAAATATATCATATAATTAATGTTACAACAGTAAGTAACCCTATAAGGCATCATTTATTTCATCTTTGTGTTTATAGAGGGGAAATGGGACCTCCAGCATCTCTCATCACTGTGTTCCAGAGGCTTCCCGATTCGCACTTCTCATAAGCTTCCACTGCCATCTAAAAATTGGAGTTTAAAAGTCATTTATCCTGAACTATAACACAGCTATCCCCCAAACATGCAGTGCCGCACACGCTCTTCATGAGCGGTGTGTGTGCGTGCAGCACCTTATGTCTAAAGTCGTGTTACACAGAATGAGTGACGGCCGTTTGTTAGCGGCTAGCCGCTAGCATTAGCCACTAGCGTTAGCCTCTTCAAATGTCCTTATTTATCTTCGGTTTAACGGTTGCACACATACTTTTGTTTGCGGAATATGAGTTTGCGAAGGTAAGTTTTTAGTTAGCTGTGCCCACCACTGATCCTAAGTTGCACATCAGGAATTTATTTTATCTGGCAGTTGGTGGGGCTAGCACTGCCATGGGCATTGTTACTGGTCTGGAGTGGAGTTGATGCGCAGGTGAACCAATGCGATCTTGTGGTCTCATGATACGCAACCATGCGGTGAAAAGGATTCTCTTTGTTTTGATCATTTACAGTAGCTCTAAAAACTGTACACGACCCTGTCTAAATAGCTGGTTTTGTGACATAGAGGCCATGATAAAGGATTTCAAAAATGTTTCGCATATGATCTGACTTTTATCCCTTATAATTCATCTGACAAACCAAAAAAATCTGTTAAAAAAAAAAAACATAAATAGGCTGCAATAACTTTGCACAGCTTTTTAGCTAATACTTTGCCAAGGCTCACCTGACAACAGCCAGATGCATGTCTCGCTCCGCCTAGCTCCACTCACATACATCTGGGACATCTCCATAGGAATTGCCTTTATTGAAGGCTGGCCCTTATCAAAACTCCTTGCATATGATTGGATAAGCCACTTGTCTGTCATCTTTATCGACGTGCTATTTCAACCACTCACACCGAAGCTAACCCGTGACGCTGATGAGAGCGACACAGGAAAAAAAAAAACTTTTTTTTTTTATGTTTGCGGCTCTAGTGGCATGCGTTTTATTGACAGTGAACTGACAGGAAGAGGGGGGAAGACAGGCGGCAAAGCGCCGCGGGTCGGAGCCGATCCCGGGCCGACTGCGTTAAAGACTAAAGGCCTCCTAATATGGTTTGCGCTAACTGCTAACCGCTCCGGGGCGCTTCCGCGTCCGCCGCGGACGCGCCCCGGAAAACAAAACTTTCCAAATCCGGTCGGGAGAAGGGCAAAAACATCGTTTCCACCAACAAAAGCCTTCAGAGCCGTTCTCTGATGTTCTTTTAATGAAACAATATTAACTAGATTGGACAACACGGAAGAAATAGCAGCATCAATGTTAACGCTTGCTTCCTCGATGAGCCGCCATTGCTATCAAAACAGTCTCACGTCATGGTCGCGTCTCCACTACGTCACATCTATGAAACTCCAGCCCTGCGTCCTGATTGGCCAGACCATAAAATTGGTTGGAGAAATCACTCTCTATGGGCGGTGTCCCAGATGTATGTGAGTGGAGCTAGGCGGAGCGAGACATGCATCTGGCTGTTGTCAGGTTATGCCAAGGCACCTTTTGATTCAGAATCCTTTAAAGGTACATAGCCACATTATATGCCTATGCCAAAAAGACCAAAATGCAGTTGATTATGATAAAATAAGGCTATATACGCCAAGCATCTGCCAAGATACTGTTTTGATAGTCCTTTCTGTGCCTAAATAGAACCCCAGTAACGGGCGTGATGAGCAGACATAAACAGACGTGGTGCCGTCTACCAGCAGTACCACAGAACAGGACATGTACTCACATGTCTGTCAACTTGGCAGCGACATCAGAATGTTTCCTAAAGCTTTAGATCCTGCATTAGTGAACTCCAACGGTCATACTGTTTTCCCAGTGCAACTCAAGTTTTATCTCTCTTGGAATCAAACATCTTATTGCTTTTTTTTGCACTTGATCTTTGAATTTTCTTTTTTTTTTCTTCGTTACTACGCTTGGAGTTCCACACTCGCTCGCCTCCATTGCTTCGACTTGTTGACCAATTGTAAGCATGCGCAGTTATGTAACCCCCGGTCACATGATGTTGTAATGGTAAATATACACAGAAAAGGCTATATTTACTAACAAATTGAGCAAAAACAAAGTTCAAAAGACAGAAATAACAAATACTACACCAGCAGGACATGATAATCTTTCAGAATAAAAAAAAGTTTCTGGCGTATGCATTTAACAAACGTCAAATAACATGAATATTTATTTTTTTAATCCCCTGTCATGAGATTCTTCTCTGTATCTGGATGTGTCCCAATGTGCTGCTAAATTAATGTAAATCCTTTGCATAGTCTTAGTTCCATATAAAAAGTAACCCCAGAGCATGATGCTGCCACCGTTTTCACAGTTGCATTTTGGGAGATGTTGTTCTTGTGCCAAATGCACCTTAAATATGGCCCAAACAATTAGCTGTAGTGTCATCAGACCTCGACACATTCTGCCACATGGTTTTAAGAGATTTTAGCCGGATGTTTTCTCTGAAGGGAAAGAATTAGGTTTTGAATCCAAATAGTAACAAAACATGTGGCATCTTCCACTTCGTACTCATAAAGAAGATATGTAGTAACCAGGTCTAAATCCCTTGTTTGTTTTTTGTTTTTAAAAAAAATACTTTTCAATACTTTGAAAAGTACTTTCATTCTACATAGCAAAAAAAAGGGTCTTATAAAATATCAGTTCCCTGATAAAACGACAATAACTCCAAGTGATTAGAAGGCACTCACCCATATTTGTAAGGCTATGAGCAGAATAGAGAAAACTACTTTGAATCACGCCTGTGCAAACGATCTCCGGGTCACTTACAATCATGTTCACTCCATGTTTGGTATAAAATGTTTTGTCATGGATGGCTCCAAAAGTCAGGCAGAAAAAAAACTCACAACTACAAAGGTATGTTTTGGTGAAGGGGTTGAACCGTACTTTTAACATTCAGCCCACCTTAGATGGAGTCCTGTTTTAAAACTGCAGCAGTTAGAGAAATGAAAGCTGTTCTGATCCCAGATGCTTTAAACCTTTACTGTATTTGTGAAAACAAATAAGCCTAATTCTTTTTCTTTTTAAGTCTCACTAACATTTTGTCTTGACCCAGTGTTGTGTATTGTCACATTTCCTGAGCTAAATGGGTCATTACACCCTCAATCTGAGAACATATCTGCTCCAAATCTTATGTAGAAAAGATCCAGTGTGACTTTACTGTTTGAGCTGCACTGCCATAAGAAAATCGCTGGACATTTTTGAAATGATAATGGATTTTCATTTCTCATGCTGTTACAGTTTTATAGATGCATTGCGATGTTCTGTGGTTTCAGTAAATAGCACCAGTACAGTCAGAGGACAATGGAGGAGGTAGAAAGGCTGGGAATGAAAAGCCAAACTGGAGTCAAAGTAATGGATGGTACATTTGGGAAAATACAAATAGATTCAGTTGCTTCGTGTCATCTGTGCAAATCTTCATGTTGACAATTAATTTTGCATGGAGATGCAGAGGAGCTGCTTACAATTTCCCCCTGTTTCATGTCTGAGTATGAAAGCCCATCCCCCTCCTTCATCGCCTGCAGAGGGAGCAGGCAGGCTGGTAAAAGATGGGGGCAGGGCTGCTCCCTGTCTCTGCCTTCCTCTCCGTCCCCGGGGCCCTTTTGACAGCTGCTCAGGGAGGCCTGGGGCCGCCGCTTATGGCCGGGCAGAGCCACGACCGCATCCTGGAGGACTCAGGGAGCAACTCATGCATGCCCACGGCCACGGAGCGGATCAACCTGAAATAAAAACGGCCTTCACAAAGAAGTCCTCGTGTTTACTCAGTCTGTCCACTCGTGTCAATATTTGAAGAAGCTCTACGTGTCTGAGTGGGTGGGGGGGGGAGGGAGACACTAACACGCCAGTCTTTAGCAGGTTTAAAGTCCATCATAAGTGACGGCTGCTTCCTGCCAGGGACTGGATTGTGATTATCCAGGTCACATGGTTTGACCCACAGGCTGGCCTGTAAACTGTCAAGTGGAACCACACCCAGATCCTCAGGTTATGGATAGAGTTTCTTCTTGGAACCATGTGAGTCTCATTTGGGAAAGACTGGAAATTTGGCAACCATAACAGAAAGAAGTTTTTTTTTAAAAATGCATAAAATAGCACAACCAGTCAATCTGAAGCACAGGATACCTCCATAAAAACTTTGCCAGGTAACCTGTTCGCTTCATAGCTTCACACCATGACTTAAAGGTGTTTTAATGACAGAAATCTATCAAGACAACATGTCCCTTTCACGACTGCACAGCAATGCAGCATCCACCAGAGTGGCAAGGCTTTAATAGTACTGTTTTAGCTTCAGCTTTGGAGTTTTAGAAGCTTTCCTGCCATGATTTATGTGGATTGCATCCTTCACACAAACACCTGGCAAAGATGTGAGGTTGAGGCTGTTTGGGGGTTTTAGGAACACTGCAAAAAGGGAACTAAATGTAAGTAAAATGTTCTTAAAATTAGTGTATTTGTCCTTGATTTGAGCAGATAAATAAGATAATCTGCCAATGGAATAATATTTTTTACTTAAAATAGGAATAACTCATCTCCATCATCTTATTTCAAGTGAATAGCTCTAATTATCTTATTTTAGGGGTCAAAATACTCATTCTATTGGCAGATCATCTTATTTATCTGCTCAAATCAAGGACAAATACACTAATTTAAAAAAATGTTTTACTAATTTTTTGTTCCCTTTTTGCAGTGAATAATGTCAATGTTGGCTTTAATCTCAAAGCTTTATTAATTCCATCCGATGATGTTCGGTAAATATCATACAAAAAACATTAAGGATTTATGGTAAATAGCTTTATTTTACGGTGGGACTGCACAATGGTCCAGTTGGTAGCAATGTCGCCTTGCAGCAAGACGTTCCTGGGTCTGAATCCCAATCTGGAGTCTTTCTACCCGAAGTCTGCATCATCTCCCCAAGCATGAGCAAGGAAACTCCGGGTGTCGGCCAATAACATGACTTGTTAGGTTAATTTGTCGTCACATTTTTACCGTAGGTGTATATTTGTCCAGGTTTGTCCAGAGTGCTTCTGTGTCACCCTGTGATGGACCAATCACTGTTGGAGGTGGGCAGCAGAGACCCGCCGAGGAGAAGTGATGATAGACAGTAGATGGATGGAGGTTTATTCTGTTTGTACAAAATTTCATTCAGAAATGTTGATTCCTCAAATGAAATCCCATTACCTTTATGTTCAATATGGGAATTGTTTGGTTTATTTTAAGAAGGCCCCTTATTATTTATTATTTATTATTTATTCTCATTTTAGTCTTGTGAGTATCTCTCTGTTATTGATTTTTATCACAGTCTGATTGTAATTAGTTAGTTCATATTTTTTCTTTTTTTTCCAGTGCAATTCTTTAGTTCATAATGTTACATAGCTGCAAATAAAGTTTAAAAGATGGTCAACTTGCTGCTCTTGTTGTTTCCCAACCGTTATTTATCATTGGCTGGGACCAACAGGCATTTGCCTTTGGGTCAGCGATCAGTTCCCACTGCCCGACTGAATTCAAACACGATAGTTTGACTGCGACTGAGGTCGGGTCGGCTTGGTTCCCCTCGTACACTTGAAGACTCCAGCCTTTCCCCGTCCCACACTAACAGATTTTTGTGCTGACTCGCCCAGACCACTGACCACAGCCAGCGCAGACTGACGCAGATCTTCCCCAACTGGGGATGGGAGACAAAATCCAGGGAATAATCGTGTAGCGTCTCCCCATCTTAAGAGCAACAAACAGCCCAGACGGGTTTGGTGTGAAACAAAAACGTAAATAGGCAGAAATGCAGCTCATGTCTGTTGTCCTGTGGTGGAGGATCTGCAGATCCTCTTCAATCCCTCAGGTACCTAAACAGAAAACACGGCATAATGACATGTTTCCAATACCAGGACCTTTTACTGTAGCTTTTGCAAGTCAACCTATAAAGGGCTGTGATCGAGTCTTTCAGGAGGATAACAGCAAGGATTCACCAGGCACCTTCTTCCAACCCCGTCCCAGTACCTGTTGTCATTAGAGTGTAAAAATGGCTGAAAGGAGAAACGGTAAAACAGACAAAACAGGTCAAAACTCTTATTATATTATATATTAAAAACGTTATATTAAAAACCCCTGTGATGGAGAAGCTAGGTCCCACCATGGAAATAGGACACGGCTGGATCAAAGTCTGTTTTTCGTGAAGTCCATGATTTTGTTTTCTCACCTTGTGGGCTAAAAGCAGACATTTGGATCAGGTACTTAGCTTTCAGGCCAACTGTGACCCCCACTGGGTATATTAACAAAATAAAATATGAATCTGCCGTGTTCATCAAACGTAACGATGCCATTATCTAGTCCATGCAGCTGTAACATTAAATCACTGCGTGCCGTTATGTGAGAGGACTAAGTAGGCAATTATTGTGTGCTTTACGCTGCATTGTAATAAAAGATGTTACAGTAACAACGTGTGCTTTTGACAAAGCCTTAAAGCCATCAAACCCTGGAACGTGGCCCAACTCTATTCAATCCTAAATCGGCTGCTGAATGCCAGGAGTGAAGAAATCAATCCCCAAATGATTAACCAGGATCAATAAAACCGGCTTCGTTTAAAAAGCTAAATCAGCAAAAGCCGGCTGTCAATACAGATGGCAGGAATGAGAAATGACTGTGAGACATCAAGGACAAAGAAGGTGACAGGTCTATGCATGGCTCTGAACCCGAGCCAACGCCGTTTCTCTGAAGCTACCGTACGTTGGTTTTGCGACTTCAGGCGACGGTGGAATGCGTCGAATAAACTCTAACTTGTCGGGCAGGATGGTTTTTGTTGTTTTTAATGCCCTCAAAGGTTAGAGTGGTTCGTTTTCAGACGCCAAAGAGCAACAGCATGTGCTGGGGGTGAATAAAAAGTTAAACAGCCTCTTTGTTTGTTTTCCAAATGTTTCTTAGATCTGTTTTTAAACGAGGAATATGTTCTGAAAATCATTTTAAACTAAATGAAGTCTTTATTCATGCATTAGATAATCTTTATTCAAGAACTTGCCTTTTTCCACCAAGGTGAAATTGTCAATTAAAAAAAATGACGGCTTTTTTTTAAAGGCTGACTCTAATTTAATCAGAGAAAGGAAGCCCTTCGCCGTCCATTTTGTGGTCCTTCCCCAGTGGTCGGGAGGAAAGACGACGTTAGCTAAAAAGCGAAGCTCTTGATTTAGTGCTCAGTCAAATTCAGATCTTTGGAAATAAGATCCTCAAGTCATCCCTAAAGCATTTTGTCTTGGTGTCATTATCCCTGCTAAACGAGTCGACAGCCATCAGGGAATAGTTTCCATGAAAGAGCGTACGTGGTCTGCAACAACGCTTACTGTGGGTGAAATGTGTCAGCGTAATGCTAGGATTCAGGGCTTTTCAGCAGAACTTTGCCCGAACCATTACAGGACCTCAACCGGCTCGCTTTCTTCCCGCAGTGCAACCTGCCGCCTGTTCACCAGGTAACAGGCGCACATACGCCTGGATATCCATGAGAGAGAAAAGGAAATGTGTTGCTCTGCGGGGCAGTTTTGATGCTCTAATCCCAAAGGTTGGTGCTACAATCAGCACAGAAGCTAACTTAAACAGGAACCGAATCTAACAGACACAAGAATACACCATTAGCAGAAATACTGAACAGAAACAAGGATCTAAGGATAAACAATACTAAAAGTGCAAAACATAAACAGGCTGCAGGATCCCCAGGTAGCTGCAGGAAGTAATAAAACCCCTGGGGATCCTGACATACCATGCCATCCCATACCATGCCTCCTTTGTCCCTAAAGCACTTCAAACTTCTGTACATATGCTAATGACATAACAAATTCAAGTCAACCTCTTAAATCTGTGCCAAAGGCTTCGGCAAATAAATATCTTTTAACATTGAAGAGAAGAGGCCGGGCTGGCAAGTAAGGGCATGGTGGACGTTGGGCAACTTTTGATAGCTGCCAGGAACATCCCCGAAGAGCCACAGGTTTGGAGATGTTCTGATCCAGTTGTTTATCCGTCCCAATCTGGGCCTTTGTCAGATTTGCTCAACCCCTTGTTTCCCAACCATTGAAAGGCACCTTGAAGAAGACACAATCCCTGCCATTCACTACGTTTGTCAGCGGTCATGATGTTACACTTGAGTTGGTGTGTTTGGTTTAGTTTTAGCCCTGTGGACAGAAAATGGAGATCCAGGAGAGAGAGACCATGTAAACTCCACACACACACACACAGGCCCCAGCTGGGATTCGAACCTGGGACTTTCTCTGTTTGAGGCAACAGCACCAACTGCTGCTCCTCTGTGCTTCCATATTCACACTTTGGTGAAAGCTAACACCTTAAAATATCAGAAATAAACCCTTAAGCCATTAGACCCATTACTCGTAGTTTTTTGAGTTGTGAAGGTCCTTTTTTTCCGGGTAAAGCTGGCCTCCTTACCTCGGAGAACCACGTCTGCCCACAACCGGCTAGCCTCATCCCCACCAGAAGGCCCCGGTTTCAGCTCCGTTCCGCAGGATGATTCTTCTAACATCCGCATCGTGTTACTCCTCACGCAGGACCACCCAGCACGTCTAATCTGGGATAACAGGCTTGTTGTCTGAGCAACGTCAAGGACAGGTGTGCTTTCTTAGCTTTGGCTTCGACTTGGACGTCCGCATCCCCTCACGCCGAGCTCGCACAGGCCTGGCTTCCTGCAAAGTTAATTAAGGCCACAGCTTGCATGGAGGCATATCATTAGCAGTAATTGCACACAGCATCTCACTGCCATGTGCTTCCCATTTTTTTCCCCCCCATCTTTGTTCCAGATTTAGGCTCTGCTGATCCATGAAGGAGCACCGCGCAGCTCCAAATAGGAAGATGTGGAGGGAAGGGGGGCGAGTGATGCAACTTTATTAGCCTACGCACATCTGTCTGCAGGAGGAACATGGGGAATGTGTTCCTGAGATGGATAAAATCCACATGTGGATGGGAGATGAAGCCCTGTGTCAACTCCAGGAAACTGGAGAGATTACCCCGAAGCGGAGCGTGTTTGTTGTGTAAGCGCGTGTAAAGGTGTGCTTGTTTCCATGTAAACACTGGGACTCCTGGTCCCTTCCTGCTTGGTCAGGACGCGCCGTACTGTTCGGCATGCAAACACGAGCAACCCATTTTTACTTGCTTTTTAATAGTTGTTGAGCAGTTTGCAGAGGAAGGAAATATTGATGAATACATAAAACAGACAAAAGCTTTTATCGGAGGGACTCTTGAGATAGCTACAGATTTCTGAAGCCGTGCAAATAAGCAGCTGTTTGCAGATTGAAAAATAGGTCGTATGGGAGAGCCAGATTCTGTGGGTCAGGTCCTAAAACTGGTGCTGGACTTCAAAGAAAGCAGCAGCCAGCTCCGTTTAATGAAGAAACTATAAATGAAAGGAGATTTAAATCTCTCCACACAGGATGAAGAACCCTGCACGGCTGTGGGTTACAGTAGGCTCGCGCTTCAGTGGGCCCATGCAGCGATACGTCATCACGGTGTGCTGCCATTAGGGATGGTTCACTTACCGACAAGGTACAGCGACTCTCAGCTGGTGGTGGTGTGAAGAAAAAAAATGAAAGCATTGCAAGTCTTTTCCAAACATTTTCCATGTTTTATGGGGCATTTACAGTACCCTGTACAATTTCTCATAAAAACCAAAAATGTAAAACATAAAACAGCGTAATGTCCTGGTAGTAAAAGGATTCAAACTCCTTAAATACTTTGCTGAAGTGCCTTTTACTTAAGTTGCATGATTCTGACTTCTTTGAGTGCATCAGCATCCCTCATCTTGACAATATTTCCCAACTCAGTGTGAGAACATCTTTTCTACAACCTGCTCCAGGAAACCCCCCCAGGCTTTTCTGTCAGATTTAGTTATGAAACCTGTCTAAGTCATTCCTGAATGTTAATGTTACTTTCAGGAAGTCCCTCTTCTGTTTGATTAGAATGAATGTGTCAACTCACTGGAAATGACCAAAATGAAAGTTTCCGCTTCATATTCAGACTCATATTCAGACTTTTTTTTTTCCTTTTTGGAACCATTCAAAGCTTCATCTGCGTTTTTCATGTCTAGCTGAAAAAAGTACCGTCAGGTTATGCTGCCTCCACTGTTTCATAGTGGTTTACGGTCAGAGGTGGGTAGAGTGGCCAAAGATTGTACTCAAGTAAGAGTAGCACAAATCTTTACTCAAGCAAAAAGGTAGTCAGCCAAGTAATTACTCAAGTAAGAGTAAAAAGGTATTCAGTAAGGCGGCCAGTCAAGTACTGAGTAACTAATCATAACAGCTCCTCATTTAATATTTAAAAAGTATGTAATCGGACAGACAAAAATATATAAGGTTATGTGCAAATTCTGGTATATTAAACACAAAATGAAAAATAACATGTTTACAAAATAACAAATTCAAGGCAGAAGAAACACTTTTCTAAATATTTTTTCCAACATCAATCTTGAAAACAGTAAATGTACATACAGTACGTCAGAACAGAGCAATTTACTTCCAGTGACAATATCTACTGTTTACTGTACGTTAATTTGTCCTCCAAATGGCTCAATGAGCTCAGCAGATAGAAAATAACATTAAAATAACAAAGTTTGTGTACAAATAGGAAGTCTCACTTTAACATAAACTCTAGGTTTTTGTCTCTCTGGTGCATTTTTTGGTTAAAACAAGTCTTTTCTTTATTCATGAAGTTACTCACAGCAGGTAGAGTAGCCAGAAATTTTACTCTAAGAGTAGCGATACTTGAGTAACAATATGACTCAAACAAAAGTAAAGAGTACAGTGCAGTAGAACTACTCCTAAAAGTACATTTTGTTCAAAAATTAACTCAAGTAAATGTAACTGAGTAAATGTATCTAGTTTATGGTGCTCTTTGGTTAATGTTCAGAGACGTCTTTTTGTACCTTTTGGAAGAATGGCCTAGTTCAAGTTTGGTTTCATTAGACCACGGCACAGTCTGTCAGGTTTTAACCAGAATTGGAAGCTTTCTTTGGAAGATAATAGCTGTTTTTCAAGGTAATCCCTTATTTCAGAGACATTACTTATAGAGGACATTCTCACATGTACATAAGCTGTTAATGTTTAATTGGTTCATTGTGAGCTATTACCTTGACTTTGTAAAGCCACAGCAGTTTTAAACAATTAGCGTACAGAAGTGGTGGATCACACCCTTATGGTATAAAGAAACGAGATGTTTATAAGTCTGGTTGAGTCCAGCTGCTTCCCTGTGTGTAGCCTTCCTAAGGTTACTGGTGGATAAGAAACTGCTATCGCTGGTCTTTTAAAACCAGACAAAAAAAACCAAAATCTAACAAATGGCGTGAACTGATAGAAAACGGTCCAAAGAGGCCAGCTACATGGATTACAGGTGGTAGACGAGACAGTGTTGACCTTTAAAACTCAAACTGGTCTATTTCTAGAGCATTCATTATGCCACCCACTATTATTCAGGGCTCGCTTTGTTGAATCAGCCAGTTTACTTTGGGCCGCGGTCCTCGGGAAACAGAGCAGGCAGTTGTGAAATGTTGGGCGGTGGAGTGGACCGGGTCAGATGTGTGAAACAGGAGCAGCCGTGAGGTGGGGTTTGTGGGGGAAGGGTGAACAACAGCTGAAATGATCCGGCCAGGACATCTCCAGGCACGGGTCAGTTCACTTTGACCAAGCTATTCGCTGCGCTGCACACACTGCTTATGCAACAGACACACTTAACCAGTTCTATTTAAGGCACGGAGGCAACAAATCAACACGTCTGACATCGGCTCAGCTCTGCGGATGGGTTGAGGGGTGTTGGTGTAAGGGAGAAACAGACAATATGGAGGACTTTATGTTTCTCTGACCCATCATTACCCGTTGTCCTGCTAAAAGTAATACTTTCGACTGTTTAGAAATCTTTTATTTCTACTTCGGAAATAGAAAAGAGCCAATGCAGCAGCTCTTGTTTTAGCAGACAAAATCTGATGATCCGAAACCCCAGCAACAAATGACAAAAAAAACCTCTCAAAGCAAGCAATTTATAAAAAGGTTGCTTAGCTGCAGTTTTGTTGTTAAACAATTTAAGTTTCAACCAATTGAAAAAAAGAAATACAGCACTATAGCCTGTAGCACCAAAATGTTTAAAAACTAGTCAAAGCACAAAAAGGCTCTGGGAACCATTTGAAGAACCATTTGAAGAAAATTTTATTAAACCACTACTAGCTTCCTAACTAAATTAAATGATCCTTGGAAGAAAAGCGATTGTATAAGTAAAGCAGTAGGAAGGAAAGCAGCATTTACAAAAAAAAAAACAAAAAACAGCCTTGTTTAAGCTAGCAGCTATTTAAGATAGCAGTTCTTACATGGCTTAGCTAGTACAATTACATTTTCTTAGAATATTTGCAACAAATATGTTTCTCACTTATGTAATAAGGTCATACAAATAATATAATTTTCTTAGCATGTTCATGCTGATGGAAACAAGTTTGTTTTAGCGCTAACGGCTGGTCAGAGAGAGGCTAAGACCCGAGTGGGCTTCAGCCATCATAAAGCTAATGCCCAGACGTTTCTAGGTAATCAGTCAGCCTGTGGTTCGGCTGAGATGTTCATGCATTGTTGGTTCTGGTGTCTCATCTTCCCCCATGACATTACTTCATAGCTCTCTCTGCATGGTTCTGGTCTGGCCAGTTTGCTGGCTTATCGACCACAGTGTGATACTGTGGTCACTAAAGTAGGCATTGGTGCTTTTGGCAGTGTGGACAGGTACCAACTAGCCCTGCTGGAAAGTGAAATCAGCATGTCAGCAGCATGAAGGGCTCCAAAATGTCCTGCTATATGGCGTCTCTGACTTTAGACCTGATAAAACACAGAAGACCAACAGCAGCAGATGACATGGCACCTAAAAATAATCCCTGTGAAACCCACGCCCTAGATTCATTGCTTCTCCGCATCTCCTAACTCTGGGATCTTAATTTTCACATTAAATGCAATCTGAAAAGAGAACTTTTGGACCATTGAGCAACAGTCCAGTTCTTATTTTCCTTTGTACAGTTAAAGATACTGCTGACGTTTTCTTTGGTTCAGAAGTAGCTCGACACCAAATATGAAATTTGTAGCCCGTGTCCTGGAGTCACTGTCAGCTCTGGAAGCATCGAATTTAGCTGCTTGAACAACTTTTTCAACCAAACTTTTTCCTCCCATTAAAATGTCCATAATTAGGTTTGGATACAGCAAATGTAAACACCCAGCTTGTGTAGCGATGACCTTTCTTGGTGGAGGGTTGTCTACTGGACAACCGTCAAGCTAGCTGCTTGTACTCCTCTCTATATTCATGCAGAGCAGTAGTGTCCAAATTTTCTCCCGCAGAAGGAGATGTCAAGTCGAAAGTACAAGTTTTTTCTTCTTTTTTTTTTACTACTCAACCACAAACTATTTTCAAAGCATTCAGCATTTTAACACTTAATTTGGTCGGATCTTTTATAGCTAAAGGATGTGTAAATGTGTTCAAAGTATACGGCACATTTGCCTCATTAAAATAGGCGTGTGGTTTGCAAATTTGTGCGGCCTGAACTGGAAAAAGACATCGTCAGCAATATGTGTTAAAGTCACAGGATAGATGTGGTCCATCTACCATAAAATCTAATGTAATGCAAAAAGTGACTTCAGTAAAACATTTGTTTGTTTTGCACCTAAAACATTTTAATATGCCAGGCAAAATTTTGGCCTAATTATGGGGTGGGGGTGTCTGCAACAACCACCTGTGCTTGGGGGCCTCACTCTTTAATTTCTGTCAGGGGAAACCACACAAAATCAGTCCGGGGGCCACAAATGGTCCCCCAGGCAGCACTTTGAAGACCTTTGGTGTCGACCATAAAGCATCGGTTTCAGGTAATATTCTAATTTCCTAAAATAAAATTCAAATCAAAAAAATAAAGCTGAATTTTGGGATTAGATTTTTCATAATCATCTAAATTAAAACATTGTAACGCATCAGTTTCTCTTTTAGAACTAAACTGAGACCATTAACCATTCTGATATTTCAACTTGAATTCAGAAACATCTTAAAGGAAAAGGAATGTTTTCCATGACAGAAACCCTTCTGATAGGCAAGAATTACACACGACTACATAAATATTGCTTGTATATTTTATTTTATGTACAGTACATGTAAAAAAACAAAACAAAAACAACATTGACTGACGTGGGCAGCGGTGGACTGCCACGTCTCATCCATGGGAAGATCCTGACGACAGTCTCCCCTCTCAGGCGCGCACCTTTGCACCGATCTGGCTGCTGACGCCTTCACAACAAAGATCAAAACAGGAAGAAGGGAGCAGCTCCTCTTAAAAAAAAATAAGATAAAATGAGATAATTATTCTGTCCCCTAATCTGAGCCTGCTTTTCCGGTTCTGGGCTGGAAGAAAGGAGCCGAGCTGGTTGGCTGAGTGTGCCTGTGCAATCTTCGGTTGAGCTTTAAATACTGACCAGCTGTTTTCCTTCAGGTGGGAACTTTCTAAAAAGAGGAAAAGCAGAGAGCTGAGCTGCGGAAAAGTTTACCTATGCTACCCTAGACCTTCTGGTGAAAGGACAAATTTCTGGAGCATGTGCAGCAGCAGTGGGAAGATCTCTATGAGGAAAAAAGAGAGGGGAAAAAAAAAACTTGAAAGACAACTAAAGATGAGACAACAGCAGCTGAATTCACAGTATTCTTACAGCATGGAATTATTTTTAATTATTTTAACTCGTAAAGCTTTAACTGATGATGCATGGTGATGAGGTGGGGGTGTGGGGGGGGTTCACCAAGTCTCCAGTGGAAATGTCAGGAGGATTCGTTTTAGTCGCGTCGCGAAACCAGGAACACAGTGTTTAAAAAAAAAAAAAAGGGGGAAAAAATGAGCATTGTCTGGTTTCCCCATGGATCAAACTTTAAAATAATCTCTAAAATAAAAAAAAAGGATTCTAGTTTTGTATCTCCAAGGCCATAGATCGTCAACCACAAAGACTTCTGAACTCCTCTGCTGCCTATCGAGGCTGTCGCTCTCAATAGTGTTTCAGACAGTGTGCTAACAGCAGGCCACCAAGGTACAGATAAAGTGCTTTTTTTTTGTCCTCCTTAAAATGCGTCACTTTAAATAATTAAATGTAGAAATGCGTTTCAGGATATCGGGACAGTCGGAGGAGGGGTAGAGTTGTCTGAAATGAAATGAGAAACAGACGCGGCGTGACTCTGGATGCGGCCGCCGCCGCCGTCTCCAGATGGAGCGTTCACATTTTCTAAAGCGGAGAGGCTTCAGAGTAAGACTTTCAGACGTGGCAGAGAGGGCTGGACAGGTCAGACCTTCGCAGTGACAGCAGCAAACTAGAGGGATTTCCCAAAAAAAAAAAAAAAAAAAAACACGATCGGGGAGAATAAATACATTTGGGTCCATGTAGTGTTGTTATCAGGCTCTATAGAAATATGATTAACCTAGAAAATAACAAAAAGTTCAGAGTTCAAAGAGGACCACAAGAGCCTGAGCCTTTTATTCTTTTTTTTTTTTGCTCCCTTATCCAGTCTCCACAATAACAATCCATCTTCCACCAGCCTTGTGAAAAACAATAAGAAAAAAAAAATTATAAATATTAGCCGTGGACACGGCGCATACTCCCCTCCTGGGCCGTGGCGACGGAGTCTGGGAGTCCAGAAAAACCTCGGAGACGTCTGTTTGGTCCTCAGCCTCTGCACAGCAGGAAAGAGAGAAATACAAATGAAAATCTGAAAAGTGTGGCATGCATTTGAATTCATCCCAGCTACAAGCCATTTTGCAGCTTCTTTAAGGTTTCCTTCAGACCGCCCTGCGTTTAGCTGCGTCCGTCTGACCCGCCTGCTCCGTTCTTTGGTCTCAGCGATGCCGATGTTCTCTAACCATCTCTACCAAACCGCTTTAAATTATTCACAGAACAGCTGGATTCATACTGACAGCAAATTAGATCCAGATGGAGCCCCCCCCCCCCCCCCCCAGTCTACTAAACAGGGGCTTCTGAAGGCAACTGGTTGCCCTGGATTTTGTCCAGGTGCATCAGAGGGAAGGCAGTTGGATGATATGTTGGCCTGCGACGTAAAGCTCAGTGGAACATTTAGAAGTTTGTGGTTATAACGGGACAAAAGTAAGAGGATCAAGAAGTAGTTCAGAGGGTGTGAATTTGGTTGCAAAAAGGACAAAGAGCGGAGTCAATGCTTCACGAAATGGTTGCTGGAGTTGAAGATGCGCCGTTTCAGCCTGGTTGAACTGCAGAAACATGTGCTTTCAGTTATGCCTCAAAACGACTTTGTCATGTGGCTATTCTGAGCGCCTTGCTCTGGTTTCTGGGGGGGGCACCGAGGAAACCCGACTACTGCGCCAGTGTTGGAGTTGGAGACCAAACACTCAAACGTGAAATCCTGTCGCATTTCCAGAGAGAGGCCTGCGTTTTCCAGCCCTTTCGTTTTGCTCTGGGTGGCTGTGAGAATAAACACATAGGGAGTAAAGACCAAGTCGCTTTTTCCAGTCATCATAAAAGAAGCAGCTTTTTTTTTTTTTTTTTGCCCACTCGGCCACATAAAGGTCCGAAGCAGCTGGAAAGCAGCTGACGTGCACTTCCGAGCTCCTCGAGTGTTAAAAATATGACGGCGGACCGCCGTGCAACATTTTATACCCTTGAACTTCTTCCCATTTTGTCACGTTACAGTCAAGCTGCAATCTAAACTGGGGTTTAATGTGAAAGACCAACACGGTCTAATCCGAGAATAAATCCAGCTGTTCTGTGAAGGTCTGAGGTCTGCTGGAGAACATTAGAGAACAAACACAGAGACTCGAATCCAGGGATGATGGTCCAGATGCCGTTTAAAGTTAATAAATAATAATAATAATAATAATAATCATCTTTATTATCATTGCAACAAACTTTCCAATGAAATTGGTTCTCAGCATATAACCCATCCTCTTGGGGAGCAGCGGGCTGCTACTGAGCGCCATCCGGGAGCGATCTGGGGTTAAGGGTCTTGCTCAGGGACCCAGAGTGGCTAAAGGTTAGGTTATTTAAAAATATATGTATAAATAAAAACAATGCTAAGAGCTTGAATTTCGATCTGAGGCGACCAAAATTCATCTTACTAACACTCTAGCAGCACATTCACCCTGCACACACCATGGCAGCTTGGTTTAGCTTAAAGCATCGTGTCTTAGAATGGCCTAGTCAAAGTCCAGACCTGAAGGCTGAGCTACTGTTCCCAGGAGCTTTCCACCAATCAGACTACGCTACGCTGAGAACAATTAGCAGGAAAACAAACATCTTGTTTTTTTTAGATGTGTGAAAGGTCGCTCTGCCAGGTGCTATGGACCAATGCACGACGCACTTTTCAGATTTCTATTTGTGAATTTTAGATTGTTACCATTTTACTCATTAGCCGTTTGTTTTTGGACACCAGAGGTTGGATTTAAATAATCTAAGCACTGCAACCCGTACAACTCATCTCCATCATCCTACTTCAAGTCTATTACATCTAATTGTCTTATTTTAGGGGTAAAGATTGGCAGATCATCTTATTTACCTGCTCAAATCAGGGACAAATACACTCATTTCAAGAAAATTTTAACTTACTTTCAGTTCCCTTATGTTGTCAAGACTAATTTTCATTAACATTTTTTTTGCAGTGGTCAAGACATTCAGGTACAAAATGTTTAAGGTGAACGTGTAGTTGTCTGCGTTCTTTATCTTCGTGACGCTCTAATCATGGTTCACAGCTTTATCCTTCACCAAATACAGTTTCTTTTAAGTGTAACGGTGTTTTTTTTTTTTTTTTTTTTTTTTTATGAA
This sequence comes from Fundulus diaphanus, assembly GCA_037039145.1. Lineage (NCBI taxonomy): Eukaryota > Metazoa > Chordata > Actinopteri > Cyprinodontiformes > Fundulidae > Fundulus > Fundulus diaphanus. The sequence goes on along the minus strand of CM073121.1, from coordinate 47,545,637 downwards.
AAGGCTCACAATTTTATTACTTTCCTTAAAAGACCATAATGGGCGAAAAGCAGCCGCACAGAAATGGCTCCTTCCTGATTTAAGACCAGCGTTTTATTTGTGGTTCCCCCCCTCCATCCATATAATAATAATAATAATAATAAAAAAAGCTTCTATTCACAACTTTCTTTATCCACAGTTACCTACAGTAGATTTAGGCTACGTTCACACTGCAGGTCTTGATACTCAATTCCGATTTTTTTGCTGAAATTGGATCTTTTTTGAAGTGGCCGTTCAAACTACTGATAAATGCGACCGCCATCAGACTTCTGTTCAGGACCGAAAATCGACCCGTGTGAAGGAGACGTCAGAGCAGCGCGTTGTTTACAGAAGAACTGGTGAATGTAAATGTTTCTATCAGTGTTCAATAAAGTTGTTTAAAACAAACAACAACAAAAAAAAAAAAAAAAAAAAAACGCAGATACCGGCTGCCGTCTCTCATCAGAAAGCTGTTGAGCAGCAGGAGGCGACAATAATAAGACCACATCGTAGCAAAACAACATAAGGTAAGAAGAAAGCAGCACGGCTATTAACGACGGTCATTTATGGAGCGCTAACCGCTACTACTGTGTGTGGATGTGTAGTAGGAGCAAGGAGAGCGAAGTGAAGGACGGATAAAATGATCGCTCAGACTGCGGACTAGGGCTGAGTATCATCTAGGAAGAGTCGATTCGATACGATTCTCCATATATCTCACTTTGATTTGACTCCAATATCCATATTTATTACTTTCAAATTAATGCTCAAAGTCATTCAATCACCAAAACCAGCCAAATATTATATTTATGTTACATTTATTGAACACTGATATATTAATAGGAAAATAAAGTGCATTTGGTTCAATGCATTTAACGTATCACAAACCATAAATGTGCCCAAACGTCTGATTTTAGGGACAAAGGCGCTTCTAAAATCCCGGCGGCCGTTCCGCAAATTCGTCTCACTTGCCCTTCCTCACTGTCAACAGTAATGACGCGCTGTGATACCGCCTCCTAGGGGTTGGGAGGTATATCGATACTGAAAGCCAGAAAAATTTATATTAAATCGTTTTTTAAAACATCGATATTAATCTTTGTATCGTTTTTAATGCACAGAAAAGATCGGAATTGGGGCCGTTCACACTACTGTGAAAAAGACAGACGTGGCTCGCATTTACGTGTAGCGTAAACGCAGCCTAAACGATAAAATCAAATCCAGTGCGTTTTAGGCCTGAATACTTCCTGTAGGATTAAGTGCAACAAATATCAACTGTAAATATAGTCCTGGAAACGAAGGAACTACAGGATTATTCCCACTTCTGAATCACAGCATACGACCCAACATCTGATTTGTCCTAAACCCATCAGATAACCTCTGCTGATGTGTTTGCAGCCTGAAAAGTGTCATTTTCCTATTTCTATTTAATGAGCGGGAAAAAATAAAACAAAGTCTTTGGCCTGCTGATCACCAGTCAGAGTCGATCGAGTGAATATCGTCTTGTTGCTTCTTTTGGACCATGGTTACATTTTATTGATGAATTCCTCGACCAGGTCTCATTTATTAGACGGCTCTGACTCACAGCTGGAGGCAGATATCTCGGCCCACCGCTGCACTTTGTTTCCTTCAGTTAGCTGCTGATTGCCGTCTCTGTGCCGTTTTCATTGTTACATTTTTCTCTCTCAATCCATCTCTTGGTTTATTGCCTCTGTATTTGTCACCATTTACAGTCTGTGATACCCCCCCCCCCCCTTTGTTCCCTCGGTCCGCTCAGAGTTAGCCTTTAACCCGCAGTCACCTTCAACGGGAGCTGAAACGCTCAGATCAACTTGCTTTGGGTGATTTTTATTGCTCGTTTCAAAATAAATGAATCTTGCTTAAGTGTCAAAAAGCTCTTGCTCTGAAGTTTTGTTATTTTCGCTAATTATTTTGCATTTGAAACATTGTGCTGTTGTATTTTAGTAAGCTTTGTACTGTTCTGGATGAGTTTGTAAAAAATGTTTGTCTCAATGAGACTCCCTGTATTAAGAAAGCTTTGATAATAATAATAATAATAATAATAATAATAATAATAATAAGTTGCTGCATCACTAGCTTTGTTGATACCTTGTTGATCATCGTTACTTTTTTGGACGTACCCAACTCATTTTACAGAGTTTTAAACTGATGTGATCTTTGTTCATTAAGCAATAATGAATTGTTCAGACTCAGGCTGTTTGTGAAGACTAAATGTTGTTAGATATGAAAAAATAAATGAATAAAAAAAATCCATCCAGGTAACAAACAGATCCTTCAAATGTTAAAACTCTGCATGCATTAGTACGAGACCCTCACCGTATGGTACATTACCTTCCATTAATTTATCACAGTGGCAATATTTACGATTCATTTTATTAAAAAGAAAAAACTGGAAACGCAACAATCATTCCTAACACTACATAAATAAAAAAAAGTTTCTCACTACAATCATGAAAAAATGACTCAAAACAAGTTAGCTTACCTCCACATCAAAATTAAAATGACGGCATTTAGAATAAACACCCAGAAAATGTAGTATTCTGTCTGAATATTGAACCTTTTTGCCGTTCTAAACCCTTTAGTGACGCTGGGAGTATAAAAGCTGGTTTTAGCTTCTATAAATGCTAGCTGCCTGGCAGGGCCCAGCAATGACTAACCTCTGTAGCCCACAGTTAAAGAAAACTCCTGTAACTTGGGTCATTTTCTGCCATCTCAATAAATAAAGGACCGTTATCTGTAGACGCAGTGGGATTGATATGGAGCCTGTAGGGCTGGGCGACACGGATCAAAAATAACCGATATTTTACGGCTGAATGCCGATACGATATTTATCGAGATACGATTTTTCTTTTCATAAATTACAGAAAGGCATCTCTGAGTCAAAGCTTCATGCCAAATGTTTCACAGGCACATTTTTTAAACAAACAGCTGTAGATGAATGAGAAAACATAAAAGTATAATTATAATGCAACACACCATCTCGATTTAGACAATATCTCTTCAAAAAAAAATCTCGATATTGTTAAAAATCGACATATCGCCCGGCCGTTAACCTCCTCAGACTTTCTTTCCACGCTTACGGACTGACCTACGTGTCGCAGTGGGAAAGCAGTGACGTGATCTCCGGCCCCATGTGACCCACGGCCTTGGCCGCCTCCAGGATGGCTCTCCGGTACATCCCTTTCTTTTTGCGGTTGAAGCGGGACCTGAAGAGCTCCCTGAAGGGCGACAGCTTGGCCACGGACAGCTGGGAGGTGGTGGGCGAGCCGAACCACGCCACCTTGGCCTGGGGCCACTGCGCCTCGCAGCCGTCGGACTCCTGCTTCCGCGTGCCGCTGATGCTGAGCACGCGGGCCGGCCACCAGGGGAAGCCGTGGATCTTCCCCCACACGACGTCCCCCACCGCCACGGCGTGGCCCTCCTCCGTCACGCACTTCGTCATGCTGCGGGTGTGGAGGCGCACCGTGAGCGGCGGCACCGTCTTGCAGTCCCGCGGCGTGGCGGACGACGAGGTGACGGACAGGTCCTCGCCCGGCGCCAGGTCGCACATCTCCGGCGAGGTCCCTTCGGAGCTGAACGACTTGGACTCGTCCAGGCTGTCGCTGCTGCACACCGACAGGCTGGAGGAATCCGCCTTCCGCTTGCGGAAGTTGATCAGGAGGGTGAGGTCGCTGTGGCCGCGATCCGCCTCCTCTCCAGAACTTCCTGACCACAACTCCAGCGAGTTCTTCCCCTCGCCAGAGTCCTCGGAGTGGGGGATGCACGATCCGGGCCCCCTGGGGCTCCGTCTCCTGCTGCCGCCGACCAACTCCGCCTCGTACTCCATCATGGTCTCCTCTCCCTGGCTCTGCGGGGGTCTCAACCGGATCTTCTGACAGGACGAGCCTTGGTTAACCGTGGCGAAGGGCCGGGTTAGTTTCAGTTTTGGAATAGACACGGTGAGGCCGGACCGGGTGGCGTCCAAGATGTGCCGCTGCTCCTTGGCGGCGTCCACGGACCTCTTGCCGTTTCCCGCCACGCCGTTCTGCACCAGCTGCTTTGGGCAGAAGGGCTTGATTGAGCCGTGAACTCGGGACGGGATCTTCATGACCTCTCCCTTCCCCTGCGGAGTGCTGTAGGAGATCTTGATGACGGGACTGTGAGGGATGACGTCGCTCGTGGCGCATTTCTCCACGGTCTCGCCCCGCTTGTCCTTCCTGAAGCGCTTGGCGTCGAGGCCGGGGCCGTTCTCTCGTCTTTTGGCGTCCTTCGCGGCGACGAGGTCCTCCTTTCTTGACAGCTTACCCGGGCCGTCCTTATAATCCCCATCGTCGTCGCTCTGCAGAGTATTTTCCTTCCTAGAAGTCTTAGTGTTGCTGATGCCGTCTTTGCTGTCCTCGTCACTGTTAAGCGTGTTTTTGCACTTCTCGCACAGCACCTGCCGCGGCCGCAGGCGGATGGTGCTGATGGTCATCCGGCCGGGCTCTCGCGACCGCCTCTTCTTTCGCTTCATTGGTCGCGGAGGGGGCTGCGGTACCCACTGGCTGTAGGTGTGGCGCACCCATAGGGGCTGGGGGAACGGGGCTCCTTCAAAATAAGGAGGAAAAGGAGTCTGCCCAGCCGGCACGGGGGTGGGCACGGGGCAGGGCGCGGGTTCGGCGGGCTCGCTGCTTTCAGGGAGCGAGTTTTCATCCTTTGGTCTGGGTGGGGCCTGGCCGGGGGACACGGGCTCCTCGTTCAGCAGCTCCGGGAGTTCACAGGCTGGCTTGGTGACGGGGCAGTTCTCGTGTTTGGCCGTAAAGTCCGGCAGACAGAAGAGCCCGGTCCTACGAGTCAGGACAAAGAACAGACAGTTACTCTTGCGTCTAACATCAATTCAATTCAACTTTTTTTTTATAGCACCAATTCATGATACATGTCATCTCAAGGCACTTTACAAAGTCAAATTCAACCAGATTATACAGATTGCTCAAAAGTTTCCTCTCTAAGGAAACCCAGCAGGTTGCATCAAGTCTCTCCAAGCAGCATTCACTCCTTCTGAAAGAGCGTAGAGCCACAGTGGACAGTCGTCTGCATTGCTGATGGCTTTGCAGCAATCCCTCATACTGAGCATGCATGAAGCGACAGTGGAGAGGAAAACTCCCCTTTAACAGGGAGGAAAACCTCCAGCAGAACCAGAACCAGGCTCTGTGTGAACGGTCATCTGCCTCGACCCACTGGGGGTTAGAGAAGATCCACATCCACACATTTAGGTAGGATTGTTAAAGATGCATTAAAAACAATACAACAAGCACCATGGGTAATTGGTGATTTAACGAACAGCACTATGAATCCTCTTTTTTTACTGAAAAGTGCTGCAGAAATAAACTTGCCTTGCCTCAATCTCCGCGTTGTGACGTCAAAATATTTTGCATCATCGTCGTGCTGAAACGTCTGACAAAAGCCAGCAGATTTTATACAAATATAGTGATATATCTAATATTTTGTGGCGCCACAGACTTTTAAAGAGCATCACCAATCCTCTTCCATCCCTAAAACTGGCCACGAGGTTCTTCGTTTCATGCCAGAAACACCTGGACTGTTGTCAGAAAGCTCTTTAGTCTCGTCTGACGGAAGCAAAGCTGAATTCAATTAATTTTATTTCTATAGCACCTTATCGCCTTATTTTTAAGACAAACCGATCCAATTTAAAAATAAAAATCCATCAACAGGTCAACATAATCATACAGATTCAAACTTAGTTACCAACTTGGGCAGTAGCTATTAACCAGTTCAGTGAAATTCAATACAGATTAGCAGCTGGTGAAAAGATATCCATCTAAAGAGACCGAAGCCATCACGTGTTTCCATGTTATAAATTTAGCCATTGGATTGAAAAGTAATTGGACAAAAAAAAAAAAAAAAAAAAAAGATAATCGTACCGTTTATATGGGCACAGAATCAATTAATACGATCATGGTGTGCGTTTATATACATCTGGCTTTATTCAGAAAAGAATCACTCTCCACAGTGATCAAATTCCCCCAAAAAACAAAAACCACAGAAGAAGAAGTACTTCCGTCTTTGCTGAACAACAAAAAAATAAAACAAAGCAGTGGTGTACGAGTTTATTTTCCGAGCACCCAGACATGACTTGCACCAGGTTCTAATTATGGTTTAGTTGTTACTAAATAACCATTTTGAGCCGTTTTAATGTTTCGAACAGAAAGGTTTTATCGGGAGCCTCGACGGTTTTGCTTCCCGACGTATTTCCGCCACTCGCCAACGTGGAAATACGTCACGTTTAGGTCAGGCGCACATGTGCACTCGGGTCAGTTTGCCACATTCAGAAAAACTTTAACCTGACCAGCGCTTACATGGACGTTGATCGGATTATGAACCGGCATAAACCACCACTCTCCTTCGGATTACAATTTCATTCCGATTGATCTTAATCCGATCACAATATTCAAGACTGGCGTGTTTACATGACTTTTTTCCCCCCTTACGATGGGCGGTTTATTCCGATTACTTTTTACGTCAGGCACACTTGTGAATTACCTTTGTGAATGTAAACGTAGCTAATAGGGCTGGACGATATAGGAAAAAAAGCATATTGATAAAATAGAAATCATATTAATCGATATTGATAATTAACATATTCAAAACATATATTTTAAGTGCAGTCCTGGTCATTTTATGCTGTTGCTTAGCGACCTATTTTTAGATACAGAACACACAAACTCTAAATTCAAACTCAACCTTTTATTCAACCAACTTTTTACCAAAACGGCAAGTATTTAAAAAATTAAAAAGAACACGTGCTCTCTGAAGGGGGCGGAGCTTGGTGACGGAGTGTTTCCTGGGTCTGAGTTGTGATTGGTTGGGAGGATGTAATGACTAAAATTAACCTACATGATAGGCTAGAATCTTTTTTTTTTTTTTTTTCTCATAGGCTAGAATCTAAAAGGAAGGAAAACTGTTATTCTATTGAACTTTTTATTGACCTTTTATCATCTATATATATGTCTATCGATCGATATATATTGTTATTGTTATTATTGTCCAGCCCTAGTGGCTATTGACTCTACAGCTACTCATCTTCCTGAGTAAGCGTGTCGCAGCGTACTGCTGTGAACCCAGTTCACATCTGCGTTGATCTGACAGAAAAAGCTTTTTCTGTGCAATGGTCCCTAACAACCAGTTGGCATGTAGTCATCATCTAATGGCTGCTAGAGAGACTTGCTGACCGCCAACACGGCCAATCTTTGGAACAACCCCCTGTCAGCAGTGAGCTACGGAGACATTTTGTTTTCCCTCCCCTACCATCCCGCTCGCCGTCCGTGGCGGCGAGATCATCTTGTTCTCGTTTGTCCCAGTGGTGACCGCTTCCTTATGTATGAAGATTAACTCACATCTGCCTTGCTGGAATTGCTCGTTCTCTTCTTGTTCGACTTTGAAGTGTGGCTAAGAAGGGCCCTGGTCATGTCACACACACACACACACACACACACACACACACACACCTCAGGGAAAACTACAAGTTTATCCACACTGACCGATTAAAGGTTGGATTTTTGCTTTTGCCGTCAGTAATGTTTATTGTATAAAGAAAAAATTAGGAGAGCCAACAGGTCTACCAGTGATTTTGTCATAAAGATTTCATTCTTTATCAGGGGTGCCATTAAGTGTGAACATGCACGTGCGGAGATGTTGAAATATTTCCAGAGGGGGGAAAAAGGTAAAGAAATGTTAACTCTTGTGTTTCCCTGCGTCTGAAGATGCGCCCCCCCCCCAGTCACCTGCACTCTGAAAGTTCTTACAGAGCAGGGGGGGTTGGGTTCTGCTGCGCCAGCCGTGCAGCAATCTGCCTGGGGCTACAGCGGCCGCGGCTTTCCTCTGGACGACTTTGCCCCGTCTTCCTTCACATCCGGGGGGGAATCAATAAACTCTAACGAAGGCCGAACGCCGGAGAAGTCACTGAGAGGTGGCTGGCAGGCAAAAAGCAACATGGCTGAGCTGCTGTAGTCAGGAGACAGCAAACAAAGAGTCTACAGGATGCCCAGGCCACCACCACCCTCCCCTCCTCGCCTTTCCCAACATCTGACTGAACAAAAACAATCCCATGAATCACTCGGGATTCAGAGATGCAATCAGGAGATTTCAGTTCTTGTTTCCTCCCTGCATCCGTGTCTACCCAGGGCTCCCGCGCGGTGAGATTATTAATTAGTGCGCGCTAGGGGAGCCCATTTCTGACCCCGGGAGAGACGTGAGCTGGCAGGGCTCTGAATTACAGTCTCGTGGCGATGTTTGTTTCCTCTCAAACCTTTCCCGTGTGTGCCCCCAGAGCTGCCAAACATTAGCCTCCGCTGCGACCGTCCACAACGGTGCCCGTTCCCTGCTACTCAGGGAACAGGCCGTGCCTGTTAAACACGGCGCGAGGACGCACAGTACGATGATAAGCAGTGATTCCCTAAAGCCGCAGACACTGTCGCGTTCGGTGAAACTAGATAGCAGAGATTAGTTTGATGCACACACACACACACACACACACACACACAGGGATATTTATAAAAAGCAAGAGGGGTGGAGGGGGGAAACAATGAGAGGAAATGATTTTCTCTCAGCTTGAAAGGAAGGAGTCAAATTTGGTCTTTGACAAGGCCTGAAAGGAGGAAAAAAAAGGTCTATTTTAGGTTATTTCAAGGCCTTCTTTTCCCCTCCTTTGGGTTCAGTTGTTGTCAGAGCAGCTTGAGCTGTTGCATAAAGAAGGGCCAAAGCTGGTCAGATTTTGATACGACGAGGCTATAAATAGTGTAAGTCCGTGGCGTTTAAAAGGTGCGCAACACAGAGCTGACAGCTTTGATAAACAGAGAGGGGGGGAGTAAATAATAAAAAAGGCATAAGTGATGGCAAAATATTCTTGATCCTTCGTTTTTTTTTTTCACCCCCTCATAATTGAGCAGGATTGCGCTTATTGGTGACAGACAGGGGCCTCCGATGCCCAACAGAACCAGCCTGGGGTCACAGGTTATCAGAGCCTGGCTAAAGTCAAACAGGAGAGACGATTCATCAGAGGCAACTTTTGTAATTTTCCACGCTTGCTGTGAACTCCATGTCTGTGGCTGTAACAGGGCTGCATCTCAAATCAACACCAACATTAAAGATTGTTCTTTAAAAAAAAAAAAAAAAGCTAATTTTTTATTTATTTATTAACCCCGTTCGTGTGCACGAACACGCCGACGTCTGATTCGCAGACCTGCTTTTTGTTCAGTTTCTTCCATGTTCTTCAGCATTTGATGAGGCTAACAATAAGCTATTGGTGAATTCAGCAACCGTGGATGCTGCACAACGCCAGTTATTAGTCTCTGTGGTCTCTGAGCAGATAATATGAATTAAAAAATTGTTTTCACAACGAGAAACTGGCATGTTTTTAACGTGCCACGCCGTGAAGTTACGTGTTAATTTGTGGTTAGCAGTCAAGTTAGCCGTTAGCTCCCTTGTCAGCTACAATAACCCATGTCTCCCCCCCTACCCCCGAAGGCCCAGTTTGCTGCTACGAAGCTAACGAGTTAGCATTTCAGTTAGCACCGAGCTACGTTAGCCGTTAGCCGGCTATGGAATACAAATATAAAAAAAATACTAAGTTTATAAAAAAAAGTCGGTCATAGTACTCACTTTTTGCCGGACTCGAGTAATATCCCCGTGTAGCTCCTCTCTCGGTAGGTCAGCGTCACCACCAGCGTGTCGTTAACAACATGATCGATAGTGACAGGTACCCGAGAGCCGGCCCGCAGCTCCCCGTCCGCAGCCTCCATGTTTCCCGGGCTGATCTGTCCGGCTCCGCGGTACTCGGTCCCGGCCAAGGGAGCCACGGTCGCGTCGGCCAAAGCTCCCGTCTCCCCTTCGCTATCGAGAGCAGGAGGCTACGCTAGGGCAGAAAATGACGCCATCACCCCCACCAAGTCCATTACAACAGCGCAGCCGGCGCTGACATCACGCTCCCGAGTGCTACAGGAGGAGGAAGGAAAAAAGAAAAAGCTCCTCAAGACCAGGCCTGGCCTTTTTCTCTGCCTCACTCTGCGACGTTTGATGCCGCTCATTACCCCTCACCTCACCCAGCTTTCCCCGCCGACTAAGTAGTGCCGAACAGGCTGGCTTTGCAGCGAGGTTAACAAAAATATGGCGTTAGGAATTAATTAGGAAATGGACTTTTGCAACAGCACCGAATGCGCTTCGGGGTTTTATCCGTCTACTTTAAGCATTTTTCTGCTTCAAATCAAATAAATGCCACAAAAAAGGATATCAATCTTTTAATTTAGAGGGTATCCTTTCATTTTCTTCTTTAAAAAAAAACGACTTTTACTCGCTCCCCACCAAGCCAGTGGCCCTCAAATCCAGGCAGGTCCTCAAGTGCCATTATTTGTTACTCTGCTTTAACCCGCCTGAGTTAAATAACCAGGTTATTAGCAGGACTCTGGGTTTGAGGAGAACAGAAAGAAACAGGGGAGAAGAGACAAATATATCACGATTTGGGATTGGGCATACTGGATTGAATAGAACATTATTTATAGGGAAACATCAGACAGGGAAACGTGATCGTGGAGAAGATGAGACAATAGAACATTTTTGGTTTTTGCAGGAATTATCAGGTTGATAGAAATCAATAAATCCAAAATCTTAGTAATATGAACATACAATTAGACATTGTAGATGTATTGCAGACAGATTCTGGAAATAGGAGTTGTCAGGCTATTTTTTTTCTAAGACGGTGTACATTATACAATAGGATATGGCAGTTTGTTTTGTTTTTTAGTTTTCTTTTCTTTTCTATTTTTTTTCCGTCATGTGGTCCACACTCCTAACCAGTTGGTTTCGGTAATACTACCTAATGTTGTTTGCCAACCGCCATAAGGACTCTGGAGAACCCGACCGCATACTGTAGACTCTACAGTTTCGAGGTAATTCGGCCATTTTATTCAGGCGTCTTGGGTCAGGGACACGTCCAGAGGTTCCAGGACACCGGATCATTGCCCTGAACCTACCCTAACATATTGTAAGGTTTACAATGGAGCGGTGCAGGGAAAGACGAGTAGCCCTAAACAGAAAATCAATGTAAAGGAATAAAAAGGCACACTAAAAACAAAGACACAATGAAGTAAGGTAACACAACTACACAGCTTCTGTCTGGAACTGTATTTATTTTCTTGAGCCTAATAAATATAAAGATATTCTTGTTTTGTTTTTGCAGACTCCATATTTAAAGTTTCCCCAATTGCAGAGAAATCTGCTACAAATACACAGTAAAATATTACATTTACATTTTAAAGTTAGGCCAAACCTGGTAATCTGACAGCAAAAAAATTTACTTTTTAAATGAAACGTGTAGAAACCTTTTGCTAACAATAAGCATATTACTCTTGTATGTATAGAGTCTTACTGAAGAAGGATGAAATGTTCTTAGAGTCTGACATAAATTATTTATCTAGAAATGCACAACCAGAGGAAAATAATCCTTGCGGTTGCAGATTCGTACTGAATGTACTCTGTGGCAAAACAGCTGTAGGAGTTAAAATTTATTTGGCAGTACAATACCATCGTTAATCAAGCTCCAAATCTAAGGTTTGCTTTCATTTACTATTTATTATGACCTTTATTCACTCTCACATACTGGAAGGTTTACAATGGAATAAGCCTGTCGTCCTGTGGGGTGGTGCCTGTTAGCAGCACCACAGGGATAAAAAGAAGCTCAAGAAATAAAAGTCAATAAACTCTACCTATCGATAACAACAATAAAGTTACTATATACTACTAATAAACTACAAATCCTTGCTAATGAGCCAAGACTCGGCCCAGGTGGGTTAAGCATGTTGAATTATTCAGAAGCAGACTTAGTGTGATTTGGCACCATTGTCCTATTGCAGGAACTCGATAACGCTTTGTCATGAACGGACGGCTGGACATTCTTCAGGATTTATCAGTTACAAGAAGTTGTTCAGGTTCTTGAAAAAGCACCTCTTCCCCAGACCATCACACCACCACCACCATGTATGACTGCTGGTTATGATGGTCTTTTTCTGAACTGCTGTGTGAGATTAATCCCCGATGTAAGGGGACACAAACACCTTCCAAAAGGTTCCACCTTTGTCTCACCAGTCTCCAAATGTCTGCAAGACTAAAATTTGTGTTAAGCATTTCTTAGTACTGGACAAGTATGACAAATCTGTATGGGGCACGGGAGAACTATATCATAAACGACCTTATGTCATGTCCCACATAGCAAACATCTGATTTAGTTTAATGCAAGATGCTCTATTTAGATCCACTTTTAACTTTTTTAACCGAATCAGAAGGGATCTGTAGATTTTAACCATACCTAGACTGTAAAATGGAGACGTTGTGTTGTAGACGTCCGAGTAAAAAGTACAAGACACAAGAAGACTTGGCAGGTTTATTTTTTGAAATGTTTAGTTTTAATTCCTAGCACTCAAAACATGGAGTCAGGCGTCCCAGTCACTTAAACAGGAAACTCGGCCATGTGTCCGCAGTGTAGATGGTGAAAGCGTTTTCCGAATGCCTTCCCAGATTTTTCCTTTCAAGGAGTCGCGCTTGTAACTTCCTGATCTGTCGGTCGGACAGACGGAGGGAAAAATTAGATCAAGGACATCTGATTTCAATACAGATGGGTTTTCTGCAGATCCTGGCTCAGCCCTAACCTCTTCCACATCCTCCTCTGTCACTGCCGTCTGCGGGGTCATAGTGCCCCCGGGATTTCCTCGTCTTTCCTGCATCCTCTTGACATGAGTACGGATGTGGCGCTCCAGCTCCCGAGCTGATCTGAAGGTGGAAGTCAGAAGAGAGTATTTGGATGTTCCAGAGGTATTGCGGTATAGATGGTGCACAGCAGAGGGAAGCTGCAGAGACTGTGACTGATTCAATGAGGGAAAACGGAATACCACAGATGGGAAATCTCACCCTGTGTACCGTTTCCCCCAAAGACTAAATGTCGGTAAAACAGAGAACACTTCAGCTTGATGCGTACGTCTTTTTCTTATCCACTAGGTGCCTATCTGCAATTCTAATCAATGGAAACGTCTCGTTAGTGAGCCCTAATGTCCAAGACCACGTGTTGCATTACCATCAACGCAATGACACAAAATTATGGCTTACCAAGCTTCCTGATGAGGATTCAAACTTAATACTAACCAGCACGGTTAGCACCATGTCTTATTGACATAGTGTCCCAGGTTGCAGGATCCTGGGGATGTGTGCTACTTTTCCTGACTTTACCTGTCCTCTTCCGTCTTCTGCTCCGGTGAAGGTCCCGTGCTGCCCTCTGGATGATGTTCTGAAACGGCTTCCTGTAACAGAGTGGGAAGATCTTGGTGTCTCCTGTCACATTATTTCGACTCCGATAGCCGAGCTTCTGCGCACGAAGGAGGAACCGCAAAGATGGCGGCCTGCAGCCCGTAGCCGCAGATGGAAAGCAGCAACGTTAACGGGCTTTCTGTGGTGAATTATCCAAATTCATCTCTTCCTTTTTAGTACTTATTTCCCCAGATGCTGATAACATTTGAATATTTGTCAAACAATAAGAATTCCTTTCCTGCCGGATGCACGGAAGTATAGATCTACAGAGCTGTGAAATGTCTCTACACTCTTACCGTTTTGTCTTTTCGTTTTTTCGTCACGCTTAACTGAGTAACCCTAAAGAATAAATTGGCTGTCATTTATCCTTTTTTTAAAAAACAAATGAAAGGCTGAGTTAACTTTCACAGGCCACACCCGGGCCTGATCACTTCCAGACCTTACCAGGAAATCACCGCAACAGAACCTGTCTGACGACATAAAGTAGGTTAAGAGATTTCAGAAAGCAACACACCAGGCCTCGATTTGTAGAAACTCAAGAACAAGTCAATATATAACCTCACTGACCTCTATTAGTCTAGAAAAGATTACAAAGTCACTTAAAAGTCAGTTCAGATAAAAAAATACTTTATCAGAGTTAAATGTTGTAGTAACTCTCATTGTCTTCAGACAGAGACGGAAGGATCTCCTGTAGCCGCCTGTGTTACACAGGATATGGAGATACCTGTTGTTTAGTGACAGTCTTGTGAAGATGATCAGGGTCGACTTTCTGAGTCCAGTGAACAGTGAGAATTGTTGTCCATGTATGGTACAAACTTGGACCAGAGGCCTGCCTATCAAAACTGCTCTCAAAGAGCATCAACAAGTCATCCTGGAGGTCAGAAAAGGACCCAGAACAGCATCTAAAGGGCTATCAGCCTCCATTGCCTCAGTCTCTTTCCTATTTAACAATAAGAGTTTAAAGGCCCAAACCACCGCTGATCAAAAAGAACACAAAGGCCTGTCTTATGCTTTACAAAAAAAAAAAGAAACATACTGACTATCCCCATGATTTCTGTGATATTATATCTGCATCCTGCTTCTGTGGCTTTAAAGTAGCACAGCAATTCAGAAACAGGGCGTCATAAAGAACTGTGAAACATGGTGGCAGTAGTATGTTGGTCTGGAGCTACTTTGCTGTAACTGATGGAAACACATTTCTTCCCCAGCAGCAAATCCTGAAGGAGAATGTCTGGCCATCAGTTGGTGACATTAAGCTAAAAAAAAACATCATCGGTTATTCAGCAGCAAAATAATCCAAAGGCAAATCCACTATGGCTGGAGATTTAGGAGTGGACTATGTTGCCCGACCAAAAACCCTGAGATTTGTGTTTTAAAACCCTCCAGTGAGGGTGAATTAAAACTATTCTGCAGAGAAGATTGGAGCACAGTTCCTCTGCAGCAATATGAAAGACTGGCTGTTATCACAAATAATCAAGGTTGGTTGTTGTCGCACAGCCAGTTATTAGGTTTAGGGGGCAATTGTTTTTTTCCCCCACATAGGACCAGGTTGTTTTGTTTCCCCTCTAATGAACAAAAATCATCTTTTGTAAACTGCAATTTGTATTCACTCAGATCATCTTTGTCTGATAGTAAAAGTCAAAAACAGTAGAAATCTGTAAGGTGGAAAAAATCTTTACGACACCATTACAATCTGTGGGAGCGGTGCATGGCCGCATAGATTCTTGTCAGTGAAGGGTCCAACTCATTTTCTCCACGACTCACATGAAGGGACAGCGCCCCCTGGTGGATAACAGCTGAAAGTAGAGTCGCTGTCTGCCATACACACCTGCCCTTTTCTTTGTCTTCCTCTGGTTTTGGCTTGTTTGCGGTGCTTTTGAAGAGCCCCTCTGCAGCAGCGTCAAAGAACAAAGCGATGATGTAATTATTTCATGTAGAGCAAACAGTTTCTCTAGCTGATGTTGCGTTTTTACATAGGAAGTGTAGAGAAAATGCTAGTGAAACGGCCCACTTTTTCTCCTTCTCCAGCAGAGCCTGTTTCTCTCTCAGCTCTCTCCGGGCCGGTTCCCCTCTCTCTCCCGACCTCCCGCAGTACTGAGAGCCAAGCAGGCGAAGCTCAGGCATCATGCCGGCCTTTGTCGTCGAACCTTTCCTGAAAAACAAAAACAAAACAGTTTCCTTTTCCATACCCTTTTTTCAGAGTCGCAGCGAGGCTCTGAAACGGTTATTTCTGCTTCCTTCGGTGGCGGATGTCATTGGAAAGAAGTGTTTGGGGATCTCCTTCCCACACGCAGTCCTTCAGAAGGACAGTTTTCTGCTACTCCTCGCTGTGGCCGCATAAAAATAACACAAGCCCTGTGTCGGGAGGCGAGCATCTGGAACGCAGAGACGATTTCCGGCTATTTGCTCCCTGAACACGTGGACAGGGCCAAGCTACACACAAAAGGTAGGTGGAAGAAGACGTCTCCTGTTTTAGCTCGACGCCAACCTGCTCCGGTGGACTTAAAACGGAGCGCGCTCTCTCTCTCTCAGTTCCAGGGCCGCAGGACATTAGAAAGTCGAGCGAGAATTATTTAGACAGAAAATAGTAATAGAGGATGCTTCTGAAAACCCTCTGTGACCGTCGGCGGTCCTGGCCATCTACTGCTGAGAGCATCCATTCATCACTTTGGTTTGCAGAAAATGTGCGTTCATGAAACTTGGGATGATGACGCGAGAAAAAATAAGTGCAGGCCTTAATTCTGCAGCCCCTCTAACTAGTGTTGCACCGATACCGATACCAGTATCGGACGGGGGCCCGATCCAGCACTAAAATGGTGGTATCGGTATCGGCGAGTACCAACAAATAGGGCACTGATACCATTCTGAGGTTTGTATGTCACTTGAACGCAGCCTTCTCTCTCCCGACTAGTATTATATATGTTCATATATACACACACACATCAATTTCAAACAGATGGTATCGGTATCGGCCAATACTGCACAGCCAGGTATCGGGGCCAAAAAATGGCATCGGCGCAACACTACCTCTGACCACCTCTATGAGCGGGAGCTGTCATTAGCTGCTTCTGTCTCACCTCCTCAGTCTCTCACGTCACTGGGAGGGGGGGTTCTGGCCCACTCTTCTTACAGCGGTCCAGTTCACCCAGATGTGCAGACATTTCTTCTTTCTTAAGATCCCACTTTCAGTCAGGTTGACTGGACCGCGGCACAAAAAAAAAAAAAAAACCCGGATTATGTTCTGTTCTAAATTAACTGCAGTGTTCAGAGTTGTCTTGTTGGAGACCCAGTTTGGGCCGAGCTCCAGCTGTCAGATGGACGGGCTCACGTTTGAATACCTAGGCATCCAGGGTCCAATCAATGACGGGACGGCAGACGGGGCATACAGGTGTGAAACGAGCCCAAAGCATCACCCGTCCGCCGCCGTGCCGACAGCCTGATATGC
This sequence comes from Fundulus diaphanus, assembly GCA_037039145.1. NCBI lineage: Eukaryota > Metazoa > Chordata > Actinopteri > Cyprinodontiformes > Fundulidae > Fundulus > Fundulus diaphanus. The sequence continues at coordinate 47,528,833 of CM073121.1, read as the reverse complement.
CGTGTTTGTTTTAGTTCTCCATACACGTGGCGGTGCGTCATGGTCAAACATCTCTGCTTTGCTTTGAGGCTTTGTGGTTCGTTCCGACATCACTTTGCAAACCCGGGTCTTGCTGCCATATGTCTACCTGCTAACTGACGCCTATAGCATCTGAGACGGGGGTCTAGGGTTTAGTGTCTTTTCTCTGCGAGTTGCGCAGTCTAACGTTGGGTGAAATTTAATGGGATGTTGGCTCCTGGGAAGAATGGAAACCGTCTTAAATGATTTTTTTTACGCAGAATCTGCAGAATAAAGCACGGCATTTTATTGTTAGACAACCGAAATAATCCTAAACCCCAAGGAAGGAGCGTAATTTAGACCCATCAGCAGCAGCATCAACTCAGTGGGGGTGAGCCAGGGCACATCAACGCCGGAGGCTTTGGACGTCATGATGTGTGGAGACCAAGAGAAAGATGATTTAAGATAAACCTAAGCTCAGTGGATTTAATGCGACTTTGTTAACTTCCTGTTGGGACCGACTTCCAGTTGGAAAGGACTTCTGGCGATTTGGGGAGCGACTTTATTTATATTTTTGATTTTGTTTTATTTTTATTCCAGTCAAGAAGAGCATGAATTACAGTCAGGCGATCATGCATACCAAAACAATAAACATTTCGGGAGCAACTTGTGGCGATTTAGCTAGCTTCCGGTGTGTACTTCCGGCAAAAGGGAAGTAAAAGTAAGTACAATTTTCATGAAATGAGTGTATTTTTCCTTGATTTGAGCAGCTAAATAGGACTATTTGCCAATGGAATGAGTATTTTTACCCCTAAAATAAGATAATTAGATATCCTCCACTTGAAATTAGATGATGGAGATGAACTGTTCTCATTTTAAGGGCAAAAATCCAATTCCATTGGCAAATAGTCCTATTTAGCTGCTCAAATCAAGGAAAAATGCACTAATTTCAAGAAATCTTTACTTACTTTTAATTCCCTTTTTGCAGCGTGATTGTAAAAATGGCGGCGCTGAATACCTTGCTGCCACTTCCCCTCTGCTGGTTGGGAAGACCCCAAGGATGAGAAGACCCCGTTACACAAGCTCAGGGACGCGGTGTATGCAGTGCAGATCTCTGCCTTAGAGAAACCAAACAGCAGCTACAGAAACGGACGCTACACTGCAAAAACAGAACTAAAAATAAGTACAATTTTCTTTATTTGTCCTTGATTTGAGCAGGTAATTAAGACTATCTGCCAGTGGAAGGAATATTTTTACCACTAAAATAAGATAATTAGATTTAATGCACTTGAAATAAGTTGATGGAGATGAGGTGTTCCTATTTTAAGTGCAAAAATCTCTTTCCATTGGCAGATTATCTTATTTACCTACTCAAATAAAGTACAAATACACTCATTTCAAGAAATTGTTATCTTATTTTTAGTTCTGCTTTTGCAGTGTAACTCATGTGACCGCAATGACTCCATCAGCGGGATCGTCCCAACACGGCCTTAAGTGTCGGCTCGTCACACAAAGCCTCTTACGTACATTAAAGTTCGTGGTTGCAACATGACAAATTGTAAACACTTCAGGGGCTGTGAACGTGTGTGTCAGGTGACTTCCTGTTCAAACCCTTCCCACCGTTACACATTCATCCGCTGCTGCCCACCTTTTGGCCGCGGACAGAAGCGGAGACTTCCGGCGGCTCTGCGCCATCGAGGCCACCTCCGCTTTCTCCAGCGAGATCAGCTCGTCCTTCAGCTCCCTGAACCTCTGCAGCCCGTCCTCGTCGGCTGACTCCTCCTGCTCCTCCACGCTGGACTCCGTCAGCTCAGACAGCCGGAGCTGCTCCCCGGCTGGCAAAGACACAAGCGTCAAACCTTTCTGGTGACAGCGGGGGGGACAAACATAGCAGGCAGACGACGCTGGCTAAATGCTCGTTTAGATCGCAGGTCGGGCGACTGCGCTGAAAGAGGCTCGGCGAGGCCTGAAATGTTCCTGCGTGACCCGTATGTTCCTAACAGAGCACTTCGCTCTCAGACTGCAGGTCTGCTGGTGGTTCCTAGAGTCTCTAAAAGTAGAATGGGAGGCAGATCAATGTGGATCAATGTTTGCTTCTGTGCTTTTTTGTCTCTCTTATTGTGTCTCTGCTCTGTCTTCTGTAACCCCCAGTCGGTCGAGGCAGATGACCGTTCATACTGAGCCCGGTTCTGCTAGAGGTTTTTCCTTCCCGTTAATGGGGAGTTTTTCTTTCCACTGTCGCTTTATGCTTGCTCAGTATGAGGGATTGCTGCAAAGCCATGGACAATGCAGACGACTCTCCCTGTGGCTCTACGCTCTTTCAGGAGGAGTGAATGCTGCTTGTCAGGACTGACTGGTTCCCTTATATCTGTATAATCTGACCCAATCTGTATAATATGATTGAATTTGACTTTGTAAAGTGCCTTGAGATGACATGTTTCATGAATTGGCGCTATATAAATAAAAATGAATTGAATGGAATTGAAAAAAGGCTGATGACTGCAAAGTCTATAAATAAAAGGCTGCGCTGTTTATAGGCGGACAGTCTGAGGCCGTGACAGTTAATAAAAGGAGCGGTTCTCTGCGCAGACCGGAGCTCTGCCTCCGTTAATAACCTTGTGAACGGGGAGAGAAATGATCCGATCAGGACATCGTGCATCGGCCGCCTCTCCTGAGGAGGGCCGTCTAGGGCTTCTGATGGTGATTACCTTCCAGACAGGGCTCGGTTACAGAGAGCCCCCCTGTTTAGGAAGCCACTGGTAATCGATCATTTTCCAGCCTGCTAAAAATATTCCAGAGCTGGAAGCTGGGGCAGCGAGGGAGAGGGAGCGAGCCGAGTGGCCTGAGCTGTCTCCAAGGGAACGCGAGTCATGCTGTCGAAGTGGTACCAGGGCAAGGAGCTATTTCTGTTCCCGGCCGTCCTGTCTTTGACAAAGAGCAGATGGTGAGGAAGCACGGGCGGCGCTGAGGCGCCTTTGATTCACCTGGAAGGCTCTTCCTCTCCATGACTTCTCTCCGGGCCAGAACGCTCCTCAGGTACTGCAGGACGGAGCGGCATCCCTGGTGCAGGACCTCTTTGGGAGGAAAGCGAATGGGGCAGCCCCTCAGGCTCAGGCCTCTCAATGTAATCACGTTGCCTGGCAAAACAAAGGGAAAAGACGTTTGTAGCGGCTGCCTCTGGGATTTCCCGGTTGACAGAGTGGATGTGTGCCACGGCAGCGGCGCGGTCGTCCTGCAGTTGAAAAGTTGTGGGTTAGTTTCCCGTGCCATTCGGCCCGGTCAGCGTGACCAGAAACGTGCTGTTTTAGATTCGGCTCACCTGAGGAGGAAAGTAAATCTCTCTCTCGGTTCTCTTTTAAACCTCCAATACACTGCAAAAAGGGAACTAAAAGTAAGTAAAATCTTCTTGAAATTGGTGTATTCATCCTTGATTTGAGTAGGCAAATAAGATAATCTGCCAAGGGAATACGATTTTTTGCTCATAAAATAGGAACAACTCATCTCCATCATCTTATTTCAAGTGAATAGATCTAATTATCTTATTTTAGGGGTCAAAATACTCATTCAATTGGCAGATCATCTTTTTTACCTGCTCAAATCAAGGACAAATACACTTATTTCAAGAAAATTTTACTCACTTTTAGTTCCCTTTTTGCAGTGTACCTGTTTATTGAATGTAACTCAGGTCTGACGACGAGACAGGGAGGAAACAGAAGAGGAAGCGTGCGTCTCAAACGTCAACAGCTGATTGGTGTGGGTGAAGCCAACTCACCCAGCTCGGCTGGAAGCTCGGAGATGGGGTTGGCTTCCAGCAGCAGATTTCTCAGGGACCTGCGTGATCAGAGCTGCAGGTTATAAGGCTGACTGGAAGCACACAGACCCGTTCGACTTTACTATGACACACACACGACAGTGAGGGTCAGTTCATTGGAGTTTACAGTGCCGTGAAAAAGTATTCACCCCCGAGGTTTTTTTTTACCCATTTTTTTTTTTTTTTTTATATTCCAACCCGTAATTTATCTGCTTTTTTTAATACAATTTTACGAGATGGATCTGCACAATATAGTTCAAGTTGGTGAGGTGAAAGGACAAAAAAACAAAAAAACAAAAACCTGAAAATTGACGTCTCTATCTACCCCTTTCCTATTAGACTTAGACTCAACTTTATTTATCCCTTGGGATTTCTCCTTCAGGGAAATTCTGTTTGCACTAGCTTATATAGAGTACAAAGGGCAGAATTAGAGCCATTAAAGATAGAATACAACAGACAATATAATATAAAAAGAGTGTATATAGTACAAAAGAGCATAAGAAAAGTTTTAATGTCCTGGAATATGTTTCCTTTAGATATAAAATATCTGCACAGTAAAGAGCAGTAAAGAGTATTAAGCCCCTAAATACTCTTACCAGCTAATTACCTTGAAAACGGAGAAAAAAAGCTCCATCTGGTGCAAACCCAACAAATCCCATCATCCCAAGAACACAGGGAAACACGGCGGTGGCAGCATCAGGCTGTGGGGATGTTTTTCAGTGACAGGGAAACTGGTCTGAGTCAAGGGGAAGATGGACGGAGCTAAATAATGCTTTTTTTAAATTTGCAAATAATGCTTTATTTGACAGTAGGCTGACAGGAAACGAGGTTGAGAGAGAGGAGGAAGACGTGGCAAAGTTCACCAGGCGAGGACTGGAACCCGGGATGGCCGCGTCGATGAGTGGGAGACATGGAGGAGTGTGATTCTGACAGAAGATCTGATGGCTCTTTTTGGAACATTTCCCCAGGCTGGTCCATGTTAGCTGACTTCGTGTCTACTTTGATGCGTCTTTGGCAACACGGCACTGTTGGAGCAGCCATCTCTGAGCCATCTGGTGAAAACTGTCATCCTGACATGAAAGAAAATTGTTTAGGAGGCTCAAGAGCAACTGAGAAACCACAAAAGCTCCAAGTCCATTCTCAACTGGAGGTGGCTGGAACCCCTTTGGCGTTGTCCCCAGGGAAGCAAATTTACCATATAAGTCACCTTATATAAATCACCTTATATAAATCTTCTTTATTTTAAATCTTCTTTATTTTATTTTTTTCCCATCCACTGTATATATCTGGATGCACTGTATACACTTCATGTACCTTTTCCTCCTTAGTGCACCTTCTGTTGCTTATAAGAGCCGATGTCACAAGTAAATCTCTCCATTGTGAGATCAATAAAGTTCTATCTAATCTAATCGGCGTGTAAGAAAAGGGTGACGACCACAAAAAGAGCTCCTGCTCCAAAACGCTGGCCTTCATGTTTCCAGGCTGTTTAGCTGCCAGTGTTGGTGGTTGAAAAAAAAAGGCCGACTACCTCCAAATTCTTCACCTTCACCTCAGATGGTTGAAAATTTGGAGCCGACTGAGTTTAAACAGGACAATGATCCCGAGCACACGCGGAAACGGGTTGTGGAGCGGTTAAGGAAGGTTAGGGCCCGGCTTCCAGAAGCTCCTACCTCAGCCGGTTTCTGGTGGGAACTGCGGTCAAATATCCAGCCAGAACGAAGCGGAGGCTTGTTGATAACAGCTCAGTGTGTTCGGTTCATCTGTAACCTTGTTTTCTCCAAGTCGCTGCAGTTACATGTTGTCTCACAATCATGTCACTTTGGATAAAGAACAGTTCAATTTGTTTGTTTTTTAACCTAGAATGAATACACATTCCAACGGTAGACGTAGATAAACTGTATAACTAACTTTAAACGCAGTCTCTGTTGAATGACTAAACAAACTATTCCATTTAGGTCTCTGTCATGTTTAATGAATACAGTAAAACCCCGTTTTCAAGCCTTTTGCAGTTTTTTTTAAACAGGATTTCCCTTTTTTTTTAATCCACTTTACCATCAAATCCACCCACCTCTCTGTCCCAGCTAAAGAAAACGCATTCTCACAGCATGAGGCAGCCATCGCCATGCTTCTCTTCAGAGCTCTGAGAGATTTTCCCAAAGCTGGGAATGCTGATTTTTAACCTGACCGCACTATAAACGCCTCCAGGACTCTGAGGCGTGCAGGGAAGATTGTGGCTGATCCCTTCACCCCAGTCATAGACTATTTCAGTCACTTCCCTCTGGCAGGAGGCTGCGGTCGATCAGGACCAAAACCTCACGCCACAAGAACAGTTTCTTCCCATCTGCTACCAGCCTGATCAACAAGGCCCAGAGGCCCGCCCGTGACCTTTGACACTCTCTCCCTCCCCCGTTCAGGACTTACAAGCTACACCAACGTAGCATCTCCAGACCTTCTGCGTTACATTAACGCACAGTCTACCGTGTACATAGCTCTACATTCTGTATGTATTTTGTCTGCACCACCAACACCAAGTCAAATTCCTGGTAAGTGCAAACCTACTTGGCAATAAACTTGATTCTGATTCTGCAAAACACTTTTGAAACCGTGCGTTGTTTTCCTTTCACTTCGGAAATAATCGATTCTGAGTCGATCTATCACATTAAGTCCTAACGAAATGCACCGATCTGTGTGTTTGTGACTAGATGCGCACGATCTTAATGGGTATTAATACTTTTGCCAGGAACTGTAAAGCTCAGAGCCAGTTCCTGTTCCGCAGTAGGACCTGACCTGTGTGAGCCAATCTCAGGTGGAAGGGACGTAATGAGGTTCTTCCTGAGGTCCAGCCACTGCAGCCGGGGCAGGCTGCAGAACATGGACGCAGGGACGCTGGGAATCTGATTTCCTTCCAGACACAAATACTGAGGAGCAAAAGAAAAGGCGTCCTGTTCAGCAGAGAATCAGAGGAACGCATCTGCATCCTGAGCTCTGGGCTCACCGTGAGGACGCTGCTCCCCAGGACCCGGTCAGGAACACAGGTGAGGTCGGATCTCCTCAGGTTGACCATCTCCGTGGAAGTGGGCTCGTCCTGCGGCGGCTCGGTGCTGTCGGGCGGGACGTGTTTCCTCTGGAGGTTCGCCTCACCGTTCCCGAAGACAAAGCCCGGCTGTGTTTCCCCGGCCATGTCAGAGGAAGTCATTCAAGAAGCGGTTATTTCAGACGTCTTTTCTGTTGTTACGTTTTATCCCTGGCAGGGGAGGGTTTTCACTTCACCACGACCGCCGTTAGCTAAAACTACAAAACTTACGCCTGAAGAAATGTTATGTAGCCTATTTTAGCCACTGTACTCCAAAGAGAATAAAAAACAATTCAAGTCTTAATAAACAGTTCATGCTATAACATATACGTATGTATATATTCAAAAAGTAAAGTAACTTTCGGCTGCGTTTCCCAAGATTCAAAGTGTAACCGTGGCAACGAGATTGACAACAACCGCGTCCACGAAACTACGGAGGGCCAAAATGGACATATTACGTCGGCTGGTTCACAATTGTTATGAATATAAGGATCAATTTGTTAAATCTAAACATTGTGGTCTTCATTATTTCATAAAAACATGTCACATGTGAACCTTTAGGAACAGACCTTTTGGGTGAGTATTAAAGAGGTAAAATTAATAATATGAGCAAAAAAAAAATCCTAGGTCAATCAAGTAAAAATAAACAAACAAACACAAAAGTGATAATGTTATGATAAAAACATCATATTATGAGAATTACGGGGGAACATTTCCAGAATAATCACAGTTTGCAGAATTATTTCAGTCCTGGAGTAATAGGGCCAGGTTAGATTATTTTAAATATTTTTATTCTTTAGGAGAATAAATTCAGGAGAATGAAGCTAAAGGGATACGAAAATAAACTTGTAATATTACGAAAAAATACTACGAATACAAAGTATATGCAGAGATTAAAGTCCCTCTGATTCTGTTTAAGTGACTGAGTAACTGCAGATTTGCCACATTTAAGATGGCGGACGCTCTGACGCATCGCAGCATAGGCAGAACCCGCCCAATGACGCCAGTTCATTGTTATTGTTTTGATTCGGGTTTTTCGCGCATGCGCGCCGGACTGGTTGGCAAAAGACGAACACAATGGCGGACGCAAACAGAGAAACTGACGAGTTCTCCACGTATTTTTCTTCTTTAGATAACGTATCACAAGATCGTTTTAAGACTAAGTTGATGGTTGATGGTATCAGATTGCCAGATCCACACAGCAAAAGCCTGAAGGTACAGAGCGAGTCTGTGAAATGCTGCCAAGCGTTCAGTACCGCGACATATACAGCTACCTTATAAACACGCAGGCCAGTACACACGAGAGAGCATGGAAGCATGAAACCACTGAACGGCTACAATTATATTATATCTGGACATAGGCTCCAGCAACGCCCGCGACGCCATGAGGGATTAAGCGGGTCAGAACATGGATGGATGGATGGATGTTCAGACATGTTTGTGTAACATACGAACGCGGAGTCGGACAGGAAGACCCGCCCGGTAGGTTAAAAAAAAACATAGTTCACTATGGATTATTTTGGTGTTTTTGTCTTGTTAAAATGGGTGGGGGTGTCGGCGACATTACAGCGTAAACACAGAAGTACTAGCGCCCGTGAACGGGGGCGTAATGCAGCTGCTGCTGCTGCAGCGCATTGACTCCGCTTCTCCCGGCTCCGTCGAGCGATCGCCACCTCCCCTCCGCCGCTATTCAAGTAGAACAATGACTAGAGCAGAATTAAGTTGTATTTACCGGAGATGAAGTGTAGACAGCACATTCTGTCGTAGTATGATGGATCCCCCAGTCCATTGGGAGTGTCTGCCTGCGCTCTTTTCATTGAAATTATCCATTTCTTTCTTCTTTCTTCGTCCTTCGGGAAACGACAGAAACGTACATCCAACGATTTGGAATGCCTCTGTGTGCAACCGGGAGCACAACAAGTGGTAGACATTGCTTAGATTCCAAAAGTAAACTAACTAAAAATACGCTCTAAATCACCCATTTTGTAATGATAGTAGACGGGAACAGTTCTGCTTTTGCCAACCACCGTGACCCGGACGTAGCGCTGACGTCACGCGTGAACTGGTCTATTTTATGTCTATGGGCTGGTTAACGCCAAATCTCACGGATTTTATATTTGCGCGAGGGAATGTGAGATTCTCATGAGCGACCGCCACACATTTTAATAATTTGTTAAATAAATAGTTTTATATGTGGTCATTTACGTTATGAATGAATAATTAAATAATGTCTTTTAGACAATCCAGTGAAATTATAAATTTAACACACATATAAATAAAGATAAATCTATCTATCTATCTATCTATCTATCTATCTATCTATCTATCTATCTATCTATCTATCTATCTATCTGTCTGTCTGTCTGTCTGTCTGTCTGTCTGTCTGTCTCTGTGTATATATATATATATATATATATATATATATATATATATATATATATATATATATATATATATATATATAATTATGAATTATCATAATTTAGTGATTCTGTCTGTAACGAGGTATGTTTAAATGGGGGTAAGTTAAACTTAAATGAATATATGTTTTTAAATTCTGCAACAGTACAACATCTATCACATTAAATAAACTAAAATACACCAAGGTTTAGGCTTTAATGTGATCATAAAAACACAAAATAAGTGAAAAAATAAAAAAAAGGTCAAAATCTTAAATTACTACTTACATTTATTCACAAATCTCATATACATATTGAATTATTTCATATTTCTAGAGCTACAGTCTGTCTGTAACTTAGTGTAAATAACTTAAATGGACCCTAACATCTGATTGGTTCATCTGTACAGCAACTTTCCTGCTGATCCTTGTCCATAGCAGTGTCTGCCTTGGGCAAGGATTTCAATGGGTAAATACAAAAGATTAAAATAAATGTATCATTATAAGGCGACAAAGGACTGCAGACAAATAAGTAAATAAGAATAAAGGAAAACTATCTTATTTCACATTGTAACAGAATAAAAGCAATGAATGGACATAATAGAACACTGGAAAATAATAGTACCAACATATAAAATGAAAAGTTAAATATTATATGCATATCATGTTGAAATAAGTAGAAAATATATTCTTAATTAGATAGGTGAAGAAAATAAAGTTATTTGCTCTAAATGTGCTCTTATACAGTATGTATGCAAAAAGGCTGCATACACAAATATATGTTGCATGAACACAAAATTCATACTCATAATAATTATAAATAGTTTCAACATAATAAAACTACATTTAAATGAATTATATTCACCTTTATTAAATAATGCATGTATTTAATAATTTCACCAAGATTTCGTTGTTAGTTGTCTTTTGTACTTAAATGATAACAAATGTAACTGCACCTTTCACCATTGAAAGGAACCAATTTGACATTTCTAAAAAAAAAAAAAAAAAAAAAAAAAAACTAAAGTAAATCCCCGTTCAACACTTAATAATCTGAACAAAATAAAGATATTTGGGCAAATATGACCAAAAAAATAGCATTTCTGTTAAGATTCCAACCAAACTCAAATGTGGCATTATTTGTAGAAGCATCCGCAGAAAAACCCAAAGTGTTATTTAACCTTCCGCTCTTTTGTCAGCGCTCCGGCTCCACCCATCCATACTCTAATCGGATTGTCAAATATTAATTCATTGCTCTGATGAAGGCCAGCGCCAGCCAACACTTTGCATCGCGTTAAAGCCCACCTCCCCGCTGCGGCTTATTTCTCAGCCATCCTGACTGCACATGATTTGAAACGGAGGGTTATTTGATGTGCTACGTGTGGCAGGCATGCCGCTTTCTGGTAGGTCCGTTCCTCCACAGTCCGCCGGTGAGAAGCCCGACCAAACGCGATGGCAGACCGGTGTGGGAGGAGCTCAGATGGAGTGGTTATGGTCAGCGACCGTCGGCAGAGAAGAGTAGACCCCGCTTTGGGCTCAGCTACCGAGCAGAAACGTATGGTGGACCCGTGTTTCGGCTTTGGTATTTCGGTGAATCGTCTGGGCGGCTGTAGAAACGACACGCCAAACGAGTCTGCCATATTGTGAGTGGCAAATACGCATTAGGAAGCTGAGAAAACGGGCTTTTCCAAGTATAAGAAACACCTAACTTTACTTTACGTTCAACTAATTTGAATGTATTTTGTTTATATACAATAATATGGGTTAATTTTTTATGCATGTAATGGTGTTTGGTGAGACAAAAATGTACAATCAAAGCTGAAACAGAGCAGTCCACATAAAACGGTGTGTTTGAAATGCACTAAATCATCCTATAATTTATATTTGAGGATTTACGAATCAAACTTGACCGGATTAATATATTATTAAAATTAACAACAATGTCATCGGCTGTGCGCCCCTTCTCTCAGTGCGGGATCTCTCCTCGCAGGCATGGAAATGGGGCACAGCCAGTAACTGAGCCACTCGTTACAAAGGAATGTCAAGGTAGCCAGAATAGCAAGACGTAACTTCCTGTTAACCGTCTGGTTATACTGTCAAATCAAAATACATGTTTGCGTACAACAACAACAACAACAATAATGATAATAATAGTAATAATAATAATAATAATAATAATAATAATAATAATAATAATAATAATAATAATAATAATAATAATAATAATAAGCCCAAGTGCAATACAATCAAATTATAAATGAAATACAACTTTTTGAAGTTGTTGTCCTCCCATTATAAATAAGTAATAGAGTAGAAATAATTAAACTAGTATAAGAATTATAGCAACATTTGTGCATACGAGTAAAATAATGAGAAGGACAACACAAACAGCTAAGATTTCAAAACAAGTTAGTTATTTTTCGAATGAATTTATAGAATTGTAAACATGTAAAATAAGTTTCAAATTATTGTGATAAAATCAAGGATAATGGCAAGCCCAATAGATTTGAATTGATAAGAATATCAAGCGTCAATGGATGAATAGTAAATAATGTTATATTGCTACTGCTATCGTTGATAAAACTAAATGTTTTATTACTACTAATAATAGTTATTGATTTTAGGTAAACCTGCTCTGTCATCTAACCTGTGGGCATCTCTGGTGATAACAGGCTGAAGTTTGAAGCCCATGTGTGCTCCCTCTCTGGGAAGGCTCCTCAGCAGATGTATTTTAATCAGCTTTGTGGTTTTATGAGAATGTTTTATACTTGTTATTTCGAGTCCGCATTAACTTTTACTGTTATCTGTTGTTTTTGTCTTTTAGCTTGCCAAAACAGGAACAAACTGTTGGGAATTGTCAGCAAATTCACCGGCACATTCGTGACCTCAGCGTCTTGTGTAGGGTGAGGTCAGTAAAATAAAATAAAATAAAAAAAAGGCCAAAATGATCCTGACAGATCCAGCCCATCCAATGCATGATGAGTTCAATCTGCTTCCATCCAGATGCAGATTCAGGACTTACAGGGCAAAACATTCATTTATCCAGACTGGATTTCTAAATAATGGGGTGATTTTGGTTCCTGCTCCTTTGGGAGTGCCAAGGGCAGATAGGATCAGGAATGAGTACATCAGAGGGAGCTCATATTAGATGCTTTGGAGATAAAGCCAGAGGGACCAGACTGAGATGGTTTGGACACGTACAGAGGAGGGATGGTGAGCACATCGGTAGAAAGACGCCGAGGCAGGATCAGACGGGCAGGAGGCCTAGAGGAAGAGCAAAGAGGACATTGACGGACGGAGTTAAAGAGAACATGAAGGTAGTTGGTGTGGGAGAAGCAGATGCTGAAGGTAAGGTTAGTTAGCGAAGCCTGAAAGAAAAAAGTCAAAGGAAAAAGAAGACTAGGATCTTGGTAAGAGTGTAGTTTTATTACATGTCTGTCTTTGTGTTTTACTACTGGTTGTGTGATCCATTTCCCCTCTGGGAGAATTAAGATTCCTCAACTTGAACTAATAATCAAGTAGAAATTTATAGTGATACATAAATGAAGTTCAAGTTCAACTAGAAGCTATATATAATAGACAGGTTTTTATTTACTCAAATATCTTTGAAGGAGCATAACGTAAGTTCCACGATTTTTACAGAAGTCTGCCCCCTCTGGTGACAAGTTGAAACGACACCGGTGTTGTGCACACACATGGGAGAAGAGAAAAAGCATCTGCCACTGCGACTGCGCAGGTCTTTTGTTCAGAGGCGTGATGTCTTCTGAGGTAAGTAAGTTGAAAATATTGAAGGTAGCCCGTGTTCTCTCGCTAGCGCATCGACTACGGCGGAGACTCGCCAAAGTGGCCAGCTGAACGAGAGCGCGCCGAATCCCTCTCTCCTGAGCAGACTGATGGGGCCTAGAGGCACCTGCAGCGATAAGAGGGTAACTCATTTTACACGTCGGGTAATTGTAAAGGCGTGCATGGGAAAGAAAAAATAAACATTTACCTTCAAAATATCCAGTATGCACCTTTAAAATGCACAACATTCTAACACTGTTAGAATAAGCGGATATAAGACGGGAGCAATGGCGCCACCAGGGGGTGGCCAGGGCTGCCCCCCCCACTCCCCACCCTACTCACCAGTGTAAATTGTAGTGTTATCAGTTTAGCATTTCATCCCATGTTGCACAGCCAGCAAGGCAGCCGCTCTTCTTGACCTTCTATCGTGCTTTTATTTGTGCCTGCCAGTATCTACTTTCCCCCTAGTAACTGTTTTGTTTTTCAATAAATGAATAAATGTACACCTTATTCCTAATATAATTACACAATAAAAAGGAACTGTTGTTCAACTCAAAATGTTGACTGTACTGTGGTCTATGCATGTTAGATCATTAGGAACATTAATCAAACAATAAACCAAAAGATATCAGTAGGCGTCTACTTAAGTCTTTATGATAGTTTTCTACAGGCAGCTTTACTACAACAGTAGAATAAAATCCTGAAATTATGGCTTTTAGTTTCAGTGTGCCACTCCCAGATTTTAAGTGGGCCCATCATTTCTGGAGGCGACACTGGACGGGATGGATGCCATTGGTGTGAAGGTCCTGGGTTCAAACCCAGGGCCGTTCTAGGCTCCTTCTGCATGGAGCTTGCATGTTGGTTGGCTGCTTGTTGTGGACCTGTCCAGGTTGTGACTGCTGGAGAGACAGGCACCCGCTACCCTGCGCGGAGACGCGGACATGGAGTTTCATGATTGCATGGCAAGGCAAAGGTAAAAGGCAAAATTTATTTGTAAAGCACTTTTCAGTACAGAGACAATTCAAAGTGCTTTACATGATTAAAATACAGGGGGAAAAACAGAATAAAGGCAAGTAGGAATAAAATGTAGAAACAAAATAAAACATGGGAAAATAGAAACTAAAAGCAAACATTAAAAACAGCTGGATTCTGGTTCTAGGTATGCAGAGTAGGCTGGAGCCAGAAGACCTGAGTGGTCTTGACGGTTGATGCACTGATAACAAGTCTGTGATGTATTTAGGTGCTAAGCCATTCAGGGATTTATAGACTAACAGAAGTATTTTAAAGTCTATCTCTGAGATACAGGGAGCCAGTGGAAGGACTTTAGAACTGGGGTGATGTGCTCTACTTTCTTAGTCTTAGTGAGGACGCGGGCAGCAGCGTTCTGGATCAGCTGCAGCTGTCTGATCCACTTTTTTAGGCAGACCTGTGAAAACACTGTTGCAGTAATCAGTTCTACTAAAAATAAACGCATGGATTAGTTTTTCCAGATCCTACTGAGACATCAGTCCTTTAATCCTGGAAATGTTCTTCAGGTGATAGAAAGCCGACCTTGTAACTGTCTATAGATGCTTTTGGAGGTTCAGGTCTGAGTCCGTCACTATACAAAGATTTAATGCTCCCAGAAAATAAAAGCGCGGGCTTTTATTTTCTCAGGCAAACGTCATCCGGTCCATTTCCGTTTTGAGACGAGCGTCCGCAGCTTGACGCAGCAGCGGCGGCAGCCGTGATGAAAGCGACGCGCATTGGTCTGTCTGCGGAAGACAGCTGAGCGCTGCAAACATCCAGTCACTGTTTGAACACCCAGCTCCAACTTCCACAACACTGTCCGACCCAACACGTCCACACACCCACCGGCTGCGCTTCCTCTCACCTCACCCACAAACACTTTGTCCCCCCCCCCCCCTTCCCAAACCACTATTATTCACTCGCTGACACGGACAGACAAAGAAAAGGAGAAAAAAGAGAAAGAAACACCCCCCATCCACCTCACCCTCCCCTCCTAAACCAAACGGGAGTCGGCTGAAATGCACGGCAGTCTGGTTCTCGGGAGGAGGGTGTCCAACGCAGAGCTGTAGTTTCTCTCCAAGAGGCGAGGAATGCAATCTGAGCATCAATGTTTCACTGGGGCAAGTGGAAGAAGAGGATGGGAGCCAACAGTTCT
The DNA here is from genome assembly GCA_037039145.1 of Fundulus diaphanus. NCBI lineage: Eukaryota > Metazoa > Chordata > Actinopteri > Cyprinodontiformes > Fundulidae > Fundulus > Fundulus diaphanus. The sequence goes on along the minus strand of CM073121.1, from coordinate 47,513,610 downwards.
TCAAAGAGACCCGTGTTCGACGAGAAGGAAGATGGTAAGCATTGGACAAAGTCAATTAAAAGGAGGCATTTGTAAAGTTGAAGCAGCTATTTGCGTGACGGCGATGCCTGGCCGAACCTGCGTTGAAAGCCAGAGCTCGGCTGCAAGTGAGCGATAAATACAGAGCACTTCTGCTGTTGGACCTCTCTTGTTTCTTTGTAGTGTTTGGAGGCGTGAAGTCCAGCTTCCTTCTCGCTTTCTTCCAGTTATGTAAACCAGATTAGAAAGGGAGCTGATATATCATTTCCCAGTTTGATTCAGTGAGTCTTGGAGAACAGAAAGTTGCTGAGAGGCATCGCTCTGTGTCAGGGATCCAGGTCTTCCAACTCGGACAAGAGCAAATAGAGCAGATGCCCGGTTGTAGTTTAGGCAAGCGCCGCTCTGAGATTCTCATGGTGTGATCATCTCAGGTCAGACACAGTGGTTTCAGTATAGATGCGTGAAAAGTTATGTTTTCCATGGTTTAAATGCTTCTTAAAGCAGCACGTTAACAACTATTCCTGCTGCAAAGATAATCTGACATATCAATCAGACCCCCCCCAAACTTAGATCACTGGTATCAGAATCCCTGACCTTACTTGTCTCACCAGAGATGCACCGATCGGGCTTTTTCATGTCCGGCACCGATTTTTCCATTTTTCTCTCAGGTCTGACCTTCCGGTTCAGATGGTGAGCAGTTCTGATTGGACTTTTCTACGGACTATAACGATTACAAGAGGGGGGGAAAGTGCCGGAGGTGATAGTATCCGATTGAAAAGGACGGAATCCCATTAATCCCTCCCATGCTTCCAGGCATATATGTGCCAAACCTTTATCTGATTTTTACTAAACTCTTCCTCAGTGTATAAACCAAAACTTATTGGTTCTAATGCTGAACTGGTATTGGTTTAGGTTTAAGCTGAATCAGTCTGTATACCCATTAATGACCGCAAAATTTGTCTTTATTCTATTTTACTGTAACTCATGATTATACTGAAGGGGTTTAACAAGGTTTATGTTTTTATCTTGTTTTGTGTTTGCTTTTTTAGGTCTTGTTGCATGATTGTATTGTTTTATGTAACCGAAAGCCCTGGTAAGGACAGACGTCACAATTAGCTTATGCTATAAGTGTTTAGGTGTATAGCATTTGTTTGTGTTTAACACTCCCTATACAGATAACTAAATGCAATTTGATGCTTTTAAGAAACTGGGGTGAAAAAAACTAATATTTTCCATTATTTCTATCAAGGGGGAATCGGACGGTTCCCACTTCTATCTGATATATTTGTGGATATTAACCCAAAATCAGTTGTTTTACTGTGATTTCATATAAGCTTCACCCCAATGCTGTCAAGTTTTTCACGGCCAATTGTTAAAAATCACAACTTCTTTTTTCCTGCATGGCCTACAAAGCTCTGATTGGCCATGCATGTGCTTTTGTAGCCCAAATTAATCTGTTTTTTCCCCCTAAAATCAGAATGTTTTTCAGCATTTTGTAATGAAGCTCACAGTGAAGCAGAGACTGCATTAGCTGCGGCAGCTCCCTGAAACACTAGCTGATTAGTTTTACGACGTTCAAAGCAACGTTTAGGGAGCAGTACGCTCACTTTTTCTGTGCGTTTTGTGCGCATTAAACTAACCAGGACTGCACTGAAATATGTTATGATCCAAGCAATCCAACTGGCCGTCTTACAGAAACTCCTCTTTAGAGACAAAATATCGGACTGTCAAGAAGAACGGCTTCTCCGGTATCCAAATTGTCATCGGTTGAATGAGTTAAATGGGACACAATTGCTAACCTGGCCAGCCAGATTGATAATGTGTAGCACTCTCCGTTCAGCACATTATTAATCTGTGTCCGTTCGAATCTGTTCAGCAGATCTTTCCGAGCTGATTGGACGAAGCGACACCTAGGACCAAAGGTCGGTTTTAGCCAATCGAGGTATCAAATGAAAATAAGCAGCAGGCGCCATGAGAAACCACAACAAGTGACGCAGGTCGAGCAACGCTAACAGTTGTGGATTCTGACCAAACAGATGTGGTAGCAGCAGCTACGCGTGCGTCCATGTTTATTTTGGTTCGGCTGGGGTGCTCGGCAGCTCTTGCTTTCACCACAAGCTGTCTGTCCCGCCTTAAACCGTAATTCTGCAACGTGATTGGCCGATCCGTCTTGGGTCGGCCTTGAACGGCGGGAGCGGGACACGATGGATTCTCATTCTCATGTGTTTGTGAACGCACAAATGGCGCTAGAATTCAGTTGGCAGGCAAAGGTTACACAATTACGAGAGTGCACAGTCCTGGGGAACTGTTTGCAGAAAACTTTCACCAATGAGTTTTCATTTTTTCGTAGAAAATAGAAATCAGGAGGTCACTCCGCAAACGAGTTATACGTTTGATGCATTTATTGAACAAGAAAAATAAATCCCTTTTTTGTACTTGTTTTAATGATCAGTGTTCAGAATCAATCTTCTAGCAAATCTGGATATTCTCTTAAAATCCTTGTATTTTACACACTTTATAGTACTCTATACAGTGAAAGAAAGACTCTATTGGGTGCTGCAGGTCCGAGTCGTTTATTGAAAAAAGGGGCTAAGTTTGGCATATTGCTGTAGATATGTTTTACCTTTTACAATCTACACCTGCTACATTTAATTGATGAACTTGTATGTATTTTAGAAATCACCTAACATCAGAATTGGCAGGTCGTACACGACTAATTTCTAGTTTTGATGCATAGAATGAGCAGGAAAAATAATCTCATTTTGAAATTATTTGACCTGCTGATCGTATTCCAAATGTCTGCCAATGTCAAGCAACCTGCAGCACACACTTCCCTTTTATTGTCAACGTTTGTTACATTTACCCTATGAAATTAAAACAAAGATTGCACTAATAGGTTTCTATGCATTGCAGGAGGTTGGCTTTGTTCAAAATCGGAATCACACAGAGTAGCTCTCAAACAAAACCAGAAATAAATACACCCTTTATATTCTGTTGGATTCAAAACTACTACTTCTATCAAGCAACCCACAGCACATTTTCTTTATTCTTAGTCAACACTTTAGCTTTTAGTTTTGCATTAGAAAAAGTTTGCTGCAGGAGTTTGTACGTGTTACAGAAAATTGCAATCCGCCAACATTTGTGTCGTCAGATCCACCTTCCAAGACAACTGGAATTTGGTTTCAGTCACACACAAAAAAAACCTGATCTGTGCATCCACCCTTTTTGTGTAAAAGTTTAATAAAGCTTGGGTATATCTTAAGGATATGTGCTTTAGAAATGGATTGAAACAATCCTGCAATCGTTTATAGAGACTAAAAACCTTTACCTCTATCAAGCAAGATGCTGGACAATTTATTCACATTTCAGCCCTGCATTTTACGCATTTAATTGCAAAAGTAAACCAAAACTTGCACAAAATAGTTTCTGGGTGTTATAGGAAATTGTAATGGATTGAAATCAGAAGTGGCACATTGGTCTTCAAAGGAAACTAAACTGTTTACAAGCTAGTTTACCAGCTGATCGGCGCTTCTTTAATCGAAGATCCTGTAAGTGGATGCAAACCAACCTTTGGCACCCAATAAGCTCAACATTGTTAAATCTCTGTAGTTGTGGCTACAGAGCCTATCATAGGCAAAAACCTGGATAAATGAGGTCGTATCGCAGCAGGGATCCGGTCATATGTTTGCATCGCCGTGCACTCTCGTGCCAGGATAACCCAATTAGGTCTACAGCAATTGTGTCAGCGGCCTTGAAGGCAAATTGTCCAGCTCTATGGGTCAGGCTGCTGTCGAGGCGAGTAGATGTAGGGAGAGCAGAGAGCGAAGGAGTGGCCCTCCAGCTTTAAGTGCTCTCCGCTGTGCAGCATCCGATCAAAGCTAGATCCCACATCTTGGATCTTATGGGAGAGACACGCGTGGCGTGGCTGGTTCTGGATGATTAAAGTTGAAACCTTGAGGAAACAAGGGGATCAGGTTTATTTTCAAACATTACTCAGCCCTCCGTGTCGCCCATCAGGCTGGTGCCACTCATGTGTGCAGCTCTGCACTTGAATCATGAGCTCCATTATTATCTTAATCACGGCTGTTGTTATAATCACTATCATTATGCATATAGATTAAGCTTGGATCTGCTCGACGGTGCTAAAGTGCGTTTGCTGTAATTATACAGCCGGTACTTCCTGGAACGTGGTCTACGGTGTGCGCGGCAATGAAAACAGTCCTCGGCTCAGCGCGTTGGGAACAGCAGGCAGAGTCTAAAGTGTGTCGGGGTGCGACGCTGATCACCTCGGACAGTGTAGCAGCACAGCTTTTACACCATTTACTGCCTCTCTTTCTCCCTGCTCACTGTTCAAAGAGCTGCGACACGCCACCGATGCCGACGTACCGTCTCTAGATGTCACGTCTCTTAGGAACAGCATCCTCCAACAAACCCCCCCCCCCCCCCCCCCCCCCAACCCCCCAGCCTCTTGGAAAACAGTGTATGGCCTAGATCAAGCTGCAATATTAGAGCAGGCAACCGGCTCATAGGGCTGCAAACATGATGTAGCGGTCAGGTTGATGTCCGGACACAGCTGCCAGAAGCTGCACCGACTGATGCGCAGGTTCTGCCTGCGCCTCCACTGCTGTCAGTCTCCGGCTCACTCTAACACACGACACTGTGGGTGGTAAATAAAGCCACGGGTTAGATTGAATAGAGATTAGGGCCGCTTTCTTGGACTCTTAATAATGTGCTTTATGTTATTGGAGAGATTTCAGTTTGGCTCTTGAACCGTGGAGCTCTGCTGTGATGTGTTTGATGAGCTTGATGAAAATGTAGCTCAGAAAAAACATGTTAGAGTGACTCTGAGGCGGTTCTTCTACACTCTGGAAAAGACATGTTGTCCGTCCGTCCATACATAAATATCTCCTATTAATCCATGTCCTTACACTATTGGCTATTTATCGCTTGAGAAAGCGATAAATAGATGAGGTGATGGGATAAATTGTCCCTCATGGTTAAATGGCAGCGCCCAAACTGTGTTCAGTTTAACTTTGAGGCTCCCAACTCCTGATTACACGCTGACCAATGAAATCTACTCGCCTGTTGCTTTTTCAAATAAAGCACAAAAGACGTCAATATGCTGCAGTTTTTTTTTTTTTTTTTTTACTAGAGTGTGAAGAATTGCAGAAATGTTTTGCTTTAATTGAATATGAGCCCAATCTTGTTATTTTTCATCCGAAAAAATTCGAAAATGCATGCTTGTCGCTGGTATTTCGGGGGTCTGTGTTTTCTATTGTCTCTCTGAGTCCGTTTGATCATTCGTGTTAAGCCGAAGGCAAATTTGCACTTCTGTGGACAGTAAACTTCTGTTTTGTGTGTAGGCGTTTGATCGTGTGAGTGCCTGGATGTCTGGATGTGTGGCTTGCTGCTTTTCCCATCAACGATAAATGTCTGAGGCACTGAAAGCAGATTTGGTTGAGGATAAAGATAGACTCAGAGATGGATGTCTGATTACTGCTGTGGCACTCCATTTCTTTCATCTTCGTCGCAGACTCTCATTTTTACACAATTCCTTTATTCACAGCGGCTTCCTGGCTGCCTTCAGCTACAGAGCTGCTGCTCTCCCGTAACTCAGGTTGGTTACTGCCAACATTTTGGTCCCACCTGACCTGGCTTTATGCTTCCAGTCACCATAGCTATCACAGCAGCTGACTTTAAAAACCTCTGAGGGGTTTCCTATTTGAAATTTTACCTGTAAATTTACCTGTAATGTTGATTAATGTAAAAAATGGCCAACTTTTAGAATCTGTGCATTACCAACTTTGTTTGGCACTAATAGCAGTTCAACCGGTCAGACCTCCTGGCTGGATTCTGGTAGGATATTCAACCACTCGTCTTAACAGAATTGATAGGGTCGGTGTTGATATCCAAACTTGTAAGCTCAGTCTACAAATATTCAACAAGGACGAGCTTGCGGCTTTGTAAAGTCAATTCCTGAAAGTTTTTTGCTCACGTTCTTTATCCCTTTAAAACCCTCTTTGTCCTGTCTGAACACTCGATTGTGTCCAAGTTTCGACCGTCTATGCTTGAAGTAAAATTTAAATATTTTGGAGTCCGGCCCTTTTCTTTATTATTCCATCCATTCTGTGTAATACACCAGTACCACTGGCAATGAAATAGCCCCACAACATGATGGTGCCACCACCAGGTTTGCTATTTGGCGCACCATTCTTAGGATTGAAAACCACACATGGAACCAATTTACCCGGTGTCAGGCATGGCGGTGGTGGCATCATGCTTGGGGGGCTGTTTTGCTACAACAGCATGATGCCACCACTCCCATGCTTGACAGTCGGCACAGGGTCAAAAGGTTTGAAAGGCTCACTTCAGAACAGTGTTTGTACTATCAAACATGGACGTGGTAGTTTGGCTTTAAACCAAAAGATGCCACTCTCAATTTGAGCCAGTAGGTCGAGAGGATATTCTTGCGTTATTATGGCATTAACATATTAGTGGGAAAAGGTCTCTACATGACAATAATATTTTTTTTATCGCAATAGTCTTTAGAAAAATGTATTGTGCAGCAAAGCTTGTTATTGTGACAGGCCTACCTACATCATGATGCTACCACCAACATGCTTGAGAGTTGGCGCATGGTTCTTAAGGTTGTAAAGCCTCTTCTTACTCCACCAAACACAACTCTTCTCAGGCCACGTCAACACAAAGATGGACACGGTAACATTTAAGAAATGATAAAAAAAAAAGGGTATCCATGCAGCAGTAGAAATCAATCCCATGCATATATATATATATATATATATATATATATATATATATATATATATATATATATATATATATATATATATATATATAGTAAAGAGAATTGGTCCAAGGACTGAACCCTGTGGTAGTCCACAAGTGACCCCAGAGTTTGAAGATTTATTATAACATGAACAAACTTTAACATGAACAAACTGGAATCTGCCAGACAGATACGATTTAAACCAGCCTAGTGCTTTTCCCTTAATCCCTACAGTAAGTTCAAGTCTTTCTAGGAGAATACTGTGGTCAATTGTATCAAATGCAGCACTGAGATCTAACAGGACAAGTACAGACACGTCCATTATCTGAGGCCATGAGAATGCTTCTAAGCTCCTTCTAAACAGTCCTGTTTCACTTCCCTACAACATGATGCTCCGTCTGTCGACACAAAAATTGTCATACTCGGTAAATGATTAAGAAAAAATCGTTATGCCGGCTGGCATGGGACACTGTGTGTATGGCGGGTTTGTTAGAAAGGAAGAATCTCAGGATGCTGCTAACAGCCATAACGAAGCCAATATTTCCCTTAGCATGAATGCAACACTGGATGGCACCATGTTTGTTGTTTATTATGAGAGTGAGGCGCATGGATTGTTTATGGTCTCCCAAAACGCTAAATCTGTGCGGACACACAGCCGTGACGATAAAATACCTTTGCGGTTACACCTCATCTTGTGTCTTTGTGGACAGGGCTTCATTCTCTCCACTTTTGTCTCGTCTGACCTCGTGGGCCGCTGTAAATTTCAAAGGCGCCTGAGCGTGCCCATTGTCAAGCCGTGGCTGCAACACGCAGGTATAAATGGCTTGTGTAAACCTACTATTCTCTTGGTGGTTTTCTCCCCATCTTTTTCCTTTTATTCCAAGAGTTTGCCAGTCCAACAAGCCTGTCAACGTAATCCTGTTTACGGAGGCACAGGAAAAAACTAGCTGCTGTCAATCATAATCACTGTTCTTAAAGAGACACGTTCATTCTCTAAACCTTCAATAACAGAGAGTAATAAAAGCATGATTTACATCTGAAATCCCAGAAATGAAAGCTGTTTTTGGTTTTCCGCATTAGCACCTGTCCTGTTGCTTTCATGTCTGTTCGGATTGACGGACTGGCTACAAGTTTTTTTTCCCCCAACTGCCTGACTGCACCTGCTGTTCCTGCTGACAGCACGCATTTTAACTTGTCACTACAGTGCCTGTGTTCTCCTGGAACCTTATTTTTATATATATATATATATATATATATATATATATATATATATATATATATATATATATATATATATATATATATATATAAGAAGTTTATAGAGACGTTTTTGTCTGTTCTCTCTTTTTCACTGCCGATCTAAGCTCGTACGCCGCACCACGTGTCGTCTGGTAAAAGCTTTGCCCGTGGCCACAGGCGCAGGCTTTTGTCCACCTCTCCGGGCTTATGTAACCCAGTTTGCTTCAGGTGGGGACAGTTGTAGCAGCGAAGGATCTCTTCAAAGAGATGAGCGCAGCTTGATGCAGGTGATAGCTGGAGGAAAGGTCACTGTGGCGCGCTGAGGTGTGGGGTCAGCGGTGCCTGTGTCTGGGCCGTGAGGGAGGATTAAGATGAGGGGAAGACATTTCAACCTTGGTGTCTGCATTGACTCGTTTCTGAATGTAGATAAAAAGAGACAACAGAGCTTTGGTGAAGGATGCGCTTCTCTCTGTCGCTGGGAAATAAAAGGCTGGAAGTGGTGAGGGGAAAAAGCAAACGAAAACCTTGCAGCAGCCTTGGTCGCTCGACTTAGTTTGGTTGGATACTTAGCATGCAGTCGAAGGAGAAACGGATCGCCATTTCCTGCGCGGCTCCAGCGGCTTCTGATGCCGAGCTGCTTTGTGACAGGGAGGAGGGAAGCGGCGCTTTTGCTCTGCCTGTTCCTGTGGGGAAACCTGAATGAGACTGTAAGTACATCTTCACTGCACTCAGGCTCAGGCATCCCCGCAGCAAATGAGGAGGATCGCAGATTACAAAGCCAGCCTGAGCCGCGCGACAGGCTGGCTGATGGGAACTCTCTGTAGTTTGGCATCCGGTTCATAACGCAGGGTTTGCCTGTCTGAGGGTGTGCATGGGGAGGCCCCTGTGCACTGCTGGTAGACAAAACCCTGGGATCCCCCACTTTAACACCCCGCGAAGACGTTATTTCCCATAGAAACCAATTAGAAGCTCCTGGCAGATAACCTCACTGTCTGCTTTGCTTCAACAGCGCAGTCATTCCAGCGTGTTCAAGAAGGGACTCTTACCATTTGGCTTTGTGCACAAAACCCTTTTTCTTTTTAGTAAAGGATTAATCTCTGTTAATTAAACTCCCTCTGTTGTTGCTGCTGCAGCTTTTCCATTTATTCCCACCGCACACACACATAGACAACACTTGATTGGAACTAAAACTAAGAAATTCTTGTTCTTAACATCAGCGAAGGGCAGATGAATGCAGCATTTGTCCCTGGGAGAGCTGCGGATATCCACAGCTTAGGTGGGAGAAGCTCTTGAGCGGACAAAAAGTGGCCGTGCATTTCACAGGTTGGGTCAGATGAGACCAGGATTGAGCTTTCTGGGCCTTTCTGCACAGCGACACGCATCGTCCCACTGTGAAACGCGGTGGTGGCAGCATCATGCCGCATGGACGCTGTGCTCCAGCGGAGACGGGGAAGTCGGCCAGAGTTGACGGAAAGATGGATGGAGCTAAATTCAGGACAATCCTGGACAAAGAACTGTTAGATGCTGACAAAAGAAACGGTACGGTATCCTAATTTCACAAATTCTACAAGAACCTACAGCTCCCAAACATTGGACAAACATAATCCCAAATAAATCTGTTCAGAAGATATGGTCAAATCTATACACAAGGTTCAGTCATCAACAAGCAAACAATACAGACTTTTTGATAATACACAGGAGGATCTTTATGGGCGACATCCTGCATCAAATTAACAAGGAAGTCTATGGCAGAGGTTGCACAGTCTGTCTTTCAGACCCCGAGACGCTGGAGCACCTGTTCCTCCGCTGTCCTGGCTGCACCCACTTCTGGGAAGAAATACGAAATCAGCTGGAGCCGCCTGTCCAGATGTGATGGTGAAAGACCAAGAGTGGGACTGGCTGAGACCTTTTGGGTCAACGTGCAAACATGGTTCATTGCAACATCACCATCTTTGCAATATTTTGTTGTCGCTGGCAAGACACACCATTTACATCTGCAGAAACTACCAACTCTATGAGGGGAAGAAACTAGACCGGTGGAAACTCTTTGGAGGACTGCTCAGAGGACATTACAAGGTGGTGCAGGCAGCAGACCAAGGACTTTGTGAAGGAGTATTTGGTTCATTGCAAAACTGGGAAAAGTTTGGGAAAGAAGAATCTGTTTAATTTCTGAATTTTGTGTTTAAAATAGGTTCTTTTCTTTCTGTACGCTTTGTTTGCTGACAATTCTGCTTTTATTGCAAACATCTGAGTTTTGATTCTTCTTTTTGATATTTTCATAAATAAAAGATTAAAAAAAAACGTGCAGCCACAGCTTCGATTCAATTACTTACATCGAAGCCGATTGATGCCGTAAGACAAAATTGATATTCACTTATGCTCTCTGCCCAGTCTGACTGAGCTTGAGGTTTTTTTGCAATAAAGCCACGGTAACTAAAGTCCGGGCTTTAGACGTGTAAAGCTGGTGGAGACATGGCCCTAACACAGTGTTTTAGAACTAGACTTTTCAGCCCATTTACGCGGCTGGTATTTTTGATTTCACATTTGACATTCGATGTTGTAATCTGTGGACCACAAAGTAAAACCAAAGCAGACGCTGCTTCTACAACCAACACACAGAACCTGTAGAAAATGACTTCTCTGTATCAGACTGGAGGTGGGAGAGTTGTTGTTTTTCACGGAGCGCACCAGAGCACAGTCTGATGCTTGAGCTTTTGTGTCTGATTCACAACCTAGTTAGCTGCTTCGGCACGGCTTGACTCAGCACTTCCCCCTGCTCTGCTGTGATTTGTGCTCGTCTTGGTGTGCTGCACTCAGAGCTTAGGACATAGGCAACAGATTTATAGTGTCTCTTGTGTTTAAGTTTCCCAACCGGTCATAACGGAGCTCACAGATACGACGCGTCTGGAACAGGCCAGCAGTTGTTCTCTGCGTGACTGTAAGTGGACATGACAGGGTGGTCAGCCACTTTGATGTAAGCATACCACCCACCCGTCGCTGGAAGTCCTCGTGTGATGCTCTGAGATCCCTCGTGCTGCCAGAGGGTCTGTCAGACCCGCTATATTTACACGGACACAAGACTATGGCAGCTAATCAGAGAAATCAGGGCGAGGCAGGAGATCAGAGTCTGTCCAAGTATGTCTGCCATAGTCACAATTGTGACTTTAGCTCTAATTAATGCCAACACTCACATAATCATCATCACCATCGTTCAGCTGTTCTTGACCCAAACCTTTCATGCCAAGTGCTCTTATTAAAGCTCATACATAATTATTGTTAATTGGTGGGTTCTGGAACTTTTAAGGAGATTTTTTTCACATTCCCTTATCCAAAATATGGGAGGTTCACCCCGTGTCAGTTTTATGAAGTCTGAATAACGAGGACTGATTTCTATCGTCCCCCTTAATGGCAGATTAAGATGGCCCTAAGGTCACCAAGAGCTTCCATGTGACTGGATCACAGCAGAATTAAAAATTGTTTTATTTCAATGTGAAGGCAATTGTGATGCTACTTAGATCTTACCTTTGCCTTAAAGTGTTTTTTTTCCTGCCTTTTGTTCTCAGTTATCGTGATATACATAATCTGTGGAGGTTACTGCCCCTCCATGACCAGTTTCAGCTATGCTTTGGAGGCAATACTTTCGTTATTGTCAGTAACCAAAAACAGCTTAAAAGGTCCTAGTAACACACTCTGACTATAAAAAAAAAACGTAAACATATATTAATCTTCAAGTAAAACAATATACGGCAAGCGTTTGTCCTGATGGTGTTTATTTTGTCCTTTTTTGAGCCTGAAAAGAACTTTGCACAGGGTGCGATCAGCAGACACAAACATTGTCACTCAAACATACGAACGCAAACGGAAGAGTCAGACAACAAGAAGACAGGAAAGGGGAGAACAGCAAAAGAAAGCTTGGTCATAAAATAATACCTTCACGAGCCGTTTGCTAGGGGCAAAAAAGGCCAATAAAGGAGTTTAGACTGGACTGACTAGACTAGGCAAGTGAGCATGGACAGATTTATTCATCGGTAGAGTTTATTGCTGTGCTGTAATCCCCGACCTCTAGTGTCTGAAGTTGTTTGGATCAGCTACGACAGATTGAATTTTAAACCCGACGAGGCACTGCTTCAGCTTCTTCTCCCTCCCCTTGGTCTCCTTACAACAAGCACATCCGACCGTACATGCAGTTTGGAAATTGCCGTTTTTCTCTACAGCCGGAGGCCCTTTTTTCTCACGCAGTAGTTCCTAGACGTTTGGCCAGGACCTCACTGGGGGTTGAGAATAAACATACCTGGGGTCTTGAGATTCCCCTCAAAAATCCAACTACATAGGCAACAAATATAAAAAAAGATGAATAACCATTAAGCCATATATTGGCTGTTTATGCTGTTAGTATTATTATATAACCTGTTTAATTGGATTGCAAGCATTTTTAACCAGTACTTGGGGTCACAAGATGCTTCAACAGTTATTTTTGAGTCTGAAATGGAAAAGTTTGGAAACCCCAGGGGAACCCAGGCTGTAGCAATATCTATGTGTAAGAAGCCTGATCAGCCACTGTATTTATATGTTGCGGATTTTTAAATCTATCAGCTTTATGAGCTCCGCTTTGTTGCAGCCAAAGCAGCAACAAGATGTGATGCACGTTGCTCCTGTACTACTAAGAGTGTTAAAATAACCTTGTTTGACATCACTGCCAGCCCAGTACGGTCATAATGAGCTTTTAGCTTTTGCCATAAGGCCAGCGGGGCCTGTCCTGCTTCAATTTCTTAAATGACCGAGCACGTCATGGAAAAGCTACCACTGATGCTGTAAAGTGCACCCAGGACCCAGATATACTGCCAAAACGATAATGTACCACAATGATTTCAACGAGGAAGATACATGCATGCATAAAACAATCCGAGAATGCTCCATAATGTACTCCGGGGAGCTCGCTGCATTCTTGATGCATCCCGGAAGAGTTCTCCAAGAACCTGCAAAGACCAACCACCATCTGGCTGATATTTAATGTGCTTCGAAGGTATGCATCAGCATACTGATCAACCCGCTGCATGATTTTCTTTTTTTTTTTTTTGCAGGATTCCACACTAAATGGCCGGCAAAAGGCATCACTATCCAATCTCACAGAAACTCCTCCCTTCCAGCTGCCCCTGTATTTATATTTTTCCCCTGAGGAGGGTGTGTGTATGCAAGCAGGGCTGCTTCTATTCATAAAGCATAAAGTCTATAAACACATCCTCCCTCAGCTGCTTACAGGTGTTAAAAGAGACGTGTCAATTCAGTTTCCAGTCAGAAAGCGGTAAAAAAAAAAAAAGGTTTCGAGCTGATGCATCATGTGAATGTGCACCTGACTCAGGAACCGAATATACACCTCTGTCCTAAATACCTGCAAGAGCAAACAGAAGTCAGGTGTATCTGGGCCAGAACACGATGTGTCCTGAGCTTTCTTCAAAGCTGAACTGCTTAGAGGGAAAAGAACTAGGCCACAGTGTCCTTTTCCGCTCACCTTAAATGTACACTTAAATGCAGCACTATGCATGTTGTGCTTCTGCCGCAGCAGAAGCGTTTTTGACATTTTTTGTTAAACAACACATCTCCCCTGTTAGTGAGAAACAAATCTGTTTGCCATTTCTGCTTTTCTCATGCGTTTCCTGTCTCCACTGTAGGGTACCAGTCATCCTCCAAGATATAATGACTGTACGGGTTAGTTTTCTTTTGATTAATGCATGCATCCATGATACCTTTACTTAAGAAATAGTTCAGGAATTCATCATGAAGCACATCTTAAGTTCATGTGCGGATGCTCATTTCGGGAGAGTGGGTGCAGTTTTTACCTGTCACTGTTTTTTTAATACTTTTGGCTGGAAATAAATAGTGCTATTTCCTGAGAAGTCTGGTGTAGCCTCACCATTTTGCTTTTCTCATGAAGCCAATTTGTTACTGCCTCTGCTGCATTCCCTTCCCACCTCACACCGTGCTTTAAATAGACCCCTAATGTGTCCCTCTGCGAACAGTCGAAAGGTTAGTATGGCATTTTAACCCTGGAGCATGGTCTATTACTTTAGGATGGGTCACAGCTCAGTGGTTTGTAAAACCAGGTCCCACAGAAATGCGTCATGATGTGGACGTGTCTGTTATGTATGGTGTTGAGGTTCAATTCCTCACTTAAATGCTTTGGAAACTTTGTGTAGAGGCGTTTTGCTGCCTTTGACAAACCTGATTATGTTTCCTCCCAGAAATGCACACACAGGCAAATCCATTCAAAGCTTAGACCATGCATAGCTCAGAGAAATTGACTCTACAGCCCTCAGTTGGCATGATAAATGGTAAAAAGTTAACGACAAGACAGAAGAACTCTTAACGAGTAGGGCTCGTTTGGAAGCGTTACTAGGGGAGAGTCTCTTCTCTCTACACAACTGGAGCAATGTCCTTTGAACAGATGAGACGAAACAAAGATAGTTGGTCATTATGCGCAGAAAACCCAACACAGCACATCAGCACAACGACGTTATACCAGCTGTCAATCACAGTCAGAGAGGAGTGAAGGTGTTGGGCTTGTTTTGCAGCCAGTGGAACTGCACACCTTGCAGTCAATGAATCCACCATAAACTCCTCTGTATCATGGAAGAGTTTGTATTCTACAGACAAAAAGGAGGCAATCTGTCTAACAGCTGAAGCTTGGCCCAAACTGGGTCATCAACAGAATATTTTAGATAGATATGCCCCTTTTCCTCTAGTAACAGTTTAGAGCGGTTCGCTACGGGTCAGGTCGCTTTTTTGGCTTTTCCGTTTTCGTACCTGCTTGCCTGTAGTTCCAACCATCCCGGGTCACACTGAAAACGTGACTGTCGGTCACTGATTGGTTGGGGGCGGTGTCACTATTTACAGCATATTATTATGACTACGATCTGATCTTCAACCGTTAAATCATTTAAGGAGGGCTTATTGTGTATGAACGCTATTCATATAGCCAGCTAGCATTAGGTAGTGTTAACCATAGACATTATATACGTAGACGTCCCATTGGACGCTGACGGCCGCTAGGCCGACGTGCCTATAGGGCGGCCATCTTGGGTCAGACCACAGATCAGACAGCTGGTGTCAGAATGAATATGAGGCAGCTCAGATCTCATTTTAATCATATGTTCGCAATGCTCGTGATCTTTCAGTTAGATTGTACAGATTTATTCAGAACCAAAACAATTTAATCTGAAGTCAAACTGGATGAGAAATATACACGCAGTTATATATTTTACATATTAATATATTAAACACACACAAATTATACACACAACCCTCTCTCTCTCTCTCTCTCTCTCTCTCTCTCTCTCTCTCTCTCTCTCTCTCTCTCTCTCTCTCTCTATATATATATATATATATATATATATATATATATATATATATATATATATATATATATATATATATATAGACCGTTCATCGTAATCCCTTTTATCATAATTCAGTTTCAGCAGGGTAGCTTCCTACTTCATGTGTAAGTACTCTTACAAATGGCAGTTTTAACTGTACAAAAAACTGATACTCATCAGTGAGCGTCTGCCACTTTTTAAAAGTATGTGATGACAGCAGCACTGATCTACATAGGAGCAAAACTATATACAGACAAGTGAGAGCAGAGGTGCCAATAACAGCATTTAAAAATGATATAATGCAAACCGCAATTTGGGGAAGAAAATCAACAAAAAACGAAATAATGCATCTTAGAATCAAAGAGATTACTAAATCATAGCAAAAACAAAAATACTCTATATTATTTTTTTCCCATAAGTCATGTCTGTCCAGTAATTTATGACCATTTTGTTTGGTTTGTATATATATATATATATATCCTCAGTCACATCTTTTAGAAATCAGGGTGTTTAATGTACTTTTCTCTGCTTCCTTTCCTGCTACCCATTAGCACATATTGTGTTTATGCCGGAAAAACTGTAACTGTAAAGCATGAGGATTATCTATCATAAAATCTTACTTATGGAAGGTAATTCCCCGGGATCTGGTTTGTAGTGTCCTTTTATTTGTGCACCCATAAGCACAGCTAAAGTCGGGCATCCTGGGACGGAGCTCTGGAAGTTTGCTAACTGTCAATACAAAATCGAATTTATGTATTAAATTAGACAATCATTTAATTCAATCAATTGGTCCCATGTAGCCCCTGAAAGGGTGACGTTTTCAGTCAGCTAATTTATCTGGAAATCGGTTTAGAATTCACCGGATTGAGAGTGTCTGAAAATATAAAGTACCACTTTCCTGAATTGACGTGTATTCTCTCTCACCGCAGCTTGGTCTGACCCAAGATGGCCGCTCAGTCGGCACGCCACTCATCCGACAACGCTGCGTCTAGGTATACATGTCTCTTGTGTTAGAATTAGGTAGTGTTAGCATTAGGTAGCGTTAGCATTAGGTAGCATTAGCATTAGGTAGCGTTAGCATTAGGTAGCATTAGCTTAACTTCCCATGTCCTCTAGCTCTAGCTTTAGCTCCATCCGTCCCGACCTGAATAGATTAGGTACTACTGGAAAAGGGAAGTTTTATTTCAGACTCAGGGTCCAGCTAAAACAAATCTGGACAATTAACAACCACACAACACAAATGGATATCTAAAAACAGTTAAGATTTACATGAAGGCAGCTATAGCAGTGTCTCCACAGTTGAGAGTAGTAACGCTCAACCGTGGTTTTACTAAGGCTATGATATTCTTATTCAGAAATTTAGTGAGATGATTTAGAGACTTGTACATGAGGTCCCTTTGCACAGCCTGCAGTTTGCCGACTCCTGCTGTCACACACATTTCACTTTCACTGCGCCATCTCTGTCTTTTTGGAAATGTTTCAGTGCATCATTGTAGGCAGCCTGCAGTCTTGTCAGACTTGTCTCTTTATAGTCTGGCCACAAGAGTAACAATACTGATCCAAAACAAAACAGCTAATTTGTTGAACTTTTGTGGAACTTGTTCTTTTTCAGTGGAATGAAAGCACAGAAGAGCAAGGCCCTGCGATGGCTCGGCCAAAATCAAGACCTCAATCTAATGAAAATATTGTCGACCTTAACCTTCCTCTGGTGTTAGCTTTCTGCTGCCATCTGTAGTGTTAGCGGGTCATTTTGGACCCGTGTATTAAATCAGCCATAAAATACCCTAAAAACAATCTTTTATCATCCAATGTTTTCTTAACTCTTGTTTAGCTGGTTGGGCTCCCTTATCCATGAAAAGATTGGTATTAATATTTTTTTGTGGCCCCCTGGGCCTTTGTTTTAACAGCATATCTTCTCCTCATTGTTGCATCCTGTGAATTGGAGATGTGTACTCTGCAAGTCACCACCTCTACACTCAAATGGCTTGACAAGCCTGGACATGTCTCCCTTTGTTTGTTCTTGCAAAAAGGCAAAGATAAAAGCCCCTAAATGAAGCTCAAGTGGTTGGAGGAAGAGGCTGTTGGTTGACTGTGTGTTCATGATTTAATTTTGGGCATTTTTTATTGTTTTAAAATAGAAAATTTTAACCGGGTCACAAATGACCCGAACACCACAAAAGTCATTTTTTTCACCAGAGCACTTTATAATTTAGTAAAAAAAAAAAAAAAGATTTTACTTTGTTTAAATGGAAGTCCCTGACAAAGTCAAAAAGTTTCAACTCAAAAAACAAATGTATGAAGTGCTTTTATGCATGTTAAAACTCAAAACGGGTCCGTCGGGACCCTAACACCATGGGAAGGTTAAAAAAACATGTCCGGAAATACTTGTTTCCAAACCCAGATATAGTGAGCCAATATAGAGAAACCTGGGCACAAATTGCTCCACGGTGATGAGCACAGTGAAGTAACAGAATACGACTATGGAGAGTTATTGCTGCTGATGTTGGTTCTGTAAACTTCTGGGATTTACTGAAGAGCGTTCTCATTCTTTCTTTTTTTGCGTGAGAGCAACTTCAGCATGTTCATCCTTACCTTTACTTTTGTCACTCTAGGGGTGTCCTGATACCATTTTTTTCCAGACCGAGTTCAAGTACGAGTACTTCAGTTTAGATACTTGCCGATTCCAAGAACCGATACTGTACTTAATAGTACTTAATAAATTAGTTTTTATAGATCACAAATAACTTAACACCATCAATGGCGATGAATTCAGTTGGAGCTTCAGTTATTGTCTGTCTTTCTTTTTCTTTTGGAGGGTCAGCAAACAACCTCCTGGTGTATAGCAACACTACCTGGTATAAAGTGGTATCTCGCCTTTGAGTTGCAGCATAGCCCAGCCCAGGAGGAAAATTGGTATAGGTTCAGAGTATCAGGTTGCTTTTACGAGTATGAGTACTTGATGCTGGTAGCAGTGGTGTCCCGATACCAATATCAGGACACCACTGACTCAAGCTTCTCTTCAATTACATCCCAAATCTTTAGCTTTCAGGACCATGAACAGCACTGAGGACAGAGTAATCATTAATAGAGACCAATTTGGTAAATTAGAACATTACTGAAAAGTTCATTTATTTCAGGAACTCAATTCACTGAGTGTAACATGGATTAATTGCACACATATTGTTTTCAAGTCTTTATTTCTGTTACCAATGAGGATTTTCCAATTAAAGCTAATGAAAACATGACTTTTTAGATAAGAATGTTACATCGCAGCAATAAAAAACTCTTTTTGACACAGGAATCTGGGCTGTAATGGAATATACGTTTAATACCTCCTCGCAGGTTATTTTCAGAAGGTACTTTAAACCGTAAAAAATGTGCCTTATCATAGCGCTTACTCTAATTTATTGAATATGACTGCATATTAGAGCTTGACATGTGGTTATATGAAGAAAACAAATTAACTTGACATAAAACCCATAAATTCCTGAAGCGTGTGTTTCACAGTGGAAACCTCACCTACCACTGCAGGAATAGCTGACACCGCCCCTGACTTTGACGATCCATGTGGGTAGTAATATCAGGCTCGGAGAGCGTACTCCACCATATTCCAGCGCGGCGCTTGCACTGTGTTTTTTTTTATTATTAAACAAGCCAAGATGTGACGAACACACAATGTGCCGATTGGGGCCCAGGAGTTGTGAATCACAGTGACTTAATTATGCCTGATGATGTGGCGACACTGTAACGCAGCAGAATGATCGTCTTTCTCACACACACGTACACAAAGGAACCCGCTGCCATGGCCACGTCAGAAGTTTTCACGCGGTCCAGACGATGTTTCTTTGTGATGGCGCTGTGCATGCAGAGAGTTCCCGTACTGCGGTGTTAAGATACCATCATTTGAGCGTTTTTTTTTTGTTTTTTTTGCCACGCATCACAAGTTTCTGTCTGCTGTCTGTGTTTACGTGATTGGATGTGTCTGACTCTGCTGAAATAAACGACGGCTGCTTTACGCTCATGTGTTGCATGCTGAGAACACATGAAAATAGAATTAAGTCCAGATAAATTACAGTTTAAGGATCTTCTGTGTATTAGAACCCACATGTTAGTTTTTCTTTGTGTGTGCATGCACTAACAAAAAAAAAACATGCTTGTTTAATAGGAGATGAGTGGTTGCTTTTTGGCTGGAACAATGCATTTGCTAAAAAAAATAGTGGCAAACAGTAGATTTAGCCATTTATGGCACATATTGCTTTGTTTTAAAACGTGATACAGTTAGAATACAAGAATATTGCGTTTATTAATTTGTCAACTGGTCCGGCTTGATACATTTGTTGAAATCACTGTTGGTGTGTAAATAAATAAATAAAAGCAGATTATTATATTTCAATCAGTGGGTCACTAAGATGGACCGTCGCTGCCGGAGATGTTAGATGACTGGTAAAGATGCAACTATATAGAAAAGGGTGGCAGTCACAAAGAAGTGCAAACTCCTCTTTTTCTCTGCTGTTTTGTTCACTCTAGTTGCCTTATTTGTGCACTGGATTTACACAGCAGATTGCAGATGCAAACCCTTTCAGAGGCTCCTCAGCACTGCAAAAACGGAACTAAAAATAAGTACAATGTTCTTGAAATGAGTGCATTTGTCCTTGATTTGAACAGCTAAATAAGATTATCTGCCAATGGCACGAGTATTTTGACCCCTAAAATAAGATAATTATATATACTGGACTTGAAGTAAGATGATGGAGATGAGTTTTTCCTATTTTAAGTGCAAAAAGCTTATTTCATTGGCAAATCAAAGATGAATACAATAATTTCAACAAAAGTTTAGTTATTTTCCGTTCCGTTTTTGCAGTGAGTTTGGCTCATTTAAGTTGTCAACAATTCTTCTTATTTGATTCCTTAGAGTTCAGGTTTATTGCAATGTGTTGGAATATTTCAGAATCCTAGGTTGTAAACGGTGTTTAAAAAAAGCAACAGAAGGACTTTAGACACAGCGTCGACAATTTATCTATAAAGAACAAATTATTAGCTTCAATATCAGGGACACCTCACAGGAGGAGAGGATTGATTTTACTTTTTTTACAAAGCCAGCTGCTGTTTCCCTTTTTCTTCCCCTCCATTAAAATTAAGCTTCAGCCATGTTATAATTGAAGATTCTACATGGGTGGACATATGTACCGGCTGTTATAGGGGAATTAGCGGCCAACTATGGAAAGAATTTGACTGGAAAGTGAAGATCAGATACTTTAATACTCCCTTTATCATCTCCTCATTTGTGAAAAATCCCAGTGTAGCATTATGTTGGTGAAATTGTGGAAATATTGGAGACACCACACAAATTTTTTGGGATTGTCCAGTAATACGAGGATTTTGGGACAATATTAAAAAGGAAATATTGAAAGTAAATGTTGCTCCTGAACCTGTGGTGTTTTTGTTGGGAGCCATACCTAAAAACAGATATAATGCAGATCAGAGATGTATACTGAGGGTTCTTTTACTAGTAGCAAAGAATGATTACCGTGCACTGGAGAGATGTAAAACCACCAACTATAGGTCAGTGGGTCCAGAGACTGAAACACATCTACATAATGGAGCGAATGACTGCAAGCCTGCAGCTAATTATGGACACTTTTGTACAAAGATAGATTTGTATTTCAGAATATCTGGGTGTCTGATTGAGAGGATGATGGGATGAGATGGTGCTGGAAGGAGATGTCTATTTGAATTCGTCTATGGGAAGGGGTCCTGCTTGGCCACAGGTTGCAGTTGTGGATGTCGCCTGCTCTGCCTGCTGTCATAATTGTGAAGACTTTTGGTATTTTTGTGTTTGTTGTGGTGTCTACTACTTGAGTTTCGGTCAGGAGATGTTATGTAAAAATATTAAAATGGTTAAATAAAAAGTTCAAAAAAACTAAATTAAGCTTCAGCCTTTCAGCAGGTGGTATTTTATTCTACCTAATTTGCATAATGCGAACAGGTCAGTTTTTTTCCAAATTATAATTTAAATGCGCTGGCTGTTTTTTTTAAATTAAATATACATAAATATGTCTAGGCTTTCCCACAAATGCATGCATAGCATCTCATTTAAACCTGCAAACAATGCAGAGGGATGCCATTTGCTGTAGAGCAAACTTTGGGGCAGATCTGCTTTTGCTTTCATTTCATAAATAGATGGAAACTCAAGTTTGCACACATTTAGCACCTGAAAGTGATGTGAACGAGAAGGAAGTGCATTTTTATGTGACTTTATTTCAATTGATATAGTTTTTTACTATATTCAACAATGATATCCCATCAATTCGATACTAAGAGTTTTTACAATAAAGATCTAACTCCAATGTATGGATCCATTTTATTAACTGATACAGGTTTCTGCTGCAGATCTCACACCTTGAAAAAAAAAAAAAAAATAAATAAAAAAAAATAAAAAAAAATAAAATATATATATATATATATATATATATATATATATATATATATATATATATATATATATATATATATATATATATATGATACAGTAGAAGTGTCCTGTGAGGATTTTCCATTAGTTCTGCACTTGAGATCTGTGCAGAAAGAACATCTCTTGCAGCTGCAAGTAAAAGAACAAACCTCTCTTTTTATGCAGATGTGCATTTTGGCCTTATTTATCCCCCTTATACCATGTTGTGGCAAGATAAACTTTACAGTCAGGATCTCATTTTGTTTTAGTTAATGCTCTGACTTGTCTTTCCCATTTTGAAGGGGAGGGGGTGGGTAGATCTGGCCCTCTGTGTCACATCAGATTATTTTAAAGAGAGAAACAAAAAAAGTGATAGATTTTAAATTAAAATCTCTCGACATCCCGAAATAAATATAAATTCCAGGACAAACATTTAAGGTGTGCAAAAACCTTTGCCACCAGTTTTGTAAAGGAACCTTTACTGCGCAATGTGGGAGTTGTTGGTCCACTGAATAAATTTGCTTAAAGGTTTTTATGTTTACATTTTTTGAGGGAGACATTTTTGCAGCAGCAAAGAAATATTTCTAATAGGTTTTCCAGGTAGTTTGAATGTTCTCCCGGTGCAGGCGTGGGTTGTCTCCAGGTACTACAGCTTCCTCCCACATGACTGGTAGGTTAATTGTTCTTGTTAAAATTACCCTTAGGCGTAAGTGGGTCTGTGCACGGTTGTTTGTCGCTTGTGTCTCTGTGTTGCCCTGTCATGGACTGGTGACCCTTCCAGGGTGTAGCCCGCCTCTCACCCCATGACCGCTGGAGATAGGCAGCAGCACCCCCTGCGCCCCTAAAGGATAAGCGGCTAAAGACAAACGCATGGATGGGTCTTGGAGGGCCCTGTTAGGAAAAACAGCTTTCATTGCCAAATCAGTGAAAAAGTAAACAGATTATAGAAATCTGGAACAATTCAACATTTAGAGTAGACTGTTGGTCATGATTGCTGAGGCAGAAAAAAAACAACCTTTGTTGGCTGGAAAACATCCACTAAAACTGTTGCAGCCGAGGCGCACATCTCCATCGATCTTCATGAAGACACAAGCCGGCCGAGTTCAATTTAATTTGATGTGTAACCCTAGCAACAATGTATGATGTAGGAGTCATTCTTTCCAGTCTGGTTTTGTCGTTGTTGTTTTTTTTTTTTTTTTTTTTTTTTTTAGTTTTTAATAGACGGTCATCACATTAGTGAGACCCACATGCAGCCAGGAACAAAAGCCTTAATGGCCGCTTTAATCTTTCAGCAGTATGGCTCTTTTTTGTTATCCTAAAAGCTGCCCACCAGATGGAGCGTTGGAGGGGGGGGGGGAAACTAACTCCGAGGGTAATTAATGCACGCGCAGGAAGCCTCAAGATGGTACGACCACGACTCGGCGCTGGAATTTGGGATAAAGTGTCACCGGCACATCCTCCGCATCTCCATATCCAAAGCTCCCTCTCCGTGGCCAATTATCAATTTAGATCCTCAGCTGAACCGCGATGCCTAAAAGGACCCTGTGCTCTGTGCTTCTGATGAATATTCAAGTGATGCTCTGTTTAGAGCAGCCCCATTTAGACTGCATTAGCGCTGGAGCATACAAGGAGAAAATAATGATGCTCTGTGATGATGGAGGTTTAAGTAAACAAATTCATCAAATGTAGCCCTCAGCTCGCTGCACGGGCACCGAGGAGATGGAAACGGCAGGATTTTTGTGTTCTCTTGTTTTCCCACCGGTTTTGCAGGAAACGACTTTTGCATGCAAATCTCTCACAGAGGCAGCAGTTTGCTCTGTCTTTGATAAACGTGGGAGTTTGGTTCACTGATCCGCTTTACTCGTGGCAAGGCTGGCAGGACTAGTGCCATGTGTCAGGTGTCTCTTAAAAACAAAAGATTTGCTTTAGGAGAATTGGTTTATGCCCTTTCTCTTACAGGTACAGCTCAGTAAATTAGAACATTGTTATAAATAAGGGATTCAGTTCAAAAAGGGGATCCATTGCACTCAGAGTGACGTATTTAAACTGTTGCTTTCTGTAAATTTTTATGAAAATTGCTTACTGTATTTTCAGACTATAAGACGCACCCAAAATCCTTACATTTTCTAGAAAATTGATGGTGCCCCTTATATATGATTACCGTTGTGCTTACTGGCAAATTTGACGTGGTACAGTGTGCTCAAAAATATGTTAAAATGTTTAAGTACGACTTTGGTTAGCAATGAAGCCGCTCCACTCAGTCGATATATGGAGCATTACGGTACACTACCTGATGGGACCCCTGAGCTGTCTACAAGACTGCCTGAATGTAATGTCGAAACTAGAAGTGCATTCATGTAAGGCAACCCACGCCCTAGAGTATGCGCTACCAACAATAAACCAAGGAAGTTAATTCAATATAAAGTTACATTTATTTTGGCCTTATGTTAGAAACAGGCCAGTGTAGTCCAACTACCCTGTCCTCCTGAAACGGATAGAGCTGTGTACGTGAAGGGGCGGAGTGATATTACACACTTGGGAATAATATTTAATGCGTCTTATAATCCGGTGCGCCTTATGGTAAAATATCTTACACCAGCATACAAAATTCTGCTATACAATAGGGCTGGACGATAATTCAATAACGATATATATCGATCGATAGACGTATGGTTCAATATAAAAAACAGGGGTCAATAAAAAGTTCAATAAAAGAACTGTGCATTCTAGCCTATCATGTAGGTTAATACTAAAGTCATTGCATCCTCCCAACCAATCACAAACCCAGGAAAGCTCCATCAACCTTCAGCACGTGTTCTTTTTTTTTTCTTTTTTAACACTTACAGTTTTTGTAAAAAGTTACTTGAATTAAGGGTTGTGTTTGAATCCATTTATTTAAAAATAGGTCATCAAGCAACAATAAGCATAAAATGGCCAGGGCTGGACTTAAAATGTATATTTTGAATTTTTGTGATAATTATCGATATCGATCATTATGATTTATTTTTTATCGATATGCTTTTTTTCTATATCGTCCAGCCCTACTATACATTATATTGAAGAATGGCGTATTTTATTCACAGAAACCTTATGTAACAGCACACACGTATTAGTACGTTTGCTACGATGGATGCATTCTTTGTGTTAAGCCACTCCTTACAGAGAAACCACCCCACCTGCACCAATGGAGGAAATATTTTTTTTATACCACACTTTTTCTTTCCACTCAACTCTCCATTAATATGCTTGCAAAAAGGACTGTAGTAACGACTAGTGTTGCCTACACTAGTCTTTGGCCCGTACCAAAAGGGACGCAATCGTGCCATACCCGCGGCCTGACGTTGGGCACCTCCGAGTTTTTGTAACCAGGGGGGAACCTCGCACACAAGTTTCTTTCAAAATGGGGGAATTCGAAGGAGCCCTCCCCGGACAAGTTCGCCTGTACTGACATCAAAGAAGTTTTAAGTGGCACAACTCTGTTAAATGCTGTGTTGTTACTGCTTATTCTTTGACTGAAAAGAGCTTACACATATTACTGGCATACTTTCAGGGGTGACTCTATTGGCCATGTTTGTGGGTACAAACAAGGATTTTGGCTTCTGTTTCAATCACTTGCATCGTAAATCAAGTCTAAAACAGCAGCAACGCCCGTTGTCGGGGGCCCAGTGTGTCCAGCAGGGGGCAAGTTTTCTCCTTCAGGTGCTTGAACACCGATCGCTTAAAGGATATCATGACCATGGAGGACAGGGCTACAGGCCTTTTTAACCCCCTGATGGTGTGTTTCTTGGAGACCGGGATGATGGTGGAGCGTTGGAACCTCTTATAGTTGAAGACTTGTTGAAGATCTGAGTGAAGATGGGGGGGAGACATCGTCAGGTCCTGACCTTCTGACACTGAAAGAGTCTATTTAGATCTTCTACAGATCTGGGTAGGGCCTCCGATCAAATTGGATTGTATGTTGTACCGATTACAGCATACCCTTTGCATGGTTGAAGACCCCTTGCGGTTTTCTCCAACTGTGTCTGCGTAGCTCCAGCCATGGTAGACCCCTGGGATGGGGCGCGCTCCTGTTGGCAGAGATGTTTGCAGACAAAACTTCTTCTGGGTCGTTAACTGAGAAGCTGTTTATTTATCCAAAACATAAAATTCCAGTATGGTTACCACACACGACAGTATATTTATCCATATTTTACAAGCAAAAGAACTTAACAAAGGTCGTTGTGGCTTCACTTAGCTGCCTCAATCTGCTTGGTCAGTTTGTTCCTGGCCTGCTTATACAGGGCCCGGCCCCCACTGCTGTAAGCCGCCTCCTTGTTCCTGCACAGCTTCCTATTACAATTAATGAACCTTTCAGTGCTATTCAAATGCGTTGAGATGTACCTGTAGGCTATAATCTATTTTCCCTGCTGTTAAGTATATGTGAATCTCACAAACGTAAAAATATTTCTCATATCAAGAATCAAGATCTTGATAAAGGATAAATCATTTTATAGCCCTCCAGCCAGTGAGGGCCCTTAGTTTTAAAACTACTATAACTGTTTTTGTAGTATAATAAAGTTGTTAAAACACATTTTGATTCTAAAATAGCTTTTATCATGAGGCACTTCACACTGAGATATGGATTATTTTTGCCAATATCTGTGATTTCTGAAAGAATGGAGAACAAAAAACAGTTTAACAGTGCAAAAGAATCGTTTTTAAATACACTGTAGAAATGTTATTTTTCTTCCTAAATGTGATCGTTTGAAGGTGCTGAATACAAATCTAGAATCTGAACAATGTTAAATGGCATAAAATAGCATGTACTTTTTGGACACTGCCAGCTACAGCCTGTAAAGCCTCTTAGCCAAGAACAGCAGCCTGTTAACAAGGTTGTGGCTACAGGCAGGATTAACAGCATGCTATAATCCTACTGAGTGGAATACTAGAGATGCACCAATCAGAGATTTTCTGGCCGATCTTCAATCTGTGATTCTTGTAAAGCTGTGTCCTGCCAATACAGATTTTAGCAAATTTAAATAATTTCTCTTTTGGTTCTCTTAAATAACTACATTCGCATGTTTTTCCACTTTCTGGGTTAATTGAAATTAATTATTGTGAAACAAAATTATGATTTTTCTCAAAAACAGCCCAAAGATACAGAGCTGCCTTTCGCAGCATCAATCTACAAATCCAGTGAAACCTCCTGGTTGTGGGATAAAAGTATCTGAATGAAACAATCACAGACCCTCATTTATTATTCTATGAGACAGAATATTGCTAACCTACTGTTTCCTTTTTTGATGAGCACACCTAAATTTGGTAAGATATATTGATATAGTAAGGAGTGGCATTACCAACAGCAGCCTCTGTGTGTATTTCCTCCAAGGGTATCCTTATTTTATCTGTGAGATTTACAAAAATACCGACGAATTTTCCTAATTCAGCATGTTCCCTAACAGGCAGAGTTGAACCCGTCAGAAGGTTAAACGGCAGCCACCGATCTTTCCCATGCAGCGGAAAATCGCCTCGTAGCAATTAGATGCAGCTTTACTAGCATAGAAGTTCAATCTTCTATGAGGTCTGACCAAGGCAGATCGTTGCTCTATTTCGGTTGGAGCTACCAGCACTTTGATGGGAAGTCAGACAGTAAGAGAGACCCTTTGGCAAAGTAAAAGACGTCTATTTTGAGGAAAATGCTAAATAAAATCTTCAAACCACAAAGTTAACGGAGCGCAATTTCCGGCCAGGTTTGTCCCCATATAGGTCCGTCCCAGAAAACACAGCTTATTAAAACAATCAATAAATAATTTCAATAAACTGTGTGTTTACCCATGGTAGGAGCTCAGAAGCACAGCAAACGGATAAGAAAATCAAACGGCAATCTTCTTTGAGCTTGTTCGAGCAGAAACTGCAGCTTTACGTGTACTGCCCGGCTCATTTATGCTGGCGAACCTTCCGGATTTTGTGGTACACCCTCTCGCGTGAATACTCTATCTCAAGAATCCGGGGATCCGTAGACAGAACGTCTACGCAGACAATAGGTGAGGAATAAATTCTGTACCGATCTGAACATCAGGTCGGACGGATCGGATCGTTTAGCGTGTTTCAGCCTTAACACCTTCATCACCAAAGACTGTTGTTATCTGCTAGATCTTGTATCGGTGAGGTAAGAGTCAATGACTGACTGGGAAAATGATTGACTTTTTAGTTTTAAACTCAGGGATGTCTGATATACATTTTGTGCCTCCTGTGATTCTCTGAGACAGACTTCATTTATGAAAGCTCAACTTTGTGAGTGGCACTGCCAGTGCAGGTGATGGCTTATGAACACCCAGATAGTCTTTGCGGACGTCTGATTTAGAACCTTATGACAAAACACTGGCTGGATCTGTAAAGTGGAAACTCAGCTTCAAAGGGAAAAGGAGCAAGGCAAAGCTGCTTCAGTACCACAAATGCTATTTATTCTAATACATCTTTCTTTAAAAAAAAAGGAGCATAAGAAATGGAGTAATGCTCAACGGAGTAGATCTTTACTGACAGAGATGAGGATTATAGCTCATACAATACGACCCACGAAAGAAATATGACCCGCATCAACATAAAAACTGTTTATGAAATTTTGAATTTGGGAAAAACACAACCACAATATTCAAGTGCTGAAGAAGAATGGATCTATGTGCTTATTGACAAATGAAACAACGTGTTACCAAAAGAACAGGAGGCATCACAGGAGGAGAATATTCCTCACTAAATAGTTATGACGCTTTACTTGCAAAAAATATTTAGAGGCTATTTTGTAATACTGTCACGAATCATGAATATAAACATATGAATATAACAAACATTTGTTTGGTAACTCTTGGCATCATAAGAGGCTCTGAAAACCACACTTCGGAAAAACACAGTATTAAACACCAACCCTATAAAACAATTGTATGCACTTTATCGGTAAGTGCTAGTATGCAGAATAAATATGCTATATAGTTTCAGGAAAGTAAGTAATTGGGGTACTATTGCTGAAAATTACAATAACAAAATTGCTTCCAATTAAAGCTAGGGTCAGTGATTTTTCCGTACGTTTCCCCACGTCCCTTTTTGAATAACTGCACAAGCACAAGAACCGTCTTAACCGGCTCTTACGCTCCTCAGGGGGATTGCATGAAAAAAAATATCTCAAATCCACTCTGGTCTCATTTCTTTCCTTCCTCATCTTCTCTTGTACGAGGTTTGCTTCTTGCGACTCTCAGCCGTGTTCAACGTATATAGTGAGAGCATCGGAGCCACAATAAACAGCTAACACTGAAGCTAACCGCTAAGATAAACGCTAACCTAGCAGCTAAGCTAACCGGACACATAAACACTAGAAGTGCGCATGCGCAGCCAGCAAGCGGAAACTAGGAAGGAAAGAGCATGCACACTGGCGTTACGTGAGCGCGTCAGAATGATTGGCATGTGGGACATCCAATAGATATGGTGATACCCCGGAACGAGGGACAGAGGAGGGTGGGTATATAATGTCTATGGGTGAGAGCTGGAAATAAACGCTGACTAATCCCTGGCTTTTGGATCGAACGGCAGGGATTGGTTAGAGTTTTTACAGGGCTAGAGCTCCCACACAGATATATTTTTTTTAACCTAGTTTTTCTGTCGCTTCATGCTTGCTCAGTATGAGGGATTGCTGCAAAGCCATGGACAATGCAGACGACTCTCCCTGTGGCTCTACGCTTCTCCAGGAGTGAATGCTGCTTGTCGGGTCTTTGATGCAATCAACTGGGTTCGACCAATCTGTATAATCTGACCCAATCTGTATAATCTGATTGAATTTGACTTTGGAAAGGGCTTTAAGATGACATGTTTCATGAATTGGCGATATATAAATAAAATTGAATTGAATTGAATACATAATTACTACTTTCAGGATGGAAGGACAATATTACCCCGTATAACAAAAAGTTTTTCTGAACAGGATTACCAACTATAGCTTTAACCCATATTTCTCTGATGGTTTTCTTTCCCACCGCACACTTCAGAATCTAAACTACTAAAAATATACATCAGATGTGGCCGCTGAGGAACCTTATTTCCCGTTGAACTGGCCAAGTATGTTACCGGTATGGAGGGCATGTATGCATAACAATTAAAATGTGCAATCCTACGAAATATTGCATTGTAGCTGTCCCTTGCAACATTGCACACATTGATATTGCGATGACGATTGCAATTGGATATACTGTGCAACTCTACAGACCTTAATCCTATAGAAAACCTGTAGGGTGAGATGAAGCAAAGAGTGCATATGAAAAGCATTGTGCGGTGAGGTTTCTTATATAAATGTCTCCTGTGGAGGAAAGTCTTATTTTAGTCCCAATTCTTTGCTAAATAAGCACACCCCTCTCGTTTCTCAAACGCTCAAATATACTTTGATTTGTGCTAAAAGCTTCCTGATTAGCATGATCTTAAAGCTCGGCCTGGTTGAAATGAAACACGCTGCTTTACCACAATGATTCGAGCCAGACGCTTCTCCTTTATCAGCGTCCAAGGCTCGTGGCCTTCCCTCCGCTGATCAAAAGAACCAGTCTTTTCCCACTGCACTACGATGAGACTCACATCAATAAAATTCAAATAATATGAGGTTAAGACGAAGACGGCCTGTGAGAAAATGTCTGTATGAACTTTGCATGAATTGCACAGTAGGTTTCTCTGGTGCTGACTACTTAGCTTGACTACTACACACCGTGAAATGTGGCTTACTAGAAGCCTAAAATATTCAGTAATCACGTGGGAGGGGAAGCTGCTGCAACGCAAACGGCTTCTTTAATGCAGGTCCTATGATGATCCTGGTTGCACAGTCAGGTTTCACAAGCACTCTGTCATAGCCTCCTGCCGTTGTCTGTGTGGATATTAAAGTGATGTAGTGAGCACTCAAGCATGTAGTCCTCATCCTTTAAAACAGTGCCTTCTGCAGATGCTGTAAAGCCTCCAAGTGTGTCGACATACTAGTTATGTTCGGCGTTTATGCAAATGGGAACCTGTCAGCGAAATGAGAGCAGGCAGTATGGATTAGAAGACAGGCTACGCTCAGAAGATAAAACAGGAAATGATTGACGCTCGGTGGGGTTTTCTGACCCCCGTGCATTGATTCTGTCCGAGGCGGTGTGCAATCACGCTGACTCTCAGATGCGCTTTGTGTTAGCAATTTTAGCACTCACTTCTCTCATTTCTCAAAGGACAAAGCTTTGCTTTCATATTCGCGCTCCTGTCTCCCTTCAATTTGATATTCAGATTACAGCTGCTGCAGGAAAGAGCCCCGTGTGACAGAACCTTGGCACAAGTCTCAGGCTGTTTCAGGGGGAAGACTGGTGAAAACATTGAAACTCAGTCATGTGGACTGAAGCTTGAGCCTTTTATGAATGATATATTCTGACAGACTGAGATAATAAAGACAGTTGACAGAAACAGCAGCTGATGAAGGTGCAAATTCTCTTATCCACCCTGGCCCTGGTGGTGTTGGTGTGAGATTGATGCTTCCTGAAACACAGTAGAAGTTGAAGTAAAGTTGGTTTGGTTGCTAATCATATGTAGCTAGCTGTAATTTTTAGGTAACAGGTTTGTAACACAGCTAAGTTTCTTTTCTTTTGTCTTTTTCTATAACCACACATGCTGCCATGTTCCTGTGGAGCTGCAGTACCTGTTGTGCTGTTGTGTTGTACTGCACCCACAGTGTCATGAAAAAGTATTTGCCTCCAACATAAATTTGTTCAGTTATTTAAAAAAAAAATGTTTTTGGTCTCAGATTAAACTAAGTCTAATATCAAGCAACAACGACTTGAGTAAATACAATTTGCAGTTATTTTTAAATGTTGACTTCATTTATCAATGTGTGAAAAAGTTATTAAACCTGACAACTGTTGTGCAGCAGCGACCAACATTGTGTATTTTTAGCAACTGGCGGGGTCTTTCAAGCATGAAAGGCCCTTTAAAGTTATACCACAGTCCAGACTAGGGCTGGACGATATAGAAAAAAAGCATATCGATAAAATAGAACTCATATTGATCGATATTGATAATTATCAACAAATTCAAAACATATATTTTAAGTGCAGCCCTGACCATTTTATGCTGTTGCTTAGCAACCTGTTTTTAGATAAAGTACCAACAAACACTGAATTCAAACTCAACCCTTTATTTAACCAACTTTTTACCAAAACTGCAACTGAAAAAAAAGAACGTGTGCTCTTTGAACTCTTGAAGGGGGCGGGGCTTGGTTCCTGGGTCTGCGTTGTGATTGGTTGGGAGGATGTGATGACTGTAATATTAACCTACATGATAGGCTAGAATGCAAAAGGAAGGAAAACTGTTATTCTATTGAACTTTTTATTTACCCTTTTTTTTCTATCATCGATATACGTCTATCGATCGATATATGTTATTGAATTATCGTCCAGCCCTAGTCCAGACTTTGACTAGGCCACTCCAGAAGCTTCATTTTTTTAACCATTCAAACAAGGTTATCCTGGTGTGCTTTAGATTATTGCCCTGCTGCATAATCCCAGTGTGCTTGATTTTAAGCAGAGTCATGGATCCATGACCGGTTTACAGTTTATTATCAGCAAACCATGCCAAAACAAATTGGCTTTGGGGTTTTCGCTCCTTGAAAACTCAAATTCTTAGAATGTGCACCTGTGCCACTTAGATATTTCACCAGGGGGCATAAGACAAGACAATAGGTTTTAGAGTAAAGTATAATTTCTGTTGTACAAATAGACTTTTTTTTAAAAACGTGTATGCTTAAAAATAGTCAAATAAAAAAATTTAGCTGCACTGAGCAGATTTAAAAGCATAGAAAATGTCACATCAATTACATTCAAGATAACCCCTCGTCTCACATTTCAGTTGTAACCAGCCAGCAAGTACCCAACAAACCCCAAGTTTGACTGACCCACAAAACACAACCAACCTTGCATGTCCTGATACGCACCAGAGCTTTTTAGGCTGTTGATAGCTTTTCTGGCTTCTAGAAATAAAGTTGATGAAGCAGATCATTTCTTTAAGTCGTCATTTCCCAACTTTTGGAACAAGAATGTGTAGCTGTTAACCTGACAACAGCCAGCTGCATGTCGCTCCGCCTAGCTCCACTCACATACATCTGGGACTCCGCCATAGGAATTGCATTTACAGAAGGCTGGGCCTTATCAAAAATTCTTGCACATGATTGGATAAGCCACTTGTCTGTCATCTTTATTGACGTGCTATTTCAACCACTCACACCGAAGCTAACCCGTGACGCTAATGATAGCGACGCAGGAAAAAAAAAAAAAAATAATAATAATGTGTTTGCGGCTCTAGTGGCACGAGTTTTATTGACAGTGAGCTGACAGGAAGAGGGGGGAAGACAGGCGGCAAAGCGCCGCGGGTCGGAGTCGATTCCGGGCCGACCGCGTTGAGGACTCCCTGCCAACACACCCATGAGGGGCCCATGCGGGTTGGATGTGGGCTGGTGAGTGGGCCCCAGCTGGGCAGCCCAGTTGGGGCCCAGCTAGTTTTGTCAGTGGGTTCCATGGTGGCCCCTTGTGGGCAAGCCCACATGGGCTGAGGGTGGGTTTCACATGGGCAACCCAGTTTTCACCCACAAGTGACCCTCAGCTGATTATGGGTCCTACACTGTATAGCCTTTATTATTACAGGCTATTTAATTTTGGAGTGTGTCATTTTGTGTTATTATTGTAATATGTATTATTTTTTGTGAATGCTGCTTGTGAAGACTTTGTTGCAGTCAACTGCGAGTTGCCTCTATGCACTATATAAATAAAAATGCCATGTCATTGTTCAAGGTTTTTTATTATTTCAAAAGCATAATATGTATTTTACAGATGCATAATACACACAATATGATACAGATTATGAAAGTTTTATACAAGACAAAAAATGGAACAGACAAAAAAAAATGGTCCCATAACAAATTTTCTTCGGCTGAGCGAGAAGTGGATCTAGTGGGAGAAGGGCGGACCTGTCTATTGCCTCCCCTGTCCCGTAGACTTAGACAACTTTGTCATTTGTTATGCACAGAGTGCGTACAGAACGAAATTTCGTTTCATACAGCTTTTGTAAATCGCAGTAGAAGTTAAATTACAGTTTTAGGTGCGGCAGAGATTTAGAAGTAAACAGTAGATTTTAAGTATACAGTATACAAACAATTGAAATGTAACAAAAAAAGAAATTATTTATGTACAGATTGGATTGTGCAAGGGGATTTGTGCATGAATGCATTTATTTGTGCAATTTTAGACTAGGAGTCCAATAGCATTTGTAATGCTATATGAGCTGCAATGATGCAAAAAAATGCAAATGTTGTGCAGAGTTTGTGGGTTGTAGTTTAGCAGTTCAACAGCAGTTCAACAGTCTGATGGCAGCAGGGAAAAAGCTTTTGCAGAACCTGGTGGACCTGCAGGGGATGCTGGGGAACCTTTTCCCAGTGGGCAGCAGGGAGAATAGTCTATGGTGGGGGTGTGAGGGGTCCCTGATGATGTTACGGGACACACAGCACTGAGATGAAATGTCTTTTATGGAGGGAAGAGGAGCCCCGATGATCCCTTCTGCTGTCCTCACCACTCTCCTCACGTTCTTCCAGTCGGAGGCGCTGCAGCCTCCACACCACACAGAGAGACAGCTGGTCAGAATGCTCTCTATGGTGCTTCTGTAGAATGTCGTGAGGATGGGCGGGGTCAGGCGGGCTCTCCTCATCCTCCGCAGGAAGTACAGTCGCTTCTGTGCCCTCTTCACCAGTGACGTGGTGTTCACAGTCCAGGTGAGGTTGACCGTGATGTGCACCCCCAGGAACTTGGTGCTGCTGACCACCTCCACAGCTGAGTTGTTGATGAGCAGTGGAGCGTGGTGAGGCCGGTTCTTCCTGAAGTCGACGATGATCTCCTTCGTCTTCTCCATGTTCAGGATCAGGCTGTTGTCTCTGCACCAGCCCACCAGCTGCTCCACCTCCTCTCTGTAGTCCTGGTCGTTGTCGTCTCTGATCAGGCCCACCACCGTTGTGTTGTCTGCAAACTTCACGATGTGATTGGTGGTGATCCAATCAGCCATTTTACACTGCCCTCTCCACATCCTTCCTGCTGATCTGGCTGGTTAGGCTGTTCTTCTTTAAAGCTCCTGCAGGAAACATATGTTACGGTCACTTCACATGTCCCAACAACACTCTCAGCAAGGATTGTAAAGTCAACCATGTTGAAGTGATATTCACCAAAAACTGATCACTTTAATATCCCAATTACATTAAATTAAGCTTTCTAGCATGACTGAAATGGCATTTCAGTAATAACCATAGCCAATAAATGAGTGTAAATTTATCTTGACAAAAGTTACTATATTACAGTTATTAATTATCCATTATGCACTTACCAAATATAACTTCAAACAGCTTTAAAGACCGGATTTCCTGCTTGCCATTCCGGCCCACAAAATTATACAGCCTTGAGAGGTCATGGTCCATGATGAAGACCATCATCCGTCTTGTGGCCTCATCCACAGTGCTCCCTCCAATGTCTGCCACTGCTGTGATCTAAGGGAGAACAGAGTCAGTACAAAGTTAAATTATTTTTTTTATTTATTTTTTTGCACCTTCTAATGGCTCGCTTTTATTGACAGTAGACTGACAGGAAAGGGGTGGAGAAAGAGGAGAGACATGTGGCAAAGGACCGGTGGCAAACTTGACAAAGAAAAACTCGGGATCTAGATTATTTTCATTGTTGATTAATCTACTGGTATGGATTACTGTATAGTTGTTGATTATTTCAACAATTAATAGATTGGTTGCTATAATCATGAAATGTTAAAACATTTTGAAATGTGTTGGTGCTTCTCAAATCCCTTGTTCTGTCCACAAAAAGAGATACTCAGTTTATGGCCATGAATGAAGACCGAAATATTCTTATTTAGGAAGCTGAAATAATAGAATTATGAATTTTTTGCTTTACCAAAGCTATAACAGCCAATTAATTGAATTATTGATTACTGTTCAACTTAGAACTCAGAATTAACTGCCAACAAATCAGCCGACTCCTTTTCGAGGGTAAGCAAATGTTCCTCC
Source organism: Fundulus diaphanus (assembly GCA_037039145.1). Classification (NCBI taxonomy): domain Eukaryota; kingdom Metazoa; phylum Chordata; class Actinopteri; order Cyprinodontiformes; family Fundulidae; genus Fundulus; species Fundulus diaphanus. The sequence continues at coordinate 47,477,665 of CM073121.1, read as the reverse complement.
GTTTTTGCCAATATTTGCCTTTGTGTTCTTTCTGAATGATTACTTGATAAATTGTCAACACAAGCATCATAAGTGTCCATGGAATCCATGTTCTCAGAATTATCTGCCAACAAAGCCATAGACTTATTTTCAAGCACAAGCAAATGTTGCTCCGCTTTTGCTTTTTGTCTTTATTCTCCTCCTTTTTGTTCTTTCTGAAGACATTTCTATAAAAAAAGAAAAAAAGAAAAAAGAAACTTTCAGCTATGTTAAACACAGCAGATGAACTCCAACCAACAACTGCAAATGATTTGGTTATAAAACATTTTCTGGAGTTAATCACAGATCTAAGTCCATGTTAAGTGAAGCTAGATTTGTTTTGAGTATATCGCATCACAGAGGTGACTACATCAATGTGTGCATTATAAGGCGGAGGGATTTCAGCTGGTTATATATACCAGGGTTTCCCGCAGCGCTATCTTGGCCTCGCCAAACTCACGCTACCGCCTCGCCAACATTCCCAAAAAAAAAAAAAAAGTGACGTTAACACGCGGTTTGTTGTTGTTGCTTTCGCGCGTGCGTGAATGGCAGGGAAAAAACACATGGATACCCCCCGCTCCGCGGACAACGTGCCAACAGCCCAAACAACTAAGGTCTAATAGTGCAAATCCAGCTCTGATTCCTTTAAGACGATAGAATGTGCTGCAGAGCCAAAGCTCCAAGCCGACGGCGGTAGCAGCTGGCTCAACCTAGTCCTCAACCACGTTGCGGTCGTGGTCACCTACAACTGTGGCTTTTTTTGTTGCTGCTGATACTCTCAAACCCCTAGAATTCTCTAAAGTATTCCTGCAGCAGACACTTTAAACCTAGCTCCTCCACTAATTACTTTCAGAAAAACAGTATTTATTAGATGTAGAGGCATTCTTACCTGTATGTCGTCCGAAAGATACCATCTCCGTCGCAAGGATAAAAAAAACGTCCTTCCAATGAAGCCGGAACACGACACAAAATGGCGCCCGTTAACTTCCGGCTAAGCGTGGTCAGAATCCACGTCCGGTTGAAATACTACTGTTTTGTTAGCAATACTATCGATGATCCTGGACGATCCAAGGTTTACTTCTGTTACATACCATTTTCGTATTTGTTTAATTAGCTTGGGTGATCGTAAAATATACTAATTTAGTTGTGAAACTATTAAAATATCAACATTATAAACGTTCCCCTGTCTCGTGTTCACTGCCCCTAGTGACTGAATTGAGAATTGTGGTAATTTATATCCCCTTCTAAAGTTTGTTAATAAAGGCCATGAAATACTAAATTCTTAGCATCTTTCGTTTGCAAGACATCTTAGAAAAACATGTTTTTTTTAAAAAGCTCTTAAAAGCTACTAAATCCACAGCATGATGATGTTAGAACAGAATTAACTAAATAAAATGTGTACAAAATCATTACGCTATACATATAATAATAAAATAACAAAGCACATATAGTATTTGGTTTGACATTAATTCCAGTGTATCAATATGAAAGTAGAATTCACCTGTGTGAAAACAAAAAAGGAAGAAACATTAAAAACTATTATTAGAATATTGATCCAGTTTATGAAACATCTCAAAAACATCTCAAAATTTTCAGCCGCTTCACTGAAAGGTTGTGAAGTGATTTCAATTTCAATTATTTAAATAATTTATGCATCATAGGCTGGATTAGTGCAATATTAAAGACTTTTACTTATTAAAAATAAATAAATAAATAAAATAGCATAAAAAAGGAGACCTTTCAGTGGCTCTAACATGTCGATTTGACCATTTTGAATTTGTAAGGGCTGCCCAACTGGAGCCCACCTATTGCCCATGCTTGGTATAGCCCATATTACTGCCCACATGAGTCATGTGGGCAGTAGATGGGCTGCCCACATGGGTCCCAGCAACACAGCCCACCCTGAGCCCATGCCCAGCTGAAGCCCATCTAGCCCAAGTGAGGCCCACATGGGCCCCACCTGGACGTGTTTGCTGGGACTAAAGGCCTCCTAACATGGTTAGCGCTAACCGCTAACCGCTCCGGGGCGCGTCCGCGACTGCACGTCCGCTGGCCCCGGAAAACAAAACTTGCCAAATCCGGTCGGGAGAAGGGCGAAAACATGGTTTCCACCAACAAAAGCCTTCAGAGGCGTTCTCTGATGTTCTTTTAATGAAACAATATTAGGTAGATTGGACAACACGGAAGAAATAGCAGCATCAATGCTAACGCTTGCTTCCTCGACGAGCCGCCATTGCTATCAAAACAGTCTCACGTCATGGTCGCGTCTCCACTACGTCACATATATGAAACTCCGGCCCTGCGTCCTGATTGGCCAGACCATAAATTTGGTTGGAGAAATCATTCTCTATTGGCGGTGTCCCAGATGTATGTGAGTGGAGCTAGGCGGAGCGACATGCAGCTGGCTGTTGTCAGGTTATGTAGCTGTGACTATATTATCCCATCCAGGGCGTAAACAATGTTTCCACATGTTTTTTTTAATCTGTATTTGCTGTGCTTTTTTACTAGTCAGGAAGTCATCCACATAATTCATGTAAATCGTTATGGGATATACTAATAAGGTGGTATCACTTGAACTAACCTAATGCAGTTACATTTATTTGTCGAGCCTTGGTAGTCTTGTAGTTGACCTCCATCAGGAGCTTTTTTTTAATGCCACCAAACTCACTCTGAATTAGTCTTTTCTCACTGTTTGGAACAGAGTTTTAGTCTCTGTCCTCCCCGGCCAACTCTGAGGCATGAAGTGAGTCTTCACGTTGAACTTAAGCTCCATCGTATTAAGTGGGGTTGCATCGATCAATACGCCAGGCCCTATTGACATCAAAGGTATCAGGTTGCCTCCCCATTAGAAAGTGCTTTGCATCCTGCACCCTCCACCCCCAGCAGTGCTCTGCACGGCCCAACTCGATGCATTTAGTTCAGGTGACAGGCCAGCGGCATAATCGGCCTGGTCTATCGAACGTGGTGGGGATTCGCTTTAGATTATTCTCTTGGAGGGAACCCAGGGGGAAACTGAAGGCAGGACGGTCGAGGCGGAGTTGTTGTGGAGGGTGTATAATGCATTTCCTAATCTTCCACATTCTTAGTGGTTTTATATTACACCCAGCGATATTTTTAGAGACCGCCACTTACTGAATGTGGAGGCTGTTGATTTTCTCAGCTGATCTTGGATAAGAAGAGTGTTGCTCGTATTACTTGTCAACCAAAAACCCAAATGTGACCCATCTGTGGAAACCGACTGAGCCCAGTGAGGTTTTTCATTTTGCACTTAGTCGCATTGCAGTCTCAGAATCTCACAGTATTCATTTTATTTCAATTTAATTTGTTAAAAAACAGAGGCATTTAAATTTTGTTTATCTTCTCCATAGTGCCTCCCTGATCAATTTTACCACAACTTGTTATTTTTATAGTTGACCCTGATGAATAACCTGAAGCATTAAAAGAGCACCCATAGGCCCAAATTATTCATTCCCCGAGCACATTTAAATTTAAAATTATTTCCATTCAAAGTGATTTTTTTTTTTTCTGATGGGAAATGATAACCTGACCAGTCAGATCGGTAATGTGTAAAACTCTGTGTTCTGCACATCATCAATCTGGAGCTGCTCCATTTGAATCCGTCTGGGGAAAGGAGGGACGTCCAGCAGCACTCTCTGAGCTGATTGGGCGAAGCAACACCTAGTGCCCGCCTACCAAAGGTTGGTTTTAGCCTATAACGGTATCGCATTAAAACATAAGAAGCAGACGTCATGAGAAACCACAACAAGGTTAGCTGGTCAAGGAATTTCTTGCTGTTCTACTATCAAAGAAGAAAACGTGGATCCTGACAAAACAGATGTGATAGCAGCAGCTACGCATGTGTCCTGCGCTGCCATGTTTGTTTTGTTCGGCTGTCGGCTCAGCCGCTCTTGCTTTCATCACAGCTGTATGTCCTGCCTTAAACCACAATACTACAACGTGATTGGCCCGAACCGTTTTTGGTTCGGACACAAAAGGTTGAAGCCGGAGCGGTACAAGATGGATTCTCGTGACCGCACAAATAGAATGAGAATCCATCTTGAAGGCAAGGTTAGGGAAATGAGCCAAGCAACTCTCAAAATAAAATAAGACATCATGAATTGAGTATCAATTAATTATTTTTTTTATTTGCATTTGAAAAGTATCTACACCATTTTCAATAATCAAAAGAAAAATGTTTTTATTTGGGATTAAAGCAAATAAAGCCAAATCAAATTGTATCATAGTTGTTGATAAGCTTAATAAGACATTTGATTATCAGCTGGTTGTGTTTTCTGTTTCACAATCACAATAATTTGTGACTTTAATTCCAGTATCATGTTGTCTGAAAGGGGAAAACAAATTGTAGTATCGACAACTCAAACCCTGAATGGCTCTTAATATATATTTGAGTTTTCCCTAAATAAGCATTTTCAATGGAAAAATTACAACTCTGATGGGTTAATCTCACCTCACGGTGCTTTGCAATATTAAACCTTTTAAAAGGACTGACATCAGCAGAGTTTTTCCTGCAAACAGAGGCTAAAATCACTGTGGTCTGAACTGTGGGTTGGCTCTTCAAACAGAGGAGACTTGCAGGAGAGTTGAAGTTGTTGCTGCTGATCGATGGCCGCTCCTCCTCTCTCACGACGCTCTTTGTGCCGTGAGCAGCCACTGTGATGATGATTAATTAAAAACGTCTCATGAAAATTACATTATCTCAGGATTCATAATTAATATTAAAATATGACTATAGAGTCTAAGTTTGTGTTCATTTCTACATGTTAAAGATCATTTTCTGGGTGCAAGCACATTCCCTTTGTGTGGTATCATTTGTTTTACAGACATTTTGAACATCTTCCTGAACGTGTTCTCCTATCTCTTCACTTTCCCTTTTCTTTCCTCATCGTTCTCTGTACAGAAATATGTATCTTAGAAACTATAATTACAATTGCCAAGATTTTGATTGAACGTTCTTTGCAGCCACCAATACAGTGTGTTTCATAATGAGGAGGATTTGGCATAGTAAGAAATAATAACTCTTTTATCAAATGAGCTGAACGGGGAAAAAATTCTTCAGGACACTATGTTCTTACTAATATTGACTATAAAACATCTGATAGTTAGTAAATGTTTTAGAATATAACTGTCTTTGAAGTCAAGACAAAAACTGTTCAGCTTCTATAGAAAATCCCTTTGTTTTTACTGCTAATTTGATGCTGATTGGATGTAATTAGCTTGAAATGCTGCTTAAAGGGGGCAGACGGACAGTCAAAAAGTTCAGTTATGGCCCCTTCTGAGCAGAGCACCTTCTTTCAAGTCTGCTGTGTTTCCAACATGGTTTTTGCCAGACAGGACCTGCTATATATTTTTGTCAATAATGGTTTCCTTTTTGCCTCTCTTCCATGAAGGCCCAATACATGGATTCTCCCACCCGAGCTGTGGGTCTCTGAAGATCCTCCAGAGTTAATATTTTGCACTACTTTGTGTTGAATGTTTCTTGCATGATGTCATCATATGAACACAAAGCATCTTTGGGCACTAAAAATGGATCAGTCACAGCAACTTTGGTAAAATTCGGGCTTTCTATGTAAAAGTTGCAGAGTTTAAAATTTTGTGGCAGGAAGGCAAAGACGCCGCTCCGTACACATGTCCAAAAACTCACCCTTTTGATAACTTTAAATCCCTCGTGTCTTAAGGCAGCACAGTGTATGTTTTGACCCAAGTATTATCTTACATGACACTTACCTGATCAGACATATTTTTGGTTCTCTGATGCAGGATTTAATCTAGACATGGGTGAATGTGGCCTTGTCTTTACATGTAACTCCATGACTTCTCAACCTGCTGGTCCAAAGTCGTCTGCTATCAGATTCCAAAACACGGAGGGAGACTGTTTTATTTAGCGACTGTGCAGTGTTGCAAGTGGCCTTCCTTGGCACCAAACCTGAAGTTACAGGTCTAGCGCCTCCCAGTGGCTAAAAGTTACATGGTGCTGTTTCAAGAGGATTCTGACCAAATTTGAAGCCGATACGTCAAAATCCTTAGGAGGTGTTCATCAGAGTTTTACATACGTTACACCGATGGCCTGGTTGAGTTTAGGGGACTTTTGAAATTAGACTTTTGAAATTAGGCACACAGATAGAATCCTCCAGAAGAAGAAAAGAAAGGCTCTCGGGGGGGGGGGGGGGGGGTATGTCCAACAGGAAGGCGGCCATTTTGGGTCAAAGGGTTGTTCTGGAAGGTTTTTGACATTTCACACATGTCAAACTTGGACGAACACCTCCAAGGGATCAGACTTTTTAATTCCATTAAAAAACAAAAATGTCACTGGGGGTTGAATATTTCGCTCAGGCCTAATAAATGTCACGTATCACTTTATCATGACTATAATATTCAATTTGGGATATAGCAGCAGTAATAATGTTTTAGTGGAAAACAATTATATCATGCTATACATGCTTTTTTGTGGAGCTGCGACACTGTGGTATTTTTACTCAGTGTTGCTCCATGATAATGTGATGCCAGCCTATTTCTGGTCTTAATTTTTGACATTTGCTCACACAAGTCTCCCCACGCTGCAAAAGTATTCATCAGACGTTGTCAGCCGATCAGGGCTGCAGATATTGACGCGGGTAATTGAGTAATCTTCTTGCACACCACTGTCAGTCTCACACTTACCGTGCACCTTGACTCAGGCTTTCCGCCAATAACAGCTTCCCCACAGGAGGCGAACACCCATCGAGGAGGGCCGTCTGTGTCTACTCGACATCGAGTCCTGGTGCATCAGCAGATTGTAGCACCCACAGGATGATCTTATCCCGTTCTACGGCGATAAACTGAAGAAGCTGGCGACCACTTGAGGCTTCAGCTGCATTTGCCTGTGGTCCAGAGAAACCTGAGAGTGCTTGATGGCGCCAGCATGCTGTGCTGTAGAGATACTGGTTTCCTTTCAGGCCTCTCTCGTCAGTATCTGGCCGTTTTTCCCCCTAAAGCACCACTTGACTGTGAAACGTCGCAGCTTACGAATATGTGCAGTCATGCCTCATTGATTCCTGTAATTATCACATCAGAATCTCAGACAAAGGTTCCTGAGGCCTTTCTTTCAGCGAGGATGTTCCTGCGTAGGAGTTGGTCTCTTGGTTCTGTGAAAGAAATGGTCACCGTTTGTCTGTACTTAGTAGAAGACTATGAGTCTACGGAAATATCTGTTGGGTAAAGCAGTCCGTCAGCGGCTGTATTGATTCGCTTAGCATTTAAGATGCCGTGAACCTATTTATGTGCGGCAGAACTAACACTTCTCCTCCTCCACCGCTCAGCAGAGGCGGTTTACTATATGCTGCAACTTAACCCACTATGCGGGGACATGCATGGCTTCCTACATATTTCTTCCTCCCAGCGTGTGTGTCTGCCAGGCAGCCGCAGAAGGGAATAGTTACACAAAAACATTACATCCACATTAATTATCCTCTTAGCATGCAGAAATGTATCCTCCTCAATCTGAAGAGTGGTTCCTTTCAACCAGCCTTGTCTTGAAGTGGCAGGGATCCCTTTGTTTCGCTTCCCATTTACTCCATGACTCATGCTTTAAAGGAGGTCTACTTGTATAGATCCGTGGTTTGAAGAAAAACAACTCAGTGTCATAAATTGCTTAATAGATTTCTCCTAATGGTAGTATTTTATGACTTTTGTTTTTTAAAATGTCAAGTTCAGCATCACATCCGCAGCGTGTCTTGGTGTCGTGTTAGAGGCTGACCTCTTTATTCTGAAAACACATTCAGGTTTAGTTGACTTAAAGTCAAAAGCTTGGCCTTTTTACATATTTAAAAGCTGAGAAATGGTTTAAAAACAAACCTTTCTCACCACCACAAAAAGGATGGATGGATGGATGGATGGATGGGTGGATGGACTGATAAGATAAGAAATGTGTGGATGGATGAAAAATCTAACAGATGGGTGGATAGAAAATTGACAGATGAAAGGATGCATTTATGGATTGATGATACAATTGAATAGATGGATGGATGGACAGATGGATGGACTGATGGATGGAGGGAAGGATGGATAATTGGATGGATGGATGGATGGACGGAGGATTAAATGAAAGGATTGATGGATAATTGGATGGATGGCTTGATGGATAATTAAATGGATGGCCTGATGGATGGATGGATGGAGGATTAAATGAAAAGATGGATGGATGACTGGATGGATGGATAATTGGATGGATGACTGGATGGATGGATGGAAGGATGGATAATTGGATGGATGGATGGATGAATGGCTAATTGGATGGATGGATGGACTGATGGATGGAGGATTAAATGACAAGATGGATGGATGAATAATTGGATGGATGGAGGATTAAATGAAAAGATGGATGGATGGATAATTGGATGGATGGAGTGATGGATGGAGGATTAAAAGAAAAGATGGATGGATGGATAATTGGATGGATGGAGGGTTAAATGAAAGGATGGATGGACTGATGGAGGGGCAGATTTACCTTTTACACAATGGGAGAGATGATAAAGTCTGGAAACACCATGTTTTTCTGCACTGGGTTGATAATTCATGCATCGTTCATCATGTGAAACCTTAATAGATCTAGTGAGTTTGAAAAGCAGTAGAAAGAACTGATGGTGAGAAATTACTTGAGCGGAATGGGTTTAGACATTGTCCTCTCATGGTTGTTGTAACGTTTTATGTTCAAGGTTCTGAAAAACAGAAAGACCAGAGAGGAGTTCAGGCACAAAGTTCATCCTACCAAACTGGCAAAAAGTTAATGAAAGTGTTGATTTATTATATTTTTTTCAAAGCTCCCTCCGTTCAAATGCCACTTTGAGTCTTCTATGAAACTAGGGTATGCATCCTATTCAGTGAAGCCCCTCTTTTATCACAGCCCGGATTGAGGCAGACAAAAATGAATCTTAAAAAAGAAAGTGCTGAGTCTGTGAACCCAGCTAGCTGTATTTTACATTTTCTCACACTTCTTTTAATCCCGTTCTAATAGCTACCACACAGAATGCTATGTTCACGGGACTGTCTCACTGTGTCAGAATGAGGGGCGAAATCAGAGCCGTGCCTTATGGAAGGATTAGCTGTGCACAGAAGTCTGAAATAGGAGAATCCACACTGGATTATCCTGACTCCCAGACAACACAGAAAGCTCACTTCTTCTGTGAGATGCAACTGGGAGTGCTACCTGTGAGCAATGGGTCCACTCAGAGCAATCCGGCCAGCTTTTTGCCTCGCTCCTCTTGATTGCTTTCTGTTTCATGGCTGAAAGGCAGTGTGAGTTTAAAATCCTGATGGATTTTCATCTTGGAGCTGCTGGAGTTGCCGTCAGTCCTGCTGTGGCCACATCTGCCCGCACCACGGCTACACTTTCAGACTCGCACCCCAGGATCAGTGGCAAATCTCAGTCGGCAGCGTGGAAACCCAGGAGGGAGGGGGCAGGTAGTGGAAAGTATTTATCCTCCGTGCAACACAGCTGATTCCTCTGACTTTGATCAGCTCTGGGGAATAAGAAAAATACAAGACTGGGAGCTTTTCATGCCTCAGGAGAAGTTGGGGAATCACACGTGCACTTTTTCTGCCAAAGCTTATTCAACAGGACTAAGAACAGGACTTTTGGATGGCCTCTCCTAAAGTAGGACTTAGTTGTAACAGGTCTCGCTTGCCTCTGTGAGACTACCTGTGAAAAAAAAAGGCTTGATGACAATAATAATAGTTGTCCTCAAACCACTTTGTAAGTAATCTGGTAGTATGCTCAACGCCTTTGTCTGTTTTGAAGACCCGTTTGTCCCCAGGCGTTAATTTCCTGGCCGATGTCTTCGATATTTCCTCATAATCGTCTTTCTTCATGATGGCGTCTCTTTTGTGAAGTGCACCGGTCCCTCCTCCAGCAAAAGTAACTAATTAAGTAAATAGAAAAACATCCTGATTCTGCCACCTTCATCCTTCAGCCTTGCAAGCTTGCCTCTTTTTTCTCCAAATGGTCTTTATGGCTAAACACTTCACTTTTAGTTTCATCAGGCCACAGGACCCGTCTCCAAAAATGATGTCCATTGTCCCTGAGTGCATTTGCAAACTTTAATCTGTCTTCTTCTGTTTGTTTTGGAGTAATGGCTTCTTCCTTGCTGAGTGGCCTATATAGGCCTGTTGGTAGAGGTGTTGTCTCAGTTTTGGTAATTATGCGCTCTTAGTAGCTTCAGCCAGGAACTTAACTAGGTAATTTGCTTTTGTTCCGGGGTCAAAACACACGTTTTCCACCTTAACATGTTCCTCTCTGGGACAAAGAACCCCGTCACCCTTCTGAAATGTCTGATGGATGAACAGAAAAAACTTTGCATCTTCAGGCCTCAAGAAATTGGACGCAGGGTGTGAAACAGGCCCCTCCTGATACCTTGGCTGAAGTGTTGTGATGTGACACGAACAAGCAGGACATTTGAGGCATCACCACAAAATTTATCCAAGTCAGTAGTTAGTTTTTAGTGTTTCTTGCTATTAATTACATGACGGTAGTTAATCTGGTAATTATTTTCCAGGTATGGGAGTGTAACACAAGGTCTTGCATTTCTGGTAAATTCCCCAGTGTCCAAAGTGAAACTAATCAGAAAATCTCTCAACAAATCCACTTTTTATATCAGACAAACTTAGTGTTTATTTGCACATCTTTGTATGAAACAGGGGGTTCAGTTTTCTGATAGCGAGCAGGATTTATTCATCAAAGACTGTTTTCCTCTTCTTCACCTCTTCTTGCCAGCTACTTAGCCTCTCTGAGCATATTTTAAAGAGCACACAAGATGACTTATCAATCTGAGGCACGTAACATTCAATGAAGAGGGCAATGAGCCGAGACGTCTCACATACATACATATAATAAATAAATAACAGAATAAATCCAGAGAGTTTGTTTATCCGAAAAAAAAGTCCCTTCTGCTATTGCCTCACTTATGCTGTTGGTTTACTAGAGGATCTGGGATGATTTTTGGATAATTGTATTTACTTTCTTTTCTCCAGATTCATAAAGTCAATGCTTTTAAATATTTAAGGCCATTTATTTCCCAAAATGGTGATTTTCTCTCCCACAGGGTTCACATATTTTTACTCTCAAAAAACTCATTTTAACTGGACTAAACTATTGGCTGACTCTTTTACTTCACTGTAGGCCTATAGTAAACATGCTATAGTAACCATACTGTTCAGATTGTCTTTTTTAATGAGAATAAAACTTGGAACAACCACATTTAGTAAAGATGTGCTTCAGTCTAGACTAGGAACCAGCGACCTCTTCAGTGCAAGAAGCCTCGCTTCTGGTTAATACGTTTCTCTAGAAACCAGAGTTGTAACGCTGAACTACTGTCAAGATCCTGCATTTATTATTTAAAACTTTACTCATTTATTTGTGTTTATGTTCACTTATATCCAAGAGGCTTACTGAAACTATTTTGTTTTTGATTGCATTTTGCAATCAGTTGATTTGATTAAAACAAACCAAACGCTTTAAACGTGCAATAAGCAATAATTCGTTATATTACATAGGAAGAACTAAAAACGGTGATGTGAAGAATTAAAGTTATCTTTTCAGATAGGCTAGATAAGAAACTGTTCAGAGTTTTGTATAAAGGTTACCTGTTAGAAGAATGGTATAACATGTCCTACGTTTTTAGGTTGATCGTTTTCTATTTTCTTGGTCTAGGAAATGTTTTATCGTATAAACAGAACAGGTTATGGTTAACTCCTTCCAAAAGACTTCCTTCATTTATCCAAGTTAATCTTTTGCACAGATGGCTGGATGTGTGACGTCCTGTTTACTCAGAAATTAAAACAAAAGCAAAAAACATGGTTAATTTGTATTGTAATTAAATAAAGATTTAATTCTTTTCTGCATCTTTTTTTTTTTTTTTGAAAGGCCTGGCATCCAAATACGTTTCACACCACAAAAACTAATGTCTATGTCCTTTTAGCTTCAATGCTGGCGGAACAAAGTTGTACCAAAATCAAAGTTTGATTGTGAGCTGTTCAAAATAATTGCAAATGATCCCCGAGCCACACTCTGGACTCAGCTCTGAAACAACCTTTAGACGAAATCCCAACCAGATATTTGGGAAACCTTTTCTGTCTTCTTATCACAAACGTGAACATGGAGCTTGCAAAATGCAACTGGAGCCATGAGGACAAAGTCTACGTCCGCACTGCAGGACTTAATGCTCAATCCGGGTTTTTTTTTGTGTGTGTGTGTGTGTGTGTGTGCTGAAATCTGATTTTGCGTGGCTGCTTATAGTATTACTTAAATGCAACTTGCCGTCAGACTTCTATCGGAACAGTTCAAGACGTCACCCAGCAGCGCACTTTTTACGGACGTAATGGCAGATGTAATTGTTACTAGAAGTGTTCAAATAAAGCTTCGTTAAAAAACAAAGTAATAAAATGTTATAGTGAATGCCGGCTTCCTTTCTGTTATTATAAAGTCGCTGAGCAATGGGACCAGACAATATTAAGACCACTTCATAAAAACAAGACAAAAAAAACAGCACGGCTATTATTGTGGAGCTGTGACTGCTACTGCTGCAGAGAAGTCTGTGGATGTGCAGTGAGAGCCAGGACAGTGGCATAAAATAAATTATTAAATTGCATTACATTATATTTAATTAAGCTATGCATTTGTGCATTCAGTGCTTCTGTTTGCTTTTCCAGAAAAGCTCTGGTGACGTTCACTTCTTGTTATCTGTAGTTCTGGTGTTGTTATGTTGTGACAGAACCAGAAGCCCCTCCATGCAGGGAAGCAATGCATCCTGTGAAAAGGTGTTTCATGCCCTCAGTGTTGCCTGCAAACCCGCAAGCATTTATCCAAGTACATTTAAGATGTTCCCGTTTCCTTATTCCGGTCCAGCTTCTTCTTAATGAGACGATGTATATTTAACAGAATCTGGAATAAAACCTATAATCGGTATTTGGTGTTAAACGTCCTGTATCCTGTTGGTTTTGGCCATTATTTTAAAAGGTTTTTTTGCAGCAGTCAGGTCGAGGCCCCAAGGATTTCCCCCAACGCAATCCGAGCTTATTTTTTCTGAATCTCAGGGTCCAACTCTAGGACAAACACGTTAAGGCACAAAGTGGTCCGTTTTCCTCCCTCACTGAGAAACTGCTGCTGCAGAATCATCAGGGTAATTCTGCAGGTGTCTAAAATCCACCCACCCAGATGCAACCTGTCAGAAAGAAATCAGTTCTGTTGCTCGTCATTAGTCCAACAGGTGGAGAAAACAGCAGAGGGGGCTTAAATGTGTTAAATTTACCAAAAAGGTTTGCCTCACAGCACTTCTGCCTGCGTTGCCCTCATTAGAATGGCATTGCAACCTCAAAAACCCATTGCTGCCTCCTTGGTTATTCATATACTGTAGACTGCTGACACGACCTCTAATCCTTTAAATTAGATGGCATTTGACATCTGATGCACGTAGATAGGATTTATGTTTTAGATTTTTTTAATGATTCCTTTATGCCGTCACAGTGTTGCAGTTGTTAGCACTGCTGCCTTGCAGCAAGAAGAACCTAGGGTTCAAACCCCAGCCTGGGGCCTTTCTGCATGGATGTTCTCCCCTGTTCTCCTCCCTATTGGCCAATGACCACTGGACCCCCCCCCCCCCCCCCCCCCCCCCATGACCCTGTACAGATAAGCGGGTATAGACGATAGATTGATGAATGAATTGGAGCTGATTTCCCTTCTCGTAAGAAGCGTTGTGTCTTTTCCACATGCCGGATACACCTAACTGTCCCTCTTCACTGCCAAAAGGGAACTAAAAGTGAGTAAAATGTTCTTGAATTTAGTGTATTTGTCTTTGATTTGAGCAGGTAAATAAAATGATCTGCCAATTGAATGAGTATTTTTACCCCAAAAATAAGATTATTAGATCTATTTACTTGAAATAAGATGACGGAGATGAGGTGTTCCTATTTTAAGTGCAAAAAACCTTATTCCATTGGCAGATTATCTTATTTACCTGCTCAAAATCAAGGACAAATACACTGATTTCAAGAAAATTTTAATTTCAATTCAATTTCAATTCAATTTTATTTATATAGCTCCAATTCATGAAACATGTCATCTCAAGGCACTCAAAAAATGAAATTCAATTAGATTATTCAGATTGGTCAGAAAGTTTCCTCTCTAAGGAAACCCAGTAGATTGCATCAAGTCTTAACAAGCAGCATTCACTCCTGGAGAAGCGTAGAGCCACAGTGGACAGTCGTCTGCATTGTTGATGGCTTTGCAACAATCCCTCATACTGAGCATGCATGAAGCGACAGTGGAGAGGAAAACTCCCCTTTAACAGGGAGGAAAACCAGAACCAGGCTCAGTATGAACGGTCATCTGCCTCGACCCACTGGGGGTTAGAGAAGACAGAGCAGAGACACAACAAGTGAGACAGAAAGCAAAGAAGCACACATTTATTATTTCACAACTGTGTGCATTCGTAATTCAAGGACTTCTATCTGGTTAAGATTAAGGTCATGATTCTCAAATATGAAAGAGGTGAACCGCTCCCTTCAAGTCTGGAGTCAGACTGCCTCAGCGACGGAGTTAAAGCATGTTTGGGTCTCGTTTATGATCAGGGCAGGATGGAGCGAGAGATGAATAGATATCTATCGGGATGGGATATGGATCCCAACTGAATGAACAAGATCTTGGAGACAAGTCAGTGAAACAAGTGTCCTCCTCTGGCTCAGCCTGAGAGATGAGGGAGGATCTTGAGGTAGAGCCACTGCTCCTCTGCATTGAAAGGTGGTTCAGGCATCTAACCGGGAAGGCTTCTGGGCACCTTAACTGCTGTGTGTTCTGGTCAGATCAGATCTGGTAGGAAACCTCAGGAAGTCTTTGTGGGTTTGGCAGTAATAGGGGACATTTAGGCAGATGTGTCCGCCAGAAGAGCTCTCTGACTGGTGGGGCCTGACAATAATGGCTGCAGTGAGATTCTTCCTCTGTGGCCTTTTTGCTGTGCATCCTTTCCACACGGATGCAAGTTCAGGGCAACTGGGAGAACCATCAGCCCACATGGACAGCTGCAGACATGTAGGGAACAATTGTTTATGTAGAACCTTTTCACAAGACACAACTCGTATCTAATAGATGAGACAACAACTGTCTTTGTTAGACTAAGCTCTATTTGTCCTAAGTATGTGAGTTATGGTCAGTGGGTATAATGGCAACAGATTGGTATCTAATCATCAAATGTGATGTCTACCCATTGAAATAAACTGATTAACGCTTCATGCTACGACCAAACCTCGTGTTTCCTCACCTCCTCACCCAGCTTCTGTTTCTCTGTTTCTCTACAGTAAACTTTGACCACTTCCAGATTTTGCGGGCCATCGGAAAAGGGAGCTTCGGAAAGGTAAAGCTGTCTCCAGTTTCAACGTGTGTCTTTTGCGTCCTCTGTTTCCTGCCACGTTCATTTCCTCTGCTGGATCAGAAGCGGCTGATGGACATTTCAATTTAAATCGCACTGTGTTGCCTAAAAGTCAAGATCAGTATTTTTTTTCTGGTTTAATGTTTATTAATCAATATGATCCTTTCCGTAAAGTCAATTTGAAGAGAGTAAGATTCAGGTTTTCATCTTCTGGTAGTTCTGATCCGACGTCTCTGTTTAATTACAGAGCAGCTCTCCGCTGTGGCTGCATTTGTCTTCGTCTGTGGGGTAGAACGTAGCTGTAGGGGGGGGGGGGGGGGGGGTGTGAGTGTGTTTGTGTGCGCCGCTCACTGTGAAACCAGTTCCCAGCAGCGTGACACAGGTGTCCGTGTCGTCATTAGTGGACATTATGGATTAAAAAATGACAGTTTTGATTAACCTTCATTTCTAGTTGAATGATTTTCTCCTTGTCGTTGTTACAGGCTTCAGTGCTGATTTTTTATTTTTAGCTTAATGCGTTTTCATCAACGCACAATTGGGCTCTGGAGGTCTGAATAGTTTATCCTAATCTTAAATCCCAAACATCCCAGCTAATATTTGTTCATTATTCATTCGTGTGTTTTTGTAACTTCTTCAGTTTTGCTCATTCTTTGCTGAAAACACGTCCCGCGGCTGTGATGAGCGCATTAACATGAGAATTTATGTAAATTTATACGTATTGCTTTGTTCCCTGCGAGCTGTTGTCACCTCCTTCGTTATGGGAATCTCTAGCAAATTATGATGCAGAATGCTGTTTTAATTGCATAGATAAATATCCTTCTATGAACCCTCTTTGATTTGTATTTTTGATTTAAAAAAACAAATCGATGCACAAGAGTTCCTATTTAAGCTCTGCCATTGTTGGTTAAGATGGATGTTTTTAAATCCAGTACCACAGACCTTTGCCTTTGAAAGATGCTCCAAATCAAGTCTTCGAGGTCCGGTGTCCTGTGTCTCTGCTTCAACACAGCTGAGTCCAATAATCAGGTCATTAGCAGGACTCTGGAGAACTTGACTGCAGACTGAGGGGGTAATTCAGCCATTTGAGTGAGGCTTGTTGGACCAGGAAACGTCTAAAAGCCGCTGTTTGGCTCCACCATACGTTTCTATCCTACGTGTTATTTGGCCTATTCGTTCAAATTGGCTTGCAACCCGGTCAAGTTTCCCCCGGTGGGAAAAAAAAGAACATGGCCGCCATTCAATGTACTTTATGTGGAAAACTCATGATTTTAAAGGAAAAGTCCGGTCAAAATCAGTATTCAAACTGCTGAAAGTACTTTAAATATAAAACTATTACATACTGTGCAATAAATTATACGTGTTTTTAATTAAGAATTATTTTCATTTAATCGTGCTTATGTGGCGAAATCCATCTTGGTCAACAATAGTACTGTCACCTCCCATTTTGTGACATCACGAAGCGGACCCTGTTGAGCAAGCGACACTGCCGCACTACAGCCGACAGCAGAAATATCCCTCCGCCTCAAAACAGAAACAGTCCGCGGACGGTGAGGGGAAACCCCATAACCCCCGTCTGCGGACGGGAAAACCCCAATACAGTCCGCAGACGGTTGGGGGGAAGAAAAAAAAAACAAAAAAAAAAACACTGCTGCTACCGCGCGCGAGAGCTGCAGTGGACGGCAGAGGCATTGTTTCCCTCGCTTGCTTCTGAAGCCCTGAATTAGGCGGATGCACGGGGAAAAACATTGCAAAAAAGTTGTGGTGGTCTGCACATTAGGCTAAAGACTAAAACACACAGACCAGCTCTGCCCAGACGATGGACAAAATAATAAGGCACATCACATGTGATATCCCTCCGCCCCTCTGGTCGGTAACCAAATATCCCCGAAAATTCTAAATTATAAAAAATAATAACCTACCCGAAAATCCTCGCTCTCATGTCATGTTCAAAACATTCTTCTTTGTATTCGCTGCATATGACGTGTTTTTTCTCTGGCCAGAAGTTAGATGGCCAGAAGTTAGATGGCAAATCCTCTCTCTTCAAGTTGGCAATCCAGCGATGAGCCCGTGGTGGCTCATGAATCAGAAGGGTGAAATAAGCAATGTTTTTTCCACTTTTACCAGTTGTGTTGGAACATCCTACGGCCATGCACGTGGGCATTGTTGCTTCAACAATAGCTCTCGTGAATGTCAATGGTGAAGTCCTCTGGAAAATCCGAAAAAAATGCTGATGATCGCAGCTGTGTAGAACGGCTCCTATTGAGTTTGCTTGGAAAGCGGAGAGAAATGCTGTCGCCGCTCCACTTTCCCACGTCAAAGGATGTGATGTCAGGCGGACATTACTGCCCATATATGGGCAGTAATGTCCGCCCCCATACACAGTGATCCAGACGACAATTTATGTTTTTATTTTCTTATTGATTAAAGCTAAGTTAATTAAATAACCACAAACGTATTAGTTTTAGTTATAGCTAATGATCCCCTGATTTTTCCTTGTTGACCGGACTTCTCCTTTAAAGATAACATCTGCATTTATATGCGTTTTGATGACATTTCTCATGGGAGCGATCCATTATATTTTCGTAATCTTCATTCAGGAATTGTAGATAATCTTAGGGCTTGACGATATAGAAAAAAAAGCATATTGATAAAAATAGAAATCATATTGGATCGATATCGATAATTATCAACAAATTTAAAACATATATTTTAAGTGCAGCCCTGGTCATTTTATGCTGTTCCTTAACAACCTAAAGAACACACAAACACTGAATTCAAACTCAACCCTTTATTTAACCAGCTTTTTACCAAAACTACAAGTTTTTAAAAAGAGAAAAAGAACGTGTGCTCTCTGAACTCTTTGAAGGGGGCGGGGCTTGGTGATGGAGCATTCCTGGGTCCGCGTTGTGATTGGTTGGGAGGATTTAAATGACTGTAAAATTAACCTGCATGATAGGCTAGAATGCAAAAGGAAGGAAGACTATTCTATTGAACTTTTTATTGACCCTTTTATTTCTATCATCTATATACGTCTATCGATCGATATATATTGTTATCGAATTATCGTCCAGCCCTAGACAATCTTTTTGTAATTAGTTTCACAGAAGATCAGTTTCTCCTCACAAAAATGTGAAAATGTCACATTTTCTATCATTTCTGCCAGTGAGACTGGGTTGGATACCAAATTCATGTATAAAGGGTAAAAAACAGCATCAGCAGCACTTTATGGCGCTCAGATTATGTTGAAAACTGAGAAAAGTAAAAATGAGCCAACGACACATGTCAGGTTGCATATTATTGTTTTAAACATGCATTAATAGAAAACAGTTAAACAACACGTCAATTGATTTTTTTCCCTTTTGTTTATTATGTGTGGTTGTAATTTGTTTGTTTTCTGGCCGTGTTTTCACCTGCAGCGGGGGACCTCATCCTGGTATGTCCCTCTCAGGTGCGCAGACAAAACAGTCCCCAGGGATTTGCACACAATTTATTGGTTCTGGGTAAAAAGAGGCGGATTGAAGAGGGGTGATACTGGCCAGAGCGGATTTTTCTGTTGACACAGGTTTTCAAGTAATTATTAGAACGTGTTTAAGATATTTTTAGTTTGTATTAGTTTATGAATGTATTGTTCTTTTTAGTCTTTGTCTAGTGGAAATAGTGTTGTATTTTTTTGCACTTGATACAACCCTAATAATAGTGTTTCCCAATTTAGTTTAATTTGTATTTAAGCTGTTTGTCATTTGTTGTTGCACTGCAAAAACAGAGCTAAAAATAACAAAAAATGTCTTGAAATTAGTGCATTTGTCCTTGATTTGAGCAGGTAAATAAGATGATTTGCCAATAAATTAAGCTTTTTGAGTTGTTCCTCATCTCCATCATCTTATTATATATCTAATTATCTTATTTTAGGAGTCAAAATACTCATTCTTTTGGCAGATAATCTTATTTACCTGCTCAAATCAAGGACAAACGCACTAATTTCAAGAAATTTTTAACTTATTTTTGGTTCTGTTTTTGTAGTGTGGGTGTTGGTGGTTCTGTTTGGTTACGCTGCTGGCTACAGAATAAAAAAAAAAGAAAAACAAGAAGCCTCCACAGATATCACAATGGTTTGTTTTTTTTTGGCTGCCGTTTGGGTCCCACTTGCATTGCTGCTCAACCAGTTTGACAAGCATGTGACAAAGCCCAACTTACCAAAATTATTTTCTATTTGTGATGGAAGCAGGACCTTACAAGAAGCTGATTATGTGCCAACTTATGTGTTATGTGGAATAAAAAAGTTTACATCATCATTAAAAATGTTGGAAACTGCTACCCACAGCAGTGAACGCAAATCTGATTCAGTGGGGAAGTGCCACCAGGAACTTGATCAGCAATCAAGCAACTGGAGCAAAACGTGCAGCTCTGAAGCACCAAGGAGCTTCAGCACACAACAGGAAGGCCAATGGGTTACAGAAAGGTCATTTATTGTTTTTAACTTTCAACCTCCATCTACCACAGAATATGTAAAATTAAAGGATGTTAGCATCCCATTGAAAGACCTTGACTTGGGGTGCAATAGAAAAGACACAGAGGAGCTCCTGTTAAAGATAAGTGTTCACTGGGAACAAATCTGTCTCTAAAAGCAGAGTTTGACAATCATATGTTTTTCTCTTTGTTTCATGAGAATAAAGGAAACCGTATTTTTGCTGAGCTGTTTGGTAACCACTGTGACGTGTAAACTTTGCCCTGCTTGGCTTTGCTGCTTCAGGACTTGAACGACTTGCCGTGATTGATGGAGCTGGGATTTCTGCTCTCCAGCAGAGCATCCAAAAGGAGAATATCCGTCCATTATGTTTATACAGCAGGACGAATGATCCTAAACACAACAGCAAGTCCGCCTCTAAGTGGCTTTAAAAAAAAAATACAGAAAGAAAGAGGAAGGTTTTGAAGTGGCCAAGTCAAAGTTTAGAGAAAACTGTTTGGTTTGTGTAGCCTTTATCCCATATTAGTTAAAAAAATATGAAAACTGTCTTTTGTTTTTTACTCAGGTTATCTTTGTCTGATATTACTTAACATCTTATGTTATTTTTGTTGATGGTCTGAAACATTTAAACGTGACAAAACAAGAAAGCAAACGCCGAGCACCTGAAACGCTAGGTAATATACATACAGCACAAGGGCTACAGTTAGCTTTAGCTTGAATGCTCTACGGATGTGTTGCAGGATAGCGGTAAATATCTGCTGTCGGTTTAAAGTGAGTGCTTACGTTGTGCTGAAACGTCTTTACGGTGCTGTTTTCCATCCTTTTCTGTGGAGAGACACACTCACACCGCCCGGCAGATGCTCACACAGACCTCCAGCTAAGGTTCGCCCTCGCTGGAGGTGATCTCATTTGATGTTTTGTGGCAACACACTGTGTTCCCGCTGCCTCCGAGCACCTAACAGCATAAGTCTTTAGTTTCCCATAAAACGCATTAAAGGAAGAGGAGATGTGGTCTGAAATAAATTACACGTCTGAGCCATGATTCCCAAATGAGCCAAACGGCGATGTGAAAAGTCGTTATATATCTAGACGAGGATTAATCCTCAAAAGCTGTTTTGTGTTTTTCAATCGCGAGGAACAGATTTAGTTTCTGTAGCTCGATATGAAGGCAATATAAAAAAAAGAGGGAGGTGTTTACCTTATGTAGTGCAGTGAAATACAATCTGTAGTCCTTAGCTTGTGTAGATGCTGGAAGGAGAAAAAAAAAACATTTAAGTAGCAGTTGTTGTCGGATGTATGTGTGTTTGCTTTTGTGAGGACTTGTGAAGGAGCGGAAACGAGTGTTGTGGGACTCGGTCTTGCGTAGCAGGGAGTCGTGAGTGAGGTTGGAGCCGAGGGGGGGGGGGGGAGCTGCCAAGAAAGAAGCAGAGGAACCCTCTTCTTCCAAGAGGCATTTATAAACCTTGTGCACAGTACTCTGCTTCTAATCTACCGCGATGTTTGTGCCAGTCCGTGTCCGTTTTGCAGGAAAGGTAGTTCTTATCTAACGATACACAAACGTTCCGACAGTAATTCACGTCTGTAGCCGTGTGCTTATCTGACCATGTTAAAATATAAGGCGTACGCTTCCATTCAGTTTAAGAGGGTGGATGGCGGCCACAGCTGCTAACTAAGTAATCTATTGAATATTCCACTGATTAACTAAACTTAATAGATTTTAAGATTCTCTTATTAACTTATAAAGTTTTAAATGGGTTAGCTCCCCCTTATCTTCGGCACCTTTTAAAATTTCAGTCTGTGTCCAGAACCCTACGATCAAATAATCAGCTGCTACTGACTGTTCCTCGGACCCGACTTAAGAGGAAAGGAGATCGGGCTTTTTCTGTTGTTGCTCCTATTCTATGGAACAATCTACCTTTCCAAATTAGATCTGCCCACAGTCTGGATCATTTTAAATCGCTTCTCAAAACTCATTTTTATTCTTTGGCATTTGTTTGAAGTAGTGTTTTGATACTCTGTTTTTATCAATTTGTGTTCTTGTTGTTCTTGTACAGCACTTTGGTGCAGTTTTACACCTGTTTTTAAAGTGCTATATAAATAAATTTGACATTGACATAAACATTTGCATTTTACAGCTCAAGGTTGAAGTTTACACATTCTGGCAACCATGCAACAGGTTTTTATCTGGAACTCAATTTATTTCAACTTCTTCATTACTACCTTAAATTCTGTCCAAGCTATCGGTACCAGTGGATGCAGAACTGCCACCCAGCAGGATGCTAAAACCACCGCGCCTTACACTACGTCGTGTCATGACTCCTACAGATTTTTTTTTTTTTTTTTTTTGTTTCCTTTGTGGCTCAGTCTTTGTTTTGCTCTAAAATACTTTGGTAGTGGTACATAATATGCTTCACGACAGTTCCAGAAAACTGAACAAGTCCCATAAAATAAGCTCTAATTTCATTGCAAGTAACAAATAAGGGCCATAAAAATTTCAGGAATCCCGATTCAATTCAATAAAATTCTATTTATATAGCGCCAATTCATGAAACATGTTATCTCAAGGCACTTTCCAAAGTCAAATTCAATCAGATTATACAGATTGGGTCAGATTGTACAGATTGGTCAAAAAATGTCCTATATAAGGGAACCAGTTGATTGCATCAAGTCTCTCCAAGCAGCATTCACTTCTCCTGAAAGAGTGTAGAGCCACAGTGGACAGTCGTCTGCATTGTTGATGGCTTTGCAGCAATCCCTCATACTGAGCATGCATGAAGCGACAGTGGAGAGGAAAACTCCCCTTTACGGGAAGGAAAAACCTCCAGCAGAACCAGGCTCAGTATGAACGGTCATCTGCCTCGACCCACTGGGGCTTAGAGAAGATTCAATGTTAGTTCTGAAACAATGCAGTTAAGCAAGTTTAGTAAGAAATTAAGGGAATCCAGCTGATTTGCGTTAAGTATTTCTTTTTTTTCCGTTTGGTGCTGTTTGCACCAGGTGTTTTCCATGTTATTCAGCCTGTTGTGATGCAAATCGTGCAATTGAATGGGTTTACTTACTACATTAAATAAGTTTTAGCCTTGTATTTTGTGAAATAAACTTCTAAATAAATGCTACTTATAGTCCGAAAAATTACAGAAGCTAATTACTGCGGGAAAATTTATAGGAAGAATTTTTGGAGGCAGCAGGTTTAATTTATTTACTCACACAATCTGCTGATGTTGGCTGATATTTTGTCCTGACAGAAGATACATCAAAATTAGACAACTCCTGCTGGAGACTTCAGTAGCACTTGAGGCAAAAACTGGCTTGTGTCATTACTTGGTTCCCCTTGCTTCACAGCCCTCAGGCAGTGTTTTTGACAACTGAGCAGAAGTCTGCCATCTTCCTAACCCGTTTCCTGTACAGATGCACTTTTATTTGTGTTTTATTTATCACCCAGAGTGGCCACACGTCAACTGAGATATTCCAGTTAGAAAAGTTTTTTTTCTTCGGTTTCAAGCCTTAGAAAGTAACCGGCTTTGAGATCGCGTGGTTACTGCCGCCGCGCCGTCACCCATATCTGGAGGTTTAAATCCAGTTTGAGTGCATGACTTCGAAGGCTTTTTGTAGGCCATAGCTTTTCTGGCTTGCATGCCAGTAGCTACAGTACCCCGTGTTGCCAAACGAGCATGGCATCATGAAGGATAAAACACATGGTGGCGACATGGCTCGGTTTCCCACAGTCTCCCTCTTCCTTCTCGCTCTGATGTTTTGAAGCATCTGTACTCCGGCAGATGGAGTGAGGAGGGATGGTTGCTCGCCGTGATTCATTCCTCGGCGCAGCTCATTTGTAACAGCTCAGGAAGCTCCACACACGGCCTCAAAGTTGATATAATTGCCCGCCTCCTCCTGGCTCTCCCCACTCACCCCCTTCCTTTCTCCGATGAGTATCACCCTTTGCCCCCCCCCCTGTTGCTCTGTCGTCTCGCCTCTGAATTCACCGGGGACCGGCGTGTCGACTGCGGGGCTCATTAAAACCTGTGCTGAGGGAGCTCGAGAGGAGAGGGGGGGGGAGGACATGACAGTCATTGGATCCGACAGCAGTTTAGTGACAGCTCCCTAACGCCAACAGTCACAGGGACAGGTTAACATCGAAACTCAGAGAGGGGAGGACGGGTGGAGACAGGAAAGGGAAGGTCAGAAGTAGCGGAGAAAGTCAGCCGTTGGTTTCTGTGTCTTCTTTTCCTGTGCCGTTCAGACGCTTCACTACAAATAGACCCTTGTTGGGAGCCCGTGTGATGGAGGTGGAGAGGCAGACGGACGGCGACAGAAACAGGCGCTGGAGCAGAAGAGGGACACAAGGGAGGGGGGGAGGGAGGGGGGGGAGGACAACGAGAGAAACTGTGACAAGCTCATGTGGGAGAAATGTGGGAGCGTCTGTGGAAAGGTCAGGAGATGATGAAGCCTTTTTATAGCATTTGCTGTCTTTAGTTAGTCCTGCAGGGCTTCCACATGGCCCACTCCCTGTCCACCTGCCTGTAAGCCAGATATTGTTCGCAAAGCCCCCGTCCGTCTTCTTTACCTCGCAGCTGGCTGTGTGGAAATGGGAATTTGTTTTGCAGAACGGGAGTTTTCCAGCATAGCCCTCAGCCGCCTTGAATGCGCCTTCATGGCCACAGAGCTCCTATAGATTTCATAGGAGCTCTGCTGCTAAGGAGGCTGAGGCCATATGGATGAAATTGCTCCAGGACCCCTGAATCCCACTTTTTCAGTGGACGGTCTTCACTTATTTATCGGCTTTCATCAGTCACTGAAAAAAAAAAAAAAAAAAGGTTTCAGATATATGAGGATATATTTTTAAAACGAAATAAAAATATACCTGGTTCTAAATTTATTTAAATCTAGGCTCAGTGATAGAGAAAATACAGAGCTAATCCCCCACACTTGTATTATTTTTTAAGTTTAATCCAAAACTGAGACGCTGTATATGATAAAGTACAACTCATGATTTAAAAGCCTATGAAAACAGCTGTAGTAGAAACAGGTTGAAGCAGTGATTTTATATCTAACTTTCTCAGTCATTGAACAGCAGTGATGCAGTTCATTGAGGTTTTGCACACCTCTCTTCAGGTACAACTGCACTATTTTAATTAGGTTGAGGTCTGGACTTCAACAAAGCCATTCACTGCAAAAAGGGAACTAAAAGTAAGTAAACCTTTCTTGAAATGGATGTATTTTTCCTTGATTTGAGCAGCTAAATAAGACTATTTGCCAAAGGAATGTGTATTTTTACCCCTAAAATAAGATAATTAGATATCCTGCACTTGAAATAAGATGATGGAGATTAATTGTTCCTATTGTAAGTGCAAAAATCTTATTCCATTGGCAAATAGTCTTATTTACCTGCTCTAATCAAGGAAAAATACACTGATTTCAAGAAAACGTCACTTTTAGTTCCCTTTTTGCAGTGTTGCTTCACCTTGGTTATATTGTTTTTGTAGATAAGCTACTTTGTTTGGTGTCATTATCCTGTAATGACCCGGTTTGGGCCAAGCTTCAGCTGTTGGACACGTACCCCGACAATTGACTTGAGCAGAGGACGTGTTTTCTTTTTTTCAGTGACTGTATGTGGCGAGCTCGTGGAATTTCTAACATTCGGAAATTAACGCTCTTAATAGAAAATGGTCCTCATAGGGAGAAAATCAAACGTTTAAGTCACAACACTGTTCTGGCAAAGTGTGTTGTAGATGTAGATATACCCTCATTAAAGATATACCCTCTTTAATGAGATGTTTTGTGAGCGTTACATTCCCACTAATAAAAGAGGTTAAACGCTTTCTTTGTATTCATTAACATTCCAAGCATTTTCTCCCTGAGAGACTCCCAAGTTTCAGGATTGAAAAAAATTGCTGCTTGTCCACGCCAGGCTCAGTTTTGTTCCACCTCCACATTTTCCATATCTTTGATGCTGCGTGGAGAATTAATTGCTGAGTTGTGACAGAGGCCAGCTACTTCTTTTCTCCTCCTCCTCCCCCCCCCCCCCCCCCCCCCCCCCTTTCTGGATAAAATAACATATTCTGCTTTTAAAACCTGATTTGGCTCTAGGTTGAAATAGGTTATTATGCTTTTAAAAAGTTCAGATAAGAATTCAATCGACGTGCAGTCTGAATTTCCTTTCATGATCAGTGCGCCTGCCCCGGGCTGGACTTTAGTGAAGATGAGAGACCTTCAGAGGTTCATATCTTCATGCTTAAAATCTGACATTTTGTATGTATGAGTCCCTTTTGTTAAGGAGCCATCAAAAGAAAAGAGTGCTATTGACTATTCGCTGAGCCTCGACTCTGTCGGTTCCGTCGTGGTTTAAATAACAGTATCTTATAAAAGGTACCAACGCTTATGGAGTCTTTTAGTTTGTATATTTTACTCTAATCTTAACAGCACAAATTGGTGCAACTTGTTTCAATTCAATTTTATTTATATAGCGCCAATTCATTCACTCCTCCTGAAAGAGCGTAGAGCCACAGTGGACAGTCGTCTGCATTGCTGATGGCTTTGCAGCAATCCCTCATACTGAGCATGCATGAAGCGACAGTGGAGAGGAAAACTCCCCTTTAACAGGGAGGAAAACCTCCAGCAGAACCAGAACCAGGCTCAGTGTGAACGCTCATCTGCCTCGACCCACTGGAGGTTTTTTTATTTTTTTATTTTATTTTGTACATTTATTTAACCTTCATTTTACTGCAGAGGTCAGATGAGAGCTTATTATTTTCAACGTCAACGGGGCCAAGCAACGGGTCATGTTGGTCTTTTTTTTTATTACAACCACAAAATGCTGAAAATATCCCAAAATGCAACAGTAATAATGCCCGGCCTGTGTGTTGTGTTTTACTATCACCACCTAATCAAACTGCACACACACGAGTAAAAACATCAGTCATGTGAAAAAATTAGGACTTCGCATTTACGTAACGATGTATAATCTGTTTCTGTCTGAGATAAAAAGTGATTTAATGCAGGTAAACATTGAAAAGTTAGAACACCCGTGCCCCTAATCAACCATAACTTTAGTGAAAGGCTTCTTTTAACCATCTACTAGTTTCTCACACTCATCGCGTTCAGCTGTGAGATGTTTGAGCCGTTTTCTTGCAGCTCATTTCAAGTCACTCCACTGTATCACAATGAGATTGAGATCTGAGCTATGATAGGCTCAGGAGTATCAGTTTCTTCCTTCACAGCATGTCTTTGATGGATTGACTGATATATTTCTGGTTAATTTATGTGTTTCCTGATCCCCAAACCGTGTCCATTCCACCTAAATGCTTCACAGATGGTATCAGGATATTTTACTGGAGTGCTTGTTTTGTTTTTGGCAAAGCTCTCGTCTATTCTAGTTTCCAAATACTTCAGTTTTTGTCTGTCCAAAAAAATAATGAAAAACATTATTCCAGAAGTCTTTGCCTCAGTCTTTGTTGTGTTCGACAAACTTCAGCCTGACCTTCGTGGTTTTTCTTAGTGACCAAAGGCAGTCTCTGTCTGATCAGAGAACAGCAGCAATTATCTGCTGTCAGTTCCATGATGAAACTTTAGGGTTTTTTTTAGACTCTTTTTAGCATCTTGCTGTCTGCATTGAGGGTAAAGACAGTAGTTTGCTTTGAATGTCCTCCATTTGTAAAAAAAAAAAAATCTGTAAGGTTGATTTGAAGTTGTAGTATTTTTGAAATTCATTACCGGACTCATACGTTTCTACAGTCTTCTTTCTGAAGGCCTCAGGAAGCTTTTTCTGTCTTCCATGGTGTTCACTCTCACTTTAACAGTTAGGAGCTCACCAAACTAAAACGTGTAAGGTGAAAATCACAATCCAATGTAGTCGGCACGTTTGTGACACATCCAAGGATTTGAGTTATGTTCCACTTCGTATAAACAAAGACATTTTAAAGTGTAACTCACTTCAAAAATCTGCTTTTTTTTGCAGATAAACTGGGCTAAGGGTGCTACTTTAATGTTTTCTTCTTTTTCTTTCATGTGAACTTGTTTTGTTCTGTAGTATTTGTCTCAAAACGTCTTAGTGATGCCCTCTTAGGGTTGAACGGTGGCTATTGGAGTTGAATTTCCCTTTTGCTTCCAATGCCACCTGCTGGAGTCATCATAGCCTAACCTTTGGGTATAAAATCATCTGTCACACACCCCCCGTAGCGTCAGACCCAGGAGTTGTAATTGCGAGCATTGACTGATATTGTTTAGCGTTTGTTACTGCTTTGAACATTAGACGTTCCCCACACTTAGCCCTGCCCCTCAGTGTCTCTTGGCACTGACCACTTTATACTTTAATACATATATATATATATATATATATATATATATATACATATGGATTGGTGCAAATTGTTTCTAGGGATGGGCTGCTCAGTGGGGCAGTGGGTAGCGCTGTTGCCTTGCAATAAGAAGGTCCTGGGTTCAAGTCCTACCCTTGCCCTGGGTCTTTCTGCATGGAGTTTGCATGTTCTCCCTGTGCATGCGTGGGTTCTCTCAACTGGCCTCTCTAAATTCTCCTTAGGTGTGAGTGTGTGTGAATGGTTGTTTGCCCTGTTTGTCTCTGTGTTGCTCTGCGACAGACTGGCGACCTGTCCAGGGTTGTACCCCGCCTCTCGCCCATTGAATGCTGTAGATAGACACCAGCACCCCTCGCGGCCCCATGAAGGATAAGCTTGTAAGCAAATGGATGGATGGGCACACAGTGTTAATCAGAGAAACACCCAGTGGTGGCTGTTTTTTGTAAACAAAGCTCCTTAGCGTCGGCCTGAAGGTAAAAGTTTGTGTCCAGGATGTGTAGGGTCTGCAGAGATGTTAGCTGCTCTTTTCCTGACCCTAGATCTGTACGGAAGGTCAGCCCTGATCACCTTCTCTGCAGACCCGATTGCTTGTTGTAGCTCAGATCTGTCGTACTTTGTCGATGAGCCAAACCACACAGTGATTGACAGAAACGGGACAGGATGAATGTTGGCAGTGCAGAAGATGACCAGCAGCTCCTCTGGAAGGTTGTTCTTCTTGAGTTGCTGCAGGATGGTGGTGAGGATAGTATTCTGTGGAGATCCACCATCATCTCCACTGTTCGAGCAGTTTAAGCTCCAGGTGGTTCTGATTGCACCAGTGGACCAGCCAGTACGCCTCCTGTTTGTATGCAGACTCGTCGCCATCCTGGATGAGACCAATGACAGCGATGTTTTCTGCAAAAGTACAGACCTTCAAAGTGGGAAGTTGCTAGAAAATCATGCCGTATTCCTGGCCTATCGTCACCAGCTTTTCACCTGGGCTATGAAATCATTGACCAATAAACAGAAGGAACCCGAAAATACTATAAATCCAAATAATCACGCAGTGGTAATGCCTTTTTGGCTTTGTGCACACAAAAAGTGAAAGCAAGTCAAAACCTTTTCCATCTGAAATTAAAATCCTCTGCGAGAAGGATTTTGGCCTCCTCTGCGTTTCAGGCCAGGGCACAGCAACGAGTCGACGGGTTTGTGAAATGCTAGTACTAGGTCAACCTTGGGGTCAGTTCCCATGAGGATGACGCATGTGAACTGAGAGACGATCGCTCAGAGAAAGATCTCAGGAGAGAAAAGCTCAGAGGAAGAGCGCACCGGTGCTGCAGGCTGTCAGAACTGACTGCAGAACTGAAGTCCCACGGCGAACCTCTGCTGTTAACAAGTCAGGGATCGGTGCAGCAGGCTGGTTGTCGCTCTGCACCGCCGTCGGTCTCACCGCCCGCCGACCGATGCTGTCCTTCCATAGCAGTCAGGCGATATGATGCAGCATTAGTTTTCTGACGGCATCTACATATTTTCACCTGGAGAATCTGGAACATGATACCAGGTAGATTGCAGACTCGTTGCCACGTCGATGAATATGTATGAGCGGTTTCACCCTTAATGAAATACTCAGTTATACCTCTGACACATTCAGTACATCTGACGGGAAAATGCTAGAGATAAAACTTCACTTCTACTTTGTGCATCTTTATTATCGCTCAAAGTCTGAAAACCATGTAATCTTCTTAATGCTCTCCTTCTGTATCCCTATTATAATCAAAGAGTGGCTTCAAAGCCCTTTTTCTTTTTTATAAATAATTGCAAGAACAGATTCCAGACATAATTTATTATTAAATCAGCCGAGAGCACATTTTTCTCTGGTTTGTTTCTTCAAAACTAAGATATATTTAAGGTTTGCGCACTGCAAAAAGAGAACTAAAAATAGTAAAATTTTCTTGAAATGAATGTATTTGCCCTTGATTTGAGCAGGTAAATAAGACTATTTGCCAATTGAATGAGTATTTTTACCCCTAAAATAAGATAATTAGATATACTTCACTTGAAATAAGATGATGGAGATGAATTATTCCTATTTGAAGTGCAAAAATCTTATTCCATTGGCAAATAGTCTCATTTACCTACTCAAATCAGGGAAAAATACTTTTATTTCAAGAAAAAATTTCTTATTTTTAGTTCAGTTTTTGCAGTGGGTTTATTTTTACACATTCTGTACTTTCATTTAAATCCCAAAAGAACCTTGTCGTCCGTCCATCCCTCAGGCCTGACAGCATGTGAGACATCTTCGATTGTTCTAAGCACGCACAAAACCCTCGCAAGGAGGTGAGGTTGGTTTATCATTGTGGCGGCTGCATGGTCGGGTCTGGGGTGCAGCATGGTCGGGACTTTGTTAGCAGCTTTTTCCTTCGGTTAGACTGGTACCCAGTGACATGACTTGGTCATCAGAAAAGTAAAAGTGGGCCTGGAAATGCCGGCAGCACTCCCCAGTAAGTTAATGTTGCAATTTAAAGTGCATCAGCTGCTCTGGTTTGAACCATAATAATCTCAGCATGTAGCTTCAAGAAGTAACCCATGTTTTCCCAACGTTAGATGCTATGCTGTGCTCTGGACAAGGCTTCCCAGATGGGAAAAAGTAAGCACTTTTCCAAACTGCGCACAATGCTCAGCGGTGACTTTTTCAGGCTGCAGATTAGATACAGCTGTAAACCTGTCAACGATAACCTTTCACATGTATCCTCTCATGCTTTTGTGATTAATTTATGAAAATCCTCCTTAGCAGGTCTGGAACTGCTGCCCAGATGCCTGCTTTATATGTTGGAGGACAGCAGAGACTGTGGCAGGGCCAGGAAGACACGCTGGTTCAGTCAGGAAACCCGTTTGGTTGCACTGTGGTAAGATGGTCAGGAAAACAGCTGGGAAAAATAGTTGGAGGTAACTGGAAGCATAGTAGCATTAAAGGCTGATCCAGCTGTGTTTTAATGATCTTGGAGCTCCTGTAGACTGTCTTGACCTAATATGAAGATTGCAGCCAGGATCATTTGTGATTATGCATAAAAGTGTTTGAGGCCCTGATATTTTCTTCTGGTGTCAACATATATTACTAGGTTAATTATATTCATTGCTGTCTAAAACCCATGTACTTATTTCTATTTTGCAAAAACTCCCATTTTTCCCATTTCAGTCTCAGAGGCCCGATCTATGGCTGCACGTTTTCATTACGATGCCTGCAGTAGTAGTGCATCCTGGAGTTTAGCAAATGGATTGCTGAGCTCAGTAAACACTTACATTTCCAGTGGGCTGACAGCAGCCGCTGCAGACCAGAAGACATCCAGTGGAATGAACCAAATGAAAGTGGAAATTATTCCTTCTTC
Source organism: Fundulus diaphanus (assembly GCA_037039145.1). Taxonomy (NCBI): domain Eukaryota; kingdom Metazoa; phylum Chordata; class Actinopteri; order Cyprinodontiformes; family Fundulidae; genus Fundulus; species Fundulus diaphanus. Next base: position 47,446,095 of record CM073121.1, on the reverse strand, counting down.
TCACAGGATGACATGTTTATCAGACCCTGAAATTGTGTTTGCCTCACTTCCCTCTCTCAAAGCACTGTTTCCAAAATGGCGCTCTTGGCAAGAAGACTGACTGTGTGTATTTTCATCCTGTTCTGTATTCATGCACCAATCAGCCATAAAATTGTGGCCAGTGACAGGTGCAGTGAGTAACATTGCATATCTTGTTACGACACAATTTGCGGCTGAAAACATGCCTCCTGGCAGACAGATTGGCATTAGCTTGACACTTGACACCATCCTAAGCATCTTTGCAAACTGGTAAAACCATCTACATGGCATCAAGTTCTTAGAAACAGCACCACTGATACCAAACCGACGTGGCAGTGACGGCATCTGGGAGCACCCAAAACCCACCTCTAAATCCAGGCTTTATGTTCGACTAATGTCCAGTACCAGCGATCCCTTTATGGAGGGATTTAACTGTAGGAACCTTTTTCAGGGCCCTGCGACAGACTGGCGACCTGTCCAGGGTGGACCCCACCTCACGCCCATTGAACGCTGGAGATAGGCACCAGCTACCCTCGCGACCCCATGAGGGTTATGCGAGTCAGAAAATGGATGGATGGATGGATGGATGGATGGATGGATGGATGGATGGATGGATGGATGGATGGATGAATGAACCTTTTTCAGGAACCAGGGCACCGTACTTTTCGGACTATAAGTCACTCCGGAATATAAGTCGCATCAGTCAAAAATGCGTCATAAAGAGGAAAAAAACATAAGACTAAAAACTGACATTTCAATTGCACAGCTGCATCCACAATCGGCTGAATAACATGGAACATACCTGGGAGGTTGGACGGAGTAAATTAGCACAACAAACTAGGGCTGGACGATAATTCAATAACAATATATATCGATCGATTGACGTATATCGACGATAGAAAGAAAGGATCAATAAAAAGTTCAATAGAATAACAGTTTTCCTTCCTTTTACATTCTAGCCATGTAGGTTAATATTACATCCTCCCAACCAATCAGAACGCAGACCCAAGAACGCTTGTCACCAAGCTCCGCCCCTTCAAAGAGTTCAGAGAGCACGTGTTCTTTTTTTCTTTTTTTAAAAACTTGCACTTTTGGTTGAAGTTGGTTGGATAAAGGGTTGAGTTTGAATTCAGTGTTTGTGTGTCTGTATCTAAAAATAGGTCCCTAAGGTACACCATAACATGGCCAGGGCTGCACTTAAAATATATGTTTTGAATTTGTTGATACTTATCGATATCGATCAATATGATTTCCATTTTATCGATATGTTATTTTTCTATATCGTCCAGCCCTACAACAAGCCAACAACTTCAACCGGGAAAGTTCTCGTAAGAGCATTTTGTTCTAACTACGCTGAAATTAGACCGCGAGCGTAGCAGTTCTACCTGCTAAGCTAACAGTGCGACACGGATGTTTCAGAGCAACATAAAGCTGACGTGCATCAGCGAACGCCCAGACTACAGACCTGTAAGCTAGCGCTAGCTGTTGTTAGCTTCACGGACAGCCCAATAACAGGGTTCTGTTCTTTGCTGCGTGAATGCAGACTGAAATTTAAAGTTTGCACGTTACCATGCGGTTTAGAGTGACTCTGCATATGTTAGAAATGTAATCACCTTAACACAATCATTGTTTATGAGGATCATGGGAATTAATAGGAATTTTTGGGACTTAACTAGAAATTGGAGGCAATTAAAAAACAAACGGTTCGTTTACACAATGTTCTTTGGTGAAAACGGAAACGTGTTCTTGCGTTTCTATTGTTCGTCTACACCACAATGCCACACGTTTTCTCTAAAAACAGCACAATTTGAAAATGGGATCCAGAGTGCGTTGTTTTGAAAACATCCTGGTCTCCATTGTCATGTACACAGGAAATATGCCTGCATGGGGGAACCCTGACACATGCGCTTTTTTAAGCAAGGAGTGTTTCTACACATTTGCATGTTGTTGAGTATCAAAGAACATACCGCCTACTAGTGGCGTGGTGGGGAAATTACACCGTTTTTTTTTTTTTTATATTTACCTTAGCATCGTGTACACCGAAACTGAAGTTATAATGTAGATGTGTTAACAGAAACGAAAAATATTTTGGGCCCCATTGTCAAGACCTTGACTTGTCAGAGCTTTTCCCAAGGTGATAACTTATTCAATCATGACTGTTAGACATTGAATCAACGTGAAGTGCAGTTCAACCTTATAGAAGAATGGATTTCACTAGTCAAGGTACAGATACTGTATTTATTATGAAGTCAAGGTGAAAGATCCAAGCTACCCTTCCTCCAGCCTTCTCAACCCCCTAAGGCACCAGTCTTCTGCCGGTCCGTATTTTACCTCTTATGTCCGAGTCGGAGGCGTTTGGCCGACTTGTCAGTTACCGGGCCTAAAAATAAAAAAATAAATAACACTGAGCTGCAGCTTCCTGACTACAATAGATTTAAAAAAAAATCCACCTTTTTTTCTCCCCCTTGGCGCCTTGATGTATCAGGAGCTTTAGCCCCCTGACAACAATTGATAGGACTGCTATCTATAGCAGGGAATGGTTAAGGGGATGACGAGGAGAAGCAGGGTGGCAGACTGGAAAAATAAACAACATGCCGACATGCCTGGGATTTAGCAGTGATTCACCGCGCTGAGGCACAACTTGAAAAACCTTTTCTACTTTTTTTTCCCCCCCTGTCGTTCTTACAAACCAAGTGATATGTTTAGCTAATAAGTAGCTAATAAGTATCTAGTAAGTGCATGTCTTTAAGGAGCATGTAACGCTGAGATCAGCCAGCGGGGGATCCGGGTACGTATGGAGGAGCTCGAGGCAGAGAGAGAACGCTGGAGAGATCGAGGTGCACACTCAGATCTCTTTCACACGTATTAAAACCTTAATTTGGTCAAATAGGTTTCTTAAGGTTTTACTTTAGAGTCTAGGTAAACTGGAAGATTGAGAGGACATAAGGTGCCTTGCAGAACTTCTCATACCACACTAGAACTTTTTTTCCTACTTCGTTTTGTGACGGCAAGAAACTTCAATGTGTTTTATTGGGATTTCATGTGACGGACCACCACCAGGTAGCACATAAGAGTACCTGAAGGGTAAAAGCTATCAGGACATGGCTGTCCACCAGTAAATTAGAGCCAGTAAATTAGAGCATTAATCAGAGAACGGGCCCACGGTAACTCTGGATGAGCAGCAGAGATCCACAGCTCAGGAGGAGAAATCTTGATAAAATAGAAACAAACCTCTTTTAAACCATTTTCTGTCAGCGGTTATGACATTCGTTGGCTTAACTGTGAATTTCCTCATCAAGCAATGTTTTTTGTCTATGAATTGGTAATTGAAAAGAATAAATAATTTTATCGTCATTTAACATCTGCAAATATCCACAAAAACCGTCTAATCTACTTTTTTTTCTTGTAGAAACAAACAAACGTTTTCAGAAAGAACTGAACGATTTAAGCCCGTTTGCTGTTGCGATGACCCGGATAACTGAGGATTTGGAAAGGCAAAGTAAAGTTTGTCCTCATACGATAATGTGTTCTTGAAGTTTCTGGTCTTGGCCGGAGCTCTCTGTCAGGATACAGCGTTACGTGTCTCCTTGCTGTGCTTGTGGTTGCAATGCGGCCAGCTGAAATCTCATGCAACAGTAAGAGCAAACGCCCATCCATTGGATTTCACTGGTGGATGCATCTCTGTGTATGTTGCACGATCTGCTTCATGGATCCAGTGCAAAGGGAAAACTGCGAAACGTGCAAAAATGCATCTCATTGTGAATCTGCTACTCTGATACAAATCTATCCCTGTTGGGTTCAACTGCTCCGCCTTTAAAAACAACAATAAAACCGCAAGCTAGAACACGAGAATCAGCATCGGTGCTGCCGGGAGTAGGAGTCATAAAAAATACAACGTGAGATGAGCTTTTATTTTAGTTTATGCTCCATTTAAGAAAAGAACTACATAAAAATGCACAGCAGAGACAACAAGAACACATGCAGCCCATACTGCCGTCTCGTAGGACAATAATGCATTGATATACTACGACGCTACATGATCAGGACACCGTAAATCATGTTATAAATCCTCCAAGCCCTTGAGGCTTTACTGTCAAGCTTTACAACCTCAGCAATACCTTAAATTCAATTGCTGCTTTCTGTCAAGTGTCCTTCAGCAAGGCTCAGCACTCGCCTTTGTCACCAGCTTCTGTGTCATAGCAGCTATGAGGAAGATTGAAGTGGCACTTGCTGGGATCTAATGTGGACTCTGTGATGGATGAAGCTCAGGGAATAGTACTGAACTATTTTAAGCATGTTTTTAGGCTATTGGGCATAGGCCTGTCGGGTTTAATGATAACTTGTGAAGCTTAGTGCTAATTTCTGTCTAGATCTCTTGTGTTTGTGTCTTTTTGGGCCTCCAGTCCAAGCGGTTTTTGATGCCAGTCAAAGAGACGGCTCCTCTTGGGCTTGATCTAGGTTAGCACTTTAATTACCTGCATTAAGAGAGAGGCTGGTGTAATACAGGCAAAGCTCTAGAGCATTATTCTCTTACCCCAGTTAAATCAAGAAGATTCTCAGTCTTGCTAAATATTTCTAAAAAAAAAAAAAAAAAAAGAATCATGACAAATTACCATCCTCTACTCAACCAGGCAGCTGGATGAGAGGACTGGAGCTGCTTCTGGACACAAAATCTCGGCGGAGTATAAAATTAGTCTGATCTGTAGGAGGTGGGTCATCCAAAAAAAAATTCTACCATAATATTTGTGACTATGGATCTTGAAGAGGCCTGTTGCAGTCTCACACATCTGTTATTATAACTTTTCTTGGAACGGTGTAGATTACAGTGACTATCAGGCGTCCCCTGGCCTTTATGCAGCCTCTGTGTGCTGCGTCTCATACTCTGAACATGCTGTGACTATAAAAAGTATACAGACCTCCTTTAATATAGCAGGTTTTTAAAAAAAACAAAGCCAAGAGAAACCATTTAAGACCTTATTTCACCCCAAATGTGGCATATACCCTGTAACCCTATTTAAAATGAGAGGGGGTGTTTTTGGGAGGGCGGAGCCTAAAATCTGAAGTTGTGTGGTTGCATAAGTGCGCACACTCTTAAGTTAATACTTCATTAAAACACCTTTTGATTTTCAGTAGTCGTTTATCCGCGTGGCACATCCCGGCGCACTAAGGTTTGTCCTCTCTCCTACGCAATAATGCTCCAAATCTGTCAGATCCCAGATCTCCTGTGTGCCTCTACAGGTGACCCTGCCTGCAGATCATCGATTGGATGTTAATTTCATAGTATACTTCGGGTCATTCTCTCCCTCACACATGTACTTGAAACTTGAAAGTATTGTTCTAATGCTGAATGGTAATTTGAGCTGTTAAAAAAAAAAAACACAATCCCAAATCATGATGCTGCCACCTCCGTGCCTCTCCATGGCTATGGTGTTCTTACAGTCCTATGTAGTGTTGCTTTTTTGGGCCTTTCTAAAATTATGGCTAAAAAGTTCAAAGTGGTTTCAACTGTCCATAGCACAAATTCTTTGTGAGATTTCAAATTTGTTTTTGTTTTCAAATTCTGGCCTGGCTTGGATGATTTATTTTCTCAGAAAACTATCACATCTTACCACTACATAACCCCAGATGTATTTCTCCTGGCTGATACCTTCTTATGGGATTAATAAATCCACTGCAGAGTGTCGTTTAAGACTACTTAATTTTACTATTCTGCTACATATACATAGTAAACTAGTGTGAGCACACATACAACCACATTATTCTACCTGTTTTTTGTTGTTTAATTGAGGTGTGTAATCAGAATCAGAAATACTTTAATAATCCCAGAGGGAAATTATTTTCGTTACATGTATGTGTTTCCAACTATCCTGGCCTATTGTAGAGTGGTTTATATTGTTGGAGAAATGCTCTCTCTGCCTCCAGGCGCATCTGGGTGACCCTATTGAGATTAACCCCATGAAACGGAGCATGAAGCTGCTCGTTATGCCATTCTCCCATCTTAGAACCGATTAAATAATGAATGGGCTGCAGTAAAAACAAACAACAAAGTTGATGCCGTGCTTCAGAGCCCAGGACTGTTAAAAGTGAACGCAGCGGCCGTCTTTGAGGATGAGACAGACAGGTGGTCCCCTCAGTGGCGGACTTTCCTTTGCATCTCCCTTTTCTTTCAAACCACCACATGAAAAGAGTCTGCTGTCTTTCACGCCGTCTGCAGAGAAACTGATGGGTCCCACTCTAATGCAAATCAGCTGACCACCTCTAAAAGGCTCTCTTTTAAAGAAACCGGTGCTGTGGCCTGCTGGCCATGAGAGATTATGGAAGCTGTTGTGACAGGATCTAAGGCCGACTTTCTTCCTTCCAGCTGCATGGAGACGTGGGATCTGGACCTGAGCACAAACCCTGGACCCGGCTCGTTTGACTCACCTTTTATCTTCCCTTTTAAGTATATTTTTGGAGCGCTGTTAGTTTTCCCCTGTACATTGTGCAGAGCTTAAGGTTTCTGATGTTACTTGGTTTTATTGTCGACCATGACAAACTATAATGAAAAGAAGGAAAAGTTTAAAACCAGCACGACAAAACCCTAACTTTAGCTGTTGGCTAATGCTGCACAATGATCGCAGAAACATTTAGAAATCTGAACATTTTTGGTAATGTCAACAGTTGCTTCAAATGTTTGTACTATTATAAGGCAAACAGAGAAACTACAACCCCACATACCAATAAACTGTAGAATGAGAAAAATACACCAGGCAGAGATATCAATAGGTTTATAAACCTATTGACCTATAAACCTGTAGGTTTATAAAAAAAAGTGTAAGGCAAGGTAATGCAATTATATTTGTATAGCACATTTCAGTACAGAGACAATGCAAAGTGCTTTACATGATTAAAACATAGGAAAATAAAACAGAATAAAAGGAAGCTGGAATAAAATGTAGAAACAAAATAAAACATGGGAAAATAGAAACTAAAAGCAAATATTAAAAACTGTTGGACTACAAATTTTGTGTTTTTAATCTTGATTTAATCTTGATTTAAAGGAACTCAGGCTTTTAGCACTTTTACAGTTTTCTGGAAGTTTGTTCCAGGTAAGTGGAGCGTAGGAACTAAATGCTGCTTCTCTATGTTTGGTTCTGGTTCTGGTTCTGCAGAGCAGGCTGGAGCCAGAAGACCTGAGTGGTCTGGAGGGTTGATACACTGATAACAAGTCTGTGATGTATTTAGGTGCTAAGCCATTCAGTGATTTATAGAGATTATAGACTTTGGTAAAAACACACAAACTGTTATCCTTACAAAAATTGAGATACTAAGGAATGCAAATCACATGTGGAAAAGCTGTCGTAATTCTGTTACTTCAGTCCAACTGAATTCATTTAAAGTGGACATATCATGAAAAATCCATGTTTTTTGCCCTTAAATACGTTTTGTTGTGTAGTTGGAGTCTCTAGGAGTGCAGAAAATTTGAATTTAGTCTGTCCCAGTGCTACGTTGATATCTTTATATTCTGCTTGGGTCATATTTTTCAAGCCGTTCAGTTTTCTCTATTATGTTTTTTGAACAATTACATCACAGAATTTGCTGCAGAGCTGCCAAACAAAGTCATGGACTTCCTGCAGTTTCTGAACACTCCCTTTTGTTTTCTCACAGCGATTTTTGTAGTCCAAGCTCCAGGATGCTAGCGGCCCTGCAGAATTGTCGTCTTAATTCTCTTGCTCTAGGTAAGATTCTGGCTCTAACATGTAAGGCTGGATGGACAAGTCTTACGTTGTTGACATCATTTAATCAATTCGGGAATAACATTTTTATGGGGCGCTACATAATCTTATCTCTGCTATCAAACTACAAAAATGGCTGAACCGGGTGGAGTGTGAACTGCCTCATTTGCATTTAAAGAGACGGCACCAAAACGAGTTGCTCACAGACGAAGCTCAGAACAGGGGCAAAAGGGGGCCTGTGGGGCAACAATACTGAGAAATTCAGACCAAAGCATTGCAGTTCCACTTTATATAGATCACAACTAAATACTTTAAATGCGAAAAGAAACAACTGAAAAGCATGATATGCCCGCTTTAAATGACTATTTCAAATAGTTGCTATCAGATTGGAGCTTCACTAAATTAATAAGGAAACTAGCTATTTGTGATAGTATTGTGGAATGTTGCAATAACATTATGACTTGCCATAAGCAAACGCTTGGTTTAAAAGTCTTAATCCTTTTCCGCATTGGGTTTTACGGGAAACACAAAGCCTCAGACATTGAGTCTGTGGGTCTAGCTAGTTACAGGAAAACAAATTCAACTCAAAGTTTTGTTGAAAGCGTTTCCTCTGGCTGCTGTCTGCTGTTTTGGCATTTATACAATGTAGTTAGAGTTTATTAATGACGTTACCACCTTACCACTACCCTGCATTAATAACAAGTCCGGAGGCATAGGGAGCCTGAATGCAGAGTACTAATTAGCAAAGAGTTATTACAGCGCAGGTAGTTGTTTGTGATATCCATATTGCTTACAGTGATACATTTTCAGTATGTTGTGCAGCCCTATATCAGATTATTAATTAATCATTGCAAATAGGGACATGTTTGCAGACTTATTGGATACTGCAGTTATGTCACTTGGTCATCTGATCGTGCCTTTTTCCACTTAGAGTTTCAGTCATGTTAATCTGATGCCATGTCTTTCTCTTTTCAAAAAGTAAAAAATATATTCTATATATATTTTTTAAATATCATTTGCATTCGTTTCCCTTTTTTATTTTACAATGAAATGTAGATTTTTTGTGATTTCAAGCTTTAAAAACTTTTCTCTGTGAATAGGAACATTTTATGATCGTCGAAAAACCAACCCAATCAACTACAACAAAAGGAATTAATGTTTGTCTGTGTTGAAAGACCACAGATGTATTTTCATGTTGTTTGCAGTTTTGTGTGTGTGTTTGGAAGCTGGTTATTGGGTGGCCTTACATTGTCCAGTGGCACCGTGACGTCTGGCCTGCGTTGGCAAGAGGCTGCTACATCCAGAGCCTGATCTGGTCAGCGTGCCCAGATGCACAGCCAGCTGGTGAACTGAACTGGCTTCAGGCTTCCTGTCGGACAACAAAGAGAACTTTGTCTCTGAGCGGCATCCGCTGACAGCCTCTAAATGCAGGGTTCCTAAATTAAACGTTGACTCGGTGTGACATTTGTTAGCGTTTTGTAGATAATTTTTTTTACAACATGGCTTTGGTAGAGTCTAGCATTCATCACTCCTTTGTGGCTCTGTCCTCTACTTACGTCAGAGGGATTTCTTGAATCTTTCATCTTTGCTGATTTGAGTCGAGCTGAGAAATGTCTACATTCATATGCAAATAGCTCTCTAAACTTTCCGCCTCACCTCTTTTCGCCTCTAAATTGTTACTTTTTATCTGCTCTATACAAAACTGCTCTGATGCATTGAAATTGCTAATATTCTCTATGAATACATGAATAAATCCTTGTTTCCATCATTTCACTCAACTGACCGGTTCCTGAGTCCGGTGGGAGATGAATCAATGAGGAATATCTGTTTGATGAGGCAAATCTTTCATACAATATCCCAAAAATGTCTTGAAAAGTACAAAAAAAGTATGGATTTTTTTTTTTTGCATTCCAGGTCTGGATAAGTATGGAAAAGAAGAAAAAAAACGTGAAAAAACACTTAAACACTCATTTTTTAAGCCTGCTTTGTAAAAATATTTAGTGGTAACTACATGACAACGTTTCCATGATGTCACATTGGACTCATTTCCTCCACTTTAATATTTTAGTGTGGTTTAATCTACTCTGCCTGACAGCCCGTAGACCGATATACAGCACCCGCCACAGATACGGTGCATATGTGTAAACAGCCTCAAAATAAAGGTATTTTTTTCCAATTGATGAAAAACACTCACTTATAAATATTAAATTTTTTCATGCATTATCAGTGATGCTATAATTATTTGCATGCCCACCCTGAATTAAAATGATGAAACAAATATAAACTTGAATGTCCTTAAGTTGGTCAGAATGTGTGTTTTTAGTTTCCCAAGAGAATCATGAGGTGCTTCATAATTGATAGGATAGACACAAGAAAACATCACTCATGTAAAGTACATGTGTGTTGATCATCACACCTCAAGGATGGCAACAATAAAATACCTATTTCTCTTTAAATACCATATATATATATATATATATATATATATATATATATATATATATATATATATATAGTTAGACCAACGAGTAATATATTTAAAACAACTGGAACTGTGACAAACGAGGCTGGACCACAACCAAAGTCTATTTTACGACCACACACAGTAAGAGGATGAAGTGAAGTAAAGAAAAAGAAATTCGCTCCAATGCTTTTTGTCAGAGAGCTGCATTAAGAGGGGATCTCTAGGTAATCAAGTCTACAAGTGGGACTTTTTGTTTGAGAGGCCTGCCAGCAAAGTTTCTTTCTGTCTTACCATCACAAAAGCAAACAGAAGAAGTTTGATAAACACTGCTTAGACCTAAACTGGACCAGTTTGCTTTGGTCAGAAGAATAAAAAAAATCAAGGTTTTCACAATTAAACAGTCCATCTGGAATGAAGAGGTCTTTGAGAAAACTTGAGCGTGAAGTCAGTCATGACCTTGCACATCTCCTCCGACCTTTCCTGGACTGTGAACACCTCGGACTTGGTGAAGAAGAGCCCAACAACAGCTCTTCTTCCTCAGGAAACTGAAACTTACTGGGCTTTTTACTAAGCTGTTAAAAAACTTCAACAGAGCTACAAAAGAAAGCATTTCGTGTCTCAACATAACTGTGTGGTGTGGGAGCTGCACAGTGCAGGAGAGGAAGGACTTGGCACAGGTGCTGAGGACAGCGCAGGGGATTGTGGGATGCTGTCTACTAGATCTGGACGCAGTTTATGCAGCATGCATACAGAAAAGGGCCAGACGTATTGCCACAGATCCCACCCACCTGGGCAATGAACAGTTTAACCCACTTCTATCAGGCAAACATTTCAGAAACAGTAAATCAAATACTAATAGGCTCAAAAACATGGTCATCACCCCCTGCTGAGAAGATTGGGGTCTGTTACATGTTGCAACCACACTACTGGTGATGCCTATTTGCACACTCCAATTTCTCAGGGAATCTCTGATTGCACAGTTCTGTAAATCAAGATTTAAGATTACTGCGGAGAATTTACTGCGGGCATGGCTGTATCACTGAGGGAGCGTTGAGGGATTAATTAATGCAACGACACAGTAATTGATATCGTTCAAAAAGGGACTCATATCAGACTTTTCGGACTCGGTACGAGTCTTAGCAGACCCTAAAGACTATATGCATGTTTAACGCATCGCAGGAAGTGTGTTCGGTCAGTGCAATCAACTGACTTCATATCTAAATTCAAGAATAAAATGTGTGGAAATGTTATGTCTGTTGTGTCTTTGTGTTGTATGTAATCTGCGTACATCCTGAGCATTTCACCATGGTAACACATGGTGACGCTAAAGATTCTTGATAAAATTGAAAATCCATCTCTGACGGTCTTCTTTTGTCTAAGGGCGAGGAAAGCGTCATAACACGATTCCAAATGATGTGTTATAAACCAATAAGAACCAATGCTTGAGCTTTTTCCCCTCCTCCTTCCTTAACAACGAATGGACGACAACAAATTTCATGGATGCCTTCAGTTTCCCTGCAGGCGACCAACCTGCAAAACTCTTAGCTTTCTTATGTCTCTTAGAAACCAGTCAGGGAAAAAAAAAAAAAAAAAAAAAAAAGGGACATGTTGCTTTGACGTTGCACCGTGAAAGCCTCACAATGTCTTTCGGTCTCCCAGCACCCAGCACAGCCATTTTAAAAGAAAGAAGATATCAGCTTCCTCCAGTCTGTACCTGACTCGGGTACAGGGGTAAAAAAACAAAACAAAAACAATTTGGCTTCCTAGCAACCTGCACAGCTGATGTGAAATGAATCTAACCTTGTTTCATTCTCAAAACAACCGGCACGGCTGATGAAAAGAAGTCACAGCCTCCTTTGGTGTCCCGACAACCAGCACAGCCAGGCTTGGGTGCATTTCTCAGAATGTGATTCCTATGCGCATGGGGCCTGAGCGGGGAAAAGTTACAAAATGGCAGGAAGAACGTGGACAGTCTGTTGCCTGTGCTTGATGAGATCCTGAGTGTAAAGCTAGAAGTCTGTGCGCTTGATAAATTGGCTCCTAAGAGGCCTGAATTACTTTAAAAAGTAGAAAGAATTGACAGAAGTCGTAAAATCTGATCTGAAAGATCCAAGGTAGCAAACTTGACAGGTGTCAAGACAGACATGAGCCGTGTGCTTGAGGGGAAACTATGAGCACAGTTTTATAGATGATGTTTTACTCATAGTGAATAACCTTCCAGTCACTCTTCGGATAACGTCTATTTTAACGGATCATTTTCCGTGGTATCTGTTCACGTTTCTCTTTTATTCCCTGCTTCATCCTCTGGAAAACCATCGAACTAGTTATAGTTATATACAAATACGTTCAGAATGAGTTATTGCAACTTGTATCATGGTCTTTAGGAATCACGTTAGGTTAGACAGTGCATCTCCTCAAATATTTGCCTGATAGGAATGCTGTCTCTCCATTGGCCGGCTCCAGGGACAAAAAGATGGAATCAAGTTTCAGCTTCTTGCAGTTTTCCAATGAAATCTGTGAAATGGCTGTTTTGGACTAGTGTCTGTTATGAAAAATAGCAGGGTGCATTTTACTTACTAATGCCTTGGAGATTGTGAAACGCGTCTCTTAAATTACAAGCAGGCTTTAGGTTCACAACAACGGCGTATGTTTTGTTCCTGGAGGATTTGTGGAGTGAACATTGGTGTGATTTGCTCTCTTTTTGGTGAAGGCTTCTTTTTTTTCAAAATATCAGCATGCGGATAGAAATCCAATCAACTAAAACAATCAAATAAGGTAATTCAATTAAACCCCGACTCTGCCATCATGGTGACATTCAAATACTCAAATGGCTTTTTAAGGCATTTGCCATGGAGATGCACACCTAAAAAAAAAAAACAAAAAAAAACACAGAGCCAAAGCAGCTGTTAACATTAAAATTAAAATCTTGCAGGTTTCTCTTAATCCTGTTTTCTCAGTTGTTCAAATCAGTGTTTTTGTTTTCCCTCTGGCCCTGGTAAGCATTTTACTGACTACGTGAAAGGTGTGGTGTTAAGACCTCAAATTAAGCCTTTAAGTCCTTTGGGGGTTCTTCAAAGCGCCATTAAACAGCAATATACAAAGGCAAATATATGTTTTCTGTCACAAGACACATTGCAGAGCCTCTCTCTGTGTCTCCATGGACATTAAGATGCTCTACCTACCATTTCCCCTCTGCTCTTCTTATAGCAGTAGGATTTCTATGTTTAGGAATCCAAACAGAAAACCAGACTAAAGTGTGCCTATAGTTGCAGTTTTTTGTTGTTGTTGTTGCTAATGTTTAGGTGGCGCACAGGAATATATCATCTTTTTTTTTTTACTATCTGAAGCAGGATTTCCTTTGTCTTGTTAAATAATCAATTCAATCTAGATACGTTTACATGGACAAAAGTAATCAGAATAAACGGCCAATCAGAATAAAAATGCATCATGTAAACAAGCCAATCGGAATATGATGATCGCATTGAGCTCAACAGGAATGAAACTGGGCTGCACAGTGGAGCAGTGGGTAGTTGCCATGCAGCAAGAAGGTCCTGGGTTCAAGTCCTGCCCTTGCCCTGGGTCTTTCTGCATGAAGTTTGCATGTTCTCCCTGCGAATGCGGCGGTACTCTCCGGGTTCTTCGGCTTCCTCCCACAGTCCAAAAACATGACTGTTAATGAAAAAGTAATTTTTTATTTTTTTTGTTGTGTTTTGTAAGTAGACTTTTCTCCCTGCTATACAGCAGTAGGATGAGGAGGGAAATCAAGGAATCAGGGAAGATTAAGCAGCAAGCCTGACGCTGAAGTCGTTCTGCGTGGGCCGACCGGTGATGGTTGCAGCCACATGATCGGTGTAATGGCTGCAGACAGTGCTGCTACTGTAATGAGACTCACCTCTCTGGAGTCTCGTCCTGCAGCTGACCTTTTTACTGACACCTCCTGACAAAAACCACACAACCAGTGTGAATAAATTATGAGATGATTTGTTTGGAAGCGCCGGCTTTGAAACCGATGTTCATGAGAGCCGCTGAGCCCGTCAGAGCGAGGCTTGTTACCTCATCCAGGCTGGACGAGCGTCTGGGACCCGATTTAAGGATTTATTTTGGATGTTGGAATACCCGTGATAGTAATGAATGCTGTGAGTTTGTTAATATCCATTAAGCCGTTTTTCTGTCCTTCAGCCTTCTTCTGTCCTACGATCCGTCTGTTTGTCCCTCCATCCATCCATCCATTTCTTAATGGACCCATCCATCCATCCATCCATCCATCCATCCATCCATCCATTTGTTAATGGACCCATCCATCCATCCATCCATCATTCACCCATCCATCCATCCATCCATCCATCCATCCATCCATCCATCCATCCATCCATCCAACATTCACCCATCCATCCATCCATCCATCCATCCATCAATTTGTTAATAGACCCATCCATCCATTCTTCCATCATCCAACTTCCATTTTCTATACAACCATTCATCCATCCGTCTTGTTTCTCCATCCAACCATCCACCTATCCATCCATCCCTCCAACATCCATCCATCCATCCATCCATCCATCCATCCATCCATTTGTTAATGGACCCATCCATCCATCCATCCATCATTCACCCATCCATCCATCCATCCATCCATCCATCCATCCATCCATCCATCCAACATTCACCCATCCATCCATCCATCCATCCATCCATCCATCAATTTGTTAATAGACCCATCCATCCATTCTTCCATCATCCAACTTCCATTTTCTATACAACCATTCATCCATCCGTCTTGTTTCTCCATCCAACCATCCACCTATCCATCCATCCATCCATCCCTCCAACATCCATCCATCCATCCATCCATCCATCCATTTGTTAATGGACCCATCCATCCATCCATCCATCCATCCATCCATCCATTTGTTAATGGACCCATCCATCCATCCATCCATCCATTTGTTAATGGACCCATCCATCCATCCATCCATCCATTTGTTAATGGACCCATCCACCTATCCATCCATCCATCCCTCCAACATCCATCCATCCATCCATCCATCCATCCATCCATCGATTTGTTAATGGACCCATCCATCCATCCATCCATCCATCTTGTTTGTCCATCCATTTATCCAACATCTATCCATCCACCCATCCATCCATTTGTTAATGGACCCATCCATCCATCCACCCAGCCATCGATTTGTTAATGGATCCATCCATCCATCCATCCATCCATCCATCCATCCATCCATCCATTTGTTAATGGACCCATCCATCCATCCATCCATCCATCATCCATCCATCCATCCATTTGTTAATGGACCCATCCATCCATCCATCCATCCATTTGTTAATGGACCCATCCATCCATCCATCCATCCATCCATCCATCCATCCATCCATCCATCCATCCATTTGTTAATGGACCCATCCATCCATCCATCCATCCATCCATCCATCCATTTGTTAATGGACCCATCCATCCATCCATCCATCCATCCATCCATTTGTTAATGGATCTATCCATCCATCCATCCATCCATCCATTTGTTAATGGATCTATCCATCCATCCATCCATCCACCCATCCATCGATTTGTTAATGGATCCATCCATCCATCCATCCATCCATCCATCCATCCATCCATCCATCCATCCATCCATCCATCTTGTTTGTCCATCCATCTATCCAACATCTATCCATCCATTCATCAACCCATCCATCGATTTGTTAATGGATCCATCCATCCATCCATCCATCCATCCATCCATCCATCCATCCATCCATCAATCAGAGAAACCCTGGTAATATCCATTCTTGCTGTTGCTCCAAGAACAGCTGAGGGCTGTTTTCTTATGTCCATGTTCAAACAAATGAAACCTGTTTATCTTCTAACATGTTTTTTTTGTCTCTCTCCTTTCCCACCCCCTCCTCTCCCCCCACCTTGTTTTTGCTGCCTGCAGGTATGCATTGTGCAAAAGAGGGACACAGAGAAGATGTACGCCATGAAGTACATGAACAAACAGCAGTGCATAGAGAGAGATGAGGTCCGAAACGTCTTTAGAGAGCTTGAGATCCTACAGGAAATTGAACATGTATTTTTAGTAAATCTCTGGTGACTATCCGATGTTTTTACACTTTCAGTGTGGTCTGCTGTTGCTTGCTTTGTCTGTCTGTGCGTTTTCCAGAGTGCATGCCTCCCCTCAGACCTGCTGCAGCCCTCGAATGGAAGCTCTGTTTGTGGATATTGTGCTCGTTGTGCAGAACGCATGCATTTGTTTAATTAAACCTCGGAACAAGTTTCCTTTCTTCAGAAACCAACAGCTATTAACTTGAGAAACAATTTACACAGGAGAGATATTTCGGGATATTAATTTTGACTCTGAGCCCATGAAGTGCACATTTGATAATTACCACGCTTTGAAATGACCTTACCACTCCCTGGAGCCTGATATGTGGGTGAATGGAGGCTGGCTTCATTATTCAACACTCGTTCTCAGGCGGGACACATTTCTAAATGTAATTGTGGAGCTGGCATTCACAGTGTATTAGACAAAGCGCTGTGCTCCTCTGTAATTGGGAGAACAGTTGCATGTTTCAGGGGTAATCGCTGCCAGTAAATTTAGTTTCTGACACATTCTGTGATGAACTGATTATCTGCTACGACAAACCAAACAAATGAATGTTTTGGACTTGCAGCCTTATAAAGTTCTCAGTGATTTAAGTTTGATCTATTGGATGTTTTCCCTGTTAGAGAAGCTCCTCTACTTGGAGAGACTGAGGGGAATTTAATGAGCATACAGTAGTGGCTCTGAGTCTATATTTTTTTAGATAATTCCCTGTAGGAGTGTGTGGCTGCCAGAACCTTCTGTGTTCTAGTTTCCAATGTGCTGGGCTGCTCCTCTCTCCCTCTCATATTCTGCCCCCAGCACTATTTTGAGTGCCCATTAGCGACAAATACACTGTCTTTGCAGCTATGTGGGAATTAGAAGTTTCACACCTCCTCTCCGTGCTCAGGAGACTCTCCAAAAAGTCCCCGTCCATCTCACCGGGGGAACATGGCGACCACGTCTCGGCTTCCCTCCCACCGCAGTAGCAGCGTTGCCGTGCTCAGCAGTTTGTTCTCTCTTTGGTTCGTACCTTTTAGCGCCTGGCAGCGCAGCCAGAAAAAGGACATTTAATCTCAGGAGTGGTACGCAGACTGGCAGCACACGATCTGTGTTTCCTACGTTTATTGGCTTCAGTGTTACAGTAGTGACAGAAATGCCATTTCAGTTAAAAAAATAAAAATTATATATATATGTATGTATGTATGTATATATATATATATATATATATATATATATATATATATATATATATATATATATATATCTATCAGGGGTCACCACATGGAGCCCACGGGCACCAAGTAGCCCCACAACCCTGTTCTAATAAAAGTGCAATCCACCAGTGAGCTGCATTGCAAACTTTATTTTATTCCGTTACTCTTGCTGTTTATTCACATTTGCATTTATATAGATTTTAAAATGACAATATCTATAAGAAAGCATGAAAAGCGTGTTTGTTTTTTTTTACATAAATTGAAGGTGAACTCTGAATCTTCTAGTTTAAAACTCAGTACTGGTAGCCCTTCGAATGACACAACACCAATGAAGTAGCTCTCAGTTTATATATAAATATATACATTTCTCTTTTGACCTATTTAAACAGAGGATTTCACTTGAAAACACTTGAGGTTTGACAAAAGAAGATAAGAAAAACACAATAATGGAGGGCGTTCTGTTGATTTAAACCACCTTTTACGCCCATTTAAGTGTTCCTCCAGTGTTTTTGCACGTGTTGGTGAAGGATTGAGAAATTGGATTAAATATGTCGATATGCATACATGTACATTTTAAACCAGTTATTTCTGTTCATCGTACCAAAGGGTTAACCATTTTTACTCACCGTTTGACACTAAATTAGACTAAACCTTTCCTGTTTTAGGTCAGATTTTTTTTAACTACCTCACCCAATTCAAGAAAAAAAAAATCATCAAACTACCCAGCCTTTTAATTGGATCAAGGAGCAATTTATAAAAAATATTTTTTTTTAAATACATAGAGGCTTTTTTTTACAAATATATACAATAATTACTTTTACTGTAAACTACAACAGAAATGTATGATTTATCATCTTGCTCTGTGAGGCGTTTCTCAAAGAACACAGAAAACGCCATAGAAACTCGACGTTCCTGTCTAGGTTTAAAAGTTGCCTCTTTCATGCTAAATACATTTCTGTCACGCTAAGAAAAGTTAAAAATCTTCCTGGTGGCAATCAAGAAGACTTGAGAGGAGCCGTCTCCGCTCTTGTCCTTTTTGTCTTTGTAGCCGAACATGTCCAACTTCTAGAATGGATCTTCTGCATCTTTGCAAAGAGAGATGTTCTGATGAAATCTTCAACCTATTCAGATTTCCTGAACAAACCAGCTATGGAATTGGGCCAGCGGACAGACAAAGACTCGGGAAAGCAGGGTGTGGGTGGTAGAAAGTGATGAAGCTGATGCTGAGAGTCAGCTGGAAGGAAGTAGATGAGGCGAGGAAAGGTTGGTTGACTGAGCAGAGTGGGCGACGGGGTGTAAAGGAAAGGCCTGAGACAATGGCCGACTTTCAGACAAGGAGGGAACTGACACACGCGAGAGTGGCTATGTCATCCAAAGGAGTAGGGAAACCAAAGAGCCAGATACATATTGTTGTCAGATAAGTGAGGATTAGCTCAGATTGAGTGAGTGGGTGGAAAAAGCAAACGAAGAAGCAAACAAAAAAAAGAGGCAAAAGGAATAGAAAAAAACTTTTTCCAAGATGGTAAGATTCAGAGGCGCCCAAGCAGTTCAGAGCCAGAGTAAAATCTTCCAGCGCTGCAAAGAGCCAATCATCAAAACGTCACCAAAGCGAAGCTTGGCGCTGTGCTAACAAGCGAAAATGACTCGTTTTATGAGGCGATGGCTGTCTGGTTTAACGAGGCTTCCCCTAGTGGTTCAACTGTAGCAACTGCAATCAAGATGGCTAAAGATGTCTTCGCTCAAAGGGTAGAGCCATCAGAAGGTTGTGGGTTCAGTTCCAGCTTCACACGTGACAATGTGAGGATGTTTGCCCTTAATAAAGAGGAACTTAGAGAAACTTATTGTCCTTAAGAGGCTTCTGTTTGCTTGTGTCGTTCAAGTTGATTGTGTTGTATTTATTCTTACAGTTAAAGTTCTGGGGGAAAAGGACAGTTTGCAGTACTGTCAATACAGGTATGAGAAAAATTAAATGCACCTCTAGTGCTTCAATAAAATTTAAACCCAGCCGGGTCGTCTTAAAGCAGCGTTTTTTGTCCTTTGGCTGGGTCTGAAGCATACATGTGTAGGGAAAGACATCCCTACACATTAGATTTTTCAATTGTTGCTGCCATCGGTTTTGAAAGGGTTATTATAATGCCATTTTTTTTGACCGTTTAAAGTCCATCATTTGTTAGTAAAACTGATTATTCACAAAAGAAAATCATTCAAGCAGCTTCTAATCTCAGCAAATTCACCCCAGTGTCAGACTTGAGAATGCTCAGAGGAATTGCAAACATTCAGGAGGCTTTATCTCCGACTCTGCAGGTCTAAGTTGTCGCGTTTAACGTTAACCTTCATGAGAGGACGATTTGAAAAAGACAGAATAAGCAGGGCTTGTTTGGAAGAGTTTTTAGGAAAAAACCAAGATGTCATGGAAAGCTGAATCTGAATGGAGGCTTCTGGAATGCCGTCCTTTGGACAGACGAGAGAAACCTACGGATGTTTGGCCATAATCCACAGCCCCAAGCACAGGAAAAAGACCTCAGACCAGCTTTCTATCCTGGGGGTGGAGGGGTGAGGATTAGGACCAGATTTGCAGCCACAGGACCGGGGCGTCCTTCAGTCACTGCTATCATCATCTGTCTAGCTGATGTGTCACCAAGAAGCAAATGTCATCAAAAAACCGAAACAGAACAGCTGAAAAAATAATCAAGAGTCAGCTAAAGAAAAATTGTAAAGAGCTCAAGTGTGTAAGAGACTGATAGAAAATTTGTGGTTGTTGCTACATGAGCTTAAAACAAGCTGTTGAAGCTCTTCTTACAGGAGCTTTTAATCTAAAACACCTTCTTCTTATTCAACGACTCTATGTGCTCAGCTGGAAGTCAGAGAAGTTATGCATCAGCTGGAGGTTATTAAGACAGGGCTGCTTACACTGGTGGTAAAAGCAACAGGCACCAATTTATGTACGATGCTGTCATCCAATCAGTTTAGACCACGATCAAAGGAAATGATGAAGAAAAGCTCGGATCACAGCCTAAAACTGGGAGCATCGTCTCCTAAGGTAGAGGTCGGTTTGACTGAGATAACCCTCCTAACCTTCTGAATGCATGGATCAGTCTGCATACATCCTGATCCCTGGAACAGGATTTGTGTAGATGCTGAATATTGGGGATAAATTACTTCAGAGGGTCCGTGTGATTTGTATAAAGGTGCCCGCTGCCCCCTCTGCGCTGCAGAAACAAAGCATCCAGGAAGTGATGCAGGAGAGAAAGGCGGTTTGTCGACATGGCGTTCCTCCTTTAACTCGGTGCAGTCATTGTGAGCTGTCAGGTGAGACCAGCTGTGTTGTGGTGTTGGGTCGCAGATGTTTAGCCTCCAAAGCCGAGCGCTCAGGAGGCTGCGCTGGTGCTGCAATGGAGCGATCGCCGGATCTCTCCTAAGACGTCAGCAAGGGGGAAAAACAAGATGTCACGGACCTGTGGTTAGAAAAAAACAGACCTGCAATAGTAAAGAACTGCTTGTAAGAGAGCACTAAAGATCTCAGAGATTACACAACGATTCTTCACTAGGAGACAGATTGGACCGGAAGGAAACTGTCATTTATAAGCCAGTATATAGACAGGGTTCTATCCATCCATCCTGCAAAAATCTTGTGCAAAATTCAATTCAATTAAATTCAATTTTATTTATATAGCGCCAATTCATGGCACATCATCTCAAGGCACTTTACAAAGTCAAATCCAATCAAATCATCCAGACAGATTGGTCAGAAAGTTTCCTCTCTAAGGAAACCCAACAGGTTGCTTCAAGTGTCTCCAAGCAGCATTCACTCCTCCTGAAAGAGCGTAGAGCCACAGTGGACAGTGGCTTTGCAGTAATCCCTCATACTGAGCATGCATGAAGCGACAGTGGAGAGGAAAACTCCCCTTTAACAGGGAGGAAAACCTCCAGCAGAACCAGAACCAGGCTCAGTGTGAACGCTCATCTGCCTCGACCCACTGGGGGTTAGAGAAGACAGAGCAGAGACACAGAAAGCACAGAAGCACACATTGATCCAGGAGTACTTTCTACGTCACTATTGTAAACTTTCATTTTGACGCTTAAAATAAGCAAAAATGTCTCTGAGAGTTGAATCTGGGAGAGAATTGCATTTTGCTTTAATTTGTCGGAAGCTTTTATGAAGCATTATGTTAGCAACATTGTTATGTGTGCATCGCAATGACTGTCTGCTTCATTTAGCTGACGCTTGAGACGGCATCCGTGCAAGGCAGGTAATGAGATGGGACCGATGAGAACGCTCCTTCCTTCTCCTATTGTCTCTCTTACTGTATAACAACGAGGGAAATAATTGGTTCACTGCGTGGGCACGTTGTGTGTGTGTGTGTGTGTGTGTGTGTGTGTGTGTGTGTGTTTTTTTCCCCTCCATACCCAGGGAGATCTGACAGTTGCCTTATCCATTTGGCTCCTCACATAGAACATTACGATTTCTGGCACTTGGCATTTGGGCTTTCAGTTCATTATTAATGGATGTGCGACAGACCAGCTGGGGTTTTTGGGAACTGCCAATTCTTAAAAGCAAACAATAAAAAAAAAAAGAAGAAAAAAAAAAGCATCTCAAGAGAAATGCCAGCTTTGATAAAGCTTCACAGGAGTGCTTTTATTGATACAGTGCCGGGAGGGAGCCGGAGAGGCAGTCTGAAAGCGTCGGAGAATATGGGAAAACAAACAAAACTGCTGTCAGTCGAGGTAATGATTCCCGCAATAACAGCAATGAGTTGGAAGCGGTGGATCATAAACCGAAAAGGAGAGACGCATGACAGTCGAGAGGAAGTATTTGCCATTGATTTGTTTTGTCGACAAATAAAAGTGCAGACTAAGAGGATTTGTAAGGTACCCTGCAGCTCATACCTGCACACACACGGATGCAAACACCGTGTCTGGAAATGGGCTTCCGCTTTTTCTTTTCTTTTCTTTTTGGAGTCATCGTGAATTCTGCTGCTGTGCTTTTGAAGAGGCATCTTCAGAAGAAAAGCATTTGGAAGCAAGCTGGTGAAAGCCCACTCTGAATCCCATCAACGGGGTGAAGGCTGCCTCCAGCCGAGGGGGGGGGGGGCCCGTTAAGTCCGCAGCCCGCCATAATTGCTGCTGCCGTTCCCTAACTTCAGACACCTTGTGACGGGGGCTGAGGATGCTCCGAATGGATTACTTCAGAGGAGGAAAAAAAATTAATCATCACCTGCTGCACACCAAATCCTCACAAATCCTTGAAAGGATTTGCAACACATGACAGGACGCTGATTCCTTTCTCTCCTTTATAATGTTTGAAACCCA
The DNA here is from genome assembly GCA_037039145.1 of Fundulus diaphanus. Classification (NCBI taxonomy): domain Eukaryota; kingdom Metazoa; phylum Chordata; class Actinopteri; order Cyprinodontiformes; family Fundulidae; genus Fundulus; species Fundulus diaphanus. The sequence continues at coordinate 47,423,273 of CM073121.1, read as the reverse complement.
TAAGTGCAGGGTCACTTCTTTCAGACTGTAGTTTATCTCCCTGTAAACTAACTTTTATCTTTACCTTTAGAGGCCAACTAAGGTGCATCTCAGTACGTATAATATTGAAAGTTTAATTATTTCAGTAACGGTATTAAAAAAAAAACTTAAATGTGTTATTAGATAACAGATTTCTTCTGTCTTTGGTTTTCTGTCGCTCACGTTTGAGATCATCAGACAGTTGTTCTGTATCAGATAATGATAATTAGATGAAATAACGGTAATGGTTTCATTCATTAAGAGAAAAACAAAGCTAACGTGCATCAGTTGCAGCAGAAGCAACCACCATGAGACACCCCTCACTGGGAGTGAGTCTTTTACATATATGCAAAATAAGCAACATGTACAACACAAATAAATAACCAGACTTTAATTTTCAAGGTTAAAGGTAGACTGGATGATTTTTCTGGAAAGGTAGAATAGAAATGTGTGCAAAACCGTCTCAAGCTGCTCTTCCACTCTTCGGGGGAATCGCCTGAAAGAATCTCCAAAATCCACTCTGGTCTTGTTTCTTTCTTCTGAGGCCTTCCTCTTCCTCTCATAAACTTGTACGACAGTTTGCTTCTTGCGACTTTCAGGCATTTTCAAAGTATACGTTGGGAGCAGCAGAGCTACAATGAACGGCTAACATTGGCGTTACGTGAGTGCATCACAGTGATTGGCATGTGGGACAACCAATAAGGTGATTCCCCTGGAACTTGAGTGACAAAGGGGGGTGAGAGCAGGAACAAAGCTCTAACCAATCCATGCCCTTCAGACAGAGGGGCATGGATTGGTTAGATTTTTTTTACAGGCCTGCAGCTCCCCAAGGGGGTATGACAGAGGGGGAGAGACATGCGGCAAAGGACGACAGGTCAGAGCCGAACCCGCGTCAGCCACGTTGAGGCCTCCATATACAGGACTGTCTCAGAAAATTAGAATATTGTGAAAAAGTAAACTAGTAGGCTATTCAACTAATCACTTGAATCGTCTAATTAACTCGAAACACCTGCAAGGGTTTCCTGAGCCTTGAAAAACACTCAGCTTGGTTCAGTAAACTAAATCACAAGTATGGGGAAGACTGCTGATCTGACTGCTGTCCAGAAGACCATCATTGACACCCTCCATCAGGAGGGTAAGACACAAAAAGAAATTTCTCAAAGAGCAGGCTGTTCACAGAGTGCAGTTTCAAAGCACATTCACAAAAAGTGTGTTGGAAGGGGGAAATGTGGCAGGAAACGCTGCACAACCAAGATCTGGCACCTGCCCACAGTGCCAAAACCACCAGTAACTGGTGTACTGACCATGGCATTACTGTCCTTGATTGGCCTGCCAATTCCCCTGACCTGAACCCCATCGAGAATTTGTGGGGTATTGTGAAGAAGAAGCTGAAAGACACCAGACCCAACAATGCAAATGAGCTAAAGGCCGCTATTGAAGCATCCTGGGCATCCATAACACCTCAGCAATGCCACAGGCTGATTGCCTCCATGCCACGCCGCATTGATGCAGTAATCTGTGCAAAAGGATTCCCAACCAAGTACTGAGTGCATTAATGGACATTTTCAAATGTTTGATTTTGTTTTGCTGTTATAATATTTTTTTTTCTTGGTCTGAGGAAATATTCTAATATTTTGAGATAGGATTTTTGAGTTTTCTTCAGCTGTACGCCATAATCAGCGATATTAAAACAATAAAAGGCTTGCGATATTTAAGTTGATTTGTAATGAATCCAGAATGTATGACATTTCATGTTTTTTAATTGCATTACAGAAAATAAAGAACTTTATCACAATATTCTAATTTTCTGAGACAGTCCTGTATGGGTTGTGCGCACTAGCCACTGCGCCACCAAAGCATGCCCCAGAAAACTATTTTTTAACCTCCTTTTTGTGAATAGATTATGTATTTACTACTTTCAGGATGGAAGGACCATTTTACCCAGTATCACAAAAGTGTTTCTGAACAGCATTACCAACTATAGCTTTAAATACATAGGTGATAACAGACTTCTCCAGCACTAGGTGGTGCGCTGAGGTGGTAATGCAAACATTTGAATCAGGTGTGCTGGAGCAGAGACGGATCTAAAACATGAAGCACACAAACAGCAAACAGTGGGTCCCGAGGACCAGGGATGAGAAACACTGAAGTAGATGCCAATTTACTTCACATCAGAAAACATCGCTCCTAAAACCGCATTCCCCGTCTTCTCCAAAAATCAATAATCCAAAGAGGAAAGTCAGCTGGATGGGGGTAGTTTGGGCCGGCAGTAGGCTCTCCTTCTCTGCTGTGGAGTCAGAAAAACGAGGGCGGGTAATGGGGAAGATGAATGTACTCCATCCTGTCTTGTTCCCATTAGAATATTGATTTCAGGCCAGGAAGAAACAAGGCCAGGAGAGAATATGGAACGGTTGAGTCAGCAGTTTTAATGAGGCCTGCAATAGGCTGTGGGCAGTGGGGATGGTCACGGGAGATATTTACAGGAGATGGATACAGAAGATGTATGGAGGTGGCAGGAGACACAGGCTAATGGAGAATGAGCCACAGGGTCTTGAGCTCCTTCCACACAAGGGGGTTTGCAAAATGGTGACAAATGTCCCCTTAAAGACACCTTTGGTCTCATAAACAAATCGAGCCGCTTTTATTTCCTTTAATAACACGGAGCAACGTTGAGGCATCAAGGAAGGCATCCCTTGTAAATCCGCTGCACTGATGTTTATCAGGACACATGAAGTGTGTGTCGCACATCTTCCCCGTGGGAGATCCTTGCCGGCCGTCTACTAACAACAACAGCTCAGCACCCCAGCAGAATAATCTGCTGCACATGCTGACCGATTTGCAAGGAAGAGACACCAGTGGGGATGAGCGGTGGGTTCACGAGTAGTTAGACAGTCAAAGCTGTTAGTGAATGCGACCAGACACCGAGCATGCCCCAGTTGGCCGGGGGTGGGGTGGGGATGCTCTCCGTGTCGTCGTGTCACGTGGTTGGCCTGCGTGAGGGCGTGCAGACGTCATCAACCCATCGTGTGAACTCTACACCAAATAGCATCATGAAGACCAGGAGACACGGCAGACACAGCAGGGAGAAGTTTAAAGCCGAGTCAGGTTATAAAGACTAGATCCGAAGAGCTCTGTTCAGTCCGTCCGTTAAGTCCAGACCTAAATGCCGTCGAGAATCTTTGACATCGACGTTCAGACGCTCCCAATCCAGTTGGAAAGAGCTTAGGTTGAAGGTTCAGTCTTTAGAAAGATGCTAGAGATGCAGCTGTAATGTCTGTGTAAATGGGTTTAACACCAGGTCCTGACTCAGAGAAGCTGAATGCAAATGCATATAAAACTTTATGGGCTTTTGTTTGTAGAGGTTTTTTAATGCTTTGAAGTTTATTCTAGTAATGTGAAAAAAAGTGAAAAAAGTTCTGCGCTATTAATTCATTGGCCATGTACCGTAACTGGGTGGCACAGCGACACGGCCCACCAGCTCCAGCCTGGCCTTCACAACCCAGAACCGGGGATGGATCCACTTTGACCCGGCTCAATCAGGCACGAGCGCTCCTGCTCCGTCTACACACAGCAACGAACCAGTCTAACATTCAGGCGGTTTGTTACACACCATCTCTTCCCACCATTCTAAAGTTTTTACTTTGAGCTCTGGTCTCCCTAAACCTGCTCTGTTTGGTGGTTTTCAGGTTTTTCTTGCTGTGCAGTTCTGCAGGAATCACGGTTGGTTAACCTCTGCAGGCAGTGTGCTTGAGAGTTTTTTGAAAGTAGGCAGGACACTTCCCTGAAGGACTCCTGCTCAGACTATTAAAAAAAAAAAAAAAAATAACGTCCTTCTCCTCCTTGCTTTGTAAACCGGGACATTTTTTTTTAGGATGTGGCTTTCAAAGTTTCACTTTGTGAAATCAGGCCGGTGGAGGTGTCTTAAGGTGACTCGGAGGCTTCAGACGGGAGAGGCAGCGCTCAGTCAGACCATTGTTGGAGGAATCCTCAGAGGAGCGTGCAAGTGTCTCGTGATTGAGTCACGCAGCCCGTCATCAGCTTTATTTAGGCCACTGAAACTTTGCAGACAGGCCGAGCCAACAGAATCACAAGCTATTTCTCTCTGCTTTTTTCCTCAAAACTGGTTCTCCTCTTCCGCTGTTTCCCCCCCTCCACTTCCCTCTCTGCCTCCTAGAGCTCATTTGTCACTGTGGCCCGATTATTTCAGCCTCTTTCTGGTGCTCCTTGCAGCCAGTAACCGTCCTGTCTTTGTGGCGGTAACTGTCCCAGCCCACGCTGTGCCGGCCTGTGGCTGCAGACGCCTCGTGGTTGTGGGCAGGTACCCTTGACTCCCCGAGGTGTCCATTCACGTTGGTTTCATCAAGCACCATGCTAATTCATTTCACTAAAAGCTCGGGGTTTGCTGCTTCTTTGCAAAATCTCTGCAAGGAGTCGGCCATGGAAGAAGGTTGGTTTTTATTGCTGATTGGTGAGCCGTTTCTGTGTGGATTTGGGCCTTATGAGGACCGAGTGAGCCCTGTTTTTTTATTTTTATTTTTCTGGTAGAGAACAGCTGTTTAGTAAGTATTTCAATGAGCTCATGATGCTCAGCACTCCTAACAAGGTTCTCGGGGCTTTTTGGAAGAGAAAAAGGCTCACAGCATCCCAGACCGGCCACCGTACTTAGCCGTGGTCATGAACTGCTTGTCAACATCCGTATCCTTAGTTTCTGTGCAGACCTGCCTTAGGTTTGTGATGGTGGGAGAGCAAGGATCCAAAATGCTTTAAACTTTAAATTATTTATTGCTTTGACTGTAGACATGGGCGAGTTCAGAGAGGTTGGATTTATTTATTTATTGTCAAATTTCCTGATTTATGAAGATTACTTGGATGGTAACTACTGTCGTCTTTCTTGTTTTGGGTTGGGGTCAAAAAGAAAATGAGCCTCTGTTTCATGTTTCATGTCTGTTTCATGTTCTTAAAACCTTTAAGATGGCTGAGAAATAACTTAGTGGAGAAGGTGGTGAAGGGAAGGAGGGATCTGCACACTTGGACAGCAGTGAACAAAAACCTAAAGCTCACATCTTTATATTCTGCTTCCAACACACAAGACTAAAAATGTTGATCAAAGGTTCTATTGAAGGTTTTCTTTGAACCTTGGAGGATTTTGGTCCATTCCCTGTTTATTCTCAGTGAAATTGCCTTTTTTTTTTTTCTTAGAGGAAAGTTTGGTTATTTTTGCACAGATAGAAAAAGTGCAAAACTTAGCTCCACACAATGTCGGTTTTCTTATCTCAAGATTTGACAAAAGATTTGTCCTTTAGCCTGTTCCCACCAGCCCAGCTCCCATCAAAGCTTTTTTATGCACATTTTGAAGTACCACAATAGAAAAGGCTGATGGAAATGTCAAAATGCAAAATAAATTCCTCAATTTCGCAAAACAAAAAAAATGTTTTTACCCTCGCTTAAGGTGGGTTTTGGCTTTTCTGATAAAGATAAGAGTTAATGTGCAAAACAGGAGATGGAAACACATTTACCTCACATAACTGAGCAGCTGTTTCTACTGTCGGCGTCTTCCCGCATATTCTTACATCACAAACAGAACTGCATTTCTTTCTCAGCGACTCTGGACAGCACGTAAAATCACCAAAACTACTGACCTGGCAGAACCATCACAAGTTGCCTGATAACAGCAACACATTACTAAAAACCTCTCTCCCTTTTTCTCAGACGTGAAGCCCATGCTACAGTTTGCAACCATTATACTTCCTGTTTATTACGACCGTGCATGACGTCAACATCCGATGAAATTACGCCTTGCATAGCCTTGTTAATTCTCGCCAAATTCACATTTTTTCCGCTCAAAATCCGCGTGTCAGCTGGATGGAAACATGGCGACTGAGAGCAAGACTGAAGTATCAGAAAATAACTTACATATGCTAATTTCCAAAAGACATATTTACCCAGATAAACCAAATTTCTTGCCTAAGTTTGTCTATTTGCAAGAACTGGAGAGTCGGCCGCCGAAATTCTCAGAACCGACACACATTTTGAGTTTCATTGTGTCGATTTGAAGGCAAGAGATGCCAAAGAGATGCTTTTCCTGGGGAAAAGCCCTGAAAGTGTCACTGCTTGTCAGCGCCGGCTCCTTTATATGCTCCAGTTGTTTGCCGTTATCGGACATCTCCCTGTCACCTCGGACGCAGCGAGGGAGGAAGTGACAGCCAAGGAGAGCGCGAGCGAGACACGCCGTAGTCTCCGTGGTCGGGAAGCTCGTTTCGGTTGGCCCAGAGATAGCGAGGGGCCGTCTCGGAGGACGCTCGTCTGTCAGCAGGATGCCGGGAAGCGGAGTCTGACGATGAGGTGTTAAATAGGTGGCCGTGAGGAGTCGGAGCCAAAGGCAAACAGCGCCCTGCGGCCGGCCATCTGTCGCGGCAGCGCCGTGTTTTAACAGCGAGGCCGATCTTTAAAAGGTCAGGGCAGGTTGAATAACTGTGGCTGTAGGTGTCTAAAGAGTCATCTCCCTCTGACAGCGTGCAGCAGCAACAGGGAAGATGAATTGTGTGATTAAGGCTTTTAAAGCCATTTTCAGAATCCCAAAACGTTTTTTGCCAGAGAGCTTTTTGCCCCTTCCAGTTATGTAGTAAATCTCCTTTTACTGCAGGTGGATGAAAACCTGCTCTGTGAAAATGATTGTGTTTTCTTCCTTCCTGAAGCCAAAGAATAATTTTCTGTTTTACTCTTTCGCAAACAGACACCCCTTTGGCAGGAAATCACTGCCAAATATGAGCAATCAGGGTGTCCTTGTGCGCATTCATGGCCAGACCTGAGGATGTAGAGGAAACCTGCTGCTATAAATAGAAGTAATACCACCACAGTAGAAGAGCTTTGATGAGAAAATAAAGAAGTGGCTCACCCGCAATCACGCGAAGCCCGGTTTGATGAAAGAAATCACAGAGGCTCAGATTGTTTTCCCACCTGGGGGATATTAAGTTATTAGTCTGTCTTTATTCTTCTTGGCTGAGTATTCAGCATCTGTTCGGCTTTAATTATTCACTTTTGTGGTTTCATGTTTTGTTTCCGAGTGTATCTAAGTAGTCAGAGGCTTTAATTTGACCTGATTTATTGGTTAGTCTGATTGAAAGAACTTTAATAAGGTTTCAAGTTGAGCTTTTGTAAAACTTGCCATTTGTACACTTCGTTCACACAGGCCTACATCACATATAAATGCATCTCGAGTCAGGATACACGCATACAAATGATGTCAGCATCATTATTTGATATTAATTATGGCCAATAGCTGACATTAATCAATATTATATGTATTTCCCTACCATTTCGTCACCAGGAAGGCACAACCACATGGCTGAAATGGCTTCTCCGCTTCGGTTTAGCACCCCGCTATCCTGCATTAGACCACTATCACTGTCACATGGTCAAACAAATACCACTTAGCCAACCTCGTCCCAAAATACACACAGAAATAAACACTGGTTGTTAATATTAGCCCAGTTTTATTTACGGGGCCAATATTAATGCCGATACATCGTGCATCCCTACTCTAGAGGCTCTGTAAAACACAAACAGGTCAAACAGATTACTATTCAAATTGTGTTTAAAATGAAATTTCAGTCCAATCCAATCACCCACTCGTATACTCAGGTTCAAATCCAGCTACATTCGTTCCCGCCCAGTTATGCTGTTGAGCAATAAAGTCTGATTCACTGGATTATGTGATGCCATTGGTGATGACGGTGGAGAGGAACCATGACCTTTTTAACTGGAAGAAACCTCCAGGTTAATAAGACCAGCAGCTGAGTAGCTTTGAAGAGACAAAGTTTAATACCAAAATGTATACAAACCTAATACCAGCAATAGCTTCATCAATTTCTCCATCCAGGAAAGAATCCCATCCGAGGACAGAAATGCTGGGCCAGGAGTACTTTGATAAAAGTATGTAAAAATGTATAGCTCCTTTAATGACTACAACCTGGACAGAGAAGCCACTAAACATACAAGCACTAAGATGGGAGTACTACCAGTGAGGGTTTGCACATGTATACAGTTTAACAAAAGGCCAAGCAACATGGCAGGAGGTGAGAGGAACTCTTTGCTGCTGTGCATCAACATAATAAATCATTCATGTCTTTGCTCACAACAGAAAAACAACAAAAACAGCAGCATCACATTTTACATTGTGTATCTGGATGCACATGGAAAAGAACAAACACTGCAACTGCAGTATGACTGTGACTTATCAGCCCGGTGGAAAACTGAAGGCCGGATAAAGATCAGCTGCAGGAATAGTCACCGGCTGTATCATTGTACGCTATTGTTGCACTGACAAAAGAAGCAGCGTTGTTCCAGGCTGCAGCCAAGAACGATGCAGAATCAATCACTGAAACAAGGAAGCAATGCTTCAGACTTGGCTCTGGGGTTATTGATGAACGGCAAAAATGTCTTGACAGCTTGAATGATGTATGGCACGCAGCATAAGACTCAGTGTAAAACAACTTGCTTTCCCTTTCGGCTGTGATCAGACAGGGAATATTTCTGGAGGGGATCCTGCAACATAGTGGGAGCTTCTTTTATTCCTGTTTTAAAGCTTGTCCAGTGAGTGAATTACAGACGGGCAACAGTGACTACTTTATGTCTTCATGCATTTGGTAAAAATAATCACATGACAAACATCTGTTGTTATGCTGATGATAGTTAGCCATACAAAATTAAATTAAAGATATCTGCACATGCTGTATACGTGACATATAACCTTTTTTCTCTCATTCTGACTTTAAATCAGACTAACTTTTGCTGTTTTAGATCAAATTAGCTAAATGCTGCAAAAATAACCAATAATATATTTTTTAGGGTTTTGAAAACTTTCTCGAAGATCAGAAGTTAAATATACTTTATTGGTATTTGCTGTTTTAAAACCTTATGGCTCGTGTCAAACGTTTCGGGCAATTATAGTTATAGTTTACTGAGGATTTGGCCATTCCTACTGACGGAGCCGCTGTAGCCGAGTCAGGTTAGTGGGCCGCCTGCCTGAAACGCACCTTCAGCTTTGCCCACAAATTTTGTTGTGAGTCTGAGATCAGAGCTTTGTTATGGCCGCAAAACATTGACTTTGTTGACCTTAAAGGGGCCATTTTATGCAAAATTCACTCTTTGCACGTTTTTGTATTACCATTTGGGTTTCAACTGCTTCTAGAAACAATCCAAGTGCTAAAAACAAACAAACATCCAGATGTTTTTTTGGCAAGTAAATGTTTTGTTGTCTGGAAAATTAGGTAGTATTTTTCGGACCATAAGGTGCACCGGATTATAAAAAGCACAAAATATTCCTCCCAAGTGTGTAATATCACTTCTTCACGTACAAAGCTCTCTATCCATCTCTGTCACGAGGACAGAGTAGTTGGACTACACTGCCCTGATTCTAACATAAGGCCAAAATATGAAAAATAAACTTTTATATTGATTTAACTTACTAGGTTTATTGTTGCTAGCGTGTAAAGGCCTAAAGGCTCCTACTTACTCGGCGTACTGTGCGCATACTGTGAGCTTGGCGGACTCTGCGCTGACTCTTCGCGGATGTTTTAGCCTTCATAGTCGAGCGTACTGTTGCCTACTTTCTTGCGGCAAATTCCTACAATTCCCACACTTTTAGCCAGTGGGACGAAGCGGCGGAACGGATATTAAAATGTGTGATTAGCTAGCTGAGAACCTAGAGCCGTTTCTTTTCCAGCAGGCTCCCACCTGTCAGTGAGAACAGAGAGGGACTGTGATGCTGTGTCCTGGAGACCGCCTGCTTGGAGCCGATCCGTGTATCAAGCTCGGTGTCACGTATAAAACAGTTTGATGTAAAGACTTATTGCCACCAAGCAGTTTATAGTGTGACACCGCGTACGCAGTCGTAAAAATTGAGCTCTGCATGTACCTGTATGCGCATAGTATGCCTTGAGTACACGGACATCCGCGGATTGAAGTACGCCTTTAATTGAGTATGTGGGGACCTTGATGTGAATGCACTTCTAGTTTAGACATTACAGACCGGCAGTTTTCTGAACAGCTCAGGGGTCCGATTAGGTAGTGACACAGTGTACCGTAATGCTCCGAATATCCATTGAGCGGAACGGCTTCATTGCTAACCAAAGTCATACTCACACATTTTAACTGATTTTTGAGTGCATTGTACCACATAAAATCGGTCAGTAAGCACAACGTTAATCATATATAAGGCGCACCGGATTATTATTTTTTGAGAGCATTCAAGGATTTTAAGTGCGCCTTATAGTCCGAAAAATACGGTACGTCACAGTCGGTGGGCACTTCCCTTCACATAGCAACCCAAGTGCTCATTCAAACTCGCTCTATTTTCTGTATGCGCTGTACAATGGCCATTTGGCATGAACACGATTTGTCATTAAGCTAACGCTAATAGGCTACTGATAGCCCTGTGTCCATTCAGAAAATGTTGCTGCATCTTTGCTGGCTGTGCAGGAGGCTCCACTTCTTCTGCTTCTGGGTCTGACTCAGGGACAAAGATGTACGGTTGCACCATTGTGCATCTGCTGGCAGCCATTTTCATGTGTATAAAGTGTGAGTGTAAACATCGGGTTGGGAGGAGCTACATCTTATTTGCATAAAAGCAACAGAGTCGTGAAACAGCTCATTCTGACAGAACCTCTAAATAGTTGGAACTGGGGAGGTGAAATCTCAATATCTGAGAATGATTTTGTGCAAAAAAGGTAATGAACATGTTTTGTATAGCCCATAGGCCTATCCTAAATTGTTACAAAGGATGCTTTATAGGTCGCCTTTAAGCCATTTTTCATCTAATCTGGTGGCAATCCCTCCATGAACTGAGCTCACATTTTTGAGAACTTTGAAATGAATGATTCAGTTTTTTTAAGTCTGGATATTTCAAAGGAGAAAGAGCTGCTGCATTCACCCTCAAGTGGTTCGGCTGAGTGTTTTAGTGTCTTGTGTGCACATGCAGGCAGCAGAAACCGAGAACAGCTTTGTGAGGACCTAAATTGGTAATTCAGGCCTACAGTTTTCCGCTCTCTTCAAAGTTGTCTACGTTGCCTTCAACTTTGCTCTCTACATAAGGATATTAGCTGAAGGCTCAAGCTCCTTCAAACTATCAGGTTACATTGAGGGGTTTTGTGTTGCCGGGGTGTGCTTGTCTGCTCGTTTATGGATGCAAGAGGACGCAGCGCAGAGCAGCTGCAACTTTGATCTCCTCTCTCCAAGCATCCTGCAGGTAAGCAACTGAAGAAACAACAAAGAAGTATGTGGTTAAACCGAGTCCGGATTAACGAGGAACATTGCGGTGGGTTAACCCACTTATGACAGAAGTTGGATTGTGACCTGAATGTATTTTTTTTTTCTTTTTTCTTCCCTTTTTTTTTCATTTGTGTAATTAGTTGCAATGGATGTTGTTCAGGGGTATCAGAGTATACAGAGCTGGATATAAATGCACACTACACTTTTTCACCACAGAATGCAATTTACAATTACTTTGTGTTGCTATGCCACAATAAAAACCCCAATAAAATGCCTTTAAACTCTGTAGCTTTAAGAAAACATAAAAAAAACCCAACAGGTATAAGCATTTCCAAACCACTAAATATTAATTTCGGCTTCAAATTGGGCATTAGGAAGCAGCAGTGCATCAGGAATAAAGTTTGCAGATACCTGTCAGCACGCTTGCTATCAGCCTGAAATGTGTCCTGCATGCAAATGCCTTCCAGCCCTGCTTTCTGTTTGCTGTGTATGTGCCCAGTCTCTGCTTCTGTGTATGTGTGCTATGTGCTGTGCCCCTCCACCCCCAATCAACGAGCGGTGTGTTTGCTCCCAGGTACTCCTTTCAGGACGAGGAGGACATGTTCATGGTGGTCGACCTCCTGCTTGGAGGAGACCTGCGCTACCACCTACAGCAGAACGTCCATTTCAGCGAGGACGCCGTCAAACTCTACCTCTGTGAGATGACTCTGGCCCTGGACTACCTGCAGAGCCAGCGCATCATCCACAGGTACCAGTGCATCCGTCTGCTCATATTTCCTTTGTCTGGGTTTTCTGGAGCTTTATTTGCCAGGAAAAGTATAGTTTTGTTGTCTATAAACAGCTGCAACACTCCATTTGAGCCAGTTTTTGGCAATTGATGCAGCCTTATGTAACATAAAGGGAAAACTGCCATGTGAACGACTAATTTTAATTTTATAAAAAACTTGTGACTTATTCGTGCGTTTGTTGGACAGGTGGGGAAACAAACTTGTTGTACTCCGTATTTACTGAGAGTACTTTCCAAATCTAACTATAAACCCTGCTGCTAACTGAAATGAGCCTCAGAAGAAAATGCAGAGCTTTATCCTGCATGAAATATACTCTTAAAAATCCAGTTAAGGTTGAATCTGGTAGCCTTAGCAATTCAAGAGGTTCTGTGTCTGCAGCTTGCACCGACGTCATTGATGTTTTACCTTGCCTGGCTCCTCTGGCTTCAGCTCAGACAGGATGAATTACATTTGATGATTGTGTGCAGCTGGAATATGTGTTCTGTGCTTCAGGGGGAAAGCAGCATTAATCTGTTTGGCCAGGCAGTCATTTCTAAGCTGTGCTGCAGACGTTTCTGTGGCATGGAAACACGTTTGGATGTTTTGAACCGGCCTCCACACCGAGCTCACCTCCTACTTTTTCCTGTCCTAAGACTGCATCCTGCCCTGTGTGTCCCTGTTCGACATTTCAAAATGCTTTGTTAGCTGAAATTTGCACAACTTTCACTAGCCTTGCAGCAATTCCTCATACCGAGCATGCATGCGGCGACAGCGGAGAGGAAAACTACGTTTTAACAGGAAGAAAGCTCCAGCAGAACCAGTCCCAGTGTGAACGGTCACCTGCCGTCTGACTGGGGGCTTAACCAGACAGAGGAGAGACACAGAAAGAGCACAGAAGAACAGATCCAGGAGTATCTTCTATATGGGAGTAAAGTAAAAACGTTATGGCAGTACTAGCTCCATTAGTGGCTTTGTCTAGCAGAGAAACACAGTTAAACTGATAAACTGTGAGCCAGTCTCAAAGTCTGGAGGATAAAAGAGAGCACATACATTTAGTTGTCTTCAAGGCTCAGCCAGCAGCTATGTCTAGGAGGGAGACAGGGTTAAACAGTGAATGACAGGGCCCAATGTGTAACACAAATCCAGATATGATTAATGAAGCAATCTGGAAGAAATTGGCTTTTAATCTCAGTTCGACTCTGGATCCAGGGGTTGTCTTCAGCCGCTCTCGATGTGCAGCAAAGGGCTGCTCTTGTGTTTGCCTTCAGATGCCTTCACACTGCATGAAGACAGAGCTACGACGTATCAGTAATCAGTCAGATGGTCAGAAAACAGCCAAAGCCAGGCTGAGGTGGTTTATCTGTATGGTGGTATCTGTCTCCTGACTGGAGCAAGGTGGAGCAGGGTGTTCATAATGTGAGGTCTGAAGCAAGACACATCACAACCTCTTTATCATGGTCGTTTTTTGATCTTCTGGCGTAGGGCTGGACGATATAGCAAAAAAGCATATTGATAAAATAAAAACTATATTGATTGATATTGATAATTATCAACAAATTCAAAACATATATCTTAAGTGCAGCTCTGGCCATTTTGCGCTGTTCCTTAGCGACCTATTTTTAGATAAAGAATAACACACACTGAATTCAAACTCAACCCTTTATTCAACCAACTTTTTACCAAAACTGCAACTTTTTAAAGAAAGAAAAAATATCACGTGCGCTCTGAACTCTTTGAAGGGGGCGGAGCGTTCCTGGGTCTGCCTTTGTGATTGGCTGGGAAGATGTAGCGACTGTAATATTAACCCACATGATAGGCTGGAATGCATAAGGAAGGAAAATTGTTATTCTTTTGAACTTTTAATTGACCCTTTTTATCATCGATATGCGTCTATCGATCGATATATATTGTTATTGAATTATCGTCCAGCCCTCTTCTGGCATATTGCTGCTGCCTGGCAAGGTCCGAGAGAGTCCCTCCAGGTAATCCGTGGTGTGTGAGGCAATTGTGGATGTTTTTAGTGCGAGACGAAGTGCTTCTATAATGAAGACTAACAGGAAAATGGTATCCAGGATGTGCAAATTATAAAACCCTGTTTTGTTGGTACTAAGAGCTTGGCAGGCTTGGCAGCCTTTCACTGAATGAGTTTTTCCCCCCCAGATTTTTCTAATCAGTCATGTGAATCATGTGCAGAATAGCCAGGTGTGGGGTCCTACCAAGCTTCTTTCTTGTGAATGTGGCCATGCATCATCTATAATCAGTGAAGCTTCAAGTATGCACAGTTTTTCTCTGCGTAGGAATGCTGAGCGCAGCGGTACGGGGAATGTGTGTCTGCAGTTTGGTGAGTAAAAGAGCAAAGATCCCAACAGACTGCTGATTTAGTGCCACAGATGGCTGAAACTCTGTTTGAATGCTGTTCAAAACCTTGTCTGGGCCACATTTATACCTTCAAACAAGGCGTATGCGTGTTTTCATGTGAACCCGCATTATTAATGCTGTGAGGAGTTTCGGTTTGGTTTCCTCTGAAGTGACGCTGGGAGATGCAAATGTGTTTCTCTTCGATCTGTCTTACAAGCAGACTGTGGTTATCTTGTTAATAACAGAGAGGATAAAACGGTGTTACTTGGCGTTACTCTGCAGAAAAAATAAACAGCCGCGACAAGAATTGTAGCATCAGTTGCAACTACAGATAAAAAGGCGTTATGGTGAGATATTTATATGGAGGTTTGTCATTTTCTAAGAAAGTAATAAAATGATAAAACGCAAATAGAACAGTGTACAAATCAGTGAAAAAAATACTAAAACCCTTAAAATCGCAGAACAAACCTTCTGAACAAAACAAGCTTCTGGGTTCTCTTTACTTTTTTGGCCCACTAAGGTTCTGGGTTCAAATCCAGGCCTGTTTTTTTTTTTTCCACATGGAGTTTGCATGTTCTCCCTGTGCATGCATGGGTTCTCTCTGGGTACTCAGGCTTCCTCCCACAGTCCAAAAACAGAAGTGCGTCAGACCACTAGGGGGCGACGACCATCTAGTCACATGGGAGCAGGCCCTCAGTTTAGACATTAACGTGAGTTCAGAAGGGAGTCGGAGGGTTTTCGTTCATCTCTTTTTTAAAACACGTGGCCACAATCTTTTACGACATTATAGAACATCAGCACGTTTACGCAGGTTATGTTAGCCCCCTTACTCCCTCTAGTGGTCGAACGTGATTCTGTTTTTTGGCTTCTATTCATGTCAGACCTTGTAAGGTTGTTGTATATAATGAGCTAATTTATCCTAAGCCCAGAAAGAAATGTCACAATAATATAGCTTTAAACGTTCAGTGGCATAATAATATATAATTCTAGCTGCACATTGTATTGAATCACAATCATTACCGCACTATGAGCCATTATCACAATTGCAAATTATTACCAGAACGCAATATTTTTGATGTGGGTGTCCTACATTCTCCAAACAGATACTATATATTTGGGGAGTGGAAAAAGCTCCACCTGCCCTCAGTGTCTGTACCTTCTGTGAATGTTGGGTGACTGAGACATTAAAGTTCACCCAGGTTGGTGGGAGCAGAAAGAAACGAAAGATAAAGGTGGGCGTTACGTGTGTTCATCAAAATTTGGCCGCTAAAATAGGGCGGCACCATATCCAGGAGAAAAACAAACATGGAAATATCATAAATAAATGTAGGTTTTTTTTAGTTTTCTTAAACAGCAAAAATCAAGTATGGAAAATTATGAGACGTTGTCATGAATGAGGTGCAGGAAGCATGACTCGCATCTGTTTCACTGTAATGTTTTCGCCTGGTTAGGATCAATAGCCGCTCCATGTGATCTCCCCTTGTTTTCTCCTCGTTTTCTCCTCGTTTTCTCCTCCTCTTCATGACTCAAGGGGGAGTCCTCCCAAGCTCGCCCTTAATGGGTTGTAAGAGCCGTCAGAGTGAAACACACATTCCTTTCACATGTCAAGTGTGCTTCACTTGTTGCGCAACAGATTCATTGACTCTTTTTTTATAATTCAATCTATTTCCAGCTTTCAGTCTGACATTTCCGTGTCTGTCAATGGTTCCGCTGAAATGTGGGATGTTTGTTTATCTGATGCAGGGATTTTACCAGTAGAAAGAAACAGTAAAAAAAAAAAGAAAAGTCCAAATAATGCTAAAAATGTAACGTTATAATGTTATATTGTTTCTATGGCTTCCCATTGTTTGGAATCAGACCTCCCAGTTATCACCTTTAGATATGGATCCTGGAAATAAACCCCCGGCTTTCAGACCCTTGGATCAGACTCCAGCCCATGTTGCCGCCTCTTAACACGTGATTGAACGCACCGCTGCCGATGTGTATCTTGCAGCTATTTTTAGGTGCTCCGACAGAGGTACGTATGCAGTAAAAATAATACCCCCCAGCTCCCAGCTATACCTTGTCGTTTGGCTCACTGATAGGCGATGCTCTGCACAGTTAGGCGCAGGTTCATTTGACATAAACAGCTGCATTCCTTCCTTCTTAATACCCACACAAGCAGCGTTTTTGATTTTCCTGTCGGTGAAGGTGACACGGACGCACGTTCAGCAGCTGCTAATAAAATAAGTGATCGATGCTGTGATGTTTAACAGCCTCTCGCTGCTGGGAAGGAGCCGTAATCGCATTGTCGGCTGGCCTCTGCTGCGTTGTTCCAGCGTTCAAGTTTTCGACAGTAGGACACCATTTTTCTTTTCTTTTTTTTTTGCACCAACTTAAGGAAGAAGGGTCTCTGGTCTCCTAGCAACAGTCAGCTGTCACCATGCTCAAGGAGGTAAAATTAGTCTTATTAGAGAAAGGGAGGAAGAAGTGGAGTATCCCTCTCTTTCTTGCCGTGGTGTTGCTCCGGATGTATTTCGATCAATTACAATATCTATTAAAAAAAAAAATCTAATTAATTCAGCCATTAAATTCAAAACCTGATACTGGTATGTTGTTTACATTCTTCACATTTTTTTTTAACTTCAAGCATTAATTACAGTTAAAACTCCTCGATAAAGTTGTAATTATCTCTGAAAAATCTAAATATTATAATATAACGACCCACACAGTCATGGGGAAGACTTAGGACGGGACAGCAGGATGAAGCTAAATAAGCTGGATGTTAACAGAGCGCCACATTAACAGCCTGCGCTGCGGCATGTTGGGGAAAATTTAGTGGAAGGAAAAAGTATGGTGGAAAAAGGTGCAGGTTTGGGGGAGGTCTACAGGCGGTGGCCTGTGGCTGGAGTCAACGCTTCAAGGGCCAAAACACACAAACATATCCTGACATAAGATACAGGTGTCGCAAGTGAGTCGACGTCACAAGCGTCTTACCCGGGCTAAGGGGGAAAATGTCCCCGACTGTTCAGTGGTCTGAAGTCCTCTTTAGAGATTAGGTAGATGTTGCATTTCATCGGGTAATTGGGGTCCCAGAATCCGGAAGAATCCATGTTGCTTGAAATCCAGGGTGAAGTTTCCCGTCAGCGATGGTGTTGGCCCACCGGGTCTACAGTCAACTCAGCCACCAAGCAGGAAATGTTAGCGCCCCGCATGGTTCCTTCTGCCGACAAGCTTTACGGAGATGCCGATTTCAATCCCAGCAGGACTTGGTACCGGCCCACACTGCTGTAGGTACCAATGCCTGCCTCAATGACCAATTACTCCTCAGCAGAACCGCAGGCCGACGGCTTCCATGCTACGCTGCATTGATGCAGGGGTGTATGCAACAGGAGCACAGACCTACTGCGTGCATAGACCCTCTGTAATTAATTTACAGTAAGTTTAGTTTTTAAATGAAAATCCTAGAATGTATTTTTGATGATACCCTTATTTATTGAGGCTCCCGCGTATGTCGGATGCGTCTCCCCTGCCTCCCCACCTCCTCCTCCGTCCTTCAGGGCTTTGGGCGGAGGGGGCTTGCATCAACATGGCATGCACATCTCTGTCGCCCGTGCAGATGCTCTCTGTAAGCTGCGTGTATTTTTTTGTGCTGCAGCATGACGTGCGCCGTAATTAAATGCAGCGGGTACGCTCCGAAGCGGCGGGTAAAAGTCGAGCCAGCGGATGCGTTCGCTGTTCGGTGCGTTTGGCCTCGCCGTAATAAGCTTGTTTGAGCGAACCTGCAGAGAGCCTCCAGAGGTCTGACTATTGTTGCGCCTCCAGTCCCTCAGGCAGCATTTGAAAGGAAAGCATCTCGTCCCTCTTGTGCGCTTACTGGCACAATATTGCACCAACACGTAATTCACACATGCATCAGCCTCCAACACACCTCCTACAGACTTTCGCATCTACACATACTGTATATACCTAATCCCAGGCTTTCCCACATGCGATGACATCTTGAGGCAGGGTTTCAGAATGTGTTAACTCAGGAGCGGGCTCAACACTTTTAGTTAATGCAGCGATCATCAGACACAGTTAAACTTCATTAAAATAGTTTGACTATTTTTGTTACCTTTAAGGTGATTAAATGATTGTTTTTTGTGTGTGTGTGTGTGTGTGTGTGTGTGTGTGTGTGTGTGTGTGTGTGTGTGTGTGTGTGTGTGTGTGTGTGTGTGTGTTTTTCAGAGATGTGAAGCCGGACAACATCCTTTTAGATGAACAAGGTAAGAGTTTGTTTTTTTGGTGGCACTTCACAGGTGTAGGTTTGATTATGGGATGCTTCAGTTGCTTCCTGCACTGCTTCAAAAAGTGCTGTTGTGAAATCTATATCACTAGTCTCTCACAGATCATTTCATGCTAACAATATTTCAAGATTTACAATAACTCAAATTTAAAATTTTGCAATAATCAAAATCATTTGTGCACTTTTTGCATGCTTTAGGTCAGGGGTGTCAGGAGTGTGGCCCAGGGGTTGTTTGCAGACCTTGGCCAGAATTTAAGAAACAAATAAATGTTGTTTAGCAGTTGATTCAGTTACATATTAAAAAAAATGTTAGGCTGTAAGTTTTGCTGACACAGATCCTTTTAAGAATGAGGATAAATTAATCATTCATCAACCTTTTTTTTTGCTTTTAATTGAATTCAGTAGTGAATAGAAATAGAAACATCCAGTGCCTTTTACTGATAAGCAGACTTAAGAGCAGCCATTTAATAAATTAAGCTATATAAAGTAACAGTAAGCCATATCCTGTTCTTGCTGCTGAAAGCACACATACAGAAAAAAAATCTCTTTTTACACCTGCAGCGCCCTATTTATGTTTTGTATCTACAATGATTTACAAATCTGCAAGTCTGTCCAGCACCTCGACCCAAGCTGGTCCGAAACACAGCACCAGATCTGCAACATAATGGCTGTAAAAGTAAATAATCAATCTGTTGCTATGGCCTAGTCAAAGCCCTGCTTTTAACTCCGCTGCAGGCTGTGCAGACACAAACACCTGCAAGCCTCAATGAACTGAACAACGTTGGGAAAAAGGTGTGAGAGTGACAGTAGTGGGGGGCACAGTCGCAATAATACGAAAATAGATCATTGCAGAGGTAACTTTTTGTTCATGGCATTATATTTCAAGCTAAGATTAAAAATTGATTGCCGACTTGTGTCGTCCATTTTTTTGGGGTTCCATAACCGTAAGTACGATAACATTCACAAGATATTAATCCGCGATTTAATTCACTTCCAGGCTTTGGATACACATCCGCACAGATTTCTCCACAAGTGTCTCCACAAAAAAACATTGTGAAAAGCGGTGCTGTTTTCTTCTTACTGTTCTCCTTGTTATGACACTATGTTCCGGGCTTCCAGCGGTGTTGCCAGGTCTCCATATTATCAGCAACTTTGGCCTTGTTCATCCTGACTGTGTACAAGTTAGAGGTAATAGAGCTGGTTGCTTGTTTCTCCTGCAATCACTGGCAACACCGGTGTGGCTTCCCAACTCCCACGCAACGTTTTTTCTAAATAGTTTGGTCTGGACTCAGAGGGATAGAATATTCTTCTCATAAGCTTCCATTGTCATGTAAAAGCTAAAGTTTAAAAGTTGTTTATCCTGACCTAAAACAGCTATCCCTTCAAACATGCAGCGTTGCACTTGATCATCATGTGCCATGTGTGTGCGTGCAGTACCTTATGTCTGAAGACGTGACACAGACTGGCAGCTGTTTGTTAGCTGCTGGTGGCCAGCATTAGCAGCCTCAAATTTCCAATATTTTTGTGTGGGGAATATGAGTTTACGAAGCTAACTTATTGTTCAGTTTCGCCCACCACTGGTGAGAGACGGATGAAGTCAGACATGAAAAGACTGCTGAGAGGTATTGCTGCTGAAGGTGCTTCTACAACCAGTTTTTCACTCCACTAGATTGATAAATGAACCTTTTTTCTAAACATGTTTTCTAAACAATAAAGATTTTTTCTATACAATCTGTTTATAAAAGCCTCCCTAACTTGCTGTAGATAAATTCAACAGCAAAGCTCGCTGAAATAGCTTTGTGAAAACCTTGAATTTATCCAAGCGAGGTACCCGTTTGCTCCAGACCTTTTGTTTCTATATTTTTAGCATATTTAGATAACATTCTGCTCCTGAATGTTATTTCGTCTAAAGGATCTAACATGTTCCTTTTGTGCTGTCTATTGGATGTGACATTTGGTCAGCTAGTGACACCCCCTCAGTGTCTTATACCTGCTCTCATCTTTTAAATCCGTGTTGATTAAATTAGCGCCTGCAGACATGAAACACTCCTCAGTAAGCACTGGATAGAAAAGGCCTTAAACTCAAACATGTACTGTTATTTCAGTTTTGTATTCAACGCCTCATTTATTCTTTTACATAATCCAGTCTTTAGGTCTTTAATCCGTAGGAAGAAATAATAGTTGCAGAAAAACAGGGGAACTCCACCATTACTTGAATGAATTTGCTTCTTCCTGATGAGTCAGATGATGCAGAAAAGTCTGCAAAGATTTACCAAAATAATGAGCTGGCACAGAATCGGCTCATTGAAATGTCACATTTGATTTATTTTGTTTACACGCTGGAACAATTTCTTGTTTTTTATATATATCCCTTCCTATTAACAATTGCTGCAGCTTCTTTCCAAATCAGAACTGGCTCTATTCACCAGGTTTATGCACATAAACAAGGAATTTGACTTCCACTTTGCTCCCTATGAAGTCATTGTAAATGTAAATAAATAAAAAGGAAACCATTTTTAAAGGATGTTGTCTTTGTTTCTGCTCTGGTTTTCTCAGGTCACGCTCACCTGACAGACTTCAACATTGCCACCATAATAAAGGATGGAGAGAGAGCCACAGCGTTGGCTGGAACCAAGCCCTACATGGGTAACATTGATCCGCCATTGTGTCTTATAAATAGCCGCGCCTCCTCTGCAAGAACAACAGCAGCGCTCAGAGACGGGAGACGCTGTTATAAACCAAGAACGGGAAAACAAAGGGTTGCTTTAACGATGATATGGCCGGGTCTAAAGACAAGTTTAATGACATGGTTACAAGCTCATCTCCGCTTTAATGTAGATTTCTAACTGTGTGGATTTGATCTTTTCCAATGGACCTATATTAGTCTACAATAAAGTGGTCTAACTAAACGTTTCAGCACTGACCCACATGTGTTTTCCAAACTTCACAGCATCGGTTTTTTTTGCTTGGACACTTCACCTTGCTGTGCAGAGCAATCAGTTGCATGTCGATGACCTTAGCCTGAATTTTTACTTTCTCTATATCGGCACAAACTGACTGGCTAACTTCCTATCAGTGAAGTCATGTCATCGGCAGAAGGGAGGCCGTGAAAGAGTCCAACTAAAATCACGAAAGTCTACGTAGCAGACCGGCTACCATAAAGGTACGGCTTGAAATCATTGTCTGCTTATTCTAGCAGCGGCTGCTTCCTTGTTTGTTTACTTTTTCTTTTGTCGTAAGGTTTCTAAAGCGTCCAGGATCCACTTGGTACTTTTCCTGAGACTTTTAAAACCTTTTAAATCTCCTGTTATGAACTGAGTCCACTGAGCAGATAAGCGATTGGCTAGAAGGTCTACCAGGCTTTTAATCATGTTCTTTGCCTATCAGGTGAGACTGATTGAATAAATGGTGTAAAAGCCTGTTGCCACCAGTGCAGAGCTATCTGACTGTTAGTTTGTGAAAACAGGGGCACCAAAGGAGTCACAATATATCCAAGAAAAACATCAAGGACAGACTGATTCTGCAGGAAGTACAAGAATGTACAGCACGAGACCGCTGCACAGTTATTTTGTCTGATTAATCCTCCTTACGGTTGTTTGAGAGCGAGGTGAGAGCTACCATGAATCCTATGTTGTGCTAAAAGTGAAGCATCCTGATACAGTCCATGTGTGGAGGTGCCTCCCATCCAAGGGAGTGGGTCCCCTGCAACCTCGTCCTACATTGTCCAGCAAGCTGGAGCACTGTGCCGTAAGGCAAACGTGGTAACAAAGAGATCAAAACATCACATATTTTGACCTTTTGTCAGGATCTTAACATGAGAACATCTTCTTAAACAGAAACCATCAGAATTTTGGTCTGGAAGTCGATTCATGTTTAAATTGGTCTTTAGTATAAGACAAAAAAGCTGTAAAAAAATCTAAAAGGTGAAGTCTCAAACACATTTGTGCCTGTGCTGAAACTTTTGCCCATGACTGTAGACTCTTGTTTGTAAAAGGAACAAAGTTTTTAGGGTCTTTCTGAGAACCTAAAGGCATTTTAGGAAGGGAAACTCGTCTTTTTGTTCTACAGTTGCTTGTTGTAGCCAGAAAAGCAGTCGTGATTTTTCTGCTTTGCTTTCAGCTCCAGAGATCTTCCAGTCGTTTGTGAGCGGAGGTACAGGCTACGCCTTTGAAGTAGACTGGTGGTCACTGGGGGTAACAGCCTTTGAGGTTCTGCGTGGATGGGTACGGCTAGGACGGCTGTCGTTTCTCTTTGTGTTTCAAGTTGGCAAAAACTGAACTTGTTGGTTTGAACTTTGGAGATTTTCTCCTCTTTCTGTCTTTCCCAGAGGCCCTATGACATCCACGCCAGTAACTCCGTGGAGTCTCTGATCCAGCTCTTCAGTACAGTGAGCGTCCAGTACTGCCCAGCCTGGCCCAAAGACCTGGTGGCTCTTTTAAGGAAGGTGAGCTAGACTGAGCATCCATCCATCCATCCATCCATCCATCCATCCATCCATCCATCCATCCATCCATCCATCCATCCATCCATCCATCCATCCATCCATCCATCCATCCATCCATCCATCCATCCATCCATCCATCCATCCATCCATCCATCCATCCATCCATCCATCCATCCATCCATCCCTACTGAATATTGGGGATAAATTACTTGTAAAGAGCTCAAGTGTGTAAGAGACTGATAGAAAATTAGTGGTTGTTGCTACATGAGCTTAAAACAAGATGTTGAAGCTCTTCTTACAGGAGCTTTTAATCTAAAACACCTTCTTCTTATTCAACGACTCTATGTGCTCAGCTGGAAGTCAGAGAAGTTATGCATCAGCTGGAGGTTATTAAGGCAGGGCTGCTTACACTGGTGGTAAAAGCAACAGGCACCAATTTATGTACGATGCTGTCATCCAATCAGTTTAGACCACGATCAAAGGAAATGATGAAGAAAGCTCGGCTCACAGCCTAAAACTGGGAGCGTCGTCTCCTAAGGTAGAGGTCGGTTTGACTGAGATAACCCTCCTAACCTTCTGAATGCATGGATCAGTCTGCATACATCCTGATCCCTGGAACATGATTTGTGTAGATGCTGAATATTGGGGATAAATTACTTCAGAGGGTCCGTGTGATTTGTATAAAGGTGCCCGCTGCCCCCTCTGCGCTGCAGAAACAAAGCATCCAGGAAGTGATGCAGGAGAGAAAGGCGGCCTGTCGACATGGCGTTCCTCCTTTTACCCGGTGCAGTCATTGTGAGCTGTCAGGTGAGACCAGCTGTGTTGTGGTGTTGGGTCGCAGATGTTTAGCCTCCAAAGCCGAGCGCTCAGGAGGCTGCGCTGGTGCTGCAATGGAGCGATCGCCTGATCTCTCCTAAGACGTCAGCAAGGGGGAAAAACAAGATGTCACGGACCTGTGGTTAGAAAAAAACAGACCTGCAATAGTAAAGAACTGCTTGTAAGAGAGCACTAAAGATCTCAGAGATTACACAAAGATTCTTCACTAGGAGACAGATTGGACCGGAAGGAAACTGTCATTTATAAGCCAGTATATAGACAGGGTTCTATCCATCCATCCATCCATCCATCCATCCATCCATCCATCCATCCATCCATCCATCCATCCATCCATCCATCCATCCATCCATCCATCCATCCATCCATCCATCCATCCATCCATCCATCCATCCATCCATCCATCCATCCATCCATCCAGGTCTTTCTAAGGGTCTTACCTACCTGGAAAACCTCAAAAGAAAGAAGCACGGTTTGCTTTTATCCCAACTGAAAGAAATCCTTTTTGTTTCTTTTTTCAACAACCACTTGAATATAGGGATGGGTACCGAATTCTGTACTTTTATAAGCACCGACCGAATCCCGCCGGTGCTACCAAGTACCGATTCACGCAAACTCAAACGACACCATGTTTCGTTACCTAAACGCATCGCTGTGAAACTGAGGGAGTGGAAGAGCGGGTGATTTTCCACGCAGAACATGAACACAGCGTTGCCCGCACAAGAGCGCGATGATAATAATTTAACACAGTTTTTTTTCTTCTCTGGAGCTGTTGCACTAAAAATATTTCCTGAATTTTATTCACACACAGCTACAATCCCATATTACCCTCGTTCACTATGTGCCTCTCATAACAGTTGTTTTGGTAAAAAATGTGTTTTATGTGCTGTGGATTCAGGCAATGCATTAAAATTCATAAATTATTTAATAAGGTTCATTTGTAGCTCCAAACGAGTTTATATATTGAGAAATAAACATGTTAAATTGAGAAATGTAGAGATTTTATTAATAAACTAACATTTGTTACTATATAAACACACAAAAGCAACGAAAATGGGTACCTTTAAGTACTTAAGCACCACCACTTCCTGATCTTTACCTCTAGTCCTCTGGAGGTAAAGCTCTGGCCCACAGTGAGGCAGAAAGCCACACTGCCTCCCCTGGACCCAAGGTTTGGAACGAGGACTTGGACTCCCTTTTCCAATATTTTCCACAATAATGGCTCCTCACAAAATTATTCCAGTAATTGTAAATTTATGCGTACCTGTGAAGCCCGCTGACACCCTCTGCACGGGCTCTTGAACATGGTTCTAAACAAAATCACTTAATCCATTTCTCTTTTTCTTTCACAGCAGAAAAGATTTGATTAAGGAGCTCAAGCTGTTTGGTAAATTCTGGCCTCCAGGAAAGAAGCGGTTGCCAAATAAAGGCGGCATAGAAAGGTGGCCATATGTCCGTTAGAGGAACCTGACTGTGGTATAGTTAGTTAGAGAATAACGCCTTTAGATTTTTAAAAAGCTGTAATTTCAGAAGTTGTGAAATTTGCTGTAAAATAATACCATTTTAACAATTATGTATTTAATTTTATGTCAGAGGGCGGATCTGTTGGCAAAAGTAAAACACCAAATATCTACAGCTGCGGTTTTATTTTAAAAAGCTAAACCCTGGAGCATTATTTCTATTATTGGTTTGGGTGTTTAAAATATATATATTTTTTTTTTTTTCTCACACCGAGCTTAGTAGAGTCCACAGATAGATTAAACTGTCAGTGAAGATTTCATCATCTTATTTTTAGTCAGCGCTGACCTTTTGTGTTCTCAGAGAAACACTAGCAAACACCCCCTGCAGCGCGGCGCCTTATCTGTCAGTAATTAACCTTGAATTGCTGGGTTAGCGGTTGTGTAGTTGAGTGCCGTCTGCGTTGCTGATGTCGGAGGAACTCCACAACTTTCCCCGCCTCGAGGGGACCGAGCGACTGGCGGGTAACTCCAAAATTTAATGAGTGATGGCTCTTCGCACTCCTGATTAAAAAGGGAATCAATTAACGTATTAAGGAATGCTAATGTCGTTTTCATCCCACCCTGAGTTAGGGCGTCTTCCTCGGATAGCGTATGTCCTGGGATGAAAAGTGATTTGTTTAAGCAGGAGGAGACGATTCAGGCTCTGAGGGGGAATTACGCTGGTGGGAGGCAGGATGAGTGGAGACCCTCGGGGCATCGACGGGAAAAAGGCAACAGATGGGAAGCATAGGCATGCATGAGAAAAAAGTCGGCCCTTTTCCTCCTCTGCGCCTAGATTTACGGGGTAATAATCATCTCACCAAGGAAATCAACTTAAAATTTAGGCTTGAAAAGTTGTACAATGATAACCGTTCCCTTTATGTCCAAAACCAACAAATGGGCTTGAGTCAGACGGTTTTTAAAAATGTAATCGTATCTTTTGACTGATTTAAATAAAAAGCCTTCTGGTGGCAACAGCAAAAAAAAAAAAAAAAAAAGTAAGCCAGAGAGTATTTCATGGTGTGAGTGTGAGCTTCAGTGCGTCCATGTGCTCTCCGTCGGTATGACGGAGCGCTCTGGACAGAGAGACGGTCTCTTCCGCTCCGCCGCTGATCGATTACCGTGTCTGGATTCCACCCAGATAGACCTAACTGGCCCTGCAGGAGAAAAAGTGAATCATCCTGTGACCAAAGAAGGAAAATAAAGCACAGGAAGAGAGCTAACATGACAAGCGAAGCCACTTCCCATTAGCGTTTCCTGCGTGCAGCCCCAGGTGAAAGAGGAAGCAGATTGCATCCCTTTGTGCACGGGTTCTTAGGCTCTCTGGTAAACACGCAAGCCTCTTTTCAAATGGCACGGCGACAACCATGTCCTTTTGGAGGCGATTAGCGGCTTGGTTTGATTTTTCTCATGCCCGCTTTTAGGTGAAAATCGAAGGTTTTATCTGGAAATGAACTTAACTGTTCCACTGACAGGTGTGAAAACACCCTGGAATATGTTAATTGCTTTGATTGCTGACCAGGGACACAACCAGGTAGCAATGCAACGCCCTGCATAGAAGGAGTGTAGATTTCCAGCACAGTGTCTACTATGAACAGAGGACAACCTTAGAGACTGGACAGATTTATTTACATTGTCCTCGTTCTTGCTGCAAAGTTTCTTTCTGAATCTGGACCCCAACCAGCAGTCAGATCGTATCTCTGCATCACTGCGTTGGGTGTGAACTGACAACATATCGGAACGACTGGATCTCCTAAATGTCTCGATCGTCCTTGGGTGTAATTTGTGGCTTAAGTCAGCAGAGTTAAGGTTTTGGAACGGCCATAATCCCAGTCTTATTAATAATTTATAGGTAAAGCTTGAAAAGGTGTGTGTGTGTAAGAGCAAGGAGGCCAAACAAACCTGACTCAGTTGCACCAGTTCTGTCTGGATACCCAAAACGCACAAGCCAGGAAATCCTGCCAAACACTTGTCTATAAAATACTATTAATTTTAAAACATTTATATCATTCTCAGTATTCTGTCAATTAAATTTAGTTTATTTATATAATTCCAATTCAGAAAACACGTCATCTCATGGAAATACAAGTTTCGTATCGCTAACTGGCCTAAATCAGGAATCATTGAGTTCGGTTTAATGTCAGACGGGGAAAGAAAACACGGAGTTTTCATAAATTATCTGTTTTCAGCTGCATGTTGTGTTTTGAGTCAACTTCTTTCTAGATTACCTGAATGAGGATGGCGGTGGTAAGAGCGTAGGAGTGCTGCCGCAGATCTTCCCTGCCAGCAGCTGTTAGACTTTATGACCGTCGCTGCTCCCCACAAACTCGTTAAGTTGTTTATCAGCTCTGCTTTATTTTCAGTCTGTTTCTTGTAAATAATCTGTTGTGTTTTTTCTCATGCGTAGCTATGAATCAATCCGTCGCACACTTCTTTAATATCTTGAGTATGTTGTTTTAGATGATCATCTAAAATAACATACTCAAGATACTAAAAGGGAGCTAAAAGTAAGTAAAATATTCTTGAAATTAGTGTATTTGTCCTTGAATTGAGCAGGTACGTACGATTATCTGCCAATGGAATAAGATTTTTGCACTTAAAATAGGATTAAGTCATCTCCACCATCTTATTTCAAGTCCATTATATCTAATTATCTTATTTTAGGGGTCAAAATACTCATTCCATTGGCAGATAATCTTATTCACCTGCTCAAATCAAGGACAAATACACTAATTTCAAGAAAATGTTACTTACTCTAAGTTTCCTTTTTGCAGTATCTGTTCTTATGTTGTCAATGCGCTCCTTAATGTTTTTACACTCCAAAAACGGAACTAAAAATAAGTAAAACTTTCTTGAAATGACTGTATTTGTCCTTGATTTGAGCAGGTAAATAAGGCTATTCGCCAATGGAATTAATATCATGACCCCTAAAATAAGATAATCAGAAATACGGCGCTTGAAATAAGATGATGGAGATGAGTTGTTCCTATTTTAATTAAAAATCTTATTCCACTGGCAATAATCTTATTCACCTGCTCAAATCAAGGACAAATACACTCATTACAAGACAATTTTATTTACTTTTAGTCATGAAGAGTCCTGAATGTCTCTACTGTGGGACAATAAAGGTTGATTTTTTTCTACTCTGATGCTAAAAAAGAAAAGCCGTGCATCTAAAATATCTCTTGTTTATCCTTTTCTTTGACAAGCAAGGGACTGTGACCAGTGACGGCATCTCCGAGAGGCAGAAGTTAATGATTTTTTTTAACTCATAAACCCCAACGTTACCTGTTTTTAGAAAGATCACCAGGGAATAAAGAATTATAAACCAACGTTTTCCACTGTATCCACTCCTGTGAGCTCAGCCTGAGCTATGTGAATGTTTACTTTATATCTTTCTTGAAAAAGGAGGAAACCGCGAAGCCACACGGAGTTTTATTCCACACCTGCAATTTATTTCACCTCCCGGAGAAAAGTGGCGTGCCGCTGGTTTGGAGAGAAGTTGTGAAGGTGATATCTGAACTGGCAAGGTGACGTTAGCGACTCTGTGTGTGTGTGTGTGTGTGTGTGTGTGTGTGTGTGTGTGTGTGTGTGTGTGTGTGTGTGTGTGTGTGTGTGTGTGTCTGTTCCCTCCAGCTCCTGACGGTGAACCCAGAGCACCGGTTCTCCAGTCTGTCTGACATGCAGACGTCTCCGTACCTCGCCGCCGTCAACTGGGACGCCGTGTATGAGAAGAAGATGGAGCCGGGCTTTGTTCCTAATGTCAGTGTTAAAGAGATGCAATATTTCACACAATGACTATTTAACAGTGCATATAACCGCTCCTTTGTGGATGCCGGCTGAATAATGCATACGGCACCCTGTAATATCACGAGCGTCCACATAAGCTGTGAGTTCCTGTGTTTTACTCCCTGGGTAGTGCTGTGCCTACACTGCTTCGTGGCCTCTTGGTGCACTTTCTAATTATGCGGCGCGCGTCTCCCTCCCACAGAAAGGCCGGCTCCACTGCGACCCCACCTTTGAGCTGGAGGAGATGATCCTGGAGTCGCGTCCCCTCCACAAGAAGAAAAAGAGGCTGGCTAAGAACCGCTCGCGAGACAACAGCAAGGATTCACAGTCTGTGAGTGAACCAGTGCTGCACACAACCCTCCCACGTTTTACTCTGACAAGTCGTGCTGTGGGTGTGAAATGATGAAACTGGAATATCAAATCCAGTTGTTTGTTTTTTTTAATAATAGTTAAAAAACTAAACTAATAAAGCCGTTTCTACATTTTTACTCAGTGAGATTTCATTTAATCATTCCCTGCTAAGATTGAACTAATTATCAAGTGACCATCGGTGTGAAATACAAATATATTTAAATTTATATGTTGCCAATGCAAGACACCTATTATCTCAAACCTCTTTAAAAGATAATTGGATTTGGCTCATATCTGAAATTAGTTTAGCCCAAATTCTGCTGAAGTCTAATCATTTTTATTTTTTATTTAGTGCAATCTAACTATACAGTCCAGCCAGAATCAGGTCCAGTAACACATTGTTATTTTTTAATCCAAGTCGTAATACAATATGATCCTTATTTTATCTCCAGTGGTTATAGTTTTTTCACTTAATTTTGCCTTTTTAAGCCTGTTTTAATTTAAAACGGGCTTTAATTGCACTCATACTGTTTAAATTTGAAGCAGTTTGTGTTTGTTTTAATATGTGAAAAGTGCTATTCAAATAAAATTTACTCAGTTGATCATAAAATGTTGGTTGATTTATCCAATTTGGGTCAGACGGCTGCACCAACACTTAGACTTTGAAAGAGACTCATCTGAACACAGAAGCACTGGACCAGGGGTACTTTCTTTAGGAAAAACAACACACACATACAGATGTGGGAAACAGAACCATAACAGAACATTAGCACCTTCAATGACTCCTTCCAGGAAAGAAATACAGCTAAATATAGAGGCAGTGGGCCAGGCGTACCTTCTGTGGACTGAAAAACACAAGAACGAACAAAAAGTTAATAATTTCAATACCTGAAAATAATGTCACATTCAGATCAAATTGCACATCGTCCGATTTAATCAAAGTTATGAGGCAATGCATTAAAACTTGATTACTTATTACATGCCAGTTAAAAAAAGACGCTTGGCAACAGAGTAATGGAGCCATTTCCTTTTAACAGGATGAAAACAGGCTCCTCGTGAGCGGCTGCAACCAGCTATGGATCGAGCTGACTAGGAGTGCTTTTTACACCAAAGACTTCAAAGAGTACACAAAATGCAAGCACTGGCTTTAACCCAGAAACTAGTTTATAAATACTTTTTATGTGAAAAAACAAGAAGAAAGCAGTAATAGCTCCTTCAGTGACTTCATATAGAAAGGAGACACGGTTAAACACAGACATGCTGAGTCGGGCCGTCCCTCCTTGGAAAGAAGAACAGAGAGAAAACACAAAAATCCTGGCAGCAGTAGCTGCCTGACAGTATTTATGTAGGAAAATGATCCAAGAAGGCCTGGACAAAGAGTACTTTCCAAGTTAATTATCCATAGTTGATGGCAGCAACAACTCAATATTGCTGCTGTCATCTGAGAAAAAGAAACGCTGAACAAGGAGTACTTTCTATTGGAAAGAAAAACAAGTTATGGTCAGCATTAGCTCAGTCGTGGGAGCAAACCTGGCTAAAGGTTAAGGTACCTTTATGGGTGCCTGTATGTTTAGCCACGCAAAGAGAGAAGCCAAGGTGAACGGCAACAATAGTACTATTAACAGGAGACACAACTGAATAGAAAACCACTTGGTCAGACGTACCTTCTATGGAAAGATAAACACAAAAGTAACAACAGCAACCATTTCCCAGAATGCATTAATGTAAAATAGCGTAAGAAAACAGCAAAGGCAGCAGATTAGAGTGTAGAAAACGGTAAGAAAACTAAATCCAGTTTGTTTCCACTCTGGTTGGTTAGCTACACATTTTCCATAACAGGGACCAGAACTTCGTATTGAATGCAAATAAATCTTTCAAATTGATCCACATATCAGTGGAATAAAAAGGTTAAACATTAAAGAATAAACATTCTAAAGGAAACCAGCTATGGATTATGATTGTTCTGATTGTTCTGATTGTTCTGTCCAGTCCATTGTGAGCAGATTTTTCTGATGATACGCTGCAATGATTTATTTATTTTTTTACCTCGGTGATAATTGCCACACGTTCTGTTACGTAGGAGGATTTGGGAGCTGTGAGGATGAAGATGGGATTCAAGATGTTACTGCATCTGTTACAAGGCATTCGTTCCCTGTTATCTCATCACTGATCCTACCTTGTTTGCCTCATGTTGTCTTTTCACGTTAAGAAGCGTTTTTGTTGAAACTAACACGACTCGGCCTAAACTTCATCTTTGGGCAGATTTGGTTCGAGTAATTTTCACAAACCAAATGGCCGGTGTAAGAGCGAGCTCAATTACAGCTGCAGGAGTCTTGGTCGAATAAACCGTATACTTGAAGAGCCTGAGCTGCTCTGGAGATAATAATGCAGCTCAGGTCTCCTTTAAGCAGGCAGAGCTGCATATTTTTAGTTTGGCGGTGAGCCAAACCATTTTTTTCCTCTCTCTCAGCTGTTGTGAATGGCCTCTATTATTCGCTCTGCAAATAAAATGGACAAAAGTGTTCTCCAGTGGAGAGCATGAAGATATACTTATAGTTGAAGCACATAACCTGCACCATTCAGCGATTTGACCGACTTCTATTCTGATCTGACTTTGGAATCGTATCTGCGTTTTCAAAAAGCGTGAATAATTCAGCTCAGTTCATTTCATTTCTACAGAACCAGCTCCAATCAAATGTTTGCGTCTCATGACGCCTTAGGAACAAATGCCTCCGATTAAGAATCCGGTTCAGCTTTGATTCAGTTCAAAACTATCTCTTTCTTTCCCGTACAAATATATGCAGATTGAATCAGACTTTTAAGTTCAAATTGTAGCAGAATGCAATCAAATAACCACGTCAGGGGAGCCCGGCTGACTGTATCAATTACCTGACTTTGCTGAAATCCTGATCCAGTGCAAGCCTGTGGCGACAGTGGGGAGGAACCTCGTCCTTTTAACAGGAAGATACCTCCAGCAGAACCAGGCTCAGCATGAGACCGCACACAGGCAACGGCGGTGCTAGATCCACACCGACGTCACCCAATAAGAAGCATAGCCTAGCACAACAGCACTGACCCAGGGGTACTTTCTAAGAGAGAACACAAAGGTAATGGCTGCGATAACTCTGTCAGTGGGTTCGCCCAGGCAGGAGACACAGCTGAGCACGGAAGCACTGAGGTTGGGGTGATTTCAAACACCCGGTTATACATGGAGGCTTAAGGGACAGTGGCAGCTACAGTAGATGCGTTTGATTTTGTCTCCAAAAAGCTAAGAAGCTGCTGCTTAAGAGTGGCGTCACAATGTGTGCGTCCCTGGTTTTAGTTCCCGATGGAGTCGGTGCTGTTGAACGGCATTCTGTCAGTTTGTAGAAAAGGAAAATCACAACCATCATCCATATGATGGCTTTTGTGAAACAGATCTTTACCGTCGTGGGATTACCCCACTGACTGGTGAGCTACATGACAGCCACAGCTGAAAACTGCTAGAAGTGAGGCCACTGGGTCTTCTGACCACCAGCGG
Organism: Fundulus diaphanus; assembly: GCA_037039145.1. Taxonomy (NCBI): domain Eukaryota; kingdom Metazoa; phylum Chordata; class Actinopteri; order Cyprinodontiformes; family Fundulidae; genus Fundulus; species Fundulus diaphanus. Next base: position 47,390,158 of record CM073121.1, on the reverse strand, counting down.
GCAAAGCGGGTGAGTGAGACAGTCAGAGCAGGGGTTCGAACCGGCAACCCACCGGTTACAGGACAGACTCTTGGCTCCTGGGCTAGGACTGTAAGCTGTGTTGCTCAGCAAAATATTCTGTTTCTGTGAAACATAAATCAGAGTAAATAAATTAGGTTGCTGTAATTATGCTTTTTCATGCCGTTTCATTCTTTTCTGTAATTTAATTAGCCATTTTACAGGTGTTAACTTTAATTTGGGCATTTCTCATTTTCATTTCTTCCACTAACACGCAGCCAGAACTGCTCGAATCAGAAGCCGTTGTTGCTCATTTTCTAAAAGACGGATCAGTTAATTGATTTTTTCTTCTTTTTTTTTTTTAGCATTTAATGCCAACAGTGGGAATAGCCGGCGCTGATGGCATTTGCTCATCTAACATTTACCGATCATTATAAGATTATTGCCGTATGATGTTGTTCTAATTAAAAGGATTACGCTGGAATATTAAATTGCAGATGAACAACAGTGACAAAATCTGCTCTTGATGCTCCAGCAGAACAAATTCAAGACGACGCCTGGCTTTATTTCCTCCTAAAGTGTTCAGATGGGGTTTTTTATTTAACCACAGACCAGGGGTATCCTCTATGTATATAAGAAGGGGAGAAAAACAGGCTGTTCTTGTGAAACAGTCCTCATGACAGTGTTATTACCATAATTTTGTGTTTGTGAGTGTGTGTTTTTTTGTCACTTGTTATCAGGGCTGATCAGCATGTAGGAAACAGTGTGTGCCTCAAATAACAGCAGCCTTATGGGATTTGCCGTGTGTGTGTGAGTGTGTGTGTGTGTGTGCGTTCGTGCTGCATTATTACTAAGATTATTAAATTATGAAGCCTTTCCGTGCCGTTGTCATGGCCCCGGGCGCTTTTGGAAATATGAGCTTCTATTTTTGTCTCGAGCCAAACATCCGATTTGTGGAGGGCTCGCAAACAATTCATGAGTCGCTCTAACAGGACGAGACCCCGCGTCATCCGTCGGCGGGGGTGCACCGACTCGCGTCGGCCTTCCCGTTACGGCGGCGGGGCCAGCGTCGATTCGTGAGAAACTGAAGACGTGTGTCTGTTGTGTGTGGCTGCCCGCAGGAGAACGACTACCTACAGGAGTGCCTTGAAGTGGTGCAGCAGGAGTTCATGATCTTCAACCGGGAGAGGTAAGAGAAAGGAAAGGCGGCGGGGCGTCTCCGACCAGAGCTGGAAGTATGTTCTGCTGCTTTCGTTCACAAGCACAAGAGTTATACATCTGACACGTTGTTTTTTTTATCATTTCACGCTGTATATCTCTTAAATAATCCCTTTTTATGTTGTCGTCGTAAAAGCTGCTGCACCAGAACGAAGTTGAATCATTGCTCAAACCCCCACCGATGAATACAAAGAAATCAGCGGCTTCAAATTCTGGTTTATGTGGGTTTTATTTTGATGTAGCGTAACAGAACGTAGGCCAAAACTCCCACAATCCATTGCATGGAAGTTCATTTTTATATCACTGATTGAAATAAGTGTTTGATGCCCTACAGTACAGCCCAAATTCTGGCTCCTGCAGCCTGGCTGTGTGCAGATATTGCACCTTCCCGCCACCATTATCAAGACCAAAGAGCTGTAGGTAGCAGATCTGGACCAGGCCGGATTAGATTTAGATCAGTCGCCCTGGGTCTGGGCTGCCATGCCAGATCCTGCCTCATGAGGTGAGGATGAGAAAGATGAGGGCGCTACATGAGGGAACACCGTGGATAGAACAATATTCCACGCGGTGCAGTCTGGGGTATTTGTTTTCAAAGTCAGTATTGCTGATTCCTCACTGGAGGGATTTGGTGCTCATCTTACAAGCATTAGAGTAGTTGAAGTCTGGGCTGTGTTGGTGGAGATGGTCTTGGTGACGCTTCAGAGGTCTCCTGGTCCACATTGGTCTTGGTCAAGTCTTCTGCTCCCTCTTGTCCTTACTCAACAGAGATGTCCACAGTCTGGCCGCTGGGCTGATTTTAAGGCCCCCCTAATTCTTTCACTGCAAAAACGGAACTAAAAGTAAGTTAAACTTTCTTGAATTTGTCCTTTGAGCAGATAAAAAAATCTTATCTGCCAATGGAATTAATATAATGGAGATGAGTTTTTTCAATTTTAAGTGCAAATTTCTTATTCCACTAGCAGATCATTTAGGCTACGTTCACCCTGCAGCCTGAAGTGACCCAATTCCGATTTTTTTTGCCCATATGCGACCTGAATCTGATCTTTTCATGACAGTCTGAACGACACAGATCTGATTTTTTCAAATGCGACCCAGGCCGCTTGGATATGTGGTCCTAATTACGATACGTATCTGATCTTTTCAAATGCGACCTGTGTCTGTACGGCCAGGTCGCATTCATCCGACCTACACGTCATTGATACTCGACAAACGTCACTATTCTGCGTCCTGCTATGCAGAAGCGGGAAGAAAGACGACACCCATGGCGGACTTCAATGAGAAGAGCAGTCAATGGAGGGAAAACTCCGGTTAGAAAATAAATTAATGACCGCAAAATGCGCGCCAGCATTATAATCCATGTTTACTTCCGCAGACACTGAGCACGCTTGCTACGTGTGACGTCATCGCGTCCTCGAGTGCGCATGCGGGACACTTAGGTTGAACGCATTCAGTTCACACAGGAGATCACATACAAGTCGCATATATTTGGAAATGTGAACGATCACGCAAAAAAATCTGATTTCACGAAAAAATCGGAATTGAGCATCAAGACCTGCAGTGTGAACGTAGCCTTAGACTCGCTGCTCAAATCAAGGACAAATACGTTATTTTCAAGAAAAATAATGTGCTTACTTTTAGCTCACTTCTTGAACTGTTTTCAAGAATGATTTGGCTCCACCAGCACAAGTGGTTGATGTAGATGAAGACTTTTTAAACAAGTTAAAATGTTCTTATGCGCTGATGTTTGGCAGCCTCACCTCTCTCAGTCTGCCACAGGGCAGCTGTGGCTATTAGCATAGCTCACCACCGTCAGGGTGTGAATGACTGACTGTGGTGTGAAGCACTTTGGGGTCATTGGACTAGTTAAAGTGCTGTAGAAGTACAAGCCATTTACCATTAACAACTAAAAATGCTAAGTACAAAACAAAGCATTTTGTCTGCCACACTTTTACATTCGCTATAATTTCATAGCAGCTATGAAATCTATCAAATGCATACCTACTCAAATGCAACATCTGCTTTTAATTCATTTATTAACATTGGCTGAAGATCATAGATTTTTTTCATAGACTCCTTTATAAGGCAAAGGTGCAAAATGGTCTTTTTTTTTATTTTGGGTCCACAATAATTTGCACATTCCTTTCCTGCAGAGAATAGGAGTAATTTTATTTTTAATTAAAAGAATGCATGCTCTTACTTTATGAACGAGGTAAAAAAAAATCACCATATATTATTATTATTATATGGTGATATATTATTATTTGGTATGAAATGAAGTGAGACCCTAAGAACCCAGGCAGGCAGGTAGAAACATGGTTTGGGGCTTTTTGTCTGTCGAAAGTACAGGATAACACTGAGAGCGTGGATCATGGATGCCTCCTCCAGCATTGCATTGACCCACAATATTACCGCCACGCTAAAGAAGGATCCCGCTGAGGTCAGGAAAGGGTTTAGCCAGGCTTCACGTCTGCATCCTACGAAGGATCGACGGAGGGAGTCGAAGCTTTGAGTTGCAAGGCGGCAGCCAGGAGCTCTGAATGATGTAGAGCTAAAGCGGAATGGTGAGATGCGTTCAAACACAACTTACTGGTGTTCCTGCTAACAAAGGTTTATCCACAAGGTTACTTGCTTTTTTTCCTTTGGTTGATATTTTGTCTTCCCCTTAGTTAAAAGGACTCTTCTATATTTCTTAGGGAGTGAGCAAACTTACAAAGTCAGCAGGAGATCAAAGAATGTCTTTCTTCACTGTATGCATAATGTAGTCCAGTCCAACCAGCCTCACAATTGGCCCCTCATTCTTTGCTGCAGGGATGTTTTACATTGTTTGCCTCAGCTTTCTTAAAATCCTGGTTATTTAAAAAAAAAAAAAGAAAAAAAAGAATGTAATGGTGGGGTCCGCAAGGGGCGACGTTTGGTTTGTGGTACCCTAAATGCATTTGAAAGGCTCATAACTTTCTGCTCTTAACTTTTCCACAACCTTCTCCCTCGCACATCACAGTTATAAAATGTTTTGTGACAATGTTTGTTGAGCATGTAGCTCTATTTTCCCACTGGAAAGTAAAAGCGCCACTGTGTGGGTCTACCACAAACAAATCTCCCCAACCGCCTACAGGTGTATGCCGGCAACATGAGAAAAAACATCATTTAGCACGTGAAGCCAGCCAGAGCTGCAGTGATCTAAAGCTAGGCTTCGTAGCTTTTGTTCATGTCAGTAGACTATGCAGAGTTCATTATGGGTAACAACTAAAAGGGACATAAATCATAGTAAGATATTCTTCTTTGCAAGGTGCGAGGGAGGAATATCGGTCCTGTGCTGCAATCAATTATTGCCTCATTTATTATTGACCATGTCCTGCAACCACAGTCTTGCTGAACTCCTTCCCTGTGCAAGTGTCTTATTATATCCTATCGCTCTAATTAATGACAATCTACTGCTATTCATAATGAATCTGGAATTATGCACAGCGGTGAAGAGCCCTACACAGTCTAATTCAGTCAAGTCCTGTAATTACACTCCACTCTCATTACGGCGGTTTCTGTTTTTTTTTTTTTTTACTCCTACATGGAACAGAACGTCTAACAGTGAGAGAAGCTCAGATGTGATTTCAAACGGTGTTTTATTCCCCCGGAAGGTTGAAAAGGCGCCAGGAGGAGGGTCAGTCGGAGGCCGGGGGCGACAACGCCAGCGCGGACGGCGACGGAGAGGCGGAACCCGGGGCCGTCGACGACGACGCGCCGGAACCGGAGCCGGAGCCCCAGCCGGAGCTCGACCCGGATCCGGAACCGGAGTCCTCCTCCAAACTGAGCATGTGCGGCTCCGTGTGCTCCTCTCCCGGCAGCTGCTAGCCCGCACAGCGATGGGTCTCTCTGGCGGCTGCCGCGTTTGTGCCATGCCAATAGATCCCCCCCCCTCGCCCATCTCCTCTGTAGCCGGGGAGGGGGGGGTGAGGAAACACACATGGAAGGGGTGGGCTGAAACGACCCAAAATGGCTCCTGCAGTGTTCTTTCTCTTTTACTTTCTGTAGCATCTTTCCGGTAAGGCATGAATGAAGCACATCCCCAGAGAGTCTCTGTGCTCGTAGAGTAAGCTCTAACTTCTATGCAATGTAACTTTATAGCATGAAAACTAAGGTTATCACTAACTAGGAGGTGTCGATCACGAGAGACAGAGCATCCACAGGCAGGGTGACATCTTGAGCAACAGCGATCCACAGTTTAGGGTGGGTTGCTGGTTCGGTGGAGGCGCCGCCGGTCTTTCGCATCGTCTCTGTGCCAAAACTGTTCGGGGCGACTGAGTGATTCGGCACACGAAGCCGCTCAGCGTACGTCATCGCCTGTTTTTGCTTTACTTTCCCCCCGCAGCCTCTCCTACGACCCTGGCGGGGTGACAGAACACCCTCTTTCTGGTGATATGGGTTTAGGATAGGGCTCTGCAGCCTGCGGCTCTATAACTCTGGCTAAAAATGATAAAGAACCAACTAATGTTTTTAAATATGGATCTAATAAGAGATGCTAATTTAAATAGATTTTCATGGAATAATTGCATTTAATATAGAAACCAAAATGAGACTTAAGGTACCGGCAATATTTTGCTTGTCTTTGGGTTGAGAAATTTGTGCTTCTTACACAATTTTCCACAAGTATCAACATCCTTTAAAAATAAGTGTTTCCATCCTCTTGTTGCAAAACCTTTAAAAATAGAAATAAAACAAAGGTTCTCTAATTTCCTATATTATATATTAAATTAAGGTTGTTAGGTCTCTCTTTTTTTTAAAGATTGTGCAACATTAGCGGCTCTAAACGAGTTTTATTTAGCCGGACTGAGGGCAAAAATATAAATAAATTGCTCTTTGCATCGTAAAGGATGCAGATTTCTGGTGGAGGACGTGACAGAAATGATTTGCTCCAAAGTCTAACCTCAAGTGTACAGAAACTCACAGCGGATTCAACGCTGTCGTTACGCATCAAACAAAGATCAAAAATGGACATACTAAGTACACCCTGGGACGCAACAGCTGGCGGGACCTTCAGCCGTTACAGGACAAAGCAGCTTTGTGTTTTTTGGGCGGAGGTGTCGACGTCTCAGTCTCACTCATTGTTGTGGACGTTCGGCCCGGTCTTCCTTACGACATTCCTAAAGTTCATTGATGACGAACTTGTTTCTGCACAGCTCTCTAAAGATCCGGCCAAAGATTGCCAATCAGGTTAAGGTCTGGACTTTGACTAGGCCATTGCTGATACGCAGTTTAAGACAGATTTTCTCACATTTGACTCCAGAACACTTTTGCCATGTCTGCCAGTCGCAAAATGAGCACAAACCATCACCCATCCACCACTATGCTTGACAAAGAAGCGTTTTTACCGTTTTGTTTTTTCTGCAAAGGTGGTGCTACGCATTATGACCCAAGCTATGACCAAGCACCCGTGCTGCTATGTTCTTCTTAGATAAAAGACGCTTTCTCCTGTCAACCCTGCCAAACAAGCTACGCTCGTTCAGCCTTCGCCAAGTTATACTTTCAGGAACTTTAACGCTGATTATGACAACAGAGACACGTAGAGTTTGAGAAGGAGATCTGGGGCTGAATTTTCTGGGGCCTCCACTCCTGGTTGTCTATCTGTGAATAATCTTTCCTGCCTCGGAGAGAATCGTCTTCAGCTGTTGGAATAATAATAATAATAAGAAGAAGAATAATAATAATAAGAAGAATACTTTGGATTTGTAATGCACTTTATATTTATACAAATCCCAAAGTGCTACATAGTAAAACAGGTAAGTGCTAAATAAAAACACATGGAGAGCCTGATAAAATAAACAGAAACAATAAGTAAAAGGGCAAGAGTTCAATTAAAAGCTCTCCTAAGAAGGTTATTGCTGATGCCTTTCCATGTTGGCATTGTGTTAACGAGCATCCAGAGCAGCAAACTGACTAAACCTGCGTGCTTTTGTACAGGCGGCCGCACTAATGATGATCAGCTAGCTGTAGCGGTTCAGTTGCCGGCCCTTTGTAGCTCTTTTCCCTTAAAGCAAGAAGGGTGTACTTAGTTTTCCATACGCAGCGTTTCCTTTTTGGCTTGATTTGTGTTTAAGAAACCGCATCAATGAACGCGAAGCAGAATCTGCTTTATGTTTTTGTACATTTAAGATTAGGTAAAAAAAAGAAAAACAAATGTAGGACCTGGTAAAGACCAGATTACCTTTATTACTTTCCCTGATGCCTAAAAGCCTCGGTTGAAACAGTGAGTGTTCTCGCTTCTTTTTTTTTTTTTACCATGACTGTTTGTTACGTTGCCCAAATTCAGGGCAAATGTGTTCGGTTTCCTCCCGGAGCTCCTTCGTCCCGTTGCGGCAGCTTCCTGGGTCACATTTACAGTAAGTGTTGGTCGGTTTCCTGTTCTTAAAGCTGTTTAACGTTGTGCCTGTTTATGATAATCAGTATCCGTTAACCGTGTCGCACCCACGGATGCTTTATAAGCTCGAGATGTGAGTCTGATTTTTCCTCTCTTAAGTGTGAACCAAGTTCTTTGTTCGAAGCCTTTCTAAGATATTAAGGTAACTTAATTTATGGGAAACCAGCTACTTATGCCTGGAAAAAGGCCAGAATAAGCTCTAAGGATAGATAAGAGCATTGTCAGCCTTTAAGAATCTATTTCAAAGCTGCTTTACTAGACATCATCCTGTTAAGTGCTCAGTTAGGACAAAGATCATCTCCCCGTAGGGCTTAGTTTGGGGCCTAAACGTGTAGCTGTCGGTTCTCCAGCCTGTATCGACGAGCTCGTCTCTGATTCGCACGGCGACGCTCGCCTGGGAACATGTAGCAAAGGATTACCTTAAACCCCCCCCCCCCCCCCCCCCCCCATCCCACTGCTCCTGGGCCTGAGGAAAGACAAAGCAGTGTAAATAGCATGTAATGTAGGTAATTAAACTCTCCACAGTTTTATGTGGGACTGCTAACCTGACCGTGTAAACCGGGGGAAGAGCTGGGTGAAGCCCCCCACCACCCCCCCCCCGCCCCTCCAACGCTTCACTCCGCTCTTCTCTGCAGGTTTGCAGGCACAACTTGTAGGCAAAATATGCCAAAGCTTTTTTACCATTTGCATACCCATTTCTAAGGAACTTTAAATGTCTGAATGTATGTCGTTTATGTTGTTTTATTTCTTTCTTTCTTTTTGTAGAACTTAAAGTTTGCTCTATTTAACAGTAAAGATGTTATTGTTTATAGGACTGTAATGTGGTCATTTCAGGTGGAGTGGTGTCTTGAATTTCTGGTGAAAACAACTCGCAAATTTTCTTTTGGTGTCTTAAGAGTAGAAAACGAAGATGGACGCCACTCTCATGTCTCTTGGAGAGCGACGCTCAGCCCGCAGCTGACCTTTGGAAAGTGTGGCTCTCTGCACGTTTCAGACCTGCAGATGTTCTCGTCCTGCAGAGCATCTATTAGCGGACGAGTCCCTGTCGTGTTTGAATGCATCAAATGCAGAGTGGTGCGACTGAATCCAAAACTAGGAAATAAGACGGGCATCTCTCAGAAGATACCAAAACATTCCAGCAGGAGCATTGATTAAAATCTATCTTTATAGATGTTTATTTGTATTTTATGAAAAAAATCTCAATCCAGTGGAGACTTGAATTGTCTTTGGTGATGAGCTCCAAGTATTCGAGATTGAAAGACCTCTTTACCATCTAGTCCGTACCTCCATCCCCAGACTCTCTGTCACAGAGGTTCCCAATATGGGGGTGGGGGCCCCCCTGGGGGCCACCAGACTCCTCATGGGGGGTCGCAAGAGGATTTGACGCTGATGTGCTAAAAATATTCAGTATTAGTTGGAAAAACAACACCAAAGTATAACTTTTACAAGATGTTCAACATTCCTCATTTTAACGCAGGGCAAGGCTGCGCTATTTTGCAAAGGTTCTTATAAAAATACGATTTTATTCTCTCTATTCTCATAATTCAAAGTTGCTCTCAGCTGCTTGGGCTGCAGATTTAATGCACAGACGTGAGACTGGTGTCAGTCTTCTCTAATCATTCCCAGAATGAGGCAAATATGTCTCCCAAATTTCTACTAAGCGTTTTTTTAATCCCACACAACTAGATTTAGGAGCTTTGGTAAAGGGATGTAAAAAGGCATCTTTAAAGTCTGCCTGTGATGACATGAATACTCCTTTTGAACCTTTTATTTTCCTTCTTTTTATCGCTGTATTTCGTTTGGTTTAGTTTCTGCATGCACCTTTTACAATATGAGCCTGATTTAGCCGAAGCCTGGAGCTTAAAACCTGACTGGCTGATTATATGCATGCAGAAGCTTTTGGTACGCTCAACCTCGCCGCCGCTCACCTGATTACTGACCGAGTATACCGGGCCCGCGTGGCAGTGGGGTTTCTGAGAAAACATGACTTGTACAAAAACGATATAATCCCAGTGTTACGTGGACAGCATGTTATCCTTAGATGAGATGGAGTGCTTCTCGACGTCCTCTAGGTGGCCTTTATGCTTTTCGTTCAGGGGCGCGGACGAGCGAAGGGAGGTCCGCCGCTGCGTGATGATTTGTTGTTGCAGTGTCATTTGTGCAGCCAATAAACCGTGCTTAGCGCCACCATCTGATCTATATGAAGAATCTGCTGCGGTATTTTAACAGTGATTCATGAAAAGTTCAGATTTGCGGAGCAGGACGTTCTCAGATTTTGTTCCAAGGGAATCAACTTGAAGTTGAGACGCGATCACCTGTTAATCATTTGTAGATGAAGAACAGTTGGTTCAGACATTTGACTTTACGATGCTTTAGCTTTTATTTTAATTTTTTTACTATGATACATTGATCATTTCTAACTGGAAGTTGCCTCCCAATGTCTTTCATACCTGTTTCCGTTCCGGCTGCCCTTTGACCCCAGGCCGAAGGCTTTGTCGTAGTGTCTCTTACTGAAGCGTTTCTCTGTGTGACGTCGTCGAGGCATCCCGGTCCGTACTCTGCCTTTGCCCTGCGGATAGAGTCTGAAACTCCGTGCCCCGTCAACAAAAACAAACACCACGAACACGGCGTGATCCCTGCCACTCGTTCTGTCACGTGACGTTCTCGTACTTCAGGATTTCTACTGTCAAGTCGGTGAAGAAAAAAAAAAAAACTTGTTCAAGTACCACCTAGACACCTGCTCTGTGTGTTCAAAAACATGATGCTGCTGCTTTGATTGCTTTGTTAAAGAAATAAACCTTCTTCCAATGATCTGGCGTCTGTGTGTCACTTTCCCTGGATTACAGCGGCAGCCATTGGTCTGGAGCGCAGCAGAGCAGGGGTGAGTCTCTGGTGTGAATCCTGTCTCTAAATAGCAGCGCGCACACGCGCTTTGCCAATACCGGCTGCAGGAAGAAGAATCTAGGTCTGAACCGCAGACTTTGGGAAAGAAGATGAAGCTGCCGCAGGATTACAGAGAGTAAATAATGCAGAGGAGGTTTTTTCCTTCTTCTTCTGCGAAACACAGTCCTTGTAAAGATGCACACTGATATGCAGTGGACTTAAAAATTATTCTTATTGTCTTTTTTTGCAATTTTTCCGCCTTTAATGAAACACATTAGAATAGTATCAACGATAGCAACGTAACCTGGTTGCATGGATGTGCAAAGAGTGGCCATTAAACTACCTGCTGCCAGTCATGTTTCATCTAATCAATCTGAAATGAGCATCAGTTGTCCTGGTGAGATTTTTTTTAGAAATCTGTATTGTACATTTGCTTTTTTGCCACAGTTTTTCAGAGATATCAGTCAGGAGAAAAGCCCACAGAGGTTTATACGCTTTGGAACGGTGAAGGCAGTCATTCATAATTGGAGAAACATGGGACAAAATATGGGAAATTAGACGAACGTTTCTCAAGCTGAATGAAAAGACAAATTTTAAACTGCTCAGAGAGGATAACATTGAGCTGTCAGCAACACTAGATGAGCTACAAGCTCTGTTGGTAACAGCAATCTCCTGTATCCTCCATATGTCTGAACTAAGGAGAAAGGTTGCAAGACCAAAGACGGCATGCAGAGTTGCTGCTCAAATTTCCCAACACCTAGGAGAAGGCGTCGTGGTCCGACGATGCCAAAGCGTAATTGATCCGTAAAAGATCTATCTATCTATCTATCTATCTATCTATCTATCTATCTATCTATCTATCTATCTATCTATCTATCTATCTATCTATCTATCTATCTATCTATCTATCTATCTATCTATCTATCTATCTATCTATCTATCTATCTATCGATCGTGTGTGTTACATAAGTTTTCCCTTTGATGGATTTCTTTGCTTTTCAGCTATATTGTACAAGATCCATTTCATCATGGTTTAGGTCTTGAGGCAAATATTGTGATTATTTATTGATCATCGGTTCTCCAGGCTTTCTGAAGGTTATATTTTTATTAACATCGACTGCTTTTATCTCCTCCAGCCTCAGTCCAGAACCATAGCTGCTCATTACGAGAAGAGAAAAATATGTATTTTCCTGTTGACTTCAGTCATCCAAGCACAACAATAAAGAAATGAACCAGCATTTGGAAAAACGACTGCATTTGTATTTTTTTTTCTCGGTTAAACATGAAAGAGGGGAAAACGGGGTTGGCTCAAGACTTTTGCACAGAATAGTCTGTGTAGAGACTGTGTCATCATCGTGGCGTGGGGTGTGTGCGCCATTCACTGGCCCCTCTGCGCTGGATCTTCCAGGATGTCCACGGCTGTCTTTGCAGAGGTGTCCAGCAGGGGGCGCCACTGCGGCGCATCAATGGCCTCCATCAGATCAGCCAGCTCCCCCTCCAACTTCATGACGGTGTTCTCCACCCTCTGCAGGCAAAGGGGAGGCATAGCTTATGTGTGGTTGACAAGTGAATAATACATTATTATCTTCCATTATAGATAATTGAACTGTCTCTCATGAATAACGCAAAAAGAGACCCAAAATAGACGAGCATTGTGAGCATTTTCTCAGTGCTTTTACACTAAAAGATGAGAAAGGCTGTGAGGTAGTTTTATAGAATGTTTATCCTTCATAAGGAAAAAAAAAAACACAGCCGACTGGTATAAGAAAGCTGAAACCAAGAAAAACTGCTGGACTCGACCAAAAGCGACGCTATCTCAGATGCTGCACCTTCTCCACCACATCCAGCCGTTTGTGAAGGTTCATGTGTTCCTGACAGATGCTTGACTGCACCGCCCGAGGTTGCCGGTCAGACTCCAGTCCTGCATACAAAACAGAGGTATGCTTGAGACATTGACAAAGAAACGCAATAAACAACTGGATGCAATTAGTTTGAGTTTAATGTGGATTTTCTCGGGGGTGAAATTCTGCATACAGGTTTAAAATGTAAATGCACCCCTAATATTTGATCAAATGTCCTTTTTTTTGTATTCAGTTCAATTTTATCTATATAGCGCCAATTCATGATGATACATGTCATCTGAAGGCACTTTCCAAAGTCAAATTCAATCAGATTACACAGATTGGTCAAAAAGTTTCCTCTAAGGAAACCCAGCAGGTTGCATCAAGTCTCTCCAAGCAGCATTCACTCCTCCTGAAAGAGCGTAGAGCCACAGTGGACAGTCGTCTGCATTGTTGATGGCTTTGCAGCAATCCCTCATACTGAGCATGCATGAAGCGACAGTGGAGAGAAAAACTCCCCTTTAATAAGGAGGAAAACCTCCAGCAGAACCAGAACCAGGCTCAGTTTTCAATAGGGTGGAGGTCCAGGGGCTCGTGTTGTCCTGCTTCATCCAATCTAGAGCCAGTTTTGATGTGTATTTTGGATTATTGTCCAGCTTGAACACCGGGCTCTGTTCAAGATTCAACCGCATGAGCCAAATTGTCAACCCTTGTAGTTAATTTTCAGAAGGCTGTAGGCCTGAATTTGACTAGAATCATCCATGTGTGTTTCCGTCACGTAATGACGTCGCGGTTAAAGGCTGTCTGAAATCGGCGCAGCAGTCCGAAGCTCCTGTTCCACCCACAACAGTTCTTACTGTTGACCAAGGAGCTATAATTAGAGGTATTCAGACAGAGCCATGATACCAGAAGAAAGTTGGAGGAAAGAAATAATACGTGTTTTTTTTTTTGTTCAGGTCATTTTTAAACATGTGCAACAGAACATTAGCATATTTACATAGGCAGGGTTAGCTGCTTGTCTTTACCAAGTCCCTTTACTCCCCCTAGTGGTCTGGAGCACTTCCGTTTTCTTTTCTTTTCTTTTTTTTTTAGAGTTTGCAGCTTTTTTTACTCGCTGTTGCTTTCGTTGCTTGCAGTATTTTTTCATTATGCTCTTATTTTCCATGACTGAAGCAGTTGTCGTTAGCAGCATTTGTCTATTGCATTTCCTTTCCTTGTTTGCGTGTTTCATTGTAATGCGCTTTACTCCAGTATTGGCAGAGAAAAGATATCCAGAGCATGACGCTTCTCGACCAAACCTGCCTGCTGGTACAGTGATGTTAGGTTTAAACAGACACCGTTTAGACTGGCTTTTCTGGCACAGGACCGGCCTTTAAGCACAGATCACAATTGCTCAGCACGGTTGTGGTGAGGGCTTTGGGATGGACGTTCAAGAAGCTGAAGGCTAGTCCGCTTTTTCCATTATAAAGCCCGCTTGGAGTCGTGGGATCACTTCCCTGTTTGAGTTAGATCCAAGAGAAAACTGGGCTTCAGACAACTGCTGTTGCTTTGATTGATCACTTCATCTTAAACAAAAGCAGTTGTTTCCCCCACGCTTCCTTTGAGTGGAAACACATGCCGGCAAAAGTGAAACGTCAGGAATGACATGCACATATTATTCAGTCAAAAAAGCTTTATGATCCTATGAGTCTGAGAATAAATTATGTAGAAAAAAAACACACAATCTTGTTTAATGTTACTGATCAGTATGCTTGTTCCTAATTTAAATAATCCGTTTAACAAACGTCCTCGCCCTGCAGCCCCGCCCGCGCGCAGCGATAACCAAAGTGTGAGCTCCCTCCAGCATGGCGGCGAGGGCCTCATGCGTTGTTCCAGCTGTTTCCTCCTCACAGCCCTGCTCCCAATTATCCGTTTCTCTTTGAAGCCAGGATGTTTGAGAAGAAGTCCGCCTTCATTCACGGGACTCGGCTTCTGTTTTCCAACACCTTTTACGGCCTGGGCCGCCATGTGACGGCGTGAGGCGAGGCCTCTTCACATTCTTTCACCTGCTACTGTCATCGGCGCTGTTGTCGATGAGAAACTCAGAGGATTGTCGATACAGATGTGGGTTTTTACAGAGAGGGGGCTGCAGGCTGTGACTTTAAGCTTCATTCAGCCTATTATCATCTGACCCTTTTAGTGTAGCCACTACAGTCTCATTGAACAACCTCAAAGAAAGACATTAGTGTCATCTAGTGACGGTTTTCAGCTAACCTATCACAGGAATAGTCTTATTTTTGCTGTGCAACATCCAAAGAAACGACACTAACAACAACAAAAAAAAACTGTTTGTTGATCAGATAATTATGTGACGCTAGAGCGACATTACCAGTAGATTACAGCATATGGTGCAGATACTCCTTCTGCAATGGGAGCCTTTAAAATTGACATTACAAAAAAGTTAAAAAACAAAACAACTGCACTTTTTTTCCCGAAGTTTGAAGATGTTTCGCTTCTTGTTCCTTTGTTTTTTAACTTTTTTGGAATTATACCATGACCTGGATGAATCTTCACCAACTTTAAAATTGACCTTTTTTTTAGCCAAAGCATGGTTTAACCCAAGCTCCCTCAAAAGATAAGGACGTTATATTCGTCACATCAGACATATTCCCACTGCCAGCTTGTTCAAACACAAAATAAGTTATTTGATTTGAAAGCACAGGTAATCAAAGCTGAGAAATCCCATTGTCATGGATACAGGCAAACTTCTTTTAGGACAAAAAAGCTGCGAGTTGATTCTTCCACCTGGGAAATGTCGCACAAAAACATTTATGTGTTTCGGGTTTTTACTCGTTTTTTTTTCTCTCCCCCGATTTGTTTTTAGCACGTTATGAAGAAAAACATGGAAAAAAGTGGTGTAGCAAAAATTTAGCTCAGGAGACGATGGGGACATTTTTGACATGTTTTAAGGGAAAATTAGGAATCCTCATTTGTTGTTTATAATAATGTAATAAGGGGTTGACCAATCAAAACCTGTATTGGTAATAATTTGTGATTATTGTAGAAAAAAATCATTCTAGTCACTAGTCCATTTTATTCCAGTCCACGTTTGATGAGTCCATATACCTATAGTGTTATTTTTTATTTATTTTTGTTGCTTGTCTAAAACTAAGGTATTTTCTTATTTACCTTTGAGCTTGCTGGTGTGTTTTTCCCTTTAGTATTTCAGATATTGAACTTGAGTTGATCAAACACAGTCCAGAGTCATTAAAAACTGTGAAATAACCCTTTAGTTTGGCACCAGGAGGGGTTAGAGGGGTCAATATGAGGAATTGCTGCAAAGTCAGCGACACGATGCAGGCGACTGTCCAGTGTTGATACATAGTGCTGGACGATATAGAAAAAAAGTATATTGATAATATAGAAATCATATTGATCGACATCGATAATTATCAACATATTCAAAACATATATTTTAAGTGTAGCGCTGGCCATTTTATGCTGTTTTTTAGCGACCTATTATTAGATATAGACACACAAACTCAACCCTTTATTCAACCAACTTTTTATCAAAACTGCAAGTTTTTAAAAAATAGAAAAGAAGGCCTGCTCTCTGAACTCTTTGAAGGGGGCGGATCTTGGTTCCTGTGTCTCTGGTTGTGATTGGTTGGGAGAATGTATTGACTGTAATATTAATCTACATGGCTAGAATGCATAAGGAAGGAAAACTTTTATTCTATTGAACTTTTTATTGCCCATCTTTTTCTATCATCGATATACGTCTATCGATCGATTTTATATTGTTATTGAATTATCGTCCAGGCCTAGTGCTTCACGCTCGTCGAGGAGTGAATACTGAGCCAAACCTCAAAGAACCTGAGTGTTGTAAGGAGGAGTGGCCCAAAAATCCTCCAGGAGGACGTAAGAGACTGATAAAGTCATAAAGAAAACGAGCACTTCCAGTTCTTGCAGCTAAGGGCGGCTCTACTAGCGGTTGCGTCACTTTGCTGCTTTAGTTTTTCCCAGAGCAGTAACCGGGCCAAAGGCCTGTAACACCTGTGAACAAACAAGACAAAGAGAGAAGAAGCCAAGCTTTAGCACCGCATGTCTCAACCCGTTTTAGGTGTTTTTCTTCTGTCTGATGTAAATGGTAATGTGATTAACAGGCCTCTGTATTGGATGACCATTGTTCAGCCAAAATATGTTTATTTACCGTCTGTGTTTACCGAACCGGGTTTTATCCCATCAGACAAGGCCTCCGCTGTTTTTCTCCGTGCAGCTCATCTTTTCAAATTCACCAGCTTCAGAAAGATTTTCAGTTTTAAACCACAGTTGTGATGTCATTTGCTCCTTAGTCTCAAGCCTTTTCGTTGCTCCTTTCGTGTTCTCGGTGATTTTCCTTTCCCGGCTTTGGAAACATGTATTCGACAAAAAAAAAAGTATAAAGTGTAAAGAAGTTGTTTTTTTTCTCTGCAAGTGTCTAGAATTTGTTTCCCATGTGATGGATCCTGTAAGTCCAATGGATCCCCAAAAGTGATGCAGTCCACCATGAAGGGCCAAACGGGGGTCCAGAGGAGCCAATCGAAAATCGTTGGCGACAGAGAACATATCCAAACACCCAGCTGCCTTCATTTCACAATAACCTCCCTTGGAAACATTTTCCCGGCTCCGTGTTGCCGGCCGGAGGGATGCCAAGTTCCCTACATGCAGGAAGCAGGCCAGTAAACAGCAGGATGGCCTTTTTCTAACGGCGAGGACAGGGCAGCTCTCTGTCCTGGCCTGTGCTTCACAGGGGGAGGCTTAGTTAAACTCACTCAGGCGGGTGATGACTCTGCATCCCATCGTTCCTCCTTCCATTCGAAAGCGACAGATTAATCATTGAAGACAGTAAAAACCAGACCCAAACAGCTGGATGTAAATGCGTTTCAGCGTTCTCTCTCCTCCAGTCCACAAGAGCCACAGCCCTCTGCTGGTTTTCCAATCAGCAAGAAGATTTAAAAAATGCAAACGGGGTTCTTAAACCCATCCAAACCACAGCTGCGCCCCCACCTGTGAGCCAGCGCCACCTCCTCTTTACGACTGCAGCCTTTCCAGTCGAGAGCTTCATGGTGAATGTCTCATAAAACGCCACGCGGGGATAAAGTGAGGAGAAAACTACGTGTGGCTCAGCTGTGGGAAGGTTTTTTCTCCTCTTCCAACTCAAGCCAGCCCTTTTCTTTCCATTTGAACAGCATCAGCAGATTGATAAATGACACCAAGAACCCTTCAAGCTCCAATAAAACACATCTGGTAAACAAAACAAAAAACAATCCAGCTAAAACGCTTTGTTATGGTTATGTAAAAATGAGACCGTGGAAAATTGTTTTCCATCAAATAACCTGCATAACTGAACTAGAAATAAACTTTTGTCTGGAATAAAGAGAGACAGGAGACAAAAACATCCAAACCGCATTCAAATCTGCCCAAAGCTTCTGGTCTGATGAAACCAAACCACCATTTCACAAAAAAAGAATAAAACTCTTTACAACCTTATACGAATCAAACGTTTTTTTAACAGACTGCTAAGGCTGTTAAAATCTCCTGAACACACCATCATCATAATGGTACATGGTGGTGGTGGCATCATGATCTGGGCCAAATAACATCAAGTAGAGATGCAGGATGCTGTCAGACTCTATAAGAAAAGACTGAATGTTGTGATTTAATCAAAAGGTGAGCTAACAAACTATTGTTTTAATAATTTTTATATTTATTAATTCTTACAGACTTGTTTATTTCTGCATTCTGCTCCTTTTTATCGTGAAAGAGGTCAATGCATCCAGAACTCAGTGAAACTAAAATCTATTGGCTGAAATAAAATACCTTAAAATGTTTCAAATGATTGCGAGTGAAAAGTACTGATTTACTTAAATATTATGTGAAACATGGATATGCCACACAGGGCCTCACAATAAAAATCATTAAAAAGACACAATGTGATTTTTTTTTGTAGAAGAATATGCAGATGAAAGTTAAAACAAATGGAACTTTGATATGGGATGTATTTCTAAAAACTTCATATCAAGTCAAAAGCAAATATTTTATATGCAATTTAGATTTGATATAATTGTCACGATTTGGGTTTTGTCTTGGTTTATGTTATCAGATTTATTAGTTAAGTTTCTGCTTTTGGGGTCTTGTTTGGTTTTGTTTTAGACATGTTGTTCTGTTTAGGTTACCTGTTTTCCACCTGTCACTTTATCAGTTCTGTTTGGTCTCCCCTCAGCAATCTGTCAGCTTTCTTGCCTTGATTAGATCCACCTGCTCACTTATAATTAGTCTTCACTCCTGTTCACCTGTTCACTCCCCTATATAGTCCTGCCACAAACCTCTGCAATCTGCCAGATCATTAACGAGCCACGGTGAGTTTAGTTCCAGCATTCTTTATTCTGATTGACCTGTTGACGATAACCCGAGAGCCTTTTTGATTCTGAGCCAGCCTGTTCCCTGATCTGTTTTTCCTGCCCTGTCTGACTGATTTACCGGTTTACCGACTAGTTTCTGTCCTATGGTTATCCGAGCTTGCTTTGCCCTGTCTGTACCTCTGCCTATTTTGGACTGCTTTTTGTGTACCGGATTTTGGACTGCCCTTTTGACTATTGAGCCCGCCTGTTCCTGTTTTCATTATTAAAATCCTGTTTTTTGCCTTAACCTCACTTGTTGGGTTTGAATACTGGGTTGCCTGATTCACGATCATAACAGAATGATCTGGCCAACTAAAACCTATCGCCCAACAAGTTTTTAGAGGTTTTTTTTTTCTCCCCTCCACACGCTATGGCTTGGGAGGGTTCCAGATTGGCGTTCTGTCCCCCTGGTATCGGTCCCAGACGCCATCTCTCCAGCAGCCGCAGCAGCAGTAACCCGCTGCCTGCTCCGAGTTTACGATTGGGAGGGCTCTTTGTCACAAATTCAGATTCAACTCAGAATAGAAGGGATCACTCACCCAGCGACACCGCTGTCGGCTCTGCCCATGGGTTTTATCCAGAACCAACTTTGTTTATGGAGGTCGAAGCGGAGGTGGTGCGGGATCTTCGCCCGGATCTTTTTTTCTCTCTCCCTCCAGAGGAGGAGATGCAGGGAACGCTGTGGGCTCCACCGATCCCGGCTCTACCGACAGGATCAAACCTCCAGCAAGTCCTGCCGTCCCGCCGTCGGAGGAGGGGACGGAAACCTGTGGGTCGCTCCTTCACCCGTTCTGTTCGGCCGACAGGCGAGTCAGTACCGCGCCCGTCCGTTGCCACTTCCTGCCCAGTGGATCGGAGTCCGGTGCTTCCCAGAGCTGAGCAGCCCACAGCGCCTCCTGTTGGCGCCCGTGATGCTGAGGATCTGGCTCTGGAGGACCAGTTAAGAGCTTTTGCCCCTATTATTAAAGACCTTAGGGAGGCTCTTTTCTGCCAGTATTCAGAGGAGCTGGAGGCAAAATTAAAGGAGGTCGAGGGGCACTATAGAGCGGCTCTCCAAGGTTTCTATAGTGGACTCAATCCTGTCCCCAAGGGTCCAGCCGACGCCCCGGCACCTGCACCTGTCCCAGAGGACCCGCCTCCTACCTCAGCTCCAGTGCCGGCCTCCGGCAGCTATAAGGCAGCACTGTCTGCGCAGCCGGCCCAAGACGCTGCAACCCCGGAGGGTCCGCAGCCGGCCCAAGACGCTGCAACCCCGGAGGCTCCGCAGCCGGCCCAAGACGCTGCAACCCCGGAGGCTCCGCAGCCGGCCCGAGACGCTGCAACCCCGGAGGCTCCGCAGCCGGCCCGAGACGCTGCAACCCCGGAGGGTCCGCAGCCGGTCCGAGACGCTGCAACCCAGGAGGGTCCGCAGTCGGCCCGAGACGCTGCAACCCAGGAGGGTCCGCAGCCGGCCCGAGACGCTGCAACCCAGGGGGGTCCGCCGCCGGCCCGCGACGTGGGAACCCAGGAGGGTCCGCCGCCGGTCTGCGACGTGGGAACCCAGGAGGGTCCGCCGCCAGTCTGCGACGTGGGAACCCAGGAGGGTCCGCCGCCAGTCTGCGACGTGGGAACCCAGGAGGGTCCGCCGCCAGTCTGCGACGTGGGAACCCAGGAGGGTCCGCCGCCAGTATGCGACGTGGGAACCCAGGAGGGTCTACCACAGGCCCACGATGAGGGGGTTCAGACGAGCCCTCTTTCAGGCCGCAACTCGGGGGCTCATCGGGACACTGGGCGCCGTGGCCCTCGCCCAGACGACAAGCGGCGCCGTGGCCCTCGCCCAGACGACAAGCGGCGCCGTGGCCCTCGCCCAGACGACAAGCGGCGCCGTGGCCCTCGCCCAGACGACAAGCGGCGTCGTGGCCCTCGCCCGAACGATAAGCTCCGTCGGGGGCCTCGCCGAGAAGACAAGCACCCAGAGCCCCATGGAGACTTAGAGGCCCCTGGACCTCTTCGGAAGCTCTTACCCCCTCATCTTTGGCTTGACAGCCAATTTCCCAAGTGGCTGACCAAACTGTCTTTGTCGGAGGTTCTGGAAGGGTTATTGATGAGGTTCTGGGTGTTAAAAGGTCTGGGAGCATCTGAAGTCTGTAGCCCGGGGCCTCCTGAACCTGAAGTCTGTAGTCCGGGGCCTCCTGAACCTGAAGCCTGTAGCCCGGGGTCTCCTGAACCGGAAGCCTGTAGCCAGGCCCCGTCTGAACCTGAAGCCTGTAGCCAGGTCCCGTCTGAACCTGAAGCCTGTAGCCAGGCCCCGTCTGAACCTGTAGCCTGTAGCCAGGCCCCGTCTGAACCTGTAGCCTGTAGTCAGGCCCCGTCTGAACCTGTAGCCTGTAGCCAGGCCCTGTCTGAACCTGTAGCCTGTAGCCAGGTCCCGTCTGAACCTGTAGCCTGTAGCCAGGCCCCGTCTGAACCTGTAGCCTGTAGCCAGGGGCCGTCTGAATCTGAAGCCAGTAGCCAGGGGCCGACTGAACCTGAAGCCAGTAGCCAGGGGCCGACTGAACCTGAAGCCAGTAGCCAGGGGCCGACTGAACCTGAACTCTGTAGTCAGGCTCCTCCTGAACTCTGTAGTCAGGCTCCTCCTGAACTCTGTAGCCAGGCTCCTCCTGAACTCTGTAGCCAGGCTCCTCCTGAACTCTGTAGCCAAGCGCCTCCTGAACTCTGTAGCCAGGCGCCTCCTGAACTCTATAGCCAGACGCCTCCTGAACTCTTTAACCAGGCCTCTCTTCTAGCTCTTAGTCCGGCGTTGTCTCCAGCCTTTAGTCCGGCGGCAGGTTCTGTTCTTTCTCTCTCCAGACGTCGGTTCCTGAGGGTCCGGTTCTACCGACGGTCCCCGAGGTTGCTGCTCGGCCGCCGGCCTATGAGAGACCTGCTCCGCCACCGGCCGCCGGACATCGTTGCTAACCGGGGCCGTCCTTCAGGACACCCGCCGGATTACCTGTCTCACAGAGGTCGTCCGCCGGAGAACCTGACACGCCTAGGACGTCCGCCGGAGAACCTGACACGCCTAGGACGTCCGCCGGAGAACCTGACACGCCTAGGACGTCCGCCGGAGAACCTGACACGCCGAGGACGTCCGCCGGAGAACCTGACACGCCGAGGACGTCCGCCGGAGAACCTGACACGCCGAGGACGTCCGCCGGAGAACCTGACACGCCGAGGACGTCCGCCGGAGAACCTGACACGCCGAGACCGTCCTTCGGGACGTCCGCCGGAGAACCTGACACGCCGAGACCGTCCTTCGGGACATCCGCCGGACAACCTGACACACCGAGGCCGTCCTTCGGGACGTCCGCCGGACAACCTGACTCGTCGGGGCCGTCCTCCTGGACGACCGCCTGAGAACCTGACTCGTCGGGGCCGTCCTCCTGGACGACCGCCTGAGAACCTGACTCGTCGGGGCCGTCCTCCTGGACGACCGCCTGAGAACCTGACTCGTCGGGGCCGTCCTCCTGGACGACCGCCTGAGAACCTGACTCGTCGGGGCCGTCCTCCTGGACGCCCGCCTGAGAACTTGACTCGTCTTGTTTTGTTTGAGTTTTTATTTGGACATTTATTTGATTCTAGCCCTCCGTCCTGTACCTCCCTCCACCCACCCGAGCTAGTCTGTTTTGTTTCTGAGGCCGTCTGGAATCCGGCCTTGAGGAGGGGGTTCTGTCACGATTTGGGTTTTGTCTTGGTTTATGTTATCAGATTTATTAGTTAAGTTTCTGCTTTTGGGGTCTTGTTTGGTTTTGTTTTAGACATGTTGTTCTGTTTAGGTTACCTGTTTTCCACCTGTCACTTTATCAGTTCTGTTTGGTCTCCCCTCAGCAATCTGTCAGCTTTCTTGCCTTGATTAGATCCACCTGCTCACTTATAATTAGTCTTCACTCCTGTTCACCTGTTCACTCCCCTATATAGTCCTGCCACAAACCTCTGCAATCTGCCAGATCATTAACGAGCCACGGTGAGTTTAGTTCCAGCATTCTTTATTCTGATTGACCTGTTGACGATAACCCGAGAGCCTTTTTGATTCTGAGCCAGCCTGTTCCCTGATCTGTTTTTCCTGCCCTGTCTGACTGATTTACCGGTTTACCGACTAGTTCTGTCCTATGGTTATCCGAGCTTGCTTTGCCCTGTCTGTACCTCTGCCTATTTTGGACTGCTTTTTGTGTACCGGATTTTGGACTGCCCTTTTGACTATTGAGCTCGCCTGTTCCTGTTTTCATTATTAAAATCCTGTTTTTTGCCTTAACCTCACTTGTTGGGTTTGAATACTGGGTTTGCCTGATTCACGATCATAACAATAATGTAATAAATAAATAAGCAAAAAACAAGTTGGTCTGCATTCTCACACTGTTGGTAGCTCTGCTGCTTTGCAACAAAAAGGTCCTAGGTTTGAATCCCAGGCTGGAGTCTTTCTACCTGGAGTTTGCATGTTCTCCCTGTGCATGCAGGGGTTCTCTCTGGATACTCCAGCTTCCTCTCACAGTCCAAAATCATGACTGTTTGGTTGATAGGTCTCTCTAAGTTGCCCTTAGGTGTGAGTTTGTGGCTAGTTTGTTGTCATTTGTGTCTCCATGTTGCCCTGTGATGGACTGGCGACCTCTTCAGGGCGTACCATCCTGTCATCCCACCACCCAAGCTCACCCTTCAAGGACGACTGGATGGAGGGAAGGATGAAAAGACAAGAAAATCAGAATCCCAGGTTGAGGTAACACCGCGCATCACACTGAATCCACCACCATCAGGGGGAGACACGGTGGTGGCAGCATCATGCTGTGGTCATGTTCTTCTCTGAACATGGAAAGGGGAATTTGTCAGAGCTGATGAGAAACTAGACTGATCTAAAGAAAGCAGAATCCTGGAGGAAAAGCTGTCAGAGGCTGCAAAATGCTGGAGACCGGGACGGATGCTCACCTTCCAACAGGACAATGGCCCCTAAACATACAACCAGAGATCTCTGGGCTTAGATCGACGCACATTCACCTGTTAGAGAGGCCCAGTCAACAGATCCAATTGGCAATCTCTCCTGAAACTTAAAAATGAATGTTAAACAAATGCTCTCCGTCCAATATCACTGAACTTGTGAAGAAGAAGAAGAAAACGTATCAGTGAAAGCTGACTTGAAGCTGTAATTGCAGAAAAAGTTGCTTCTGCAAAGTAGCCTACAGACTCCGCAGGGCAGAATACTAATTACACTCCACACTTTTCAGATTAGTATGTGTAAAACAAACTGTTTCCTTCCAAATTACAGCTCCCCACTACTTTGTGTTGGTCTATCACATACAATTGCAATAAATTACCTTGAAATTTGTGTTGGTAAAGTTACCATTGCAATGCACGACATAAGACATCCACGAGGTGGAGGAAGTCACTTGTACAGGTCTGCTTTTGCATTCTGGCAGTACAATTACAATCTGGCTGTGTTCGAGGTTTACTCGCACTCCGACTGCATGCAGTTACACAATCACGCAACACTTTTACTTTGTTTCAACCTCTGCTGAAACTAAACCTTTTGTGGACCCCAACAGCTGGACCCTTTTCAGCAGCTGCCAGCTTTCACAGCGTCCATGTTTTCCACTTGAAGTCAGCTTAAGATCACGTTACTTGTGACCAGTTTGACTCATGGTCTATTGGGATAAATCAATACTTAGTTAAATGAATAGTTAGATGGAAAGTTTCAGATGAAAAACATGTTTTTCTGTTAGTAATAGTGGGTTATTTTTTCCTTTTTCAGGGTGATGAGTGTAATTTGCCGCCCCAAGCTTTGTCTCCATTTCTGTAAATTTCCACTGAAAATCAGAAAGACTCAAAAAGCAAACAAACGATTGCGACAGATGAAGTGTTTGCTAGAAACAACGCTGGCGGTGAATCCGATGAAGTGACGCAAGAACTGCAGCCGAATTAGAAACAGATGTGCTGCCGAGGGTCTGAACACACACAGATCCCCAAGTCTGGATCCAGACTCAGGCTCCGCTTGCGTCATATTTGCAGAAATCTGTGGAGAGGCTTAAAACAGGCTTACCGTCCGTTACAAACTCCTAACATATAAAGCAGAGTCATGTTATCCCTGTCGCCTGCACGTCACTCCCATTCCTTACCTGCTGCTGTGTAGCCAATCAGGAGGAGCAGGAATCCAACAGGTAAGCAGGAGGAACCAGTCATGGTGGGGAGGCAGCTGCTGTCAAAGACTGAAAATGACCAGAAGGAGTCAGGGATCTCTGCTTCAAACCCAGAAGCAGGTTTTTAAAACGCTCCTAATTACTTCCTCTGCTGAAATCGTTTGCTTACTTTTTCTGTAATCCTTCCCTGCTCCACTCGGTTGCGCCCAGTTTCCTAATGAAAACGTAAAAAGCAGGACAAGAAGCTCAGGATGTGGGCAGGGATGGGTGGGATGTACCGGGGAGGGGACTCAGTTCTCAGTTCAGCTGCACGCCGACTGTGGTGCAGGAAACCCCGGTTTTATTTCTCACTGCGGGTCTTTTCTTCCTCATGATCTTCACACAGTCATCTTCACCGTGAGGCGGCGGTGTCTATTGGGCCAAAATTGTTAAATCGAAAGCGCCTGAGGGCCAAAAATGAATGAAAATAAATAAGACAACCATAAAATACTGACCCTGCCAAACAAAATATGAACATTTTAAGAAAATATATTAAACCGTGTTTAGCATATTTTATTAAATGAATTCCAGTCAGATTTGAATGCACCAAAGTCTGCGTTTGAGTAAAAGTCGGCCTGTTTGCCGTGAAATTAAAGCACATATAAAAAGTGTGCTCACTAAAAGACAAACGTTTGGTGTTTGTGCCGAAAGTTCAATTGTAAGAATTTAACTTGTCGATAATGAATTTTACCTAATTAAAAATAAAAAGTTTCTTCTGCAAAAAGTCACCAGCGCTGAAACCTTTCCTGAAATTTAGTCGGATGGCCGCACAAAATTAGCACAGGGGCCACAAATGGCCCCCGGGCCACACTTTGGACACCCCTGCCCTATTTATTAGGGGGGGGGGGCTGAAAAATGTCAGACATGAGACTACGGCTTACATCTTCCATGTTATACTATAACAGACCCACAGATGTCATATCACCTTGAGACTTTGTAGTTATTTATTTAAACCTTTCTTCTTCCAGAGTTTAATTATACCGCTCAGTTGTTGGTGTGGCGGTAGAGCAGGCGACCGCCCGTAGATCAAGGCTGTCGTCCTCAGCACCGCCACTCAGGGTTTGACTTCCCACCTCAGGACTTTAGAGGCATACCTTTTTAAAAAAACTGTTAAATGTCATTGTTCCTTCCCCTTTTTGGTGGCATCATGCTGCCCTATGGCGTGATGCCACCATGCTGCAGGCTTGCTCTTCAATGGGAAAGCCTCACATTGACTCCTCCAAACATATTTCTTCTCACTCTATTCAAATAAATCAACAAGATGTTTTTGGTAGTTTTTTTTTTCCCCGTGTAAGTTCAAGGTGAGTACCTGGTTAGAATCTGAAATGTATCCTCTAAGGTGTCTGTGGTGGCATCGGCCATCTTCTACGGTGTGGTTTGCTGTGGCTTTGTCTGAGACTGAGAGGAAGCGGCTGGAGAAACTCATTTAGGAGGGCCAGCTCTGTCCTGTGATGGTCCCTGGAGCCAGTGCAGGTGGTGGGAGACAGAAGGACTGTTGGAAAAATAACATAATGGATGGACAATGTCTCCCACTCCATGCATGGAGCTGTAGCAGAGCTGGAGAGCTCTTTCAGTGACAGACGGCTCAAAGGAGCGCTTCCTCAGGTCCTTCCTCCCAGCTGCTCCTAGACTTTATAATCTCTGCTGCTCACAACAAACTCAGTTTTTACTGCATGATAATGTGTTGCACAGGTTCTGATCTGATCATTTCTCTCAGATGCTGATGTCCATTTGCACAAGTTTTAGCTGCTGCTTGTACAATCACGCATGTTGGATAGTATTCTGCCATTGTTCTCTGAACTGGCTGCTGTATTTCCTCTGTGTAGGGGCAGTGAGATAGACTGTAATTATGGCAATTTTAGTTTGGTTTATAATTATGGATTAACAGTTTCATAATCTGATTGCATTTAAAAATGATTGATATGCTGAATAACTATGGTTTACAATGTGATTGTTTGTACAGTCGTAGTATCTTATTTTAGTTGAAGGACAAAGTGGATTAGGAACTGAAGGAGAGCTGCAAAGAGAAGAGGAACGGCTTTTTTCTGACCATGTTAGGATTATCAGTGAGGACGTGTTGGTAAAGTTTATGAACTTCTTTGGCAAGAACTCTTAAGCAGTGGAATATTTTGTGCATTTTTATTTTTGTGCTTAATAAACGGAAAAAGACAAACTTTGCCTGGACACACCTGTCTTTTTAGGAAACGCGCGTCAGCCATACGCTCCTGAGAACAGTTTTATTGGAAAAGTAAACGCACAATTTAACTTGAATATTGCATTTTTTTAACATAATATATGCATTTTCATCTGAACGTGGTGTATTTTCAATTCATAATTGCATAAATTGCATGTTTTTTCCCCTTACTGATAAGTTTATTCTGCTTCACAACTTAACTTTAAATTTGTTTCTTAAATTCAAGTGAGCGAATCTAGTGTAACTCTGGTGTCTTCTGTCAACGTGTTTTTGCCACAATCACACCCAAATTCCTTCGTTGTGGGACAATAAAGGTATTTCTATTCTATTCTATCCTATTCTAAAACAGCTGGTAAGTTCCTGAATGTACAAACTTGTGTTTTCTTCAAGGCGTTGGCGAAGCGGTGACACATCTGGATAACGCGTATCTACATACTCCTGTTGGGTCTGACGTTTGTGCAATCTGCGTTTGTTTAGAAATGGCTCCATAAGACACTACGGACTTGTGCACCTTCTGAGGTTTTTCACTGAGTTCCTTGGACTTTTCAATCGTTCAGAAAGCTGGTCAGTACAAACAAAGTTAAACAAATCCTGTTATGCTGACCAACAGCTGCAATCGGTCGTAATCACTAGCCAGAAGTTAGGAGGTCTACTCATTGTCAAGTTAAAAGATATTTTAAATCTTCAGCAGCACTTACTATAAAAGATTTAGCCCAATGTATTCAAATTTGAGCCTGTATGTGTAATTCTGACCCTGTGTGGATTGGGTGGGGGTGGGGGGGGGGGGGGGGGGGGGGGTAAATTCACAGTAAATTCAAACTTGCTTTTTGCATTTCACTGCAGTTCTTTAATCACTTCACCGTGGCAAAAGAGCGCTTCAAACAAATAATTATTGCCCGTAATTTAAAGAGACGAGAGGAAGTAAACCATCACAGGAAACCGTAGCAGCCGGCATGAACAGGATGCCAGTGCTGCATTATGACATTAGTCAGTATTACAGCGCCTTGCATCACTAGACTGCAGTGCATCAAATATTTCTCATTCTGATCCACAACCACCTGCTAATTATTTTCCATGTATTAATTGAAATGGCTGATGATGAAAACACACAGAGGGTTAAAGCTGCTTTCCTCCTTCTGGGAAAATATATAATTGCATTGATTAGTTCCTTTACCTCCCACTGAACTGACCTGTCTCGCTCCCTCTGTCAGCGTCTGACTCACGCCCCCCCCCCCCCCCCCCCCCCCACCCCCACACACACACACACACACAGGCTGACATGACTGTAAACACGGTTATCTTCGTTAAGCCAGACCGTCTTCAGCCTCCTTCCTCCTCCTCTGGCACGCTCGTCTGGCCGCTTAAGTAGATCTATGGTTTAACTACGGCGGCGACACAAAACTGGGTGGGGGGGGGGGGGGTGAGCAAAGGGATCACAAGAGGTTTATGACAGAACAGAGCCGGGAGGCACGCCTGACAGTAAACAGATAAAAATGGAGGCATGGAGGTCAAGGACATGTCAGGATATGTCTCATCTCCAATAAAGAGAGGCGTGAAAGATGAACAGAATCTCTCTGATACGATCCGTTTTGAACGTTTACGTGGTTGCTCCCAAATATTTCCCTTAATTATTGATACCCCCTGCCAGATTTAGGTTTAAAGTGGTCTTTTAATGTTAACAATATATTTCTTCTGACTAGAAGTAGGCTAATATTCAGGTTTTGGAGCTACTCAAAGCCCTCGCTTGAATTATACAGAAAGTCTGCGGTGGGGCCTAAAGATTAGGGTGATGGCAAGGAGGCCTTCCAGCCTTAAAGACATGGCGCTCAACATTAAAGCTAAATAGTCAAAATACCAGATGAAACATGCAAAAAGACAATCAGCAAAAATCAAAGAATAGTTTAATGGCATTAATGCCAATAATAGATTTTTGAGTAGGGTATAAATAATTTCATAGATGGCTTGTTTTATAAAATGTGAGTTGATAACAGATACATTTATTGTGCTTTTGCATTGTTTTCTCATCTAATAAATTACATTATTTATCATATAAAATCTAAATCAGTCAGGGGGTGAATAATCAGCGGTCCACTAAGTAAACTCAATGCTCAGACGTTTTGTGGTGCACATTCATACCTCAGATTTGACTTTATAACATACTTACTTATAAAAACTGCTTTTCTCCAGGTTGCTTCAAAATGTTCTCACTGGATTAAGATCTAATCAAAACAACCGTCAAACATCGTTGTGCTAAAAAGGTTTGGTCTGAAATCGTGTCAGTACTTGACCAAGTCAAACCTGTTTTAAGGTTTTAACATAGACTCAGGTTAGCCTGGATAGTTTTTTATTGCTTTAATAAGGAAATCATTGTTTGAAAGCTGCGTTTTGTATCTACTCCAGCTATTTTTCTCTGTTATAAACCTTTGTTAAACATATAAGCATGAAAAGGACTAAACAAAATGTACGTCGAAAAACACCTTTCCCAGCGCTGTATATAAATTATCCGTTTTAGCTGGAAGTAAAGTGACTCATGATTTGCTGTGACTTTAAATGTTGACTATCGATGGGATCAAACTTTTAGCAGGTCCGTTTAGCTTAAAGAGCACATTTAAAACTGTCGCAGTAACGATATGATGATTGTAGAGTGATGTGTTGTCGATAATTTTGAAATTGTGTCTAAAGAAGGTGCGTCATGAAACAAGCCAAGCCCTGAGGAACACACCCCTCCACCCAGGTCAGAGGTGCAAAACAAGAAGGACCATTATCAGTGGCCTCAAAAGACTTTCTGTTGACGAAGTAAGAAATAAATTACTTTAGAGCAACCAAAGTTTAACTGACCAATCAGAACAGCATGTTCAACAACGTCAAACACAGCTGAGAATGAATATAAAAGAACTAAATGGAACATTCGTCATGATTTAAGTGAGTTGCAGATTTATTTTATCATTTTTTGGGGAGTTTATTTGACTGTCTTTCAGGTCCTTGCCAGTCATCTGGCGAGCGTTGGCCCAGGACCGGCCAGCGGACACAATGCAGAGAACAAAAGGTCCAGAGAGAGCACACGACCAGAGGATCACGGCATCCTTGGCCGGTGCCAGGCTGATCCGTGCTGCGGCAGACTCCTGGAGGCAGGGTCACCCTTTGGCTTTTATTTTTGTAAAAGCTACCCTCCTCCTGCTGCTGTTCATAGATCTCTTTGTCTTATTCAGTGTAAGGCCTGTCAGAGCATCGCCTTCTTCTGGCCATTTGCAAGACGGCGAATCTAATCTGAACGAGTTGTGTGGGAGGACGTGTGAAGCCATTACTTCACCCCTTGATTTTCCTTGACTTTGTCCTCTTCTAATCCTATTGTGGCTTTTCTGTACTTACGGAGGCTATCAACAGCTTGACTAAACAGATAAGGGGAGGACGGTAATAAATGATTACTCCTCAGGGTCATTTACTCTTTACCACACAGGTCCCTTAAAACACCGACCCCCCAACTGTTACACAGTTTATATAAAAATGCTGGCATGATAAAGTGTCTGCGTTCGTAACGGTTTCATGATTCTGTTACCCTTTCTAGTAGAATAATAAGAAAACTAACAACCAGTCGCCAAAGCTTGGCAGGCAAGCTCTGTAATGCTCTGTGTTGAGTCCGTATTACAGGCAGTGGGGATCAAGATGATCCCTGTGTCCAAACGGCAGCTTCTTTTGTCTTCGGATTTACCTGGATGCTCCTGGTGTTGCGTCATCGCTCTGTGCTTTGGCTATTTTGATTCGCCACTGGTCAGTGGAAGATCCTGATGAAACTGAACATTTTAGATTTTAGCCCCATCTAAAAGTGCTACTGACTTTTTATTTGACAGCATAAGGTCTAAATGTCGGAAAATGTAAAGGGTGCTGCCAGAATATTGAGAGAAATAATGTTTTTAACTCCATCACACGTGCACAGAACTGAACTTTGTGGCTATTCCGCATCATTATTTTGCACTGCCAATGTTGCTGAACTTTTAAAATCCTTTTAAATTTAAAAGTACACAACTGAACGCATGGACCGCGGAACGCATTTCAAATTGGTCGGGCCCATCAGGCAATACTCAATACCACTACCCATCACATACGCACGCGCCCGCATACACATAAAACACCAGCATCCCCTTGATCACGCAACTGATTTGCGTCACATGACACAAGACAAACCAATCCATTTTTAGACACCAGAATTTATTGCTTTCTCATAGGCTGTGGTCCCTGAGCATGATAAATGTGTCTGTCATGTTATAATTAAAATCGGCACCGAATTTTTATTTAACTTTTTTTCTGACGTTCCAGCACACACGCCCCGGATTTATTTCCACTTACAACCATTATATTACAGCTAACACAATATTTACAGAATAAAAATACTTTAAAAAGAAAAGTCAAACTCACCCCTGCTCTAAATATTCCCGAAAAAGTGTCTCCGTCTGTCATTATGCTGGAGAAGTCCCTGGCTATCCTCAAAGCATCCACTGTGGTCAAAAGATCCCTGTGTGTGTGTGTGTGTGGGCGCACATCAAGCTATTTAGTCTTTTCTGGGTCATTGTTGATCTCAGATAGGTCTTGATACGACGGAGGGACGAGAAACACCTCTCAGCACTTGCAGTGGACACTGTTAACGAAGCTAACGAAGCAAACGAAGCTAACGAAGTAGCGGTCATAAGCAGCGCAGAGGTGGGAAAACTTTTGTTTACATCACATGACACAATCAGCCAATACATTTTTAGATGGGATGATTTATCGCTTACTCATTGGAGAATGTTGCTGCTGCCATAGACTACTGTGCATTTGAAAAAAATAGCTATTGAATATTTTAATTTTATTTATATATATTATTTTACATGTTTGATCATCAAAAGTAGGTAGGGCCGCGGCCCTACTGGCCCTACCCGTTCCGCGGTCCATGACTGAACGTTTACTGCATTTTTGCACCATTATTATTTTGCACTGCCAACACTGAACTTTTCAAATTAATGCCCTTTTTGCACCATTATCTTTGCGCTACAAACATGGTGGAACATTCTTCTGCACACTTTTTTACATTCTTGTCACTCCTGCACTTTATATTGTAATGCTATTTTATTTCAGTTGCAATCTCATTACACCGTCGTAAGCTGCATGCAACGAAATTTCATTTTGTATCCACTCTGTACATACAAAATGACAATAAAATTTGTCTAAGTCTAAGTCATTCGTATTCAACAGGTAGTTATTTCCTTAGTATTTGGTGGAAGTGTCTTTGATGTTCTGGGTACCGAGCCTCACGCTTCGTACAATAGTTCGGCCCATTCCTCCAAACAGAACTGGTGTGACTGGGTCATGGTGGTCGGCCTCCTTGCTCACACACACCTGTTCAGCGCCACCCAGATTTCCTGTGGGATTGACATTTGGACTTTGCAACATTAAATAACAAACATGTTTCTGAGACTCCACTCTCTCTACCACGACCTCAGCGACAACCCTTCCCCTCGCCTTCTCACCTGTCGCCTCGTTGAGCATGTTTGCCAAGGATAAATGCACAAAACAGCATCACTTTTCAGAGGAACATGTCCAGTGAAGAAGTAACTCATAACTTTATAGGATGAGATGCTTTATTTGTCATTATACATACAATGAATTTTCGTAGATCAGACCTAACCAGCATGTCTTTAGTGGTAGGGAAAACCAGAGCGCCTGGAGGAAACCTACGCAGACACAGTGAGCATGCACAGAAAGGCCCCGGCAGAGCCGAGGACTCGAACCCGGGACCTTCTTGCTGTGAGGCAAGAGTGGTAACCACTGGGCCACCGTGCCGCAAAGGCTGTTAGCAAGAGAACATTTCAACCCACTGGACATGCTCTCCACCATTTTGCTCCTACGTTACGCTGTAAGTCATCACCACAGAGTCACCTGTTACAGTTTTGCTAAAAGATTGTTAAAAATCATGTCTTTAAACCAACAGTGAAAGCCTCCTGCTCCCACAACCAGCTCTTGAGCAACACCTTAGCTAAGGCTGCTTCAGCGGGAGGAGTTTCCACCAACCATGGTTATGTTTTGGACATCACAGTTAAAACGGGCTATGGCACTGGTGTTTGGTCAAGTGCATTAGGTCTGGGGCTGCCAGTCAGCAGATTGGAGGTTCAAATCCAAGCTGTGCCAATTTCAGAGAATTACACAGTTAAAATGGGCTGGGCAAACAAAAGGGACAAGCATCCTGGTTCCCACAGACAAAGGCTCCACACTCCAGAGAGGAAGTGTGACGCCATGGTAAGTGGCGTCTGAATAGTGCAGTCAGTAAGGAAGGAGGTAGGAAAAGGAGCCTGTATGCTTCCTCTCACAGCTCCTTTAGCATAGGAACCTCATGATATACCTTACCTGCGCCCAGGTTCTATAAGGAATCCCACAATCCTTTGCGTGACATGATATATCAGCACAGCCCACCTCACGGAAATTACCAAAAATGTCTGGAGAGCAGAGATTGTGCTCTTTGTAGTTCATTTTCTGAAGGCTGTAGGCCCAGATTTGACTGGCATCGTCTGTCTGAAATCAGCACAGCAGTCCGAAGCTCCTTTCCTCCCCACGAAAGATTTCTTACCGTTACCAAAATGTGCCGATCCAACTTTCTGAGTCCTCTTTAAACTTTAAATCGTCTGTCTACTATAAAGCTCCACTAAGCTGTGTGGCTCCAAAGAGCTCTGTTTGTAGTTTTAGAGAAACATTTATGCAGATTTTGGGTGATTTTTTTTCAACAAAGTACAGTTTTTCGCAACCAAAGGTCAAAGCGCGCTTTTCCCTAGCGAAATGCGTGTTTTTTTTGCATTTTTGATGTTTCTCCAACATTTTGGGTGGGAAGCCAAAAACCATGATGAACAAGGTAGAATTAAAGTAGCATAGTGAAAGTTAAATAAAAGTGAAAATTAAATAGTTAAATAGTGAGAGTTTTGTTTCAGAGCTGGCACTCTTAATGACTTCCATTCCAGGCAATTTCAATCTGAGGACTGAACAAAGGGGATGCAACGTTTAGTGATTATCCTTGTGTTTGGGATTAGGAGCCTGACTATCACACTAATAAAGCAATCACTGTTTTACTGCGACACTCATGATCTGCTCTGAGGACTGCTCAGAAACTTTGGGAGCCAAGAGAACACCTCGGGAAGTTGGTTTATTCCCTGCGATGCGTACTTTATATCTGCCATCCTTCCTTTCACAGAGCCTAGACTTTGGGAACGCTCCGATTACCTTCAGGAGCTCTCTCCAGTAATTCCTGGCATCTCTGTTTGCTGCTAAATTCAGATTTGAGGAACACATTGGACACCTGATCAGAGGCAAACAGGAGCCGCACCACCTGCTGGGATTTAACTGGAGCCCGTTTTACTTTTCAGCACTTTTCGTTTCAGTCCCGGTTATTTTGCTGGCCGCTCAACTGCTTCTCCAACCCAGCTGACTAACTATGTGTCTGTGTTGCTAAAGTTTAACCACTGCGGTGACATCATTTCTCCCTGATATTTGCTCTTTCTTATAGATGCATTCCCCTTTGAGGCAGCAGCAGTGAATCAAAGAAAAGAGGAGGCGTGCCGCTCCATTTTCTTAAACTTTTAGGCGTCAAATTTCAACCCAAAGTCTTTCATTTTCTCGTCCCCGTGCAGGTTTTTTTTTCTTCTGTGTGGTGGAGCTTCCAGTTCACCGGTCTCCAGATAAACCCTAATTCCACATCTATCTCCTTAGACCGTCTGATTAGCAACGCGTCACAGAAAGGGGAAGTAATCCGGGCCCAGGAATAGAGCCACAGCAGAGACGCTCCACGGCCACCATGTGTCCATGGATAATCCACTCTTAAGTAACTGCGGGTTTGGGATGGAGTGAGGGAGCTCAGCTGGGGGAGCAGCACCAGTCAGTGTCCTGTCGTCCCTCGGACACACCGCAGCCGGAGCAGGGGCAGGAGAGGGATTCGGTCTCCAGCGCGAGAGGGAGTTTCCTCTGTCAGGATGAACTTTGCCGCCCAGTTATTCTACTCGAGCTACCTGAGCGAGCGACTGGAGCGTTTGTTCTCACCGAGACCTGCAATTAAAGACAGCGAGGAGAATGACCCCTTCTGGGAGAGGTGGGAAATACCGACAAGTAGAGACCCAGACCCCTGCCCTCCTCCGACCGACCCTGTAGTGACAGATCTGCTCTAAAACACAAACTTCACCACCTACGTCTAGAGTTTGATGGTTTCAGCTCCTCTATGCCGTTTCTGATCTGCAGCATACTTGTTCAGGTACATCCTGAAATCCTTGTTGCAAAGGGAATCCCACAAAAGCAGCATTGGTCCTCCATATCCTTTATCTGGTTCTACAGTCTTCAATTACTGACCAGGCTGCTGAAAAAAGAAATATCAGCTCTTCTTCTACCTCCCCATTGTTTTCCTCTCCTAGTTCTCCATACTCTCAAACTCCTTCATAATCCTGTTTCTCCTTTTGGCTTGTTTGGTGATTTTGAACGATTCTGCCTGAAAATCAGAGGGAAATCAAAAGCTTGTGGAGAAGAAGAGCCTCTTAAGAGTCGTTTGGGAAAGCACTCACTTGCCTTGTCGTCTAAATCCAAATCTTTTGGTTTGTCACTCAGGAAGGCTAATGCTACCAAATCTGAGCAATGCAAGGCAACTCCTAGAAAAAAACGCTGCCAAACCTCATCGTGTGACGGAGCAACCTCAGCAGTCAGTTTGCAGAAAATGCCTCCGTTTCTCCAAATGAACTCCTTCAGGAAAGGCCTGACATTAAGAGGCAGATTATGATAAAAGCCTGCTGGGTTAAAACGCCTCCATCACCTTCTTTGCTTCGTCCTCAATCTTTTATTTAGTAAAATAAGCTTTCTCTCATCGCTTGATCTCCTCATCTTCTCCTTTGAAGAGGTTCTTCAAGGTCACTGTGTTTTTCTTCACCTTTCTTTGATGCTTTTTTTCTTGTTGTTGAATACGGCCCTTGAATCAAAGCTCCTTTATCGCTGCTGCAGCTTTAGGCTTCGCTCTTATTGCCATTCACAATAATAGGGGCACTCTGTTAGCACCGGACTAGAAATAATTGGAGCAGAGAGCGATAATGGATTTGTGAGCCCAGGTGAAAGGTGAATGTGCTACTTATAATAGATCACGGTGAAAGAAATAGAGCAGGGTGGTGTCTGCAGAGTGTTGGCGTCACCGGAGATATGCCTGAGAGAGCAGCTCCGCCTGGTGGATGTCTGCCAAAAATGAAAGCACATCCACTAAATCCATTTTGATTTGTTTTAGTGCCTAAGCACATTACTTAATGCATTGCAGGTAATCCTTTATGTAGCAGAAAGCCTGCTCTATAAATTACACTTTGAGACATGCACCTTGGAAAAAACCCAGTCTAAACCAGGTTTGTTTGGTGTCCTTTGAGAAATGAGAGAATATGAAGCAGAATTAAACAAATCAGATGAATTGTCCCATCCTGTGTCCATTTACCAGGCTGTTATAAATCAAGCTGTCTTGCCTTCAGTCCTTAATCACCACTTAATTTGTATCTCCCTTAAAAGAGAAGCCGGACTAAGCAATAAATCATAAGTAGGCTTATTGATGTGATCAATCACCAACAGTTAAAGCTGGGTTGATGTGAAAGGTGAATCAGTTCATCTCAGAGTGAAAAATGAACCCTATATTCAGGGTTTTATTGAACATCTCGACTCTTCTTGAGGTCAGTGACGTTTCTCAGAAATCTCAGAAACTTTTTTTTTTAAAAACATGACAAGTCTCTTTTAGCAAGAAAGTCTACAAGCATCGAACCGAAGTGAATATGTGGACATTTTGGAAGCTGGGTACGCCTGACAGCTCCTAGAAATCTATGGAGGACCAACCCTGACACAATTAAAAATAAATATTAAAAATAATACAGAAAAAATACGTTCTCATTAAACATATAAGCATAACATAAATGCAAAAAATACAGCAAATAAATAAATGTAAGCAGCAATTAAAATATACAATCAGATATAAATGTAAATATCTCTTATTTATTCATTCCTCTTTTTAATAAGCACCTTATTTATTGTTCATTCTAATTGTCAGCTGTATTAATTAGTTAGTCTTTTAATGTATTTATTTCTGTGTATGTTTTACTATTTTTGTCTGTTTTATTGGTCCTTTCTATATTTTTACCCCATTAATTTCTTCAACCATATTTATTTATGCCTCTCCTTTATTCATTTCTGTATGCATTTCTGTCTCATTATACAAATTAAGGGGGGGGGGTCTTAAGGGGACAACTGCTCTTTATTTGTTGGTTAGCATCAGATTCCATAGCTAGAATCTACAGTTGTGGTCAAAAGTGTACATACACTTGTAAAAAAATCATAATGTTATGGCTGTCTTGAGTCTTCAATAAGTTCTACAACTCTTATTTTTCTGTGATAGAGTGATCGGAACACATACATGTTTGTCACAAAAAACAGTCATAAAGTTTGGTTCTTTCATAAATTTATTATGGGTCTGCTGAAAATGTCACCAAATCTGCTGGGTCAAAAATATACATACAGCAACATTAGTATTTGGTTACATGTCCCTTGGCCATTTTCACGGCAACTAGGCGCTTCTGGTAGCCATCCACAAGGTCCTGGCAAGCTTCAGGTCGAATGTTTGACCACTCTTCTTGACAGAATTGGTGCAGTTCAGCTAAATGTGATGGTTTTCTTGCATGAACCTGTTTCTTTAGCACTGTCCACATGTTCTCAATGGGGTTTAAGTCAGGACTTTGGGAAGGCCATTCTAAAACCTTAATTCTAGCCTGGTTTAGCCATTCCTTTACACCTTTTGATGTGTGTTTTGGGTCATTGTCTTGTTGGAACACCCAACTGCGCCCAAGACCCAACCTTCGGGCTGATGGTTTTAAGTTTTCCTGCAGAATTTGGAGGTAATCCTCCTTCTTCATTATCCCATTTACTTTCTGCAAAGAACCAGTTCCACTGGCAGCAAAACATCCCCAGAGCATAATACTACCACCACCATGCTTGACAGTAGGCATGGTGTTCCTGGGATTAAAGGCCTCACCTTTTCTCCTCCAAACATATTGCTGGGTGTTGTGGCCAAACAGCTCAATTTTTGTTTCGTCTGACCAGAGAACTTTCCTCCAGAAGGTTTTATCTTTGTCCATGTGATCAGCAGCAAACTTCAGCCGAGTCATAAGGTGCCTTTTCTGGAGCAAGGGCTTCTTTCTTGCACGGCAGCCTCTCAGTCCATGCCGATGTAAAACACGCTTGACTGTGGAGACTGACACCTGTGTTCCATCAGCTTCCAAATCCTTGCAGACCTGCTTCTTGGTGATTCTTGGTTGACTCTTGACCATCCTGACCAATCTCCTCTCGGCAGCATGTGATAGCTTGCGTTTTCTTCCTGATCGTGGCAGTGACACAACTGTTCCATGCACTTTATACTTGCGTATAATTGTCTGCACAGTTGCTCTTGGGACCTGTAGCTGCTTTGAAATGGCTCCAAGTGACTTCCCTGACTTGTTCAAGTCAATAATTCGCTTTTTCAGATCCACACTGAGTTCCTTTGACTTTCCCATTGTAGCTTTTGTAGCTGAGTCTAATCACTGGGTCAAATGAGCCCTATTTAAATGGGCTCATGAGAAGTCAACAGCTGTAGTCAATCAGAATCACTTAGAAGAAGTGAAGAGGCCATGACATGAAGCTAATTTGATTGACACAACTCGCTACATCACCAAAGTTGACAAATTTTGTTGCTGTATGTATATTTTTGACCCAGCAGATTTGGTGACATTTTCAGCAGACCCATAATAAATTTATGAAAGAACCAAACTTTATGACTGTTTTTTGTGACAAACATGTATGTGTTCCGATCACTCTATCACAGAAAAATAAGAGTTGTAGAACTTATTGAAGACTCAAGACAGCCATAACATTATGATTTTTTTACAAGTGTATGTACACTTTTGACCACAACTGTACATGCTGATACCGACCACCGGGACTAAAAATAACTAAAACCTTCTTGAAATGAGTGTATTTGTTCTTGATTAGAGCAGGTAAATAAGATGATCTGCCAATGGAATAAGATGTTTGCACTTTAATAGGAACAACTCATCTCCATCATCTTTTTTCAAGTGCATTATATCTAATTATCTTATTTTAGGGGTCAAAATACTCATTCCATTGGCAGATCATCTTATTTACCAGCTCAAATCAAGGACAAATACAGTCATTTCTAGAAAATGTTACTTATCTTTAGTTCTGTTTTTTTTAAGTGAGTGAGCTGCTGCATTTAGAAACTTGTTTTGAAAACAACGCTGTAGTTCCAGATGATATTATCTGTCGTGTGGATGCTCTGACAACGCGGCCGTCGGTTCTCAGCAGGTGTCGTGCCGATAGTCCTCTCGACAGAAACAGCCACTGTGCTGGGAGCACCGATTGGGCTGGAGCAGCGCATCCAGTCGGCTCCGTCTGATTTCCAGCCTTCTAGTTGTGGAAGTAGAGATGTTGAACTTCTGTTAAAAAGCGAAATGAGAGTGTTGTCATTAAAGCACAACACAGTGTGATGTCACTGGCTCGCCCCCTCCCTTAGCTGTTCTGAGTGTTTGGGAAGCAGGTCAGCTCTGATAAGAGACCTCATAATGAGGTAAAACGTTATTTAGGGAATGTTGTCACATGGCTGGTTTATAACATCTTGTGGTTAGTGGACATTTATATTTAGAAACCATAACTTTTGAGTCATTTTAATTGTGGGAACTGCTAACTTAGTCAGAGTTCCTAAGTGACATCAACACCATGCAAAAAAGTTTTTTTCATCTTTCAGCATAATGCCACCACCAAACAAATGGCTTAAACAACAGCTGGACTGACTTTGTTTTCTTAAAAAGAGTATCGCCTTTCATTAAAGAAAGGGAGATGAGTGCTAAACTTTAAAAGTCAGCAAACAGCAGCAAGAGATGCAAAATGTTGGAACAAAAACTGCGAAGTTTAAAACAAGTGGAACATATAAAGTTGACTGAAGTTTCTGTCGAGATCTGCAAGACTCACTGCTGAAGAACTGCATTAAAGGGTGGCACTTAGGCAAGGTAGATTTATTTATAAAGCACTTTTCAGTAACAAGACAACTGAAAGTGCTGTACATGAAAAAGGAAAAGAAACATTACAGAGGAAAGAAAAAAAATACATTGCAGCGCAGCAGACCAAGATATAAAACTTCAACATTTATAGGTTATAGGTATAGGTTAACCTATTTGTGTAGAGGAACTCAGGCTTTCAACACGTTTACAGTTTTCTGAGGGTTTGTTCCAGATAAATGGAGCATAAAAACTAAATGCTGCTTCTCCATGTTTGGTTCTGGTTCTGGTCATACAGAGTAGACTTGAGCCAGAAGACCTGAGTGGTCTGGAGGGTTGATGCACTGATAACAAGTCTGTGATGTATTTAGGTGCTAAGCCATTCAGGGATTTATAGACTAACAGAAGTATTTTAAAGTCTATTCTCTGAGATACAGGGAGCCAGTGTAAGGACTTTAGAACTGGGGTGATGTGCTCTACTTTCTTAGTCTTAGTG
This sequence comes from Fundulus diaphanus, assembly GCA_037039145.1. Taxonomy (NCBI): domain Eukaryota; kingdom Metazoa; phylum Chordata; class Actinopteri; order Cyprinodontiformes; family Fundulidae; genus Fundulus; species Fundulus diaphanus. The sequence continues at coordinate 47,349,461 of CM073121.1, read as the reverse complement.
AGGACGCAGGCAGCAGCGTTCTGGATCAGCTGCAGCTGTCTGATCCACTTTTTAGGCAGACCTTTGAAGACCTGACTAAGTCTCTGGGCTATCAACGTACCAACTGGTTGTTTGGGAGGCATGCCAGGAAAAAGGTTTTTCTGCCCTACTATCAGAGATGTTCACATGCAAAGTTGGTTGAACTCTACCGGGACACTAGCTGGAATCCACCAGATGATACTGAGATTCAGCTTTTTGGCAGTAAACCAAAATACTTACTGCAAAGTGTGGTGGATGGCCAGTTCCTGTTGTATCAACCCCGGGAACCTTGTTCTGGTGCACAACGTCAGAAAGACTCTCAAATTTGGAGACATTTTACATAAAAATCTGGTAGCATCCACTGGTAAACCGAAGTTGATCATAATTGGAATCAAAGTTCAGTGTTTCTTTGTTTGAAAGTCACAACTGCAGCCTTAGACATGACACCTTCCGACAAAGACGTCAGGACACAAAAGTTATGTTCCACCCTTTTGCTTTTATCATTTCAGAGAGGAACTGCGTCTGGGCCCCAGTCAGCCGGGCGGCTCCTACAAAGCCGTCTGTAACGGCACCTTGGGCCGCCGGCCTACTCTGATCGAACCAGAGCGTCTCAAGGACTTTGGCGAGGAGGAACTTCTCAATGGAGACGTCAAGTTTCACGAAGTCAAAGCGGTTGCACCTCCTGAAATAAAGCTAATGGATCCCCCGAAAATCAGAAGAGTGAGTGAGTTCAGGATCGTTCCCAGGCCTCCAGCTCAGTACCTCCGCTTTGAGGACATCAGCGCCGCAGCCTTCACGATCCAGTCAGTGATACAGAAGACACCTTGCACGGTATGCTGGTTGCATGAAATAATGTTGATGGAAATAGAAAGAGGAGTATATTCAGCTTTCAGGGAGCTAAAGGAAGCTTTGCCATAAAACAGGGAGGAGCTTAGAAGTTCAAACATTTGAATAATTGTTTTCATTGGCAGAAACTTGTTCGGGTCCTGATATTTAAAAAAAACAATAGAACAGAATAGCACATTGAGTTTTCTTAAATTAACAGGGAATATTAAATGAATGATGTTGCTTCTTTATGCGCAGTATTCCAGGCTGTCCAAACAGTACGGGATGGAGATCTACCTGAAGAAGGAGCACCTGCACTACACAGGCTCTGTGAAGGAGAGAGGAGCGCTGTACCTGCTCACCTCCCTCACACAGGTAAAGCTAACCAGGAGGAAAGGGAAAGGGAGTCTGATTCTGTCGGTCCGGCTGCAGCTCTGGAGCCGACCTGAAGGGCCACGTTTTAAATAAAAGCGCACCAACCTGCGTGTTTCTCCTGTACGCCTGTGGGGGACGACGAGGGTGACGGGAGTGAGTTTGTGTCCCTTCAGGAGCAGCAGAGGAAGGGTGTGATTGTGGCCACCGACTGTAACTTTTCCATGGCCGTGGCTCACCATGCTGTAGAGATGAAGATCCCGGTGTTCGCCATCATGCCATCGAGCTGCTCTTCTCCCCGTCTGCGGACCTACAGAGACTACGGCGCCATGGTCATCTCCTACGGCGGCACCGGCCATGACTCCCAAAACCACGCCCGCCATCTGGCCAAAGAGAACGGATACCTCTACCTGGAGGAGTCAGTCTCCGCAGGCTCACTTCAAAATTAGTTAATGTGCAATTACTGCGTATTTAATGTGTGGCGGGGAAATAAAAATCTTTACTTGTTTCCAGAGATGAAAGTGAAGCTTACCTAGCAGGACTGGGAACTGTGGGCATGGAGATCTTTGAGCAGGTGCCCAAAGTGGATGCAGTGATCGTTCCTGCAGCAGGACAGTATGGACTCCTGGCCAGCACCGCTGCAGCCGTCAAACACCTCAACTCTCAGATTCTCGTTATAGTAAGTACACATAAACACTCAGACATTTAATGGCTGCTGCTTCACATCGGTGCTATAACCACGGCTGTTGCTCCTGGTGGCTCCTTTCTATTGCAATGACTTCAGTTATCTACGTTGTTTCCTTTTTGCCATGTTTTACTTGTTTGAACGCCTCTTTCTCACACAGGAGCTGTCTATAATTGTATGGAGACATTATCAGCAGTCCATGATACAGCAAATCCCTTTATGGAACATATATGGTACTTTCCAGAACTTAAACTGGATTTTTACATATCTTAGATATTACTTTTATTAAATTTTGAGACTAACTTTCCAAAAGGTACCGAACTGCAAGGGTTTCTCGCAGGTTACAATCAAACAAAATTCAATTTACGACATTGAACTTACAGGTTACATCAAATGAGCATAGAAGTTGCATTCTGGGACTTTTAGAACTTTTTGTATACTTTCAGCTAATTATTTTACCAGAACTGACATGTTGCTTTGACAAGATCGCTTTACAGAACCTTAATTTCATGGAATTAGTGTTTTATTTTCTGCAACTGATGGTTTACTCTCCAGAGCCAATGTTTTGGTAACTTTCTGAAACTTACAGGTTAATTTCACTGAACATTCATATTACTGTCTGGAGCTCATATTTTCTTTTAAGAACTGTTTGGAACACCACAAAATACCTTGCAATACACAAAAGGCCTTGCAAAATAACCAAAAGAGAAGAGAAGATGAAGCTATATTATAAATAACCAATAGGACTAAACAACAGAAAACGTCAGCTGACATAACTGTTCGTTGGACCTCCGTCCCGGTCTCAAACCACAGCCAGACTGACAGGTTCTGCTCCAGAACATCCTTGTATTCAGCACCATCCATCTTTCCCTCGACTTGGACCCGTTTCCCAGTTCCTGCTGCTGAAAAAAACATCCCCACAGCATGATGCTGCCGCCACCGTGTTTTCCTGATGCGATGTGTTGGGTTTGAGCCAGGCATTAAGTTTTCCTCGGTGGCCAAAAGTTTCAGTCTTAGTCAGTCTTAGTCATCTGACCAGAACTACTTCCAACATACATTTATGGAGTTGCCCACGTGGCTTTTGGCAAACTCAAAACACGCTTTCTTGTTTTTAACACTAAGTAAAGGCTTTTATTCTGGCCTCTCTTCCATAAAGCCCAGCTCTATGGAGCGTACGACTAATTGTGGTCCTAGGGACAGATCCTCCAGTCTCTACTGTGGACCTCTGCAGCTCCTTCAGGGTTACCTTTGGTCTCTGTGCTGCCTCTCTGATTAACGCCGTCCTGGCCCGGTCTGTGGGTTCTGCTGGGCAGCCCTCTCTTTGTTTTGGTACCGTGTGCTTTTCATTTGGAGATGTTGGATCTGATGGTGCCCCCGGGGAACATTAAAGATTTATCTTGCTTAGTGGTGCTGCAGCCTCTGGGGCCTGTCAGGAAACGTCTGATTATACTGACAGATCATGTGACACTTAGATAGCACACAGGTGGACTTCATTTCACCAATTATGTGACTTTTGAAGGTGAATGGTTGAACCAGAACTATTCGGGGCCTTCATAGGAAAGAGGCTGGAGACTTGCATTGCTTTTACAGAAAGTGCAATTTACTTTTTGGAACTTGCAGGTTGCTTTAACTGAGCATTCATGTTGCATTCAGGAACACTAAGAATTTCTGGGATACTTTTAACTAACATATGAATTACTCACATAGCGCTAACATTTTTTGTTTTGGAACTTAAACTTTACTTTCCGGAACTTAACATTTACTAATTTTCTAGAGATTATAGAACAATTATCAACCTAAATTACTCCTGCACCCCCATTGGCTGATCCTTAACAAGTGATTCATTTTTCGTGGCTGCTCCATAAATAGCTTACTATATAGTGTGTCCTGGGCTGCATCCTTCGAATGCCATATCTATAGGCCGATTGTGGCGAGAAGTTAGCTATGTTAACCAAAAATATCTGTTCTGTGTGTTGACATATCGTTTGATTTTAAAAATGCTCGGACCTGTTTGGACCGCATCCCCCGGCTCGCCTCGTCGGTGACCAGCTGACCTGGCGGCTGAGGCTCTCCATGCCGAGAGAGAACGCCTTAAGGCTCCATTTGTTTGGCTAATTCGCGCTGTCCCGGTTGCTAGGCAACATGTATAACGTTAAAGTAACGGTGGTGACAGCCGGTGGAGGCTAGACGGTCCCAAACCCGATTCACAAGGCGATCTCTTCCTATCCAGTCTACGTGGGACCCAGTCCATGTAGACTGGATCCTTCAAAGGATGCACTGAATTGGGACCTTCAAGTCTGACTTCAAACTCTGTGTTGGATTGCTTTGGTCTGAGTAAAGAAGCAGCCAATCTTATTGCTCGCCCCGCCCTGTCTCTGTTGATTGGCAGGCAAAATGATTCTGCTGAAAAGTGTCATTATGAAATTAATAGGCCATTGGGAAAAACACCATTATGAACTAAAAGATGACTGTTTTTAAAAGTGATATTTTGAAATAAAAACTGATGGAATTAAATGAAAATACTTCAATAATAATTTTACATTATTGTAAAAATATTAATGTGATTTTTTTTTCATTATTATTATAAACTTTTTTAAAGAAGAATGAAAAATACTGTATTTTATAATAATGAGATGATAATTTTATAAGTATTTAGTTATTTCACAATTTAATTGTCACTTTGAATATTTATATCTTATATATTCAAGTCCATAGTTATTTCATCATGTTTTATTGTTTTATTTATTTATTTCATTTTGAGCACTTTGGTGTTCCATACATGCGTTACTTTCACACAACTTCCATTTTACTTTATGGTACTTACAGGTTAACTTTTAAATTTTACTGGTTAGTGTGACCGAGCATAGAGGTTGCATTCTGTAACACTGTGGGTCTAATGAGTATTTAAAAAAATATAAAGATTACCTTTAACAAAACTTTCAGGTCACTTTTAAATTTGTTGTTTTTTTTCTAGAATTTCAAGATTACTTTCCAGGACTATGCTTTTACTTTCAAAACATTTTTAAAACTTATGGGTTTTGGACCTGATGATTTACTTGTACAATGTGTGTAGAACTTACAGAATACTTCCAATAAGTGTAGATATTTCTTTCACGTGATTTACGGGTTACTTTAACAAAATCTAAAGCATAATTTCACAAAACTTACAATTTAATTTATGAAACGTACAGTTTATTTTTTGAGAACTTAAAGTCAGCTTTTGGTAAATTTCCAGAACTGGTGCAAGTCACTTCCTGGAATTTAAAGTTTAGTTTTTGGAACTTTGTGTAAGTTACAGGTTACAGGTAGTAAAACTTTAACTTTTGCACGTTGCTTTCATTGAACATATCTATAATTATTAGTCTGGAAGGAAAACCGCTACTTCTAGAAAGATCCAGAACTTACAGCTAAGTTTTATGTAGCATAATTAGAAGACCCCATTATCGTCATCACCTGACAACCGGAGGACAGGTACAGCAGCTGTTCACAGTGCAAAGCATTGAAATAGAATATAAATCTGTTTTTACTATTGCAGGGGGTTCCACAGTGTCTATATAAACTGTGAAAACATTCATGTGAAAACCAACCATTCAGAAGAGAATTACATCCCTAGGTGATTCGGGGTTGATGGAAATTCGCCAATATATGTATTTCAGTTCCCACTTCACAATCTGCCTTTTGGATCTAAACATTGCTTCCTCTAAACATATGTACTCATGACAGTATGGCATTGTCAATGCTTTGAGATATTCACTGTTGCACTTTCTTTAACAGGGAATTGAACCAGAGGGTTTCCCGTTGCTGTTACAATCTCTGAAAACAGACGGCCCAATCAAAAACATGCAGAGCAACACAAATAAGAAACTGTATGGAGGTAAGTTCACGTCGTCTCTGGACGCTCAATGAAAACCTGCACTGTGGGTTGTGTTCATTTACAATTATGGGGAAAAAGGTTTCTGTGATCATCAATACTTTACTATCATGAAAAGAAAACTAATTACATCCCATGATTCACCTTGGAGCCGCCTTCAGAAGCAAAAACTAAGTAGATGTTTTCTGTCTGATTTATCTCCTAAATTATTGTGGAGTAATTTTGACCCACTCTGCTGTCTGACCTTGGTTCAATTCACTGAGGTTTTCAGACTTTCCAACTGGACCGCTCTCTTAAAGCCCCACCGCCTTTCTGGTGTTGTGTTTTAAGCACACAGACACCATCAAACTGCCCAAACATTCTTATAGAGGTGGTCACACCGAAAATGCTCAGATGAACGAACTCCTTTTCCCATGACTGTAGAGCACATTAGGTATTTAAATGCACGTTCATTTTCTTACAAGTTTCTTCTTACCCTATGATCTTATCGCTGTTCTCAGATTTTACCGAGCGTTCGCTTGGAGCAAATACTTTCCATCTGGCCAAGAAACTGATAGACAAGGTTATACCTGTCAGGTACTGCACCTCCATGACACATTTACGCCTTCTGACCTCCTCAAAAAGGTTTTGTTTATCAGTTATTATTGACCACGTGAGACAAACGGGGCTGCGAGGTTATGGAACGAAGAATATTCTCAGCAATGTGATTTTTCAGACCTCATTTGGCTAATTGAAGTTCACGTGTCTAATTTTTGTCTGTGTTCTCAGTGAGGAAGACTCTCTGGTGGCGATGCTGCGATTTCAGGAGGTGGAGCACTCCACAGTGGACCCCGTGGGAGCCATGGGACTAGCTGCCATATTGGCAGGGCAACTACCAGAACTAAAAGGGAAAAAGTAGGTCAGATATTTTAACATTGTAGAGGCTGAAATCCATCACAGAAGACAGAGTTTAGCGGTTGGCTTGTCAACATCAGTCTGGGTACAAATCATTTTAAAGGAGCAATAAGTAAGACATTTACTGTAAAATTAACCACAATCATTCTCATTTATCACCTGGCATGGAAGTGACATTTCCTCTCCATCTCCAACAATGTTTTAGTCATGTTTTTTTTCTCCTTTCAGAATTAGAGGTACCGTGTGGAAGTACTTCGGTGCACTCTATAGGCCATGTTTACTTCCTGGTTCCTGAGCCAGTCATATGAGAGTTCCTAGGGTTTCCACAATAAAAGCGCAGCATTTGGTGTTTTATCTTAGCAAAAAGCCACAGCCTGCAATCGTGGAATCCAGTAAGAGAAGCAGACCAGAAACAGAACAGAAGACAACGTCACATTACTAACATGTGAGAGTAAAAATAAAGTGGCGTTTCACAGCAGCGACGGACCGTCGAGGAAACAGCACAGGCTGTTGTCAGTGGCAGGCTGTTGTGTATGTGTTGTTCCAATTTGAAACACTAGATGTCATCATTACTTATTGCTCCTTTAAATGTACAGAAGTCCTGGGTTGGAATCCAACAGTCTGCCACTCTGGGGCTCCATCCAAATACGTCTTTTGGGTAAGAACTATTCGGCCAAAGCGGGAGTGCGTCAACGTTCACTAAGATAAGTGCTGTCTGAATAGTGCAGTCAGTAAGGAAAGGAGGTAGGAAAAGGAGCCTGTCTGCTTCCTCTCACAGCTACTTTAGCATAGGAACCTCGCGATGTCCCTTACCGGCATTAAGGACCTAGAAGGACTCCCACAATCCTTTGCGTTACATGCCATATAAGCACAGCCCACCTCACAGAAACTAACAAAAATGTCCGGAGGGAAGAGAGCGCGTATTTTGTAGTTCATTTTCAGAAGGCTGTAGACCCGGATTTGACTCGCATCATCCATGTGCGTTTCTGTCATGTAATGATGTCAGAATTAAAGCAGTCTGTAGCTCCTTTCCTCCCCACAAAAGAGTTCTTAAAGTTCAAGGAAACGGAGCTGGGAGCTATAATTACACATTTTCTGATGGAGCCTTGGTCCCTGAGCAAGACCCTTAGGCCCCAGGATGCATCCTGGGCGCCACCTGGTGGCAGCCCACTGCTCCCTAATGGATGGGTTAAATCCAGAGGACAAATTTAAATGGAAAGTATGTTGCAGTGACAAATAAAGATAATTTAAAAACTCATGTTTGACCCAGTTGACATCATGGTTGTTTAACATTGTTGGCGGCAATAATTCTTTTGGTTACAGCTCATATTAACCTTCCAGCCTCTTTCTGCCTTAGGGTGGTTGTCGTGGTGAGTAGCGCTAACATGGAGCCGGACCTGGTGAGGCAGTGTGTGGACCGAGCTTTGGTGCTGGACGACCGGGTCAGTAAGTTCTCCCTGCAGCTGGGAGAATGGCCAGGAGACATGGCCAAACTGCTGGACGTGCTGTCCAGAGAGGACGTCAGGTAGGGACACGTCTTTAGTCTTAATCTGTTCCCTTTTTGATGCAATCTTTAACTCCCCGCCACGTGCTTTATTTCCCCTCCTAGACTACTGGATGTGTGCCATCGCAGACACAGTGACAAGTCAGATGTCTTCAAAGCAAAGGTAGGCAGCTAATTTCCCTTCTGTCCTCCTCCTTCGCAATCTAGTCATATACATTTTTCATTACTGCACAATCTAACCAGTGAATAACAAAAAATAAACATCCATCCATTATGTTTACTGTATAGGTACCAACCATGACGTGAAATAATCTCCACAAATTTAATTGGATCACCAACATGTCCTCGTATTGAATGTTAAAGGTGCGGTGTTTAGGATATAGTGACATCTAGTGGTGTTTGTTGGAAACTGAAGCCAGTTTAATACCTTTGGACGCTAGTCTTTCTTTTGTTGAAAAACGGTGGATCTCAAGAGACCAGGCTCCAGAGTTACTTGGTTTGGTGATGCAACACTGCAATGTGGTCGTACATGAGGACCTGCTGGTGTTTTGTTGGATTAAACTGTTAAAAATAACTACAAATGAAACTTCCGACGGCATCCACAGCTAGAAATCTGATAGTCTTGCTTGTTTTGTTGCCCTTCAAGAGTTTTCATTTGATCAGAACAATAACAAAACTCACAAGCAATGCAAGATCACCGTGTAATTAAGTTAGTTTGCATACATAAATAGGTTTTACAACTGTTATCATTCACTATTATCCCGTCATTAAGGAACAACACTCACACTCAGATGATATCGTTCACTGTTAGAAATCAGGGGGAAACTTAACGGTCTTTGCAGGGTTTAGGGGAGTTCTGCCACAGTGTCTGAAGGAAGCAGTGGGTGTGTTAGAGAACAAGAGGCAAATACTTAGTATTCACCAAGCTTCTGTAGTGAAACTGGCAGCATATCGGGTTCCTGCTTGGAGTCCAGTGGCAGTGTATCCATGACTGGGAGCCAGCAGAGTGGCTTGGTGGGTGACAATTTAAAGAACTACAACCAATTCAATTCAATTCAATTCATTTTCATTTATATAGCGCCAATTCATGAAACATGTCATCTCAAGGCACTTTACAAAGTCAAATTCAATCATATTTATACAGATTGGGTCAGATTATACAGATTGGTCAAAAAATTTCCTATATAAGGAAACAAGTCCCGACAAGCAGCATTCACTCCTGGAGAAGCATAGAGCTACAGGGAGAGTCGTCTGCATTGTCCATGGCTTTGCAGCAATCCCTCATACTGAGCAAGCTTGAAGCGACAGTGGAAAGAAAAACTCCCCATTAACGGGAAGGAAAACCTCCAGCAGAACCAGAACCAGGCTCAGTATGAACGGTCATCTGCCTCGACCGACTGGGGGTTAGAGAAGACAGAGCAGAGACACAACAAGAGAGACATGGCTGCAATGACCAGTCCACACTTTCCATGTGCCAATAAATGCCACGCCATACTCAGCAGTCCTGGAAGTTTTTGGAAATGCAAGAAGCCCTTTTTTCCCCTTATAATCGCGCTTGCTTCACGAGGTTCATTTCACTTCCGTTCAGATCAGTTCAGCTCCTTACGGCCCTACGAGGTGAAACATGGTGCGCTGCAGCAGTCAGAGAGTCTAATAATAAAACACACATCAACACAACTTCCCCTTTATTGCAATCAAACGTATCAACGAAGACAGAAAAAAAAGGTTGGGAGCTGGACAGAGGTGGTCGAGAACACCTCTTGACCCTTGACCTCTCAAACAGCCGAAATGGCTGAGAGGAATAGCATTACTGGTCTTGTGCAATCTTCTTTAGCGTAAGTTAAAAAGAAAAGATTTGGTGAGAGAGATGCTTATCAGACCCACCTTAGTTTTTACTGGACCCGTTTTCTAACATCCAATATTACTTCATTCTGACTTGAAACAAGCTGATCGTGGCTGCCTCTGCAGCCCGGGCCAAGCGTTGTGTTTTGTGTCAAAGGTCAGAAGGTCTCGGATGAACAACGGGCCACCGGCGCTCCCTGCGTGCCCTAATTCTGATGCGTACATCTCTGTTGTGCTGACAGGTGGAGTGCGTGGTGGAAACCAGGGATAAGACACAAAGCGCTCAGCTGCGCAAGACGCTGAACGAGCGCTACCCTTCGATATGCTGGCTGGACCGGTGATCAGATCAACTCTACGCATTCCAACCCTGAGACAAGCGGGGGAGCCTGGATCGGTTTCCCAACACATCCTTACCTACGACGTTAACCAACCTCAGGAAATGCTTGCACACAGAGGGGCTGAGAGATTATAGAACAATTATCAACCTAAATTACTTCTGCTACTGTCGTTCTGTGAAGAGTGGCCTGGATGTAGCTCTTATAAGACTTAAACACTCTGAATTAGCTGCAGGTTGGACGGCGTGGCTGTACAAATGCAACACATAAAAGTAAATATTATCAAAGTATATATATATATTTCTAAAATGCTGTACATACCTCTATATTTATACACCCCACGGTGTAGAAGTGTCCAAGAGGGAATTATCTCATAATAAAAGCAAAAAACTGTTATTGTGTTTTCATGCTGTGTGTTTGCAGATTTTTTCAAGATAATTAAGGCAAAATGCATTTGCTGAGTAAATTCCCGAGAGTAGAAGTGACGGAGAATGGCGGGGCGCGTTGTGTCTGCGTCGCCCACCGCTGATTTAACGGCCTGAGACAGCTCTGATGGTGACAGGCCTGCTTAAGAGGAGCTAAAGCTCTTAACGTCTTTAAGCAGAGGGCACCGTGAACCCGCGCTATTGTTGCTGTGTGGCGCTTTGAGATGTGGTTCTGAGGCTGCACGCTCCTGCAGACCGACGCTAAAACAAAACTAAAACGATGAATATCCACACTGTTTCAGATGGATTCCTGGTTTTTATTTTCAGGCATTTTAATTTTCATTATTTTATTTTATTATTTATTATTCAGATTGACCGAATGTGGGATTTTACAATTTCTGGAACAAACAGTATTAATCGCTGCTGAGTCACTGTAGTAGATAAGAGCTAGGACATCTAGAACCACAGTTTTTTTGTTTTATCCCACAAAAATAATTTTAATATCTATTAAGCAGAAGTAAAAAGGACAATTAGTCATGCACTCACACCTAGAGGCAATTTGGATGTCTTTGGGCTGTGGGAGGAAGGCGGAGTACCGAGAGAGAACCCACACATGCACAGGGACAACATGCAAACTCCATGTAGAAAGACGCCAGGCCGGGATTTGAACCCAGGACCAACTTGCTGAAAGGCAACAGTGCTACCAACTGCAATGTACACCCCAGTTGTAAATTAAATAAAATCAAGCAGTTGGATTTTCTATTTCATGTGTGATCAGGCTGTCAACAGAAGTTTACGTTTTTCCTAATTATGGTACCACTTTACAATAAGGCTCCTCTTACAGGCAGCTAATAGTTCATAGATATATGATTCTGGGCACCCCCCCCACCTGCATTTCAAGAAAGATTTGGTTCACCAGCACAGGTGGCTGATGCAGATGGAAGATTTTAGTTTTTAATTAGGGCAAAATTACTAAAATTGAAACTGTTCAGTACAACACAAAGTATTCATCTGTTAATAAACACACTTTAGAAAATCTTTAATTTCATAGTAACATCTATCCAATGACATTTAATTACTAAAATACAGACTTTGGTGCATTAAAATCTGCTTCAATTATTAAAATTCAATTATTAAAATTGCCTAATTACAGCAAGTTTTTCAGAGAACAACCGACCCAAATCCTGTTCTTAAGAGTTCAGTTTATTATAGGTAGAGTCAAATTAAATTATTCAAAATAATTTGCAAACTGGATGAATACAACAAATGAGCAAACCCTTTTTTATTTACAATAATTTACACATTCATTTCCTACAAGAAATCTGACTAATGTATTTATTTAAAATGGTCATATTTTGTATAGCAGGTAAAAAATAAATTGTGTTAATTTTTTGGCCCTCGAGTTCCTTTGACTTGACAATTTTGGCCCATGTACCGAAAAGTTTGGACACCCCTGATTTAGAGCCTGAACTTTTCCACCTTTTCTCACATCACAAACTTCACTGGATTTTGCTGGTATTTATTTATTCATTTATAGAAAGAAGCTCTTAATAATGAACTGGAGGGCAAATAAAGCTCTTCTACCATGAGTCTGATCCAGGCTTGGATCTAAACCATCACATCTGTCTGGATGTTTAGTGAGGAACATCTGGCCTGTTTACAGTGTTTCCTCCAGCATCGTCCCGCCTTCACAGTCCTTAGTAAAGAAAAGCCGTCTATAAGGGGAGCCTAATTGTTAAGTGATACCAAAATATCTTATATAGATTTTATGCATTTAAAGACTACAGCAAAAAAAAATTTTTTGCAAATACATGGGGTGTACCATCTCTTAAAAGCTGCAAAATAAAGAGTTTATTATACAGGAGTGAGGATTAGCTGCCACAGGACCATGATCTCCTCTAAATAACGTATTCTAGTCGCATGTGAGACCATCTCTCTGAACGGCGAAGCTTTGATCAACAAACCCACTAGAAAACAGATCTACTAGAGCGTGGCTGACAGGAGGAGAATCGAGGTTCTGTAGCTGCCCGTTTAATGTCCAAACCTCAACCCGACCGGGAAGCAGGGCCGTGCACCAACAAATATCTGCATCCCTAAAACGCTGACGGTCCGGAGAAAGGCGTTTCCTTCTACAATTCAGCTTTTTTCCTGAAGACGTTCAGAATGAATGAACAGTTCTTCTCTTGAATCACATGCAGGCACATAAAACCCTGGAAGTGAAGACGGGCGGGCTTTGGTTTTTGTATCTTAGGTGCATTTGTCTTTAAGAATCAACAGCACATCAAACAGAGGCCAGGAACCAGTTTGTAAATGACTCTTTATTCAAGACTTCCACTACCCTTGTCCTGGAAGCACTTTAATACGACAGAGAAAATATCTCCTTTTTCTTCTTTAGAGCCAATAGCAGCGTACCTGTAGAGCAAACTTGCCTGATGTTACGGCAGCAGCTGATAAATATCTATTGCCGTCTTCCAGGCTTGACTGTAAACACCATTAGAGTGAAACGGTTGATTTAGGACTCCGTGTTGCATTGCACATAAAATCCGTCTTAGATTAAACATCTTCTGCCCACTATATTACAAATTTAAACAAACTCAAACACAATTTCTAACATTTTCTAGTCTTCCCCAGCTGTTTTCATAGAAAATAAATGGAATGTAGTTAAAGAATATAATGCACCAGTGAATTAAAGGTTACAATACAGTCGCTTATTAAGTTCTTAGTGTATCATCAGTTTAACACTTGGGTTAAAAGGCTCGATTGTTCCCTCATCCTTGGGAAAAGGCACCAGGAATGTAAGTATTCAGCTGCGTTTCTGGCTCTGAAGGCTTCCGCCTGCTGGGATCAGGGCTTTTTCAGGCGCTTCGGGTCGTACTTGAGGAGCAGGCCGAGGGAGGCGAAGCCGAACAGGAAGGTCTGGAAGAACCACAGGAAGCGAGCGGTCGGGCTGCTGATGCCTTTGGCGCTGCGAGGGGCCGAGAGGAAAGCGTTAGTGACGGTTTGCAGACGTGCCGCTGTGCATCCAGGGGTTTGTCTCAGCTGCAGCTAAAGTGTCTTCTTGAATGTTTGACACTGCTTACATACACTCAACACGGACATGTACTTCAGTTTAGGCTTTAAAGACACATCTAAACCGCTCCTCTTCCAACAAACAGCTTCCAAAGACTTGTGAAAAGAACAAATGGGTGACTTTACAGACTGTATTTTATGGATTTATGGAGATCTTTTTCCTTAATCTACTGGAGAAAGTTTCATGAACACCCTTTGGGCCAAAAAATGTTTAGCGTCAAGGCGAGGCTTTCAAACCCAGAGCACGGCGTACCAAACAGCAGAGCAAGGTGCTGGCAGCATCATGCTGTGGGGACGTTTTGGTCCCCATCAGATCAGCATCTAGGTGGTTAAGAGCTGGACGCGGCGGCCGGTGTTTCCACAGGACAAGGATCCCCAACGCGCCTCAGAACCACCAGACCGACGTCACGCTTCCCGAATGCCCTGGAAAAAGCCTCGACTTGAAGCGCTTTAAAGTCTGTGGACTAACCAAATGTAATAAACTCTACCAGTGCTTGTGACGAGACAGTCAGACATGATTAGGCCAGAGGCTCGTTGGAGGCTAGTAAAAGCACCTTCTCTGCAAAGGACGGCTCTATAGTTCAGCTTGATTGCATAATTTTAAATCTGTGTATTTTAGAGAAAATCCACAATAAATTCTAACTTAGACATTTAACTCCTGTTTTATTTAAACTATAGAGGTTTTTTGCTGCCTAATCTCTCCCACCTGGAACAACAATAACAGCTTTTATATGCAATTCATGCCAACAATGACCGGATGGGAACTGTCACTCGAAATGATCCTCTAGCACCACCTAGTGGACGTTTCGGCTCTCTCCATACTTACCTGCACACCTTTAAAGCGTAGACGGCTTCAGCGACATGAATAGCAAAGGCTGCCCACCACCTGAAACAGACCAAAGCACTCCTTTAATCGTCCACGCAGCGCTTCCACAAACAGTTCACCTCTTCACTTGAACGTGGTCTCCCTCTGAGAGCAACTCATCCATCTTATTACACCTAAAACCCATTTCATTAATTTGGCCCGGTTAAAAGCACAACTCATGACAAAACTGTGCTCAAAGGGTGGATTATTACCAGGATGGTGAGTTCAGCGTAGGGCTGGAAAATGTAGAAAAAAAAAGGCATATTGATAAAATAGAAATCGTATTGATCTATATGGATAATTATCAACAAATTCAAAACATATATTTTAAGTGCAGCCCTGACCATTTTAAGCTGTTGCTTAGCGACCTATTTTTAGATACAGAATACTGAATTCAAACTCAACCCTTTATTCAACCAACTTTTTAGCAAAACTGCAAGTTTTTATAAAAGAAAAAAGAATGTGCGCTCTGTGAAGGGGGCGGAGCTTGGTTCCTGGGTCTGCGTTGTGATTGGTTGGGAGGATGTAATGATTGTAGTATTAACCTACATGATAGGCTAGAATGCAAAAGGAAGGAAAACTTTTATTCTATTGAACTTTTTAATTACCCGTCATTGATATACGTCTATCGGTCCATATATATTGTTATTGAATTATCGTCCAGCCCTAGTTCAGCGGCAGTCAGAGATGAATATAATGAGTGTTTGGGTTTAAAGTCTCTTAGGTTTTTGGTTTTTTTTCTAACCAAAGCCGCTTCAGCAGGACACCAGGATTTGTGCTGGAGTCCGTTTTTAACGGGTTCTAGCGGCAGCCACCGTGTTACGTCACCACAAACATGTCTTCTGCTAAATGTTTGATCCTCCTGCTGTCGTGGTCTGACTTTCTGCAGAGGACCACAGATTATCTGCAGAAATCCCCGGATCTGTTCTGTTATCGCCGCAAACAAATGGCTAAAGATCGGCTCTGGCTCGTTTCAGTCCCTCACCGATTCCAGCCGGTACCATTTGGCCCTGACCCGCTTCTCCCTCGCAGCGGTGAGCCCATGTACACTCGGGTTCTACGACCGATCCTTCACTACTTTAATACTTTAAACTGTAGAAATGGATGGATGGAAACATGTTTAGTGGACTGGAAACCACAGGGGGTAAACCCAAACGCCTCACTTTCCAAACAGACCCGTTTCAAAGCAGCACTTAAAAGCAGATATAATGAAACTCAGAAGACCTAACTTAGATATTAGTGTTGATTACATTGTAATAAAACGGCGATCTGAGCAGTTAATACTAAATAAGGAGTTTTATAAATGAGCTGAGAACATAATTTGAATGTATGGTTCTTAAACAAGAACACTTTAGTTTTTATTTAATAAATAATAATAATAATAAATTTTATTTGTAATACATCTTACATGAGTATTTTTATCCCTAAAATAAGATTATTAGATATCCAGCACTTGAAATAAGATAAAAATGAATTGTTATTTTAAGTGCAAGAATCTTATTGCATTGCCAAATAGTCTTATTTACCTTCCTCATATGAAAAATACACAAATTTCAATAAAATGTTACTTACTTTTAGTTCTCTTTTTGTGATATTAGACACTTGGGAAGAATATTTAGTGCGCCTTATAATTCAGTGCGCCTATGTGTGAACATAGACGCACTGACCCGTTAATTCACGGTGTGCCTCATGGTCGGAAAAACACGGTAGTCATAAAGATCTCACATATATGTAATATTTATACACATAACCATTCATAATAGTTCTAGAGGACTTCCTAATACGCCTCATTTGCATTCGTTGTAGTTTTAATCCCTGCGTGGGCCAGGAGTTTCTTTGACGACAGACGGCGGCCGCTGATCAGAACCCAAATAACTCTGAGACCCTCTCCTGTTGGTAGAAATTATTTATTGAGATAACAAAACCTGATTTCCTTACAGCGGAACTACGGTAGAATATAGAAAATGTATTTAATAATTCAAAAACATTGGTTGTAAAACATGAGACGGTGACCCAAAGAAAGGCACACAGCGGTAAAGCGGGTGAAATAGATAAACCAAGCAGCCTACATCTATTAACCAACCTACACGTCACATGACTTGAATTTCTCCCATTATCCAGCTGCAGCTCCAGCAGGCGTGTGACTTTCAGGGCTAATTAGCAAACCACTGGGGCTGCTATTGATCACACAGGTGGGTACTTTGCGCCTCGTCTGAAGCTCCCCCGGCTCGGACTTTAATTAAGATCAGCCCTGAGTAATCTGCGCATGTGCAAACAGTCCTGTTTTTGTAGTTTGAGACGTCATTGGGCAGGAGTCCCCCTGGTTGTTGCAGGACAACAGTGCTGCAGCGGATCCTAATCACTTACCCTTTGTACATCAGGTCAGCGTGGTTATCCACGAGGTATCTGCAGAAGCTGCCGAACGGACCGAGGTGACCAAACGGGACTTTTTCTGGGGCAAACACAGTGAACTGCAAAAGCAACAGTGGAGAGTCGGAGCATCAGGCACCAAACACAATTCGTAGAGTTGGTGCCACTTTAACAACAAAATAAATAAATACAAAATGTAATCAGGGGCAGTCTGTGCAGTAAGTCTGTCTAGGATTTATTTTATTTATGTGTCCAGCTGCCGGTTTCTTCTCTCCCTGGATTTTGTTGCTGTGCATATTAGAAAATAAATTAAAAAAGCTAAACTCTGGTTGCATGTATTAACATCCAGGAGGCTCAACAGTAAGCTACAGAGAGGCACCGACAAAGAGCAAACTCCAGTAAATGAGTCCTTGTGTCAGTTTCCCCTCTGACCGACAAAGGTTTGCTTCTGAGGAGAAACCGAACAAAATTGCTTTTGGTTTTTATTTCATCAGCTCTGCACAACTTGTGTCACATGAAGTCGGATGAACAGAAGATGTCTGGAGGACGTTAACCTGAACGGACAATCCCTTTATTTTACAGGCAGTCAGGACGGGTTTCTCAGTCTCTGTGCAAAACATCATTAGATCTGCATCATTTCATTTCAACTAGGAAGCATCTGATTCCCTGACATTTAAAAGCGCAGCAGAAAAATGAATAAATGCGCCAGACTTGGAGCAGAACTGAACCCTGCCTTATCAGCTGTGGTCCTCGCGTGGACCCCTGTGATCGGTTCTGATCGTAACTACCGCGCTGAATGGAAAAACACAAACGGACAAAGGTTTGAAGGCCACTAACCAGAGACGGCACGTGAAAAAACACCAACAAAATCTACGGTTAGATAACTCTTCTACGTACCCGGATGTTCACCTGAACAACAAACCGGCCCGGAGTCGCAGCACTGAGGCTCTTCACAGGAAGGGTCAGAGCAGACGCTACCTGCTGAGGAGGCTGAGGTCTTCTGGAGCGCAGGGGGCGCTCCTGAACGCCTTCTGTGACTCTGGGGTGGCATCAGCTTATCTACTGCTGAGAGGAAGCGGTTAGATAAGCTCATCAGGAAGGCCAGCTCTGTTCTAGGATGCCCCCTGGACCCAGTGCAGGTGGTGGGAGACGACACGACTCAGTAACAGACGACGTCTCCCCCACCGCGCGTGAAGCTGCTGCAGAGCTGGAGAGCTCCTTCAGTGGCAGGCTGCTGCATCCGAGACGCTCAAAGGAGCGCCGGCGCAGATCCTTCCTCCCTTTTATATGTATGTAAACAGTCAGCTGGTGTTTTTTTTTATGCATCAACATAAATGCATGTTTTGCACATCCCTACTCAGCTGCACACTTCTTTATATTTTTAGGTACGCTATTCTTAATAACTGCTCAGTCGTTTTTTCTTGTGTTGTAAATTTGCCCCTGCTGCACAGTCTCCTATTATTAGTTTTTGTCTTTATATATTTATTTTTTACCCTCGTTTGTATCTTGTGCTTCATCAGAATCATCAGAATTCCCCCCCCCCAACTCTTTCTATTCTAAATATCACATTTGTTCTTGTTGCAGGACTTCAACGTCTCTGCAGACTTTAGGAAAACCTGTTTGCTTTCTTAGCTTGTGCCGCTCAGCTTATCTTATGAGCCACGACCTGAAAGTTATGTCAGCGTCCAGATTGCAGCCTTTCGGAAATAGGGCTATTTTACTGCTTTCACGTGGATTACACTTAAAACAGTATATGATCCATGAACCCTTTATAATATTTAATCTGCACAATTTCATAACAACAGCTTGAAAACTGGAAAGCTTAAACAAAACAAACCTGGACTGAAATATCTAGGGTTTTAGGGATTTACATTCCATGTAGAGCTGGGCATTTATTATATTATCATGAAAAAATGTAGCTTGATAATAATTTGTGTTTATTTTGACGAACAATGAATTCCAATTAATTATGTCTGAAAACCCCAAACCCTGCCAATATTGATGGGATTGCTATTTTTGCAAATTTACTCCAAATTTATTCCTTGAGAGCATCGATACATTTCAATAAATTAAAAAATATATTTAAATGCAGTTATAGTGGACTGTTGAGTGATTTAAAAAAAAAAAAAAAAAATCGCACTTTTTCATGTAACTAGTGTCCTGATTTCCCATTTATAGGCACTTTAAGTGAAGCATTTATGTGTTTATGGGGCTAAGATTGCTCTGACATGGTCAAGACCTTTTATCATCACTTTTATTATCTCAACAGTCCCACATGTTATGCTAAAACATCCATATCGCCCACCCCTAATTCCAGGTGTGATAACTCAGCCCAGGTATGACATGTGTAAGCAGAAGCACGTCTAAGGAGGTTTTATTTGTCAAATTTAATAACAAGAGTAGTCCGAACAATTCACAATGGTGCAATCTGGAGCCAACCTCTTGGTCTGCATCCTAAATGTATAGATGTTTGTGAGTTTGTTGCAACATATTCCTAAAATCTGTCCAATAATAATAAGACAAACAGAACTAAATGCAAAAAAAAAATTCAGAAATATGGATTACGCTATAATCGGCTTTTAGTTTAAAGTCCTAAAAAAGCGACACTGGTCAAATCTGAATGGGATTGTTGTAAATATTCTTTAAAAAATACAGTCAGGGATCTTGGAAACCTTGCAGGGGATCACAACAAGGGAACTATCTGATTCCCCACTTTTGTAGAGAAAAGTCTAACACTAACACTATAGGGCAACCAGACCCACCATACTGTTTTTGTCACAATAAACAATAATAATAATAATAATGCTTAGGAATACCGAGGAGGACATTTTGGCAGAAGGTGGGGAAGCTTTGTGTTGTTTCAATCTGAACTGGCTGCTTTTTGCTGCGTTGGTCAATGGAAAAGCCAACTTAGAAAATGGACTTTAACCTAAAGTCTGTTTAACTCCCCTATGGACTTAATTAACACTGATAAGATTAGCTATCAACGCGATAGTCGCATTGACGTTTTTTTTGTAAGCAAAAAGGATACGTTAAATGACGACAGAGAAAAAAATTGAACTTAACTACAGAGGAACGACTGTCGACTAAATAACCGAGGAGGGTCCCTGAGGAGGGGGAGGGTATTTTAGGCGACCCCGGCAGAGAAATATGGCTAATTTAAGTTTAATAAAAAGGGTTGAATGTGTCTGCTGGTTATGTTCAAACAGAGAAAGTTAAGTCGCTTACAGAAAAGTATCCAACAGCCACCGTCACAGAGACGATCCAAAACAGGCTGGTCCGTTTAAAATAATCGCTTCCGTCACTTGTCGCCATGGCTGCTGCTCGATGTTGCGCTGGGGTGGTGCCGCCGTCAAATGAGACCGACTAGAAACAACACGCACACGTCAGCACCAAGAATGGGCGTTTTTTGTTTTAGAATATATTTTTTTTCCTGGTTATGTAATTATGAAATCCCAGATGTCATTTTGGTTAGTAAACGGACGCTGCTTGTGTTTGCTTTATAGTCAGCTTAAATAATGTTTTGTGAAGGTTTTAGGGTTAAGACCAAGGAACACAGCAGCAGAAATGCCCAGGTAAAGTGCAGAGGTTTACAGCCCGGTCAGGTTATAAAACAAGACTCCAAGCTTTGGACACGCCATCATGTGCTGTTCAGCCCATAGCCTGAAAATGTAAAGAGTGTGGCATAACTGCGAACCTACCAAGACTCACTTAAACTGACAAGATGGTTAATGATAGCATTAATTAGAGAAGTCAAACTCTGGCAGAGCTGCAGAGAACAACTGGTCAGGTGGGAGAATCTCTTGACTGGACAAGTAGTAATTGTACAATCCAATAATAGTAGTAAAAGGAAAGCTGCTGTTCGTGAAAAAAGTATTAATCTCATTAGAGTCTCTAATTGTGTTTTTGTTTGTATTTTTTTTTTCATTGTTGTCTTTAAAATACCAGAATTTGACCAAAAAAATAGATTTTTGTCTGTCTGATTACATACTTTTTTAAATATTAAATCATGAACTGTTGTGATTCGTTACTTAGTACTTCAGTGCACTCAGGTACACTTTCTGGCTACTCTACCCACCTCTGTTAGAGACTGACAAATACAAAGGAATACTTTCCTCTTTGTGGTAATATTTAACATTATTTTCATTAACATTTTCTTCTTGACAAGTTGGCACTGCAACATTATGTGTCTGTGTTTCTTTTCTGCATAGACTTAGGTGCCTAGGTCCTTTGGCAGCAAAACAAGCCCAGATCATGATTCCTTACCACTGTGCTTAGCAGTTGGCTGCCCACCCTTTGGGGTTCTTCTTGTTTGAAATGAGTTATCCCTCTATACTGCCACCATGTGTTTGCTCAGGATGAGCACAGGGGTGAAGATTTGACATAATCTGTTGGTTTCCTTCAAATGAATGAGGGCCCACAATTTGCTTAAAGCAATTTGGAATTGAACTTGTTTGTATTTTAGTTAAAAAAAAGTCTTATTTTGTTTTATTAAAAAAGTTCAAATATTAGAGTAGTGATTTTGAAAACACGCAAACCTCTATTTGCTTTGTAATTCACCGACAAAATAAAAAATTGGTGCAGACATCTCTTGAGGTTTGATAATGTATTAAACAGAAATGTACAACTCTTGAAGCAAAACAGAAATTATGTATTTCTAAGAAGTGAAAACACCAGTATTTGACGCAACCCCTGTATTTTTATCTTAGCTTCAGCAGTCTTAGGTCTTCATTCTGTGTCTTGTAACAGAGTGAGGGAATTCTTTCAGGATCTCACGTTTAGATGCTTGTGGCCTTATTTTGTTTGCCAAAATGATTTCACACACTTCAATAATGCTGATGTCCATTGCCTGGAAGGGCCAATCCATGACAGATAGTGTCCCATTGTGTCTTTATCTGTCAGGGTATGCTTCTGCTGCAGTTTACTGGCATCTGATTTGTCATCTTCGTCATGTAAAAAGTAGAGCACTTGTTAAACGAAAGCTGTAAAGAAAATGGTGTTGAATGTTTGGTCAAAGTTTGAAAACAGTTTTCTCTTGCTGTTTTGGTCAGAACAGGTTAAAAATGCAGCATACACATCATGACGGTGCCTCCCTTATGTTTCACTAAGATTAGTCAGTCTGATCTTGTGGAAAAATGTTATTCTAGCCTTGGCTTATGAATCCATATAATTGTATTAAACTGTTTTGCACAGCAGCCGCAGAACCATGGTCACATTTGTTTTGTCTTAGAGAGGGAGAGGCTCCAAGAAGTTGGGCTGTGAAGGCCATTGCTGGAGAGCAAGATGGTTAAAAGGCGAATGTTTTCTTGTTTTTGTTAGAATAGACCAGACCACCTCCTGGGACACATGACCCGTTCTTTGATCTGTTATTATTCTTATGAGAATTTATTAAATGAAGAGTCTTTCTTCTGACAATCTTTCCACACAAGCAATGTTTGTCTGACTTTTTTCTAATTTTCCTGTCATGAACTTTAACATTTAAAATTCTAATTGAGGGCTGCACGGTCTGAGATGGAGCCGGTGTGTTCTTGGACAATTCACAGTTTTACCTTTGAGGTGAATTTGCTGGGATGTCCAATCCTGAGAATATCGGCAGCTGTCCTAAATGTTTTCCACTTAGTTGTATTTTTTTCTATAATGACGGTAGCAAAACGCAATATATTAAATCAAATCAGTTTATATTGCCAATTTGTAACGCATCATCTCAAGTCACTTTACAGAGTCAATTCAAACAAATCATCCAAACAGATTTGTTAAAATGTTTTCCGTCAAAGGAAACCCAGCAGGTTGCATTAAATCATTAACCTGCAGCATTCACTCCTCCTGAAAGAGCACGTAGATGACAGTAAATAATCACTTGCATTATGTTGTAGGCTTTGCAGCAATCCCTCATGCCGAGCATATGTGCTTACTCTATTCCTGCTGGTGATTGAAAACATTAACTATCATCTAAATACGTCCAACATCCATCCTTGCTCAAACTGGAAGATAGACACCGCGTCAATGTTTTTGTCCACTGAGAGATTATACTTTGACTTTTAAGTGATAAGTTGATTAGATGTATATTTGCTTTTAAATAATATGCACATATCTCTGTGTAAGAAGGAACGAACCAAATGCAATTCTTTATAGTGATTTTGCATTAGTTGAATAGCCTGTTAGCTGCAACAGTTTCTGGTTATCTTTAATCACTTGATCATTGTATGTAAACGTGGAACATAAGAAGTAATCTGATGGGAGGGTTCAGTGATAGAGGACTTTTTCTCTTTTTTAGAATTTTATCAGACATATTTCAAATAATGATTGCACAGCCTAGAGTATTTTCTTTTGTAGTCATTTTTTGTATCATGCATTATCTAAAATTGGTAGTTATTACATAAATTGTTAAATTTCCACCAGTTTGTAAAAGTACTGATGGTTTAAGATAGGATTTAGGTGAAGCAGAGAGAGAAAGCTGGTGTGTCCCCCACAAGAGAGACATTGATTTTCCTCCTTTTGTGGATAACAGATAAAACAGTCGCGCTTGTTGTATTCTGCTCTGATAACTTCGGACTGCATTGTCTTATTTTGTACTTGCAAAATTGTAAATCTGCTCCTGCACTTTGTTCACCATAGAATTTAAATTTTTACATTATCAGTGTATTTCACATAGTTGCTTCCAAGAAATCCTCCATTCAACCAAGAGAGAGTAGGTCCTTAGTGTAAATACAATGCTTTACAAAAATATTCATATAAGAAGGTACTCTGGTCAGAATCAACCAAAAACAAGACATTTTGTTGCCTACATGCAAAAGATTGTGATGGAAAAACAAACACTGCACATCACCTTGGACAAATCACTGAGGTCATTGAAAAAAGTAAGACCTGACAGGGTTGTAAGGAAGTTCTGATATTCATTTGGACTCTATGTCACATGTCAGCACAAGGTCAAGAGTATGAAGACAAACGTGAGTAAGGCGGCATACATTTTAGGTAAAGTCAGTTGAGTCTAAAATAGCATTAAAGCAGAGGTGTCCAAAGTCTGTTCTCAAGTAGCAGTGTCCTATATGTTTCACATTATTAACCTGCAGAGTACCTGCCCTTGACAACAGGAGGCAAAGTCCAGAACTAAATCCAATTGAGAATCTAAAATGAAACCTTCAAAAGATATGCATACTTTTTATACTTTTTATTTTTAAGTGTACAGGCCAAGACATGTTTAAGCAAAAGACAAGGTTCTTCCTGGTTTAGATGTACCCACTCAGCAATGAGGCTGCTTTGAGCTAACAGGCAAATTTCCAATTACTCACTACATGAAGCATCCTTTGTTTTCCCCCTTCAAATCTCACAGAGCTGCTCTGCAAATGAAAGCCACTGATTGGCTTCAGCTCATTAAAGGTTGTGAGCTGAATAGTTATTTAAAACTGTCGTTAGTTGATTAATGTTTGGCCTTTCACAAACCCACTTCTGCTTTGGCTTAATAATGGTTAAGTCATCTAAGGTCTCATTGCAAAATTAGAACTAAAGCATGGTTTCAGTCTTACTTAAATATTTTATTCATAAACTTAAATGATATGCACTAAAAAATAAGACATCAGAATAATAAAACATGCATTAAAAGTTGTGCAGGAAAGGGTTTTCTGTCTTTTTTCCTTGTCTTGTGTGTGTACTATTTCACACAAAACATGCTGCATCATGTGACTCAAACAACCCCAATTGTGTGATCTTTTAGAAAAGTAGTATCGACGACCTGCTCTTAACGACTCCCAAATGACTTGTTTTCTTCTCTGCCTGAGCTCAGCCTGCAGTGCCTCATATTAGTCGTTGACCTTGTCACAAATTGTGAAGTACAGTAGATTATATTGTGTACTGGATGGGTCATGAGGTGTGTGTGGAGGGGCGGGGGGATGCTGTGGGGTCAGAGTACTGCTGTCAAGCATTATTCCTTAAAGAAAAACAAATCCGACCCCACCCCCTACAGAGTCCTTTGGCTTTGGTGGGTCATTTTAAGATTCTCAGGTGATCAATATAAAAGGTGTTCTGATACGGCAGACACACACAGACCCTGACAGTTTAGCAAACTGACCTCAGTCCCAGCAGCTGCATCCAGAAACCAGTTTTAACTGCTGCTATGTGGAAGGACTCCTGTAATGGTAAGAGTTCCGATTTTCTATCAGATTTAGAACAAATTAAGTTATTTAACCGTTTCCTAAGCTGGAAATCGACTATTTTATGTAGATTTACATGTAATGTCAGAAACTGTATATCTATGTTGATAAAACTTTTGTATTTGGATGAAATAGACATAGTCAAAATGTTTAGAGGCAAAAGACAAAAAAAAAACGTATTCTGGAGAAACATACTTATTACAAAAAAACTGTAATTTATAAACTACTGCGGTTCTGCTATTTCAAGAACATCGTTATTTTATTAATAAAATGTGTTTTATTTACAAAAAGCATTCTAAACTTGTTGTATTTGCTCTGTGTCAAAGTTGTGTGCATGACACCTACCTAGAAACCTGATATTTTAAGGCTTGAATGATTTAAAAAAAAAAATATATGAATGGTTTGGTTTCCTCTGAAATGTATACTCTCTGCTCTTTCCTCAGACGATGCCAGGCCCGTGGGCTCCAGCGGCAGCTCGTCCCGTAGCGCCAGCCGCAGGAAGAGGACCAGCTTCTCCAAAGAACACGTGGAGCTTTTACGCACCACCTTTGAGACTGACCCGTACCCCGGCATCAGCCTCCGAGAGAGCCTGTCCCAGACCACTGGCTTACCAGAATCACGCATTCAGGTAAATACCCTATAAAATCATATATTTGGATAGTGTCATTAATCCTATATGTGTCCCTAAAATAGAAAATGTGCATTGCCATAGCAGCAAAGAGAAGGCGAAAGAAGAGAAAGCCTATGAGAAAGGAGTAATGTGTAAAAGAAGGCACTAAAATTAAATGTTGCAAAATGTTGCAAATTCAGAAACTGAACATGAAAATGCTCAAAATATGCATTTCAGGTAAAAAGAAGATAATAACAGAGAAAAGCACTAGAAAAACTGATATTTTATCTACTTACTTGGTCATTCATAATATCCTTACATAAATAGTTATATGTGAATATGATAATATTTTACACTTTTAAGCATTTACTTTACTCATTTGCATCACATCTAACAATTATTCTTACAATGTAATTTTTTCATTTATTAAATTGAACATTACATCAACATCTGTCTGAGGGGTCAATGCTCAAATATTTCTATCTAATCTAAGAAGCAAATTAGTTGAAGACTGCAATGTATGTTTTCATGGTTTTATTTTGAAAATATCGGTTTTAAATGCATCCTGCATTCATCCCAGGTTCAGTGTTTCATTGTAAGACTTTATTGCTTCATCTTTAAATGCAGCAGAGTCAGTTTTTATCAGGCTTTTATTTGAGGTAGTAGCTGCTGCTCCGCTGATACTTGTTTGTCTAGTAAATGATCAACTGAGCACGTGTTTAATCAGCTCTGTATTTAAACTACGCTCTTTTTTATTTCCTGTCCAGGTGTGGTTCCAGAACCGGCGAGCTCGTACCCTGAAATGTAAAGGAGCAAAAAAAGCTCTGTGGCAGTCCAACAGCCCACACCATGACACTTTTCCTTCGCCTCCAGGAGTTGCTAGCAATGGGTCAACTGTCCCCATGAGACCTCAAAGGCCCCCGCCAGCATACCCAGCACCCATTAAGCAGGAAATGGAAGAGGGAGCATACTATGGCCAGTGTCCTCCTGCTTACTCTCCCTCTGAGGTGCAAGGACAATACAGCTCTATATTTGGGTTTCAACAGCAACTGGGCAGAACCTCGAGTCCACCCATGTGGGGTATGTGGCCTAAGCCAGGCACTCAGACCTCTCCTGTCCCACCTCTGTGGAGCAAATCTTTGGAGATGATGAGCTTCAACTCAGTCTCCAACCAAGCAACCGCCTTGTATCCAGAGCAGCAGATGTACAGCAACTCTTCCTCCAGCTCCCAGTCCTCCACTCCAGAAACGCCTGATTCTGGATATTGGGATCTCAGCGCAGATAACAGCCCACAAATTGGAGGCCAATACACACAGCTGGAGAAGTCCTGGAACTGGATGACTCTGGAGGAGAGCAGCGAGCCAGCGCATCCAAAGTTGGTCCAGAATGCCCCCCTTCCTGTGCTGTCCCTGCAGGAGATTATGGGGGAGCTCAATGAGGACTGGTTGGGAGGAGAAGGACCGGACAGATGTACATCTGAAGAAAAATCGACTTTCTGCTGATGCTTCTGTGTTAAGGTATTATTTTAGATTTTTGGACATTTGTATATTTCTTTAAAGAACCCTGCTGTGATATTTGAAATGAAATCAACGTCAAACGTTCTTGTTTTTTAACTCGGTATTACTGCAGTTTTGGGTTTTGGGTGTATTTATTAATCTACTCACTATTTATATAATATGACTGCTGAATTGTACAATTTTATACAAAAAAATAATAAATCAGTATTTCTAAAATTTAACTTTGTTTTCTTTGCTTTGTTCATTTAAAGGGATTTTAGCACCTGGCTGTAAAACAACAGCTTGATGCAGTTACAAAAAATTTTATTTTAATTTCTCATAAAGTATTGAATGCAAATGCCACTAAACTGAAAAAAATAAAGGTTAGGTACAGGGGTTTTATTTCTAAATGAATGTGGTTTGACGCAGGGACAGTCAGGGATAGAACAACAAGAATGTCTGAATTTCATAATCTTTCACAGATCCAATAAGCATGTAGTGAAATTGACTGGTGGGATGCTTGCAGCAACCTTTCTTTCATGTGACGTCATCTCCGAGTTGTTGCCGTGTGGGGTGTTCATCTCTGCGCACCCACAGTACAGTGGGGGTAGCGCTGGTACTGCTGGTACCGCTGCTGCTGCGGTTTACAAAAGGTTAACGTATATGTGAAGTTTTAAAATGATTGTAAAAGAAATTTGCCTCACACCATCCCGGTCAGGACAAATGGGCGGTGGAGTGCACCACGTGCAAAGCTGGCATGCGTGTCCGTGTATGACGAGGGTGCCACAATTGTTGTGGGTCACAAGGACACAGAAAAACTTAAAAGGCTGTGTGAGTTGACTGAGTTTGTTGTTACACATGGGAAAAGGGTGCACCAGAGGTGGACCAAATCTTATAAGAAAGGCCAAAACCATAACATGTTACGTAAGATACACAAGATTGTGCAGTAATAAGTATCTTCATTGTGAATTCCAATGAAATTTGTTCTCTGCATTTAACCCATTACTTTGGGGAGCAGTGGGATGTCACTGTGCGCCGCCCAGGTAGGGGGCCGGGTAAGGGTCTTGCTCAGGGAGCCAGAAACCCCCAGGGAGTTGAATCCAGAACTCCCACAGAAATCTGGATTCAACCGATTCCAGAACTGCTGACAAACAATGCTCTAACCACCACTCCCCTTAAAAGACTGCTCCAGGTGAGGATCGAACTCACAACCTCGGCATCGCTCTACAGCGTACTGTCATATAAGTACCGTGCGCTAACCGATTGCGCCACTGGAGCTCATGGTACATGCTTCCTGTTAAGTCATTAAAGGAGAGTCTTCTAATGCAGTATAATTTTAAAGACACTTGTTGCAAAGAGTTTCAAGCTTATTTGTTGAGCAACCAAAATTTGCTAAGTAGAATAGAATCTGCGTTATTGTCCCACACTGTGCAGTACTGTCAGATTTGCAACATGAGAAGAAAAACTGTGCAGTTAATTTTTGTTAAAAAGCATTATCAAAAAACAAAAACAAAGAAGCGTGCAACTGAGCAGGGTGACCTCAACAAATGTGCAAAATGTGTGTATGCATATTTATGTATAAAACCACTAACAAACTCTTTGCAGGAATGAAAAAGACTGTACAAATTAGATCAGATCTATAGAAAATATGGATTCTATATGTATTTTTATGAGACTACAACTTTTAATTTTATTGTTACATATAAATTGAATCGAATTTGAATTTTATTTCAGATTTATGTTTATGATCTTGTGCAGCATGACCTGAAAAGTGGACATAAATTGTTACAAGTACATAATACACAAGATAATTATTTCTATCCTTATTTGATTTAAAATAATTTTTGGATTCGTTAACTGATTAACGCCTAGCTTAAAGCTATAGTTGGTAAGCCTGTTCAGAAACACTTTTTGTTATACTGGGTAAAAATGTCCTTCCATCCTGAAAGTACATTATATATTCACAAAAAGGAGGTTTCAAAATTGTTCTCTGTGGGAGCTGCAGGCCTGTAAAACCTATAACCAATCTCTGGTGTTCGGTCAGACGGACAGAGATTTATCAGAGTTTTGTTCCTGCTCTCACCCCCTCTCTGTCCCTCAAGTTCCGGGGGAATCGTCTTATCTATTGGTTGTCCCATTTGCCCCATTGTCCCATTGTTCTGACACACTCACGTAACGGCAGTGTGTTCTTTCATAGTTTCCACTAGTGTTTATGTATCCAGTTAGCTTATTGGCTAGTTTAGCGGTTAGCCGTTCCTTGTAGCTCCGCTGCTCTCACCGTAGACTTTGAACATGGCTGAGAGTCGCATGAAACGAAGCGAGTTCATGTTTAGGAGAAGAAGAAGAAGGCCTCAGTAGAAAGAAATAAGACCAGAGTGGATTTGGAAGATTTTTTTTCACGCGATCCCCCTGAGGAGCAGACGAGCAGGTAAGACGGTCTTTATTCAAAAAGGGACTTGGGGAAACTTCCGGAAAAATTGCCGACCCTAGCTTTAAGTTTATTTTTTCTAAACACACAAAGAAAGCATACTTTAGATTTGTTTAAATTATAAGCCTACTGAGTCTTGTTAAAGCTGCAGAAGGTAACTTTTGAATAAATGTATTTTATATTTGTTAAAACTGTCACTATGTCCTGACAGTATAATATGAGACAGATATGTGGAAAAAAAACTCCTCTAGTACTTTCCAGTAGTCCCTCTGTCATTTGCAGAAATACACACTCCCAGTTAGAAACAACCAATCAGAGGCAGGAGGAATGTCTGGGTTTTGGTTGTTAGCAGTGTCAATCACTCTTGTGTATTTGCTACTCACGCTGGTGCTTCCAGTGTTGCCAAGTCTGATTATCATAAGAAAATTTAGGCATGTTTTTTTAAGTCACTTGTAAAATTCACGAGTCGTATGTTGCGTTTTTTGGGCTTGCATTTGAACGTTAAGTTGCCTTTTTGAGCTTAGTTTTTTCCCAACAGTACCCCTTTTCCTTGTTATTGCATTACACAAGTCAAGCCAAGTTTATTTGTAAAGCACTTTTCAGTAATAACAGGATTCAAGGTGCTGTCCATGAACAGAACAAAAAATAAACAGAGGAAAGAAAACATTACAGAGACAGAGGAAAGAAAACATTACAGAGACAGAGGAAAAACATTGCAGAGGCAAGTGTTAAGAATTGACCGCATCCAGTTTCGGTCGCCCCAAGGTTCTTTGCCTGAAAGATGTGGTGTTTCTATTGTAGACTTCTTTATTAATAAAAAGACTCTTGAAACAGAAATTATATTTTTACATATTTAATTTAAAAGGCAGAGGGATGTTTACAGCTTTAGTACTGGACTCTCATACAAAAACAATGCGAGACGGACAGAGCTGTGGAGGGAGGGCTGAAGCCCAGCAGAGTTCAAGGTGGAGGGATGTGTAAGGTTGAATCTGCTTGTTCAAATCTTCAGTCCACGGTTTGCTCGAATCTCCCTACTGCAGCTTTAAAGTGTTTCACAACTAGGTCAAGTATTCTATTTTTTGCAAATTAAAATATGATCATCACCTTATCTAAATAGCTGTTAGCTTGAGTTGAAATAGCCATATACTCTTGACTATGATTAGCTGTAGTTTTGCTTATGAGTTGCTTCTTTATTTGGGGCTCGGTAAGTAAGGCGAGGAGTGCCATCTATTGTTTGTAAATATAAATTGCAGGCTGCAGTCAGACTATGGGAAAAAGTGCCTTGTATTGGACACTTCAATATGGCTTAAAATACAGAAAATCCTGGCTAATACAGGACAGATGGCAACCCTGCATACGCTGGACTCTGAGTAGCTGTTAGCGTGACTCTCTGAAGCAGCTTACGGTGACTCTAAGTACACGTTAGCTGGACTCTGAGAAGTAGTTATCATAACACTGAATAGGATTTAGCTGAACTCTAACAGTTAGCTTAAGTCTGTGTAGCTGTCAGCGGGACTCTTTGCTAAACACTCTGTAGCTGTTAGCTTGGACTGACCAGACGTCCCTGATTAATTATTTTTTTTAACCAGGTTAGCTAGATTGATAATGTGTAGCACTCTCCGTTCTGCACATTATCAGTATGGGTCTGCTCCCATCGAATCCGTTTGTGGAAAGGAGGGACATTCAGCAGAACTCTCCAAACTGATCAGGTGAAGCGACACCTAGTGCCCGCCTACCAAACGTTTGTTTTAGCCAATCATGGTATCAACTGAATATGTCGTAAGCAGCACACTGGTCAAGGCGCACACTCAGAACCAAACATGGAGAAGCAGCATTCAGCTTCTATGCTCCGCAAATCTGGAACAAACTTCCAGAAAACTGCAAAACAGCGGAAACACTGAGTTCCTATAAAAAGCAAAAGATCTAAGCAAAAATCAAGTATTGCTTTTATAAATACATATTATGCCAAAGTCTAAATAACATCACATTAAAAATGTAATTGTTCTCATAACTTAGAATTAGTAGTTTATAAATACATAGGTGCCGGTGTACCCACTGGGAGGTGCCATTTTGCCTCGCTATTTCTGATTTCAGAAGCCCAAAGGAGAACTTTACGCGTTTTCCCTATCTGTCTTCTATATAAAGACGTGCTGTTGGTGGAGGAGGAGTAGAAAACAAGCAAAGATGAAATGGAGGACCATCCATACTCTTTGCCCAGCGAGAGGGAAGTGAAAGTAACCAAGAAAAGAAAAAAGTAATAACCAGGAAAGTCTATATCGGTGCAGCTATTATTACCAGGTGGAGATCATTCACGAGGGAGCGGGGGTTTCAAACGGATGGAGAGGTTGCAGGCTTTCTGCTGGTTAGCAGGTAAGGTAATTTAATATAACAGTGAATTTATTTTTGCTGTTATGTTAGGAATAGGGCAGTGTGGTCCAGCAACTACTCTGTCCTCCCGGCAGGCAGAGATGGCTCGGTTGTTTGTCTCCCTTTCCCTCTAGTATGTGTGTACAGGGAGGGTCGGAGGGATATCAGCTGTTCACTGTCTGTAGTGCAGGAGCAAGACTGGGTCTCTTTACTTGTGTTAATAGTCGCTTATATTAAACTCCAAATAAGTGACTGTGCGTTCAGAAACGAGCCCAAAAAAACGCAACTTACGGAATTTACAAGCAACTTTGGGAAAAATGCAAGCGGACTTGGTAACTGTGCCAAAAAACATTTTACACAATGACCGTAGCGATTAGCTATTAGCAGTAGCTAATATATGGAAGATATGTTTACATTGTCATATTTATGATACTCCACAGCTTCCGTAGTAGGTATTACACGCTTTGCAGCAAGGTCACTTGTAAGTCATCTAGCGCACCACTAGATGGTGTGTCAGTGTGAAAAATTTACGCAGTGGGGCTTTAACAACAAGACTGAAAACCCACCTGTTTAGAGTTGCTTTTGACCCACAATAACAGGAACATTGTTTGATGTGTATTGATGTTTTCATTTGATAAAATGTGATGTTTCTTACTGGTCTCACCACCGGTGACCGTTTCGATGTGTTTATGATGTTTTTATGTTTTCATGATGTAAAGCACTTTGAACCGCCTTGCTGCTGAAATGTGTTATACAAATAAACTTGACTTGACTTATTTGTATAGTGACACGCGAGAATTCATCTTGCAGTCAAGGTTGCATTTTTTTATGATGGAGGAAAAAGGAGCTATTTACCCAGTCCTGCCCTGGCAAGATGTAGTAGTAGAGCTGAGCGCAAGTCTGCGGTTGAGTTGTCTGGAGCACAACTAGACACTTTATTGGTGCAACTTTAACAAAGTATTACATGTTTTTGTTGCGACTATTTAGGATGTGAAGGTCAGGGCCAGTAAAGAGCTTCTGACTTTCAAAGTTGGTCTTTTGACTCAAAATTTGTTTTTGACATGGGACTCTAATTCCGACATATGGAACAAACAAGAGTAGAATAACACGACGATGCATGGCCATTACTAGCAGACAAACAACTTTGTACAGCACATTGAATCGTCTTGTTACTGAAAAGTGCTATATAAATAAACTTACCTTACCTTACCTTACCTTACAATCACAGTTAGGCTATATCTCTAGAAGGATCCATGCTGAGGCAAGAAATGCGTTTGCGGTTTAGCAAATAAATACTTTGTTTTATAAGTATTTATCAATACATTTTTATTTATTACACACATAAAATATCACACAGTCACAATCCTGCTATTTTTAATGTTCTTTATGAATCGTATGCTATGTTACTATACTATTACATTACTTTTTCAATTCCAAAAAAAGGTAAGAAATTACCCAATATATAAATATATGTTTATAACTTTATCAACATCAACTTTATTAGATGGTAAGAGATTAATAGTATCCAAATCACCAGAAAATAATGGGATTAAAAAGTGCATATTTGTTAATGCTAATAAATTAATTACAACTGTGACTCTGTGAATTACCATAAAGAAACCTAAAAACTTGAACCCAGAATCCTAATTTCAAAAAGATAAAGTCATAGCTTTAATTTATTTTGAGACTGTTAGCTTCACTTCAAGAATTTTCAAGAATTTTCTCTGCGTTAATGTGTAGTCAAAGATATGGCTCTGATACATTATCCAAAAAAAAAAATCCATGAAAACATTCCTCTGTCATTGATATTTGACAGCTCTGCTATCATGCAGTGGGGTAAGTAGGTCGTTTCTGCAAGATGAGATTGTTACGTAACTGTTAGCTAATATGTGGACTAGGCAGACACAAAAATAAAATAAATTCTGATTGTACCCAGAGCTGATGCATTTGCAGAAAAGGGAAGACAGGAGCTGTTAAGTTCAGGGAGATGTCTGATAAAAAGAATAAAATCAATTTCTATTCAATCTATTCAAAGGATTTTGAGTCAAATCCATGTGAATGTAATCAGGATTATTTAAAAAGCTAAATTGCTTGTTTTGCAACTTAACTTTGTGTGATCGGCATGTAAAAAATGCATTGTGCCTGCTCCTAGGTGTGCTTTTGCATGGTCGTTGTAATTCCTAGAAAACAGTTTTACCTCTGTCAGAAAATGTTTTTTTTATCTACTTGAGAGTCTTTTAATGTGAGAGGGCCAAACGGACAGGCTCAGAAACGATTATCAGGGTGTTTGCACACGTGCGGTACATTTGTGTCGGTCAGCAGTGGTGGGATTGACAGAAGGCCTGTCAATAGACAGAGATGAGATAGCGCTGTGTCAGCAGACTGGCCGCTAGACAAGGTGGGGCAGAAAGTTACAAAAGTTTCGAGGCTTTACACCACTTTTGACTAAAAAGCAAAACTTGAACTGCTGTATTTATTTCTCTCAAAACATTATATATGTATGTGTTCTTAAGTGGGTTAAAAATGAAGCGTATCCCCTGTAAACGTGCCTTTTTTCCACTTAGTCAAGATCATGTCGTAGGGTCAACAGGTTCAGGAGAGAAACTCAGAAATCCCTCTCTCCAGTGACGCTCTCCAGCTCATCCTGGGACGTTCCAATGTCTTCCCAAGTCACAAAGGATGTTCAGTCCATGCAGCATGTTCGAGGTCTGCCCTGGGATGCAGGGCTTAGGGCACCTCTAAAGGGAAGTGCCCAGAAGGGATCACATGTTGGTGAATATTCTCAGTCACCCAGGTCACGATCAGTCCAACAAAGGTTAAACAATAAAGCAACTGGACTTCTATTCCGAAGCTTAAGACGTTTCGCTTCCCATCCAAGAAGCTTTCTCAATTTAAAATGTCTGGAGTGGTGTGGATCTCCAAGCTATATAGACTCCACACCACTCCAGACATGTTGAATTGAGAAAGCTTCCTGGATGGGAAGCGAAACCTCTTCAGCTTCAGAACAGAAGTCCAGTTGTTTTATCTTTGAACCTTTTTTCGGACCCAGAGGGAATCCTGATCAGATGCTTGGACCACCTCAACTCGCTCATTTTGAGAACTCTGACTCCAGTCCTTAAAGGCCGGTTCCCTGAAGTGTGTCTTTGCTCCAGCGCAGAAAGGATGAGGAGCAAAAAGATAAGTGTAAAGAAGGAAGAAACTTGTTCAATCTTCCATATTACGGAAACCCTATTAAATAGCATTAAAGTTGTATGATTCAATATTTTTCTCCTACTATGTTTTTCCTGTTGGATTTTTGCATGATTTCTTCGTTTTTTATGTCCCTGCTTTACGTCACGCCAGGTCCTCAGCCCTTCTTTGCGTCTGACCTTTCAAAACACATAGAAACAAACAGGAAGAAAACAAAAATGAACACATATAAAAACCTGATGAGTGTGGACATAGACAACAGCATTTTAATCCTCCCTGTTCCCCTTGGCACCAACTTCGTGCTTCACTTCATGCTGTAGTTTTGGGCCTCGGTCTGGTCCAAACCTCAGTCTCCCTGTTTTAAGATAAGATAAGATAAGATAGTCTTTATTGATCTCACAATGGAGAAATTCACTCGTCACATCGGCTCATACAAGAAGGTGCAGAGTAGGGAAGGTGCATTCAGTTATATACAGTGAATCTTTATATCTACAATGGATCAAAAGAATACCAAAAACAAAAAATACAAAAAAGGAAATAGGAATGTAAATGTCTCATTTACATTCTTAGTGGTCTATATATATATATATATAAACATATCTATATACTTAAATATATACATATATCTATGCGCCTACTTACATACGCACCTACGCGTATGTAAGTGCATATACATTGTATACATTTGTACATACATACATACATGTGTACTGACTTATGTTCAAGTGTTGATAGCAGCAGAAGTCACTACATCAGGATTATTGCACGGGTTGTAGGACAGTGTATTAAATAGATTATTGCACCTTAGTTATTGCACATTAAATATTACAGTTATGGTCACAGTTGCAGTTACAGTGCAGCATTGTAAAATCTGATGGCAGCAGGAATAAATGACCTGCGGTAGCGCTCCTTTTTACAGACAGGATGTCTAAGTCTTGCACTGAAGGAGCTGCTCAGCTCCTCTACAGTCTGGTGCAGGGGGTGGAAGGTGTTGTCCATGATGGATGTGAACTTGGACAACACCCTCCTCTCAGCTACTTCCTCCACAGAGTCCAGAGTGCAGCCTAGGACAGAAGTGGCCTTCCTCACCAGCTTGTTCAGCCTCTTTCTGTCCCGCTCTGCACTGCCAGGAGCCCAGCAGACGACAGCGTAGAGGAGGGCTGATGCCACCACAGAGTCATAGAAGGTCTTTAGCAGAGGCCTGCTCACTCCAAAGGACCTCAGCCTCCTGAGGAGGTGGAGCCGGCTCTGGCCCTTCTTATACAGGGCGTCGGTGTTATGTGTCCAGTCCAGCTTATTGTTGACGTGAACACCCAGGTATTTGAAACTCTCCACAGTTTCTATGTCCTGCCCCTGGATGTTCACAGGTGAGTGAGGTGGGGGTCTTCTCCTGAAGTCGATCACCATCTCCTTGGTCTTACTGGTGTTTAAGCACAGATCGTTCTTCTCACACCAGTCCACAAAGTCCATGATGACCGACCGGTACTCCAGCTCGTTCCCCTCAGACACACAGCCCACAATGGCCGAGTCGTCAGAGAACTTCTGAAGGTGGCAGCTGTCCGTGTTGTAGGTGAAGTCCGAGGTGTAGAGGGTGAAGAGAAACGGAGATAGAACGGTGCCCTGGGGGGCCCCGGTGCTGCAGACTGCCACCTCTGCCTGACAGCCGCGCAGCCACACGTACTGAGGGCGGTCAGTGAGGTAGTCCATGGTCCAGTCAGCTAGATGTTTGTCCACCCCAGCGTCTTCCAGCTTCCCCCTCAGCAGCACCGGTCTGATGGTGTTGAAAGCGCTGGAGAAGTCAAAGAACATGGCTCTCACAGCGCTCCCGGTGGTCTCCAGGTGGGTGAGCGCCCGCTGCAGCAGGTAGATGATGGCGTCCTCTACTCCGATGTTGGGCTGGTAGGCAAACTGCAGCGGGTCCAGGGTGGGGCTCACCACGGTGCGCAGGTGAGCTAGGATGAGGCGCTCCATGGTCTTCATCAGGTGGGAGGTCAGGGAGACTGGTCTGAAGTGGGCCGGTTCCCTGGCGTGCGGCGTTTTGGGAACCGGTACCACACAGGAGGTCTTCCACAGGGTGGGCACCACCCCCAGGCTGAGGCTCAGGTTGTAGATGTAGCTGAGGACCTCACAGAGCTCATCTGCACAGGTCCTCAGCAGCCTGGGGGGGATGCCGTCCGGTCCTGAGGCTTTCCTTTGTTTCAGCCTCATCAGCTGTCCTCTCACCTGCATTGGTGTGACTGTGAGGGGGGAGGAAGGTAGGGCTGAAGGTGTGGATGGGTCAGTCGTTGATAGGAGTGGCGGTGGGGGGGATGGTAGATCTCTGGAGGGCTGGTGGTTGGAGTCGTGTGGAGAGTTGAGGGCAAGGAGGGGGCCAGTGTGGGGGGAGTCGAACCGAGTGAAGAATGTGTTCAACTCATCTGCAGACTTGGTGTCTCCGTCTGCAGCCCTGCTGGTCCTCTGCCCGAAGCCGGAGATGTTCTTCAGACCTCTCCACACGTCCCTGACGTTGTTCTGTGCCAGCTGCTCCTCCATCTTCTTCCCATAATCCTTCTTTGCCGCCCTGATCCTCCACTGGAGCTCCCGCTGGACTCTACGCTGCTCCTCTCTGTCCCCTGAGTAGAAAGCCCTCTTCTTCTGGTTCAGGAGGACTTTCAGCTCAGGGGTCACCCAGCGGGGGTTGTTTGGAAAGCATCGTAGCCGTCGTGTAGGCACAATGCTCTCCACACAGAAGTTCATGTAGTCAGTGATGCATTCAGTCAGGCTGTTGATGTCCTCTCCATGATAGCTTTGGAACATGCTCCAGTCTGTGGTTCTGAAACAATCCCTCAGCTTCTCACTGGCTTCGTCTGACCAAACTTTCACTGACTTCTTCTGTGCTATTGTTCTCCTCACCAGTGGGATGTAGTGGGGGAGCAGATAGACGAGGTTGTGGTCTGAGCGTCCCAGAGGGGGGAGGGGGGCGGAGGTGTAGGCATCCTTAACGTTAGCATAAAAAAGGTCCAGCGTTTTATTGTCCCTTGTTTTACAAGTGACGTACTGGGTGAGCGTGGGGAGGGTGGAGCGGAGGGAGGCATGGTTGAAATCCCCTGTGATCAGCAGGAGAGCGCGGGGGTGCTGTGTTTGCAGTTTGTTTACAGCGGCGTGGATCCGCTCACACGCGGCGGCGGCGTCCGCGGACGGAGGGATGTAAACACAGAGCACGATCACGTGGCCGAACTCTCTCGGCAAGTAATAAGGTCTTAAGCTCACTGCGAGAAGTTCAACATCCGAGTCACCCATCTTTAGTTTGCAACGCTAACGTTTTAAGTTTGGACACCTCACTCTGGCACAACCGGTTCTCGATGCGACCGCAGAGTGAAGATTCACTCTTTTGTCTGTCCTTCATCTGACATAATAAAACCGATTTGCTCCTCGAACTGGCCATGAGAACAAAGTAAACAGGATGTTAGGCTGGACGCTGACTGCTGCTTGTTCTGGCCTACTGCTTGTATACTCCAGATGAGAGGAAGGGTGTTGCCCTTGTTTTAGGCTTTGATGAAGTTCCTTTTTCAATGCATGCAGAAAAACATACAATAGACTCACACAGAAGAGTCAACATGTCCCTCTGGCTGGTTGGACGCACTAAAGATAGACCAGGAGGGGAAACGTTGCAGACGATGATTGTCGCCTTTAATACCAGTTTGTTAGATTAAACACCCAGTCCATGTTTACCCATTTAATGTCGTCTTTTCACCAAAATAATATCAGAAACTATAAGAGATTTTTCCCAATTTTCATGAACTATGTAGACTATATTAATTTATTTTCTGTACCTGCTTATCCATACTGGATAGTGCAGAAAATGCTGCCTATCTCCCAGAGAGATGCTAGTCTGTCACTGGCAATGCTTTGCATGCACACACCCAGACCTGGGAGCAATTAAGAGAGACTGATTAATATGTAATGCATGTTGGAGGAAGTCGTGGTACCTGAGCAAAACATGTAAACTCCATGCAGAAATGCATCCGGCTGGGATTCAAACCTGGGAACTTTTCTACAGCGGTAACAGCTCACTAGATTAGGTCCAATGGTATGGTTTCATGTCGGCTTAGTATTGCTTTTCCCATTGTTGGAAGAGAAGGAGTGTGCTGGAAATCAGGACAATAATGCAAGAATAAGAAAAAAACACGTGGTTCAAAACTTTTTAAGTTTGTTTAAAATGTGAAGTATAGTAGAAATAAATGCCAGAATTGTTTGAAACTACCTAAAATACAAAGCAGCCTTAGCTTTTATATGTCCAGTCTGATTAATAGTGTGATAATAATACATAGAAAATCTAATGTAATCTAATGGTTGTTATTAATTAAATTAATTACTCTTGTCAAGAGCTTTTAAGTCATGTCTTGATGACATCAAAAGCTGGATGACTTTAAATTTCCTGCACTTAAATTCTGACAAGACAGAAGTTGTAATCTTTGGACCAGAGTCCTCATAAAATAAACTTCTTAATCAATCACTTAATCTGAATGGCATTAACTTGGCCTCTGGTAATAAAGTAAAAAATCTTGGTGTTATTTTTGACCAAGACATGTCATTTAAATCCCATATTAAACAGGTTTCCAGAGTTTCCTTTTTTCACCTCAGGAATATCGCCAAAATTAGAAACATTCTGTCAAAGGGTGATGCTGAAAAACTAGTCCATGCATTTGTTACTTCAAGGCTGGACTATTGTAATTCTTTATTATCAGGAAGTCCACAAAATGCAGTTCAAAGTCTTCAGCTGATCCAAAATGCTGCAGCGAGAGTTCTGATGAAAATCAACAAGAGGGATCATATTTCTCCAATTTTAGCTTCCCTTCATTGGCTTCCTGTTAAATCAAGAATAGAATTTAAAATTCTCCTTCTAACGTATAAAGCCCTTAATAATCAAGCTCCATCATATATCAGAGCTCTGATTACTCCGTATGTTCCTAACAGAGCACTTCGCTCTCAGACTGCAGGTCTGCTGGTGGTTCCTAGAGTCTCTAAAAGTAGAATGGGAGGCAGATCCTTTAGCTATCAGGCTCCTCTCCTGTGGAACCAACTCCCAGTTTTGGTCCGTGAGGCAGACACCCTGTCTACTTTTAAGTGACAGGGTGTCTGCTGTTTTGAGTTTTGAGTGGCTCATGTTACCCTGAGCTACCTCTATAGTTGTGCTGCTATAGGCTTAGGCTGCTGGAGGACATCAGGGTCTAATTTTCTCACTCTACTGATTTCTACTGTTCTCCAGATTTGCATTGTATTACATTGAAATGACTGTTGTCATTTCAGCTTTTAACTTTTTGTTCTCTCTCTTTTTTCTTCATAGTAGGTACACCTGGTCTGACGTTCTGTTGACTGTGAAATCATCCAGGGAGGACAGATCACCGACTATTACCATCTAATGTAGAACAGATTACTGGATCAATGTGTGCTTCTGTGCTTTTTGTCTGTCTTGTTGTGTCTCTGCTCTGTCTTCTGTAACCCCAGTCGGTCGAGGCAGATGACCGTTCATACTGAGCCCGGTTCTGCCGGAGGTTTTTCTTTCCCGTTAATGGGGAGTTTTTCTTTCCACTGTCGCTTCATGCTTGCTCAGTATGAGGGATTGCAGCAAAGCTATGTACAATGCAGACGACTCTCCCTGTGGCTCTACGCTTCTCCAGGAGGGAATGCTGCTTGTCGGGACTTTGAAGCAATCAACTGGTTTCCTTATATAGCAAATTTTTGGCCAATCTGTATAATCTGATTGAATTTGACTTTGTAAAGTGCCTTGAGATGACATGTTTCATGAATTGGCGCTATATAAATAAAATTGAATTGAATTGAATTTAATTTTTTTACGAAGTTTGAAGACATTTCGCTTCCCATCCAGAAAGCTTTCTCAATTCAAATGTCTGGAGTAGTGTGGAGTTCCAAGCTTTTTTTTAATTATTGCATTGTTATGGCTTAGATAACATGCAAATCAAACCAAAACTGGTCCACCTCTTAGCAATTGGGGAGTCGTTAGGGTCATCGTTGGCCTGGCTTACAGGGGAAATGTTGTGATCACCTGCATGGAGGTGAGGATTGAGGTGAAAATTGTTAAGGAATCAAACCTATAGCTGAGTTGTACGTTTTTGAAAGTTGAAAGTTTTGAAAGTTGAAACCTGAGTCCTCCTGTAAAACAATATTGTTTAACTCTGCATTTTATAATTTTTTATATTCCAGTAACTGTTCAGCAATTTGTTTTAAAGCGCTTCATAAAGTTTTTATTACTGCTAAAATTAAAGTCGAAGTTCCTCATTTATAAAATTACTCTCCTTTCAGAAAGTGTTATGGCATGGTTCTGCCACTTGGAGGCAGTCTCAGGGATTTGAAACAGTGCAGGCTGCTGTTGTGTTGTTCTCTCTTGGTTCCAAACCCCAGGGATCATGGCACCGCTGCTTGCCTGCAGTCTTGGGAAGGTTTTTGGACTGTGATCAAGTCAAGACGTGCTGTATGATCAAGGACTGACACAAACCCACTGACCCCGGTGGAGTATTGTCTTGCTGACATGTGATTTCATTGTTTCTCCTGCAGCAAATCATCCACATGATGGCATGATTGGTTTAAACAGCTTCCCACACAAGAAACACGCTGGATCAATACCTTTCCATCCTCAGATCTCATTTTGACATTTGAAGAGGTCAAATTTTTTTTGTTCCCAGTTTCTTACCGTTCACCAAATATGCACGTAGTAGAGGCCCCTGTGAGTGATGGTCCTCAGCTGCTGGCAGTCACAGGGCCGAACCTTTACCCTCCCTAAAAATACGCTCTGTAATTTGACCAAACCCTCCCACGGAGCCCATGGCAGCTCTAATTTAGGAGTTCATCTGAGCACGTTGTGAGTGCACTGCGCCACTTTCCCCTGTGTTTGGCCTCGCCCTCAGTTTGCACTCCCACACTGTGTGATTGATCTCCGCCTGTGACAGACAGGAAGTATGTGTTTATGTGTGCGTTCCTGCATGCGCTCATGCATTTCGATCAGGGAGATAGCATCTGGATAAGCGATAGGAAATGTGAAAGGGAAGGCTCTTGGATTTGTTTGCCTTTCCTTAAATAGAAGAGTAAAATTTCAGGAGCTGCAGCTCTTTGTGATTACACGAATGACATTCTACACCATTTATATGATGGTTAGAAAAGCAAAGATAATCATCACAATACTATAGTTACGTTGATTTAGAGTACCTTTAATTTCTTGCATTTGGGTTTGAAGCGCTAATGCATGCAAAGTGCTGCAAGCAATCTCCTCTAACAAAGGCCTCATATATAAACATAGTTCCATACAGAAATAGAAAGCGGTTTCTCGTGTGCAGGGCAATGAACATCAGCAGTAGGCATCAGTGGACTTCACTGCTCATAATTAGCACTGGCAAAAAATGGAAAACGGGCTAAAGTCTTTAAGAACATACACAATTCATCTATCCACCCGTCCATTGTCTTAGCTGCAGGGTTGCGGGGCCCTGGTGCCTATTTCCAGCAGTCATTAGGCAAGAGGCATGGCACACTCTGGACAGGTGGCCAGTCCATCACAGGGAAACTCAGAAATGCCCAGGAAAAGACGACCACATGCACATAATTTGAGTCAGAATAATTAAGCTGACATGCATTATTTTGGACTGTGGGCAAAAGCCACATTATCTGGAGAGATCTAGTACATGAACATGGAGAACATGCAAGCCCCTTGTGAAAAGACCTCTGCTCAAGGTTGACATGCAGGATGTTCTCTCACTGCACAGCAACCAAGCTGACAACAGCTCTATTTAATTAAAGGGGGCATATAATGGTTTTAAAGTTCTTCCTTTTCACAATGAATTCATTCACTGTGGTCTATATAGAGTGGAACTGCAATGCTTTGGTCTGAATTCCTCATTATTGTTGCCCCACAGTCCCTCTTTTACCCCTGTTCTGAGGTGTGTCTGAGAGCAACTTTTTTTGGTGCCGTCTCTTTAAATGCAAAGGAGGCAGTTCACTCCCCGCCCCCCTCCAGGTCGCAGAGCATTCCTCGTCACCCCGTTCTGCCATTTTTCGGTGTAGTGAACCACTGATGACTTATCCACCTGTAGCTTCAGCATCCTTCAGCTTGGACTGCAAAATTGCTCTGAAGAATATAAATGGCAAGACTGGTATGCCAGAAGTTCATGACCTTTTTAGCTACTCTGCACCAAATACTGTGATTTAATTGTTGAAAAAATACAATAGAAAACAGAGAAAGTTGAATGGCTTGAAAATTTTGACACAATAAGAGAATATAAAGATATGTAGCAGCTCCTAGAGAGACTCCATTCAGCTTTTTTGCACTCCTAGAGACTCCAAGGACACAACAATGTGTATTTAAGAGCTAAAAAATTGATTTTGAATTATATGTACCCTTTACATTTTGTTTAGTTAGTTAGTTACTTAGTTCAGTTCAATTCAGTTTAACTGGGTTTGTTTAAGTTGACTTAAATTCAGTTCAGTTAGCACAGTTTAGTTTAATTTCTGTTTTATATATATATATATATATATATATATATATATATATATATATATATATATATATATATATATATATATATATATATATATTCACAGTTCACAACAAACATTATATAAATGAAATGTGCAGAACCATCTTACACCACTTTGGATTCATTCAGTTCAGAACTATCATGTTTAAATCAAGACAAGTCTTAATGGCTGGACTGTATGGTTAACACCCGTTCTTTATCAGGTTTATAACACTAAGTAACTAAACCTTACTCTTACATTTAAATTTGTTTCCCAGTTGTTTTCTTGCAGAGGTTCTCTACACTTATTTAAGCTGCAGTGTGTCAAATGTTTTGCTTTTGTCTGGCTGGTAAAGAAAAAAAAAAAAAAAAACTTCCCCCTCATTGTCTTGTGATTCCTGTCCAGCTGGTGTTTACGTGCCGATGCAGATTTCATCATTTCACAGTATGACTCCCCTCCACCTTTCAGTCAGGATCAGCAGCCACAGCCTACAGTTCTGTCATTCTTTATGGGAAACTCCATATTAAAGGCGCCTAGTCACGTATTTTGACCATAAAAAGAAAACACAAAAAAATCATATATTTTTCTTCAAATAAAACAATATAAGCCAACTGTTTGTCCTGA
This sequence comes from Fundulus diaphanus, assembly GCA_037039145.1. Lineage (NCBI taxonomy): Eukaryota > Metazoa > Chordata > Actinopteri > Cyprinodontiformes > Fundulidae > Fundulus > Fundulus diaphanus. Next base: position 47,305,020 of record CM073121.1, on the reverse strand, counting down.
GAGTGTTTACTTTGTCCATTTAAGCCTGAACAGGACCGGGCGCGATCAGCTGACATAAACATTGTTGAGCCATCTGCCACTATTACCGCGGAGCTACCAGAAAGCAAGATGGTGACATTTGGTGCAGGTGCTCCCAGATTCAGTAGAACGTCCTGCAACGCCTCGCAGCTCGCTGTGGTCAAAGACCCACCTGATCTGCAGGGTTAGGCTTACTGAACCTCCTTCTTTCACACCTCCGCTGGACGCTGCTGACTCGGTCTGCTCCATCACAGCCATAAATACGTAGCGCTGAATTATGTCGCCGCCATATTGGAAGCATAGAATGGCGATACGGAAGATGCCTCATTCATGTGCTGCGTGGGATTGTACCAAGTGATTCACAGTACAAACCAGATCTACTGACATTGCCTTTCCCAGGTAAGAATGAACATATGCTTCATTATGACATTGTTATAACGTTGTATCTACGTCTGTGAGCTCCACTGCTCCTCCTTGTTTACTCTCTGTGCACATGTGCAATATCGTACTCCAATCACATGGTCTTGTTGTTGTAAATATACACAAAATCGCTAACCTGACAGAAGCCAGACGCATGTCGCTCCGCCTAGCTCCACTCACATACATCTGGGACATCTCCATAGGAATTGCCTTTATTGAAGGCTGGGCCTTATCAAAAATTCTTGCATAAGATTGGATAAGCCACTTGTCTGTCATCTTTATTGACGTGCTATTTCAACCACTCACACCGAAGCTAACCCGTGACGCTGATGATAGCGACGCAGGAAAAAAAAAATGTGTTTGCGGCGCGTCGGAGTCGATCCCGGGCCGACCGCGTTAAAGACTAAAGGCCTCCTAATATGGTTCGCGCTAACCACTCCGGGGCACGTCCGCGTCTGTGCGTCCGCTGCAGACGCGGACGCGCCCCGGAAAACAAAACTTGCCAAATCCGGTCGGGAGAAGGGCGAAAACATGGTTTCCACCAACAAAAGCCTTCAGAGGCGTTCTCTGATGTTCTTTTAATGAAACAATATTAGGTAGATTGGACAACACGGTAGAAATAGCAGCATCAATGCTAACGCTTGCTTCCTCGATGAGCCGCCATTGCTATCAAAACAGTCTCACGTCATGGTCGCGTCTCCACTACGTCACATCTATGAAACTCCAGCCCTGCGTCCTGATTGGCCAGACCATAAAATTGGTTGGAGAAATCACTTTCAATGGGCGATGTCCCAGATGTATGTGAGTGGAGCTAGGCGGAGCGACATGTGTCTGGCTTCTGTCAGGTTACAAAATCGCTTCGTTTACAAACAAATAGAGTAAAAAGAAGGTGTAAAACACATAATTAAAATATAAAAAACCAACAGGGTGCAATAATTTAACCAGAATACCTTCGTATGCAACCAGAGTGAGCTGCTGGCGTAGAAATTTGTAGAGTCATAGTACGTGACTAGTATGGAGCTAAATCTGCGACAGCTTGCAATGACGTCGAAAAAGAGATTTGGCATTGTAAAATCAAACATTAAAAAATTAAACAGTAAAAAGTCAAATGTTCTAAGAATGTAAGAACTTATGATGATATTCTCGTTTTTTTTTCACCAAGAGATGTTTTCAGTGTCATTACAGAGTTCCTTCAGCTACGACGTCACAACAAGCTGACGCTGTTTTGCCGTCAGGCTTCTTCGGAAGGGCCTTCCGTTTTTCTCCGATACTCCTCGTCATCTACCTGCAGTGAATTTACGGAAAGCTCCGGTTCAAGTAGCGCTGCTCGACCACAAGAAAGAATATTATCTTCATTATTATCACCTTCATTAGCTTATACAGCTAATGATTGTAGTGACATCGTAGCTGAAGGACACTGAAAACATCTAATTGAAAAAAAAAGCTGTAGCATAAAATGAGAATAGAAAAGTTTTTACTTTCTAACAACGTTTGACTTATCAATGTTTGATTTTTTTCAATGTTTGATCTTCCAATGTTTCATTTTTCAATGCCAAATCCCTCTTTCAAAATCTTTACAAGCGATCCCTGGTTTAGCTCCATAGACTGGGCCCCTTTAAGTTTACAGTTTATGTAGCATTTGACATTTCTGCAGTTTGATTTACTTAAGGTAAACTGTCAGATATATTTAAGGATCTAATATCAACAAGCAAAAAAAACAAAGAAGAATGTCAAGTTAGTGGTTGAGGCCTCTAATAATTCAGCGTGCATGCTTGTTTCAAGCAAGAAAAGCCTGAGCCAGATTTCATAGTGGCAATTAATCAGTAAGACATTATTAGAAGTATTTGGGTGAGATCTATCTCTATTTAAAATCTCAAGACGATCCATCTTTTATTGGTAGCCAAAGATTTCCTGTTTCATGAATTTAATGAGACACACAGAGCCTAATTTCCTCCAAATGGGTAACATTATCTCCCAGTGCACCGGATGGAAAACATTCAGGATTGTTTGCAGCACTATTGGCTCAGAGGATCACAGAGCAGGTTTTACTAAATGCCTCCTCTTTTTTTATACTAAGTAAAGCAACCAACTGAGCATCTTCCTACAGGACTACATGCACATTTCTTCTTTCAGCTAAATGTGGTGGAGCTGTGGTTTCCTGTAGATATTTTCCTTCCCCGCCCAGAAGAGGGGGCAAAGTCTCCGATGGATCACCTTCAGCGTTACAACCACACCTATGATGTAATTGTTGTTTGGTTATGTGAGCTGCTGCAGCCGCTGTCAGATGGGATGGCAGCAGGAGAGACCAGCCTGCACGCAGATCTTATCATGCCTGGCCAAAGTATTCACACCCCCTAAACCTTCCCCCTCATTTGGTCACGTTCTGATCACAAACTGCAGCATGTGTTGTGTGGATTTTATGTCACTGATCAACGTAAAGGGGTTCATACGTGTTCATTCTTCTTTGCAGAATAGCTCGAGCTCAGTCGGATCAGATCAAGAGCATTTGCAACGATATGTCCTTGAAACCTGCGAAAGATTCTCCACTGTACTTGGATCTGGACTTTGACTAGACCATTTCAACTTGCGGACAGGGTTTAATCTAAGGCTTTCAGGTGTGTCTCTGCCTGGATGTTTGGTGTCATCCTGCAGGAGGGCTGAACCGGAAGTCTTTTGCAGCATCTGAAAGGTTTTCTTCAAAGATGGCTCAGCATTTAGTGCAGCTTTGGTCTCCTCTGACCTGATCACCTTCCTGTGTCAACAACATCATTGTAACGAAAGTTACACAGTCGATTTATGCATCTTTGAAGTGTTTTAATGTCTCAATGAAAGGTGCAGCAGCTCAGTTGTGCGCCTTGTTTTATTTTAACATGTTTTCGGGCACACGCTCAGATACCAGCGGCGATAGGCAGCTTCCTCCCGACTGTGACGATTATCTTGTGGTTAGTTTCATTTGCCTTAGATTGCGAGCATATCTAAACACTGCATGCTGCTGTGTTTGATGTTGTTGTTTCTGCTTTGCGTGGCAGACGTGGTTTGTTAAGGCCCTAATGAGCGCTGAAGTGACAGCTCACACTCGGCCAAGGGCAGCACAGAGGTCAGATCTGGTTCTCCTCGTCCTGCAAACTCCCACCTCCTCCTGTGGCGTCTCCATCTGCAGCTCCGTGGTCCCATCCCACACATCCCATCCATCACACACAGGAACAAAGACTAACACGGTGAGGATGAGTCATCTATTCCTCACAAACACAGAGTCGTTAAAATAAGCCAGACAGCGGGTTACTGAAGTTCAGGGGCTTCACAAACACCACGCATTTTCTTAAATTCTTACATCTTAGCTGATAGCTGGGCGGAGTGATTGGGCCTTTGTCTGCAGTGATGCTGGGATTGCTACAATCTGCTGGGTGAGAAAGGAGCTGACAAAAAAGGGGAAGCTGTCAACTTAACGCTCCGTCAACAGTCTGAGTCCTTCCTGTGGCCATGAGATATGGATCATGAGGAAAAGAACCAGATTCAAGTTTCTAAAAACGAGCCTTGCTTGTTTTCCTGGTTCTGCCTGGGAGGTATAGGACGCCTCATGGATGGAGGGTAGAGTAGAGTAGGCCTCTAATTTCCTGTTTGAACCTGAGAACATTTAAACTCACCCATAAAGACATGGAAAACATGAATGAGGGGCAGAGATGTCCGAGTTAAGGACAGTATTCAGCAATGTATAATAATAATAGTAATAATAATAATACAGTTCCAACAATGTTGTATCAATCAATCAGTTTTTAAGGATTAGTGACTTTTTGTTCTGGGTGTTTCTTTAATTCTGCATCCCTACATTAACAGATGTTGTTCCAGACATTCCCTCCGTTTTGCTCTTTTCTTTTCTTTTCTTTTTCTCGCAAATGATGTAATTTCTCCCCGTCCTTTAATCCATGATCCCCCAGAGGGCGGACTGCAGGTTACTTTCTGGGTTTTAAAAGCCAGGCTCCGCCTCTCCACCCAGCTTGTCCAGCAGCGGCAGCGGCGGCGGCGGCGGCTCAGTGCGCCGGGGAGCGTCAGGGAGCAGGACGCACCGTGGAGGGGGAAAGCGAGACGCGGTGGATCAGAAAACACGACCCCTCCTCGGCTTCAAAGGGAAGTCAGAGCTCATTGGACTGTTTGATCCAGGGGAAGGAAAACAGCGGGACAAAGTGTGGGTTAAATCTGGGGAGGACAGTAACCGGTAGTGGGCAGGAGATGCAGCTCCAGCCCGACAGAGCGCACCGCGCAGTCCGCCTCAGAGGCTGGTGATGCCCGCCGCGGTGCGGGGATCCCCACCCAGCAGCGGCAGCAGCAGCAGGAGGAGGTCGGTACAGCAGGGCGTCGGGGAGATGGTGGTGGTTCGGTCGGGATCATGGCCAACGGAACCGGTTCTATCATGCTGAAGTGCGTCGTGGTTGGAGACGGCGCAGTGGGCAAAACGTGTCTCCTGATGAGCTATGCCAACGACGCCTTTCCAGAGGAGTATGTGCCCACGGTGTTTGACCATTATGCAGGTAGGGCTACGTTTCCCACGAACCGTGACGTCACCACCTTTACCGAACTCCTGCTTTTCTTTGCTTGGTGGTAATTAATCACCTAGAGATATAATAAGAGAGGAAGAGAGGCGTGGACCCCCCCCCCCCCCTCCCCCTCGACTTCTCTGCCACTCTTTCTGCAACTGCATTGCATCTGTTGCAATAATCAGAACCACTTGTTTGCCTTCTTCATAGCTCAGAGGGGCTGGAAGTCCCTGAGACCACCCCCCCCCCCCCTCATTCCCTGGCTCCTGACCCCACCCTCACCTCTCTGCTCCCTCCACTCAGCTGCTATTTTGTCCTTTTTTCTGTTCCTGCAGTGAGCGTCAACGTTGGAGGCAAGCAGTACCTGTTGGGACTGTACGACACAGCTGGTCAGGTACAGTTTACTTTTTGTTATTTATTTTGTTATATATGTGTGTGCAGGGGTGGACTGGGACAAAAAAATCGGCCCTGGCATTTTGGATTAGACTGGCCCACCACATTTTTTTGTGTACTGAATGTGTATACCAACTGTGCAATACCAACTGTGCAATACCTTGAGGCCAGGTTAATGGAAATTAGTGAGAGTGGACACTTAAAATACTTCCAAAATCTTAATTTATTAACACTGTAAAATGTAAACTCCACCACAGCACAGCAACTATTCTTAGATCAGAGAGAGAGAGAGAGAGAGAGAAAGAGAGGTGTCACGGTTAATCACACATATTATCACGTTACATCATTATAAGAAGTTATTGTAAGTTGCTCATCAGATCTATTCAGTCTTCCAGATACTGTAGGGTAACATTGGACTAATGTGCACTCACTGTGTAAAAAAGGATGCCAATGACAAAATGAACCAGAGAAATGCCTCACTTGTCATCATGGAAAGAAAGAAAATATATAATAACATAATATAAATTTTGATTTACTCGGTCATTTGTAATAAGTATTTTATTTATCTAATTTCCTAATTTTTGATCATATTTTCTTTAAAATCGCAGACTTTTCGCTATTTTTCATGTAAATCCTTGGTGGCGCTTCATAGCGAAGAGGGTGAGTCCGCAGCGAGCTTGGCCTCCCCTGGGATTGCGCAATCCCTTGTTAACTGTGCTGACTTCCATTCTGTGAATGCATCTTCCTGTCTCTAGATCATAAATTCAATTGTTCAAACAGTTATGAACTGATTTTCCACAATTTAATATATGTGGATTACGAATTGTGTTTTGGTCATCAAACTGTGTGCAGATAACATGTTTTCGTGGTGCTGGCCGATCATAAACAGCAAAGAACTGGTTGTAGGTGAGGCCGGCAGTTCCTTGGCCGCTAGGCAGGGGGCGCTCAAGGGGCACCGCTCGTGATCCCCAAATAGTAGAGTCAAAACAAGTTATTGATGTTTTATTAGCGAGTTTTGCTAAACAAGTAAAGCACTAAAAAGACTCTAAACATACAGCTGGAACAGGACTGATCAGGGAAGGCTTTCCTCCCTGGCAGTGAGCTCCATTGAGACTGAGAGACTTTTAAAACTGAAGAAGATAAAGAGAACTTTTACCGGAAAATGATGATATTTTTGTTCAGAAAGAGCGCCACAGGGACTTAAATTATAAGTAGAGGTAAGACAGCGATACTTATTCATGTTTAGTTTTTGTGATAAAATGTGCGTAATGTGGGTTATAGTTTTAGAATGTGTTACAAATGCAGAAATCCATCATAACTCATAAACTGTTACCAATAAAATGACAATTTTTTTTCATCAAAGAACCAATATTTTTCCATGTATCTTGGTGAATTTATTTGGCTCAATCAGTCTCCTTCAGCACTTTGCAACGAGTCTACTCTGTAGAGTGTATATATTTGTAAATCTGACTCTGATGACGTCAGTGCCTCACCAGCTATGAACCCTACCGCACGTCACTGACTACAACCACCACCATATTTTACATCAGACACCGGAGCAGATGAAGGCCTGCTGTAGGGAACATGTCAGTCAGTTTGACACATTTCGCAGCGTCCGTTTGAAGAACTCGTTTATTTTTTTCGTGCAGTTTCTCTGCGCCTCCCTTGCGTTTCTTATCCATTACTACTGTGAACACCGCTGCACAAAGTTCCACATGGAGCGTGAAGGTGTTTTTCTGCTTTATGATTGGCCTAGCCCTTTAGACTGTCAGGGATGATAACCAATGGGCTGCAGTAGCCTGTGGTAAGGGCCGGATGATCAGAACAGACTCTTGCGCTGCTGATATTTTTCTTCATGCATTATGCAAATATAACGAGGCAGATATATAAAATAATAATAATAATAATACATATTATTAATATACATGTCGGGTCTGCCGGCCCAAACAGCACGTCGGCCCACCGGGAAAATGCCCGGTACGCCCGATTACCAGTCCATGCCTGTGTGTGTGTGTGTTAGCAAACAGTCACATAAGCTGCTGTGAGAAAGTATTCCACCCCCCCCCCCCCACACTTTTAAATATTTATATTCATCAGCCAAATCTTAATATCACAAAATAACCTAAATAAGTGCGAAAATGCTGTCAGATTAGGATGTCGTGAATGATCCCTGCTGGAAGATGATTCGCCTGCTGGTTGCTGTCCCTGGCGATGTGTCTTTTACGTCGCTGTGACCCGTTCCTCTATGCAGAGTCGCTTTGATTCAGCACCTTTTGGGGGGTTTTAGCGGGAAAAACCTGTTTTTAAAGTTATGTCACTTTATCACGCTCAGTGCAGATTTAGCCTAGGCCGTTATTAAAACATTCCTTTTGTTTTTACACCCATCCATCCGTTATCTAGACCCGCTTATTCATTCAGGGCTGTGTGGGGGTGCTGGTGCCCATCTCCAGCGGTCACTGGGCGAGAGGCGGGGTCCACCCTGGACAGGTCGCCGGTCCATTACGGGGCAACACCGACTACCATGCACACGCACCTCAGAGTTTTAGTGAGACCAGTTAACCTAAGTCATGTTTTTGGACTGTGGCAGGAAGCGGGAGTACCCAGAGAGAACCCACACAGGCACAGGGAGAACATATAAACTCCATGCAGAAAGACCCCAGGCTGCAGGGCAACAGTGCTACCAACTGCGCCCTCGTTTTGTCTTTGTTTTTGATATTTTTTTTAAACATTCAAAGGTGGACTCCCTGCTGGGTTTTGCACCATTGTCCTGCTGCTCAACCCAAGTAGACTTGGGTTTAAGGTCACCCACTGACGTTCTCCTGGAAGATTGTCTTCACGAGAGCAGAATCTGTGGTTCCATCATTTACAGCAAGTCGCCCGGGACCCGAGGAGCAACGCCGTCTCCCACCATCACCATGTTATCATTTTATGAAACCTAGGCTTGGTCTTACATCTAAACCGTGTCACAAACTTTCTAAAAGTTTGACTTCTGTCTCGTCAGCCCACAGAATATTCTAAAGTCTTGTGGATCACCAAGATGTTATTTTAGCAACTGTGAGACAGGTTTTTGTGCTCAGCTGCAGCTTTTGCCCATTCTCTCTTCCTCATTGTTAAAATGGAAATAATTGTTGCTCCTGCATCCTTTGCACTCTGCTCATTGCACCGTTGCGTTATTGCGTCAGTCTGTCCGCTTGTTTACGTTGCGTTCATGTGTGTTTTCTATACTGCATTATTGTATAAATGTTGAAGTAAGCGGTTTACCATCCAGACTCAAATTCCTCATATGTGTAGACATTAGCTGGCAAATAAAGCTGATTCTAAATCATGACCTCTGACCCTAACTGAGCCAGGCGAGCCCCGCTGAGCTTTAGATGTTGTTTTAAGTTATTTTTACTCCTAGAGTAACTCTGGCAGACCGGTCATGTTTTCTGGCTCAGAACTCCCAAACCCTCAGAAACACCTTTGTAAGTCCTTGTAGTCTGATGCGTTTAAATTACTTTTTGTCTCATTTTGACTTGAATCTCTTTAGATCAGGGCACGTTGTGTTGCTTTTTGGGATCTTTCCTGCTTCGTGTTGTCCGACAGGTTCCATTGAAGTGATGCTTCGATTTCCCGGGTGTGGCCATAATTTTGGTTAGTTTTATTCGTGACTAAACAAGGAGGGGTTGATGATAACCTTTTTCAATAGGTCAAGTTGACTTTTTAAATAAATAGATACAATTTAAAAACTTAATTTTGTATTTACTGAAGTGGTCTTTGTCAAATACTGAAGTTTTATAATCTGAAACAGTTACGTTTAAAAAAAAAAAAAAGCCAAAGCCGTATAAATGTGTGAGGGGATAAATCATTTTTCACTGCGCTGTCTGCTGTCTTTCTGTCTCGCACGTTTCCCCCTGTGCTCCTGCACAAGACACAGACGATCCAAGTGGGCCTCCAACACGCCCACGGGGCTTCCCGACGCTAAGCTGCAACAGGTGATGGTTTTCACACACGAGTTCACCGCCAGAGTCGGGTGTGCCGTGGACAGCGATGGCAGCGAGGGCGCCTGAATAGTTCTATTATGCGCAGAACAGGGCCCCTATGTCCGGTAGTGATGTCACAGATTTTGCTGCTTAATGCCTGGGCTTTCTCTTCACAATGTGTCATTCAGCGTGCGTCGAGGAGTTGAGACTGTACTGAAAACTGCCCCCACGCACAATAATGTTTCCCCCTCAGCGGCACAGCCAGCGCACACACAGATGGAAGCAACCCACGGCGATCACCAGCTTATTTGGAGCCTCGGAGCGAGACGTTTGCGTTACTTGTTCACTTTTTTTCCGCATTTAAAAGCCTGATTTGATTCGTTTGATCGTTTCTGGAGGAAAAACAGGCAAAAAAGCACTGGCTGGTTCATGCTTTTCAAATATAAATAACTACTATTAGACGTAAGGACTATTAGGATTTGTCACAAGCCATATGGGGGACCGGGTGCTCTGGTCAGATGAGATCTGAATTTAAGTTTTTGAACAGGCAAACAGTTTGTGTAAAGTTAACGTTGCACATCACCTTAGGCGCACCATCCGCACAGTGAAACATGGCGGCGGCTGCATCATGTTGGGGGGTGTTCTTGACAGAATAACCTCACAAATCTGCCGTTTATGGAAGAGCGGCATGAAGAGAACCATCAGGTGTCCGGTTGGCAGTTTGCCACAAGCTTGCAAAGCTCTGTGTGTGACAGGAGCTGCACACTGTAGGTTGTCTTGAATACACCGACCCCAACATGAAGCATGGTGGTGGCAGCATCATGCTCTGGGTGTGTTTCTCTAAATCCAGGTCAATCCTGATAGAAAACCTCTTAGATGCTGCAAAAGCCTGGAGACCGGGGAATGAGGTTCACTTTCCAGCAGGGTAGCCGCCCAGAACTTACAGCTGGAGCTGCAGTAGAATGGTTTAGATAAAAACCATGTTCAAGCGTTAGAATGGCCTAGTCAAAGTCCAAACCCAAATGCAATTGAGAATTGGGGGCAAGACTTGAAAACTGACGTTGACGAACTCCCTCCATCCAGTCTGACTGAACTTCAGCTGTTTTGCAAAGAAGATGGACAAAAACCTCAATCTGTTTGCGTGCTAACCTGGTGGAGCCACATCAGAAAAGACAAAAGATAGTTCCACTAATCACCGTCATTAGGGGTGCCTGAGTACAAAGTCATAACACGCTTTTGGCAATTTTTAATTGCGCAACAGTTTAAAAACCAATCAAAGCTGGACATAGACTGTATGAGTTTTTGCCCTTTTTGGGCAGATTCTTCAGTTGTGTGAGAAATTTTTGTTTCGGGACGAGTTTCAGCTTCATGGTGCGTCCTGCGTCGTCTAGTATACAGGGGGTAACGATTAGCCACATTTGACCACCTCCTGATCAGGAATCATATGATCAAACATGTCTGACATTCAGTCGGCCCTCCTGAGGTGATGGTGAGCGCCTCCTGCTGTTGAAGCAGATCCACGAGCTGATTTCCCCCAACCTCGCGCACTGAGCATGTGCAAACAAGGGAATTCTTCTTCTTCTTCTTCTCAGACAAAAACATAGGAGTGGAGAGAAGCATGGCGGCGGTACGTGTGACATGGAGTCAAACTACGGAGGAGAATCTCGTAGAATTGCCAAGGCAGCGCGTTTTGTTCTAGTGAGCCTCATATTTAACAGTGAGCATTGACACTTCCTTCTTTTTCTTCTTCTACTGTTTACGTTTGGCTTCCGGAGTCCGAGTAGCGCCATCTCTCTACGGCGTGTGGTTTTTAGACGTACGGTGTGAGCAGTCAGGTCGCATCAGAGCATCGGGTCGTACAGTAAGAACAGATTTGGTGAGCTGTGAACTTTTAAACCCTGACGCTTCATCGTACAGTTTGAGCTGACTCCGAGGACAACGATTGAAAATATCGTACAGTCTATGCCCGACTTGATCCGTTTTCCTTCACTTGACAAATATCCTACTTTTTGTTGCTCTAACTCAACGAAAAAAATCTCAAGAGAATAAATGGAAATGGGTGTTTGTATCGGCCAGACTGTAGAAAATTTAAAGAAGTATGAGAACCTTTGCATGAAGATACTGTTTCTAGAGTATTGGATAAAATAATAAACGGCATTTAAAGGCATAAGGCAAAGACAGATTCCACAAGGAAACCATAAACAGACAGAATTTAAGTCGTTGTCAGTGCTAACAATGATTATTTTAGCATTTCCATCACCAAAAAACACAATCTGCCGTTTTTACTTTGTGTATATATATATATATATATATATATATATTTCAAAGCAGATTTTCAGACATAGGTTTGAGCCTCAGATGCTGTCGTGGCACCACACTGGGGTTTGATTACCAAACATAGAGTTGTTTCTCACCCCCAGGGACCGTCATAGTATCAGACTGTATAGTTTTAGCGTAGAATTACAGAAACAGGATTGTCTAGTCGCGCATTGATGGTTCTGACTAGAACATGACAAACCGATGTGTTGCCACTTATTGGCAACTTTTTGCCACAAAATAATGAAACAAGTTTTATGCAGAATCTTGATTTTTAAGGGAAGGAATAGCTGCAGGCTGAGGAAAAACCCACAGTTCCTGCTAAAGCCATGACAGAAAGCAGCCAGACCATCTAAACCAGCACTGATGTCAGCTGTGAAGGAGCGTGATGCTCGTTGTGACATAAAATTTGTTTTTCAAATCGTTTATAGGCTCTGTCAGTAAAACATTTGCAGATGGGAAAGGAACAAATCAATAACAGCTTTCTACAAACCCTCTTGTGACATCTTTCTTTTTTTTGTCTTTGTGTCTGACCCAAATGAACAGGAGGTAGTTAGACTGATTCTCATAGTTAGTATTCAGCTACGTTCACTGTCCTTGTGAGTAAAACACGGACCGTTGCACATTTCAAAAGTGACACTTTCAGCTGTTTCTGTTCACTGATGGGGTTTTCTTTTAAGAAAGGGAAACCATTCTTCTCAGAAGAGGAGCAGACATTACAATACCTACCAGAATACTGACAGGTTTATTTCAATTGAGTTAGTTTCATTATGTATTTAAACTTTTTGCTGTGGACGGATACAAATAAGTTGGCAAACACAGTTTGGTTCTTGATAATTATCTCCATATTTCATTTAAAAAAAAAAAAGCGTAACTACCAAGAGAAATAAACGGATGCACGATCTTAAGTAGGCACATAATAAAAGAAGTGCAGAGTGTAGCAGTAATGTCTGAGTGCGAAGTAACCCGGAGCAAATGATCACAGAAACAGAAGAAAAATTAAATACCTGAAATGCACCGATCAGTATTTTTCTTGCCAACTCTGATTCCCGGTTCATCGAAGTCTGCAGTCTCAGATTCTGACTAACCGCAGTGTTTTAATTTTGTTTGTTTGAAAGTGCTGCACATTCCTTGATGTATGGAAACGAAGGAATTCTAAGAGTATCCATATTTATGTATCAAAGGAAATGTCACTAAACTTTTATCTGATAGTTTATTCAACTCCAAAAAAAAGTGTTGCTGATTGATGGTTTATGGACAGATTTTTCTAGATAATTATTTGTTTTAATACATTTAATAAATGTAATACTTTGTTTCAGTACTTGAGCAGCCGGTCACCAATCTGAGCCGATTAATGGAAAACTGGCTGGATTGTCGGTTCTGTGATCATTGGTGCCGGTGAACCCGATATTCAGCCGGACACAGAGCTTTGTTATTGAAAAGTTTATTGCAGAATGTGAATAGTGGCAGGCAGTAATGTGCAGAAGACCAGAGGATGCAGGTGAGGTGAATGGCAGAACCAGACTGACCAGGGGTTGCAGACAGTGGCAGAAGGCAGGAGCTGACCCCAACAGATGGTGAGGACCGAGGAACCATCAGAACGAGCAGCTGGAACTCACAGCCAGCTGTCATCAGTGAAGGCTGAACACAAATAAGACAGAAAACTCCAGCTAACTGATCACACAGGAACTGGTAGAGACACGGCAGCAGAAAAGTCCAAAACAAACAAACAAAAACCTAAATCATGACAGGTTCATCTGTCTCTGTTACTAGAATTCAATTGTTGAAGGTTACAAAAATCTCCTCATAACAGTTAAATATTTCCTGCAGGTTCATCGATGGAAGTAGTTTTGAATACCAGATTATTTGGAGTAATGATGCCCCCATTTCTGCTTCAGACTATTTGCGCCCCAAACTTAAAGAGAAGTGCACCATAGAAGGTGTTTATTATTGATGCATTTAAAGATCAAAGCAGTTTAGATAAATTAATCCAATAGATGTTATTTTCATATTTGATCTTACTGTCAAGGTTAAACTTGGTCGGTGCATCACTGATAAAAAGCTTCTTTTGGCAAAAACATGCAATGAAAGTAAAGGGATCATAAACATGGATAAATAAAAAGGGACCTCTGCACTTTACATTTCTGAATTACACAGCTAAGGCTAAATGTGCATCAGGTGGTATGTGGTCACTGATAACCAGGGCTCTCAACTTTCACGCATTGACCGTGTGACACACGCATTTCACTGACATCACACGCTCACACGCAACACATGGCATTTCACACGCAAACATGGCATCTCTCACGCATAAAAATCACAAAGCCCATCTGGGCTGCGGACGACAAAACTCCGCCTTCTGCTGAGCTGTTTCGCTTCTTTCACAGCTTGTGGCCATCAGTAATTCCTGCTGCAGTTCGTGTTAACAGAGCGATCAGAGTTATGAATAATTTTAGTCTTAACCAGTGGTGAAAGTAAGCCGGTACGGTCCTGTACTGCGTACGCAAGAGGGGAGGGGGTGGGGGAAGAGCTGCTGCCAGATATTGCCTTCATTCAGAACCAGGCATGGCTGCACTCTGGATCATAAAACAGTTCTGCTAACCAGATGCAGTTTAAAACGCCACTTAGTCTGTTTATCAGTTTCGTTTTTATTAATTCTGCATTTTTTAACTACACGCCCCAAAATTAGCATAATCTCACTCTTAACTTTTGATAAAAGTTGAGAGGTCTGCTGATAACTGTGAGGTGGAACAATAGGTTTAAAGTTCAGTCTTCAACTTAATTTTAATTTTAGTCTGAAGATTTACAACACGCTAAATTCTGACGGCATCAGGCACTTAGCTTTGTTGGATTGCTTTGTGTTGCATTGTTAGCAAGGCGCTAAGGGAGTAACGATGCTTATATTCACACTGAGCTGGTGGGTTCATGCAGTCAGACGATGAATACGTTAGCCACAAGTAATCACCGCTCTCAGCATATATTGTTTTACTTAAGCGCCATTACCAGAAGCACTCCACACCAAAGCAATGCAACCATAGCTTTTATTGACCCTCAAGAGCACAAAGACCAACTTTCTAGTTTTCAGTCACTGTAGTTTGGTTTCCTGTGATAGGAAAGAAGTGGAGAAGAAGCAATGGAATATGAAAAGCCAAGTGTACAAATATGTGCTGGTATGGAAAGTCACTTTTATATTTATTCAAAATATTTAATATCTGATTTATGGTTAGTTTGAGGCTTGCAATGCCCGATAGTTTAATGAGCACAATTAAAGCATCCCCAGGAACCATCGGACTTTAAAAGAATGCCATCAGATGACTAAAAAGCAACGTCCTTTGTTAAAACAGTATAACGCCGAGTAACATGGTATATTTCTTTGTATATTTTGCAGTGGGAGAAGTTTTGTCGATTGGCCAATGTGCAAAACCTCTTATCTGCAGGAAATTCTGGTTAGCGATTTCACTTCAGATTATGAAAATGCGAAAGCCTGCTCATATTCACTCTGCCTGCAATTGCAACAAACAAACAGAAACTTTTTGCCCATCGTTGGGACAGAAAAGTCACCCGACTTAGAGAAGAAACTCTAATCAGGTTTGCTCTGAAAATATTTAAACACAAAGACACCATCTTTGAGGCGGGAGGTTTTGCACTTTAAACCTTGAAATACCACTATTTAGTTCAACATGGATGATGTGTTTTCTTTTTTTTTCTTTTTTTCTTTATTTAATGAAAGCGCCAGATCCAGCCTGGCTGTAAAGAGTCAGCTGCCTTCCAGCTTTCCTCTGCGAGCGTCATTTTTGGTTTAAAAGAAGTGAAACAAAACCTTGCATTTGCATTTTAATGGTGCTGTTCTCACAAAAGCCGTGCAGAATCATTATCTACGTGTACTGTTATACTAACCACATGCCCAGCTTACAGTAGTTACTATAAAAGTTGTCGCGTTGCAGAAGAAAATGTGTGTAGGCTTGCAGCTTTTTCACATTTTCTGTTGGAAACCAGGCTGATGTCCAGTCTTGACCGGTTTGTTCCAAGCCTGTGGAAGGGCATGCATGGGCAAAAGGGGCATTAAGGAACGTATCTGTCTAGTTTCTACGTGCTGATCGACCGCTGCCCGCTAAAAAACTTTGCGGTGCACCTTTAAAACAGCAGCAGGAGAAGATAATCATTGCACCAGCGCTTCTTTTACTTATTTTTTTAAAAACAACTTTGAAACTGTGCATGAGGAAGGAAGTGGATTCAGCATTTTTTTTTTTTTTTTTGCAGCCTAAAGGCGGTGTGAGTTTTGGTGAGAAACATTAAAATGCATGCAGGCGGGATTTACTAAAGGCTGCCCCGTATGTGGATCCCTTTCAGCTGCACTGCAGCGCTTCGCCTCACGTTCTCGGCCCGTACGACCTTTGCCCTTCTGTCTTCCCCAGCAACCTGACGCCGCATTCGCCGAACCCCTAACGCTCTCCTCTGGGGGCTGCTGTAACCAGACAATGGCTGAAACGCGATCTGTTCGTCTGGAAGACAAAAAAAAAACGAGCTTCGAAAAAATCCGGGGAAGGATATCAGCTCCCGTTCAGACGTGGAGGTCCATGCATGCGAAGGAGAAGCTGCACTCAACACGGCCTGCTACCTGTGACTGTGTTTTCATCTTTTTTCCCTGAAGAAAACAGATGGCAGAGGTGTTACAACTGGCTTGGAAAAAACAGAACACCGCCTTACTGTCTATTCTAGCATGTTTCACTGTGTGTGTGTGTGTGTGTGTGTGTGTGTGTGTGTGTGTGTGTGTGTGTGTGTGTGTGTGTGTGTGTGTGTGTGTGTGTGTGTGTGTGTGTGTGTGTGTGTGTGAGGGGACGGTTTGGTTTTAGCTGAATCAGAAAGTATCTCTGAAATAGAGAAGTTCTCCCACATGTCTGCTTTGGATACAGCCGGCTGCAGAGAGTAAAGTTACTGCTCCCCCCCTCCCCTCCCCCTGCACCTCCGCCCGCCCGCCGCCTCCGACTCGGCCGACCTCGTCATGTGGAGCTAAAGGCCAGCTGGTAATGTTTATAGCATCAGAGCCCGATCAAAGTCCCGGTGCCCCAAAGAGAGGAGGAGGAGGAGAAAGCGAGACGGAGGCAGAAAGAGGAAGAGAGCGAGACGGATTTTGGTCGGGGGAGGGATGAGAAGAAGTTGGTATAACTCTGAAGTGGCTAGATTCAGTTTCTTTTTTCTTTTCTTTTTAATTGTTCTCGTAACGTTACCGTGGCTTGAAAAAGTGTTCACTTCTCCTGAGGCTGGTCACATGTCGCCACGTTGCAACCAGAAACGTTGGTGCATTTTTACCGGGACTTTATGTGATTGTGCAACAACAACAAAAAAGCAATAAATGACACACAAAACTGTGAAGAGAAAGGAAAACGACACATGGTTTTCAAAACACTTCAAAAATAGGAGTCTAAAGTGTAGTAGTCAGCCCTCTTTTACCCTGATAGCCCTGAATTCAGTTAGTAGATGGAGCCTAACTGCGTAGTTTGATTTAATCTCAGTATAAATGCAGCTGTTTTGTGTCTATAATCAATTCTCATATTAAATCCCAAAGATCGATTCTTATAACCAATCGATTAAAAAAAAATAGCATTTTCTTACTGTGAACTTAAATGTCTGAGCTGACATTTCCGGCTCACACTCCACTGTGGGACGTGAGTTTTTAATGTCATATTTTTAGTAATGCTGCAGGTTAGTGTCCAAAAAGCAGCTGTAGATGTCTCCGGTGTCTCTGTTTTCTACCCAGGATCTGTTTGGGTTTTCTGCCCCACAGCGTGGGTCTGAAAGCTCAACATTCAGGGAGAGGCCTTACAGCCGCCATTAGCTACCATTACTTTAGTCATTTGCTGTTGAATGAATACAAGTATCAATATGTTGCATAACTTCACAGTCATGTAATTCAGGTAACAGCTAAAAAATGTTTTAATACCAGCAATCCAATTTGAGATTGGATCGGATCGAAAAGAATCAATTCTGAATCTTGAGAATCGGAATCGAATCGATTCTTGAATTTTGAGGTTTGTTAGAGAACATTAGTAGGGAAACAAAGCCTCTCCATTGTGAAATATGGTGGCGGCGGCATAATGCTCTGGGTAGGAAAGGTAATCGGGGTTGATGGGACAATAGATGGAGCTAAATCCAGGGCAGCACTGGAAGAAAACCCGTTGGAGTAAGACTTTAGTCACCTTCCAGCTATTGGACTGTATATTGGACATGAAACTGTGATGCTGTTGAATACTTGGATGATTTAATTTGCTATTAACACACATTTTCCTCATGCCTTTTCTGGCTTTTTTTTCAACATCACCAACACTGATGTACAGCTCCTGCCTCAGTAACTATCATATCAGGTGTGGGCATAAAAGGCAGAGGAAGTCTATCTGACGGGCAGAATATGTTGATCAACAGAATTTCATCATATGGCACCTAAATTCAATTCACTTTTATTGATATAGCGCCAGTTCATGACACATGTCATCTCAAGGCACTTTACAAAGTCAAATTCAATCAGATTATACAGATTGGTCAAAAAGTTTCCCCTCTAAGGAAAACCTAGCAGGTTGCATCAAGTCTTGACAAGCAGCATTCACTCCTCCTGAAAGAGCCACAATGGCTGAAAGAGCATTGCTGATGGCTTTGCAGCAATCCCTCATACTGAGCATGCATGAAGTGACAGTGGAGAGGAAAACTTCCCTTTAACAGGAAGGAAAAATCTCCAGCAGAACCAGAACCAGGCTCAGTGTGAACATCTGCCTCGACCCACTGGGGGTTAGAGAAGACAGAGCAGAGACTAAACTAACGTTATGCATCACCTCCACAGTGAAACATAACGGTGGCACCGTCATGCTGAGGGGAAGATACTCAGAGTTGATGGGGGAAATAGAGGGAGCTAAACACGGGGAATTGAGACTGGAGTGGAACATTTGGCCAGAGCCGCAATGCAATGGTTTAAATCAGGGGGGCCCTCCTCCAGAGCTACCACCATCCTGCAACTTTTATGCTTCCCTGCCCCAAGCACCTCTGAATCAAATGGCCAACAATGGTCATCAGCGTTCAGTCATCCAGCTTTGAGAGGTCCGGTAATGCCTCATTTGCAGGACAGTGGCTCTCCAGGACTGGACTTATGCACCTCTGGTTTAAATCAAGCATGTCCATGTGTTAAGAATGGCCTAGTCAAAGTCCAGACCTAAATCCAGCTGAGACAGATATTCAGACATTCTCTATCTAGTCTATCAGCTTGGGTCATTTTGCAAAGACTCTTGGGAAAAACTTTAGTCCAAAGCTGCACACTAGCAGCTCAAAGTGCAGTGAAGGCTGGTTCTTCTTAAACGCTGATGCGGGAGGGCTAAATATAAATGAAGCTTTCAGATTTATATTTGTAAAAGAAAATGAAGAAATTTGTGCATCATTTTGTGCTATATTGTGTCGCTCTGTCTCATGGAGTCCCACCAACACGCCACGGAGTTTGAAATGTGGAAAAGTTCAAGGCGCGTGAAGACTTTTGTCAACCACTGTGAAACGTCATCATCTCCACGTCTAAACCAATCCTGCACATATTCAGCTCATGCTTTGTAATATTTATATTCCCGAGACGGCCAGATCTCCCACAATACTTTGCTGTTCTGTAGGGTATCAGCTGAATACCATGAAGGGGACTTCACGCCTTCAGTCGGCGTTGCATCTCGCATGATGGTGGCTGGGCTCTGAAGTCAGGCTGGAGAGGTTCTGATACGGAGCGCTGTCCTGTTCCTGCATGTGGCCTCTGCTTATTGAATCACTATTGAAAGCCCCTTTGGCTGAATACGAAGTGGGGAGCAGAGGGTAAAGTCTTTACTTATTCATTCATTCCCCTTCCTGCTGCCGCTGCACTCAGCCGAGTCTGGCCCTGCTGCCTGCCTGACGAGGACCAGGAGGGAGCAGGAAGTGGATGCTAAGTGCTGCGGAGCCCATGGAAGCGCCTCAGGGGCAGAAACTCAGGTGCAGTGACCCGTGTCTCGCTGCCCTATTAACCCACACTTTGTTTTTGGCCTGTCCCTCATTTGCTCGGCCTGTCATACACCCTCGCACTCAACTGCACATCCTGTAATCACCTTTACCACTTCACTGCACCCATTAATCCCAATCCCCAAACAGCCCCGCTGTACAGGTTGATGAGGTGGGGGTTTTTTTTCTAGCTTAGTGGCCTAGAGAGCCTCAAATCCTCCAGCAGGGGCCGGAGGGTAGCAGGTCAGGATGGAGATGGAGGTGAAGGTTGGAGCATGTCTCCACTAAGCCACTCCGATAAGCATAAGAATAATAATTCCTCTATTATCCAGCTTCATTTTACAGTTGCACACAATTATTAAACATGAAAGAAGGAAAATAAACAAAGCAATCTAGTCTAGAATTAGCTCTAAAGAAACACCAAGATCAAAAAGTAAATACCAGAGTAAATATTGCACAAAAAATAATAGAGAACAGTAGAAAAGACACCAGCCTATTTACATAACACACGATACTACAATATGGAATGTGCATGATAGTGCAGCAGCCTCCCAGAGTAGCTAAGGTGTGTGCAGGCTAGCTTAGCATCTGGGAACAGTGTAAACGATTAATGATCATATCAGATCCTGTGCAGCTATCAGCACGATGTAAACAGTTATTGAGTCTGTTGGGAGCAGCAGAGATTATAAAGTCTGACAGCAGCCTGGAGGAAGGACCTACGGAAACGCTCCTTAGAGCATCTGGGATGCAGCCGTCTGTCACTGAAAGAGATCTCCAGCTCTGCAGCAGCTCCATGCACGGAGTGGGAGACGTTGTCCATCACTGATGTGATTAGATGCATCATAAAAATTAGCACGTCATTACAGGTTCGACAGGTCCAGACGACTAAACATAGTCATGTTCAGTCACAAAGAAGCCAAAGGGGGAAAGTCGTGTGGAAAAACTAAGTACACCCCACACTGGAGTACACTTCAGCAGGAGTAACTCTTAGTGATACAGAAAGTGTACCCTAACCCTGTACTAGTACTCTGTACTTTGACTAGGCCATTGCAGCAGGTTGATTCCTTCACATTTGACTGTAGACTCCAGAATAGTTTGGTTTACATGGCAGATTATAGTCAAATATTTGTATTATTTGTATTTACACCAAGCTGGTTTCCGGTGCTAAGCTGGTGATGGTGTTGGTTTAGCACCAGTTCTCTTTGCTTCCATCGCAACAAGTACTGGCTCCCAGAAGCCGGGCCCACCCTGGCTCCAGGCCTGACCTGGACCAGAGGAAAGAATCGTTTTGTTAGGAGCTTGGAGCTCGTAACCAATAAAAACATGTTTAAAAGTCTGAAGATGGTTTTGTTTTTGAGCTGCCTAGTTCAAGACAAAAACGGTAAAAACTGAGCTTCCGCATGACTAAAACATCAGTTTAGTACTGAAATAAGCTGAGCTCACTGCGCCCCATCCTCTCAATGTTCATCATGATCCCCCACTCTCCGTACCAACTTTACATTGGTCAACATTGATCTGCACTTACTGGTGATATTTTCTTCTGAATCTCCAAATACTATTCAGTTCTTAAATATCTTTTATCTTTTAACGGTAAATCGGTTTTAATAAACAACGCTAATATTAAGACATCTGTTTGCAGGGATACTGGGATCAATATGGGAAGTCACTTCATTCTTCTACAAAATTCACACTACAACAGAGGAAGGATTAAACCTTTATGGTTGATGTAATAACATAACACCGATCTGGCTCTTCAGATGTATAAAACCAAACCGGTTCTTTTAAACAACTGGTTTCTGCATCGGCTCTGGTTAAGCTCAGGAACTGCTGTGGTGGATAAAACCTAAATTACTACAGGTGTCCAGTTCCTGCTGCTGCAGAAAAAGCCCAAATCATCATTCCACCACCACCGTGGTTTACAGTGGAGGTGCTTCTGCTTATTCCTTATCTTTTGGTTTTCTCCAAACTTGCTGCTGTGTATTGAGATGGACCATCTCTGCTTTGGTCTCATCTTCCCTAAGAACACGGCTCCAGAAGTCTTCTGGTCCATTCTGTAATATTGTTTTGAGTGAAAAGAGGCTTCTCCTTCAGCCCTCCTTTCTGTCATGAACCTTAACATTTAATACGCTAACTGAGCTTCGGCTGACCTGTAGAGGCTGGTAAAGAGCTATTAGATGTTTTCCATTTTCTGAGCACTGCACACTCCAACGTTTGAGGTTAATTTGCTGAGGGGTCAACTCCAAGAGCTGCAAAGTGGTCTTGGCATTGTGCTAACACCTTCATCCTGCAGAGCAGCAAACTTTGCTATCTCCTGCTTTTACGGAGATGATCTCAGTGAGGATAAATTAACCGTTTTCGTGGAGGGAATGTTTTTTTAAATAATGCACAAGATAAGTTGTAGCAGAAAAAGGGAAAGTCAGAGGAAACTGTTGCCTTGTCGAGCACACAGAAAAAAAACAAAAAAAAAACTTCCCACCAACCAGCTGCTTGGCAACCAGTAGAGACTCCAGGGGGTTATTGGCCCTGTCCACAAAATGTCATTTAATCCCAGCACAAACCAGTGAAAATGTCAAACTGGGGCTTTAAATGTGGACAGAGAAAGTGGCACACAACAAATCTGCAACTAGATGGCATTGGGAAAGATTTTGTGAACTTTGTGACTACAGATCAGAAAAACAAAAGCTAAAACTACATTGTAATAGATTTCCCCCATGCTTGTTAGATAAATGACAGTCTAATGCCTCTGATGCATCAGTAAAAGCAACATTTAATGACTTAAACTCTGAGCAGCAAAGATTGGACCTGATCTATTGTGCAGCGTTGGCCCGGCACCAGAAACAGTGAATCCTGTTTCAGACGCTGCATCATCGCGTCCCTCCATGGTAATTCCAATCTTTCCAACTCCCTTCAAGTGTGTAATCCAAACCTTCTTCTGAGAGATGACGCAGTCACGGCTCTGTGTTTTTCTTCCTCCAGTCAAGTGCCCTGGCTTCAATCCGTTCACACAGTTTTTGGGGGGAATTGTTTGCAGCTGCTGAGTTGCTCACATTTGGATCCAGTGTGGGTGTCTGAAATGCTGCCACGTTTGTGTGCTTTTCACAATTCTCTGGGCAGCTGACAAGCCCTAGGACTAATCCAGACAAAATACTCTACATCACTGTTGTTGTTCTCAGTATTATTTAAAAAAAACAACAACAGAGAACTTCCAGTTCTTTCTTTTTAATAAATTTCACGCCTCATAATAAATCTGGGACAACATGCAATGACATCGTCAGAGATTTGGCAAAGCTCCTCCGCAGGCGCAAATGACGTTATCCAGAAATTCATCCCAGCCACAGTGTCGCTCATGAAGGAAAAAAAAAATACATTTACGAATAAGCAGTCCTTTCATTTCTTGTTCTTAAAAGTTCAATTGTATCTGTATATGTTCTCACAATGCAGGCACGCTGAGACAGAGCGCATTAGAGTCTGGGCTGCGATTATTCATCATTAATCACCATTAAAGAACCGGCAGAACACATCCAGGCGTTGCTTTTCTTCTTGCTGTTAGATCCGAGTGTCTAAAATGTGCAGATTTGCACATCAGAGGAAGAGAAGTGCAGCTGGGTCTGTGTCGGGGCTTGCTTTTCTCACCCGTCGGCCATGTTGGTGCAGGCGGGTCCCCGACTCTGCTGATGTGCTAAACGTGGTTTAAAGGGCCCCAGGGAGGCAACGGGAGAGGCCAGACGAAGAGGAGAGAGTGGGAGAAGCGGGGGAAGGAAGAGCAGGAGGAGGAGGGAATGACTCACTGATATGATTGCACTGTCACTGAGTCAATGCCGTCGTCACAAAGCGGAGCCCAAACCGTGGCCAAATCAATCCAGAGTCTTGCACTGGTATAGAAAGCCTCAGGTTGAGTTTGACCTGCTACACCTAATTACTACCAGACCTGAAACACTTTAATAGAACCTAACAACAGGAGACAGGCTAGAATATCTGACAAGCAGCCACCGTACCCAGATATAAAGGAGATGATTATTGGAAAGGCAAAAACAAAGCAACTGGACTGGTTTTCTGTAGTTTGAAGACGTTTCGCTTCAAACTACAGAAAACCAGTCCAGTTGCTTTGTTTTTTACTTTTTTTGGAATGACCATGACCTGGATGACTGAGAATCTTCACCAGCATCATTGGAAAGGGTTAAGAAGACATCTCTCAGGCTTTAGGACTCAGTTGAAGCCATTGTCTACACGAACCTTCCCGTGAGTGGTCAGACAACCAGAATTACTCCAAGGGTGAATCATTCAGGAGGCCAGAGCAACAGATCTACAGTAAGAAAGAGACAAAGCAAAAATGGCGTCCATGGGAGAGGCCCAAGGCGAAAACCACTGCAGAACAGAAGGAACCTAGAGACTCATCTCACATTTACCCCAAAAAAACAAAAACAGAGTCCTGGAAACCTATTCTGTTGACTGACGACAGAAGACTTTTTTTGGAAGGTGTTGCATCATCATAAATCTGACCAGCAATCCAACACGACGTGTTTTAATCGATGGGGCCGTGGATTCTGCTCCCCATGAGAAAATGTTGATTTCCATTTTCGCTAAAGGAGTGAATGCTGCTTGTCAAGACTTGATGCAATCTACTGGGTTTCCTTAGAGAGGAAACTTTTTGACCAATCTGTATAATCTGACTGAATTTGACTTTAGAAATTATCTCGATATGACATGTTTCATGAATTGGCGCTATATAAATAAAATTGAATTGAATTGAACTGAAAATCCAGACGGAGAAAGTCTGACCCTCAGACCTTCGGTTTAAAAACACGTGGGTTATGCAGCAGAGCAATGATCCAAAGAACGTCTGGAGGCAGCTGTTGTGGGCAGGGGTAGCACAACCGTTAGTTAGATCTGAGGAGTGGGACCGCAGCGATCGATTATTCTGGTAATAGATTAATAAAAAAAAAAAATTGATTAATTTAAAAACAATTACTCAATAAAAAAATTTTGAACCTAAAAATTCAAATATTTATTGCACATTTTAAATGTATTGAAAATGACAAAAACATACAAAAAAAAAGAAATCCGTTTAATTCTCTCAACGTGACAGTTTAATAATTAAGGTAATTTATTGTCAAAACATTACTGAATATAAAACTAGGGCTGTAACTAATGATTGTTCGCTAAGTGATTAATCTATTGACTATTTTTTAATAACGGATGAATAATCGGACAGCAAAAAGTTTTAATTAGATTTATTTTACAGAATTAGAACCAGATGAAGCTAAAACTGCCACTGGAGGAGTTCTGAATAGATCGTTTTTACAAACAAAGAATGATAAATGATAAATGTTTGTGTATTTGCACAGTTTTGTCTTAATTACTGCTCTGAGTGGGTTGTTCTTTTATAGTCAGTATACTCCAGTTAACGATTATTTCCATTAATAAATCAATCATGGTTAATCTGATTGTTTCAGCCCTGTTGGGATGTAATTATGTCTTCACAAATGTGTTAGTTTGGTTTTCACAGCTTGGATAGTCCTGTATGCAGAAAACATTTCCATTAAAGCTGTTCCCGTGAATCCAGTCAGAAATGATCCGATCACGGCTGTTTTATATCGCAGTGAGAGAAACAAAAGCCACAGATGTCACAAAGCCGTTGCGCTTTACGACTAAATGTTCTCACTTTGTAAAATGTAACGTTAAAATAATTATGTTTTGTAATCAAAGGTGCAATTTTTTTTTTCAGATCAAAAAGAGGACAAATATGGAAGATCCCAGTTAGTTTTTAAGGCTTCAGCGATGTCCAATAATAGATCATCGCAGTAAATGTCACAAAATGATGTGAATAAAGTTTAAGTCCTCCCTGTTTGAGGCTCTTCTGGCCTTTCTGGAGGTTTGAATTGTGGGATTCATAAATGTCAATGATGAGAAACCATGTTGATCATCAGTCGGGCTCGAACGTGGTTCTCAAGAAGCAGCTGAGTTGATTTCTGCCTGTGTCCATGACTCCTGTTCAGGACAATGCAATACTGTTCCCGCCGTTCGGGTATTTGACGTGTTTTCTTGGTTTTCTTTTCCTGCATCTGGGTGCCTGACAGCTCACTCACAAATCCGGAGTCTTGTCTTAACCCAGTGGTCTTCCTTTAGTTTCGTCCTGTTCCAGGCTCTCAGTTTACCTCCCGACTCATTTGCTTAATCAGACATGTGCAGGTGTTTGTTTAAGAACTAAAAATAAAAGAAGGATTCACGTATTTTCCTTTACTATATAAAAAAAGAAAAAGAAAAGATGCACTATTAAATTACAAGTGCAACTCATTCTTGAAGAGTTGTGTTTTGAGAAATCAGAGCAGTGATGGCTTATTAGTATCAAGAAGAACCAACGGTTTAAAGCGTGTCAAACCTGCTGGTATATTGCTCCAACGGTTTAAAATCCTCTGGCGGAGCAGAGAAAGGGACGTTTTCTAAAAGCTGTAGGGTAACACAGAGATCCCCAGCTCCCCGCCTGCTGCTGCACACTGCGGGTCAGCTGGCTGAAAGAAGGTACGCTATAAGAAAGACAAACTCAGCTGATTGGAAGTGTTTCCACAAACATGGACGTAGGTTATGGAAACTAAAACAGCGCCACCTATGGCTGTTACAGGGGTAAGGTCGTTTCTCAAGCTACAACTTAAGGAGACAACAGTTTCCAAAGCAATTGGATTGATTTGAGATTTCAAAAAGTTTCAGTAATTCAGCTGCAAGACGGCGTTTTTACTTGAGTTTATCATCGGGCTGGACGATATGGAACAAAAAGGATAAAATTTAAATCTTACTGATCGATAATTATCAAAAAAATTCAAAACATACATTTTAAATGCATTTGATGCTGTTGCTTAATGACCTATTCTTTAAATAAAGAACACTGAGTTCAAACACAACCCTTTATTCAACCAACGTTTTACCAAAACTGTAAGTCTTAGGAAAAGAAAAGAAAAAACTCTTTGAAGCTTGATGAAGGAGTTTTCCAGGGTCTGCGTTTGTAATTTGTTGGGAAGATGTAATGACTGTAGCATTAACCCACATGATGAATGTAAAAGGAAGGAAAACTGTTGAACTTTTTACTCACCCTTTTATTTACAGTTGAAGCACACGTCTATCAATCTATCAATTATGTTATTGAATTATCGTCCAGCCCTGCTTTATGGGACTGTGCAGGCGTTTTAGCTGTGCTCTTATTTTCCACTTCTCATAATATTGTCTGCGCACTCCTAAAAGAGACACACCGTGTCAACGATGTCTGCGTGAATGCTTGCACCGAGCTAATAAAAGCGTGGGACTTATTTCTGGTGGAAACCTTCATCCTAAGCGGCTCGGCAGGAGTGTAAACATATCTGCGATAAAACAGAGGACAGCTGGAGGGGACGGAGGCCTTTACTGTGTTTGGTGTCGGTAGTTTACTGAGGAATCGGAGCCGAATAAGCCAAGTTCCAGTCCTGTTTACAGTAAACTGCTGAGTGGCTCACCGTGTCTCTGCAGCTCGGAGGCGAAGGACAAGAACACGCGAGGACACGATGCACTTGTATGGAGAGACAGTGAGAGCTCGTTTTAATGGAGAAATCTGATGTTATTGGACAAACAAAGTGGAAAAAGGCTGAATGGGCTTTAGAAAAGTGGCAACCTCTCCTGTTTTTGTCCCCAGATCTGTTTAATTACCATTGTTTTGTACAGTCCATCCATTTTCTAACACGTCTATCCCTTGTGGGGCAGCTGTCAATGGGCGAGAGGCGGGGTACACCCTGGACAGGCCGCCAGTCTATCGTTTTGTACAATCAGTTTTTCCAATGTCGACTTCCATTGCTTCGTTAAATCTAGACTTCTTTCTGATCGATGAGCAAATGTTGCTGTTTTTAGGGTTTAAGAAAATCAGTATTTGCACAACGTCCGTTTTTGAACCAGAGTGTTGAAGAGTGTAAAAAGTTTGCCGTGTATAGTAGCTGCTAATTTCAGCTTTAGCCGGTGTAATTTCCAGGTATCATCTGTTGATTACAGACGCATCATACAGTTATTTTCATTCCTAGTCAAGATATTCCTCAAAATGAAGTCATCTTTTATTGCAGCTGCTTGATCTAGCATTGCAAAATGTATTAATTGGAGTATCTTTTATACGGCAGGTTGTTGGTACCTCTGCTGCCTGTGCTTTAAACAGCCACACAGGAAAGCGCTTATTTTTAGCCGAGTATCTCTAGATCCTCCAGACTCCTGGCTCGGCTCGTACGCTGTCCTTTCTTCAGCTCGCTCCACAGGTTTTCTACGTGATTCGTTTAGTTCTGGGAACTCGGATGGAAAAAGGTTAATATTTTTTGGGCATGGTAAGCCATTTTTGCATTTAATTGGATCAATGTCTGATAGAAAAAGCCAGTAATGACCCATTGCCTGATAACTTTAAAAGGGCAGCAGATTATCCTGGTATTTCAGACTTGATGCCATGCAGTCTATTAAGACCTTTGGAAGAGAAATTGGCCCACAACCTCACCCATCCTCTGCTTTTCTTTACAGCGAGGAGCTTCTGGAATATATTTGTACTTTGTTTCACACCTCACTCATTTGTTCGTCATAGTTCCAGCTGTTTTAAACTTAATTACCTCTCTAACTGTGGATGTAAATTGATTTTAGCCAATAGTTTTGTTTTTCCACCATTTCCTGACTTTCAAACATCAACAGAAGTTTGTCATACTGTAATTGGATGAACTCTTGTCTCACTCATTTTAAAAAAAGATGGCCAAAAGTCCCACACCTTGGCTATGGTGTTGTTTCAATAAGCTTCTGCAATTTCCCAACATTTGTTTCCGTCAAAGGTTAATTTAAGTTTTTGATGGGATTGCCGGACCTGTGCGAATAAGTAAGTAAGTTTATTATTTATATACCACATTTACAACAGCCTCAGCTGACCAAAGTGCTTCACAACAATCATGTCTCAGGTGGATAAAGGATAAAGCAATAAATAAAACTAAGTTTGATAAAATTAATAATAAAATTTACAATAAAATACCAAAACATGACGATACGAATAAAAGCCGAGACATAATTAATTTCAGTTTACAGCAATTTCCCAAGAACTGGAATCAATTAAGTATACATACTGGTACTGGTGTTGAAGGCCAGGGAAAATAGATGTTATAGGTTCGGACTCTGTGGTAGCCAATCCATATGTGGAAATAATGCCTCCTTTAACCTCTTTTACACAATTTGAGCTCGATGTTGCCGGTCCAAACTCCCTCAAACGTAGTCCTTTGGGCGAGACTCTGTCGGTGTGTGGGCACAGATTGTGTGGCCCCGGCTCTGGCTACAGTGTACTATTTGTCCTCTTGGATTATGCGCATGCGACCA
This sequence comes from Fundulus diaphanus, assembly GCA_037039145.1. Classification (NCBI taxonomy): domain Eukaryota; kingdom Metazoa; phylum Chordata; class Actinopteri; order Cyprinodontiformes; family Fundulidae; genus Fundulus; species Fundulus diaphanus. Next base: position 47,276,039 of record CM073121.1, on the reverse strand, counting down.
TGGAAGAAGATCCTGGTCATTTAATTTATTCAATATATATTATGTTGCTGAATCTAGACTCAACCGACTGTGGCAACCACAGACCGTGACACTGCCACCACACTTTACAGTACACTTGACATGATGCAGCTCCTCTCTTCTGATGTGCCGATCACTCTAGAACGTGATGAATATGGACTGATCAAACCACATGACCTTCTTCCATTGCTCCAGACTCCTTGTGTTTAGCAAATTTAAGCCTTTTTCCGATTAGTCTCACTGGTCAGTGGCTTTCTTAAGGCTAAAGGGCCACAGACTTTGAATTCCCCCTTCACATTTTGATGCTCTTACTTTCACTCTTAGTACATTTTCCCAGCAAATTCTTACTGTCTGAACAAATTCTTCTCTCTGACTTAATGAAGCTCTTCTAAAGTGACTCAGTAAGAAATAGTCAGAGGGAAAGCGGTAAATTTATTTTAGTCTCAAAAAACAGACTTAAAGATCTCGAGCCTACACTGTTTCAAACCAAATGGCATTTGGTTTGCAGCCGTTTTGATAGATTCTGCTTTAAGTTAAAGTGGATGTTTAAATAGCCCCCCCCCCCCCCCCCCCCCCGCAAACATCATGGTGCTGCCTTGTGCTGCTTTAAAGGGCAGCAAATCTAAATCAGTGTAACAGCTGTTGAATGATAATTCCTCTGATGTTCAGAAACTGACCTAATTACCTCAACGTTCCTGCTCCTTGAAGGATAACGTTACATTTCTGTCTCTTTCCAGGAGGACTACGACCGTCTGAGGCCCCTGTCCTATCCCATGACAGATGTCTTCCTCATCTGCTTTTCTGTCGTCAACCCGGCCAGTTTCCAAAACGTGCGTGAGGAATGGGTGCCAGAGCTGCAGGAGTACGCACCCAGTGTTCCTTATCTGCTCATTGGCACACAGGTCAGTGTTTGACCTCCTGCCCAAGGGTTTACATTGTCCTTCAACTCAATTTGATAATCCAGGTTCAGAAAGTAAAAAGCCTGTACAGAGGATAGTTCCAACTATTTGCATTTCCAGCTCCGTAGCATAACATCTAATGTTTAAAACAGCGGTCTCCAGTACTGCCACTTTAAGATGTGTCTCTGTTTCAGCTCCAATGTGAGCTCATCCGCAGAGCTTGTCTGCATGCTAGTGGGGTACTTTAGCCATTCGATCGGGTGTGTAGGAGAAGGGACACGTCTAAAAGTTGCAGGATACTGGCTGTCAGGGATTTGAGTTTGAGAGCGCTGCTTAATTGAACAGGATGAAGGAAAACGAGGCAAGATTTTTACTTTCTCAAGCCGGATTTATCCACCTCTGATTAGCAGCATAGTTCTTTTACAGTAATCCCACTGGAACTCAGCTGAGTTATGTTTGTGATAAACACCTTTCTTCATTAAAACTCACGGTACTTTGTATTTATGGATTTCATTTAATTATTTGAAGCTTCACCTCATAATTTGAAGAGTTTTAATCCCACTAATGTTGGAGTGAAATCGTCATCTAACTAGGGTTCTCACAATACTAAAATTTGAAACTACCAACACTAATAAAAACGGCATCACGGCGTGACGCTGATGGGGGTGGGGGGCTTGGCTCGGCTTGCTTCTTCTACTGTCTGGTAAGGTACGCTCATACCGAACACGAACAAAGCGAGTGGAGCGAGTCATTTAACGTTATCTCTATGTAAAGGCCGGATTCAGGAGCGAATTTAGGATCTGCGATGCAAACAACGTATTTCAAGCAAATAAAGTGATGTGAAATTTCGCTCAAATTCATCAATCTGAACTTTTCCGTCGGCTTGTTTCGCATTAAGGTTCATTTGTTTAAGCGTGAAAATGTTTTTTATATGTTACATATTTAGACAGTAAAAATAGGCTATATATTTTTATTAAGCAATGATGGGTTTACTGACCAAAGACGCCTGTTGCTCGTGTCGAGAACAAGGGCTACAAGAACAAAAACATCATAATTTGCTGGGGGAGCAAGAACAAAATTTTGCGTTTCTTGTGGAGCATGTTGCTGCCTTAAATCATAGTTAAGACATTTTCAACAGTGTTGGAAATCAGAGCTTTGGAAAGACCATTCCAGATGCTTAATGTTAGCTTGCTTTGTCTGTTTGGGCTCATGGTTCTGGAAAAATCCAATATTTCCAAGTTTCAACCATCTGACCCTCACCGCCCCTCTCAAATGAAAGGAAATTGGTTTGAGATGTTCAAGAGTAACGCAGATACCACCAAAGATCAAGCTTGATAGAATATAGCCAAAAAATAATATTCAGCTGCATTAATGCTGACAGACCAAAGAAAGAGATCACATCTCCGCAATTTTAACACATCTCTCCTTCCGTTGGCTACCTGTGCATTTTTTTTATCTATGTTTGCATAATTTGCATAAAGAGTTAATTTGCACGTTACAAATTGTGAATGTTTTGTTTTTCAGATATGTAGATTACACATTGACTGCAGTGTTCTTCCTCTTCTTCCCATTCATTTCAACAATGCTATTTTATTTGTCTTTTTCTTGACATTTTACCAAACCAGAATGTACAGCTGTGTCATAAATGTGATGAAGTCAAGTAACAGACTTAATATCCTCCAAAAAAAAAAAAATCATTTCAGATTTTTTCTTCTGGGGCAAATAAAATTTGTTGAAGCCTTAAAATCCTCCGTCAATACCCAGTGCACTTGTAGAGCCGGCTGCCGACTTATTGGTCAGTGTTCCCCAGCAACCGAATGCCGGTGCAGCCGAGGCCCAGTGGCGATGAGGAGGATGGAGTGGGTGTCTGATTTATCTTCTGTCAGCTGATGTTTTGTGCTCTTTTATCAGTCCCCATCATATCTCCATTGTTGCTCTGCTTCTGACTGCTGCCCTCAGCACACAAGCTGTAGTTACTCACGAATAAAGAAGAGGGTTGAAGCAGACTGAAGCTTTGATTGTAGCTGGTTATTATGTGCTGGCAAAGAGAGCTCTGTAGTGAATTAAACAGAGGAGTGCAAAACAGTGTGGTTTGCTTTGAATTAGTCTTGTGCAAAAACAGGAAGTAAGGGGTGAATATGTTTTAGTTTGAAATTGAAAAACTACAACAAACAATTAGGTCTGCAGAGAGGATGATAAGGGCTGACCTTCCTTCCATCCAGCACTTGTACAGATCTAGACTCACCCAACGGGCACCTAATCTGTAAAGACTTTTACCTTCAGGCCTGCATTATTATTTTTTCTAAATTTATGTCTTCATTAAAGTTATAATTGGTAATCCTGTTTAGAAACACTTTTTGTTATACTGGGTAAAACGGTCCTTCCATCCTGATAGTAGTCAATATATAATGTATTCAGGAAAAGTAGGTTTAAAAATCTATCTCTGTGGGAATCGCCTTATCTATTGGTTGTCCCGTATGACAATCATTCTGACGCGCTCACGTATCGCCGGTGTCCGTGCTCGCATGCGCACTTCTAGTGTTTATGTATCCGGTTAGCTTAGCTGCTATGTTAGCGGTAGCTTAGCGGTTAGCTTCGTTGTTAGCCGTTGATTGTAGCTCCTCTGCTCTCACCGTAGACTTTGAACAAGGCTGAGAGTCGCAAGAATCAACCATGTACAAGTTTATGAGAAGAAGAGGAAGGCTTCAGTAGAAAGTAATAAGACCAGAGTGGATTTGGGTGGTTGTTCTTTTTTTTCATGTAATCCCACTGAAGAGCGGAAGAGCAAAGTAAGACATTATTGCGCATGCGCAGTTATTCAAAAAGGGACTTGGTAAAACTTACGTAAAAATCGCCGACCCTACCTTTAAGAGTGAAGTGGAACCAAAGTCATTTTTTTTGTTTGTGTCACAAACTTGCCAATTAAAGCTGATGCTGATCCTGAAGTCTCACCATCAGTTGTGAAGTTCAACACAAGAAGTAGTCTGAGTCTTCTACATGAAATTAGTCTCAAGTTATAAAATAATCAGCATCCCAAGCTGATTATTTCCCGGGTGGGCCGGCGCCCACCCGGGAACCCGCCCCAAACCCGAGGACCGCCAACGCGCCAGAGGGCCAAGGCGCCCGCCAACGCAGCGGAGGAGGGCCTATCGGAGACTTGAGATGATCTTGGGAGAGGGAGCGGACCGGACCCGAACCTGGAAAAAAAAAAAAAAAGCATCCCAAGCTGTCAACATCAGCCTGAAGTGTTTTTTTCCGTTTGCTTTTACTGATCTCTATTATACCTTTTAAAGAAAAATAAATCTGATATGTTTTTTTGGATTTCTTAGGAATACATTAATTTCAAAGCAAGGATAATTACTCTTCAACTAAAGATTATAAATCTACAAAGATTAGCGATAGTATCAATAATTACATCTGCTACTTACCTAAAATCTGTTCTCTAATATCCACCAATTGGATGTAAACAAGACAGATAAAAACAATTTGGATGCAGTTCCGCATAGTAGAAACCACAGGGAACCTGAAGCTCTTCTGTGATTTTTCAGGTTAGCGCAAGGACAAAATGTAGAGAGCTTGTTAAAAGTGATGCAGATGTGAGAAGCATCTTATTACTGGACGCTAGAGCAGACGTGTTTCTGGTATGATGAATCCTGCCAACTGGTCCTTGTGTCAGGCGACCCGAAGGACCAGTTGGGTTTTCGTCTGGAGAACGGCTCTTACCTACTTGACCCACACTTTGTCAAGTGTAACGTTTGCTGCCGCGGGAATAGTTGTGTGGAGGAGTTTGGCTCAGTCTCTTAGCTCCAGTGACAGGAATTCTTAATGCTGAACTGTACAATAATGTTTTGTAAAATGCTTTTCTCCTGACTTTAGGTGGACAATTTGGGGATGCCCGTTCAGTTCTAATGGTACATCATGCTGGTGCACAAAGCAAGATGATGAGAATTAATGATCGAGTTTGACTGGTCTGCACAGAGTTCCGATGTCAAACTAATAAAACACCTTTGGGACGAATTTGAGCAGAGACAGCGGGCCTGGCCTTCTCATTCAACATCAATGTCTGACCTCACAAATGCACTTCTGAAACAACACTACTCGCTTTTAAACCTTGTGGAAAGCCTTCCCAGAAGACTTGAGGCTCTTATAGCTCGATGTTATTTTTCTAAACCACGTTCTATAGTCTAGTGGCTTAAAAACGGTCACTGTAGGCATCTCATGCTATCTCATAACTGATATGTTATATTTCTGTTGTATAAATGAAAAGTTTACAAGTTTATTAGCTGTTCAGCTCCTTCATAATTAGTAAAAAAAAATATGATTAATTGGGCATTATTTCAAAGCTTTTTGAAACTCTAGACTTGCAAAATAAGATAATTCATATGAGTGAAACTTTGACAACTTTGACAAGCCATCAGACAAGACTTGTTAATGTCAGGCTTATAAACAATTAAATTTTTGGTAGATTCCAGGTCATCACTAGCATTGAATAAGAGGTTATTTTGGCCACAACTGTCCAACAAGGATTTTTGAAAAGGATAGCACTTATGTTCTGTATGCACAACGTTCAAACCATTGTAAAATCAAGTTAAAACCACAGGCCATCTGTTTTTATGTTGACTTACTCAGACAAAAGGTCGCTGATATCTTCCAGATTGACCTTCGTGATGACCCCAAGACTATTGCAAAACTGAACGACATGAAGGAGAAGCCAGTCGCCACCGAGCAAGGACAGAAACTGGCCAAGGAGGTTTGTATGTTGAAACACAGCAAAGCAGCTGATGTGGGAGAAGCACCTATTTTGAGTTTTACTCTCACAGAATCGAGCTGATGGGCTCTTTTAGATTCCTGTGGGTTGGTTTGCTGCAGGAATGTAACCGTAGGAATGTAATGTCTTGGTGAAATATTTGGAATAGGACTTCTGAGCATTCTTGGCTGGAAATTAGTCCAGGGATGCATTCTTGGGCAACACTGATGTCCAGCAGAGTTTAGGGCGGAAGTTCAAAATCGTAGCTATAAAAGAATTACCCCTGTCAGCAACAAAGCAAAACAGAAAGTGATCTTAACAAATAAATAACAAAAATAAAATATCATAAATTATGATTCTATTCATGCAGTTTTGGCAAGCGAGGATACAATTGAAGTGGTATTTTTATTTAATAGAGGTCACTGGAGGGCAGAATAAGGTGCGTTAGAATCATGGTAAAATTGAAGAACCAGCGTTTTGTTTATCTAGACATAATAAAAATGATCGTCTCTCTTCCGGCTGATAGAATCATTTTAATTTAACCTCAAGTGTTCAAAATTGCTAAACAGTTTCAAACAAAGACGAAGCCAAAATGTAAAACTCTGTGTGAGGAAAACACTAAGTAAACCCGTGCTGCTTCCATAGGATTTAACAGGATAAGCGGCAACCATTGCACTCGATGGCCTGCTCATCATCAGTGTTATCTATTCTATAAAAGCAGGAATGTTGTCGGTTTGCTGCTCTAGGGCGCACAAGTGTGTGTTAACACTATGTCAGAGTGAAAAGACGTCATCAAAAAACTTAGAAAAGCAACTGTTGCCGCTTATCAACCTGGGAAGGGTTCAGATTGTTTGGAAACAGGACATTTCTAAACAATCTGAAATGTATTATTCTATAGAGAGTGACAAAAAAAAGTTTTTTACTCGTGGAAAAAAGTTAAAACAGCTGCCATTCTTCCCTGCAGTTGGTGTCTCAGCAAATTCCCTCCAAAGTCAGACGGTGCAATGCTTGGAAAAGTCAAAGACAAAGACCCGAGACTTGGACGCCTTTGTTAGCTTGTTATATGTTACAGTTCTTAAGAGGAAAAATAACAATAAAAAGGAATAATGCAAAGACGCATCCGAAAGAAACAAAAGATGTACTTCAGGAACATAGTCCGTTGGAGAGATAGGATTAAAGGAGAGATGTTTGGCTATAAGGCACAGCATCGTGTTTGGATAAAAAATAAAAGTCGACATATTCGCTCTAACACCTCGTACAAACTGTCAAGCACAGCAGTGGAGGGATGGTGATTTTGAATTTGAACACCTTCCAGTTGTTGAATCAGCCGTGAACTCCTCTAATCACCAAAATGTTCTGGAGTCAGTTGTGGAGCTGTTTGTCCGACAGCTAAATGTTGGCAAAAATTGGGTCGTGCATGCTATTGAAAGGGAACATATCACGCAAAATCCACTTTTTTAGCCAATAAATAAAATTTGTTGTGTACTTAGAGTCTCTAGGAGTGCAGAAAAGTTGAATGTAGCCCTTCCAGGATCTGCGTAGATACCTTTATATTCTTTTTGGGTCACATTTTTCAAGCCATTCAGTTTTCTGAACAATTGGATCATAGTATTTGCTGCGGAGCTGCTGTAACAACATCATAGACTTCCAGCTAAGCAGTCCCACGAGTCCACCATTTTTATCTCTCTGAGCAATGATTTGTAGGACAAGCTGAAAGATGGCGAAGCTACAATTGGATAAGTCATCGGATGTCCATTGCACCGTCCCCCAGCATACTACAGAAATGGCCGAACAGGGTGAATTGGTACGCTCTGCCACCTGGAGGGGTGGCGGGGTGTGAACCACCTCCTTTAGATTCAAAGAGACGAGTTTCTCTCAGACACACCTCAGATCAGGGGTAAACATGTGAGGGCAAATTAACAAGGCTTTTAAACCAAAGCATTGCAATTCCACTTTATATAGACCACAATTGAATGATTTCAATGTGAAAAGAGATGATATAAAACCATATGACCCCGTTAAGCAAAGTCTGAAGGAGAGTGGCCCAAAGTTCCTCCACAATAATCCATAATAATCTCAGGGACTGATTAAATCATACAGAAAGTGACTGCTTTCAGTTATCTATTATTAGCTACGGGTGGTTTACGTATTAACTGACCTTTTTTGTGGTTGTGGGTGACATATAAATAATGTGTCCTATTAAACTGGCACCATTAATGAATCTTTCTTAACTCTTGCCTGTTTATATGTCTGTAGTTGTATTTTAAGTTTAGACGGATACCTGAAAGGCCCGACATAAAGCAATGCCTTTTATCCTGACTGCTGCATATCATGGCATTGGGCTTGTTCCAGTACTTGGTTGTTTTCCCTGAAGCGGACGTCGCCCCGATATTTGATCAACGGGTGAAACTTAGGATAGCTGTGACAGTTTCTCCTGTGTTTTTTCCTCATCAGATTGGGGCCTGTTGCTATGTGGAGTGTTCGGCGCTGACCCAGAAGGGCCTGAAGACGGTGTTTGATGAGGCCATCATCGCCATTCTGGCTCCTAAGAGAAAGAAGGGATCGATGAAGAGAAGGCTAGGACCCCGCTGCATCAACTGCTGCCTGATCACGTGATGCGGTGGCCCAGAGATTCCTTTAGTAAAAGACCACAAGTCAAACATGGACTGAAGGCAAAAGACAGGCACAGGAAAGATGCAAAGACACAAACAAGGAGGACTGATGGACAAAACAAGAGCTAAGTGTAAGGTGCAAGACTCTTGACATACCATAACACTCCCCTGCTGTTCAGCTGGAGCGGAGAATGCAGTTTCTACCAAAGGAGCTCAAAGCCCAGTCATTCTCTCCTTCTACAAGACTTTTGCCTCAAAAGTACCTTCTTTTCTAACCATTTTAATATTTTTTTCTTTGTTTTTGTCCCTGTGTGCTGTCATATGACAACAGGAAAGACAAAAGGACATTTCAGCTTTAAGACTGATGCTTAATTCATAAGTATATCTATTGTTTTTGAAAAAGCATTTTAATTAATACGTTTATATACCCGAATCTCCAAAATGAGGAACGAGAATAGGTGTTTGCTCATGAAAGTCTGCCATGGGAGACTCAGAGTGCTCATCCATTTTGAGCCCAGTTTAAATTTTTTTTTAACTTAAAAACTTTGAATTACTATGAATTTGGACCTACAGAATAAACCGCTGTTAGTACAGCGCTGTGCAAATGACAAATTGTGGACCTACAACCACGTTATCTCTAAGGTTTCTTGCCTTGTGATTGTTTTGCAGTGTGGCATGCCAAAAACACTCCAGGGTACAATGAGACGGAGAAGATCACAAGAAAATGAAAATGTTTATTATCCATTTTTAGAATCTATATTATCCAGAGTTTATAAGATTGTATCACTCAAATATCATTGAGATCATATTTTATCAGCTGAATAATTACTTTTTATCATCATGCAGTAACATGCTATGCTCTTATCGATTTTAAGACAGAAAATGTAGACATAGAATTTTTTTAATGAAATTCATATATCTCCCAAAGAATCAAATGCACATTTTTCATTAGAGGGCATATATCATCATTTTTACAATGCATACAATTTTTTTTTCTTTTTTAATATTTTTTACATACTACCTGTTTGAGAAGAATTTTAAAAAAGCGTAAAATTAGAACGGCAAGCACAGGGCAGAGAAGAGTGCAGCAGAAAGATGCTGTAGGCGATGGGGTTATGTTTCAGATGCCAAACCTCTGTCATCGCTGCATAACCCAATGTTCAAACAATATAATATTTGTGATAGCAAAGATCTCCAGCACTAATTTAAGTTAATCAAGGAAAGGTTTTTTCCATTCCGCAGGAGGTAGTCAGGGAAAGTCTGAGAACGGTAGCTTGAATACTTAGCAAACCGGCGCTCTATAGAGGGATTTAAAAGCGACCCGTCTGAATCCTAGTCTGCATGTAATTTAACCCAGTGGCAAATCACCGCTTGTTATAATTCGTTCATAACAATAAAATTCTCTCTGCATTCAGAAAGACATAATTTCTGCTCTGATTCTGACCTGTATTTTTACCGTGCACAGACATGTATCAGTATATTTCTCCCCACAACTGTGTGAGACAATCGTTGTCTTACTGTTCTCCGCCTAATTGCTCTTTCAAAACATCACTGTGATGACGGTCGTTGTCACTCCATCCCCATAGACCTGTCTGCAGTTAGTTTCCCTTTAATGTGTCGTATTTGAGCCTAAAAAAGTCACTTTAAGCTAATATAACTCCACTCTCATCACCCACTAGTGTTCTAATACTGACATTCAACAGCGGCAGGGAAACACTCTTATCCATTTCGCCCAGACAAGAAGGGAAAGAAAACAAATTGCAGCAGAAGCTAATTTTGTGGCAAAATTAAAACATCTTAGATTTAACACAGTCTGTTGACATCCGTGAAGGTTTGCACTGACTGAACATACACAAAGTAAAAACCACTTTAAAAGATAGCAGCTTCTTTTGTTATAAACTACCGGTATGTTACTTCTCGATGGTCTGGCTGTTTACTCCCTTCTCAAGCTAGCTGTCCTAGCCGTGGACCTGAATTGTTCAATTGTTGTGTCCCCTCAGGTCTGGCCGTTAAATCCAAGATTCAAATGAATTTATAAACATAGGGCAAAAGGTGTTTTCAGCAGGGAGACAGTTTCTGTGGGTGAGGAGCAATCTGTTCTCTTCACCTATTCACTTCCACTTAGCTCAGCCGTTTACTGCACAGAAGATCTTAAATAATAAATCATTCTACAAATTTGGTAGTGCCTTCCAATTTTAGTTGGCCTAACTTAAAATGTTATTTTTGTTTTGTTTTAAAAATACAAAGCCACAACACATGCAAGGCTGTGATTTATTTATGTTTCATGCTTTCATGATTTGTAAGGTTTTCTGGCTCTAAAATATGATGATATATGCCTTTTAAAATCATGTGGCTAGGATGACGTGATACTGCACATGTACCGCACAACAATGAAGCACAGCTGCAACTGCTCCATTTTTCAGGACAACAATGCACATTCCCAATGCTTCCCAACACCCACACAGTTTCAGGAAACAGCTGTCTAAAGCACACAAGATGCGCACGGCTCTGTGAGGCAGGAACAATCAGAAGTTCAACATGCGAACTTTTTGCATCAAGTTTCCATTATAGCTCTCAAATGCCACCATTATGGAAATTAAAGTAAATACACTGACCAAAACAGTTCTATTTAAATCAAAATCACATTTGGTTGTGATAAGTATTGGTTTAAACATTTACTAACCTATAATATATACCAATAATTTTAGATATTGCTTGGTTAGCTTTCTCTACAGACAGTAGATCTCTCTTTATGTTCCCCTAAATATATATTTTTTTATATTTAGCTCCTGACAAGCAGTAGTTAACTGAAACAATTGTCAAAGCTGATGCTAGCTGTGTTAGCTCCTAAATGCTAGCCAACTAGCTAGCTAACTAATGGCAGCCAAGCATAGTTTACCGTATGTTTATTTAAAATGTATCTGACAAAGTTATGCTGCCAAATTATTCTAAATCCAATTTATGAAATCAAACAAAGTATATTTAAATACACAAAATATCAATGATAATCAAGAAGAAAAATAAAACTGAAGGGTTAGCATAATCACAGGTAAACATTTTCTTGTTTTAAGGTTACAGTTATTACTACTATATTCTACCCCTGGCACGAACAAAAACAAAAAACAAGAACAAGAAACCACCACTCTTAAATTATCATTCAGTTGTTTTACTTTAATTTAACAGCTGAACATTCTGGTTTACCAAAGCACACCTCTTGAAAATTAAATGACCCCTTTTCTTTCAGATCAACCGGAGCAAAATGATACCGAATAAACTGTCATTTACATTTCTAAATCAAGTATACATGCAGAAATCTGTCTAAAAAAGAACTTCAAGTAAAGGCGTCCTTCACACTCGACTAGAACTACTACATTCATTCGTCCATCATCTTCTTCTTATCCAAAACCGAATCGTGTTGGCACCGAGACATTAGACAGTGTCACTCTCCACCTTGTTCTGGGGGATCTCAAGGCATTCCTAGGCCAGAAGGCAGATACTGCATATCTGAATCCTGGGTAAGGTGTGCTGGAGCCTACTAGCAGCACCTGTTCCACTTTGTCTTCTGAGGATTTGAGACAGATTTGGCCGTGCTGGGCTTGTGCCAAGCCTACAACCTAATCAAGTTCACACTGGACTGAAATTACTCCAAATAGCCTAAGACATAACCGTTTTGGAACCGCAGCCTCTGTGCACATAGTATTATGGCATTGCTCAGCCTGCAAGAGAAAGGATTTCATCAAACAGTTGAAACAAATAATCCTCCTTTGCACATGAACATTGATATGCTCTCCCAGTTAGGGAGATTTACCCACACCTCCAAATTGCACCTATAAATGTTGCTCCCTAACATCAAGGCTGAAGCTGATGGTGGAAAAGTAGAAAACCATAGATAAATTTAGCAGATTATGAGGAACCACAATGGTAGCACTGAAGAAAAAAGTTGTCCAGAGTACTAAGTGTGAAGGAGGGTCATGTTTACATTCTCACTCGTAAGAGATATTCAAAATCTGCAACAGTCCAGCAAGGTTCAGTGTTGACACTGTACTGGACACCCTAGGACAGTCTTAATTTGGTGTGGAAGTGGCTCATAGGAGTGCTTGCAGAGCAACAAGCTGATGCGGCTGCCGGCTGACTGACCAGGAAAAGGGGCCCATTAAGAGAGCGATCGTGCAAGAACGTTGGAACCTTACTGAAACCCAGAGGAAGTGCAGCAAAGCAACGACTTTGATGTTTTTAACTCTGCTTGATCTGAAAAAAATATTTGAACATTTTGAACATTCTTCAAGAGTAGTAATCCCAATTTTTCGCCAAATTCTTTTGTACGCTGTCTGTGATTTTATTGATGCAGTTGTGTGACGCTAGTTTTAAACGGTAATCAAAAACTAATGCTTTAAATGAATACCTGGTGCTATCCAACTTGTGAAAGTTAATTCAACAGAATTACTACAGACACAATAAGTGAACTTTTCCAAGACTTAGAGGTACATGCAGCAGCTTTAAGCCAACATATCAATGTGAGGTGCAGTAGGGCAAACTTTAAGGTTGTGATTGAAAATTTTTTTTCGGCTAGTCAAATATTAAAAACATGTGTCCCTTTTATTTAAAATGTATATCATTTTTATAAAGTTTTAAATACGTTACTCAAAGGTGCCAATTGTTTTAATTTGTTTGGTATGATCAATTAAAGCTTTAATGTTGAAGGTGCTGCTTCTTCTCTGTCCAAGCCTGTGTTTGTATACCTGTTCTTTCAGCAACGCAGATCTCTGCAAGATGAGCGACCCAGTTTCTCGGACAGTTTCGCTCGCTTAAGTCATGCAAAGGTCCACCCTCTCCTCCTCAGGATCAAGGACCTAAGTGCCACAGCCAACATGCCATTCTACCATTGATGCTTCTCTTTTCTTAATAAACAAGCTTCCTGTGTTAACAAGCTGGTTTTGGGGGGTTGATTCTGCAAATTGACAGATCTGCTGCAGAAAACAAGTGGAGATAACATTTGCTGTAACAATTTCTAGAAGCGCAGACATCCTTGTTAAAAAAAAGACAAAGTGGGCATTGGTGCTAAATAGGTGCCAGAGAGTCCTGTGTTAAAATCCAGGCCTGACCAAGTGAAGTTTGCATGTTCTTCCATGGATCAAATGGTTTTCATCTACAGTCCAAAATAATGTTTGCTGAATTGGCCACAAAGTTACCCAACTATGTAATTATGTAAGTTCTTTTGGAGATCTGATCAAGCTGTTCCCTGAGCGTCTAATGCGCAGTGCAATTTTGAACAACTTTCACCATCTCTTTGACAGTGAACACCTCTTTCGACATTCTTATTTGCACCATTTGCCTCAAACTTTGGACACTTCCTATATTGATGTTGAAGGGTGATACGTTGTGGCAGAGAGCGTATCTCACCTCCATAAGCATAAGATACTTTACTGTGCAGGAGGAGCCATCTGTCTAACCCACAGTGTTTCTTTTTTTTGCAGGGTCTCTAAAATAACTTTACAGCAGAACTAAAACCCTAATAATAATAATAATAATATCCTAACAGGTGGACTTTATGAGATGGAGCTCAGCTGATGGAGTTGACATGGAGTGAAATTACTTTGACCTCATTTCTCTCACATGTCGTGTTAAAGTATCTGTAAATAAACTTTGTATGGCACATTCCTGCATGCAGTGTGCAAAACTAAAAGTCCACTTTCTGGTTATTAAAAAGAAACAGATAAAGTCTAACAAAAAATATCCTACTTTTGCACTTTAAGCAGAAAAGAGGTCATTATCAAGTCCACAGATTGACTTTCAAGTTCAGACTTGGAAGCCATTTACATCCGGGTTGATGGTAAAAGTATGTTCTGTCAATTGGTGCTCAAATGAGATTTGTGAAAGGAAAAAGGTCCAAATATATATTTTTTGTACAGAATAAATTCTGTCCAACAGAAGACATTCATGGCTTCAAATGCAGCTACTTGGGGTCCCCTGCTGGCCTATGGGGGCACCAAGACTAGTTGAAATTTCCCAGAATATATTAAAATGAACTGGTTGTAAAGACACAACCCAAACAGAACAGTGGTTTAATGGTGTATAAAACATTGTTTTAATGAACCGTTTTACAATTTATATGTTTTTAGTATTTTTAAGATGGTAGAAGTCTGCTTTGCTTCGGGTGCCAGCTCTGATTTGCTTTAGGAAAATGTCACCTCCCAATATGAAATTAATAATAACAATACAGTCATCTATGTTATCTACTGTCCCCCGTGATTTGGGGGTCAGTCTGCCTCAAGCGGAGGAGTGTAGGTATCTATGTATCTTATTCATGAGTGACGGTAGGATGGAGCGAGAGGTGGGCAGAGGGATCGGGGTTTCTTCTGCAGTAATGCAGGCGCTGATACAGACAGTTGTGGTTATAAAAGAGTTGAGCCTAAAAGCAAAGCTTGATTTAAGAATCAGTCTAGGTTCTGAGCCTCACCTATGGTCATGAGGTCTGGATCTGGGAAGACCCAGAACTCGCTGGAGAGAATATAAATCCCGTCCGGACTAGGAACACCTTGAGATCCTCCAGAATGAGCTGGAGGGAGTCGCTGGTAAGAGGGATGTCTGGCATTCCCTCCTGGACTTGTTGCCTCTGCATCCTGATCTTAGAAGACAATGGATGGATGGATGGATGGATGGATGGATGGATGGATGGATGGATGGATGGATGGATGGATGGATGGATGGATGGATGGATGCAAGTTATCCACTGGAGATATTATCTGCCCATGACTCTCAAAAAGAACCTGCTCTCAACCCGCAGTTGGTTCCAGCAAATCCCCCAGTTCTACTGAAGGTTTTCTTCCTTTTCCGAGGATGGTTTCTTCCCACATGCCTGATTACTGACTTTACTTTAATTTTAAGAAAATATGTAAATAGAACCTGTCTGATAACATAAAGTAAACTAAAAAAAAACGATCTTAAAAAGCAACACATCATTCGCCCATCTAAAGAAATTAAAGCAAAAGAAGACAAATTAAAGTTTTTAACATCTATCAATCTTGAAAGGGTTACAAAGCCATTTCTTAAAGTCTTAAAGGCTCCGGAAAACAAAAGTGCACCATTCTGATTATCAACAAACGGAGACAATGTGGAACAGTGGAGAGTCTTCCCAGGATCAATCAGTTAACTTTTCTGCAAGAGTGTCTCTTAGAGACAAAAGTACCCAGAACATGTAAATCTGCAGGCCTCAGTTTGCTCAGCAACGGTCAGCGTTCATGATTCAACAATAATACGGGCCATATGGGTTCAGCAGGAGCGTTCTAAGGCAAAAGCATCTTGATGATCCTGGAGACTTTTGGGGATTTATTCTGTGGACTGTTAGATCTGGAATAAAACAACAGCATTTCAGAAGAAGAACACGGTGATGGTCGTATCATTATCCTGGAGCTACTTTGGGTCTTTAGGACATGTACAACTTGCTGTAATTGATAGAAGCTTGTATATTCCTGGAGGATAATGTCTGGTGATCTGTTTCTAATCTTAAACTCAAGAGGAGGGCAATGATCCAATGCACACCACTGAGTTTAACCTCTGAGTTGCTTAAAAGAAACACCATTAAAATTTTGGAGTAATCAGTCATAGTCTGAACTTCCAATTTGACTGAATTAAAAACATTTCTATGGGCTAAAATTCCTCCACGGTGAGGTTAAAAAGTCATTGGCAGGTATTGCAAATGGGAGTTGATGCTGCCAAGGGAGCCACAAGTTGTTGATTTGTTGAACAATTACCCTTTTCCCTCCTAAAAATATCAATTATCAACAGATTTTTTTTTTAGTTACTGCTGATTTCAAAATGATTATGGTCTGAAATGTTCCTGCTTTCCGTTTTCCTCTTGCCTTTGTAATTAGCCGTCAGAGACGCTGTAACATGACAGTAAATAATCAAATCCCCTGTGCCAGGAGCTGAGGTCGTAACGTATAGCACATTAGAATATTCACAGTAATTTTTTTTTTTTACAAATGCTAAGAATGCACACATATTGCAACCCTAACAGGTTGCAATATGAGTGCTAAAATGTCCTATTGCTAAACAGAAATGCCTCCATGCTTTCTCATTCTTCTGTTTGGCTTTGCTCAAAGGTCCAGACTATCTTCTTACCTCATCTCAAACATTCCTGATTTTTGGATTTATAAAGTCCCAGAACCAGGTTCACACTTCTGCTTCTGGATTTGGTGGATTTCCCGTCCTTGTAAAATGTGGGCAGTTCCATTCAACGGCCACAAGATGGCGACAGGACTTTTGAGGTCCAGTAGGCTGAACTTGACAATGGAAGAAAATCAAGCTGGTGGTCAATGATGGTCCAGCAGCATCTGTGCCACATTTACAG
This sequence comes from Fundulus diaphanus, assembly GCA_037039145.1. Lineage (NCBI taxonomy): Eukaryota > Metazoa > Chordata > Actinopteri > Cyprinodontiformes > Fundulidae > Fundulus > Fundulus diaphanus. Next base: position 47,259,413 of record CM073121.1, on the reverse strand, counting down.
ACGCCATGAGAGAAAAGGGGCAAGCTGACTTACTTTAGAATGGTATGCTACATAAAGTTGCATAATTAATCCACATAATTAACCTTTTCTTCAACATAAATAGCAATTTACATTTCTAGTAAACAAAAGAGAATACACACTGATATATTTCACATTCAACGACTTTCACACAGTTGCCAATTGAAACATTTTTTTTTGGGATAAAAAAGTTAAAACATACGTAACAAGGAATAAAACCAAGTTGGGGGTCAACAATGGTCAAACAGCATCCTCCTATATAAGACAATAAATGAGCTTAATAAGTAGTAGAGTAATAATAAAGCAATGGTTCCCAGAAGTTGACCGTTATAATTAAATAACGTTGAACACAGCTGAAATACACAAACTTAATTATGATAACACAAAAAACAGTATACAAAACACGGCAAAATTACACATGAAACCCTCCATTCAATTCGGTTTGTCTAAAATACAATATATGTTAAACTATAATGCTTGTAAAGAAACTACAGAACTGATCCTAAAACATCACAATTACAGACGGCACCAGAATAACTGGACGAGCTCACTTTCACTAGTCTACGGTAACCACCAACTGCCAAGAGTAATATAACCTCTATAACAAATAAATTACAGTAGCACCATAACTTTTTGACTCAATAAAATTAATTTGAAGAATTAATAAATTAATAAACGAAGGTCTGCAAAATAACTGGTAAAAGACGAATAAGACGGTATTAGACTTTTTTTTCTTTTACATCTTCAGTTTCAAATGACACATTGTGAACGACACAAAATCTGCTCCACAACATGGTTTATTCATGGTTTTATTATCTCACGCTGAAACATTTAGAACAATCCAACCTTTATTTTGAGTAAATGCACCTTCTCACCAATAGGACAACTCTCCTGTAGCATTTTACAGGTTTGGAACACACAGGGAGGGACAATGGACCCTTCTCTCTCTGCAGATCACCCAGACCTCTGGGACTTTTTCCTGTGCTCTATACTCATCTGCTCAGATCACCGGGTTTCTGTAGGATTTAGGTCTGAGGACTGAGATGGCCATGGAAAAAGGTTGATTTTTGAATCCAGTGAGTCATTTCTATCTTTGGCCACATGTTTGAGACCATCATTCAGCTGAAACACCCAGTACCGACCCGTTTTCAGATTGTTGTTTGTCATCAGATATATTAGGGGCAATCGCTAATGAAATAGGCTCCACTATCCATAACAGTAGGGATTAAATTATTTTTCACATACTCATTCTTGGTTTTACACCAGATTAATCTGGAGTATTTATTAAAAAGTACAGTTTCATTTGACCAAGACACACAGTTCCAGCTACAATTCCTGTAGAATCTAGAAAATTCCAGTGTTTATGGTTGCAATGGTCAGACAGAAAATGTTTTTTGTTGTTGTTTTCCTGATATGCTTTCCAAAATACTGATGATGATGATGATGGGTTGTTTTTCCTCAACAGGGATAGGGAAGCTGATCACAGTTGAGTTGATGGGAAGATGGATTGAACTAGAAGAAATCCTGTTAAAAGCTGCAGAAGAGTTCAAATTGGCTTTGAGGTTCACCTCCCAACAGGACAATGGTCCTAGTCATAGAGCCAGAGCATCGCTCAGTCAACGTCTGGACCTAAATCCAATTGAGAATCTGTACCAGACATTTTATGTTTTCAGACACTCTCTATCCAATCTGATTGTGCTTTAGTCATTTAGCAAACAACAGGCAAGAATTTCAGTATCAAGATGTGATCCAAAGGTTTCCGGTACAACTTCACCAACTCCCAAGGTGCCTGGTGGAGCAGACCTGGTGAGGCGAAGACTCCAGCAACACTTGACATACCGGGAAATAACTTTATTTTGTGACCAACGTATTTTCTGTGTTGCAGGAGTCTTCGCTTCACCGGTAGCTAGAAGTGCAAAGCTGTAAGAGACTAACCATAAGAGACTTGGAGCTGCAAAGGCAGCAAAAGCTGGTTTTAAATGCAAATGCACACAAATCTGGCATATTTTGCTTGTAAAAAATGTGAAATCCTTGTATTTTCAGCCTGAAATGAGTTTAGGTGCATTTTTATATCTGAATAATTCATGTTAAATGACTGGATACTAACCGCAAATGGATGAAAAATCAAGGATTGTCCAAAGAATAGTTTCAGTCATCTCATGAAAGTACGAGAAAATATTAATGAAAATCACTTTGAACAGAAATGAGGAACTCTCATTCATTTTAAGAAAAACACAGGGAACTAAGGATTACTCCTGATTCTTGCTCAGTAATGTCTGTCTATCTAAAAATGTTACAAGAAAACAGGAAACTCTTCAAAGACCTCTCTGGGCTTCTAATCCAAACTGTGTCTGATCTACATCCAGATTTCTTTCTACACTAAGTGAATACACAGGCATAAATATTAGCTGACAGCACTAACTTTTTTAAATTTATTTATTTGAATGTGGATTAGATACTGGCTGCAATAGATTAAGGGTTATTAGATTGCTCCTTCTGATGGTGAGGGTCAGGCAAGGTGTCTTGGAAGTATAAGCTCTTTTACGATGGGATATTTAAGGATGCATTTCTCATTTAAAGTGAAACAAAACAGTGAGACCATGATGCTGCTAACACTCCCTCTGCATCAATCTGGTGAACTATCCCTTAATGATGGATAGTTAGGAAATGAAACCCTAGCAACGTTTCCAGAGAAACCTGCAGTGAGACAAAAATAGTGTAAATTACTCCTGATGGAGAAATTAGTACTAATCCAATTTCCTTTTTCTTTTCTTTCGTAAGCACAAATCAGATCAGCATTAAGAAGATGTAGAAGCTGGCCTGTGCAGAGCACTGGAGGTTTTCCCTGCTCTCCACCTCACCTCCAGTGAGTTACTGCATAAAGTGCCTCGCAAATTTAGTGTTTTTACATTATTATTATTATTATTATTGTAATCTAAATATTTCAGATCATCAAACTAATTTTATATCAGACAAAGTCAACCCAAGTAAATACTAAAAGCAGTTTTCAAATGATGGTTTAATTTCTTAGGAGAAATAAAAATCTTTCCAAACCAACCTGGTGTGAGAGCTTGATCTCAGCGTATCTTAAACTATTCTGAAGTATTTAAGGTGCAGAAGGTATAGTCCTACGAGTTTGGACAGAACACTGCAAAAAGGGAACTAAAAGTAAGCAAAATATCCTTGAAGTTAGTGTATTTGCCCTTGATTTGAGCAGGTGAATAGGATTATCTGCCAATGGAATGAGTATTTTTACCCCTAAAATAAGATAATTACTTATAATGGACTTGAGGTAAGTATGCTGGTGAAGATTCTCAGTCCTCCAGGTCATGGTCATTGCAAAAAAAAGTAAAAAACAAAGCAACTGGAATTGTTTTCCGTAGTTTGAATTTCTCATACTCACGCACTACTCCAAGGGTGTTGTTATACCAGAAAGCTGTTTGAATATGATTATTATTATTAATTATAATTTGGTATTATAATTTTAATAACAGGTCATTCAAACTCAAATAGTAGCTATAACAAAATATGGTGGTGATCCCAAGGCTATAAGCTTGTAATGACTAAATACCACTAATGCATTTATTAATTAGCTGTTATGAACTCATTTATGCTAGGACAAGGGGTTTGATCGGTTTCTGACCGATGAAGTTTATCCAGCAAGCGTTGATAACTCAATTATAACTGCAATTAGAGTTTAATCCTTACTTCCTTTACCACCAACCAATGATAATGTCTCTGTTTTAATCTCAGATGTTAACTCAAAAGAGATAGCTCTGTATTCTGATGACCATGCAAACTCTGGATTGAAATGAACACAAACAATTACTATTCCACACGTTGTTATTTATTGAACCAAAACAATCTCCTGTTACAGTAATTATTCTAATTCAATAACTAAGGAAGCTCTACGCACTACCAAACTAAACATGCGAAGGAAAAATAAATAAGTCAAAAATGGATTAAAATGAGAGGTAGCAAAATCTTAGTTCAACTCAGTTGTTTAAACATCACATTCAAGACGTCGGCACTTGACAGAGTAGCATTGAAAGACAAAACAGCTTTGAGAATCCAGATGGACGCTTCAATGTTTTCCAACAAGCTAGCTAACAGCTTAGCTACGCTGCACCTTCCCAAGATGGCGACTATGACAACACATGACCTACAACCTTGCGTGATACGTAAGGAGGAGGTCCTAATGACGTCTCTAGCGCTTACGCTAATGTGGGGTGGTACCTTGGCTAGGGAGACGGTCCTGAATGAGGATTTCAAAGACGGAGCGCGGACTGAGAATTCCAACAAAAAGATTGAACTGATAAGAGGACAGGAAAAGAGTGGAAAGGAAAAAGATGGAGAAATCGGCTCTCTGCGGAGCCACTTATTAGAACCAGAAACCAAAACACAGACAAAATCAGACAAAATGCATGCACATACATCAGAAATATTCAGCAGTTAAACAAACTCCGTCTTGGAGTAATTAAGTATTAAACTAAGTCCTAATAATTCTGCCCAGGCACAATTAGATCACCTTATGGGTGAAAAGAGAAATAAAAAAAGGGGGAATCTTTCTTTACTCTGACATTGCCTCGGCGGGTGTCCTGGAGCGCTCCGAGTCCGCAAATCTGGTTCAGCTTCGGTGGGCCGGTGAAAAGGAAAGCTGGTGCTTTTCTGGAGACTGTTCTGGAGATTATCGTGCAAGGCAGGATGTTTTGAAAAATGCAGAACATTATGGACATGCTTTTGCTTTTGGATGTGGAGCGATAGGATTCTTTTCACCTCTGGTGACTGACATAATGGTGATGGAACAGGCAGGCCTCTAGATGCATTGTGGCACCAACTGCAATTGTCTATCTGGCAATCACTTTTCTCTGAAGTATTGGATGTGTTTAATGCATAATTGGTAATGGGATTTCAGACTGCTCTGATCCCTGGGGACCCAGGCACATATTTTGTCAAGACTGCTTTAGCCCAAGGACGCTACAGGTTGCGTCATGAAGGTTCTGGTTGTGCTCGGCAAAATCCTTAAGAAGGAAAGGGGCAGGAAACATAAACCCAAGGGCAAAAGCAACATTTACAATTGCATTTGTGAGGGAGGGGAAAAAGCCAGTGGGAGCCAACAAAATCAGAGTCTCCTACAGTCAAAGTCTCCAACAGTCAGCTCAGGAGGAGGAACTGAGGGCTGACCTGAAGCGGAGGCTCCAGTTTCCAGACATTGTCTGAACCACCTTAAGGCCTGATTCAGTCTTGTTCTCTACAGAAGCAAGATCATTGTAGTCTAGCTAACAGTACCTTAGGAAGCGGGAAGCAAGGAGTGCTACAAAGACCTACTGCAGGACTGCAGAGACAAAGGCAGGCAAACTGGGATGTACCCTTTTGAGACAGGATGAGGAGGCTGTTTTTTTTTTGTGAACGCAACACTAAGCTTGGGCCCTCAGCTGTAGAGCAAAGAAAAACTCATCTCATTTAACACATTATAAGAGTGCATTTCTTTTAAGTTAAATAGCTTGTAGCTGGTATGGAATCCCATTCTGGAAGCTATTGAATGTTATCGTTTTCCCTCTACATGCACTTTTCCCTTTAGCTAACTTAATAAAGTTAAGACAAGTGCCTCAAAACTGCGTCAACGGCTAAATAAACATTAGCAAAGATACACTGAATTCACCTTCTGTTGAAACAAAAAAGAGGAAATGGACCATCCGGAGTGATCGTCTGAACCCAGTGTCAAGCATCTTGTGATGTGAGCTGTGGAGAGATTTTTTAGAAAAACTGAATAGAGCAAAAATAACAAAACAAAAATGTTAATCTCAAGTGCTTTTTGTTTAATAGATAAATGTGAAATGACTGATGTAATTGTCAAGCAAAACACATAATGTCATGTGGTGTTTTTTGTTTTTAGCCAAGTAGTTATAACAGCTAAGAAACAGCTTCTCTCAAATGTAGAATGCAAATGGACTAAGCAGGGACAAAAAAAAAAAAAAAAAGAGGTCAGTGATGGTGTGTTGACAGGTAGCCTTAACTGGAGGCCGGACTCAAACAGGAAATTCTGATCAGGCCCTCACCAAACCTGGGGAAGGGTCTTCCCAGAATGACACGGTCCTGAGTTCCTACAGATTTTGCATCATTGAGCAACATTCAAGTCCTTTTTCACCTCAGCCTATAGGTAGCTAACTTTAGCGGGAAGCTCTGACTTTGTTCTCAAATCTCCCTCTTGGATGGGCTGAGCTTCCCAAATGTCGGTTATAGTTACGATTGTTGCTCGTGCACAGTTTTCTACCACACTTTTTTCCTTCCACTTAATTTTCCTTTAATATATTTGGGTACGACGCTGTGTGAAAAACTAGCTTCTGCTAAACAACCTAGCTCTGAATGAATATAAACCTACCTCCAACAGACCCGATGAATCAAGAAACCACTGTCAGAACCTGTCTGACAACATGAAGTAGGCTTTTCAGAAAAACGGGATTCCAAACTTCTTTTGGTCGAATTGTTTCTATTTTGTTGGTCTAAAAAATGGATCTGCAACATTTACAATGCAATATGCCCTTTTTGCCTATGTCCAGCTAAATAAAATGCTTAGAGACGCAAATGTTGCATGAGTTTTTGGAAAAAAGACAACTTATAATTTTTGATAAATTAGATAATAATTGTCAGATTTTGAGGACCTTTTGGAAATGACACCCATCAAGTAGGTATTGAACATAATTTTCATTAGTTCCTCACTTTTTTGAATTAAATGTTATTTTTATTGGTCTGATACCTTGTTCTAATCTTAAATGTCATGTTTTTATTAGCTGTACGCAGAAACTCTTCATAATTTAATAGAAAGAGAAGAAAACTTCAGTGTCTGTGTAATTAATATAATAATTTCTGTTCTAAGGTTTTGATGAAGAAAGAAAAACAAAAACCTTTGTAAAAAAAAAAAAGAGGATGGAAGCATTTAGTTCTTTGGGATGATGATATTTGTGGAAAATTGCGATCTAAACCCGGTTTTAGATCGTTTTAATGCTGTGAGATCAAAACCAATCCATCAGAAGAAGAGATGGACATGGTCAGCAACGACATTCAGGTAGGCTGTAGCATTTATTTTCAATGGATGCTCAATTGGTACAAAGGGACCCAAAGTGCACCAAGAAACTATCCCCAACTCCATCACACCACCACCCTGAACTGTCAGTTTCCTATTCTTAGCTGACATGAGTGGCCTTCTACTGCTTTACCCTATCTGCCTCAAGGTTTACCATGTTGTTTATTCAGAGATGGTATTCTGCATATCTTGGTTGTAGCGGTTATTTGAGCTGCTGTCACCTTTCTATGATCTCTTTTGTTGTCTGTTTTTACTCGGAGCCTTGCCATGTAAAGTCTAAATGTGTCATGCCATGTGTATGCCTGGTTTTCCTCTGACCTCAACAGGGGTTGTCCGTCAACAACAACAACTAATAACAGAATATTCTGTCCTTTTCAGACCATCCTCCGTAAATCCGAGAGATGGTTGTGCGTGACGATCCCAGTAGATCAGCGGTCAACGAATATTTTGCCACGTTCAAAGTCGCCCAAGTCCCTTTACTTCTCCATTTTTATTTTTTGGTTTAGACATGATTCCGATTTGCCATTTGTAACAAACAAGCAATTACTCAGGCATACGTCACAGGGTGGCCGAGGAGCGTATATAATCTGTGACTTGGACTAGTTATTGGACTTTATAAGCAGGCCTCTCAATTTTTACGGAAAGTTAAGAGTGAGATTATGTTAATTTTTGCTGGCGGGGCGGGGTCGCTATCTGGACGCTGGAAGAGCGGGTCCAGTCATGGATGTGGACATGTATTACATGTAACATGTTATTTTTCAGTTAGAGGGTTAAAACAGAAAAAAAACACAACTGTGCAAATAATACTGAATAAAGTTATAAAGTAGTTTTATGTTATTGACGGTATTATTACACTCCTTTTTTATAAGAATGGAGAACTGCTGTTTTTATTTTATTTTATTACAGAGTCCCACTCATACAGAGTGCCTCAAGGCACCATGTTTGGCCTCTTCCTCTTCTCTCTTTACCCCGTGATAAGCATGGTTTTAATGCTTTTGTCATTTTCAATCTATGTAAATACAACTATGATTAAAAAGGAAGAACAACTGAATAAAATAATGTTTTAGATGCAGCTCACTGGAAGGTTGTACTGTTTTTTTGAACAGGTTTACCACACATGGTCCTCGGGGGCCTGCCTGATGGCACCATGTTGGTGACCCCTGGTGTATACTGATTAGCCAGAGATGTCATCGACTCAATTACACACAAAACTAATTCTGTGGGTTTTCATCTCTTTGGAGACCTGTTAAAAACAGTTAACATTTAGTGAAATCCCACAGTTGAAATCCACACCTTGCGTTTTATCGTCAGCGTATTGTAAAAGAAACACAACACTATTTAATCTTTGATGTTTACTGAATTAATGTGGCCTTCTTCCCTGTTGGTTTCTTTAAACATGAAAACATTCTTGTGCGATGGCTTCGCCTCCACCGGTTCGGGGTTGGCATCACACTGAGCCTGGTTCTGGTTCTGCTGGAGGGTTTTAATTCCCTTTAAGGGGGAGTTTTCCTCTCCACTGTCACTTCATGCATGCTCAGTATGAGCGATTGCTGCAAAGCCATCGACAATGCAATGTGGCTCTACGCTCCTTCAGGAGGAGTGAATGCTGCTTGTCAAGACTTGATGCAACCTGCTGGGTTTCCTTAGTTAGAGAACTTTTTGACCAACCTGTATAATCTGATTGCATTTGACTTTGGAAAGTGCCTTTAGATGACATGTTTCATGAACTGGCGCTACATAAATAAAGTCGAATTGAATTGAATCAGCTTCGGGCCCTGGATGTGTCAGAACCAGCATCCCTCCGCCTCTCCACGTTTCAGAGAATTAGGCAGCGGAGAGCTTCCTCCTCCCCTCCCCGCGTCACGCTCATTGGCGGCCGGGCACGCCTATCAGAGTCCAGCCGGTGCCGGGGCCATTCCCCATCCGTGCGCTCCCTAGGAAGTGGCCGTCCGAGCGCGGCCCTCCATTGGACCGAGCCGGTGTCAGTCGGGCCGCATCACGCCGAGCCCCGTCCTCCTCCCCGGCTCCGTGTCCGCTCAGACAGCCGTCATATTGGCCGCTCCAGGCAGGCAGAGAAGAGGAGCCCCACCACGATGAGCAACGGGGCTGCCGCCGCGCTCACACGCCAGTTTAGCGTTTAAATGACTCTGCACGTTGTTTTTTTTCTGATTTTTCTAGGAATATATTTTTAAATTGTTCGGGATGACACCGTCCGGTGCCCGTGTTCGTACAGCGCTTTCGTCCGACGCCGTGGTCCTCTGGGGGGATATGTGCCCGACTTTTCTTCATAGCCATTTTTTGCAGACAAAGAGCCGTTGAGTCGGGCTTCCACAGCGCAAACTGGTAAGACGCCAAATTCAAAACGCAGCTCACGCTTCTTAACTGTGCCCCCCCTTTTTTTTATTTATTTCCCCGATAGCCTAAAAGCGAAACACACCGGCTGGTTTTATTTCTACATTTTTTTTCTGTCGATAATTGTCCCAAGCTAGCATGCTAACCCCGCTAGCCAAAGCTAACTAGAATTAGGAAATTTCTATTCCAGAGATGCTAACCGTTAGCTTCTCTCTTTTTTTATCTCGCTGTTAACTTTGAGGCTTTTTAAGCTAACGTGCCTAATTGTAAAGGACACTATAATTTTTTTCCCTGGACCGACCGGGCTAGTTAGACTACTGTGAGCGCAGATAATGTTATCTTGGGTCTGTAGCTACATTTAGCGGTGTGTTGGGACTGCTGTCGGTCGTTAACGGGTTAGCAGCTCAGCTAACTTGGCAGTGACAAGGGGAATGTGGGGCCTCTAGAAACCCGAAGGCCTCCCTTACACTTTCTGTACACCCACTGTGATCGCAGAATTGCTTAACAGATATACATTTTACAGACATCCAGGTCATTTATAAGCGCACCAAGTCACAACTCAAGTTATGTCAGGGTACTTTACAAGACAGACTTCAATTCATATCTGGCTGAGCATTCAGATTCAATCCACATTAGTCTTGATTTAATGAAAAATGACTTGAATCCAGTTGGATTCGGGTTTAGATCCATCCAGTTATCTCACACCAGTCAGTTTTCTTTATTTCATACTGTGGCAATGAGCAAAAAGTAGAGATGCAGCACACTGTCTTGTCTTGCTTTTCCCTGCCAGTGCAGATTTGAACAGTGAGGTTTTTCTTTAGACACGATAAATCGTTTCCACGGGGTTCCATACATTTTTTTTTTATTCAAACGCTCAAAATACAACTTATCATTTGACCAATTTTGTTTTTGATTGCACTAAATGGTTATTGTTCCTCCAAAAGAAGCCCTTTTTTTAAACCATCTAATTTTTCTTTCCACAAATGCATGCTTTAAACCATAAATTATACGTACAAAAATGCATAAAATCAAGCCCTTGCCATTTAGTTACTTTCAAAAAAAAAAAAAAAAAGCTTGAGCATCCAGATTGTGCAGAAAAACGACGCTGAAGTGGTTACAAATAAAATATGCCTTAGATAAGTTATGATGACTTCCACGTTTAGAAAAAGGGAAAATGTTTCAATTATTTGCATGCAATGTGACATTGAAATAGTTGATTTTGGAATTTCAAAACAATTAGTTTTTGTTAGTTAAGTTAAATGCGAGTTTGACTGGTTTAAATGTGACTAATCTGTAGTCAGCCTCTCCCCACACAAAATACAATTGAACTGGGTTTCTGCCTAAAGTCTGCACATTAACACGTAGCTCACGGACAACTTGTCTAACAAAACTAAACTTGAGCATCCCCCCCCACCCCCAAGCTCATCAGAAGCCCCAGTTTGGGTCTGTTTAGTGTCTTGTGCAAGGCGCCTGGGTTGCTGAGGTTCGTAGCAAACGTTTCAGAGCACAAAGTTATTGTCTCCTGATTTGAGGCGCTTCCACACTTGAGACAAATTTCGGCCTGTGAGAACCTTTTATAAGCATACTCGTTTGGTACTAATGTAGATGCTTCGTGCACCGCGTTGGTTTCTAAGCGTCTACGCAGAAAAGGCCCGCCGATGACGGACGCGTGACTCAGACACACGAACCGCTTCAGCTAAACGTGTAGCAGTTAAGAGGAAAGCTAACTTTTTGTTAAATTGTAAACAGGCTGAATTCACACAGCGCCTTTCTAACCTTTGTTACCACTGAAGGTGCTTTTCACTAGAGCCAGACTCCCCTAATGGCGCTCATAAACGTGCACGCGTTCATACACCGGTTACCAGACCAGTAGGCTACGTAGGGTTAAGTGCCGTGCCAACGGGAAATAACGACACCTGGCAGGAGGACGCTGGAATGGACCCAGGACTCTCTTTTTTTAAATATATATTGAAGACATTTACTCACCGATCTGTGGTCTAATTTGTTGAAAATGGGGGGAAAAACTCGAAGAAAATCATGAAACATATGTCTACTGAGAGCATAGATGTCAGTGGATTGTCATAATCAACCTCTCTGATCATGTCAACCAACCGCTGCACCTCTATGGTCATAAAGTCTTCATGGCCAACTACACCAGTTATCTCAGAAAGGACCCAATTATTCTCCATAGAAAAAGTTCCTTTCTAGAGCCGCTTGCACCTTTTTGTACTTCTTCTGACTTTTTATTATTATTATTTAAACAGTTCAATCTTATGGGAAAAAGCCAACTGAGTCTTCATCGCGTCTTTCACACCAAAGCGGGTTGTTTTCAGCACAGCCTGTTGGTGCCCAGTGATTTAGACAAAAGATTATTTTTTTTTAGTTTTTTTTTTTTAGTTTAGTTGCTGGCCACTGGTCAGACACTGCAATTTACATTTAAAATTTCATCTTTCATTAAATGCATCAAAACTAGGAACTCTAATGATTTCAGGTTAGGTTAGTCTAAATGCATCAACCAACAAACTACTTCCTCTATTAATGAAGCATTGGTGCATTTTTTCCGTCTTCTCTGTGTTTTTTTTTTTTTTAGACCTTCTCAGAAAATGGGAACTTTGGTATCGGCCAGATATGAATCTCACATTGTGCGCGGTGCAGATCGAGGCCCAATGACCGGGTACGGTAGTGTGCATCAGGCTAACAACTGCTAGCGTTAGCTGGTTTTGTCCCAGACAGGAGGTTTTACTTACTGTTTGATGCTGCTGTCGAACGGCGAGGCATTTAAAATAAAGCAACGACTTTTAGCCCGGGGGGCGAGTAAAGCCTCATGGCCCAACAGGCTTCTAATACAGCGGGGGAAACCCTGGGATAAAGAAACACTGCGTAGGTGGCACTAAACTTGTCATTTTGTCATTTAGTTGCAGACTACTTCTTCTATCAAGATGCCTACAGCACTTTTGTTTTTTCTCTTTTTAGTGCAATTGTCCTTTTAAAATATGGAATTGTAAGTTAATTGGTAATGGCCAGAAAAGGGCGGTTCGGTGCATCTTCTAAAAGGTTTTCTTGCTGGTTAGGTTTAACCTGTACTTCGGCCCAGTCTCTTTATCCTGAGCAAGTACATGGCGACAGTGGGGAGCAGCAACGTCCCGTTAAACTCCATCAGGTTCGTCCTCAGCCGTTAGCTATGACTGGGTTTAGCGAACAGAACCATCAGGCTTGTTTTGGGTTCACTCATCACCATCCCCTTTATTCTCATCTGTAGGTGCATAACCTGCTTACTGTTGATACCTATGTAATTTGCGTTATATTATCGTTTTATATTTTTAGTGTAAGAATGTCTATTTGTGCTCTAATCAACTTTTTAATTTAATACCACTCTGTTTTATTCCTACATTGACGTGCGTTACAACAGGATTCGTGGCAGGTGGGCTGCTGTTTTGCACCCAAACCGGTTGAGTCAGAGAAACACAAGTGCCCACTCTCCCTGGTGCAACTCCTTTATGAAAGATAAAGGAAAACAGAACCCAGTTTGATGGCACCAATATTTTCTAACGGCGCATTAATAGAGAAAGTAAAGTTAGCAGAGTGAGTGAGGGGGGGGGGGGTGTCCACATGTCTGCCAGCAGCCTATAGAAAGTTTTAAGCTTAGCGTTAACGTAGACGGGGTTTCTGCTTCACCGCAAAACTGAAAGATCTGCCTTCTGCTCCACTTTTAGAAAATATTGAATCTGAAATGGATTAGATAACATGACACTAAGTTCTCAGCTATTAATATAAATGCATGTTTTATGATTTTCCTAGCTCTTTATAATTGCTTCCTGTTTTTGCATGTAATTATCATGCAATCACGTTACTGCGCTTTAAGGAACATTTGCAATTTAGTACACCCTCGTCATTTATCAGTTTCAATAAAATGTGTACGTATGAGTTTTATTGAGATAACTGTATTTGGATGAGATTCTAGTGACGCATATAATAAAACTAGACGTCTTTATCAGTCAGTTGCAGACTGTATGGCTTTCTGCCATCTCCCATATCTATTAGAAATGCGAGGCGGCTGCAAATCTCTCATTAGTTCTGGTCTGGGCCGAGCAGCAAAGGCGTTCTCCCCTCCAGAATCTCGTCTTTTCACCAGCCGCGTCTTAGATCGCCAGGCTCCCAGGAGGAAGGGTGTGTTGGGCTGCTGGAGAACAAAAGTAGCCTAGTTGAGTTTCAGGACGGCTCAAAGTGGATATGGACCGGGTTGCACTGCCGTTGTCTTTGGCAACGGTTCCGGTTGTTTAGGAGGGATTGCGCGATACAATGTGCTGAAAACTGGTATGTGCTGAAAGGAAAGATGAAATAAGTGATTGTGGGTTTTTTGTAGAGATTATAGGGATTTCTTGGTTTGCTCGTGAAGCTGTCTGTTCCACCATGAGGACGATCTGTTGAGCAACACTGGACTTCTGCTCTTTCCTTGGTAGTAGTGTTGAATTTGGCAAAAACCAAAGGCAAACAAACAATTATGAACATAAGTTACTTTTTGAAACGCTAATCTGTTTTTTCTTTTCCGATAAACTTGTAACAATCGGTTAACGGAAAACTATTTGATGATCCAGCTGCAGACTGAAAAAAAAAAACGAAGCCTTTCAGTTGTTAAGCATTTGTCCAGGAATCAAATCAAACTTCTTATTATTTGACCTACTTTTCAACGGTCATAGGTCACGGTCACTAATATAAGGTTGGCCCAGTTTGATTGGTGAATGACTACTGGATACCAGTTCCTGAGTCGCTTTTCATCTTGATGAGAATAATCGGCACATTTTAAAGTGTAAAAACCTGCCTACAGGATCCTGTCACACCTAGACTTTAAGATTTGAGATGCAGAAAATTTGGCTTTTCTGGTCGCCTTTTTCCTGACCTTTGGTCGTGTCGGATCATCCGTCACAAAGCCTTCCTGCTTTTTTCAAGTTAACATTGTGCTGACCCGAGTCTGTTGATGCAAAAGCCTCTTAAAACTAATCACCAACCCTGCTTATAAAGAATGAGACCATCCTTTCTACCTGTCACAGAAGTCTGTGGCTCACACCTTGGAACATATGTTAAGTAGCGCTGGGCAATATATCAAGATTTTAAAAATATCGAGATAAAAAAAGAAGTGTAAGATGAGACTGTAGCTACGTTTACACGGACAAAAGTAATGGGAATAAAAATGTGTCATGTAAACAAGCCAGTCGGAATATTGTGATCGGATTAAATCAGTTGGAATGAAATTGTAATCTGAATGAGAGGTGGTTTATGCCGATTGATAATCCGATCAATGTTCATATGAACGCTTGTCGGGCTCAAGTTATTCCGAATGTGGCAAACTGACCCGTGTGTGCATGTGCGCCCGACGTAAACATGACGTATTTCCGTGTTGAGTGACGGAAATGCGTCGGGAATCAGCTCAAAGTTATTGTGTACTCAGTAACGTTTCAACCGTAATTAGAACATCGTGCAAGTCCAGCCTGGGAGCTCGGAAGCAGGGCTGGGTATCATCTAGGATGAACGATACGATTCTCAATATAGCTCAGCTTGATTTGATTTGACTTTAATATCGATATTTATGTTCAATTTATTGAAAAATGATATATTAACAGGAAAATAAAATGCTTTTGGTTCAATGCATTTAACGTATCACAGAAACCAAAAAAGTGCCCAAACGTCTGATTTTAGGGACGAAGGCGCTTCTAAAATCCTGTCGGCCGTTCCAAGAATTCGTCTCACTTGCTCTTCCTCACTGTGAACAGTAATGGTGCACTATAATAACGCCCCCTAGGGGTTGGGAGGTATATCGATGTTGAAAGCCAGAATATCGATATTAAATAATTTTTAAAAACCAATCAATTTTTATGCACAACCCTACTCGGAAGACAAACTTGTATAACACTGCAATCCGATTATTTAATCCGAATACGTTTTAATTCGACGGTGAGATTTTGTACATGTAGGTTATAACCCGTAGGTTATGTTTCAGCTGTTTCTCATAATTGTCTACAGCTGTTGGGTTAAAAAATGTGCCTGAGAGACATTTGGGACAAAGCTTTAATCTTTTTAGAATTTATGAAAAGAAAAAATATGGCAAGATAAATATCGCCTATAGGCGTTCAGCCTGAATATATCAATATTATTTTTGGTCCATATTGCCCAGTCCTAATGTTTATCTGTCTCTAATGGTAGTAAACCTGTAGGTATCATAGCTGTAGTGAAACAAAAAACATAGGTTAGATATTTAATCAATATGAAGATGTCTGTTTAATTTTGTTTATTCATTGACTTTTATGTTAAAGAAAGACATAATTAGCCACTAAACAGTCCCACTTTTCAGTCTCTGCTGTGCTGCATCACTGCTAGTTTAGATTAAATGTCATCAAAATCTTAATCTAAAAGGTCTTAGTGTAGTAAGAGTTTTTTAAATTTTATTGGTGTTAACACATGAAATTAGCCCACATATATAAATTCTGGTTTGAAATAAAACTTCGGATAATATTAAAGGTTTATTCTTGTCTTCAGGTTGAATGTGAAGCAAAGCCAGGCGGAGTTTTGATCATGGCTGTCGCAGTATTTTTGATTTGTTGTTTCTTCCTCCTGTCGAGCCAATATTTGCTACTAAACTAGATCCTCTGTGGAACAAGACGGTTAGTGCTGAGTAGGAATGCACCGATGGGGCCTTTTTCTGGCCCAAACGGACCAAACGGATTTAAGCTTTTCTTTACAGACATCTTTTTTGATGCATCCTGTAAAGGACAAAAGAGTAAAAATGTGTTGCAGATTCTTTGATTGCAAGATTATCTTGACACATGCATCAAAACAAACCTGTCTATGACCTTATTTTTACTAAACTTAAAAAAAGTGCATTAAGTTGGATGCTGTTGGTTGATGCATTTATAGACTGAAAACGGAGGATTTTACTTTAGGCATTTAAATAACAGGAAAAAGCCAAATGTTTCTATTTTAGACCAAACGGTCATTGATCAGAACCAACAAAGAGGAAAAATTGGCTGCTTCGATCTCTGCCGTGTTAATTGGTGTATCTAATGCTAAGCTCCAGTTTATCTGTGGTTTGTTGGAGGGTGGGGGGGGGGGGTTTAGGTAAAAATAAAAATGTATGAAACTTAATTATTAAAATCTACATTCATTTTCAGTGTATTATTTTGTGTATTAGTGAACCCTGTTGATAAAGTGATAAGAAGTGCTTTTAATAATCCAGTTTATTATTATTAGCAACTACAGCCCTGTTATTATAATAGGACTGCTGTTGCTATTGATTATCTCAGCTATATTCATTAATACTAATAAAATAATAGTGTTTAGTGATAATATACACTAATAAAGTTCATTTGATCCTGTTTCAGCAGATGGTTTAATCTCATTTTTTTTTGGTCAGACAGGGATTTGTTGTGCTTGATTTGATTTAATATGCTTTCCATTGGAGGGACTTGCATTTTCTGATACCGGTTGAGCTTTAGACTTTAATTTTGGAAGAAGAAAAAAACAACAACTTATCTAACTATAATGCTATTCTGTACGTCGGTTTCAGGAACATTCCTCAGTCAGTAATGTCTGACCCTTACATAATCTGATTACTAGGCTCCGGTCACGTCCAGTGTAACAGACTGAGCCATTATTAATTACAAGGGTTAATGCACTCCCCATCCAGAAACAGCCACACACTCTTATATTTATGCCTTTGATCAAAGCACACATCCCATCAGCTTCAAGAACCTCACATTTATGTTTCACCACTGTCTTGTAGAGATGGTGCAAATGTCTTCTCCAGCTTATCCCAAAGACGTTGAATGGAGTTAAAGGTCTGGACTGGTGGTCAACGCATGCGTGGGGACTGAAGTCTTGTAGTCCTTGAACTACTCAAGCACAGTTTAAGACTTATCTGACTTTGGTAACGATGGAACAACCTGGTCATTCAGTATATTTAGGTAGTCAGCTAATCTCACAGTGTTGTTATAGCTAGATCTGAGCACCTGCAGCAACCCCAGACCATTGCACTGCCTCCACAGGCTTGTGCGGTAGGCCTTAGCTGTGGTGCGTCCCATCAGGTGCCTCTCTTTCTCACCCTGAGGCAACCATCGCTCTGGGCAAGGTAAATATGGACCTCCCACTGCTTCATATTCCAGTCTTTTTTTGAAGCCTTTTTCCCCCCAATATACCTTACTGATCGGTGGTTCCTTAAGGCTAAACCGCTGTTTAGCCCCGCTCCCATGAGTTTCCTTCAGATTATGTGTGTTTGTCTTGCTACATTTGCGTGACGAGGCAGCAGCAGCCGTGGTGTGCCTGTGAGACGGCGCTGAGGGAAGCAGGAACTCTCACGGCAGCTCTCGCTGCTGCCCCAATACAGTGACTCCAGAACGACTGGTGCTTTCGGTAAAGTCGCCATTAAAACAAAAAAAAAGTCGCTTGTTGCCAGTTACGTTTTGAAAGAAAGTAGCTAGAGAGCTCTGAAAAGTGGCTAAAATGGCAACAAAGACGCTACATAGGCAACACAGGACTGTCATCTCTACTTTTCCTTCCCTCCAGAGAGCAGAGCACTTGTAGCCACTACCCAGCTTCACAGCCAGACAGGAAGGAGCAGACATTTTATCGTTTCATGATATTTTAATTAATTCCAAACTCGGATTATGCTTAATATAAGTGCACAAATATAGGCTATACAAGACATAGGGTAAATATATCTCTCACTGTTCACTCGACGCTTTGCGCACAGCAACTCTGCACCACTGATTGGCGGGTGGCCTTAATAGTCGGGCAGGTGGCAGTTTACGTCTTTATGTCAGCTGTTTTTTTTTTGGGGGGGAACTGCTTATGTGAGATAAGTGGCCGTTTTCAACCACTTTGGTTGGTTTTTGGCGCTACGCCTGCTGTTGCTCTGGCGTCATCAGCTGCAGTTGGAGTCCTTTGCAGCGCTGCTGGTTTCTGAGCAGCCTTCTTGTCCTACCTCCGTTTTTGAAAAGCAGCTCTGTTTATACGCGTCTATATGAACACATAACTGAGGACTACAGATGTCTTCATCAAGTCTGACGACCCAAAGCGCTTTACGCTGGTCACGCATTCACAGCCTGACGGCAGCGAGCTGCATTGTAGCCACAGCGGCCCTGGAGCAGACTGACAGAAGCCCGGCTGCACAGCACCTCATGCTTGAGCTGAATCTCATGGCACAAAATGTAAATAATTTAATTGCAATAAAATTTTAACTCTGAGAGATGTACATGTCTCTCAGTTCTTCCTGAGCAGGACCCCTACTCTGACATAAAATATACTATACAGCTCTTTAAAAAAATCCAAGATTTTTGTCTTTTTTGTATAATCAGGTTGAATCAGTTGTATCTAAACTAAGTAATCTAAAATAAACGATTGCAGTAGTTTAATTCTTTTAGTAAGCCGTGTAACTTGTTATAATCTCAGGTTTTGGTCAGGCGTAACGTAGCCTCAGTGTGGCGTTGCTCACAGGTTCAGTGAATCCTCAGACAAGAAAAATTAGGGGACACATTGATCTCATATACTTTTGTTTTACCATATTTAAGAAAAATAACACTTAATAATGAAGGTGTGGCAGCTTATAAATCTGAGCTGGTAGGGATGAAACATTTGCGGTTTTCCTGGGGTTTTTATTTCCGTCTTTAATCTAAGTTTCCAGATCATGTCGTGAAACTTCCTACTCTTTCCTGGTACTTGGGTTGAAGCGGTGCAGAACAAATTTCTCCAGTCTGAGTGTTAGACTGGAGCAGGAATACGGTTGAAGTAGTACGCACTGTTGGTAAAATTCAGTTTAATAGTGGAACTTTGGGCATTTTTAGGAGTATATCCATTAGTAACTCATCACCTCAAGACAAGGAGAAATAATTTTTAAAAATGCAGAACAAATCTATTGGAGTTTAATATTGTACTGCGATTGTGTATAAATAAGTTATTGTGATCTTCCATTCATTGTGTTGGACCCTAGAAATTCACTTAACTATCAAATGGTTAATATGTATATACTGTTGGCTTAGATTTCAGATGCCCATTTATTCATTTTGTGCATAAAAAATCTGTGATAGACCGCAGTTTTAGCCAGTTTCCCCCCTTAAAAAGAATGGACACACTTCAACTGTGAGAGACAGAATCTAAAAAAAAAAATATAATACAGAAAATCACATTTTATGTTTAAAGTTGATTAAATTTTTGTATTTACGGAAACCCTATGAGATACCAGTTTGTCATTCAGTTGATAATTTATAGTCATTGACGTATATTTTGGGATGGAGCCTCCATTTTTCCCACCTTTCTCCTCAGTTCATCTGTTTGACTCTTAGGGGTCCCCCAGCCACGAGACGGCTGTAATTAAGTCATTTAGTCACCGGTCTGGCTAAATTGTACCAGGGTTAGAGTAATAAAAAATGGTTCAAACTAGTGTAAAATTATGTTTATTAGGTCCAGTTGGTCGACTCCATCTGTTTCCATTCCCCTATTTATAAAGCATTTTTTAGCAAGCACAACCTACCTGTCTGGATACTCATGGATAGGTGAGCATGAACCTGAGTACTGAAGTTCAACTGAAGTGCTGGGAAAATAGCTAGGCTATGGATCCAGCTCACTGTGCCCCATTATGTCCTCTTGCTGCTACAATATGCATGTCTTATCTCGGATGGCGATGGAGAGGTCCTGACATCCGGCGCTCTCAAGGAGGTGTGCGCAAAAGTTGGAATAAGGGGGAGAGACGTCCTCCTAAAAGCTAGGCTACCGTGCAACATCACTGTGCCGGAATGTAAATTCACTCTTAGTAAGATTTTATGTTCAGACAGAAGCAAGTTCCTGTAGACCCACTCGTAATTGCTAACATGGCTGCATCGGCGTTAAGTACGGGATGCCAGAGATGCCAAAAATGTTTGGGCAGTGGAGCTGCACAAAATGCTCCAAGATGGAGAGAGATCCTTCACGGAAACAAAGCGGGAAAAAAAACTAGAACATGTTTTAATGTCCTTCTGTTCTCGGTTTAGGTTTCATTGATGTCATAAATTCAGTGCTTTTAATATAGTGTTTTATTAGGATTAGTTGTATTATGGTAAAAATATTAGATTATTTTATTTTGGATTACTTATTTTTCCACGTACATTTTTAAAGGTAAATAAATATTTATATGATCCTGTGTCTTTCACAGTGTCACTTAATACTCTTCTCACATCTAACAGCATTTAAATGTAATTTCATTTGGCTGCACAGACTGCATGGTGATGTAAGAGAAATCTGACTGGGAGGAAAATATGCGGCAGGCAACATCTAACTTCCTTTTGACGTCCAAACCTTGTCGGCTAATTAAACGACACGCTTTTGTGCTCGCTGATTTAATCATGGAGTCTGGACAGCGGCAGGTCCCAACGCGTCCGCGCCGGTAATATTCTTAAATTGGAGTTTATGGTGTTTGTGCAGTTGATTTAAAAAGCACCTTTTAAATATAAAATGAAAGTTTTGGACTTTAATGCGAGACTTGACTTTGGACTGGAGGTGGGACCTAAACTTGACACTTGGATGGAAAGACTTGAGTGGACATGATTTGGTCTCCGTTCTGCTAACAAGAGCTTGATTGTGAAGTGGAAAGAAAAAGGGATGTTGGGTTTTTAGCCACGCGGTCGCCGTCCCTGAGCCAATACACCTGCACGTGTCTCACATGGGGCATGGATGTCTTAGTTTTTGGGTGGTTGTTTAGGAAGAGCTCCTAACCTCTCCCCCGATTGCCTCGCTCCGCCTGTTGTCCCGTTAACTCTGACCAGCTTACCATCACTGCTGAAGAACAGCTTCCCCAGCCTGTGGTTCACAGCGGAGATGGCCTGTCCAGGCCCAGGATGATGTGCTGTGCTCGTTTTCTGACACGTTGTTCATCATGCAGGACATTAAGCTACCAGCACACCTTCCTCCCTCAGGACTTTCAGTAAGCTGCTAACTGGACTTCTAGTGGCTTCTTTCCTTCCTGCCACTTTTACTTAAAGCTCAGATTTGTGGAGTGGCTACGACTTATCTTGTCAACATGTTCTCCCACCTGAGGTGGGGATTGTTGTAGCCCCTCCTGAGTTGCCTCTGCCCTCCTGGTTGCTCCTCTGATTATCGCTCAATGTCTTGGTGGACGGATGAACCGAGTGGTGCTTTGTTTAGCCGTTCAAAGCGTGGGACATTGTCTTAAAACCCCAAACGTGCTGCTGTGCTCCTGTCTTTAAGAAGCCGTTTGTTCGCCCTCACAGAACAGCTGGACTCATACTGAGATGAAATTACATTACTAATCAGATGACTTCTGAAGGAACTTAATGTAGAGATCAGAATAAGGGAGACCAACACTTAATTGTTTTGTTTTCTTTCAGGCTTGCATCTGTAAAAAATAAAATGAATAAAGCCAGGCAGAACATTCCTTCCACTTGTACTACTTTCTGGTTATCATATTAGGGGTATGAATTCATTTTGGATGTTCTTCCTTTACTAAGTTGGTTACTTTTAGTTTACACTTACTGAAAAAACTGTTTTCTAGTCTCTTATTCATTTATTTATTTTTTAAAGAAATTGCTTTAACCAAGTTAACAGAATTGATTTTATGAGGAAAAACGTTTCAGAAGCACATATTCCACCCAGATCCCTGTGAAACGGTGGAGGAGTTGAATGTCATAAATCAGCAGGACGGGTGGGAGGGATGGGGAGAAGGCGTGCGATTGTGCCCCGTCTGCTGCTGTTGCAGGGAGAGTTTTTGGTCAGGTCTAGACTGGCTCTGTAATACAGTACATACCAGCAGATCAGCTGTGAGCAGATCCCAGGTTCATTTATAGCCGCGGCCTTGTGTCTCTTCGCGTCTGCCTGGCAACTCCTAAATCTGCTGCTGTTAAAGCCACTCGAGCTCCTCGCCCCGCCTCGCCTCGCCGCTCAGACGCGTCGGCCCTGTTACCCTGCGGCCACGTCTAATTACCGCACGCGCGCCGCAGCCAGAGGAGTTAAAATGCAGGGATTTCTTCTCGGGGGGGGGGGGGGTCTGCCTCTGCAGGCTTTTAAAGCTGCTGCTGTTCTAAATGAGCTAATCTGTCTTGTCTCCTGTCGCCACCAGGTCCGAGAGGCTCCTCTTCCTGACGACGGGGGGCAACATGTGGAGCAGCCTGAAGAGCAGATGCCAGACTCTCTTCCACAGCACGGGAGCCGCTGAGAGCAGAGTCGAGGTAGAGACTGTCCAGTGTGTGGTGGACCTGGGCGAAGGAGGCGGCCCCGTGGAGGCTCAGGGCCCCGCCGCCGTCCCCGGCCCCTCATGGAGCCTCGCACCGGCAGTCGCCGCTGGGCGCCGCCATCATAACTGCGTGTCAGACATCCCGCAGATCGTGGAGATCTCCATCGACAAGGACTCCGAGGATGCCGGCGCAATCCCCGGCGCCGTTCCGATGGCGCGGCGGGACTCGTACTCCCGACACGCTCCGTGGGGGGGCAAGAAAAAGCACTCGTGCTCCACCAAGACCCAGAGCTCCCTGGAGGCGGACAGGCGCTCCGGGCGGCTCAGAGGCTGCGGGAACCGCAGGGACAGGCGTTACGGGATCAGCTCCATCCAGGAGATCACGGACGCCGCGTCCGGAGGGCGGAGCCTGAACGCGCGATCCCTGCGCCAGCGGCTGAGCGACACGGTGGGGCTGTGCTTGCCCCTACCGGCTCGCAGACGCTCGCACCCTAAGAACCCCGTCAGCTCCAAACGGAAGATCCACCTGACGGAGCTCATGCTGGAGACCTGCCCCTTCCCGCCGGGCTCCGACCTTGCACACAAGTGGCACCTGATCAAGCAGCACACGGCGCCGGTCAGTCCTCATTCCTCTACCGCCCTGCTGGACGCCTTCGACCCGGCCCACCCGTCCCCAGAGGACGAGGAGGAGCGTCTGCGCGAGCGCCGCCGGCTCAGCATCGAGGAAGGTGTCGACCCTCCGCCCAACGCACAGATCCACACCCTGGAGGCCTCGGTGCCCGGCCCCTCTCTCTACAAACTAGGACCAAAGATGGCTCCTGGCATAGGAGAGGTCTCCGGGGAGGCGCGTGCCGGCGCCGCCTCCGGTTCTGCCGGCGCCGGTTCGTCAGGGGCCTGTGGCCAGATGCTGGGCGCTGCAGCCTCGACCCAGGACTGTGATTCTGAGGAGGATTCAACCACCTTATGTCTTCAAGCTAGAAGGCCTAAGCAGCGACACGCCTCCGGGGACGGCCACCAGAGCCGGCAGCAGCCCGGGCCCTGGAAGGTCCACACCCAGATAGACTACATCCACTGTCTGGTGCCGGACCTGCTGCAGATCACGGCCCTGCCTTGTTACTGGGGCGTGATGGACCGCTACGAGGCCGAGGCGCTCCTGGACGGCCGGCCAGAGGGGACCTTCCTGCTGCGGGACTCGGCCCAGGAGGACTACCTCTTCTCCGTCAGCTTCCGCCGCTACAACAGATCGCTGCACGCGCGCATCGAGCAGTGGAACCACAACTTCAGCTTCGACGCTCACGACCCGTGCGTTTTCCACTCTTCCACCGTCACAGGGCTGCTCGAGCACTACAAGGACCCCAGCGCCTGCATGTTCTTCGAGCCGCTGCTCACGGTGCCGCTCAACCGGACCTTCCCCTTCACCCTGCAGCACCTGGCTCGGGCCGCCATTTGCCGATGGACCACCTACGACGGCATAGGCTCGTTGCCTCTGCCCCCCGCCCTGCAGGACTTCCTCAAGGAGTATCACTATAAACAGAAAGTACGAGTCCGCTGGCTGGAGAGGGAGCCACCACTCAAGGTGAAATGAGACGGGCTTGTGGCTCGCCCGCCCGCCGCGGGAGGATTACAGAACCTACAGAGATTCCTCAGTCGCCCATTAGAGGCCGTGCCGACGTGGCCGTCCCTTCTGTCGGAGAGTAGAAACTCGTATAACAAGCTAATACAAAGTTCATTCTAATCTTTGTTTTCGGTATTAATTGCATCACTGAGAGAACATGATTATATTCGGTGTAACGCCGTCTGTCAAGCACGTTTTTAAGATGAACAGGTTGTTTCGACACGGAGGAAAGGCCCTCTGTGTCTCCTCTCCTATTTTTGTGCTAAACGTCTGTGCTGAACCCACCGCCGCTGTCGCCCCGCTCCTAGACCTGCCTGCATGCCCCCCTCCTCACTTTTCAAACCAAATCACTATTTCAAGCTGTACAGATAACTTTGTGCGTTCCTGCTTTTCGCCATTTCCCTTCAGAAAACAGTCAGGAGAGCACCTTACCAGGGCTGCGTGTGTGAGAGCGGAGCCGCCGGCTCGCGTGGAGCTGCAGAACACGTATTCGTTGCCACCTGGTCGCATGCAGGAGATCAGCTAAATCACTTTAAGACGTGTGCATGGGGATCCGGCCGCGTGGCGGCGACGTTTCTTTGTCTGATTGCAGCCATAGCTTCACTGTCCACTAACTATTTTGTCTCTGTGTGCATCTAAGTCATTTAATTGTTGTATAAAACAGGTCACCGTGCACAAGCGCCGCAGTCTCCAGCTTTGCAGTGTTTTATTGGCTACCTGTCGAGGGGGGGGGGGGGGGGGGCTGCTCCCACCTCCATCCCATAAATCTCCGCCTCCACTGGTTGCTGAGTTAACGTCATAGCAGTCGGCCATAACGTTAAAAAACGCCTCCATTCAAAAAGAAGCTTTGACCCCAGACGGGGCGGCGCGTAGCTTTGGGTCAGAGCCGGTAAACATTTCACACGTTCCTTTTCCTTCAGCGCCGTGGCTGACTGGGGCGTAGCCCAACATCAGTCGCGCACCTTGAACTTTCTCCCATTTTTCTTTTTGCCAAATTCCAACCAGCAACCTTCGTTTATCTGGATCAGGATTTTATGTGATGGATTGACACAAAGTAGCGCATCATCGTGGAGGGGAAACTATACATAGTTTTTATTTTTCTTAACAAGTAAAAGTCTGAGAAGTGTGGCGTGCATTTGTGCTCAAGGCCCTTGAATGAATATTTTATAGCAGCATCATTAGCTGCAGTCTCGGCGGCACGCGTGTTTTAGTGGGACGTCTAGCAGTCGGACACGTTCACACTGGATCTTAGTTCTTCACAGACAAACGGCTTCAGCTCAGTCCAGAATCCTCCTAGTCCACATCTGAGCATAAACCCTTAACCCCAGATAGCTGCCCGCTGCTCCCTAAGGGGGTGGGTTAGATGCAGAGAACAAATTTCAATTTATGTTGCAATGACAACAAAGATTATTATTATTATTATTAGAGCCCTCAACAGTATAATACTAATAATACTGTTTGCCAACCTGTACTGACTGACATGAAGTTTGTTGCAGTGGATTTTAATTAGAGGAATCAGGACAACAGGGTCTGAATACATTTCCACGGCACACGTTTCCGTTTTTTTAGTTGTAAAACATTCCTTCTTTCCCCTTCACAATTATGCTGCACTTTATTGTTTGGTCTTTTTTTTTTTTATTAAACAAAAGACCGATCCTAATACGTTTTGGTGTGTAAAATGACAAAATGTAGACAAAGTGCAGGCTGCGTTCACACCTAGCATAGCATTAGCGTGTCCCAAACATTTCAGGTGAAGCCGCTGCCCCGTCGCTTCTGTAAATAGGTGTTACCTTTGTGCCTTTCAGCAACCATTGGTCCCGTTCCATAGTCAGTTGCGCGCTAGTCTGAACCCGGAGCGGGAGGTGCTTTAACACGGTCCGTTCAGATGAGACTGAAGGATAACCACGCCGAGGTGCAACAGCTGTAAGCTCACTAACCTTCTTGCACATTAGAGTTTGCAGCTTAGCGGTGCTACGTCTAGACCGGCAGCCGGTCGTTACCGCGGGTCGTACGTTGGGTTGTTGCCGTTCTCACTAATGATGCACTCATTAGTCTTTGCCTCACGGTGTTGGGATGTTCGTGGGTCGCCGGGTTGCTATCCGTCCGGTTCTGGTCTGCAGCCGGAATAACAAAAACGGCCACGTTTGAACTGGGTGATCGGATGTCCCACGCTAGTTTTAAAGTTTTTATGACTTAGGATCAAAAAAAGAGGGAGGCAAAAAGCTCCGACATTGTTTCAAGAAGATTAAAAAGTGAAATATCCTGGCAGGTTTGAGCGTTGAATCTGTCCCAGTCCAGAAGCATGATCGCTGGACCACTTCAGCTGGTAATTCAGTCGGCTTGTTTTAAAGCGGCGCCCGTATAACTTTTAGCCACTAGGGGCGCTAGACCTGTAACCTCCAGGTTTACGGATGCCTCGCCACCAGGACCCGCTCATGGTCCAGGTTTGGAGCCAATACGCGGCAAGTGTTTTAGTCACCTGAAAAATCATTTCATGCATCTCAAATGAAGCTAATACTTGGGCGAAAACTTACACGGTGCTGCTTTAAATAAGTTTTAAGCCAGTAGAGGACCGTCTGTGACCAAAGCTCTGCCCGTACATCTTGGTGCTGTTTTAAAGCTACGTTTTATAACCTCGCAGGTCAGTTTGTTTTTTTATTTTTTTGACTGATCTGCTGTCTTATCAGTCAGCTGACCCAAACGGGCATCAACACCAAAATGTACGTAAGGAACCTTTATTTAACAGGTCTGTCTCATTAAAGGGATTAAAAATCTCTTTAATGAGACAGACCTGGCCAAGAATGGCAGCAGCACACAGACTATTCCAAATAAAACCATGCAAACGTGAAAATACATTTAAGATACAGTTTTTGGTGAATAAAAAAAATATATGACAACCAAAAATATGATTTGAAGTTAAAACATTTGCAAACAGAAACCTTATTTATGAACTGGTTTAAGATGGCCATAACTACATTGAGACCCAAAAATGAATAAAAATTAGAAAATTATAGACACATAATACATGAAGATGAAATGTTAGTAATTTGTGGAACTATTTAGCTTTTAATGGAAAAAGAAACTAAAATAAAGATAAGAGTAGGGATGAGATAGCGACGCGTGGCTCTGAATTAGGGGCCAGATGGTTACTCGCTACCCGTCAGCTTTTTTTCCGCTGCATCGTGACCGGATCAGGACTCGGACTTCCTCAGACACGAGTCCTAAAAGTTTTCTGCTGAACTTCGGCGTCTCTGAAATCGCCTACGCTGCATGTTCACACTTCCTCGTGTTCGAGTTGCAGCAACTTTTCCCCCGCATGTCTAAAAGCGCTCCGGTCAGACGCTGCCACCGGTTCCTCCCTCACGCCGCTCCTCCGGCTCTCTCTGCCTGTGTGGCGGCGAGGCTTTGATGTCGTGGTGTCCAGCCGCTCGTCACCCATCTGTAGAAGTAACTCTGCCGTTTTTGCCATCCTGTCGGTGCTTCGGCGTCGTCGCAGGGATGCGGGACCTTTATGGGCTTTTTTTTTTTTTTTTAAATAGATTTTTTTTTCCTACCTAAATCCGTTTATTTGGGAGGAGAAAAAAACGCAACTGCATCCTAAAAACTCACCCAAGCTCAGTCAAAAAGAAACAAAATTCAGGGCCGTAGAGAAGGCGAGAGGTTGCTCCAAGTAAACAGCACTTTAATCGTGTATTTGTGTTCCGCGGTGGTGTCTGAAAGCGTTGGGTCAGTGACATCTGTTGTTTGTTTGCCCTGTCCTCCAGAATATTAGACTGGAAACAGAAAACCTGTGCCGAGCTCATCCGACCAACGGTGAAAATTCTCAATGTACCATCATTTGTGTTCAATTTACAGGTTTAAAACGCGTTAATGGATATCAAACGGCCTTAAATAGCGTCGTTTAATCGCTGATCACGATATCCTGCAGAGAGCAAACAAACGGGCAGAAATGTCCCCAAAGTGTGTGTGCGTGGTTGAAAAGTGTTATAATAATAATAATAATAATAATAATAATTAATAAAAAAAGGCATTGGTCCAGAACTATTTGACGCGGATGGAGCTGTGTTCTCGGCGCGTTGTGTGGGAGGATGATGGCGTGTGGACGGAGCCAGCGATGGGGTGCAGAGTCCGCTGTGAGGGGTGACCCCCCCCCCCCCCCCCCCCCCCGGCCCCTATGACCGGGTCTCTGCGGCCCCCTTTTCCTCAGGCAGGCCCCTTTGGCGAGGAGCGTCTGGTCCCAGTTTTCCCCGTGGGAAATATCCGACAGTAACAGTAGCACACGTTTGCCGTTCAGCCAGTAGATTTTAGGAGAAGGTGTAAAAAATGAAATAAAAAAAGAAGAGTTTATTCTTCTGTGGTGCGTTAACTGCCTGCTTGTCTTCTTACACCTGCACTACCCGTGTTACACAGAACACACGTCTAACCAGCACCACTCTTCTGTGCAACTAACTAAGGTCTGTTTTTTTTATGTCACTGCAAAACTACACCCCACCCCACCCAGCAGCGCCCACATTTTCATGACATTACCGAGATGAGAGCTTGAAATGCGACTTTTTTTTTTTTTTTAAAGCAATACCCCCGGATGTAGCGCTCCTATATCCCCCTCCAGCAGCCCAGCCACAGTACATCTATTTTCAGATTATTATTTTTTTTTTATTACGTTTTGTCACAGATGTATAAATATATTGTACAAACAAAAACAGCTGGGTTACGTGCTATATGCAAATGGAAAAACAGATGTATGAAAAGTTATTTTCCTCCTTCTCCCTAATATGCAATGGAGTGTAGTTCAAAAGTGGTTGCAATCCTCTGTCACTTTAATGCTGTATATGCACATTAGTTGCAGTGCGGACGGTGGGACTTGACTATGATGGGAGCGAACGGTCGTCGCCCCGCAGCACCGCCGCGTCCCCAGACCGCCTCGTTCGTTCTGGCCGACCTCAGAAGACAAAAAAAGAAAAAAAAAAACGGGGCCCTTCTTATCAAAGCCGGGGGCCGCCGCAGGCTTGAGCAAGAAGTCGGCAGACGAATAACGCGGCTCTCGTTTCTTCTGCTCCTCCCCCCCCCCCCCCCCCACCCCCCCTCACTGTTTACTTCCTTTCTTCTTCTGCTGACCGATAGGATGTGGAGCGTGTAAATGGCATTGTTAGTTTCACATTTCAGTGTCCGCTCTTGTGTATCCGTTTAACCATTCAAGACGAGTAAAAGCCGTTGTTTTCCAGTATAACCTGTTCGTTTTTAATAAGAGCCGTACGAAGCGACACTTGTAGCTGTCACTCTTGGTGCTTGGCTTATGCTTCATTGTCTTAATATTCCAAATAAAACTGTTAAGTGTAATCCACACTGGCCCAAGAGAGAGAAAAACGTGTGTTTCTTTTTGTGTCGATATGCACTTATTCATCATTAGCGGGATTTAAACAAGGCTGGCCTTCACATTATAATTCTTACAACTTTCTATCAATTTTTATTAAAAATGTCCATCCGTCTGGTAAAAGGATGTAAACGATATTTAGTTTATTACACGGGGGGATTAACTCGGATTCATACTTGACATGTGAGTAAATTGGAATGAAATGACAAGTTTTAGGCTAAAGGTAATTTCTGCAGCATATAGATGTGGCTAACATGAATGTTGTCTTAGAAAAGCTAAATTACATAAAGGGGTCAAAAATCCTTCAGGTACTGGTACGTTAAATCTGCTGGAGACCTGGTCAGGGCTCGCTGTGCATGGGTGCGGCGTGTTGCTTAGATGTCAGCCTTCATGTCCTCTGCTTCAGCGATCTTTACATGCGCAAAACTTTCAATCCAATCCACGATTAGATTCAAATGTATTCAGATTAAAAAAAGAAACAATCGGATTGTGCAGGTTTTTTTAATACGGCACACAATGAAACCGATCATGATGTGAGTTTGTGCACCTGGCTTTATTCAGAATAGAACCACCAACATACGCAGTTATAAAATTTTCATTAAAAAAAAACAAGAAGTATTTCCGTCTTTGCTGAACAAGAAATGGCAAAGCAGTAGAGTACGAGTTTGTCCTCTGAGCGCCCAGGCCGGGCTCTCGCCAGGTTATATGCTAGTGAAGATTCTCAGTCAAAAGTCCAGTTTTGTTTTTTTACTTTTTTGGAATCACCAGGTTATAATTACAGTAGAGGCGTTACTGAATAACTAAACATTTTTTAGCTCTTTTAAAGTGTCTTAACAGGTTGAATTGAGAGCGCAGACAGTTACACTTCCTGACAGTCTAGCTACTCAAAGCAGAAATGCGTCACGTTTTCAGAATAACGATACTGATGAGCGTTTACATGCATAGTTTAATTCCGACTGGGCTTAATCTGATCTAGGGCGGGACGATAATTCAATAACAATATATATCGATCGATAGACGTATATCGATGATAGAAAAAAAGGGTAAATAAAAAGTTCAATAGAATAACAGTTTTCCTTTTTGCATTTGCATCATATAGGTTAATACTACATTCTCCCAACCAATCACAACGCAGGCCGAGGAACGCTCCAACCCCTTCAAAGAGTTCAGAGAGCATGTTATTTTTCACTTTTTAAATACTTGCAGTTTTGGAAAAAAGTTGGTTGAATAAAGGGTTGAGTTTGAATTCAGTGTTTGTGTGTTCTGTATCTAAAAATAGGTCGCTAAGCAACAGCATAAAATGGCCAGCCCAGGGAATTTTTTTTTTGATAATTATTGATATAGATCCACATGATTTCTATTTTATCAATATGCTTTTTTTTCCGTCATTTGCCGATCGGAGTGACACATTTTTATTCTGAACGGCCCTTAATTCTGATTATTTATGTCCGTGTAGCTATAGTTGGGTCTACTGCCTCATCTTCCTCTACAATACTCCGTAGGTTCTCTTGGGTTCAGGCAATGTGGACCAAAAATAATCTCTATTTTTAGGCTGAATGCCAATATACAATATCTATGGGAACGTGTTTTCTTTTCAGAAAGTAATTATAAAACGCATCAAAGCTTCATCTTGAATATTTCACCGGCACATTTGTTTTAAACAAAAAGCTGTAAATAAATATGAGAAACAGCTGATGCTTTTTATTGACTTTTTTTTTTCTTTTCTATCATCGATATACGTCTATCGATCGATATATATTATTGAATTATTGTCCAGCCCTAGTTTCTATCAACGTTTTCTTGAAAGTTCACTGGTTTGTGGAGTCATGTTCTATGACGAGGTTCCCAAGGACTTTGGAAGTGGAACAGGCCCGCAGCATGACGGATCCTCCCCTATACTTAAAGGGGACATGAGCTTTTTCTCCACCTTTAGACTCTCTGGTTTCTCACCAACCCATCTAGAATATTTGTCACTGAAAAACTCTTGGTCGCATTTGACCAAACGCTCTTCCAGTTTGTCTAATTTTATCCAACCTGGCAACAATATTTCCTGGAACGCCTCTCAAACACTGTCTAATCAGGCTTGTAATGCAATCTGGATAAGTGTGAGAAAGGAAATTAAGGGGTGAAGGAAAATGCTTCCAGAGATTATTCCCAGTGTCAAAAAGTTGCACCTAACAATCTTCTTGCACTTCCATGTAAAAACCCTGACCGATAAAGAAATGTTGGCCATAAATTCACATTGAAGATTGTATTTATTCTTTGAAAAATACCCCAAAGAGGATAGAGCTCTGAAATGTGACGCGTGGGGACCCTGGCTAATAGCTATGGAGACATGGGGATCCCATCGTGCCAGTCCTTTCTGCAGTGAGCTATAAAAGCCTTTTTCCCCCCATCGTCCTCACTTTTCATGGTGGCAAGATAAACTTGGATGCTTGTCCTGCTGTTGCCAAGGGAATAAAACAAATTGAGCCTTCTTATCTAAATCTAAAACAAAGTTATCCAAAAAGAAAAAGTGGATACCTAAAGTTGAAACCATAAAACCAGTCGTTTGTGTCATTGACTTGTCTCTGATGGGTCCCCCCTCCTGACCCCTCACCCTCCCAGCCTCTGCCCAGCAGCAGCTATGCAGACAGACGTCTGCCTGTGCTGCCTGGAACTTCAGCTAACTATTTGTTTATTAGAAATGAAGTATAAATAGCATGTGGGTTATCAGTTTCAAGTTAGCTACCCAAGGCTGATGAATAATTAACACTCTGCCCCTGAAGGATGGCGAGGGCACGCCACTTCTGTGAGGAGAATCGAAGTGCTTATGATGATCTCGTTTGTCGGTAGGTCAGAACTTGCAGGTTTCATCTCCCAGTCTCCACTGTAGCCGCGGCTCTATCTGGTTTGCACACTGAAGAGGGGGAGAACCGTACTAAGACTTATACTATAGCAGATGAATCTGATGTCTGTCATTTTCAGCTACAGCAAGAAGAAAGTTCCTGCTTTCAGTTTTTTTTTTACAAATAAGTTGACTTTTAAAAATATGTATTAAACCTTCCCTCAAACAGACCAAATTATTAATTAATGAACTGATCCCTCCGCAGGTTCACCTACAGAAATCTTATGACTTTTACTTCCTCTAGATAGCTTTTACACACCTTTTAAACAAGTACATCCTTGCTGCTTACCTGGGATTTTAGAGTTAATAGAAGCTAGTGTTGGTTGAATTTACCTTAACGGATCATCAGCCATTGTGACCACGTCTATAAAACCCTGCGCTCTGGTGCTTTGCAGCTCTGGAGCATAGAGGTGAGAATCAACACGGCGTCAAGCCGGAAAAACATCTGAAATGACCAAAAGATGACATTGTTGCTGCCCATCAAGCTGAGCCTGGGTGCATGGCATACCCATGACGTTTTTGTATTGAGAATCAAAGTATTTTAACTTTTTGAAAGGAACATTTTGAATTTTTGTTAGCTTTCAGCAATAATTATAAAAATTAAATTGACGTGAAACTATTACTTTAACATTTTGGAAGTTGGTGAACTTCAGTCATAGCTTAGAAATCTGAATATTGACCCGAAGCTTAATTACGCCGTCTCCCAACAACTGGTTCCTACAGCGACCCTGATTACTCTGAGTCAAAGTGAAACGTCTGGGTAGAAAACACCTTGAAGCAGTCGACCAGTCTCCTGTTATTGCGAATAACCTGTAGAATAACTAGCATCCATGGCTATAAAAGCTGGTTTATATGGCCATTTAAGAAGATCACCTATGTCTGAGGAGTTTCCTCCGGTTATTCTCTCAGTCTCGGCTGACTCCTGGTCCACTGGTGAACCACTCAGGCTTTTTTCTATCCTTCGACTTGCTGCTCCTGAGCTCACGTCTCTCACCCCGCACAACCTGCTAAGCCCAAAGCTGAACGGCGGATACTCGCCACATGGCTGTTCACCAGCGACCTGCACGCAAGCTGCAGCAGCGGCCTGGAGAAGAGGCAGAGGGACGCCGCAGGATGGCAGTTTGTGTAGCTATTTAATGACCTTAACATCAAACCTCTACTATTGTGACTAAATGTCAACTAGCTTGCCAAATGGTTCCTAAGTAACTACTTAGGGCCAATCATAGACTTCAGTAGTTTACAAGAGGAAACATTGTGGAAACTAACTATTCAATTTGCAGGGCCTAAATACCCATGTGGGGTTGGTAAAGCTTTCTGGCCTTCCTAATGCAGACTAGTCCTTTAAATGTCAACTTATCAACTAGAACACCTAAAATATTTTCAAGGTAGCAAATACATCTTCAAATATTAACGAGGCTCTGACTTTTACCTCCGATCGGCTTACAGATCGAGTGGAGCCTAAAATGTGCAGCAGTTTTAGTGGTTTTAGTCAACTATTGTCTGAACTACTTGGACATTAGTTGACTAAAAACACCAACTAATGTGTTTAAATAGTTTATTATTCCTTCAAATGTTCACATGATAACGGTTTACTAATGAGCAAACCAGTAGGGTCTAAATTGTGCTCTAGCTAAAGCTTTCTTGACCTTAATAGTGGAGCTAAGTATGTCCACTTGCTAACTAGTGGCCCAACAATGTTTTACAGGGTGACTTGCATAGCTCAAAATGTTAACTAGTTGTTGGATTTTTGACAGCTCTGGGAAGTCTGTGCAGCTAGTTGGGAGTCCCACTACCTGGACGAAGAAGATCTAAACTCTTACTCAACGCTTACTCTGAAACTCTGGTTTACAAGTTAGTTAAAACTTAACTTAACTTGAGCCCCTAAACATTTTCTTGTTTAGCTCAAAATGTTCAATAATGTACATTTCTAATATACATTTATGATATAATTGTCTTACTGGTGGATGAGTACCATTCAGTTCAACAAAAGGTTTTTAAACTAATTCACCAGTTACCTTTAAGCCTGGCCCGTGATCTATTAGTTAGACCTAACAACGTATTAAGTTTTCTAATAAAGCTTGAAATGTGCGAGTTGACTGTTTTTAACACTTGTAAAGAGTCTTAACTTAAACATGTCAACAAGTTAACCAATGTACTTTTTTTTAGTTAAGTTGCAGCGTAGCCACAAACTCCTTGCAGTTAGATAAATACACAAATGGGTTGCCATACCAAGTGACACTTCTGCTGACTACTTTGCCAGATCTGGAGCACCGCCAGGTCTGGGGCAGCAAAATAAGCCGTGCCCTCCAGTTAACCTTCCACTGTGACACGCGCACAGGCAGGCACACACTCACACAAGGCCTGCATCCATATTTCATAGGCGAAATATATCTGCCCAGCGGTATTTTACACCCACTGTGGGGCTCACCTTCCTGGGGCTGAGCTGACTGAGGAGGACCGGGCCCGGAGCCCGCTCCTCTTCAGACTCGCCAAGAGCTTTCAAGTCGAGGCCAAACTCCAAATCATCTGCCGCGGAGAAGAAACAGCAACTGCAGCTCTGTATCGACCTTGTATTCAGTGCTGAGCTAAACGACTGTTCTGCGTTTGACGGAACTGACATTTCACTGCAGAGCAGGTTCTGTTCATCGGTCGTTTTAGCTGCTGACCTTTTCCCTTCTGTACATTCCCAGACCTCCTGGATCGTTGACTTGTTCAACATCTGCAGGCAAAACGACGTCCAGGTCCTGCCTCATGTAATTTGATTAAAACCAAACCCCGGTTAACCCTTTCTCTCCGACTCCCCTCCTCTTTGGAGAGCTGTTCAGCGCTCCACTCTGAAGAACTTGGACCACATGTGGACAGTCTGTTTTCTTTTTCCTTTTTGGGGTTCTTTGGCAGAGACTCTGGAAAGTTTCAGTGGGCATGTCCTGTTCATTCCTCCGTCTTTTCCTGCTCTCCGTTACTTCCTCCCAGCTCCCGTCTTACTGCATGCGTGTATATGTGAGGCACAGCAGTCCTGAGCATATCCAGTTCAGGCTGTACGTCTTAGCCACCGCTTCTTTACATATACATTTCCACCGCTTTTCTTCTCTCCCAGCCCCATATATCCTCCTCTTCCAGAGCAGTGTATCATTGCTGCTTGGCTGGCCTCTACGTAAACCCTGGGCTGCATACTCTCACCCCTGTCCTTCCAGAAGCCCTCGTCGCTCAGGGAGCTGGCACTGGGAGACAAATCCATGGTTGTGTTTACGGGCTTCGGACAAATTCCTTCCTCTTCGCTCCCTCGCTTGCATTGTGGACTTTACGTGAGAGCATTATATTTAATTCCTCATTCCCCTTGCAGCCAGAGGCAGTGTGGTGGAGGAGTTATGGAGCCATGGCCTCTGTGGTGGCTGGTGCACCATTATGGTGGCAACTGGACAGGCGAGTAATGGGTTTGCATAGGTCTTGTGGTGGGCCTATGGGATTTGGGGTATGGCCGTGGTTTCTTACAGGAGGGAAATGCTAGGGTCACTGGTACTGGAAGTACGGGTCACTCTGTAATTAATTGCATTTAGAAATAGGGGTTGCACAGTGGAACAGTTGCTTATATGTCATCTTAATGCATCTTGTCTGCTCTAGGTCTTCCAGCTTCACGCCACACACCCTAGTTAAAAACAAAACATGCATGTTAGCTAAATTATCCTTTCTAAACAACCTTAGAGCTAAAGTGGGCAATTTTTTCCAAATGTTTTCCCCAAGTCCTTTTTTTGAATAACTGCGCATGTGCAAGACAATCTTACCTGCTCTTCTGCTCCTTAGGGGGATTATGTGGGAAAAATCTCCCAAATCCGTTCTGGTCTCATTTCTACTGAGGCCTTCCTTTTCTTCTCATAAACATGTATGAGGTTTGCTTCTTGCAACTCTCAGCCATGTTCGAAGTCTACAGTGAGAGCAGCGGAGCTACAATGAACGGCTAACACCAAAGCTAAGCGCTAAGCTAACCGGATACATAAATACTATAGTGCACATGTGCAGCCAATAAGAGGAGAGCAGAACCAAAACGCTAACCAATCCCGACCCTTCGATCCAAAGGGTTTTTACAGGCCTGCAGCTCCCACAGAGATCTATTTTTTTAAACCTCCCTTTTCTGAATACATAATGTATTGACTACTTTCAGGATGGAACGACCATTTCACCTAGTATAACAAAAAGTGTTCCTCAGTGGGATTATAAGTAGTGTCACCGTGTTGTAACCCAGCCTTCGCCCGTTGACTGCTGAAGATGAGCACCATCCCGCTTCAACCCTGTGAGGATTAAACTGGTTTAGCCAACGGATGGATTTCCCCGTATCTCTGTGGTAGTACGTTTTTAACGCACTCACCTGAAAACACCCTTTAGCTCAAGAGGCCCTAATTGGTTGCTACATCTGCAAAATGCCTGAACCGTTTATTCAGTTCCAACAGAAGTGTTGCAGACATTTGCTTTCTTTCATGCCACTCAGCATTGCATCAAAATAATAATAAAAAAAAATGGTGACAGCTATTTTTGAAACCTAATACTGATTTTCTACTTCCATTCTTGGCCTAATTGACCGTACACCTGCTCTCACCCCCAGCAGGTACAGCGATAGTTGACGGTGTCAGAGGAAAACATTAAAAGTTTTTCTGTAGATCTAGCAGAACAGTTTCCAACCAATCCAGAACATTGTGACGCATTTAAACACCCTAAAGATCCAAGATTATGTAAAGAAATGTTGCTTTTAAGATAAATATAACTAGGAACAGCATCTGAGAATCTAAATAAGCTTTTTGCCTGAGACTAAAAGTGCTGCATAATAATACGTTTTTCTACAAGCATGGCGAAAGGAACAAAGGTTCACTAATTTTCTTCACATTCCTAGTTGTGCACATAGGAAATCTATGGAGGGGGCTAACATGAGCGACTAAAGAAGTAATCTAAATATGTATAATAAAGAGCTCTGGTCAGATGAGACCCAGACTGAACTGTGTGGAGAATAATTTAGTACTGCACATCACCCTGAACACACCGTCGACCACCTGGAGACGTGATGGCGGCACCACGATGGTGTGTGGCGATGTTTTTCTTCAGGGGAGGACAGGAAAGCTGCTCAGTTGATGGGAAGATGGCTGGAGCTTAAATACTGGACACTAGGGCTGTACGATTTTGACAAAAATCAAAATTGCATATATTTCAACCATAATTGTGATTTATTTTGACTTTTCTCTGCTTTAACCACAGGCAACAAAAATGGCCTGTAGATAAAGATATTTGTAAATGACTATTTGAAACAATCAGAATCTAATATAATCAGAATATTATTCAAGAGAATAACTTTTAATTCAGTTGGACAACAACCCTTGTTGAACATAAAGTGCAACCAACAACCAAGTCCATGTATTAAACAGTTTGATCAGTACTTAATGCTATGGTGAGATTCCTGTAAGTTTCTGGTATAAAGTACAATTATATAAACTCTAAAACATAAAAAAATATTATCTCACTGCAGCAACTCTCTTCCTTTCTATGTGGATGCAAACCCACAACATATTACCAACCCCTAAAGAACATATCATGCATTAATTGTTACATAACCAAAATTTGCTGACATCTGCGATTTGGACATCTTTTAGCATTAAGATTATATTGCAAATGCAATTAATTGTCCAGCCCTACTTGGACACACATGGAAGAAAACCTGTTAGGAGCTGCAAACGGCCGGAAACTGAGTTGAAGGTTCACCTTCAATGAGCAACAATGCGAAGGCTTAGATCTGTCAGTGCTAAAAAAATATATACATCTGATTAGTTTCTGAATGGATTCCATTTAAGGCAGGAGATTTCTAAAATTGCAGTAGGTTCAGCTTGTGCTGCAGCAGGCATCCCCAGCTCAGCCTGTGAAACAAAAAGCAAAGGGAAGAGAAGCCGTCGGGAAGGAGGCCTCCGCTGTGGTCTCCCCTTTGACTCAGCTTTCCCAGAAGAGTGAATCAGCGAAGGGCGGCCGCAGAGGAGCCTGAAGGCTTTTTATCTGGGCCCCCAGGGCCTCTTCCAGGATAAGGAGGGGGCTCGGGTTAAACCACCAGCCTCTTTTATTCAGCTTCCTGCTGACTCACAGCTGTTAACCCGCAACTACTCTCCAGTTATGAGGAGGACCCACCCAGGTTGTGTAAGGCTGCATTGATTTAGCGTGTTGATGTACGTTTTCCCTGGCATATCCTGCCTCATGTCCACATATGTTGTTTACATGCTGCTGACATGTGTTTTATTATGTCTGGCAGAGTCTGCACCACCAATCCAAACATGATACATGAGCCTCCTTGATCGGCTCAGCTGCTGCCGCCCTGGATGATGGTGCTTAAACTTCTGAGGGTTGAAATCCTTCGCGGCACCTCACTCTCATGCACGCTTTGCTTTAGGCAGACCCTTTACTGCCATGCATAGTTTTCTGGAATTTAGCAGAGGGTAAATTTAGCTGCTGCTTCTTGTAATCTTTGTTTCAGTGGAAAAAGTCTTTGGCGCTCGCAGCTCCTTTCTCAACAAAGCTCAGCTTCACATCCTGCATGCGAGCTGCCCAGGAAAACCACAGGCCCGTTGAGTAACTCCACTGGAGCTGCGGTGCGTTGGAGAACTTGCTCAGGGGCATCCGCTGATGTGAACCCGGTCACATCTTTCTCATATAACCAGTTTTTCCAGAGGAGATTGACACAAGTCTTTGCTTTGTCCGATACTGGCAGTAAGATCAAGACATTATGCTGTTTTGCATGTTTTTTTTTTTTATATATAATTTGCTCATTAATATCATAGTAAAAGTACGTTTTCAATTTGTATTTATTGCTCATGATAAATCCAGTTATTCCTCTAGGAAGTTTAATCGACCAGTCAAACTTTATTCCTACTAACAGTGACTTAAAAAAGTGCTTAAAAAAACACCCAGCCCTTTCCAGCAGTTTCAATACACAATTATCGTGTATGGGTCAGAAGCCCCGGCAAACATGCGCACCATCATAAAGGCAGTGAAAAAGCGTGCTGATCAAATCTTAGGTGCAAAGCTGCCAAAGAGGAAACTTGGACAGCAATTTAGCTCCCAGCAGGACGACGACTATAAACACACTGCTGAAGTAGATAAATGTCCTGGAGTGGTCCAGTCAAAGCCAAGACCTCAATTCAGAATGATGATCTTTGGTGGGATTTAAAAAGTGTTATAATGTGCTTACCAAAGTGTCTACAAAGTATTTTAAGAATAGGTAGGCTGGATGAATAGTTATAAATACTCCTATTTAGTTGTATATGAAATATTTTTCATGTTCTAATTGGTGGGATCTCTTTATGTTATAGGTTACAAGTCACATATCTTACTACCAGCATCAGGCTTTTAATAAGTTCCAGTAATTAACCAATCAGCCATTACCATCCAATGCCGGTAAAATGTGCTAAAATTAAAGATCAGCTTTAATATTTCCACACAACAGAGGGAATAAGAGAGCAGAGTCTGGGGCTTTATGGTATGTAGCCTGAAGTCCAAACTCTGAAGTCTGATTTTCCAAGTTCCAGTCAGGGATCCAGCAGGAATGGCTCCTGAATCCACATCCAGAAACTCAGGGAGCTGGTATCCACAATGGTTGCACACCTTGGCGAAGATGGTGATTACTTGTTTATCACTCTTTAAACCAATGGCACACATATTGCTGTTAGGTTTCTTTCTTTTTTTTATATTCGTGTTCTTTTCATATTTTTTTGACACATAAAAAAAAATGCATTATGATTTGCTTGTGCTGTCAGCAACAAAACCATTATCAAAATCTAGTATCTCAACAAGAACACCTCCAATGTTCTTCCCAGCTTTTAACTCTGACTTCTGAGACAAATAAAATAGGAGCATTATGCCCAGGAGGTGTGACCATACGAAAAGGAAGTTGTTTCAGAGTAAAAGTCCAGATTTCAAAACAAAAGTCTGGTTTTCCATAAATAATTCTCAAGCTATGAATGTGACTAAAACCATCTTTCTCTTCTTCCTGACTTTCCAGCACAACATTAGGACATCCAAAGATATCCGCCAAGGAGCGACCCGTCTCAATAAACGATAGCAAAAAAACAAATTCACTAATAATACTTTAGATCAGTGGCTTCAAAACTTGTCATCAAAACAAAAGTACTAAAGCGCCGAAAGATATATATATATATATATATATATATATATATATATATATATATCCTTTTCAACACAACAAAGCAACCACACCGCTGACATGGCTGCTCTACATCAGGTAAACACCCCATTATCCCACTAAATAACTATCACTGTCGCATGACCAAACGGATGCTACATGGCCAACCCTCTCCCCTCCAGAAACACAAATGGCAACAAGATGAAAATTAACAGTTTATTTTTTTATATGTCAGCCCAGTGTTACTTATCAGACCTATACTGATATGTTAAAAAGGACCAAGATTTGCTGATACCGATGTTAACAGATATTTTGTGCATCCCTTCTTTGTCATGTTCCAAAGAGTTCGCAAAAAGACTTTAATTTGTCGGTAATACTTTTTTTTTAATTAAATATAATATTCTCCATTTGCGTCACCACCCCTGCTGGTGGGCCAGATTCGTAAATTTTATAAATTGCCCCCTGGTTTTGCTCAAATAATATCCAGGTGGTAAAACGGCCCAGTCCAAGTCCAGATGTAAATCCGAATGCGTGATGTGTCGAGACTTTTGGCACAAACTGATGTTCACAGATGCTCTCCATCCAATCCGACTGAGCTCGAGTTATTTTCCAAACGTTTCAGATGTCTCTAAATGTGCAAAACGTAGCCAGAGACACTCCTGAAGAGACTTATAGCAGTCGCTGCAATGAAAGGTGGTTAAACAAACGGACTCTGGGAAGGCTAACAAAATGCTTTCTTAATATGTGTTTTTAAACCTGAAAATCATCCATTTTTCCCCTTCCACCTCACAATTGGGCACTTGGTGTTGGTCTTTCACATAGGATCCCAACAAAGTGGATACGGTAGGCCTGAAATGCTGGCCTACAGATCTGTGATGCGGTGTCGCTGCAGCCACGCAGCTGCCTCCTCTCCCGGGTGTTCATTGCAGACTGATCTGTATAGTCTCAAGTCCAAAGCTTGTGTCTGTCCTGCTTTTGTTTTGTTTTTAAGACATTGTGTGTCATTCAACCAGACGCACTCCTTCATCCAGATTGTGTAAATTCTGAATTTAGAAGTTAAAATAAGTCACTATTTACATTTTTGCGTGAGGACATGGCGGGGCTGAGGACCCGGGCACACGAGGAACGCCGCGAGCCTGCTAGGCAGGGCAGAAAGGCTCGGGGCGGTTCAGTCAGCTTGTGGTCGAGCCTTGAGCAGCAGGAAATGACCGAACTCAAGGAGGCTAAAAATATGGCCCGTTGTTAAGGGAGAACAGGGCCAGAGAAGCAGCAGAGTACAGAAAATATTATTTCAATAAAACCACAAGCCCAAAAACCGCCGCCTCTTTTTCAGATAAAAGCCCAGCCGGGAGGGTAGAGGGGGTAAATGTTGGGTGTTGGTGAAGGCTTTAAGCAGGGCTGGTGGTTTATGCTGGGTCTTTTCAGCTTCTTCCTCTGCATTCACTCTGTTACCCGGGGAAAAGGGCGTGGCCGTTTGGATCAGCGCCGGCTGGTAGTTTCACCTCCCTGCCCTCCTCTCCTCTCGCAGGGTAATTTCACACTGCCAAGCTCCGTGTACCCTGGCACTCAGCGGCGCCTGGGCTAAGAATGGAGCGCTCCTCCAGCTCACGCGATGCGGTGTGGCAGAAAGTTCCTGCAATGAAAAACGTTAATGGGAAGATGCGTATGAAACCTGCGAGGGAAGAGGAAAAGAGGCTGCCAGCGGAGGGGGGAGCGGGATGTTCTCCTCGCTGACCACTGGCTAACCTGCCGGCCCCCTCCCTTGTTATAAAAAACACATTTTTGGCCTCGTATGTGTTCTCTCACACTCCGTGCTTCACCCTCGCCCCCGGTTTCTTTTCTTTTCTTTTTTTTTTTCAAATCCTGTTTTCATTTAGCACATGGCAGCGCTCCATCGAACTCCTCAGTTTCCCCAAACCAAAGAGCTATTTCCTGATTCCCTCCCTCATTCATATAATTATTCTGCTGGACTCAGGCTCCTGGTTCTCCTTTCACGTTTCCAGCAGTGCCTACTGTGAACTGAGGGTGACATCACAGCCTTAGCGGGGCAAAGGTGACCTGGCCCAGAGTCTCCAGGTCAGAGGTCAGGGCTGTTTCTGCTCATATACGACACGTGTTTTTTTCCACACTTTGTCACATCACAATTACAAACTCATTTCTATTTGATGTGATGAATTAACACACAGGCGTGCCTGTTTGTGATGGATTTCCAGCATTTGTGTTAAGCTTTACTCCGATGCCCTTAAATTAGGTCAAGAGCAACTTATTGTCCTCAGAAGTAAACTTATTAGAAAGCCGAGTCCACCTGTGTGTGATTCAATCTCAGTAGAAATCCAGCAGTTCTTTGAAGGCCATGAACATTCAGAAACAGACAGCGCCACAGGAACCAAAGAACACACCATACCTGCAGTAAAACAAGTAGGTGGCAGCATCATGTTGTGGGGGGATGGAAGATGGAATTAAAAGGGAAATCCTAGAAGGAAACCTGATGGCTGTAGTAAATGACTTGAGACCGGGCCGGAGGTTCAGCTTCCAGCAGGACATCTACGAAAGGTGGGTCCTACAGGTTTTCTACATATTGAGTAAATACAAAGGCACATCACAATTTTCAGATTTGATTTATTCATTTATTCCACCATCCATCGTCTTTACCCACTTATTGGGAGGCAGGGGTGCTGGTGTGCACTCTGAAACCCGTTATTTTATATTAAGGCATAGGGTGCAAAAGCGCTGTGCCGATCAAAGCGCAGTGGAGGCCGTAGTCAAAGTTTGACTATAATTAACTTTGACCACGGCGTGCAGTGACATATACACGCGCGGCCAATGGAAACTGGGCCATCCGACCGTCAGCCAGGAAGCAAAATGGGGGAGAATTCCCTGAGCTGTATGATACAAGTTTGAGGTGGTTTTGGTGTGGAGCTCTTTAACAAGCTCCCTGGACCTGAGGGTCTGGTGCACCCACAACATCTTCCTCCTTGCTGCTCTATTTCTCCTCACTAACAAAGCTTGCTTCTTAGCACGGGACAGATGCGTATTTGCTGCTGACAACTTGACTTTAAATGGTGTTATTTTCGACCAAGATATGTTTATTTATTTATATTTAAATCCCATATTAAACAGGTTGCCAGGGTTTCCTTTCTTCACCTCTGGAATATTTCCAAAATTAGAAACATTTTGTCCAAGAGTGATGATGAAAAACTAGTCCATGCATTTGTTACTTCAAGGCTGGACTATTGTAATTCTTTACTATCAGGAAGTCCACAAAATGCAGTTCAAAGTCTTCAGCTGATCCAAAATGCTGCAGCAAGAGTTCTGATGAAAATCAACAAGAGGGATCATATTTCTCCAATTTTAGCTTCCCTTCTTTGGCTTCCTGTTAAATCAAGAATAGAATTTAAAATTCTTCTTCTAACGTATAAAGCCCTTAATAATCAAGCTCCATCATATATCAGAGCTCTGATTACCCCTTATGTTCCTAACAGAGCACTTCGCTCTCAGACTGCAGGTCTGCTGGTGGTTCCTAGAGTCTCTAAAAGTAGAATGGGAGGCAGATCCTTTAGCTATCAGGCTCCTCTCCTGTGGAACCAACTCCCAGTTTTGGTCCGTGAGGCAGACACCCTGTCTACTTTTAAGACTAATCTTAAAACTTTTCTTTTTGACAAAGCTTATATTAGAGTGGTTTATGTTACCCTGAGCTACCTCTATAGTTATGCTGCTAAAGGCTTAGTCTACTGGAGGACATCAGGGTCTATCTCACTCAGCTAAGTTCTCCTACTGTTCTCCAAAATACATTGTTTTTTTTAACTTTTTGTTCTCTGTCATTCTTTCTTCACAGTAGGTACACCTGGTCTGGCGTTCTGTTAGCTGTGACATCATCCAGGGGA
This sequence comes from Fundulus diaphanus, assembly GCA_037039145.1. Lineage (NCBI taxonomy): Eukaryota > Metazoa > Chordata > Actinopteri > Cyprinodontiformes > Fundulidae > Fundulus > Fundulus diaphanus. Next base: position 47,214,831 of record CM073121.1, on the reverse strand, counting down.
GGCAGATCATCCACTATTACCATCTAACATAGAAAGTACTCCTGGATCAATGTGAGCTTCTCAGCTTTCTGTGTCTCTGCTCTGTCTTCTCTAAGCCCCAGTGGGTCGAGGCAATTGACCGTTCACACTGAGCCTGGTTCTGGTTCTGCTGGAGGATTTCCTCCCTCTTAAAGGGGAGTTTTCCTCTCCACTGTCGCTTCATGCATGCTCAGCATGAGGGATTGCTGCAAAGCCATGTACAATGCAGACGACTGTCCACTGTGGCTCTACGCTCTTTCAGGAGGAGTGAATGCTGCTTGGAGAGACTTGATGCAACCTGCTGGGTTTCCTTAGAGAGGAAACTTTCTGACTAATCTGTATGATTTGATTGAACTTGACATTGTAAAGTGATTTGAAATGACATGTATCATGAATTGCCGCTAAATAAATAAAATTGAGTTGAATTGAACAGCAAAACAATTGATGCAGCAGCAGCGCTGAGCCAGCATGGTGCTGCGCTGAACCCCACGGCAAGCGCAGTGCACACCGCCTCCTGTGTGGAAGGACCATTACAGAGATTAGTTCCAACTATTTGCCTTTCCAGCTCCCCAGCATAGACAGAGACTAATGTTTAAATTGCTGGTTTTAAACTCCAGTCCTCGAGGGCCCATGTAACTTTTAGATGCATCTCTGCTTCTAAACACCTGACTCCAATATGAGCTCATTAGCAGAGCCTGACTGCACACTAGTGAGGCAGTTTAGACATTTGATTTAGGTGTGTAGAGCAAGGGACACGTCTACAAGTTCCAGGAAACAGGCCCTCGAGGGTTTGAGTTTAAGACCACTTGTTTAAAACAATCTGGGTAAGTGAACAGGATGAAGGAATACTAGCAAAGGTTTTTACTTTCTGAAGCCGAATGTACACTCTGATGGGAGAACATGCAAGCTCCATGCAGAAAGCACCCCAGGTCAGGGATTTAAACCTAAGACCATATTTCTGCAAGGCAGCAGTACTGCCTGGGTAGTTGTACTTTAAGCTATCACTCAAAATGCCGACAAAATACTTTGATGTCCGTGGTTGTGACCTGACAAAATGTGGAAAAATTCAAAGGGTGTGAATACTTTTTTCCGGCCCTGTACTCAGTCTGATCCTGTTATGATTGGATTTTAATATTTCAGACTGAAATCATGTGGTCAAAGGGTGAGAATTTGAGCTTAGCACGCAATGATTCATGGCTCGGTTACATGTTAACAGTCACATGGTTGATGTGATGAGGGCTTTGGTTAAAGACTGCAGTATTCACTCCATAACTGACCACATTGTTCCCATTCACTCACACGCAGACCTAACTTTTTATACGATTCTTATTTAGCTGCAGTGTGCTCCCACTTTCTCTGGTAAAAGAGCAACTCGCTTGTTTTTGGGGGCTCGTTTTAGTTGCTCAGCTTGTGTAGAGTTCACTTTCCCTCTCTTCACACCATCTGCTGATCTCATTTCTTTTAAACCGTGTTTTAAAACTTGTGAGCAGTGTGCTTCTGTCCTCGCCTTTTCACTGCTTATCCCCATAAACCAAACAAAGCTGTAGTCGTTCAGAGACTGCTGCAGAGGACAGACACAAGACTGGCATTGGAAGGTGGAGGTGTTGCAGAACAACAGCTATATGGAGGCTTTTAAGAAAACAAAATCCTCTCTGACATGCTGAATATCAGCTTCTGGACCAAATCCAGGCTGAAGGACTAAACTGTTGATCGCAGTTTGTTGGCTTTAGTCTGAGAAGTCCCCACAGACAGATACTCAACTGGATTTGAATGTGAGGATTTTCCTGAACACGGATCACAAAACTCTCCATTTGCTGGTCTTTGAGCCACTTCCTTATCAATGTTACCGTGTAAGAGAGGGTCTCTGTATTGCTGTAAAACAGACGGATCATGACCAGATTTTTCCTGGACTGTTTGACGAAGTTCTTCTTAGATGAGTTGTTGATCTCAGTCTCAGCCTTGCCAGTGTTTTTGGGAAGTGTTGAAAGGAGAGCCACTAGCCTTGTCATGAAGCAACCCCGCATATTCAATTAAATTTTATTTATATAGCGCCAATTCATAAAAAGTGTCATCTCAAGCCACTTTCCAAAGTCAAATTCAACCTGATTATATAGATTGGATCAGATTATACAGATTGGTCAGAAGGTTTCCTCTCTAAGAGAACTCAGCAGATTGCATCAAGTGTCTCCAAGCAGCATTCACTCCTCCTGAAAGAGCGTAGAGCCACAGTGGACAGTCGTCTGCATTGTTGATGGCTTTGCAGCAATCCCTCATACTGAGCATGCATGGAGCGACAGTGGAGAGGAAAACTCCCCTTTAACAGGGAGGAAAACCTCCAGCAGAACCAGAACCAGGCTCAGTGTGAACGCCCATCTGCCTCGACCCACTGGGGGTTAGAGAAGACAGAGCAGAGACATAATGAGAGACAGAAAAGCACAGAAGCACACATTGATCCAGGAATCAATGGCTTATAGAAGGACGCTTCACTGTTACCACCCATAGTGGGATAGCGTCATGCTGTGGCATTGTTTAGGTACCAGGGGTTCTGGGGCATTGCACAGAGCAGATGAGAGACTGAACAGGAGCAACAAGATATTGCACTGGGACAGATATCCTGAAACCACACTGAACCTGGTTCTGGAAAGCAGCAAGCAGGCTAAAATAGAAGACCCCACCTCAACTCCACCGACCATTTATGGAGTTTGCCTAAACCCCAGGTCTGTGCCAGGAAATGTGTGCTTTCTAATCATAAAACAGAGAAACAGCAGCTACTGTCATGATAGTTACAACCACCAAGATGCTGACACGCCCTGTCTCTGAGAAGCATGCCATGGCGCAAGAGGAAACACTTTGACAGCTAGTGGGAGTAAATGTCCATGAGATCCTGGAGTGATTTACTTTAGGGTCCAATGAGAAGGAAGCAGTCCAAGGGGAGTGAGTTTAGCGGGCACTGTATAGTCTCCTTAAAGCCTCTCCAAAGCCTAAATTATAAATGAAGATCTGCTCAAGAGTGTATTTATATGGCCACTAAAAACAAATCTTACTTTTTATAAGGTGGGTAAAACACTTATGACTGAGACTCAGGAAAGGCTCAACTATAACCAGTAAACAGGCAGCAACGTTCTTCTCCCCCGTTACTGTTTTATTACTGTCAGAAACAAATTGTTATTGACAGGATTTGCTTTTCTCCTGCACTGTTACATTCTTATCACTGCTGCACTCTATGTTGTAATGTTATTTTTATTTAAACTGCAATCTCATTACATTGTCGTAAGCTGTCATTTTGTATACACTCTGTGCATACAAAATGACAATGTTTGCCTAAGTATAAGGATTTGTTAAGGTAAGTTATGCAGGGTCTCGAAAAGGGACTCATGTTGCCTAACCTGTAAACACTGTCACTGTATTTTAGTGGGTTTTATGTGAGAGACTAACAGAAAGTGGTGTTTGATTGTGAAATAGAAGAGAAAACTAAGGTTTTCTCAATTTAAAAAAGTAAAAATCAGACTTGCTCATCTAGTTCTAGTCTAGAAAGCATAATTGGGGACGCCCCTTTGCCAGATTGGATGCCCACAGCATGATGCTGCCATCACTATGTTTCATAGTGGGGTTGGTATGATCAGGGTCATGTGCTTTCTTGTTGGATTTGTTCTGTGAAACTACGCACTTTGCATCGGACCAGAGCGCCTTCTGCTGTGTCTCCTACGTGACTTGTAGCTTGTGGAAAACTACAAGCCTTCTTTAAACAATGGCCATCTTCTTGCCGGTCTTGTGTATATGCCAGATTTTCACCACTAATAATTGTCCTGTTGACAAATTCTCCAGCTGAGATACTTGATCCTTGCAGCTCCTCCAGAGTTTCCATAAAACTCTTGGTTCTCTGATTAATAGTCTTGCCCGGCCTGCCAGGTTAGGTGGCAGTCCATTACTTGGCTTTGCAGTTGTGCCATAGTATTTCCATTTTGAGTTGAAGTCCTGAACTGAGCTCTGTGAGATGCCCCAAGCTTGGGATATTGTTTAATACCAACTCGGCTTCTCCACAACGTTCTCCATGACCTGTCTGCAGCGTTCCTCAGTCTTCATGATGCTGTTTGTTCACTCCTGTTTTCTTTTTTTACCGCACTAGTGGCTAATTTTTCGTACAGTGGGCTGACAGGAATGGGGATACAAGAGAGGGGGAGAGATATGCGGCAAAGGACCACAGGTCGGAGTTGAACCGGGTGGGCCGCGTCGAGGACTAAGGCCTCCGTACATGGGTCGTGCACGCTAACAACTGCACCACCGAGGCACGCCTCATTCCTGTTTTCTAACAAACCAAAACAACCCATTTTCTCATCAACGCTGACCAGCTTCCTCACAGCATGAGGCTGCCACCTCAATGCTGTTTTCAGGGTCTTTTGCATGTAGAACAGAAACTTTAAATTTTTGTCTTATCTGAGTAGGAAACCTACTTCCAACAAGGATTAAAAACAAACTTTAAACTGGGGTTTTATTAACCCCTTTTTTCAAGAAATTGCTTTCTTTTACCATTATTCCAAAAAGAAAACAGCAGATCTATGGAGAGCCGTGGACCTCTTTCTGCATGGTGTTTGCATTTTCTCCCTGTGCATGCGTGGGTTCTCTCTGGGTACTCTGGCTTCCTCCCACAGTCTTGGTTAATCCGTCTCTCCCCTTATGTATGAGTGTGTGACTGTATGGTTGCTTTTCTTCAGTGTGTCTCTGCCAACTTTCACACTGCAAGGTCTTAATGCTCAATTCCAATTTTTTTGGCTCAGATGGTATTTTGTGGGGTAGCCGTTCATATTACTATTAAATGAGACCAACGTCATACTTCTGTCTGAATGGTTCAAGATCGCAAAGCGACCCGCGTGCGCAGATAACAGAAGGAGACGTTCAGAAGCAGCGCGCTGTTTACAGAAGTAATGGTGAATGTAATCGTTTCTAGAAGTGTTCGTTAAAGTTTTGTTAAAAAAGAAAACCCTCGAAAAAATAAAGATGTGGAGACCTGCTCACATCTCTCCTTATTATTATTATTATTATTAGAAAGCTGTTGAGCAATGGGAACCGACAATAATAAGACCACGTCATAGCAAGACTAATAAGGTAAGAAGAAAGCAGCACGGCTATAAACAACGGTCTTCTATAAAGCGCTAACAGCTGCTACTGTGTGTGGATGTGTAGTGAGAGACAGGAGAGTGACGTGAAAGACGGATAAAATGCGACATGAATGTTCAGACTGCGGACGCTTTGAAAAAAAATCGTGTCCGAATTAGTAGCACATATGGAAGTGGCACAAATCTGATTTGATATTTTTTTGTTTTGGGTGAAAAGATCGGAATTGGGGTGTTCAGACAGATATAGGTTGCATATGGATAAAAAGATTGGATTTGAGTTGCATTTCCCCACAGTGTGAACGTTGCCTCTGTGTTGACCTGTGATGACCTGTCCAGGGTTTATCCGCTTCTCACCCAATGGCCGCTGGAGATGGGCACCAGCCCCTTGCAACCCTGCAAAGATAAACGCTGGATGGATCTCTGCAGCTCTGAAATTTGTATTTATAAAAAAGAACAGAAAATGTTAAAACCACATGTTATTTGTATATTCTAATCCACAATTGGGAACTACTTTCTGTTAATCTATCGCATGAAATCTCAACAAAATGCCTGAAATTTTGCGCTTGTAATGTGACTCAATGTTGAAAAGTTCAAGGGAAAGGGATACTTTTCCAAAGAAGTGCACCATGATGATCAGCACTTTAACCCTGCTTGGGTTGCACGGTTGAGTCACGCAGGGATCATGAGAGTTGTAGTTAGGAAACCAAGGTGTGGAGGGAGATGTAGAAAGACGATAATTATACCTTTGCCGCTCCCTTCCTCCTCCACGCCGTCCCCCTGCAACAATGGTCTCTTAAGGGAAGCAAAGCTGTTGGCAACGTTCTAGGAGTGTCTTGAAGGACCACAGGAGGCCGACGGAGCCAACAAAATGCTGTCGAGGGGGAAAGCGGACACCGCCGAGGGGAGTCTGGAGGAGGACGGCTCTGAGAGATCCACCGGCTCGCCTTGTCAGACAGTCAAATCTCTGAGACTGCACACAGGGCAGGCTTCCACACGCCACAGTGATCTCCATCACTCAACAATACAGCTGACACGCTTAAATTAAAGTGGGACACACAAAGCAACGCTACATTTTAGTGCCTTATTTTTATCATCTTTGCATGTATAACTTTCATGACGGGACATCTCTGCAGCACCCGGGACAACCTGTCCAGTTCAAGCCTGTCTGTCTTGGCTTCAATATCTTTAGCTGGGAAAGATGAGATTCCCGGGGTGCAGGGTAATATGACATTCAAGATGCGTTGAATTTCATTAGAAAGGAACACAGAGTACCATGCAGGGCGCTGCTTCATGCGACACCATCTGCTGAGTCATGATGGGCTCACTGGTTCCCAACTTTTCCCAAAAATATTCAGATTGTAAGAATATAGTGAGGAGATGCCATGATGCAACCGAGCAGCAGTTTGCCTTTGAGTCAGCCATGAATCCGTTCTAAGCTAGTGGAAATTCCTGAATCCCAGCAAGAAAAATGACTAAGACTTCCAAATAAGTGAGGAAGAAGCAAGACAGTGACATGTTTCCTGATCCCAAATTAATCTCCAGATTAAAAAAAAACACATAAAATACACATTTCTGTTTGGCCTCAAAGCTTTCCTTCTATAAGATTTTTTTTTTCACGTTGCAACATATTACATGTGATTGCACCAAAAAGCACAGGAACAAATAATTATAGCAAAAATGTGTAACATGTGAAAAACATGTTTTACGCATAGAAAGATTTAAATGTGGTTTTACGTGTCACATCGTGTAATCTCATGCGAGTAAACGTTTCACCTGTGGACATTTTTTTTTTTTATTCACCATGTGGTCCCTATTTTACCACGACATAACAGCCACATGTGGAAAAATGTCTATTCACATGTCGCTACAGCAGAAGATTTTCACATGTGAAATGTGTTGGAAAACGTTTGACGCGTTTCTTTTGTTACAATTTTTCTGCATAATTTCCACATGGGGAACGTGTTTCACTTTTCTGCATGTGAATTCAACACATGCTTCCCATTTCATTGCCACATGTGAAACGTGTTCATCTGTTGCTACACAATATAATGTCCACATGGGTTTTACGTTAGTGGAAAGTCTAATTTCCACTTGTGAAACAAACGGAAGGTTTTCCCATATGTGCCTCTCAGGTTTCTACACAATGCAAGTTCATCTATTTTCCGCTTTTCCCTTTCAGGGGTTGCCAGAACGAGTCTTCTCTCTCCGTCTAACCCTATCTCCTGCATCTTCTGTCACACCTACTACCTTCATGCCCTCTTTCACTCCATCCATAAATTTTCTCTGGTCTTCCTCCAGGCCTCCTGCATGACAGTTTCAGCCTCAACATCCTTCTAGCAATGTGCACTGTCCCTCCTCTGTACATCTCAGACTGGCCTCTCCAGCTTTATCTTTAGAACATCTAACAATAGCTGTTCATTTGGTGTCTGCTGTCTCTAAAGCAAACACCATCGCTGGTCTTGGACACCTTTCCTTGCATTCTTGCTGATGCTCTTATCACACAACACACCTGACATTTTTCTCCACCCGTTCCAACCCGCTTGGCCACATTTTTTCACCTCTTTTCCTACTCAAGTTGCTCTGGACTGTTGACCCTAAGTGCTTAAAATCCTCCACCTTCTTTACCTCATGCCTCTACATGGGACCCTCTCATTCACTCACATATATTCTGTCTTGCTATGGCTAGCCTTCATTCCTCTCTTTTCCAGGAACACCTGTTCCCTGCTCTCATCGCAAATCACAATGTCATCTGCAAACATCATAATCCATGGAGATTCCTGTCTAACTTCACCTGTTAACCTGTTCTTCACCACAGCAAAACAAGGAGGGGCTCAGTGCCAGTCCTTGATGCACTCCCACGTCCACCTTGAACTCCTGTCACACCTACAGCACACCTCACCACCGTCTCACAGCTCTCATACAGTCCTGCACCACTCTAACACTTTTCTGCTTCTCCAGACTTCCTCATACAAAACCCCAGCTCTTCTATCGGCACAGTCATATGCTTTCCTGGATTTACAAATACACAATGCAGCTCCATCTGACCCTCTCTGTACTTCACCAGCAATATTCCCAAAGCAAATACTGCATCTGTGGCACTTTTTCTTGGCATGAAAGCATAAGGCGGCTCTCAGGTGTTCACTTCTGACCTGTCTTCTCTTTCCCCGTAACTTTATCGTAAGATTCATCAACTTTAGTTTCAGTTTAGTTTTTATTTGATTAAAAAATTACTTTAGGAGATGTACACAACAATGCACACTATAATGCTACCAAATCAATTCATCTTGAATGCAAAAGAGCAGCGAGAAGCGCGATCTTATATCTGCCCCTTAATTAATTTTACAACAACTCTACATCAGTTCTGTTACTCAATCTTTTTACAGTATTTACATCCATCTTTTCTCAGTTATTCACATTTACAATAATTACATTTTACTATTTACCATATTTAAAGGTATGCAAAATGTAATACCATCATAAATGTTTTCCCATAATTGTTGTGAACTCTATCATACTTATTTAACATTGTGGTGACTATGTGTTTTTTGACTGTCATCATTGTTCTTGACTCTTTAATTTCTTTATGGAGTCCATTCCACGGATTAATTTCTTTTTGCTGTGATGGTCCGTTGCATGATTTTGGTTTTGAACCAGGTTTTCTTTTTTTTTCTTAAAGATGTCTGTTCCTTTCAGATTATAGTGACTTTCTCTTTTTCCAAACCTTTCTTGAATTTCCACTGGGAATATTTTTTATTGGCTTTATGCAAAGCCTGAAGAATATTATAATCTACTATATCACGGAATTTTAATTTAATTACACTTAATAAAAAGTGGGTTGTTATTAATAGTTTTCAGAGCCCTTTTTTGTAATATGAATAAAGACGATCCCTAAATATTCACACAATAAGTTAAGTAAGACATGATTACTGTGTTGTACAAAGTGAGCAATACTGAGTGACTTTTAGAAAGAAATTTACTTTATGCAACACAGCTATGGATTTTGATATTTTTCTTTTTGTATAATTTATAAGGGATTTTCAATTAAGATCCTCATTAATAACTCCTAAAACTTTAGTTTCTTTTCCCCTTAATATTTCCATCTCATCTATTTTTATTGTTATATTAATGTCTTTCCATTTGTCATTGCATATTATATAGTTTTAATATTTAGAGCTGATTTGTTTTGGTCAAATCAGTTTTTAGGTTCTTTATTTACTGACTATTGTTTCATATATTTTCCTTTTGTATAAATTTAACCAGTCTTGTTGCAAATACCTTTTCTAAAATTTATAAAAATTGTGGTAACAGTGATACAGGCTTGCAATTTGAAGAATTGTGTTTATCCTCATTTTTGTAAAGAGGTCCAATTTTAGCTAATTGCATTCTTTCTGGAAAAGTTCCTGTTGTTAGTGACAGGTTACAAATATAAGTAAAAGGTTCTAAAACAGATTAAATTATGTTTTTATGATCATCATGTCTAACCCATCACAGTCAATTGATCTCTCCAAAGGTTTGTACTATTTTTCTTATGTCTTTTCCACATTATCAAGAAAAATACGTTTTACAGTGTTAACTATTGTTTTCTCTTTTTTATGTCCCTTCTTTGAAATATTTTCTGCAATATCAGATCCTATACTTGCAAAATATTTACAAAACTTATTGGTGGTTTTCTTATGAAACATTTCCACATTTTTCTTAACAAAATAATTTGGATATATATTTTTTTAATTTTATTACCTTTGAAAATACTTTATTATTCCCCATATGGCCTTTGTAATGTTCTTGTCCTTTAAGATTTCACCGTGAAGGTGCGTTCACACTGAACGTGAACGTGTCAGGCTGAGCGACATATTTATGTGATATCTCTATGCACAGGTGCAACACAGGAGCGACAAGACGCTAAGCGAGGCCACAGAGGCGATTCTAGCAACGCAAAACACGCAAAGCCAGAGCGAGACAAATGCGAACAGTTGTTGGAGTTAAAAAATCTGAACTTTTGTGTCTTGTCTTGCCGCTACAACCAACCAAGAACTGGATGTGGATGTGTGTTGTGGGGTGAAAGACTGCGGTGGAGACTGTTTTCATTCAACATGGAAGACAATTAAATTTTATCTATATAGTGACAATTCATGACACATGTCATCTCAAGGCACTTTCCAAAGTTAAATTCAATCAGATTATACAGATTGGTCAAAAGTTTCCTCTCTAAGGAAACCCAGCAGGTTGCATCAAGTCTCTCCAAGCAGCATTCACTCCTCCTGAAAGAGCGTAGAGCCACAGCGGACAGTCGTTGCATTGCTGATGGCTTTGCAGCAATCCCTCATACTGAGCATGCATGAAGCGACAGTGGAAAGAAAAACTCCCCATTAACAGGAAGGAAAACCAGAACCAGGCTCAGTATGAATGGTCATCTGCCTCGACCCACTGGGGGTTAGAGAAGACAGAGCAGAGACACAAACAGCACACATTGATCCAGGAATCCTTTCACAGCGGTAACAGCGGATGATCTGTCTCCCCTGGAGGATCTCACAGCTAACAGAACACCAGACCAGATCTAAAAACTGAGTGTAAGGGCCTGGTGGACGATACAAAACAACAATCAGAAGAGGTTTTATTGCTTTGCAGTTTGGATGAGGGAAACTGAGGGTTAAATGTTCAAAAGAATTTCTAGTTATTAATTGGCCTGGGACTAATTAATAAATCAGACTGAAAGATGGTTGCCACTCCTCCTCCTCTTCCCACAGATCTGGGATTGTGGAAATTTGAATAACTGGAGGGAGTTGACTCATTTATACTAACGTAGTCCTCTTGTAGCCAGGTTTCTGTGAGACAAAATAAATCAATCTGATTATCAGAAATCAATTCATTAACTAACAAAGTCTTTGGAAGGAGAGACCTTATATTTAATAAACCACATTTAATTGTTTTATTTTCTGGTTCAAGTTGTGTCGTATTGATTCTTATGAGATTTTCATGATTTGCTCCATTTAGATCCGTTTTTAATCTGTTTAGTTTTGGCCGTGGGACACCGTCTCAATGGGGTAATGGGTGAGTAACAGTAAGAAGGTGCAGAGAGGTGTGTTAAACTACGGCTCTGCTTCCTGGTCTGGACTCTGGGTTGTCAGCATTTTGGAGAACTAATAAATCTGGCCAGATTCCTAGAAAGAAGAGCTGCACAAAGTGGGATGGATGCCATCTCTCCGGATCAGATGGTACCCTGTTGGTCACCTGCACGGATGAGGATTGCCAGCCCAGGCGTCAGCCGACCCAGTATGGAGATCAAGTTATTGACTCGCATTGTAAATCTTGCCTTCAGTTTTTCGCCGGATGCCCTTCCTGATGCAACCCTCTGCGTTTCTCCAGGCCTGGGACCGACACAAATAGGACGCTGTGCCCCCTTTGAGGCTGCGTTCTCTACATTGATACACCGTGTAATTTCCACATGTATAACAGGCCAGGAAATATTTGTATGTGTTTATTATTTTTAACATGTATTTCACACACTATGTGAAACGTGAAATTTCTCACAAACATTTTTATAGCTTTTTAGTTAGAAAATCTTATAAAAGCTGAAAAAAGAAGAATGCAGTGGCTATAACCGTGTCAAACAATATTTCCCTGGTTAAAACGATGGTCTTTGTCTGATAACGTGCAGTTTTGGGGCAGAGTAAACATTTAAACTTGAATAAATGTTAGCAGCCCAGCTTGTGTCATGAACATGGGTTCATCAACGGTTGCTGGATGAGGGATGGTCCGTCTGGTGCTCCTTTTTACACAGTTAATTACCTGATAGCACCGTCATCCCAGCGCTGCACACTGGCTGCGGTTTAGCTTTCTTAACGCACTTTGAGTCATCGGTATAACTAAAAAACTCCTCTAAGAGTTTGGGTCCATTTAGAGTTTTACATAGAAGCCCATCAGCTGCACTGGAGAAGTTACACGTGTTACATATTAATACCATCTAGCTGTTCCAAAGCCACGTTTCCCGTATGCAGAACATGTAAATTTCATTGAGTTATTTCTCATAAAAAGAAAACGCTGCATTTCTTTTAGAAAAAAAAAATCATATAACCCAGTAATGCCTGCCAATTTCTATCAAAAAGAATCTTGCTTCATTGCAGATTGAAACTAATATGATCTGTATTCCCATATGATGTGTATTTCATAGGGAGTCGTGTAGCATCAGAAAATGGGAATTTAACCCCAAACTGGATTTGGTTAAGTTGGAGTTTTGTGTCTCTAATGTTAAGGCTCAAGTCTAGAGTTTGTTGAGAAACTAGTTGTTTTCTAAGCAGCATCTGCTGTGTTTGGCACCGTTAACCAGAGGTACCAATAAACAAGTCCTGTATCTCAGAGGACAGATGCAGGTAGAGCACGCCCAAAAACAGTTCAGTGGTCCAACATGAAGCGAGCACAGCACCGACATGTCTGACTATGGACTGTGGGAGGATTCTGAAGCTCCTGGAGAAAACCCATCCAGGCAGAAAGGACCAGGAAACATCAACGTGTGTAAGCCGTCCAAATATCAGGTGAGACTAGGGTAGGACCCGACGATAATTCAACAATATATATCGATCGATAGACGTATATCGATGATAGAAAAAAAAAGGGTCAATAAAAAGTTTAATAGAATAACAGTTTTCCTTCCTTTTACATTCTAGCCAATCATGAAGGTTAATACCACAGTCGTCACATCTTCCCAACCAATCACAACGCAGACCCAGGGACACCAAGCCCCGCCCCCTCTAAAGAGGTCAGAGAGCACGCGTTCTTTTTTCTTTCTTTAAAACTTGCTGTTTGGTAAAACGTTGGTTGAATTAAGGGTTAAGCTTGAATTTAATGCTTTTATGTTATTTATCTAAAAGTAGCTTAAACAACAGCGTAAAATGGCCAGGGCTGCACTTAAATATATGTGTAGAATTTTTTTTTGGTAATTATTGATATCAGTCAACATGATTTCCATTTTTTCGGCATTGTCCAGCCCAACTATGGACTGTTATTAAGTTGCCAATTTAATATAATATATTTGTAAAATCTAAACTTACATATGATTTCAGTGGCTCTTCAGTGGTAAAAAGGTTTTTTCCTGTTAAGAAATTGATTTTCTTCTAACCCCTGATGCAAGAGCCTCCCTTCACCCTGCAGTGTGCTGGATGCTTCTCTCGCAGCTGGGCCAGCTTACTGGCTGGCTGGCTGGCTGGCTGGCTGGCTGGCTGGGGTGTGGGGCATGGAGGGTGAGATGGTGGGGGGAGTTGGGTTACATTCCTTCCATTGGGGCTGTCTGTCTGCCAACCAGGTCACTCCCAGTTCAGTCCCGGGAAAATGGGAGGGAAGAATTTCCTCTGTGTCCATACTGGGCCCAACCAGAGCCGCTCAGAGGCAGGGCCCTGTGTGCACCAGGGGCACGGCGCTGGAAACCCAGCACCCATAAACCATGACTTGCATTTTGTTTCCTTACACTGCAACAGGCATTGGGTTCTGTTCAGCGTCCATTGTACGTGCTCACGCGTACGGAGTCAAATTCAAGGCACATTCTTTTTATTATATTTTTATTTTACTGGTTTCAGCAGAGCAGGTCATAATATGACGGGAAATAGTTCAGGGTGCAGCGCCAGCTCAGGGGGTCTGCACATGATGCTGATATCAGAAGGGACAAAGTCTGAAATTAGTAGGTTTAGTAGTTTTTTAGCGGTGCACAGCACGTTGGTCAACGGTGTTGTTTTTAAAGTGCTTTATAAATAAAGTTGTACTGTATTATTGTTTTGAAATTATGTCACTGCAAATTTATTGCTCACTCCTGAATAACCTGTCCTGCTGTCCAAAAGCGATTTTTGCATGGATGCGGACCTGGGCGTTCAGTCTGCCACCAACCCGCTCACTTTAACATATTAGCTTTTGGGATGCCCCAATCCTCCATGCAGGGTATATTTACCATTAACTCCAAATTATGCATAACCCTGGTACATATAGATCTAAAATTAATTTTTTTCTGCTGTACATGTAACAAAAATAAAGACATCTGGAAAATGAATCTAGAGATGAAACACTGATGTCACACATACTTGCTGTAAAAAACAAAAACACAACAAAAAAAAAGCTCCATCTGTCTCTATGAAGCGGATCCTACACTTTCAGCCACCACTGTCTAATGGAGGATGGGGTTTGAGGCTCATAGGGTCCCGGGAGCTTTGCTCTCTGCAGCTTTCAGTCTATGGCTGGATCTCCCAAGACAATCTGGATCCTCATAATGAGTCAGAAACCTGTGCGTGTATCTTCTGGAGGACTAAACTGTTGATGAGCTGTAAAATGTAGGGCTTTTTAGGTGTAGGGTGTGATTATGTTTTCTATTAATGTAAATAAACTGAACGTTTGGGTTTTTTCGCCCATGTTCCTTTGCACATCAGCTCAAACTGAGGGATAAAAGCATCTGCTAACATCAATTTTCAACTCTTGCCACAGATTCTCAGTTGGGTTTATGCCTGGACTTTGACTAGGCCATTCTAACACACTAAAATGGTTTGATCCAAACCAGGTGTGCCCAAGTCCAGTTCTCATTAGCTGGTGTCCTGCATGCTTTAAAGGAGCTATAAGTAATAGTGACACTTAGTGGTTAAAATCTGAACAACACATACACAATGCCTTTCACGGAGAGCCGCCATTTACTCAACGGTGCGTTGTTGCTATAAAACTCCACAGATTTTTTTACATAAACGGGATAGGTCTATAATGTTGTGTTTTGTTCTGTTTCTGGTCTGCTGCTCTCTTGCCAAAATAAAATAGCAAATGCTGTGCTCTGCGTTGGGAACCCTGGGAACTCTGATGTGATTGGCTGAGGAACCAGGAAGTAAACACGGGCTACACTCTGAACCAAAGTAGTTCTGGATCGTACCTCTAGGTTCAAAAGGTGAAAAACGTGACTAAGACATTGTTGATGGAGAGGATGATTGTTTATAGAGAATGTTACTTTCATCCTTGGGGACAAATGAGAATGATTTAGGTTGATTTTACAGTAAATATCTAACTTAATGATCCTTTAAACTTTCCTCTGATTCAAATAAGTGGTTCATTAGGAGGCAGAACCTGATGACATGACGGGGAGATAATCCAGCCACTAATTCACCTGTGTGCGAGAAAGGGCACATCTTACACATTCTGCAACCTCTTGAGGATTGGAAATAGCCACCCTTGATCTAAGCTGTTGCACTGCAGCTCTGGCTGGATGTTTGGGTTTTCTAACAGGTTTTCTAACCGTATTGTACATCTTGTCAGCAACTCTGAGCAACTTCTTTGTCCCTGCTGAAAAAATGCGTCCCCAGGGCATGATGCTGCCTGCCACCATGTCTCACCATGGAATTATGAAGGAGGTTCAAGATAATAGGCAGTTTTACTGTCCTTCCACGTGTACGGTCATATTCAGTAAATTAAGAAAATGCATTTCTAAGAGGCTTGTTTGTCAGATTAAAAGCACTTTTTGAAAGAAACAACCTTTAAGTTGGCCTTAAACATACTGTTTATTAAGCCCCCATCTCTGTATGAACATTTTAGCTTTCTAATTGGTCTGAGGCCATATTCTAATCTTAATAGCTGTGTTCTTATTAACATCATCAGTCTGTGTTTCCCTTAGTGAACTGAGTTACTGAAATGAATTAAGTGTTCTGATTTATTGAATACGGCTGTAGTGTTCTGGATGTAGACCCAAACATTTTATCTGACTGGAGCCTCTTCCACATTGTTGTTGTTTTTGTAGTAAACTCAGACTTCTGATGGTTTTCTCTCATCTTACCTCCCATCAGGACCAGACTGTGTTGTACACGGCTAATAGTTCTTTAGAGGTTCTTCTACCTGAGCAGTGGATCTCTGCAGTTCCTCCAGAGTGCCACCACCACCACCACCACCTTTTTTTGGATGATGGGTAGACGGTGCTCCAATGAACTGTGGAGTATTGTTCAACACAACGTAACTGTCTGCTGTGTTCCTTGACGTCTTGACGATGCTGTTTATTAACTTTGTTTTAAAAAAACTATCTGTAACCTTAACAAATTAGCCGACTTCTGAAGGGGACTGCATTTTATTTAGGAGTATCAGAGGGGCTATTATATTCACATGCCCCACTTTTTCACATTTTTATGTGTAAAGATCAAATGCATGGATCATTTCCTTCCACCAAAGTGTTCACAACATACCTTCTACCTTCACAAACTCTTATTTGTGTGGTTTTAACCGTTTCTATTCGCAAATTAGGCGTCGGGAAGCAAAGGTCCTAGCAGAAAACACAGACAAGAGCACTTTCAAGTGGACAGAAACATGTGAGGAGAATATGGGACGATCAGGGAGCTTGGCAGCAGCGTGCGCAGAATTACTCACAATACAGGCAGGATGCAGGCTCTCTGATGACACACGCACAGGACTTGGCCCTCACAGGCTGTCACAAGGAATCAAATTAGACCTCAGCCCGCAAAGAAGCCGAAAAACAAGGAGGGGACTTTCTCGAGTCGTCTACGTCAACGTTGGTTCGGTCTCCAGGGTCATTTCGTGTTTCAGCCCGAGGATTAATATTCAGCAGGCGTTCCTGAGGGCCCACTACCTCAAAAGGTCATTCAATCGCTGCGTTTTGTCTGTTTCACTTTCCTGGCAGGGCTTCAGGTCCGAGGGAGAGCTCCAATCTGCTGTCTGACACATTTCCTGTCTGCGTTTCAAGTCTGATTACTGCTCCCACGGTGTCACACGGATCTCTGGGGTCAGACGATGCAGCACAAGAAGACAAAGGAGAAAGCGAGAGTTTAAATGCAATCTAGTCCTGTGAAAAAATGTACATACCCCATTAAAAGAGGTCTTCAGTTTTTAGTTTTTTTAATCATGCTTAATGGTTTTAGGTCATCCTCGGCGCTTGAAGAGAAACCATCTGGACATGCTGTTTCTTCTAGATGTTTCCCCGCGTATCCAAAGGTCTGGGAGAACCAGAGCTGAAAGTTCTTGGATGGCTGAGAAATAATACGAAATTTTCAAATATTCAAACAGATTTTAATACCAGACGTCGACAACCTGGGTAAATACAAACAATGATTTCATTTAATTTATTCAGAAAAAAAAAAGACGATCCAAACCAGCCTGGCCTTAATTGACGGCCTACACCCGGTTGTCCACCACTAATAGCCCTCAAGGATGTGAGATAACCATTGAGTGTTTGAAATCACTGCAAATGTATTTAAGAAATGTGTCACGATAGTGCATAAATGATATGATAAAGGCCCACCTCCAAAAGGCTGTGATTACTTCTTCACAGAGGGCCAGGTGGGCTGGGCTCATTTTGTCTCTTAATAAATGACAGCGTTATTTTAAAGCTTAGTTATCTATTCCCCTAGGTTATTTATGATATTCAGTTTGTTTGATGTTCTGTAACGTTCATGTAGCAAAAAAAAAAACACTTTAAAGTAACAAATAATTGCAATGCTTTGCACGATGAACGCTGTTTTCCACCCTGAGCTGTGATGGGCGTCCAGCTGCCGCTCTGCATCCTGTCAGGACGCAGCGCTGAGGGGGGAAACTGCTCTCTCTGTTTATGTTTCAGTAGCATCAGAGGGACCCTTCCTCAGCACCTACGTAGCTCTGAGTTTAGATCATGGAAGCTGCAGAGGGAAGCCGACTGGAACAGAGATCCTGCTCTGGTGGTAAAGGAAGGAGATGATCTAGATCGGCTTTCATTTGGACAAATGGAGGGAGTCACGTCTACTAGCTGGACTTCACTCTCACCACTTCACATCCTCTTTCAGAATATTGACAGCCAACACATTTCCTGGGTCTGTCTTTTCATCCGATTGCCACAAGATGACTAAACAGGGCCACCTGGTGGTCACACACAGTTGGCTACGCTTGGTGTTCCCTAAAGATTGTGCCTGCTTCTTCTTCCTGCTGCTCCCCTCAGGACTGGCCCCAGCCTCCATCTCACCTTATCCTTTGCCTCTCCAACCACCTCCATGTCCTCCTTCACTATGTCCTTGGATCTTCATGGTGCTCCTCCTCTTTTCCTCCTGCAGAGAAGCTTAATCTCCAGCATCGTCATTCCAATATGTCCTCTATCTCTTCTCAGAACACGTCCAGACACACCCAACCTCGTCTCTCTAACTTCTCCCAACCGCCCGACTTGAACTGCTCCCCTAAATCTGGTCCTGGTCCAATCCTGTCCATCTCCCAATGAAAATCTCAGCACCTTCAACAATGCCACCTAAGCCCAGCTTCTTTTCTTTCAGACAGAGCCACAAACGTAAAAGGAAGAAACAAAAAATAGACAGAATTCTTTTTTTTCCCCAGAGGATAATAGAAAAGTGTGGTTCCAGACTTCATTCCAAAAATAATTACCTAAATTGTAAGAATCTGAATTATGCTTAAAATATTTGAGTTCCCTAAAAAAAAGTGACTGTCATGAAGATTTTATCTTGAGCTTCCAGGGATATTTCAGACTTTTTGAAACTGTCGTCTGTTTAGAGTTTAGACCCACTGATTAATTTATTTGTGGTATGGAGAATTTGTCATAAATTCCCAAATGACACACAGAAACAAATCAAAGACATTAATGTTCAACTCGATCGTACCGACAACACCCACCGAGAAGCTGAAGGCGTGCAAATAGTCTCAAGATTTAAATGTTCAAGTCAAAAAGGACAGAACAATGTAAAATACTGTGCATCTGCACGAACGTATCAGACAAACACTGACGGAGATGTTAAAAAGTGTGCAAATAGTCATTAGCTTATAGGTGCAAAAATAAAGTATGACCTTTTGCTGCTCTGATACATTTTATATCTTTGACAAAAATCTTTGCCCGTATTCACAAAGATTGTCAGAGAGCTCCTATTTTAGCCTAAAAGTAGGAGTTTCAGCTTCAGAGTAATTCAGATAGAGGAAGGAGAGGGCAGAAACTTTTATATTTTAGAGGAGGTGTGGTTGACCCCACTGGGTGTGACGCTGTATGTTAAGAGCTGTGATTGGTTGATAGTACAAGAAACAACACACCTGCGCTCCCAGTGATCAAAGGAGGGAAATTAGTGTCTCATTATGATAAAAACCAACGACATTTATTGACTCACACAGCATCAACATGTTTTGAATCACCTTATTGAGATTCGGACTTTCAATGGTTTTGCCGCAGATCAATGCGCCTTTTTCTCTGTGCGTCTTGGAGCTTTTTTACCACCAGTCTGGAAAGTGAAGAGCTGCGTACAGCGATCAAACGCGGGGAGATCCGAACGTCTAGATGACCATTTAGGCTACTGACATTATCGTGTAATACAGAAAATACTTTGATACTCATTTGATATATTCTATGTAAATTTCTCCACTTTTTATTCATGATTATCCAACATTTTGCTTATTTATCCTCAATAAAATGACGTTCAGTAGAGCCGTCTGTAAGCATTTGGGCCGCTGAAACTAATTAATTCCCCCCTAAGGGGATGATAAAGTTTATCTTCCCTAAATATTATAATTGTATGATTGTTAAGGAAGTTTATGCGTTCATTTCCTCCACTGTTTAGGCGGTAGATCAGCCAATCAGCTCTCTCTCTTTCCACCATCTTCCCTGATTAAGACGCACTTAGCCTCACTAAATGTCCTCCTCCCTACTCCTGATATTTATTCACTTTAGGAGCTCTCTGAAGGCCTAAGATACTTTGTGAATAACTTTTATCTTACCGAGGAAATATTCTAACATTTTCCTATAATGACGTCACTAAGAGCTGTTTTTAGTTACAGGATACTTTGTGAATACGGGCCCTTGTCTTTACCAGGTATTTAAATTAGTTAATCCTATTCTCATGTATAAAAAAACACCACCAACCCAACACTATTAAACAAAGATCGCCCACACTGTGATCCAAGAGCGCGTAGAGCCCCATGTAGCTGTCAGAAATCATTTGTTGTCTTTGTTTGACTATCAGTGACGTACATCGTTAAGGAGGAGTTGTCGCCCACTATCTGTTTTTGCAACAATGCATTAGTTAACTGAAGCATGCAGACGTTTGTTCTCATCCAGCTTCCTTAAATTTCTATATTGAAAGGCTATCAACCTTCTAAATTTTTAGAAATTTATAACAGTGGCACCAGATCCAGTGAAACTAAACTACTGCATAGATGTCACAAATGTAAGACGTGCACAAACTACAAACAAATCTGATGATAACATTGCAAGGAAATGCATGAATATACAAAAAGCAGGTGACAGCTGACTGAAATTATTGTCAACTTTAGTGTTTTTCGCCAAATATGTTGAAGCATTTTAATATTTTACTCCAACAAGATTCCATTATTGTTGGAGAATACTTTTAATTTGGCACATGATGAACACATATACTCACATTACATAAATTGCACATTGTCTTTTAGAAGAAATGTCAATACATCTGAAGAAATAACGAAATACTGAAGGAAAAGCGACTTGGCGAGAATTAGATAAACAACAGGACAAATGCAGATTCACACTGATGAGGCAATGTTGAACTTCTTGAAAAGTGTGGGTTCTTTAAATTATAGTTTTAAATTAATATAAATTTTTTTTTGAAGGAATTAATTAAACATATAACATAGTGGTGTGGCAGTCTGTTTGCAGTTGCAGGACTTACATGTGTTGCTTTAATGGATGGTGCCATTAATTCACTCCATCCATCCATCCATCCATCCATCCATCCAACAGTACAAAAAGGTGACCACCCAACCCACCATTGATGCCCCCTATTATTATTATTATTATTATTAATAATAATAATAATAATAATAATAAATGCCTCTCTCTGTTGGATGATGCCCTTGCAACCCTCCCCAGCTTGATGGGTAGCAACAGTTGCTTCTCTAATTGCTGATTATTTTCCCCTTTGGTCCTCGTTAACCCAGGTCTGTAACGAGACCTGCTTTTACAAATACTGTTAAATGAGTGATTTTAATTCACGGCACTCGGCTGTTATTCCCCCTCCTAGATCAAAAGAAACACAGCTTCATATTTGTGTGTCAAATAATCACTGTGCAGAATTTGTCGTATGTTGGCTTGGATTTAAATCATTTTCCAACCTGGTGGAGAGTTTTACATTATTATTATTATTATTTGTGACACATAAAAGTCAGATTCAAAGACTTATCTCCTTTTATTCTTACCAGAAATACAGGCATGACCCACATCTCTTTGAGTTTTGAAATCTTTCCCCAGCATAGCTACAAATAAATAGGGTACAAATAAAAACATGAGGTAGCTTCAGCATCTCAGACACTGATAGGTTATTTATTTTAACTAGGAAGATGCCATTGCTGCTAATATATGTTGGCAGAGTTGGGTCAAGTGGTCGAAATTGTAGTGAAGAAAGAGTAGCGCTACTTCAGCATATTTTTACTCAAGTAGAAGTAAATACTAGTCATCCAAAAAAGCACAGAGAGACAGTTTGATCATAATGTCTGATTTAATTCGTTAAAAAAACATGTAATCAGATGGACAAAATTATATATTTATGAACAAGTTCTGGTTGTTGTTGTTTTTGTGTTGAAAAGAATTGAAAAAGGAGTAAAAAAAAAATCAGCACAAATGACAAAATAATTTCAGGGAAAAGAAAAAAAAACACATTTGCAAACCTAGTTTTTACACAACATAAAGCATCTGAAACTAAAACTCGAAGGTTATTTTATGCATGCATGTCAGAACAATTGCAAATACTTCCAGTGACAGAATGCAGTGTGTATATCAGTGGACCTCTGAATGAAGCAGCAGGCTAAGAGAATAAAATCAGACCAATGAAGCTTGTGTGCAAACAAGAGGTCTCACTTCAACATAAATAGTGTTCTTCTCTGTCTGATGCAGGTTTGCTTAAACATGCCTGTTCTACATCCAGTGACGTAATTCAAGGTGTGTAGAGTAGTCACAGTAGCCTTACTTCAAAATAATGTTACTCAAGTAAATGTAACTACACAAATATCTGATGTTGAGGCATCACAAGCGCATGGTTCCAGTTTCCCATTGGCTCCCGCAGACCGTCTAGAGGAAACGAGATGGGAGGGACGGAGGACTTTGGATCTGTGCTGGGATGCAGAGCTGGAGAGATGGCCCAGGTGAAGGCAGCGGGTGGAGCGTCGAGGAGCCACCAGGACTTCGCAGAACTTTACTCTGACATGGCCACAGTCAGCTCCAGCGCAGGTTGGTTGACAATGCAGTCAGACATATTAGCGACGACGATGACTGGACCCTGGAGGCCAAAGGTTCAAGGTTCTGCTCCACAGGAGAAATAATTATACAGAAGTCTGGAAAATAACTAGTTTTTTTTTTTTTATGCATTCAGGTTAAATCACAGCTTAAAGTGTTGGTTGGGTTTTCCGTTTTGACTCCTTCGTTTGTGGAAATTAGGACTGTTTCCAGTTTTATCACCTTGTAATGTTGCCAGTGTCTGGCGGAGCGTCAATTGCAGCTAGTTTGAGAGAAACGTTCAAATTTACCGTCAGAGAAGAAAAAAACTTTTCTTTAAATACAAATTCGAAGCGTTACCAGCAGCTTTCTGTCGCATTCCAGTTAAAAACAAACTAAATGTTAGACCAAACCACAAAAGCAGTGATGTGAACAGACCCCTCGTCCCCCATTTCCACAGATTGGTCCCTTCATCAGTGAATGTGGACATAATCTTGGTCAAATCCTCCAGTTTCTGGTATCTCTTTCTCACGAGCTTGTCTTTAGGCAGCCAAAGCTCTGTGGCTCTCAGGTTGCTGCTGGCAGTGGGAACCGCTGAGGCAGTCTAATCCCTCCTTTTTGGTCATCTGAAGGCTGTTGTTTTGTTCCCTACCAAACCAAGGAAGTTAAGAAATAGGAGCTGGAGAATTGTCTCCACTACAAAATGAACGCCTTTTCCACGCAAAGCCTCGCTCTCTTCTTCTATTCTTTTTTTTTGCTCCTGAAAACAGATATAGGTGAGCCCGGGAGGAAAGGAGCAACGTGCCAGACCTCCGTGACGGTCGGCCTCGACAGGGGAAGCAAAGCCTACCCGTCCCCCGCCAGGAGACGCCACCGTACCACCTTCAGCCACAAGCAGCTGGAACAGCTGGAGTTAGCCTTTCAGCAAAATCAGTACCCTGACATCTACTGCAGGGAGGAGCTGGCTCGCATCACCAAACTCAACGAAGCTCGCATACAGGTGGGACACGGGCAGAGTTTGTTCCTTTTACTGGACGTCGTCTACAGATGAATGATCCCAGTCAGACGTCTTCGTCCTGTCATCATTAATGCCACGCTAACTCAGGCTAGGATGACAAACCTGTTGGTGGGTTAGGGTTAGCATTGTTTGGATTTTCAACAGGTTTCTGGAGTGTTTCTGACTGAAAATTTGATCACTCGTCTTGGCGGCATTGGTAGATCTCATGGCACAAACCCAACCTTTAGGGAAAATTTAAACATTTTCAGGAAGTATCCTCCTTTATCCACTCAGAAAAATGATGTGTGTTTGGGATTAATGTCCTATTTCCTATTCCTATTGGCACTATGCTGCCACCACCGTGCTTCACAGTTGGTGCAGTGTTGGTTTGAAAGGTTCAACTCAACCACAAAGCTTTTCTCATTATAGCCTTTGGCTTGTCTGTGTGGGCAGATGGAGGTTTCGGTCAAGCATGAATGTGTAGAGTTTGGAGCAGGGGGGTCTTTCTTGCTCAGTGAACAGATAGCAACGTCCAACTTCACTGCGGACAGCCACAGCGGTGCTCCAGTGTTTCCTTGAAGGTTCCTGGTTACTCCATCCATCCGTCTGTCCTTCCATTGTCTGAGATCGGGTAGCGGGGACAACAGGTCCAGCTGGGAACCCCGGACATCCCCCTCCTCTGCAACATCCTCAAGCTCAGGGGTTCTCGAACTTTTCATGCCCAGGGACCCCTTAGCAGGGGTAAAATGTTTCTAAGGACCCCTTTAGATTCCTCATGCCGATAGTATTAACAGTATTAACATCTAAGCATTAACAGCCTTTTGTACTGTTAATGCTTAGATTAGACCCTCATTCTCGATGTAACTGTTGTCATACTTCCTAATTTCTGCTGATTTGGCTTTTGCCTTACTTGATGAAGTGAACAGAGTTAAATATTTGTCCGTTGTGTTACTTAGCTCAACCCGGACACATCCTCAGTAGAGCCTCCTCAGACCCGACAACATGTGTTTCACGGCCCCCCACACACGTGGTTCACAGACCCAGATTGAGGGCCGCTGCTCTAGCTCATTCTGGGTGATCCTCCAGTCCTTTTCAGCAAGCTCTGGGTACTTCCTCGGAGTCTCCTCCTTGTTGGAAGTACCAGGAGAACCTCTAAAACACAGGTGTCAAAGTCCAGTCTTCAAGGGCCGGTGTCCTGCAACTTTTAGATGTGTCCCTGGTCCGACACGCCTCAGTCAAATAATCAGGTAATTAGCAGGACTCTGAAGAACCTGACTGCATACTGAGGAGCTAATTGTGCCATTTGATTCAGGCGTGTGGGACCAAGGAAACCTCTCAAAGTTTCAGGACACCGGCCCTCGAGGACTGGAGCTTGACACCCCCCCCCCATCTCTAAAAGGAGGCGCCCAGGAGCCAGAGCAGCAAGCTCCCCTGGGTGACAGAGCTCCTCACCCTACCTGAGGCCAAGTTCAGCCAACCTATGGAGGAGGATAATCCGGAATATCATTCTTTTGATCATAATCCACACCTCATGACCACGGGTGAGGGTACGAGACCTTTAATCGAGACCTTTTCCTGAACATTGGAATCAGAAGCAGCTTTATTGGCCAAGTTTGTGCTTCACACTAAGTAGAAATCCTAACATCCTAATTCATTTCCTTTTATTTGCGGCTGACGGTTTGGGTCGGTGCTCCTGAAAACGCGTCAAACCTGACCTTTAATAAAATGGATGAAGAAGGCCAACGGTGAAATTCTGGAAGGACATCCCAAACCCTCAGCTTCGAGCACGTTGTAAATTTTAACCAACGTATTGAAATAAACGGCACCAACTGTGCCTAAAAGAGCCGTCAGCGTTTCAGCTGCTCTCTCCGTTGTCCTGTCTCAGCAGGTGTGGTTCCAGAACAGAAGAGCCAAACAGCGCAAACACGAGCGGGCTTCCCAGAAGGTGTTCCCTGTGGGTGTGATGACAGGCCACAGGGCGCTGATGGGGGGCATGCCTCGACAGTACTACCCCCAGCCCTTGGCCCACATCCCTCATCTGTCCTCCGTGCTACCGTCAGGGGCGTACTCCCGCCACCAAACCCAGGTCAGCCGCTGCCCCTGCCCCAGCAGCCCCCCGCAGCCGGTCCCTCAGCGGCAGCATGACGACTGGTACGGCTCGCTGAGAACCAACCTCGCCTCACCCATGTTCCCACTGGGCTCCATGCAGCCTCTGGAGACGAGCTCCCCCTGGAGCTAGGAAGGAAAAGCAAGACCCTGTGTGGCCAGACGGGTTGTGGCCATCCTACGCGGCAATTCATCATCAAAGAGAGCCGCAATAACCACTATAAATAAATCTCTGTTTGAAAGCTTGGTTTTCTGATTTCTAAGTCTCCTCCAAAAGTGTTGCAGTATGCACTCGATGTCTTTGTTTTAAATATTCTCTAGAGCAGGGGTCACTAATTAAAAATCAGCGGGGTCCGAATAACAAAAATCAACAACCAGTAAAGGTCCGGACACATTTTTAATTACAATCCGTTACTTCACATAGTATTTAACACTGAAATAAAATGTTTATGCATCCACCTTATACATTGACTTTTTAAACAAAAAAATGACATAAAAATAGAAAGTTTTTCTATTTTAAAATCCAAAGTGCTTTTCGATTTTGATTTTGTTTTTGTTTTTCTAAAAAGTAGCCAGCAGCAGCAAACCTGACTGACACAGCTCATTGGCTAATTTGGATCACGTGCAGCCCATATTTTCCCGGAGCCGTGGACATCATGCCGCATTAGTTGCTTATTGTGCAAAGTCAACCAAATCTGGTACTTTTAAAATATCCATTGAAAATTCCTGTATCTCTGCCACCTTTCAGCTTTAGAGCCTTTGTGTCATCCTGGACAGCCTCTCCATCACTTTCCACATCCAAATCATCATCTGGGTTACTTTCATCTCTGCAGCATCAAGTTCTTCCTTCACACTGTTGACAAACTGGTCCACAGTCCACTTTACAATTCCAGCTCCCTTCCCTCCCTGTCCTCCAGAAACCTCCATAAACTGCAGCTAGTTCAAAGACAGCAGCTTGCATCATTACAGCATCTACTTCACAACTGTACATTAACTCCACTGGCTCCCTGTCACATTCAATATAAACCAATTTTATGATCATACAAGGCCAAACACAGCCTTAGAAATGCAGGACACATCACCAACACTATCATGACATAATACATTTTAATTTGACACAGATTGCACATGACAATAATCAGTCGCTGCTTTGCCCGTTATTGTTCACCAATTAATCATTACAGTTTATAAAAAAAGGCAAGATTTATCTTTTTTGAAGTTTAATACAATGGTTATATTTTAGCCCAGTGACTGGAGACCTGTCCAGGATGAACCCTGTGTCCGCGCTCCACTTTAACTTCATAAAAACTCTCTGAGAATCGCCTTTCTCTGGCCTCACCCAGTTAGAACCCGTTCTCCAGTCCATGTTGTAGCTGCAGTTTATTTATTTTATCTTTTTGATGTAGTTTTCTTAAGAATCTGTAAGCATCAAAATCCCTGTCATTTTATTTAGTGTCCTGGGGCGCAGCTGCTCATCAGGTGAACACTGCTGCATACCGACAGCAGATGCAGCTCTGCCTTCTTTGTTTCAGAACAGTGCAGGTTTTTTTTTTTATTATTTTTCCGAATCGGACCCAGTCAAATGCGGGACATTATTTCACATTCCGACTGCTCTTCTTCAAGGGTCATGCTAAATTAGCCTGAGCTAGCGCGTTATTCTTCTTTGTGTTTTAAATGAAACATAATAGCAAATCACGAGGAGATCCCTGGTTGATCGCCGCGTCTATCAGCGAGGGAATAAACGCTGACAGACGACATGGCCACAGGTGGAAATATCTCATTGATTAACTGCAGGAGGAGATTGACGCTTACCGAGGGAAGTCCTTGTCAGCGTTGTCATAAATCCAAAGAAAACCTTTGACCACCGCTACTTTCATTCATGTCATCTGTGGTCAGCTTGAGATGCTCTTCCAAAGGTTAAAATGATTAAACACCGATAAACCTCACACTGTTAATGTCCGCTTTGCAAAGACCCGCCCTGCTCTCTTTCTGATTGGCTAATGTCCCGGCTCTGCCAGGTTTGATTGGTTGAGAGCAGCTTCAGTGTAAAACCTTGAAAGAAAAGTCTAGACGGGACTTTTTGCGCTCAATTTCCAAATGACGGAAATCCGTCGCAGCGACGGAGAACTTTAATCCCTGAGTTAGACACTGTCGTCAGACAACATGCAGTAATTTATAAATGTTTTAAATCAGGTTGGGTCCGGATTAGCCAGCAGGTGGGTCCGGATCCGGACCGTGGTCCGCTAATCCGTGACCTCTGCTCTAGAGGATGGGTCTTCAACACTGGTCCTGCATGTTTTAGGTGTTTCCCTGCCTCTACACGCCTGGCTTAAATAAATGTGTGATTAACAGGCCTCCTGCTGAGGAGCTCCTGTAATCATTTGATTCAGGTGTGGTGGAGTACAGACATCTAAAACATGCAGGACAACGGCTCCTGAGATGCTGGAGAAGCTTTTTTTTTGTTCCCCCTGTGGCAGTAAAATCCCCTTTCCTCTGTGCAGAAGAAACATTGCAGGCAAAAAAAAAAAAGATGCTTCACTTTAAAAGTTCTAGAAACAATATAGTACTACAAGGTTTTAAATACTTTAAGTACTAGCTTTATATAAATATTTTACTTTTGTCATGTTTTTGTTTACCACACTGCAGATCAAAGGTTAATTTTGTCACATTTGCAGCCGTAAAATGTTAAAAAGTTTCCAGTTTGGTTTTCTAGCCTATTGAAGCACAACAACAGCACTGATGAAAGTCACAAATGATATTCTCATGTACTCAGACTTATACTTGTCCTTTTGGATCTAAGTGCTGCATTTGATATTCTTTGAAATGCCAAAGTTAATTATGGAGTACCACAGGGCTGGGTACTTGAACCTTTGATTTTTACTTTAATATGCTTCCATTTAGTATAATTACTAGACAGTGTAGGATAAATTTCCATTGTTCTACTACAAAGTCAGTTAATAACTAGACTAAAAGCGTGTCTTGGGGACTTAAAAGCCCGAATAACCTTTATCTCATTTTAAATTCGAACTGGACAGAACTTGCTGTCTCTGAAGGCGGAATAAACGGCTGTGGCAGTCCCTTGCTCTGGACTCTGGGATGAATGTGTAGAACCTTGATGCTGCCTTTGACCATATCCTCCAAATACTTTTAGGGAATGTGCATCTTTCACAGCAGCTCCGTCGTGAGATTATTTTGGGTGAGGTCTATATCTCGCAGCAAGACCTTTCAAAATGTATTTAAAGTCTCAAACCCACATCTTATTGCAACGTGAAAATCCAATTCATAAAACAAGCAAATGTGATTTCACGAGTTTAATCCTCCAGAACCAAACAACATAATTTACCTTGAAAGTAACAGAGAGAAAACGGTTTTCTTTTCACATTCGAGTTACATTTGTTACACCTTTACATCATTTCAGTCAGCAATCAGAGCTGACTGAAACATCAAGTTGACGATCGTATGAAAAGTTATACTTCAATGGATTCAACAAACTTGGCATGATGCATTTGAACTGTATTCATTTTAAAAAGGCAGCCAACATCTGAGCCAAATGAGTTGCATTCGAGAGCTTCCCTGAAACCCCAGCCTGCAGAGGAGTCCGGCAGCGTGCGTTCAGTCTAGCTTATTCAGTGTTGCAGAATCTGATGCAGCTCTGCTTTACATTCCTGTGGTGACTGATTAGTCGTGCACCCTGCGGCTGACCTGGACGCAAAGGCGCCGCACTGACCGGTAACTCCCTCGTCAGTTAGCCCGGTTCGCCCTTCATCCGACGATCAAAGCAAACTTATTTGCCTAATTATCATCACAAGGAATCATTTGGTCCTAAATGTAGACTCAAACAGCTGGTGTGCTTTATTCAATTTAAAAATGCCGTGTGTGTGCGTTTGAAATGCACTGGTCCGTTGTAGTAAGTGCTGCTGAAGAGGTGAAGAACTCCCACTCAGAGAGTCAGTTCAACCAAACAACTTTATCTTTTACTGCTTTAGGAGCTCTGCAGCTGGGCTCATCACCAAACATGAGATACTGGTCGGTACAGGGGCTGGCTGGTGTACTTGGGTAGAAAACACCAAGCATAGTGACCCTCAAAGTCTGAATTTACAACAACAAAAAAAGAGAGCATTTGGTTAAACTGACCCTTTAAAAACGGCACAATCCACAAAAACAGGGGTTCAAAGTCTACTTTCTTTTGTGTATTTTGTGAAATTACAGGGAGTTGTGCTCCTACCATCCGGTATGAAAGAATTGTCACGAGCTTTGTAAATTACGAGTACCCCTGAACGATTGTAAATGAAAGGCGAAGCAAGTCGGGCTCAGAGTACGCCAACGTGCCGCCCCTCCTCTCATTCAGGGTTGTCCCTGGATGCTGCAGCCACGAGGAAACAGCGAGATCATCTACTCCAGCGATTTGGCGAACTCTGCGTAATCGATGTACCCGTCGTTGTTCTTGTCGTCGTCTCTCAGAACGTCGTCGATCAGTGCGATGAGCTCCTCCTCCTTCATTGGCTGGCTGTGCTCCCCTCTCTCCTACAATGGAGGACAGGAGGACTTTAACAAAATATCTTGCATCACTTTGGAGAAATTTCAGCCAGCTGTTCTTTAAAGCACCGCTTGCACAATCTGGTTTTGGCCAAGCTTCAGACGTCAGACAGATGACCTCAGATTTGACATTATAATACGTTGGCATAAAGAGGACTCGATGTTTGACTTAGTGACTGCAGGTACAAGTTTTGTACTATATATATATATATATATATATATATATATATATATATATATATATATATATATATAGTAAAGGGGAAAAAATATGTTTTTCACTTAAGTAAATCTTTATTTGAAATGTAATAACGCACACTGTAATTTTAAAACGACTTGATTAGATTAACTAATGACGTATTATTATTTGTGGTTTAAATCTTAATCATTTAGATGTCAACATCATTCACAAAATGTTATGTAATCAGGCTTCTGCACAATTAACTCATACAGTCAAATGTGGCACAAAACAAATAACTTGTGTCCCCTCTGAGTGCATTCAGAAGCTTTTTTTAATTTCAAAATATCATCTGCGTACGATGTGTAGTGCGCGATTGGTTATCCCCGAGCGATTTTAGCACCCTGTAGATAACAGATTATTTTTGTTACGTCCGGATGCGTAAAACCCTAGAGATGGTTGCGGTTTTTGCCCACACTGTACCTACCTCTTTGTGCACATGTGTAATAGCAGTGGCCAACTCCAGACCATCCAGCAGATTGTTTCCATCGTAATCGTGCATCTTAAAGTAATGCAGCTGAAGCTCCTGGGGCGTCATGTCTTTCTCGGGTTTGTCGATGACGCCCTCCAAATGCTCCATGATGTGGCTGAGTGCAGAGGACAGAAAAAAAAACAAGGAGCTTTTGGTTAGACTGGAGAGTGCACCGGGTCCTGGATGACGTGACTGAACTTCAGAGGTTGCTCTCTCACTCTTTGTCTTGCACCATGTTTCTGTCCAGTCGATTAATGTGGGCAGAGCCTCCTATTACAGGAGGGGGCTGCTGCTGGTGTGGGGACTCCTGAGTGAGAGCACACAGGAAGGAGCAGGAGAGCAAGAGGAACAGGCACTGTGCGGGACGCCTCATTCTGCAGGAGAGAAACAATAGTTTCATTTAGAAATCATCCTTTACACACACACACACACACACACACACACACACACACACACACACACACACACTCCTCTGTGGACCCATGCAGCTAAACAGATTATTTTAAAACACACATTTCCCAGGTCAATAGTCGACAGGCTGACATCAATACAGGCTAATATTATTATTAGCTGCTCACCATAATGTTAAACATTAACGACTTAGACAGATGGATGGACTTCAGCTCTGTCCCATTTGCATATGGCTACTGTTAAATGTCCAAAAGCGTAAACAAACATTAGCTAGCACACATCTGCTAGCACAAGGACTTATTTCCAGACAAGAAGCCGGAACAGAAGTCAACAAAGGCAGCATTTATTCAGCCACAGAGAACAAAACCGCTACCTGTAATCCTCACTTTCAGGTATTTCGTGCCTCCGCTGCAAACCGCTATAACGTGTTGTGTCGTTGCTTTCCTGCTGGCGACGGTCAGCGCTGAGAAGCTTTGCGGACCAAACGGCTTCCCGTACCCTGCTATGGACACGACAGCTCATTTTGATTGGTCAACGTGATCAAAGGTTACGCAACCGAAGCGAGAGAGTTCCCCTTCTCCAACGTACGCGCTCGAGTTTCGCAACGTCTTAAACTTTAAAAAGTTCAATAAACCGTACCGGTAAGCGTTAAACGGAAGAGCTTTCACACATTTATGAAACGATTAAAACCACGTCCACTCGAGAATGACATGGCATCCACACCCAATTACATTTATTATGTTTTAACCATGAACATCCGCAAATTGAGCAAGTTAACGAATTAACCGCCAAAGCCCCCGCCATATTGAGAAGGGAGATTGTTGCTATGGCAACCATTCAAAGCAAACGGTAGAGTTCCGTTTTTAACGATATTAAATTGTGTTTAGAGACAACGTTTCACAAATAAGGTTTTAAAAAGTATGTCTTTATTATCTGCTGTCTTAAAGTAAGTTTTTTTTCTCTTTTCAGAAATGTTTTAGCTTGACTGCTAGACTTCTGCGTTATATTAACGCACAGTCTAACTGTGTGTATATAGCTTCTGTATATATATATATATATATATTCTATTTTATTTTGTTTTGTCTGCACCATCAACACCAAGTGAATTTCCTTGTAAGTGCAAACCCACTTGGCAATAAACTTGATTCTGATTCTGACAAACAAACAAACAGAAAAAGGATTACAATATGAAAAAGAAGGCTCTTTCAGTTGTGGGCTGACAAGAAGTGCATTTAAAACACACTGTAAATAGCAATTTTAGCAAAATATTAGCTGTGAGAACAGACTTAACATAATTATCCTATGTACATTTATTTTGTACAGTATTTAGGTAATTTCTTGGAACGCACTGCACTGGAAATTTGGGCAGAGACACAACAAGAGAGACATAAAAGCACAGAAGCACACATTGATCCAGTAATCTGTTCTACATAATAGCAGTTGATCTGTCTTCCCTGGATGATGTCACAGCTAACAGAACGCCAGACCAGGTGCACCTACTATGAAGAAAAAAAAGAGAGAGAACAAAAAGTTAAAAGCTGAAATGATGAAAAGCAATGCAAAACTGGAGAACAGTAGAACTCAGTAGAGTGAGAAAAATAGACCCTGATGTCCTCCAGTAGCCTAAGCCTATAGCAGCATAACAATAGAGATAGCTCAGGGTAACATGAGCCACTCTAACTATAAGCTTTGTCAAAAAGGAAAGTTTTAAGATTAGTCTTAAAAGTAGACAGGGTGTCTGCCTCACGGACCAAAACTGGGAGTTGGTTCCACAGGAGAGGAGCCTGATAACTAAAGGATCTGCCTCCCATTCTACTTTTAGAGACTCTAGAAACCACCAGCAGACCTGCAGTCTGAGAGCGAAGTGCTCTGTTAGGAACATAAGGGGTAATCAGAGCTCTGATATATAATGGAGCTTGATTATTAAGGGCTTTATACGTTAGCCCTTAATAAGTCGAGAGCCAAGTCAAAGAGTTGTTTGCCTCCCTGGTTATAGTTCCACTTTAATTAGCTGGATAAATGTACCAGTAGTAGCCAAAAAGTGCAACTTGTAACTAGTGTGATTAAATGTCCATCTAGTGCAGCGCAGTAGCTAACTGGCTAAATGAGGAAAGCGTATAAACGGCCGGCCACGTTTCCTGTGGGCGGGGAACCATCTTTAGACAGATAGAAAACTTTGAGGGCGCAGTGACACTTTCCAGTCAGCAGGGGGAGCGAATCCGCTGCTGGGTTTTCACATTCAGACCATCAGACGGGGGCATGCTGACTGTGTGGCCGGACGCTCACTGGGGACGCGGACAGGCGCTTTTCATGTCACGCAAATGTCAACTTTCCCGAGAGAAAATGACGCTGCCAAATCTCTCTTCAAGAGGCTTGAGGTTTCTCTTAATGTCTCCGAGTAGCTGACTTAGACTCTCCGTAGTGAATAACCATTCTCCCTTGTGTTCATCCCCCTGTGTTGTGGTTAATTTTTTTATATATAAAGCTGCTGGTAGACTGCAGTCATTTCCCTTCTTTCCCCATTTATCAGTTTTTACTGGTATAAAATACACCAGCAGTATTAATTGGGTTGCACTTTCCAGCGCTTCATAAAGTTCAAGTACATGTCGTGGTGCAGAGACTAACAGATGCACTCATTTGTATCTGAGCCAAGGGAGGTAAGCTGGTGTCAGCCTGCCAGTGATGCAGGACCCAGATCAGGGAGTGAGCCAGGCATTTGCATATACGTTTTTTTTTTCCCACCCATGAACA
Organism: Fundulus diaphanus; assembly: GCA_037039145.1. Classification (NCBI taxonomy): domain Eukaryota; kingdom Metazoa; phylum Chordata; class Actinopteri; order Cyprinodontiformes; family Fundulidae; genus Fundulus; species Fundulus diaphanus. The sequence goes on along the minus strand of CM073121.1, from coordinate 47,181,036 downwards.
ATATTACTTTATAAAATGGCCCCATGATGCAGGCTAGCTCCCTGTTGCGGTTGTTTGTGTCACGCCACAGTTTTGCTTTGCTGTTTCTTAAGCCCTGTCTGATCCAGTTAAAGTGTTAACAGAAAAAAGATTAAAGACTTGGCTCAGATGAAGCGCCCTGCCTTCACGCTGCTACAAATCAAGGCCTCTCAGGCAGGGCCGGCCCGAGCTTTAATGGAGTACTAAGCAGAAATTGATTTGCTGACCCACCCTTATTAATTGCTTCTATGATTTGCATTAAAGATCATTTGTTGTAAGAGTAAGGTAGCGATAAATTCCCTAAATTGCGTGTATCAGTCACCTCAGCCAACTTGCATGTCCAATGTCTCCATAAAAATGTCTCTGTAGAGTTGGGAAGGAGGAGCCACGGGTATTGGTTCTGCTCACAAGCATTTCTGCCATATAAGAGGCAACTGTGGTTTTGAGGGTGGCGTAGTTGTCTTGCAATGAGAAGGTTGTGGGTTTGATACCAACTTCCCATGTCATATGTCCATGTGCCCCTGGGCATGGACTATCTGTGTACATGAATGTGGGTGAATGTAGCTATAGTGTAGTGCTTTAAGATGTCAGAATGACTGGTAAAGCATTTTATAAATTCCGTTTATTTCACAAGTTAAATAACCTGTTGGAGTTTATTTATACACAAGGAATCAAATTTAGCTCTAGCACAGACAAAGTAAAAGAAATTATGACCCTACAGTAGCATTACATTTTGACTGTAGAATAAAAATGTATTAATTAATACTAGCAAATACAATGTTCATAAAATTAAAATAAAGGAATGCAAATAAATATTTGTTTTCCTGTAAAATAGATTTGCTATAATATTATGAGAACATATTGTAACAGATAAACATAAAACATGTATATAAATGAAACTATCTTTAGCAATAATATTAATAATAAATACAACAAAAGCCTACAAGAGAAATTCTATACAAAACTACTTAGCAGATTCATAGTACACCTGTGAATTATTGTAATCTCCCAAATGAATTAAAAAGCTCCATTAATTCATTGAAATGTTTATTCTTATATTTATAGAGGAAAGCAAATTTAGAAGTTAGAGGTTAACAATTAATAATACATATTTATTATTATTATTATTATTATTATTACTGCTGTTGTTGTTGTTACATTTTTTAATGTACACAAAAATATTTCAATTATCCAGTATCTTGGATTTTAAAATGCTATTCTTATATGGTGCAAAGTGTTCTGAGAGCAAGTTTGAGAACTGCATGTGGAAATTACAAAGAAAAAGGGGGGGGGGGTGTAACCCTTGATAAATCTGGGTAAAACTGAACACATGTCATTCAGGAGTGAGAGAAATTGGTGCAAGTATTTGGTCCATGACCAGAAATCCATCCACACTTTTTACTTTTCACTGGTTTTACTTTATTATTATTATTATTATTATTATTATTATTATTATTATTATTATTATTATTATTATTATTATTATTATTATTAATAATAATAATAATAATAATAATAATAATAATAATAATAATAATAATAATAATAATAATAATAATAATAATAACAATAATATTACTTGTGGAGGTATGTTGCAGTTGCAGCTGCCTGTCTCCAGCTTCATACAGTCCACCACCTTGTGAATCTCCACAAAGCTCCCAAATGGACTTTACCTCACATCCCACCAAAGCCAAAGTCATCCCTATAACTTCTGCACCTTTTTCCTCCATACTTTTTCCTTCCACTCAACTTTCCATTAAAATCGCGTGATCTGCTAGCTTATGCAGCAGTGAACCTGTGGGTCTAACTGTCTTTGTGAGTTGTCTGCTGGGCAGTCAGCATTCTTCCTTTGGTTGTGTCCGGCAGAACATTTTGATGCTTGTTTTGACTCATGCAATATTAATTTCTGACAAATTAAATTTAGGATTTTTATGACCTGTAAGGCATAGTCTTTAAAATTTAACAGTAGCTGGAGGATTTAAATGAAATTGAATAAAACATTTAAACGAGTTTCACTTTTTAAACTAAACTACCAAAATAAATAAAGTTTTCAACAACAGCCTGGTTTATTGAAGTGGATTTTATTATCCATATACCAACATGCTCCCATTGAAATACATACTCCAAAAATAATACATTGTCCTCTAGATTTAGTGTGTTCCCTGCGCCCGTACAGTAATGATCCAAGCCTCACCCCACCCCACCCTGCGCACTCAAAGATCTCTCATTTATTTCTCCTGGTCAGTCCGCAGTTACTCCCATTGTGTCAGGGGAGTACGGTCACCACCACCGGGACAGAGCGACCATGGCGTCCCGGGTCTCCTTCACGCAGGTCCGGCTGGAAGCGGAGCTGGAGCGCTATCGGGCCGAGTGCCAGTGGGGCAAGATCCTGGCGCTGGTGGAGCAGATGCGCGCTGCGCGGATCCATGAGGACGGTGAGTGACCGCGGGCTGCACCTGGACCTGGACGCGTCAGCTGGGGCTCTCATGTTCTGTCACTTCCTGATTGCTCTGTAGTGAACATAGCAGCAAATCTGTGACCGACACACTGATACATGTTAGTGAAATACAACCTGATCTGCAACAAGTTGACGGAAAATGTTGTTAAAGTTTTATTTTGTTGGCATTTCTTGGACACTGTCTCCAGATAAAGCAGAGTTTAATTTTGACGCATAGAAGGCGCTTGAATGTATCAAATCAATACTGGAAGTCTGAAGATCCGTCACAAATGGACTGAAAATTAAAAGAAAAAACAGACTATTTGAACGGATTTATGTTTTGTAGTGAGAATAGTATCACACTGTACACCAGTTGAACCTTGGACCCCAAACAAGATAGAGTGGCTTAGATTAGTCGAAGGTCTCCTAAACAGATCTCTTTCTCAAATAACACAGATAAAACCAATGAAAAGTAAACATTGCAACCTGACATTTACGAGAAAATGGAAGTTTACCCTAAACAATAAAAGTGTTTCACATTTAAACACATTTTGATCACTTCTTTTGTCTCTAAAATGCAGGAGGAAGCTCTCGACGGCTCGCTTTAATGCCAAACCAGATTCATCCACCAGTCTGCTAATTTCTCTGCCTTTACACTCGAGATCATTCCACAAAAGAAATGCAAACACACTTTCTGTTCCGCACCTCATAAAGCATGACTGAGGCATTTCACTAATGCACCTGCCTCCACCCCTCACCTACGCAGAGTAAATATGGGTTCGAGTGTCCTGACTACAGCCGTCTGCTGTTGTGCTTACGACTGACTGATTGTGCACTCAAGTGTTAATTTAATGTGGTATTACTGTGCGCTTGCATGGCTCGCATTAGCTGATCTGGCGGCGAGTGTGCAAGGTGCATCAGGTGAGGTGGTTTCAGATAGAGGAACTTTGTGGTAGTTAAGGTAGTCATAAATTAAACCTTGGGCCAACTGTGACAACAATGAGCACTCAGAAGCCACAGAAAATACTGGAGTGACTGGAAATTTGGGGTTAACTTATTACTGTTAACAGGAGGAACCATTATCATGCTGGATATCAATCAGTGAAATTAAGCATTACATATATTCTAATCTTTTACAGCATTTTCTTTTCAGGCTTGTGGCTCAAAATAGTTATGTTAAGTTTCATGTCCAACATCTAGAAGTATGTGATAAAGCACAACACGGCTAAAAAAAAAGCAATTGTGAGGGAACAGAAAACAGTAGAAAGTTGCTTAATAGCGATGATATGTTTGAAATGCAGAACTCATGGATCAGTGCGTTACACAGCGTCCACCCAAGACAGAAGTAGTAATAACAGAGTCTACAATTTATAAGCGTACTTATCCAGTTAGGAAGAAGATGTCATTGGAATTGTTGTCAATGTATAGTAGCTTGGAGACCTAACAAGCCGGCACCCTACTGGGGGATTTAAAAGCAGTCTGTGGTGAGCCAAACCTGCCAGTGACTTACCACCATGGCAAATTACCCAGTGGTGGGCACGGTTGCGCTAATCCACAAACATAGTTGCGGGGCTAACTTTTCGTTGATCCCATTATCATTTATGCTAAGTTTAGAAATTGTTTGCGAACCGGTTAGCGTTTAACTTTATTAGGTTTTGATACCTGTAAGCAGGTATCAAAACCTGCCGTTCAGACTGAAGTCTGATGGCAGTCGCATTTTATTAGTGTTGTAACCGAGCTTTCTGGGTTTGTTACTGTCATTGCATGAGGTGGATGGAGACTGGACTTGGAGTTGGGCTTTTGGGTTATCACATAGCTCAGTGGTACGCTTTTATTTTTCCAATACTTCCGTGTAAAACACTGGCACAATTGCCTAACCTATGGCAGTTCTCGAGGGACATATAACCAGTATGTATAGAATAGGAAAACGCATTTCTACACAGCAATGACGAAGCTGTTTTTTATTTATACTTTTCAATTCAAAACAGTGCAGATTAAATATAACAATATTGATATTATTTATGTTAAAACAATAAGTAACCCAAAAAGTCATGATTGGCATTATTGGTCACTTGTTAAAGAGAGATGACAGCGGGGACAAGGGACGTCCAGAAAAGCTCACTCTGTGTTCCAAGCTTCCAGCAGTGTTGCCATGTTCGCCTACTATAAGCAACAATGGGCTTGTTCATTTATACAGTTTACAAGGTACAGGTGATAAAGCTGGTTGCTTGTTTCTCTTGCATGAACTGGCAACACTGGTTCTAGCCCAACCGTTTCTTTTAAGATGCTGCTGCCTGGTTGGGCACAGAGGGATAGAATATTCTTCTCAAACTCGTCCACTGCTGTGTAAAAGTTAAAATTTAAGTCATTTTTTCTCAAACTAAAACTGCTATTCCCTTAATCATGCAGCGCTGCATACATTCATGATGTGCCATGTTTGCATCCAGTATCTTTTGTCTGAAGACGCGTGACACAGAGTGACAGTCATTGGTTAGCGACTAGCGTTAGCTTCCTCAAATTTCCTTTTTGTCGTTGGTTTAACAATAACGAAACAAATATTTTTGTTTGGGGAATATGAATTTGTGACGCTAACTTTTTGGTTAACTGTGCCCACCACTGGAATTACCATTTTTGACAAAGACTTTCAAAATGTTTTAATTCTGGCACCTTTTAGGGAGATGTTAAAAGTTTTGCGGCAGTTCTGACCAGCATGTCACTGCGAAGCTCAAGGGTGTCAGCAGCATTGTCACCATAATACTTCATATTTGGGAGCCATCAAGCAGTGATACAAGTCTCGCTTTTCTTTACGTAATCACCAAGTAATTTTCTTAATTAAGGATTAAACACTAACCTAAGTCTGTCCACAGTTAGTTACTCCAAGCTAATTATAAATCCTGTGGGGAATGAAAGAGAGGTTCAGATAGTCAGACAAAATCTGCTGTCAAATGTTCTGTTCTTTGCGCAAACAGATAAAAATTCATGCTGCTGCACTGATTATTGGTCAGTTTTCTCTTGGCGTTGACAGTCACCAGATTGGGACAGAGATTTAAAATGCCAGTCAACATAAAAAACAGCTGTCAGAAATACACACTGTTAGTCAACTCAGTATTTCTAAATTCAAGTGGTTGACGTTTAGACATCTGGTTCGGTAGGGGTAGTGAGACACATGGATTTGTGACACACTTTTTCCCAGAGCCCTTTCACAGAAGCGCAGACAGTAACAGACAGAGTGTGAAACATTTACTAGGAGATACATTTTTGCTGATGTAATGACATGACTCTGAGTTGGCTCTGTAGCATCAGTTCAGCCCTGGAAGAGCTCAATCAGTGCCATTATATCAGCTTTTTCTTCATCGTCAAGCCTTCATCCTAATGTTTTTGGTATTTTGTTGGTTTATGAGTCGACTAATTAATAAAACTGTCTGAGAAATCTCAGATGTATGCATGCTACTCACAGGCTACAAACTTGTATATTTTAAGCCCAAACGCCATGTCAGTGTTTGTAGCATTTATTAAAATAAAAAAACTTGAACAGTTGATTTTATAGAAAACGTTTTTTTCATGCTAAAATTAGGTGACCAAGTAATCTGGAAATTTGATTATGTAACCATATTACCTTTATAAAGACAACATGACATGCTAATACAAAAGAAACACAAACTATACATTGAAAACTACAGCATAGTAACAATCGTTAGCCTGTTAAACCTGTAATACTCCCAACAAGAAGTTGGAAACAACAAATTTAGGATTAAATTTTCATCTAGTTTTTGTAAATGGGTGAATCTAGCGTCTTTCCCGGTGGTTTTGGAGGAAAACATGTCGTGCTGTTTATCTCCTGCCTTCTCCTTAGAGATAGGTTTTGCCTTGGCTGTGCTGATAAAACAAACCAGGCAGAAATGTCAAGTTTATCACAGCATAAACACAGCTCAAAGAGCACCCCGCCATTGAAAGAGCTAAACAGGAAATCTTTACTGGAGTATGTGTTTGTGTGTTTACATGAGCACAGAGGTTGAATCTGTCGTTTTTCCTTCTGTGTTAACCTAAATTTCACGACTTACGGGGAGTTCTCACTTTGCGTTCAGCAAAGTCTGAGCGACATGGAAACTGCAGCTTCCGAACAGAAACCACGCTTCAGAAATGTTTGTACTGCTCTTTGAGATCTGTTTTCGATAAACTGAGGGAGAGTTTGCTTTGGCTACAGACACAGATGACCTGTGACCCTCAGAGTTTTTCCATCAAAGGCTGCTTGCTTTCAACTTTCTTCAATCCCATGTTGCAGATGATTACGGCACCCTGCTGATGGCCGAGGCGCTGCTGGAGGAGTGCTTGCTGGAAAATACGGATCTCTTACGCAGCTCCACGCCTTTTATGGACAAGACTCAGGCCAGACTCTCCAAGGCCAAAGGCTACCTCAACTCCATCCTGAGCCGAGGCCGCCTCACAGTCAGTCCAATCTTGGGGTCTTTTTCTGGGTCCAATCATTTGGAAATAAATACCAGAAAGAATTTTGGTAGGGAACCAAAAACCTTTCGTCCCAGTCATACCATTGTTTGCGCGACCATGTTTTTCTTTCTGCAGCCCCGGTACTTGAATGAGGCTCTACTGCTGATGGCCAAGGTGCACTATGTTCAGGGCCGGTACCGGGACGCGCAGGGGATGTGTGCCAGGGTGGGCTTGGAGGAGCTGACCCAGGAAGACCAACCCGTCTACCACCTCCGCTTATTGGCTGAAGCATTCGTCATTAAAGGTACCTCACAAACAAGTACCTGGTTTGTTGTTCGGCGCTTCCAGGTAACCAGTATTAGGACCAGAGAGATAAATATCCTGGGTTCTTGATGGGAGCCCAGAGTTTTGTTGGGATGAAAATTCTTTAAAACTTTGAAGAAATAAACCAGCGATGTTCACATGTTGGTTTAGGATTCATTTTTGAGTCTTTATACATCTGAGCTTTTCAAATTGATATTTCTGAAGAACTTCTTGCCAGCAATCCCTTCATTCATTCATCCGTCTGTCTAGTTATGCTTCCATCCTCTCCTCCTCTTGTTTCCTTTCTAGCTTTAGGAGGGAATCCCAACTAATTTCAGACCAATGTAATTAACCTATTACTGAAGCTCTGATTCATGTATCAAACTCCCACTCCATGCCTTCACTCATCAACATGACTCAAAGACACTTGAACTCCTCGTCTTGAGACAGAGATTGGTGAGGTTTGCCCACCTTTTTTCTGTTTGAGAACCACGGCTCACACAGAAAACCGCTTCTATGCGCGCTGAACTTCATGGCTTTAAGATGCCAACAGAACCATATCATCCATAAAAACAGAAGAACAGATGAAATTAAGCATGTCTGTTTTTAGTAATTTACTTTCACAGTTATCTCACAGGCTCCTTTTGCTTGACTTACTTTATCGGTACAACGTGGCATGGATGAGATCTGCCTGTTGTTCTGCTGAGGTGATCAGGAAGCCCAGGTTGCTTTAAGAGTTGCCTTCAACTCAGCTGCATGGTTGCCTCTGGTGTCTCTGACCTTCTTCTTGACAATAGAGATACTCAATGGGGTTCAGGTCGGGCCAGTGCGCTGGCCAAGCACAGCCATGGTTATTACAGCAGGCATTGGTACGTTTGACAGGGTGGGCAGATACCAGGTCCTGTTCGAAAAATGAAATCAGCATCTCCATAAAGCTCATCAGCAGAAGGAAGGATGAGGTAAATCGTCCTGGTAGATGCTGCGCCGACTGTGGACCTATACCAGCAGATGCAAACAGGCTTAAATCAGAGGCAATGGGACTTTTGTTCAGCTCTTTCTGAAAACATTTCAACGCCTATCCAGGAGTCTTTGTCAATTCTGGTGGCTCGCACTGAGCAACCTGCAGTTGGAGCGCTGCTATTTTTAATGACACGGAGGCCCATCCTCCTAGGCTTATTCTAGGTCTGATTCACATCAATGACCCACCCGCCATTGCCATGGTCGTTAGAAGCTATCGCTTGGTGTGAGAGGAGTACTTGGTCACCTGAATCATGACCAGACTGCTGACGTAATCTCTCTGGAACGTGTTGGAGGGCCGAGCTGTAAACATTGGGGAGTTGGAAGCTCGATCCTCTCCCTCTGTTTAGTGATGGCTTTTCTCTTTTGACCAAGATGGCTTCTTTCACCCCTCTTTCAAACCATCTGTTCTCTCTGTCCAAAACCTGGACATCATCATCGTCAAAAGGGTGTCTTTTGTTGTTGTGGTGCAGGTGGACTACTGGATCTTTCCCCGAGCTGCCGTGAAAGTCCGGTCGGCTCCGATGTAAGCCTGCTTGTTGTTGCGATGACCTGGATAACTGAGAATTTGCACAGGCATATACCAGCAGATATTATGGCTAAAGGCTAAATGTACAAACATTTATCTGAAAAAAAGCAGGGCTTTGGACCAGTGAGCAACAGTCCGTACCTTTTTCTTCTGATCTCAGTTTAGAAGTCTTCTACCAGGATTGTGAAGGCCATAGCCTAACATTTCTGCAGTATAAATCCTACTTTTATAAGTTTTACGTAATGTTTTAACTAAATTTAGCCTTTTCATTTGCTATAAGCCATATCTAAATTAATAGAAATTAATACTTGAAATATCTCTCTCTGGCTAATAAATTTATATCTGTAAAAGTAAAGACAGCCTGTGTAGTACCTGGTTTACGTATTATAGTATTCGTCAAACAAAGTGCGAAGCTGAGCCATTAAAAAAATCTTTGTAAGGCTGCAGTGCATCAGATGGAGGATGTGTTATTTATATTTTAAAAAGAGCAAGCTAAACCAAACCTTTCTGGGAATTATGGAGCGAGTATAACCAAAGTGACCTTGTATGTGGATCCGAAGTGCACAAGGCTGTAGAAGGAGTCTCTGGAAGCAGATGGGACATGGCTGGAAACCATCAGCTTGATTGGGGAGATAGTCGGGTCAAGGAGCGCTTGATGTTTTTCCAAGAGCTGAGTCCTTACCTGAGCTTGTGGATGTGGAAGAATAAATGTGTGTGTCTTTTTTCTATCTTGCTCCCTGAGTGTCCTGCAGTATCGTTGCAGAGGGTAAAATGGGACAGTTTTAGAGTGAAGTTGTGAATCTGACGTGCCACGAAGTTTGGTGTTTTTCCAGGGAGATCAGATCTAAAGCATTTTTGTCGGTTGCTGCTCTCTGAACACCGGCATCGATAAAGGCCATAGATCAAATTCACAGAGCACAACACCCAGGCTCTGCGTAATCTCGTTTCACTCATCATCATTATGTCGTTACCCTCCCCGTTTCCTGATAATCGGACATGACCTCATGCTCATGAAACACGAAGGAATATTACTGCAATAACTGTCAGATTTAGATTTCCTTTGCTTGTTTTGATTCCCCCTGAATGATATTTACTGTAGTCCACGGCAGAAGCTCCTTCTCAGGCCTCTCTGTGGGATATGAAGCTTGTGGCTGTGGGAATCAAGTCAGACATGGACGTTGTCTGACGGCTGGCAGCTGTCTGCTTATTTGAATTGGCCCGACGTCGAACCCGAGGCGGCTAAACGCCGCAGGCCTCTTCCTGCCTTGAAAGGTTCTTGAACTCCTTGAATGTTTGTACTAATAGGTCCAGTTTGTCCAGCATCTGGTCTTCCAGGGACCCGATCACCATTTCCTCTCTGTTTGTGCGTCTACTGTCCGCAAATACAGAGAGGAAATAACGAGAGTCTGAGAGTAAATTAGCACCAGAGACGGAGAGGACTTTTTGTATTTCGGTAGGACTGAACCAAGACCAAGGTAATAAAAAATACAGAATTGATTTAGATTCAGTTTTCAATACAAATTAGCCTACAGTCACATTTATATACATCAATATACATAATAAGTAACAACTGCAGACAATTTTGGTAAACGTCCTTCAATGTTTTTTTTCTACCTTGTTGCACATTCATGGTAAAACGAAACAACATCCTATTTGAATTCCAGGGTTTTACCCCTTATTACTTGCTAAAAAAATCATTACCAGGTACAAAGATTATTTAAATGTAACCTGAAGTGTACAGATGTACCAAACACATTGTAGTTTTGATCGGATTGAAAAAAGAAAACTCAGTACACCCCATGATCCACAGCGTGTAGAGCCACCATCAGTTGCACACAGCACTTCTTCTTTCCAACATTGATTCAGTTTACATTCTTAAACCTCCACTACACACTTCAGTCAACTGGTGGTCTGGGCTTTGACTAGGCCGTTGCAACGATTCTTTCTTTTTCGGTCATTATGCTGTAGATGTGCTGGGGTGTTTGAGATCTTTGTCCTGACCTGGATCGGGCCAAGTTTCATCCATCAGACAGAATATTTAGGTTTAAAGAGTAGTGGTGCGCAGGTCCCGAGGCTGTAGATTAAGTCCAAATCATCAACCATCCACCACTGTGCTCGTCTTTGTGACGTTTTGGTCCTGATGTGTTGTGTTTAGTTTTCTGATAACACGGTGCTGTGTTTTATGGCCAGACATCTCCGCTTTGGTCTCATCTCTCCACAGGACATCGTTCCAGAAGTCCTGTCGTTCACTCAGATGAATCTTTAGAAATCGAAGTTGGACGTTTTCCTGCAAACCGTTTCACAGAAGCTATACTTATTCTGCCTTTTTCTACTTTCGCTGTCGCAAACTCTAACATATTATCATGCTAATGAAAGCCTGTGGTGTTTAAGATGAAGCTCCTGCTTATTGCATTTTATATGTGCTTTGAATGGTTTGAATGGATTTGCTGCGACATCTGCTGCCGGGAAGATTGGTGGCTGTCTTAAGCACTAGACTGGTTTACATCCTACTTAAAGGACAGGGACTTTTTTGTGTCAGTAGGTAACTTTACATCAGAAACAACAAAAATCACATGTGGGGTTCCCCAAGGGTCCATCCTGGGTCCCATCCTATTGAATATCTACATGCTCCCTCTAGATCAGATCATAAAAAACAGCATCAGTTACCATAACTATGCAGACGACACACAGCTCTACATCACCATGTCACCAGGAAACTATGAACCCATTCATTTATTTTTAGTCTAATCGATTTCTGTGACGGTGGTTTCACAGGTCTGCCTAAAAAGTGGATCAGACAGCTGCAGCTGATCCAGAACGCTGCTGCCCGCGTCCTCACTAAGACTAAGAAAGTAGAGCACATCACCCCAGTTCTAAAGTCATTACACTGGCTCCCTGTATCTCAGAGAATAGACTTTAAAATACTTCTGTTAGTCTATAAATCCCTGAATGGCTTAGTACCTAAATACATCACAGACTTGTTATCAGCGTATCAACCCTCCAGACCACTCAGGTCTTCTGGCTCCAGCCTTCTCTGCAGAACCAGAACCAGAACTAAACAAGGAGAAGCAGCATTTAGTTCCTATGCTCCACTGTAAAAGTGCTGAAACCTTGAGTTCTTTTAAATCAAGATTAAAAACCTATTTGTTTAGAGTTGTCTTTAAATGTTAATGTTGAAGTTTGTAGTCCAACTTTTCTTATATATCTGACCTACTGCTATTATTCCAGTGCAATGTGCTTGCCTCTGCAATGTTTCTCCCGTCTCTGCAATGCTTTTCTTTCCTCTGTTTTTTGTCTATGTACAGCACTTTGAATTGTTTTATTACTGATTTATAAATAAACTTGCCTTGCCTTAAATGTTTTCCACTTGACAGTAATATTTCTCTGTGTAGTGGTATGTACTACAAAGTTTTAGAAAATTATAATCCTTTCCAGATAGATGGTTGTTGTTTTAACACAGACCGGAGCAGCAAACTACCAAAGCTCCTGGTCTGATAGAAGGAATCCCTCTGATGAGCAGATATTCAGTGACATCTGGTACTTTCCTTCTTAAATCCTGTCTAAGAAGCTAGGGTGCACTTTCTTTTTCACTCTCATTTTTTCCACTTTAAATTTGTTTCTTCTAAATACTTGAGGTTCCAGTTGATCGATTCAGAGCAAGGCAAAGACAAGATGTTTTATTATGATCTAATATGTGGAGCAACAGCGTTTAAGGAGCGCGTACTTTCTTTTTTCCATACCTTTCAGTTATTGCAATGCCTTGTGAGCAGAGGAAAATCGAAATAGAGGCCAGTTGTTTTCCTTTGCTGATGCATCCAAACAACAGAAATAACTGAGAGAAAAACAGGAAGGAATATGGAGCCAGAATTCAAATGTTTCAAACTCTATAGCCCAAACATTTAGGGAAACAGAACTGTTTGTGTTGGTGTCTAGCTTTAGCTGGAAGCAACTGTAAAACTACTGAAAAACAAGGAAAGTTACTGTGGGTTTGTTGTTAGGAAAAACAGGGAAAAAAAGGGTTTACGCATGCAGAGGGGTGGGCGTGACAGAGAAGGGTGGATGGAGATGGAGGCGGATGAGAAAATGATGTTTCCAGCTTAAAATATCCCTAAAAGTGGCTCGTTTCTGTGCGCTACGCTTCCTCTAACTGCTCGATCAATCCCCCCCCCCACCCCCACCCTTCATGGCCGCGGTCTCTCCACACCTTTCAGGTCTGTCTCTGGACCACCAGACGCTGTCTGCGGTGTCTCGTATCCGTCTCTCAGAGAGAGAGGAGGAGAGTCTGTCCTGCTTCCTGAGGGCGTGTGACGCAGCTCTGTCCTACCTGCAGGAGCTCGACAAGGTGGGCCTTCATACACGCACGGCACACGTGACGTGAACGCGTGTTTACACGAGAGCGCGTGTTTGTGTTTTCAGATGGTAACTACTCCTCATGCCAAGACGACCAAAGCCAGCCTCCCGTCTGCCGTTGTTGACGTTGACCTGGGCTTCTTCCTGCAGGCGGCTCTGCAGAGCGCGTACCTCTGTCTGCTGCAGAGAGGGTGAGTACGGCAGACATGCAGAGAAAAAGTATATCGATAAAATAGAAATCATATTGATCGATATCGATAATTACCAACAAATTCAAAACATATACTTTAAGTGCAGCCCTGGTCATTTTATGCTGTTGCTTAGCGACCTACTTTTAGATAAAGAACACACAAACACTGAATTCAAACTCAACCCTTTATTCAACCAACTTTTTACCTAAACTGCAAGTTTTAAAAAAAACAAAAAAGGCGCGCTCTCTGAACTCTGAAAGGGGCGAAGCGTTCCTGGGTCTGCGTTGTGATTGGTTGGGAGGATGTAAGGACTGTAATATTAACCTACATGGCTAGAATGCAAAAGGAAGGAAAACTGTTATTCTATTGAACTTTTTATTTACCCTTTTTTTCTTTTTTCATCGATATACGTCAGTCGATCAACATATATTGTTATTGAATTATCATCCAGCCCTAGTCTCTCTTCCTACACAGTCTGGAGGAGTTTGGAAAAGTACATAATCTGCTTCTTTATCATTTTACAGATGATGCAGTTTAACATAATAATCAAAAAAAATTAAAGCTTAACTTTGTTGTGTTTTATATAATATACAGATGAAGGAAGCACTTTCTACACTGATTTATATATAAATGCCATCTTTTGTCTTCGGTGTGACACATTACTTCTTGATTTGTGCTTTTGTGGAGCCACTGATTCAGGACCTAAACAAAGCATTAAAACTGAACAAAACAGAGTTTTAATAGAGCACAAATTATACAGGCAGGGTCAGTGATATTAATGCCCAGCATGACACACAGGCCTGGAGCCTCCATATCACTACTAATTTTCCAAACCTTAATGAACTACTTGTTCACAATGCACTCTTTTGACTTTCACCCTCTCAGCTTGTTGTAACATCATCAAAAAAACAACAATTAGCATTTCTTCTGGAAAATGTTTTTTAATGAGGACATTTCTTTGTAATTTCTCCACAACTCAGGCTGTTTTGTAATTAATTGTTGGTCTAAAAGAGTCCAAACATGCCTAGTGAAATTCCAGGTTTCTGAGACTTAAAAACTGAGACCATAATAAATAATAACAAAATCTTTTCCACCTTTAATGTGACATCTATCGTTTACGAGTCAATAGAAAAAACAAATGGAATCTGTTTGTTTTCATGCAGCATGCATTTCAGAATAAAGGTGAAAAAGTATTTATCATGGTCTTATTTGTCTGTATTTTTAACCCCTGGGATTTTAGCAGGGTTTTTTAGGCCTTTAGGAGCAGCTTTTCGTGCAGTTTTGTGATTCAGGGTCGTATGTATGCAAACATGCTGAACTTCTGAGCTATAAGGATCTGCGTGCCGTCCAGAAAACAAGAATGTGACCCTGATTTTGAACCAGTAGGTGTCAGTGTTGCATTGAAACAAAAACAACCGTAAATCCTTTAAAGAAGGCCTTGATGTGCCTGGGATTGACCCGCGTTTCCACTGTCAACAGCGTAAAGGCCCCTCGTGTTTGATTAGATGGCTAACCTTCATTCAGCAGCCCCCTCGTCGTTCTGTTTGTGTAAATGTAAAAACTGTGAGTGTTATTCTAACTCCTCTCTGCTGTTTTACATGATCTGTCTGAATACTGTTATGTGTCCATTTATTTTTACCCGGTCTTTAAAACTGGTGCATCACGCTGATATAAGCCCACTGTGTGTGTGTGTGTGTGTGTGTGTGTGTGTGTGTGTGTGTGTTAGTCATCTGGCGCAGGGCGCTCACCAGCTGCGTAGGGTACTCAGGGTGGTGGAGTCTCGAGGGTCTCAGAGCTTCAGGAAGGTGAGGGAGCCGCTGGCTCAACGCGATGCCGCTTTAATGTTCTGTGGATGTGGTGATGTGGGATTTGTGTTTGTTCTTGCATCCCAGTGTGCTGCCATGAAGCTAGCACAGGTGCTGCTGTGCTCGGTGAGCGAGGACAGCTACTGGCCCCCGCTGGGCCCCCCGCCTGCAGTCTGGCTCCGGAGAGAGGGAGCGGCCGCCTCCAAAGACGCCATGTACCCCACGATTAAACCACCACAACGTTACGGCACAGACTGGTACGCATCAGCTTAGTTTCCTCCCTGAATCTTATTATGATCCTCCTCCGGAGCGCCAGTATCTGGGTTTAGCCACTAAGATTAAAGACGTCAGTATCTGGGTTTTAATACTTTGCTGATAAAGTAAGGAGCCATGAATGACGCAAGTTTTATTTAAAAACGTCAAATGTGCGCTGTGCATTCAAATTTAACCCCCTCAGACGACTCCTTGTCCGCTGCAGTCACAGCTGCAAGTCTTCTAGAGCATGGGTTCCCAGACCTTTCAGCCTAACAGCGACTGCTAACCCCCTTTTTGGTGGCTGGGATGTCTCTTTACTTTTTTGGGGGTGAAATTATGAAAATAAAGTCATAATATTTTGAGAATAAAGTGTCAAATTCTGCGATAAACTGGCGACCTGTCCAGGGTGTACCCTTCCTCTCGCCCATTGACACCTGGAGATAGGCACCAGCACCCCTCGGGACCCCATGAGGGATAGACATGTTGGAAAATGGATGGATGGATGGATGGATGTGTCAAATTATGAGAATAAACTAGCAGCACGCTTATAAAAAAGTGCAGCCATCCTCCTGCTTTAAAATGAGGAACGTTGAACATCTTCCAAAGTTCTTCTTTGGTGTCGGTTTCTCAATTAAAGAAACACAAAATCATTTTAGCACATCAGTATCAATCCGTCCCCCGACCCCCCAGGGAGGTCCCGACCCCCACTTGGGGAACCCCTGCTCCACAGTGTCTCTATCAGCTGTACACAGCACGACACAAGCTGAGTCGTATTGGATGGAGAGCATCTGTGAGCATTCTAGTCTTGCCACAGATGCTTAATTATATTTAGTTGTGGCCTTCTAAGTCGGGAATATGCTTTGGTCTGGCTAGATGTTTAGGGTTTTCTTCCAGGATTTTCCCAAATGTACCTCCGTCCATCTTCCCATCAAGTCCGATCAGCTTACCTGGTTCAGCTGAAGAAAAGCCACAGCATCATACTGCCACCACCGTGTATCATGGTGTGTGAGTGGGGGGGGATTCAAGGTGTTATGGGCTCGACACATGGGAAGCAGCAGGTGTTTCAAATCCCAACGTTGGATCGCTTGTTTCCCAGAGATTTTATTGGTTATGAAAGCAGACTGTTACTAAGAAGGATGAACAGTCAGAGGATTTTGCTGGAATTGCCTGAAATCTTGTTTTTATGTCTACTTTTCAAAAGAAAACTACAACCGTGTTCACCCTGCATTACAGACGAGGAATCAGCATAGAGAATATCATGATTTTGTATGGTATATATGGCTGATATATGGCTGTAGGGCCAAGCGACGGCGACAAAAGGAGAACATTATTCAACTTTCGCAGACCCGCGTGTGAATTTTTCACGTGTAGGATCGCAAAATTTCCCACGCACGAATTTCGCCGGCTGGAGGAGGGCAGGCGGCTGTAGCCTCATCGCATAACTTCCATTGGAAACGAATGGAGAGGGAGCGACGTCATCCCCATTAGTCTTCCACTACACAACAAGTTAGATTAGGCCTGTATGTAGTGTGTAGTAGGTCAAAAACTTTAGTTTTAGTCTCATCTGACCAGAGCACCTTCTCCCACACGTTTTCTGTGTCCCTTACACAAATGGGGTTCCTTTAACACAGACGTTCTTCTTGGTGCTCTATCATAAGCTCTTCTCCCACCTGAGCTATGGGTTTCTGCAGGTCCACCAGTGTTGTCATGGTCCTCTCTCCTGGATCTTTGATCAATGCTCCCGTTGCTTGGCCCTGTTGTCCCACACTGGATTTAAAAGTCCAAACTATTGGGTTATTATGTCGTAACCTAAGCCTGCTTTAGACTTCTCTGCCGTGTCTCCGACCTGTCTACTGTGTTCCTTGGTCCCTATGATGTTTTTAACAATCTGACTCCTTCAGCTGTGTTTGAACTGAGAATAAATTACACGCAAGTCGACTTCTGAAGGCTGGTTATACTGGATTTTTTATAGGGAATGGGTACTCAGATTAAAACCATCTGAATTCATATGCGCGTCACAATATTTGGATTGTTGTTGGATACTTTGTGCTGTTCTGTATCATCAGATCCCAATAAAATACCTAAAAAATGTGTAACCATTGATTGGCTGTGAATACTTCTCCACTGTAACGCAGTCCTGAGAAAATATCAACAGGTCTGACCTCAAAGAAAGCTGAGGATGCTTTTTTTCCTGTTCCTTTTTAACGAGATATGACACAAATAACGCAGTAAATAGAATCTAAGATCAAAACAGAAGAAAAGAAACACACTTTGTCAATCCCAAAAAGCAAAAGCCCGCTATCCGATCAAACTCCTTCGCCTTATTGTCGTTTCGTTTTTGCATTTCACTCATTGCGGGGATCCTGAAAACATCGCTGAGGCCCCGTGAGCCATACTTAGTCACCACCACATGACTAATCCTGCCCACACTATCATAAGTGAAGATCTAAATCCATGTCTGAGATTAGCAGGAGTGGAGGAGCCGAATCCCCCCTGAGGCATAGCTGTGTGTCAGTGTCGATGATTGCTTTTATCGCCACGTAGTTGTTTCATAAAAGGCTGCGACGATGTCTGCAGATTGTGTCCTTTAGTAGGACATGGACGGGATGTGTGTGTGTGTGTTTGTGTGTGTTTGAATGTGACATCCGAGATGTCGGCGTGCGGCGATACAGCCGTGGTGGTCCGTGTTGTGTTACAGCCCCGCAGGTGAGACAGAAACCAGACGCTCTCGGTAATCCGCCGTTGTTTCGTTTGTCGTTGGGGAGCGATAAACTTCCCGTCTGAGAGATTTTCCTGCTTTCGTTTTTTTGTCTTTGTGTCTCTGCCTCGGCAGCTGCTTCTGTCCGCAGGACGTGGTGGAGGAGGCCGTGCTGCTGCTGCTCATCACAGAGTCGATGGTGAGACACACACGTCCTCCTGCTCTTCATCCACGGGGACCGGCTGTCCGACCCTCGTCTTTTCCCTCCTTCGTTCCTTCAGCGTCTCTTTCCCAACAGGCCAGCGGCGAAGCGGTAATCAGCCGCCTGCCGGACCAGGCCGAGGCCCGCCAGGCCAGCCTGCAGGATGCCACCTCCGTCTATGACCTGCTCACCATCGGGATGGCCAGGAGGGGGCAGTACGCCATGCTCTCTGAGGTGTGGTAACACGGTGCTGGAGGTCAGAGGTTTCCCCGCACCATGCTGTCTGACACATTTCTGGTTTCAGATTCTTCTGCCATGAATACACCTTTGTCTCAGAATCCCGCTCCCTCGTCACACACGACGCCCACCACACGGAAACTCTCGCGTTAGGTGGGCCTGCTTGTTTGTCCGAGCTGTGGAAAGCACCGATTACAGATAAAATAAACCCCACAGACACCAGTCAGTGTCATGCTTCTTTGATGCCATAACAAAAGCCTGGATAATTAGCATTTTCTGTGTGGCATTGCTGAATCATGTCGATCTGTTAGGCTGCAAAATCTGACACGAAAGAGGAAACTCCAGCTGTAAAAAAAACCTCACCTGTAGAAGTATTACCCGAATATTGTTGAGGGCTGGTTCATTTAATTTGTAGATATGCAACAGTTCGCATCACATTACACACGGCACCTGCAACACAATCCAAAGTTGAAATAGGAGAATTTTAATGGGTAA
Source organism: Fundulus diaphanus (assembly GCA_037039145.1). Lineage (NCBI taxonomy): Eukaryota > Metazoa > Chordata > Actinopteri > Cyprinodontiformes > Fundulidae > Fundulus > Fundulus diaphanus. The sequence goes on along the minus strand of CM073121.1, from coordinate 47,162,053 downwards.
AATCATTACTTTCAATGGAAAAAGTTTCTAAATTGTCCCTAAAAAAAGCATTCATCAGTTTAAGGAATCTGTCTGGAACATCGGCGTTTTAGAAAAGTTTTCCAGAGCACCACAGACAAACTTTCTCTTTGGGAGCCACAGATCGTGGTCAGATAGAGAAGTTTTCTAAAAGACGGACTAATTGATGTGGGTTGTTGTAAGTTCCATGAAACATAAAGTAGTCCCCAAACTCTTCTCCAAAACAAAAGCAAAAACCAGGTTCTGTTATTTTATGAACATGCCCCAGGGAAAAAAAAAACAATTTTACCGTCTTTGATGGAAACATTGGTCGTATTTTTCTCCCATCGTTTCCAGCAGCAGCATTTCTGCTTCTTTTTTTTTTCTAAGATATACAGAGGAAATAAAAAAAACATACACAGCCCTGGAGGAATGCCAATTTCTTATAATGTAAAAAAATGCAACCATTATTAATCATTTCTAACTTACAGTCGGGCAGCGTGTCCGATGTGCGTTGAGACGTTATTTGTTGTGAATTATTGCCACGTACGTAAATAAACTGAATTTAACTTGTTCTATACTGAGGAGCATTTGGAAATTTGTATGAATTCATCCACCTTTACCAAAAGCTCAGTTTCATCTGGGAAACGTTAACTCCACAGCATGATGCTGCCACCACCATGTTTCACCATAGATACGGGTTGTTGTTTTTGTTTCACGTGTCTTTTTGGAAGTATAAACCAGAAGTTAAAATTTTATTTCATCAGATCATAAAATATTCTCCAGCAAGGCCTTTGGAGATCTCAGCCAGAATTTTCAGCCTGGATGTGTTTTTTTGGAGACTTTTCTCTTGCAGGCCTAGATCTTCACAGATTTAAAAAGAATAATAACAGGGTGTACACATATGAATTAATTGTGGAGTTTCTCTAATCCACACAGGCCCTAAATATATAGGCACATCTAAAATTTTATGTATATACAAAAGATGATTATATATAATAATCTTGAAAAGCTTCAATATTTTTCTTTCAATATTTTATTTATTTTTATATTTTCTCGTTTCGTAAATTTAAACTCATATTATACAGATTCATCACACAGAGTGAAATATTTCAAGCCTTTATTTCTTGGAATTTGGATGATTTGTGACTTTAAGTTTAGAAAAACACACAAATCTGTGTCTCAAAAAATACTTTTTAACCAGAAAAGTCAGAACATGAAAAGTAGGTTTATAATTATGGACTTAGTAGTTTGTGGTGGCTCCTTTAACATGAATTACTGCATCAATGCGGAGCGGCATGGAGCACTGCAAATAGGGAACCAAAAGTAAGTAATATTCTCTTGATATTAGTGTAGTTTTGATTTAAGTTTAAATATCTGCCAATGGAATAAGACTTTTGCACTTAAAATTGGATCAACTCATCTTCATCTTATTTCAAATACAGAATAACTAATTATCTTATTTTAGCGGTTAAAATACTCATTCCATTGGCAGATTATCTTATTTACCTGCTCACATCAAGGACAAATACATTCATTTCAAGAAAATGTAACTTACTTTTTGGCCTCTTTTTGCCGTGAGGTGATCGGCCTGTGGTTCTGCTGAGGTGTTCGGGATGTCCAGGTTTTTTTTATAGGGGCCTTCAGGTCATCTGTTGCCTCTGGTGTCTCAGATCTTCATTGACTGTGGACTTCAGAAAACACCGTGGACCAACACCAGGAGATGACGTGGCTCCCTGACCATCATGACGGCTAACGTCAGACTGGCCTCCAAGTAACGTCACTCTTCCTCCAGACTCTGGGAACTAGGCTTCCAGATTAAACACAAATGCTACTTTTATCTGAAAAAAGGACCTTTGAGCAACAGTCCAGTTCTTGTTCTCATTCTCATTATCTCGTAACGATTGTTGCCCATGTGTAGGAGTCATCTGTGCCTAGTGGCTCTTGAGGCGCTAACTCCGGCCTCAGTCCACTCCTTGTGAAGCTCCTCCAAATTCTTGAATGGATTCTGCTTGACAACTATTCCTGTTGCTAACACAGCTTCTCCTGCCGCCGTTTTTCCTTTCACCTAACTTTCTACGAATGTGCTTGGATACAGCTCTCCGTGAAGGACCAGCTTCCAATCCGTGGCTTACAAACCTCGTGGAGAGTGTGGATGACTACCTTATGGACATCTATCCAATTACAATATTCAAAGGGTCTGAGATGCTGATTATCTGTGAGCAATAATCATCAAAATTAAAATAAATAAGTGTAATGAACGTGTAATGAATCTAGGTAATTTTTGAGTTTCACTTACTGAAATGAGTGATAAAAAAAGCATTTTTTTTAAATGTACCTGTATACATTTCCACCAATACTGGGCCAAACGTTCTTTTGTGAGTTATATCATCAACAATTAATACCACTCTACTGATTATAATTGGTGGATTTGTCATAAACCTGTTGACTACTTGGCACAGACCCGGGTTTCGTGCATTATCTAGAAAATGGTTGAGATCGGGCCTTTGGAAAGTCTATCCCATCAGCTGAATGTTGGGTCAGGTCCCCTTTAGCCTAAATTTGGTGGGATGTTCAAGAACAACCCAGGAGCCAAATATGATTGAGCCTATAGTGAACTCGAAGGTGGTGGTAGCATCATGCTGTAGGGGCTGTTTTTCTACCAGTTCTACCTAAGTGGATAGAGTAATGAAGAAGGAGGAAAACCTCCGTATTCTTTAACTTCCCCTCAAATCCACAGCTAGAAGGTTGAAACGTGGTGTTAAAGCTACCGCACCCTGTTGGCGGTGAAACACCTTTGGTTGCCCCAGCTCTTACCCCTAGGGCGACCCCACTTGATTTAGAGTGTTCAATGTACGACGCATGAAACAAAAATCTATACTTTAACTGGTTTATTCTAAAAGGTCAGAGAAATGTTTACAGACAGATCAGCGCTGACGGGCTCTTGATCGAACACGACGCAAGGTAAATGAATGTGGCAAGAGCCCCGACTGATCCTTCCTTAAACATTATAAAGAAGTCTAGGTACACGCCCATGCAAGGACTGTACACTCCCTAACACGTCGTCAGTAAAATAATGTGTCACCTCTGGGGTGCTATCTGATAGGTTGTGCCATGGCCTTGTGTCCCAGCCTGTCTAAGTGAGCATGCAGCTCTCAGGAAAACTGACGTTCCACTCACTAATCCCATATCCAACAGTGGACACATCTCTTTCACAACAATGATCCAAAACATACATCAGACCTGGTTTTAGAAAGCATAAAGCCGCCTAGCTTTAGGCTTCTGGCTTGATCTTCCCATGGGGCCTTCTTCAACCCTACCGAGAAAGGTGGTGACCACACAAAAGACGCGCCTGTTCCAGGAAAACCGACCAATTTAAAGGAGCTCTACCGGTTCCTGTCAACAACAGTAGCCAAATATCCACCCAGAAGCTCGCTCAGGGCTACAGAAAGCATGTAGTTTCTCTTTTGATTTGTACATACTGTGGCCCTGTGTCAACTAGAGAAATGTTGTGATAAAATCAACTCGCATTATTTCCTTTTTAATTGTTGAAGTTGTTTGCTATAGTCATTCCACCCAGCGGGAAGAACCTGTCAAAATGAGTTGCCTATAGCCCCCTCCAGAGAGTTCAGCGTCCACAGAAACGCCACCTCAGCGCGGTGAAGAGGGCTTTCTGAGGCTTCAGCTCATGGTAGCGTCTCCCACAAACTAAAAGCAACAGAAAACCTGGATGGAGGCGAACAGGGACCTCGCACCGTAAAGGGATACAGTGATACCCTCCTGGGATCAGCCCCAGGTGGGGGGGGGGGGGGGGGAGGGGGGGAGGGCCCCATGTTCCCATTTAGAGCATAATATTTAATCATAACATCGGGCGGACCTTATTTCCTGCTTGACTGACAACCTCTGGCTGAGCGAAACCCCACACATGTCAATCACATCATTGTGCAGCGAAACGGCACAGAGTGGGCGACTGACAAGCTCTCCCAAGCTAATTTACTTCAAGGAGAACAACAAGCTGGGCGACGAGAGGACCCCCAAAATCTCCCCCGCACAGTCAAACCTCCTCCTGAGCACGTTCACGTTCTGAAAGCTGCATGACCGAAACATGTCTGTGTGTCTGTGTGTCTGCTCGTAGTGTCTGGAGCGAGCCATGAAGTTTTCATACAACGAGTTCCACCTCTGGCACCAGCTGGGCCTGTCACTCATGGCGGCCGGGAAGGTGAGCTCACTTCTCCTTATATATCGACGCTCGCGCCTTCTGTCCCAGTGTCCGCCGACGTCTGCCTCCGCCCTCACGCCCCACACGTGCAGCAAATAGCTCAGCGCGCATTTTATATTTATCCTTTAGATCTGCAACATTACAATGCTGTAACTGGAATAACTGGAATAACTCCAGTTGCCACTCTTACCCTCCCTCCACGTCTCTCTCTCTCTCTCTCTCTCTCTCTCTCTCTCTCTCTCTCTGTGCGTCAGTGTGTTCTCGTGTCTTTGTGCGACAGAAAAATTGATCTGTTCTGTGGGATAAAGCGACACCTCTGATCAATGGGGATCTCTAGAAATAGTCTGGCCCCTAAAAGGAGAGGGGGCCGCCTCAGCGCCGTCAGATCTGCTTTTATACGGGGCTTGCCTTGGTGTGTGTGTGTGTGTGTGTGTGTGTGTGCTCGCATGAGGTCCGTTAATGATTGACCTACATGTATTAAGTGACCGTGTGTCTAAATGGGTCTGTTACGGCTGTGTGAGAAAGGTTGATGTGTGTTTAATACACTCATTGTCTGGCTGGTTGTCATTCCTTCTTGTGTCTGTCTGTGTTTCGCAGTGGGTCGGTGCTGTGTCTGTGTTTAAAGAATGTGCCAGGATGAGACCGGACGACCCGTCGTTGCCCCTGCTGGCTGCTAAAATCTGCCTCGGTCAGCTGCACTGGGTGAATGCAGCCTTAGCACCTGCATATTAGCACATAAGATGCACACATTTCTTTTTTTGTTGTGTCCTGTCTGGCAATGTGGCATTAAGAACTGTTGTCTTAATGCCAAAAAGAGCTCAACAGGTTTTATTTTCACAAGTGGAGCCTTACTGCTTTCGCCTTAGTGCTCCGCTTGATTTATATGTGCAAGAAGCTTTATTAGATTTTATGCTGGGACTATTTCATGTTCAATGGACACTGAAACGGGAAGATAAAAAAAGGAAAAGAAAGGAGAGAAACAGATTAGACAAAATGCCAAAAGGCAGAAAAGGTGAAAGAAGAAGAGGAGAGAAAAGGGAGAGAGCATGATAACATCCTCAGAGTCTGCTTCTACACCTGCAAAGAGAGATATAAAAAGAACAGCAAAACCAGCCGATAAGGTATTACAGGTACAAACAACCAACACCTTGATAAGATCACTGAAAAATACACAGTATTATTTATTACAAGATGTAGAAAGTGACAGCTAAAGCTAACTATAGGGGTTTTCTGTATAGAAGTGAGACTGTAAGTACCTGGATCCAAGCACCTGTAAGTGTTGTGTATGGACGGTTAATCCGTGAGAAGAATGCTCAATAATGCACACACATTCAGCTGTGGCTCCTGATGCAGTTACAGAGTAAATTAACAATGCCTTTTAAAAGTACTCATATCCCCTTTTCACATTTTGTCACTTTACAACCAAACGCTTGATATTTAATGTGGCAAACCAACACAAATAACCACAAGTGACCATTCCTCTTCAGATCGGATGAAGAGCGTCTGTGACCAATAAAATTATTCAACGTATGCAACTCTTATCAATCGGATTTTGGTCTGGACTTTGACTAGGCCATCCTAACTCATAAATAAGCTTTGAGCTAAACCATTGCACTGTAGTTCTGACTGTTTCTTTGAGGTTGTTGTCCTGCTGGAAGGTGAACCTCTGCCGCAGTCTCAGATCTTTTGTGGCCCATAATAAGATTGGCTCCTTGATTGTCCTACATTTAGCTCCACCCATCTTCCCATCCACTCTGACCCTGTCCCCGTCCGCGCTGAAGCAAAGCATCCCCACAGTTTGACGCGTCGGTCACAAGATTCCTCCACAAGATTAGCAGCGTTCAGTTTGGTTCTCATATAACCAAAAGACTCACGTCCTTTTACAATTGTTGTCTCTGTGACATCTAGAAAATCCTTTGTCCAGACCTTCTCTTCTGAGTCCTGCGTGGTGCCAACAGAGAAGCATCCTGGTACTGTACATGTGTTGGGTTGCTTCTCATCCAAATCTCCGTTTTGCCCCAAAACACCGCCGCTAGTAAAGAGCGGGATCAATGGAGGCAGAGATAAACGAGTGAGGGTGAGAGTGAGTCCAAAAGAGAAAAAGGGGCCAGATTAGAACAGAGGAACTAACAGGCGTATGGAGACAGCACATCTGTTAGTGGCTGGAGATCATGGCAGGCCAGGAACACTAAGGAGCTTACCGTTTTAATCACAATGGGACACTACGGCCATAGTGCAGTGCGGCATTACAGAAATGGGCCACCGTTATCCACCGTCAGCTCCACCGCACAGTCTGGACTGTAATCTATCCAACTACGTTATGCTCCTTATGTCAGGGCTGATGAAGCTTCACTGTCATTTCTTAACATCTCTACTTTTTTTTTTAATATAAAACTCCTTTAGATACAACAAAAACCCACGATATCTGCACAAACTGCACGATTGATTATCTGAAAGTAAAGCTGCTTTTCTAAATTCCTGAAGAGCAGCTCTGCTGATCTTCACATCATTCAAGAGAAGAGAGGGGAGGGAAAAAAAAACAACAGCGACATAATCCTCCTAAGATGTTCGCTGACAGGCTGCGCATTAAAATGCTGACTATTGTGTGTCGACTTTCAAACTAGCAAAGGCAGGATCTGGAGGAACAGAAAGGGAGCGGGCAAATGAGGAGGAGAGGACAAAGTGGAGCATGTCAGAGCAGGTCGCTTCTTGTCAAAGCCGATGCCCCCTTAAACCCACCTGCCTACCCGCCACAGCGCACGCCGTGTGGCACACTTTTGTCCTCGGCTCGGCTGAGCCACACATCGCCTGCAGTTTGCTGCTGCCTGTGTGTGGGCGAACGTGTGTGTGTGTGTGTGTGTCCTTCAACAAACTCTGCGCTGTCCTTCAGCTGAATCTGTTCAGGCTGTCCTCACACTAAACTCACAGCACGCCCAGCCCATCAATACTTCATCCCCTGCTGCACCATTTGCTGCACAGTGCAAGGCGGAGCAAGTTTATTTGTGTTGTACCTTTCATACGCAAGGTGATTCAAAGTGCTTTAATTCGCATTGCATGTGTTAAATTGCATGCATTGCTTAAAAAGGCTCAACGCGAAATTAAAACTAAGAGATTAAGCAGGGATGCAATAAATTTTGGTAATAGGAGAGCTGTTTATGTTAGAGTGGAGGAGCATGGGAATGAAATGCTGACTCCCGTGTGTCTAGTTCGGATCCTGGGAATTCCAAGAGGAGAACTGTTGATTTTCCAAGCAGCCAGTTTGGTTATTTTAATGACGGCTGACATGGCCAATTTTCCTGTTGTTGGTTGGGACTCTGGCAACAGCATTTCCAATGATTTACAGCTCCTTGATTGATATTTTTTTTCAGAGACGCCATTTCAACTTACCTCGTCTAACCTACAGTAGAAAAAGCATGCCCCAGGGTTTTTATTATTATTCTGTGTTAAGGGTATATAGGCTGATTTGGAGTTCCTAGTTGACTGCCCCACTTTGCATTTTTATTCCTACCAAAAACTATTACTTCCACATTAGACTGCTATAATTCTGACCAACCTTTTCACTAAAATTATGGACTCAGTCACTAAGTGACTGTGAAGGACTGTAGTCATTTGGTGACAGAGAAATAAAGTTGCGTGTCATCAGCATAAAGTCAGAGATGTTATACCACTCTGTAATCTAAGATAGGGGGAGGATGCAGATTATGAATAAAAGTGGAATGAGAATGGAAACTTGAGGAACTCTGCATGTAATAGTTATAATGACATAAAAGTAGTCCTTGATTAAGATTTGGACCAGTTTTGCATAAAGTCTCATCTCTTCCGTCAAACAGCATGGTACCAAGAACTCTTGGAAAAACTCTGACATTTCAAATAAAAATCCGGTGACTTAAAACATGTCATCATTCGTTTTTTTTAGCTGAATATTGATCTGAAGGACAGTCAAGATAAGACAGAAATATAATTGCATTAAAACATGCAACTGAATTTAAAGTATTACATTTGTGTTATTTTTTTCTGCTAGCCCATGGAGTTAGTATTTAGATTAACTACTAGAGGCTAAATTGGCTTATTTCAAAATTTTAACTAGTCAACAAAAGGAACTTCAGTGGACCACATGGTTTGAGCTCAAAAATATGGATTCAGTGTGACTATTATATAAAAAAACACAAGAATAACTAACAACAAAATCTTGGATATCTCTCTACCCATAGCTATACTGTTATGAACAGTTATGTAAGTTTGCAGAGGAGGTCTGTGTGTATTTAAACGTGATAAATAGAAAATTGTCTTGGATCAAAAGAGTTACCTTGTAGCCTTTCTTTTTTACTTTTACAAAGAACTGCATAATCTATTTAAGTGACATGTTTCATGGGCTAATTGTGTGTCTGTGTGTTCCTGTGCAGTTTAAAGAGGCAGAGAATCTGTCTAAGAGTGTGGCTTCGATGGGAGAAGAAGCGAGGGAATTTCTGCCCAGGGCCTACCTGGCTCTGGGACTCAGCTTCAGTCTTCAGGCCTCTGAGGGTAAAGTTAGACTCCGTCTCTCGTCCTACGGCAGGAATAAATGTCAAGATATAGAAATCTTTTTCTTTTATGTGACCTAACCATTGTTTTTTTATATAATTTTCCGCCTGCAGCCACCCTGTCAGCTGATCGGAATGAATTCAATAAGAAAGCCCTACGAGCGTTAAATAAGTATGTGTCGCTGAGTCAGAAATACTCATCAATGGTTCTGTACAGTGTCGCAACAGTTTTCATAACCTCTGACTTTCTTTTAGATTTTGTCACATTAAAACCACAAACTGTAATGTATTCTGATTTGGTTTTATGTCCAAGACCGACACAAAGCAGTGGAAGGAAAGCAATACATGTTTTTCACAATTTCTTTAAAAAAAAATAATAATCTGAAAACTGGGGCATGCATTTATACTCAGGTCCCCTGAGTCAATTCTTTGTAGAACCTCCTTTGGGTGTAGTTAAAGCAGCAGGTCTTGTGGGGTTATGTCTCAACCTGCTTTGCAGATTTAGGGATTTGTCCATCTTTCTTTGCAAAACAGCTCAAGCATTGTCCAACTGAATGGAGAGGCTGAGCCTTTTAAAGGTATACAGCCACGTTATATGCTTAAAAAAAGACCAAAAACTGTTTGATCATGATAAAATAAGGTTATAAACACCAAGCCCACATCCTGATAATGTGTTGATGGTCCTTATTGTGGATAAAAATATATATCTGTATATTTGTGGATAAAAAAAATATGAATATATAAATCTGTTTATATCTGCTAATTGCACACTTTTAGATCATAAACAGATTTGCCGCCATCTAGCGACAGTATTGCAGAACTAGCATAATGATCAAAGACCAACTTAATTAATTAAATACATCAATCTACAGCAAATTTCAGATCAGAACATTTACACACGTCAGTCACATCTGCGATCACATCTGAGCAATCGGCAACTTTAGCGTCTGCTTCAGTGGCTAAAAAACCACCTCAACATAGCGCAAAAACCTTTTATCGAAAAATAGGAGTATTTTCAAAATTGCTGTGTTTCCATTAAGCAAATTTATTTTCGTAATTACAATTTGCGCAATTTGTTGGTCAACTGAAACGCGACTAGTGAACACCAATGTTCATAAAGTATTCCCAGCGACATAACAGCCTTTTCCCTCTTGGAATAATTTTGTTTTTGTTTTTTTTCCCACTGGATCTTGGACCTTTCTTCATTGTCTCGCCTGAAAATGCTAATAGCCGTTAGCCGCTTCCTTGTTTTAACCACTGCTGTGCTTCCGTTGAAATCGTAAATAAACACAAAAGGCTTTATTTATCAACAAATTGAACAAAAACAAAGCATAAAACACAAAAATAACAACTAACGGACATGATAATCTTTCGTAAAAACTTTGTATGCAACCAGAGTGAATTATTGACATACATTTAAAAGGAAAGTTAAATAACACCTTTAATCTAACTGTTCCATTCTGATCAGCATCCCCATTTCTACTGAAAAGCAAGCTGAAAACCACAGCATGACGGTGCCGCCACCATGTTTCACAGTGGGGATGCCGCATTTGGGTCTATGGGCAGCGCTGTTGCTCCACCAGACATAAGTTCAACATTTAAACCGGACCTCTGATGCCGTTCTTTAGACTAAAGTTTTCCTCCTGCCACAGAAAGCCTTTACATAACAACTCTATTTATGCTGGGAATAAATTACAAAGAGTTGACTTTACTTATTCGTTAACTCCTGAAGGCCATTTCATTCAGGGGTGCCAGACGAAAGGGTTCTGAGAATAAATGCATGACCCACTTTTCATATTTTCACATTTTGAGAACCATGTATCATTTTCATTCTGCCGCACTATTTTGTGCTACTTTGTGTTGTTCTCTCACATAAAACCCAAATGGAGTGCATACTATCTTTTGGTTGTAATGTGAAAAAAAAAGTTTAAAAGGTTGAAATACTTTTGCAAGGCATTGAGATATTGTTTTTAGGAGCTCATGTCTATGTCTTCCTAAGATATTAAACTCTGTCTTTCTTCCACAGAGCTAAATCATTAGATCCCCAGGATGCTCAGATTGCCATGTACCTGGCTCTCCAATTGGCCCTTGTACGCCAGGTATAAGCAAACATTTGAGCAAAGTCCCACTGTGTCAGAAGTTTTTCCTGAAAATGAGTCGGTGCTTTTCAGGTGTCAGCAGCCATGGAGCCCCTACAGACGGCTTTATCTCTGCGTTCAGACAACTTACTCTCCCTCCACCTCCTGACTCTGCTGCTGAGTTCCCAGAAACATCACCGCCACGCCCTGGACACCCTCGCCCTGGCCCTCAGCCAGCACCCGGACAACTTCAAGTAAAACAAAAAAGAAACAACCGCATCCACCCTTCAAACAGAAAATATTGCCAGAAAACCCAGAGTGCACAGACTCTGAAACGTTGTGAAACGTTATTATGAGTGTGAGGGAAAGCATCTCCGGTGGGTGGTGCATCGAGGTCCTGTCCCTGCACCCGCCCTCTCTGTGGGGATAGGGTGTCTTGGCTGCACTATGGTAGAAGCCAAGTGCACAAACACAGGCATCATCTTGACGCCTTATTTAGACGTGCCAGAGTGGGAAGCCTGCATTGCGGTACCTATGCCCCTCATGCACCCTCACCCTTTCACCGCTCCGGTGCTGACCACAATCCTAGTGCTACTTTTGTGGTACTGCTGGACGAATGTGTCGCCTTACGCTCGCATGCATCTACCCTGAGCTCACAAGTAATACTAACATGCACACTATTTCTTTTCTGGAAACCGCTCACACCACTCACTGCATTGCAACATTTATGTACAACTGGTTTTTATAGCTAAAATGATGATAAAATCTGGAGCCGTTTCTCAATAAACGTCATAAATGTTTGCAGTAATGCAACATTTTTTGCAGTGCCTGGCTCACAATATATATATATATATATATATATATATATATATATATATATATATATATATATATATATATATATGTTCTATTATTTCACAGAGCTGCAATAGCACCAGGAATGTGCTCATTACCTGAGGAGGATGGCCTGTTCTGTCAGACGCGTGCAATAAAACCTGCCAAGGCCGATCCTTTCTCACTAATATGGCAGCATGTTGCATCATGCCTCTGATGTGCTTTCAGAGCTTTGAAAAGCACTTCATATTGCAGCCGTTTGGGGTCAGTGTTGGGCTCCACGGTCCCAGGACAAACAGATGGGTGATTGTCAAAGATGCAAGGGGGGGTGGGAGGGGGGGAGGTGGAGTTGGGGGCTGGGAGAGAACAGAAAAACAAGAAAATTGATGAAATAACGAAGGACATAAGAGCCTGACAGGAAGCAGAGAGGAAGAGAGTGGGTGGGCGCTTTTATAACCGCACAAGCCAATCCCTCGCTGCATGTAGAGTCGGATGATGAAGTCTGTTCCCCGTCTGCCTGGATGCACAAGGCGCACTCTTGGAGGTACGGGCGCGCACATTTTACACCTCCTAGGTGGAGACACTTGACTGCTTTGACCCATTTAAGAGCCCTTTGCCGGGCTCGGCCAATCACGTCGCTCTCTGCGGCAGGAATCCCCCATTGCCCCGGTAACCGTGAGGTCACACGGATGGAGCAGGCAGCGGTTGTTGTGTCAAACTGTTGTTATGGTTCAGCACAGGGCGAAAAAAAGGATGTTGAGTCAGAGAAAGGCTGGGACAGTGACATAACTGAGTGTTTAGTCAGTGTCTGAGTGCTGATGCTTTTTTATTCACTGTATCATCACCTTATTAAGCTACATCTACTTACAATGTTAGTTCACTTGTTACAAATTAGCATACGCATTAAAAACATACAAGAAAGCATGACGTTTAAAATAGAAACCCTGAGTAGTTTCTAGCTCTAAAGTATCCTTTACTTTTTTCTGCTGCATCAAGGTACTTAATAATTTTTGAATTAGAATTTATTTCAGACACACAAGTATACAATAAATGTATGTCCTTGTAACATAAAATAAAAAAAATAAAAAACAGTCTGAAAAAGAATGTATTGGCAGAAGCAATAAGGTTATAATGCCCACCCTACAAAACCAATTGCCATTGGACTAGAAAAGAAAAAAGAGATTGCTACCTTTTACAATACATACCAAAATATGATTTTAGGAAAATAATGATTCTACAATAATAACATTTTGAAAAAAAAAGGTAATGCACCCAATCTCTTAATGCTATTAATTACATTCTCATGATTCTTAAATATGTTTTTAAACCTTATTAATGTTGTACAGTCTTTTAGCTCCTGGTCTAGTTTGTTCCATACATCAACCCCAACAAAAGAAACACAATGTTGTTTTACATTTGCTCTTGCTTTTGGTTTTCTAAACATTTTATACCCTCTAAGATCAGAAGCTCTGTCCCTGATCATAAACAGACCCTGAAAGTGTACTGGCAACAAATTATTCTTTACTTTGTACGTGAATTTAACAGTTTTAAAGTCAACCAAATCTTTAAATTTTAATGTTTTTAAATTAAGAAAAACTTGGTTTATATGCTCTGTATAATCTGCTTTATTTACAATTTGAATAGCTCTCTTTTGAATTATGAACAAAGGGTTTTAGTTTTATAGGTGTTTCCCCACACTTCAATACAGTACATCAGGTAAGGCAAAACTAATGAACAATACAAGGGATATAATGTTTTTTGATTTAAAAGGTCTTTACATTTATATAACACTGCCAATGTTTTAGACAACTTTGATCTGATATAGACAATATATGGTTTCCAACTTAACTTATTTTTTATTGTTACCCCAAGAAATGTTACATCACTTACTCTTTCGATATCTGTGTCATTTATTTTCGGTTTTGCGTGCACATTAATGGCACGATTTGTGAATATTATAAATTTAGTTTTGTATAATATTCACAAATTGTACTATTAATATTTGGGTAAGCAGCCAGAGGACACCTATTTAGTCCATAAAGAGCATTCAGTAGAATCATCATACCGGCTCCTCATTAGATACACTTGTTCAATTGCTTAATGCAAATAGCCAATCACCACAATCTATTCAGAAAACTAGATGTGGTAATGACAATCTGCTGACGTTCCAACCCAGCATCAGCATAGGGAAGAGCAGGACTTTAAGTGACTGTAAAGGGAACATATCATGCTTTTCAGTTCTTCCTTTTCACATGGAAGTCCTTCAGCTGTGGTCTATATAAAGTGGAACTGCAATGCTTTGGTTCGAGTTCCTTGTTAATTTACCCACACATTCCCCTCTTTACACCTTTAACGAGGTGCGACTGAGAACTACTCGTTTTGGTGCTGTCTCTATAAATCTGAACGAGGCACTTCACACCCCGTTCGGCCATATTTGTAGTATGCTGGGGTACGGTGTAGTGAACAACTCAACGTTTTGACTTATCCAATTGTAGCTTCGGCATCCTTCAGCTTGGATTTCCAAATTGCTCCGAGAAATGAAAATGGTGGATTCACAAAACTGGTAGGCTGGAAGTCCATGACCTTGTTTAGCCGTTTTGCAGCAAATACCGTGACGTAATTGTTCAGAAAGCTTAATAGAAAACAGAGAAAACTCAACGGCTTCAAAAACATGCCCCAAAAAGAATATAAAAATGTCTACGCACATCCTGGACAGACTACATTTAAATGTTATGCATTCCCAGAGACTCCATGTACGCATCAATATATATTTAAGGGCTAAACATTTTGCATGATATGTATTAAATGTAGCATAGTAGTTTGTGTTGGAGTTACTGATCAACTTGGATTTCCATATACAACCAAGGAGAAAGATCCAAGTAGGAAAAAGATCAGCAAAATGCACCCAGAAATCATAATTTCAACATGGAAAGTTGGAGATTTCTTGTCAAACTCAACCTCAAAATCCAATATGGCTGCTGAGTATCTAAAAGGTCATGATTGCACCAACAATAAGCTCTTTGCACTTCTAAACATTTGGATCTCAGTACGTTAATCCCACTAATAATGCTGTTCTAGCGCTGTTAGCAAACTGGTTCCCAAGGTGTAAGACTGCATAAAATGCTGAGTAGTGTAACACTTTGTGTTGCTATTAGTGGTTAGCCTTTCCACTGAGTCAAACACTGAGAAAATCTTGCTGGTTTTCTGACTTGCAACAGAAAAAGGCGGTTAAGTTGGCCGAGACCTCAACTTAAGTTCTCACATCCGAGGTAAACTGAACACGAAACACAGGCAAATATCACAGTCTTTTCTTTTTTTTTTTTTTTACTTTGAAGTGTTATACGGTTATATTCGCTGTGACCTAGTGGTACATGCTTTGTACTCAAAACTCACAATTCCTGAAGTGCAATTTAAAAATGCTCACTCAAACAGCCAATAAATGTCGGACATAAAACCTGTAAAGTCAATCGGGCCCCAACTCAAAATCCAGTGTGGCTTTAAATAGTTGGTAAAGTAGTGAAATTTAAAAATGTACATGTGCTTCTCTCCGGATTGTATCTGATTAAATCATGTAATTGTACAGTCAGGTCACTGAACGGTCAGGTCCCATCGGTTTACCAACTTAGAAGTGGATCCTGACTCCATTGTGGGTGGCATCTTTCCCAGGATAAACTGATGGAGCGCATTAGCAGATTCCTGGTAATCCAGACAGGTAGTCACCTTGAGACCGTGCAAACGTGTCCAAAACACAGAGTCAAAAGAACAACAAAGGTTTATTCAATGAACACAGATAATTACTATTAATACGAGCATCTGTCTGTTAGTTACGGATAGTGTGATTCACGTTGGCGGATTAATTAGTCATTTGCAGAAACCAAGGTTTTGAGTATGACATGAAGCAAAAAACAACAGAAGCCAGTCATCAGCTGACAAGATATAACCTGTATCCCTGCACTAGAAACAGCATTACTTTTACGCATTCCTGAAGACTCCTGCAAATATTTAATTATAGGCTGTTTTTTGTGGTTTTTCTTAGTTTTTAGGTGCTTTGCTCTTGAACTTGTTTCCTATTTATCAGTCATACACCACTATGTTGGTTATTAGAGATTTAGGTGATAGACCAACACAAAGTAGCAGCAGGGCCGAGCTCAATTTGTGGCAGCGGCATCTGACACCGGCACTTCCTGTGGCATGCGGTGATTTGTGGCATGCGGTGTGGCATGCGGTGTGGCATGCGGTGTGGCATGCGGAGTGGCATGCGGTGTGGCATGCGGAGTGGCATGCGGTGTGGCATGCGGAGTGGCATGCGATGTGGCATGCGGAGTGGCATGCGGAGTGGCATGCGGAGTGGCATGCGGAGTGGCATGCGGTGTGGCATGCCGTGTGGCATGCGGAGTGGCATGCGGTGTGGCATGCGGAGTGGCATGCGGTGTGGCATGCGGTGTGGAACTGCTGTTTCTGTTTTTACGCAAACTGTTTGTTACAGACGTCTGTTACACTATAGCTACTTGTAAATAATCATATTTTTATTGCATTATTTTCAATAAAAGCTGAACCTCCACCAAGTCCTGGCACTTCTTGTGACACCTCCACCAACTACTGGCTCTTCTTGTGGCAGCAGGAGTGGCAATTGCGGTGGTGGCTGCAGGACTTTCACTGGTATGCACTTACCAAGAAGATGTCACGGCTGTTGCTGCATTCCTGTTGCTGTGTGTGGGCAAATGATTTGTTAGCTACCCGTTACTCTTTAACTACTTCCAAATAATCATGTTTTATTCATATTATTTCCAATAAAACCTTGTTTAATTACCGCCAGCTTTGTGGCAGCTGCAGTGGCATACATCCGCCACAAGGTGTCACTAATCCGGAATGCCACCTGCCGCCCTTCTGCGAAAATGCTTAGATTTTCGGGTTATTTAATACCTACTATATATTTACATTCAATTATTCATGTATTAAATTCACATAATCTAACAAACATTTTCAAGCAATTTAATACAAAAGTTATAAGGTTACTGTATGTGTGGTTTAACTCGTGATTAGAGAAACAAATGTGGTGATATAAATACATCACTTGAAAACACACTGGCACACTGTGGCCGTTAGGTGCCACAAAGATGCCACGATAAGTCCATAGGATGGCAGGATGCCACCAACATGCCAAACCCGTTGTAAAAGCCTCCAACGTCCCACACCAGCTGCCGCTGTTCTTCCCCTTGTAAAGTTTGGTACTTGTTTGTAAAGCACACAAATAAAATACTTTATAAAACCAATACTTCCTAACTACTGATTATATTAAAACACTTTTGTGGAAATTTTTATTAATGAACAAAGTTCAATACTCAAAGTACTTTTATTGTGCAGTTTAAATTCTTAGCATCATTTGTCTTAAATTTGCAAGATACCTTAGCAAAACATAGGTTTTTTTAAAAAACTCTTACGCTACTTAATCCACAACATGGCATATAGTGTTAAGATGTCAGAAAATAATTTACTAAATAGGACAATAGAAAATTAGTGCACAGAATCATTACTAAGCTATACATAACACAAAATAAATAGTAACAAGCTCAGACAACCAAACAAACCAAAATGTGTTTGACCTACAACCTGAAAAGTACACATAAAAGTAAAAATGGTCAACCTTTGCCCTAATCGTTCGTTTCACACACGGGTATCTCTATAAATGCATTGGACAAGAATGTCATCCTCTGGATAGACGACAAAATCACACCACTCCATGCCAGTGATTAGAAGCTGCCCTTTCACCTGCCAGTAGCAGCTGTGACTTGACGCGAGCCTCATCATGTCATTACATAGCGACAATTCACATAACTCTTAGTATAGGGACATTTTAACTCCAACAAAACAAATGTTTGCATCTCTGTCAGGTCAAAAACAACAACATCTGGAGAAGAGCCCAACCATGGAGCATCAGGGTGAATCACAACCCCACAGGGCCCAAAGTTGGTGTTTTTGATCCTGCAGTATCCCCAGATAGCTGATGGGTTAAGTGCTAGGCCCCTTTTCATGGCGGCTGTGGCTGCTGTTCCCATCTTGATGCGCTGCGCTAAGCTCAAAGCAGAAGTGGCTCCTCTCACATGACAGACTTCCTAGAAATGTTGCACTCTGCTCCCTGGTGGCAACTTCAATTTGACCGGACTGTTCCAGCGTTGTCGCAAGACACTCCAGTTCAAGTTGTTGCTGTTGGTTGCAGACAAACTGGACGCAGGTGGGCTCGAGATGGTAGTGGTCAAGAGGCAGTGATGGCAGAGGAGGGGGAATCCACATGGCAAATTATTACCCAACTGACTGGTAGTGAATGTTGAAAAGCAAATGGACTGCCGTAGAATATTATAAGAGAAAGTTTAGTGCATTTAAATGTTCTTAGTGTGGTTAAAAGTAATTGAATACTCGGACAGAATTTATGTATGCTGCAAAACACAGCCACTCATTCACTTTAATAATTTTTTATTACTATATACAAGAACTATTACTATATACACAAACATACACATGTATGTATGTATCTCTCTCTCTCATGTGTGTGTGTGTGTGCATATAACTGTATTGAAACACATTAAAAATAATATATGATAGGTCCCTAGTAAAGAGAGAAAGACCACAAATAGCTTAGCTACACAGGTAACAATTACATTACATTTTATAAATGAATTTTTTTTTTATCGGTATTATCGCAGAGGATTATCTCGTAGTCCTTTTTTTAAAAAAAAAAAGGACTACGAGAAGTTCTGCTCTGTCATTTTCGATGTGCAAAATTTCAAAGTTTTTGCAAGACATGAGGAACAATAATTCTGTCTTCATGGCAGGGTTATGTATAATGTTAACACAGCCACTGTAACACTTTCTGTGTCTACCATGGCATCTTCTGGCATCCTGTGGCGTCTTCATGGCCAGGGAATTATATCCGAGTACCGGTGTGTTTTTCAAAGACTTTTCCTTTATGTAACCGCTCACAGTAATATCACAGACTGTGTAATAAACCGACTGTTTGTGCAGTGAGTTTTTGCCATCCTTTCAGCACATGATAGACATGCCGTGCTATTGGGACATATATCTGAAGTAGAGAGTCACTTTATATTAAGTGTCTGACACTTTTTATCAATCCAGAAAAAATGATGACACCATCAATCGAAAGTACTTATCTACTACCGGTCCATAGCTCATAACTAACCTGACATCCCACTTGCCATTAACCAGCATTGCTTCCATGAAAACAGCGGCAGCCGGTGTGGGACGTTGGAGGCTTTTACAACGGGTTTGGCATGTTGGTGGCATCCTGCCATCCTATGGACTTATCGTGGCATCTTTGTGGCACCTAACGGCCACAGTGTGCCAGTGTGTTTTCAAGTGATGTATTTATATCACCACATTTGTTTCTCTAATCACGAGTTAAACCACACATACAGTAACCTTATAACTTTTGTATTAAATTGCTTGAAAATGTTTGTTAGATTATGTGAATTTAATACATGAATAATTGAATGTAAATATATAGTAGGTATTAAATAACCCGAAAATCTAAGCATTTTCGCAGAAGGGCGGCAGGTGGCATTCCGGATTAGTGACACCCGGTGGCGGATGTATGCCACTGCAGCTGCCACAAAGCTGGCGGTAATTAAACAAGGTTTTATTGGAAATAATATGAATAAAACATGATTATTTGGAAGTAGTTAAAGAGTAACGGGTAGCTAACAAATCATTTGCCCACACACAGCAACAGGAATGCAGAAACAGCCGTGACATCTTCTTGGTAAGTGCATACCAGTGAAAGTCCTGCAGCCACCACCGCAATTGCCACTCCTGCTGCCACAAGAAGAGCCAGTAGTTGGTGGAGGTGTCACAAGAAGTGCCAGGACTTGGTGGAGGTTCAGATTTTATTGAAAATAATGCAATAAAAATATGATTATTTACAAGTAGCTATAGTGTAACAGACGTCTGTAACAAACAGTTTGCGTAAAAACAGAAACAGCAGTTCCACACCGCATGCCACACCACATGCCACAGCATGCCACACAGCATGCCACACCGCATGCCACTCCACATGCCACACCGCATGCCACTCCACATGCCACACCGCATGCCACACCGCATGCCACACCGCATGCCACTCCGCATGCCACTCCGCATGCCACTCCGCATGCCACACCGCATGCCACTCCGCATGCCACTCCGCATGCCACTCCGCATGCCACTCCGCATGCCACAAATCACCGCATGCCACAGGAAGTGCCGTGTCAGATGCCGCTGCCACAAATTGAGCCTGCTGTCTCTCCAAAGTAGTGCATTGTTTTAAAGTGGACGGACAGTGATATATTTGTCCTGCTTTTTCTTTTCACAAACAATATGCATTTGTATTAATCCTGTTTTAATGTGAGACCTCCAGATAAAATGCAGTGCAACCCGTCGCCTTCGGCGCCACCCCATTAGTGGAGTCTTTGAATTACAGAGGTATCGAGGCAGAATGAATCCAGGTGTTTTGTTGAAGCCCCTCAGAGGTTTACTGGAGGTAACTAGAGAGCAAAGAGCAGGGCAAAGCTGAGAGAAAACTACCTGTGACTGGGACCGACTGAGGCTCGCCCACCAACAGCACAGCAACGCTAAACAATGGACTCCCTTAGCACGGTCCCGGTCAAGGTTCAAAGGAGGATCTGTGGTAGGCCTTGACAGCTGATCCGCTCAGATGTTGTCCGACCTAAAGAAACTATTTCAGAAACAAAGCCAGTGCAACGTTTAAAGGAAAGTGACGAACCGGTCAACGTCTATTCAGCAGAGCTTTTATTTTTTTGATTTCGTACTCCGACCTTGTCGCCGAGGACCTGCTGAGCCGAGGCCCGGCTGCAGCGCTCAGAGTCAGAATACAAGGCTCCCAGCAGAGACGGAGAGAGACAGAGGCGATGAAAGGAGGTGTTTTCTCAGCAGGAAGCCCATAGAATATCATTCACTTTGGACGTGTGAGCGAGCATCCGAGATCAAAGCTCACATTCTGTGCCTGGTGTGTCTTCAATATGTGCATACTTGCACTTGTGTGTTGTGTGGGTGCAAGGACGCGAACATTTGTCCAATCTTGCACATGCATGTTCTGTGTGTGTGTGTGTGTGTGTGTGTGTTTGTGCGCGCGTGGATGTGTGTGACTCTTGTTAGCCATTGGCTCTCTGCACCACAGCGAACTGTCAGCTCGCTGTAGCATACCAAATTTCTGCTTCCTCGTTTTCTCCCACATCCTCAACCCCCGGCTTCTGCCTTCTTCTGTCTACTTTGCATCCTATCGCTCTTCTTCTTCTTCTCCTTCTTTTTTTTCCCCCATCCTTGCGTTCACATTTGGGTTCATCTCCCACTCTTAATTTCCTCCCTTTCTTTGACGTTTTAGTCACAGCATAACCCGGCGTGCGTTTCAACATAAAGCAGAAATGGGGCAAGTGAGGCAAGAGAGGAAGGGGATTTATGGGGTTATATCAGTGTGAGTGTTTTCTTTGGGGCGAGGGGTGATCATGGTCTCACAGTTTGTACTAAAGAGAATGATTCATCCAAGCCTTTGATTCAGCATTCATCAAACGGGATGTTGCAGCAGTAGTATGTGTGTTTTTCCGAGGCGTGCGTGTGTGCAAATGTTTATTAGGCTGCTTTTGCAGGGCTGGCTGGCTGTACGTCGGGCTGCACATTGACAGCATATCTGCACAGGCCAGTGTGTGTGCTACATATGCATGTGTGCGTTCATGTGCATGTGCGTGTATTTATGCTCGCCGTGCATCTGCAGTTTTTTGTGCTCACGCCTCATGTGCTTCCAGAGACTATACGCTCTCTGATCTGTGGGAGTGCGGAGTGAGTAATACAGTAGATGTACCACTTCTTTCAGGGGGAACATCATCAGCTATTTTTATGCGTGGAGTTTACGCTGGCCCTCGCCGCTCTTCAGCACTCCGACGCCGAGCGTTTACTCAGAGCTGCACCGCTCGCTGACTCCGCTGCTCACACACTACGCTCTGCACACGACCGGCCCGGTCCCCGGGAAAATGACAGGCTGCGTAATCCGCTGCGTAGTTTCAAGTGTTGTAATCTTGGTGAAATCTATCTTTTCTGACGCTGCCTGGGAAAACACAGATTGTGGCGAGGCAAAGAAGAGCAAGGTGGTTTCGCTCCTGTCCTCAGCCTGATGGGACTTAGTCACATCTGAGCAAAGGTGTCTCGGCTCCTTAGTTTCAGATTGTTAAATCTATTTCTAAACCTTCGCAGGGGTGAATAATGTTTGCGGCTAGTGCTGTTCAGGCCTTCCTCCAACATAGCTGCTCTCCGTGAAAGGTAAACCCTCGCAGCTGTGCGAGGGTTTAAAAATGTTTCCTCTTCCTGGGAAGCTTTTGTTCTGCAGCTCCTACAGCTTGTGCAAATTTTATTCGAGCGGGTTTAGATAAGAGGAGCATATACCATGAAGCGGCCAATAAAAACTGACAATGATTTGAATTTCTTCATTATTTGAACACCTGAATTTATTGTTTTCCATCTAATTCCAACTGGTCTGTGAAACTGGATGACGGAGGTTGATACTAGGCTTCTGGAATGGCTTTTGCTGGACTATTCTATCTGTGTCTGGAAACCGTCCAGTTTAAGCAAACTCCACTCGTTCTGCCAAGATTAGTGGTGAAATATTCAGCCATAATTTAGCCAGGAGCTTGTTGATAGCATGTGGCTTCTCTGCAAGTTAGTGAAGCATATTTGACCAGATATTAGTGAGCTGTATGTGCATGTAGAGTCCATGTGCATGTTTTTGACTCTTTGTAGATCAGGGAACATGAGTAAATTAAATTAGGCCATTTAAATGCATCGTTAAAGATCAGTAGCTGTAAGCCTTTCACTGGCCCCGTCTTACAGGAGACTCGAGCATGATCTACGCTCTTTTTTACCAACTAATACTAATCTAAGCTTAGAGGGATTTTTTTCCACGCCGTACACAGAGGCGACAAAGAGAGAATCCCTTTGTTTGTGTGCTTCAGCATTCATACCTCCTGTCACCTGGATGAGCTTACACCATGCCTTACCTGCTAAAAGCTCTGTCACACTGAGACACCCACCATCACACAGACACGCTCTCTGGTGAAGTCCTGCTGGCAGCCGTATCCTTAACACAGCCTCCCTCTGCAGCACTTGTCATCTCTGTGCCAGTAAATCCAACCTCCTTCCTCCCACACACACACACACACACACACACGCACACGCACACACACACACACACACACTTTCAACTTTTTCTGCACGAATAAACCCCTCCATCTTTCATTCCTGCTACACACACCAGCCTTTACCAATCCTGGAGTCGGTACCAAGCCCCATTTCAGCACAAGTCTTCTCTCCAGCCTGTATCCCTCCATCCTGGAGCCTCACCTCCCCGGTTCATCTCTCCATCTCTCCTCACTCTTGTGGATGATTGATGTCTATGACAGACTGCATCCTCTGAGAGCCCCTGCTGGCAATTACCCACGCAGAGAAACCGTGTTCACATCAGAGACTCCCACATCACTTAACCAGTTGTCTTCGGCCGAAAGGGCAAAGCGGAAACGCTCCATGGCTTCTGCTCACCAGCTTCTCGACGCACGCGTGTGTCAAAACCACTTTCGGAGGTTGACCGACTTTCCCCTCGGTCTCTTGCCATCGATCCGTGCGCGCATCAGTTGCCGTTAAATCCACGAGCCCTTAATGTGGCCAGAGCACTTTACGCTGTGATTGCAGTGGTTCTAATCTGCATGGAAGACCTGAATGTGCGCCTCGAAGGATAATCCTCATTTCTTGAAAATCTGTCCTTCTCTGTTTCTCCCTCATTCCTTGATGCTGCATGATTGAAGAACAGTTTGACTTGTTTACTTCTACATCGCTCGAGTCAATTTTACATAGTTTAAGGTTTCATTTGCCAGCAGTAATAAGAACACAGCGAATGCTGCTGGTACAGTGCCTTGTAAAAGTATTTATCCCCCAAAGTGTTTAATAATTTACCCTAACCACATTCCTATAATGTACTTTATTGAGATTTAGATGATAGTGAAGCTGTGAAAGGAAAACAGCCTTGACTTTGACTAGGCCATTCTAACACATGAATAAGCTTTGATCTAAACCAGTCCACCGTAGTCCTGGCTTCATGTTCAGGGTTGTTATCCTGCTGGAAGGTGAACCTTCACCTCAGTCTCAAGCCTTCTCTTGTCTTCTCCCAGTATTGTCTTAATGCCATTAAATTGCCAAAAACAACTTTGACCAGCCTCCATGCCCCTGCCAAAAAGAGCGTCTAGAAGCATGACGTTGCCACCACCGTGTTTCACGGTGGGGATGACGTACGCATTCAGGGTGGCTTGCAGGGGTAGCTTTCCACCATATTTATTGTTTTGCGTGAAGCCCAGAGATTTAAATTTTGTTCTTAATTTACCAGCAACCTTCCTTCGCGTGGTGCCCGCGTTCCACTCAATGCTAGGGCCAAACTACAGATGGGACTCCTTATTGCGCACTCATTGCCTCTAGAGGCCAGATTTGTGCACGGCATAAATCTAGTTGCAGACAGATTCTTCCACCTGAGCTGGTGAGCACCACAGCTCCTCCAGAGTCAGCTCTCTGTAGCCTTTTAGATGGCCATGTCTTGGTAGTTTTGCATTAGTGTCATGTTGTTTCCATTTTCAGATGATAGGACATGGCTCTGTGAGATGGTCTGAGCTTGGGATTTTGTTTTATAACCTAACCCTCCTTTAAACTTCTCCACATTTTAGATTCTGAATAAAAACTTTAAAAAAACATGTAAAAAAAAGTCCCCTTTACAATTATCCACTGCTCTGTGTTGGTCTACCACATAAAATGCCAAATAGAAAACACCGAAGTTTGTGGTTATAACGTGAGAAAATGTGAAAAAGTTCAGGGGATTTGAATCATTTTCCAGGGCACTCCTCCCTGGGGACACAGTGTGTAAATAAAACATGTGGAGCATTAGTTTGGATTCTAAGAAAATGACTAATGTAGACATGTTTTGGTTCAGCTTGCTGTTGACGAAGGTGAAGCTGGAAGAGGCCATGTTCGGGCCTGCTGCAGCCCTGCAGACCTGCGAGGAGATGTTGCAACGCTGGCAGAGTCAGTATGATGTCAGCCGGTTCAGGTAAATATGCACAAGACAGATTAGAGCCGCTGCTGCTTTGCTTATCACTCAACACTCTGTCGTCTTTTTGTTCAAAGCGCACAGCAATGTGTCTATCCCATATGCAGCAGCCACTGGAGAGTCTCAAGCAACAGTTTGGACTTGGATATGAATGTTGTCTCACAGAGACCAGTCAGGGTGTTTAGTTACAGTTAAACTGTTGAGTGCATTGTTTCTCCTGCTGTAATGCCCTTGACAGAATCTGGAGACCCGATAATTCAGCCGAGACAGAGAAAAAGCGTTTTATGAATGTTTATTATAAATAAACTGGTGTTTATTGAACAGAAACTGACTGTAGCTCGAACTGGAATCCCTCCTCAGATGCCTGGAGGTTGCAACGGCTCCGTCTGATTGACCCGAATCAACGGTGTAGCTAGGCAGGGCAGAAGCTAGCTGGGCAGTTGTCATCAGTTCAGGGGTCATACATGGAAAGACCGTCCAGCTGGCAGAGGCTTCCAGGAAGGGCAGAGACAGAGGACAGCTCCGAGGTCCAAGTTTGGGTCGTTACCGATGGGAAGGAGAATCCAGACAGGGGAAGAGGCAGGCAGGCTTGGTCGGTAGGAGAGGCAGGAGGTCGATGTCCAGAGATCAGAAGGCAAACAGGTGTATCCAACAGGGGCAAGGCAGGCAGGAGAAAAACAGGAACAAGCTGGTCGAGATCAGGAAGTCAATACAAGAAACGCTGGATGGTCTACTCACACAACGGCTTTCAAGAATCTGGCGGTTACCCGCTGGGAGAGCCAGGAATTTCGCTCCTCCCAGGTGCAGCAGCTCCCAGTAATTAGAGGTGTAACCGCTCAAATTGCCAGTGCAGCAGAGGGGGCGGGGAGTGACGTCATGGCACTGCAGAACAGGAGCATTTCAGGCAGGATCAGACAGGAATCATTACATCCTGCATTGTCCAATAGAAAAAGGGTTTTGAAATTGTGTGACATCAAAACATTTGACGCTCTGGGGGTTCCAAAAACGCCTATGTTCCCCCAAACGGATACGTTTCCTGACCAAGTCCCCCCTCACACCAGATTAAAACCGGTTTACCGTCTCCACGGCTGTTTTAATGTTTATTGCGTTGACAAGGATAGCCCCACTTACACTCGTACTCATACACTAGTACTCGGCACTTTTGTTATTTATCACTCTCAATTTGCTTAGTTTACATATAAAAATCTGAGTTTTCTGCCCCTCGACCATTAGTTTCAGTCTTACTGCAAAGGAGAAAACACCCTAAGCATTTTTATCAACTTAGCAGCAGCAGAGAATGCAAGCAAGTAGGTTATCTATACACATTGTGCCATCATGTGTGATAATTTTACATACTGCATTTGAGCTTCTCCCTGAAGAGCTCATTATGAACCCCGGTCTACCAATAAGCTGCCTAAATGCGCAATTTGGAGGTGTTTGCACATGTCTCCATTTGAGAGTGCTATTGCAACGGTAGCGCAGCACGTAGCAATTTCAATGTGCGAAGAACCCTTTCTCTAAAATTCATGGTCTAGACTTGTCTATGCAGAGCCAAAGACCCAGAAATGTTCCACGATAAGGAGCAACCACAATCTCACCACACACATTTTGTTCACGTTTTAAAACAGAACCCAAGTAAGACTCAGCTCCATAATACACGATGGATTACGTTCTTAGTACACTGCAGAGGACATCTCCAGGACTCAGTAGAGATTATCCATGTTCTGGCTGGTTTTTGTTCTTGTGGTGCAGTCTTTGCCCGGTGAATGGAGAGGCTAATAGATAAACACACGAGCAGAACAGATACTCACTAAGTAATAAATAATGTTCTTGTGGTTTTCCTGAGAGCAGATATTTTTCTGCCGAACATTTTACATGGTGCAGGAATAAGTGCTTCCTGTCTTTTGTCCAGAATTTCTGTTTTGTAATCACAACTGGAAAGAAATTGTTAACATTATTATTGGCAACGTTTTTGCGTTTCTGTTCAGCCTCCCCTGAATGTGACAATTTGTAATTTCCGAGGGTTTTCCCCCGAAATAGTTTAATTAAATTGTAACTCTAAACTCTCTTTGCTGGCCTGAGGAGGTCCCACGCCCTTCCGATATTAGATCACTAGTGTTGATGTACTGCCTACTCCTATATTCGCTGGATATGATCTTGCAAACTTTCAAAGGGCTGTTAACAGCTATCAACCAGCAAACAACTGGGGAAAGTGTCAACAAAAAACTTTTGGTCTTTTTTGGAGACTCTCTTATAAAAAAAAGTGTGACTTTTTATTTGGTTTGATGACTGTAGTCATTTGGATTGTTATAGTTTTTTGGCTAAGAAAGTTTTTTTCCTAGAATAAGCAGCCAGCTACACCAACCACAGCTGCTTGGATGTTTTTTTAATATGATGGACCTCCTCCTAATTCCCACTCATACATTACATTTTACAGTGAGACGGATGACAGCAGCAGTATACCGATGGCTGAGAGGTCAGAGGTCCACCCTGTTGTCAGGAAACTCTCCATACACCTCAACCTCCCCGACTTCCAGGACGGCTCCACAGGTCCGCTTCCTTCACGCCACAGAGTCTGCCGCTGTTTATATTTGGGTTGCAAATCCTGTTGTAAAGTCCTGAATTAGACACATCTCTCATTTTTGAAAACATGTAGGAAAAGAAAGTTGATAAAAAAGTTCATATGCGGGTCGGGGTGAAAGTCCCTGCATTTAACCGGTTCCCGATTAAAACTCTGTTTGCACGTATGCAGCCCTGGTCAGAGGAGCAGATGTGCTGTTTAAATATGCATTATGTGACCAACCTCTGCACCTGTGTTTCTCAAAGGGTTCTTGTTCAAACAGGAAATTTCTTGATGCTCTGAAAGTAAGACGACTCGCTGGCAAATTTCATTAAAAGTGACGACAGCCAGCCTTTAACTGTGTTTGTTTGATTCAGTCGTACTTCTGTTAATCATGGTGGCTGTGTTAAAGTTGCCACCGTCATCATCAGAGGTAAAGGTTGTTTTTTTCTGGTCCTCTCCCTCCTCTGTCAGGATCCCTCAGCCCTCCGTCGGTGGCAGTGTCCCGCTTGGAAGCGGCGCTGTCGGAGGTATCAGACCTGAGCTCCACCCGCCGCCAAGGACCCACTTACATCTGGGCCACTCTGGAGCGTATTTGGCTGCAGGCTGGTAAGGCGTCACAACACATGACTTGTAATGACATTTTGATATTTTAGGTCATTTCCCGCTGGGACTTCTTGGAAAATTAGATTTTCCAATTTCCAAGAAGGATACTGTCCCCCCAGCCCCCTCCCCATTCGGAATGCATATCATGTGAGCTCAATTGCAGGTCAGATAAAGTATCAGTGAATGATGATCATTTTAAACTAAGAAATAACCAACTGTAAAGAAACTGTTGGTTTAAATAAGGACTCCCAGTAATTAGATTCCACGGTTTTCCATCCACCGTGACACCAGGAATATTATTTTATCAGCAAGTTAAGTACAGGTGGTTCAAAAATAAACTGGGATAACATTGAAAAAGTTCATATATTAAAGTAGTTCTTTTCAAAAAATTCAAACTGATATATGATGTACCTTTTATGTTTTCAAAACTGCGATGATTGTGGCTTGCAGCAGGGCTCCAGGGGGGCGCAGTTGGTGGCACTGCTGTTGGTGACAATGGTCCAGCAGACTGTCACTGACTTTGTCCACAAGGAAGATAAACTACTAAAGATTATTGATGCTGGTTGTGTGGCTGTACTCTTTGAATAGAAAATTAGGTGGAAGGAAAAACTATGTATGAAAAATGAAAACCTACATAAAACGTTGGATCATTATGTAATATAAGTCATTATATTTCATGTGATATTTTTTTTAGTTTAATTTATAATATCCGTTTTCTTATAATTCTCAAACATATCAGTAACAAATCTGATGGGAACATGATTTTGCTTAGTTGGCCATCTTGTTGCATATTGTATAGAAATTATTCCTTTATAGGAATTTAAATGATACAAATATTACCTATTACTGTTAATAAAACAGATTTATTTCTGGAATCACGTCAATTTAACTTAAGTGGTTAGACTTGAACTAGTTTCTTCTACAACCAGCTATTGTCTTATTATTAATCTTACTAATACATTTTGATCATATAGTAAAGAAACTAAAGAAATGAACACAAACGAAAAAAACTGCAATTACGTTGAAGAAATTCAAAAGGGGACAGTTAATGAATGTTTAGAATATTATCAGGTTACCAGAATCCTATAAATGTCGTTTAAAGGAAAGCTGTAAGGAGAAATGAAACAGGGAATCCAGGGAGGAAACCCTTACAGGTTCCCTAAGTTTCTTTTCCCACACTGAACTGAAAATCTGATCTCTTATTTTGGCCCGGGTTCTCTTGTATCAGTTCTCAAAGAACTGGACTGGCTGTCTTGACCCGTGTTTCTCTCTGTCCCCTTTCCCAGCTGCACAGATGAGGGAAGGCTCGGAGGTCGTTCTCTATAAGGGAGTTAGCTCCAGACTTTCACGTGTATTTACAGCTGCTTCATGGCCATAAACTGTGTTAGGGAGAAAAATGACTGGATTGTGGCTTAGTGGTCCAAAGTTCACTTCTCAGATGAAAGCAATATTGGATTTTATTTGGAAATTACAGGTACGTCTGAAAAAATGTTTAATATTGTGTAAAAGTGTAATATCCTTTGCCTTATTTATGTCATCTCAGAAAGTGAAACTCATATAAGATAGAGTCAGTACAAATAGTGATATATTACAAGCCTATGTTTCTTGTACTTTTGATAATTATGGTTTACAGATAAGGAAAAGCCAAAGTTCAGTCTCAGAAAACTAGAATGCTGTGAAAAAGTTCATTATCGGAAACTAAAGGTGTCCCACCCTAATTAG
Source organism: Fundulus diaphanus (assembly GCA_037039145.1). Lineage (NCBI taxonomy): Eukaryota > Metazoa > Chordata > Actinopteri > Cyprinodontiformes > Fundulidae > Fundulus > Fundulus diaphanus. The sequence continues at coordinate 47,132,376 of CM073121.1, read as the reverse complement.
CTAATTAATTTAAAACACCTGCAAAGGTTTCCCCGAGTCTCTCACTCTGGGTCAGTGGGCGACACAGTCACGGGGAAGACTGCTGACTGGACAGATGTCCAGAAGACGGTCATCGACAGCCTTCACAAGGAGGGGAAGCTCCAAAAAGTTCTGTGTGGAAGCATAACAGAAAATTGAGTGGAAGGAAGAAGTGTGGCGGTAAAAAGGCGCACCAGCCACAGTGGAAACCTCAGCAATGTCAAGCGAAATTCAAGAATTTGAACTTCACAGGGAGTGAGCTGAGGCTGGAGTCAGTGCTTCCAGAGCCACTACCCACAGACGGATCCTAGACATGAGCTGCAGGCGTCTCACCTGGGGCCCAACCAAGTAGAATGCGTAGAAATGGACATACGTTACAGAATCCTGACATTTTTGATTGGTCTAATGTGATTCAAATTTTTTTGAGACATTGAATTAGGGGTTGTCTTTACCTCCTTAGAAGATTTTTCTCTATGTGTTATGAATATCTATAAAATAACAGTTTCACTTTCTGACATGACAGTCAAAAGATATTTCACTTTTACACAATATTTAAATTGTTTGAGCTGAGACAGAGTGGAGAGGTACAGATTGATATTCTAATTCATCGGGATGCACCTGTGGAGATCAACTCTGATGAGCTTGAATTTAAAGGCGAAGGATACAGGACGAGAGCAGTGGAGGAGCATGAAACGATTCGTGGGTTAAGGTCAGCACAAAGACCCTGATTTTCACACATTAAAAATTAAATGGCCTTATAACCCAGACTGATGGACTCCAACAACTGCGTCTCTAAGGTCGATGCTCATGTCTTTCCACCTTAAATATCCATAATATCCATTTGCTTAAAGGAGAAGTCCGGTCAAAATCAGAATTCAAACTGCTGAAAGTACTTTAAATATAAAACTATTACATACTGTTCAATAAATGATACGTTTTTTTTAATTAAGAGTAATTTTCATTTAATCATGTTTATGTGGAGGCGTCCATCTTGGTCAAGAATAGTACTGTCACCTCCCAGTCTGTGACGTCACATCGCGGGACCGGCTGTTGAGCAAGTCCCAAGGCTCTATTTGTTGTGTGTCACTACGCGCTATTATCCAAGATGGCGACGACCAGTGCTCTATACGAAGCAGAGAGTGATGGATTAATTAGCGACAGCGATGGGAGTTCCATGGATTTATCATCATCATCTGATAGCGATATGGATTTTTTAGAAGAGTTTCTTGACAGCAACCGGACTTTTGACGTAATCCAGCCGTACCAGTTTGAGCCAAGGAGACCAAAAAGGGACGATGTGAGTTGAATCTGTCTGCTGCGGCACCACAGCCGTCTCCTTATTTTTGTGTTATTCTTCTCAGTTTGTTCTTCTTGCCGATGAAATATCTCAGTGTCAATATCAATTAAAATTAGTGCTGTCAGTTTTAACGCGTTAACTTTGTTTGACCATAACGGCGCCTTTTTTAACGTGCGTTAACTGCATTATTGTTTTGCGACGACAATTTATGTTTTTATTTCTTTACTGATTAACGCTAGATTCATTAAATCACCACGAACGTATTAGTTTTAGTAATAGCTAATGATCCCCTGATTTTTGACTTCCCCTTTAAAATCCACTCTACGGTCATATTCAATTAATTAGAATATGAATCCAAAGAGGCTTGTTTGTCAGGTTAAAAGTACCTTTTAAAATTAACGACCTTTACGCAGGTATTGAACATTCTTCTCAGGAAGACCACATTTCTGCTTTGTGTCTTTTTATTGGTCTATTGTAATCCTGCAGTTTGTGTGTAAATGCTGTGTTTTCATTAGCTGTAAGCAGAAAATCATCATAATTAACAGAAGTAGAGGCTTCAGTCTGTTTGTAATTAATACATCTAATGTGTTTCACTTTGGGGATTGAGTTACTGAGATAAATTAAGTTTTCAATAATATTCTAATTTATTGAATGTGACTGGATTGGATGATACCTTTCTGTAGCGGATCCCTCGTGTTTGGGCTTAAAGCCAGGATCAAGCGTCGCTACAACACGAAAATCTCCTAGTGTTAGGGCCTTGAACACCTTATTTATGTCTGAAACCATCTAGCCAAAGAAGTCCAAGTCAGTCCAAGCAAAGCAGCTGTAGCGGTGAAAGCTGCACACCCTCAGAGTCTTACACAACTTACTGACCTGTTTATATGCTCAATTTAATTTCAGCCCGTCAGGGGACTAAGACATTGTTTATGCACTTGATGCAGTGGAAGCACACTTTTTTGTTGCTGTGTGCACTGCAGCATCAAAAATTCACTCAGGGTACTGTTGAGAAAAGCCAAAGCACTCCTTCTAAAGGAAAAGCTGCACCCATCCAAGAATCAATCGAGCTGTAATCTAGTTTATAATCAACATTACATAACATGATATGAATGATCTTATAATTTAATGGGGTTACTGAAATCACAGACGGCATAAATTCCTGAGTCTGTGCTGCAAACAAGGGTGATCAAGTTCAACATCTACGTCTCTGCTGAGGGTTTTTGGCCCTTTTTTAAGTGCAACTGCACCATGCAGGGGAGTCTGTGCAGGGTCCGTGCATGATATGCGTGTATTCACACACTTCAGTCTCTCAGGGACTGTCTGTTTAGACATCCATGCAAATTGCACAATTCTGCAACTAAAGTTCCTGCACAGTATTGCAGTCTGCTACCTGGCTTTGACTCAAAATTGAGTCCATGAGCTGCTAAGGACTATATGTACACTTATGCCCCTCAGGGAACGTTGTTGTTGGGCAGTGTAATCGACTTTTTTATTTGTTAGAAAGATTATGTCTTGACATGTCTGTGTGTTGTGTGTAGTTATGTGCATTATGAGTCGGTGTCTGCCTCACCAAGACCTTCATTTTGGTAACGTATAAAAATAAAGCTTCTTTGTCCTTGAGTCCATATACATGTCTAATGCATTCGGCGGTTTCTGACATCCTTTTAGCCTTTCAAGAACTCACATGAGAGTGCATTACTGTGTAAGAGCCTCTACAGCTTTGTGTAGTACCGGCATTAACATTACCTCCTGATTTGGACATTTTCATTATAATCTGCACATTACACATTCAATCTCAAATAATAAATATCTACAGTATAACCCTATAGTAATATTAAAGGTGACATATTTACAAAATCCACTTTTTTAGCACTTAAATACATTTTTGTTGTGTACTTTGAGTATCTAGAAGTGCAAAAAATGTGAATATAGTCTCTCCAGATAGTGTGCAGATATCTTTATATTCTGTTTGGGTCATATTTTCAGTCTGTTCAGTTTTCTACATTTTCTATTATTTTTTAACACTAACATCACAGCTGAAGGTTCTCGAAGCTACAAGTGGATAAATTTGGTTAACCCACACAATTCATTACACCCCCTCCCCAGCATACTACAAAAATGGCTGAATGGGGTGGAGTGGAGTACCCTGTGCCCTGGAGGGGGGCGGGGTGTGAATTTAAAGAGACAGCACTAAAACGATTTGCTCTCAGACGCACCTCAGAACAGGGGCAAAAGAGCAGCTGTGGGGCAACAATAACGAGGAATTGAGACCAAAGCATTGCAGTTCCTCTATAGATAGATCAACAGCTGAATGATTTAAATGTGAAAAGGAAGGATTTAAAAAGCATCATATGTCACCTTTAAACGTCTCTTAGCAAGTTGAACCTAAAACCGACGCTTTGAATCAGGTATTTGATCACTATTCTTGGCTGAATTGGTAGGAGATTGTCTGGGGAAAGCCCAGAGATTCAACATGGTTGCCCCAGAACGTTAACCTGCTTTGACCAGTCCAGAACCCCTTTTGAGTTCACCATTGTCCAGTTGGAAAACACTGTTGTATCCAAGTGTGAATACTGTCACCCTATGATGAAAGGAAACCAACCATGAATAGGAAACTACTGGAAAACTATTGCCCAAACCAAATATTGTTGTGGGGGGAAAGTACCATTTGGGTGCAGAGGTGTGTTGCAAGGGTCTAGGAGTTTTTTTCAATCCAAATTCAATTCAAATTCAAAACTACTTTATTTATCCCAAAGTGAAATTAGATGTTGATGTAACTCATTTTGTCAAGGAGTTATTATAGATGCTGATGGATGTGGGCAGGAAAGATCTCCTGTAGCGGTTCGTTTTACAACCAATCTGAAGAAGCCTTTGACTGAAGAGACTGTTTTCCAATGACAATGTCATGAAGAGGATGTTGAGGATTGTCCATAATGTTCTTGATTTTATGCAAAATCCTTCTTTGCATCATCATCTCCAGAGGTTCCAAAGTCGTCCCCAGAACAGAACCAGCTTTCTTTATCAGGTTGTTCAGCCTTTTTAGTTCCCTGGTTCTGAGGTCTACAAAGTCTCCAGCCAACCATGGATAGGAAACTGCTGGAAAACCAATGTCACTGTCCAAAGCGGGAGTTTTAGATCACGGTGGTCTCCGTATGCGACACATGCAGACTTTTAAGAAAAAAAAATGCTCATGAAAGCCCTGATCTACTGAGTTCTACTAAGCTCAGGTTGGAAGATACCTTACATCACTAGATCCTAGTCTGTTCCCTGTGCAAGGGAACCCTGAGGCTGGGAGCCAGCATCCCACAGAGGTAGCATGCATGGATTAAGTGTTTCCCATCTGTGCATCTGTGAAGCACAGGTAAACAAACACATCTTCTATCACACAGACATGGGTTCGTCGCTCTCGGAAGCAGAGAGCACTTTTAGTATATTTAGCCAACACAGTGCTCCAAGTTTCTCTCTTCCACTTCCACATGTGGGTTTCTTCCTGAGGGACCCGCTGTCCACTCACACAAGTGACTGACAGCTCGGTGCTCCGGCCTCCTGCCCTGCGATTGGCCCACTTCGTCCTCAGGGGCAGGTCCTCTGCTGGGCTTTTTGCGAGTGAAGTGCTCGTGGGCGTGAGTCGTCGTGCGAGGAAGTGTTTTCTGTCTGGGGTCTGTCCTCATATTCCCAGCAGCAGAGAAAGGAGGCCCACAGCTTTTGATGGCCATATTTAGGCAGGAGTTTTTCATGCCATCCCATATTTTACGCCGCATCCGGTCTCTGTTGCATTCTCTGAAACACTGTGTGTTTGTGTCCTTCTGAGTGTCTGAAAAGTGCATATTTCATGCTCTGATCTGTGTCGTCGTCACTAATGCGACCGAAACATCTGGATATTCTCCTGCCTGTAGCCATCTTCCTCTTTGCTCGTGTGCTTCGTTCCCTCCCGTGTCATCCATCCGTCCAACACCACCAAGGTTCCTGCACAGCCTGGAAAAGGTCGCAAACATGACCATCCACCCATCCATCCACCCATCATCCATCCATCCATCCATCCATCATTCCATCCATCCATCCACCCATCCATTCGTCATTCCATCATCCATCCATCCATCATTCCATCCATCCATCCATCATTCCATCCATCCATCCACCCATCCATCCATCCATCATCCCATCCATCCACCCATCCATCCATCCATCATCCCATCCATCCATCCACCCATCCATTCGTCATTCCATCATCCATCCATCCATCCACCCATCCATTCGTCATTCCATCATCCATCCATCCATCATTCCATCCATCCATCATTCCATCCATCATCCCAAAGATTTATCCGTCCATCCATCCATATATCATTCGATCCATCCATCTACCCATCCATCCATCCATCCATCCATCCATCCATCCATCCATCATTCCATCCACCCATCCATCCATCCATCCATCCATCATTCCATCCATCCATCCATCCATCCATCCATAATTCCACCCATCCATCATTCCATCCACCAATCCATCCATCCATCCACCCATCCATCCATAATTCCATCCATCCATAATTCCACCCATCCATCATTCCATCCACCAATCCATACATCCATCCACCCATCCATCCATAATTCCATCCATCCATCATTCCATCCATCCATCCATCCATCCATCCATCCATCCATCCATCCATCATTCCATCCATAGATACATACACACAACCATTCATCCATCATTACATCCATCCATCCATCCATCCATCCACCCATCCATCCATCATTCCATCCACCCATCCATTCGTCATTCCATCATCCATCCATCCATCATCCCATCCATCTATCCATAATCCATCCATCATTCCATCCATACATACATCCATCCATCATTCCATTCATTCCTCCATCCATCCATCCATACATACATCATTCTATCCATCCATCCATCCATCAGTAACACCAGAGCTCTGTAGAAATACCTCCCATGAATTAATTGTGAACTTTTGTATTAGACTTTAAAGATGGGCTTAAAAAGAATGGAAAACCTCTCTTTTCATGTCCTCTTCCACAGCTTTTCTACGCTTGTTTTATTTTGACATTTTCTGTCGTTTGTTCCTGAGGCAAGCTCTCACGTCGTCCATCTGTATCTCTGTCCCACCTCTCTGTCCTGCAGGGGAGCTGTTCATGGCGGACGGCCGGCTCAAGGAGGCCCAGTTCTGCATAGCAGAGGCCAGCTCACTCTCCCCCAACTCCCACTCGGTGCTCCTGCAGCGGGGCCGCCTGGCCGAGCTCAGGGGCCAACTGGACGAAGCCAAGGCCCTTTACGACGAGGCCCTGGCCATCCACCCCACAGGAGAGCACATACTGGTGCAAATGGTGAGTGACGAGAGAGGACTTCAAAACTTAAAACGTATAGACCGCTGCTCTGTTTTGAACATGAGTGAATGCACTGATAGATTGTGTGCTTTTTTTTTTTCAACTGGGATGTTGTGGTGGCAAAGTATGTACATTCAGAAGAAACTGATCCATTTGTTTACTGCATTTATTCAATGACACATTAACGTTTTTTTAAACAAAATGTCTAGTTTCACTGGCACAGACCCCTCTTTTCCAATATAGCAACACTTAATGTTCTCCTATCAATGTTGTTTTAACGGATGCGGATGCCTGGGATGGACTGGCGACATGTCCAGGGTGCACCCCACCTCTCCCCCAATGACCGCTGTAGATACCCACCAGCCCCACTGTGACCCTGCAAGGATAAGTGGAGAATGGATGGATGTTTTTTCCAAAATGTTCAGTGTGATAATAAAAGATGCATTTACTTTGAGGCTCACACACCTTTACTAGGGGTGACATAAGAGTGGAGGGTGCTTGATAAGTACATCCCACGTTCAAGTTGACGTTGCTTCATTGACTTAAATTATATTTCTCAGTTTGTTACGCAAGACACTGACTCACATATGCTGGAGGAAGGTTCATTCATTTAAGATTTATATAAGATTATATAATTCTGCTACAGAATAAGATCAGCTATTATTAACATTTCCTCGCAACCCACTTGTTATTCCTACTGTTAGATCTAAGTGACGTAACAAGGTGTAATATTACAGCCATAGTTAAGACAGAAAGGTGTAGAGGTAAAACAAGAATAATGTCAAACACGCCTCTGCTTTTCCTGTACTGTCAGGGAACTGTTGTTGAGCTGGATGAAGTCTCTCACAATCCTAATAAAACATCCCCGAGCAACGAGCAGATTGAGGTCCTAGCAGTCAGAGTAGTCAGTTTTCTGTCTTTGTCCACCTTCCTTCCCCTCAGCCTCATCTGGCCGGGGCTAATCTCCAGCGCTTGTTTTTGAGGGTATTGTTGGATAGTTTACCTAAGGTGTGTCCTTGCCATGTCCACTTTCACTTACTCACCTCCATGTTTGTTGAATTCTGGTTGAGTTTCATCCACAGGTTGACTTTGGCAATGTTTCTATTACATCTGAATGTAGCAAAGACATTGGTTGGTGAACCCCTGGGGGTCTGTATTGAGGTTGCTTTTTTTAGGGAACCAAACCAAATCTTGTTGTGGGCGGAAAATACCGTCTGGGGGCAGAGCTTTAGGTGTGTTGCAAGGGTCTAGGACAATGTCATGAAGAGGATGTTGAGGATTGTCCATAATGTTCTTGATTTTATGCAAAATCCTTCTTTGCATCATCGTCTCCAGAGTTTCCACAGTCGTCCCCAGAACAGAACCAGCTTTCTTTATCAGGTTGTTGAGCCTTTTTAGGTCCCTGGCTCTGATGCTGCTGCCCCAACAGATGATGGCAGAGGAGATGATGCTCTCAACAACAGACTTATAGAAGATATACAGCATCTTGCTGCAAACCCTGAAGGAGCTTAGCTTCCTCAGAATGTACAGTCTGCTCTCTCCTTTCTTGTAGACAGCTTCACTGTTGCGTCTCCAGTCCAGTCTGTTGTCCAAATGAACACCGAGGTATTTATATTCCTTAACCACCTCCACTTCCTCTCCCATGATGGATATGGCTTCCATCTAATCCTGTTTCTCCTGAAATCTACAACTATCCAATTTGTTTTGTTCACATTCAATTATGAGATGATTGTTTCCACACCATGCCACAAAGCGGTCCACCAGCTCTCTGTACTCAGCTTCTTGTCCATCTCTGGTACACCATGAGTTTACAAAGTTGAAATGTACTGTATATTTTAGTTAATACGCACACAAGTTTATACTGAAGTGTTTAGGATTTAATTTTCACCTACAGAAATGTTCTTGGAAAGACTGGTTTGAATCAATGAAATTTGAAACGGCAATCATATACATATATATACACAAAGTTATCTGTTATTGGAAGGGCGGGACTGCCCAAGGAACAACGTGGTGAATGAGAGATCATATGTTCCTCTATGAGCATTTATTTGGTCTAACTTAGACTCTACAGCCATGTCAGCTGAACAAGCATGCTGACAGTATTATGAACCCAGATGAACTGCTGCACTTTCTCCTCCCCACCAGGACTTTTCTTGGATATTCAGACAAGCACAGTGCTGTGAAAGGGTTTGCCCTCTTAGGGACTTCTTCTGTGTTTACTTTTCTTCTGGTTGTTTCAAATCGTAAAACTAATTTTAATGTCAGAAGAAAGTAATCTGAGTCAAAAATAAAATGCAGTTTTTAATTTATTTTATTTTATTGCTTAAGGGAGAAAAATTGTACAAACAAACCTGGCCTAAACCTGATAACTGGCTGTTGGGCCTTTGGACATAGCAACTGCTCTCAAGTGTTTGGCATTAAATGCCAAGAAGTGTTTTTTACATCAGTGTGGACTCATTTTGGCTCACTATACAATTTAGCCACATCGCAGGACTTTTCAACCACAACCAGCTTGTTGTAGGTTAAACAAAAGAATCTCAATGGAATCCTAGTCTGAGCTTTGACTAGGCCACTCAAAAACATTAATTTCACATTTAAGCTTAAGGTCACAAACTTCTGGCTGAACATCCTCCTTCACGTTTTTCTGTGAGATAGAAGAATTCATGATCATCATCAGTGTTTTGGCTGGCTTGTTGTATCATTGTGTAAAACCGCCTTAGTAAAAGTTACCAGTCTTGTTAAGGCTGCTTATACTCACAATTTGAGGATGACACTTAAAAGTTTATGACACAAGATATGCTCTTTCACAGAAGATGCCGCAACATGAAAACAAATTAAAGTAACTATACCTCAAAAATGAAAAACATAATGCCTGAAGTCTCTTGTTTTCTCTCCTGGTGACTCCCTCTCCCTCTCTTTTTTTATTTCTTCCTGGCAGCTATTTTCTCTCTCTGTGTGTCACACTATAAAGATCTCTAGTTCCCCACTTCCTCCCACTCCCATTGCCCAGTCTCTCTGCCAGTCTGCCTTCCTGATGACCCGTCGGATCGTCCACAGCCACTCTGACCTCTGAACTTCCTCTGTTGTCATGGCGTAGCGATCTTAGAGAGGGATATCCCTAAAAAAAAAAAAAACAGGACCATCATCCAGCAACACACACGCGTACGCACACATTAACTGTGACCGATCTGGTTTCCATGGTTACAGTAGATGTGCTGCTTGATATTTTGACTCCAGCTCTTGCCATCTTGTGACCACATAAGGCTAATGTGTTTGCTCCTACTGCGCTCTTTTGGATGGATTTGTGCGTCTGCATGAAAGTGCAGTCCCAAGGGGTGGACGAAGGTTTGCATCTCTTCCTTATTTGGCCTGCGAGAGAACCGATCCCGGGGGGGTGAAAAGTTGAAACAGAGCCAGCTGGCCGAGTCCCGCTCTGGGTCTCTTACAGGACAGATGTGCTCTCAGCTTGAGTGTGTGTGTGTGTGTGTGTGTGTGTGCCAGCTTTCCTCCATGGATTTGTTGCACATGTGGACTCTTTGTGCCTTTTTTGCAAAAGGCACAAATGTATGCAATTGGATTTATTTTGAGAAGAGGTAATTGACCCACATAGAGAAATTCCGCGTGAAACACCAGAAGTCGTGGGTTAGGACTGCATTAGAGGAGTAAATGGAAGACACGGAGAGAGGAAAACACTGTGTTGGACGTTTGATTTGAAAGACTGCCCATGTTGTGCCTTGCATTAGCCTTGCTAAAATCCAACCTACAGTCTCTGCTGCTCGACGTCTCAGGCTTCATGCGTTTATTTTTGTACTGGATCTGCTGTGGACACATTGTGTGCCAGTGGCCCATTTATTCTGCTCTGCCTTAAGGGGAATTCTGATGATATTCTTGGTTCATATTTTTACTCTTGAGCTATTATTCTGCAAAAGTACATACTGTACTGTGTGTGACCGTCCTTTAGATGCTTTGAAGCTTTTAGTGCCCTAGCAACAAATGAAAGACGCACCAACACAGGGAAATGACAGCAATGTGCTCTTATTTTCATTAATTTCTCTCTGATTTTCGCTGTGAAATTTGTTAGATCTATGAAACAGGAAGATGGCTGCCTTTGGCATTTTATATCATCCGACTTAAAAGCTTTTAAGCTTTGTTAACAACAGTTTTTACCCATTTTAATTTGAGCCAGGCGTTGAGCCCCTGATGCTAACGCTGCTGTCACAATCAACAAATTTTTACTATTCCTGGACAGAAATCGCAGACACTGTTGGAAGAAAGTAAGAGGCTTAAATGTTGGAAACAACTGTGTTTTCTACTTATTCGTGTCGTGGAGTGTAGTACGCTTGGCGCATCGCTGCCCTCCAGAGTCTAGGAGAATAATGCTACTTCGGAGGGAAAGCCACACGGAGCATAAATGCTGCAGACCTTGGCTCTGCATGTCTCATTTCCACGCAAAACAACATGCATCAAGTATAAACCTTTAGGATCTTGCTCAAGAACCGAGTGGCAATCTATGGGATTCTAACCGGGGATCTTGCAGCCTTCCGGGATCCTCTTCTCTTTCAAGAAGAGCATTTGTGAGGTCAGACAGTAACGCTGGACAAGAAGGCCTTGCGGTCTCTGCGCTCTCATATAAAGTTCAGTAAGCTGTGCAGGGCCAGTCAAGATCTTCCACACCAAACTTGCTCATCCATGTTTTGATGGACTGGTGTGTTGGATCAGGAATGGACCGTACCCAAACGTCTGTGCAGTCAAGCAGGTGTGATTCTCCTGGCAGCTGCTAAATCCAGACTCGTGGATCGGATTGCCAAACAGAAAGCCTCCAGTGAACCCGTCCCTGCTGCTAGAGAACCCAGTAGCAGCGTTCTCTACACCACTGTCACATTTGGTGATGTAAGGCTTGGATGTCGCTGCTCGGCCACTGAAACCCATCCTTGAAACTCTCTAAACTCTGTCTCTAAGGAGATTTGGTGATCCCTAGCATCCCCTGAGCCCAACTCTTATTTCTTCTATTTAGCTAAAAGTAAAATGAGAAAAAATATTTTTGGAAATTGATTTGATTGCAGGGAGTAATGAAATGGTTATGAGACCAAAAGGTGCTAGTTTTTTTTGTGCTGGCAATGTGGCATTAAGAATTGTTGTCTTAATGCCAAAAAGAGCCCAACAGATTTTACTTTCACAAGTGGAGCCTTACTGCTTTCGCCTTAGTGCTCCGCTTGATTTAAATATGCAAGAAGCTTTATTAGATTTTATGCTGGGACTATTTCATGTTAAATGGACACTGCTTTTGTTTTAAAACGGGGACACCGTTCCATCTCTTGCTCCATTGATCGAGCGCCTTTGTCAGCACCTGTGTCCACATGTCTGTGAGACAGATGGAGAACTCAGTGATCAGACGGTGATGCACAGCCCGAGTCCGCTGACGGTTTTCAGAGGGTGGTGCCAGGAAGCAGCGACATACTGCGGGTGAAAGCCGTTTAATGTAACTTCAAGGATTCTAGCCCTCAGTTTGTCCGTCACGGGTGCAGCAGCGTCGGGGCTAACACGTTCACCCGTCCGAGCCTGTGGTCTGTGGTACGAGTGCAAACATGTTGGTGTGTAGCCCATCCTGAAACGTGGCCCCGGCCTTGCTTCCGGCGGTGCTATGAAATGAATCCAACCCACTCCCAGCGTCTTCCACGTCTCATCCCTTTCCCTCTGTAGCGGAGCCTGCTGTGAGTCAGTTGGACTTGCAGGCGCACGAGCTTCCACTTTTACTCCTCTCCAGCAGAGGCATATTCACGCGCGGCCTTACATATGCATGCGTGCTCTCAGGACGAGGACTTGTGCTCATTGAATTAATCGCGTTCCAATTATCAAATGCTCACCCATCTCTCGCTGTCTCTCTCCCTCTCTCCCTGGCTGTGTGGGTGGGGGCGGTTGTCAGCTGATTAGATAATGCAAATACATTATTTATAACACTTTGGCCGTTCTCACCGCTTTATGGAATCGCCTAGCAACCAGGGAAATATATTCTATTGAGCAGAACCTCTGATAACCATGAATAGACAGAGAGAGGGAAGAAGACTGAGTGAGACAGGAGGAGCAGAGCAAACTGGAGGGGGGCAAACAGGGAAACGACTGGTGCCTCTGTTGCTATGTATGGCTCCTCTGAGCTCACTTATTTTTTAATTTTTTTGTTTGACGTCTGTTTTTTCCCTCTCTCCGTCTTCCTCTTTCTGTTCATTGTTCCCAGTTTAGCGCCTTCTCTTCGCTCACACAATCTCTTCCTTCCTTGCATTCCTCCTTTTGCCTTCCTCCAATTCTGCAGGTTCCACCCCTTCATTCAGTCTCCTCTCCTCTGTCTCTGTACGCGCATATGTTGCTGCGACAAGTTGACGCTCGACCTCTCCTTTCAGTGCGTCTCCTTCGTTTAACTGTTCCTTTTTAGGGTCCATCTCCCGCTATCCTCCTTCTCTGCGTCTCTTTTCTTTTTCACACCACAGATTGAAATCACAAAAACTTTCTCTTGCTGTTCTGACCTTCCCAGTTTTGAATTCCCATTTCTCCATTAGATCATGAAGTCCTTCTTTTTTTTTCTTTTTTTTTTAAAAAGAAAGCTTTTGACTATTTATTGGTGTTTATTTCTGGCTTTAAATAAGATGCACACTTTGTAAATCCGTCAAGTCCCATAAGTTTGAATAATTTATAATTTATAAATGTTGGGTTGGTGTGACCCAGATGGCCAACCTTGTTAGTCATCCTTATTGCTCTCTTTTTGCAGTTTGATTAATGGCTGTAATTTAGTTGACTCTAAAATGTCCGATCCCTGGAATCCTTCACTAGCAGGACCTAAAGTATCCACTGCAAACATCTTGTTGGGAGATTCATTTCCACACCTTCAGGGGTCAAGCGCGGTCCGAAGCCTCAGCTGTTTGGGGCTTCCTTGGCAGCAAAAAGGGGGATCAGCCCGCTGTTAGGCAGATGGTGATAATGTTAAGCCTGAATTTTGTATAGTCCCTTCAGCGAGTTCGGGTTTGCCCCGAGTTCTCCTCCCAATGAGACTTGCCCAGAGAGCCTCCGACGGGAGGCCTCCAGGAGGAATCCTACTGAGATGAGGCCTGAACAACCTCAACAGATGGCTTTCAGTGTTGAGGAGGAGCAGCAGCTGCACTCCGAGATCCCCTTTAAATAGCAAACCTCAGCACCTTTTCTCTTTCCAGAGCCATGCTGCTACTTACACAGGACGCTCACTTCGGTTGCTCAAATCTGGAGTCAAATTTTCGGTGTCATGACCATAGGTGATGGTTGGAATAGATAGCGTGGCGGATAACCAAGACAGACCAAAATAACACATTACTGCAGATCCAATCCATTTCTCCATCAACTATTCACTTTGGCTGTCACTTGTGAACAAGACACCAAATTATATGAAATCCTCTGCTTGGGGCAGATGACGACCCTGACCCAGACTTAGCATCCAGCCATTTTCCAGGAGAGAACCATAACCTCAGACTTAAAGGAGCCAAAAATTATTTGTTTCTTTGCGATGTTGCTCTATCCCTCCTCTTTACCTTTAAACCACTTCAGCGTTTCCCCCTCTAACTTTGATTTCTCAGTTTTTAATGCATACTCTGGAAAAATGGAAATATAGAGATTTCCAGAGCCATAAGAAGCACCTGGATCAGCATTAGGTGGCTTTGCAAACAGGAAAAATAATCAAGAAGCTGGTGAAAAGAAAATTTTGGAGGAAATTGTATTAAGAGAATCGAGAATCAAGGTGTTTGATGGAGTATTTATCTAAGTATCCATAATGTAAAAAGGAGAGAATTTGCTTGAAGCACCTCACCATAGTGTTGGAATAGTAATCATACCCCTTAAAATGTTTTCACATAATGTCACATTTAAACCACAACCTTCTATGTATTTTGTGGGGACTGTCGGGTAAACCAACACAAAATATAATTGTGAATGTAAAGGGAAAATGATGCAGGGTTTTCCAGATGTTTTCCAAATAGTTGACTGAAAACCATCTTGTGTGTGTGTATTGAGCCTCCTTTACACTGATATTCCTGATTAAAATCCAATGTAATCAAATGCCATCAAATGTCACCTAATTAGAAAAGAAGAGTCCAACTCTTTGTAATTTAACCTCAGTATAAAGGCAGCTGTTCTGTGAAGGCCTCACAGGTTTGTTAGAGAACGTCAGAAAATAAACAGCATCATGTAGACCCAAGGAAACAGATCAGGGTTAGGTTATAAAACATTATCAACAGATTTATAAACTAGGTTTGCTCACACAGAACTGTTTAATATGTGCTCTGAACATTGAAAGCACATGGCCCAACTGCAATATATATAAATATCTGGCAGTCCACCTAAAGCGACCAATGGGGCAAGTGGGGCTTAAATCAGAGACGTAGCTAAGAGCCCCTTGCTGATTCAGGAGGAGCTGCAGAGATCCACAGCTCGGGTGGGAGAATCTGTTGACAAGATTCAAATCTTCACAAATTTGGCCATCATAGAAGAGTAGCAAGAAGAACCTTTTTTGAAGAAATTTTGAAGGTTTTCTACACTGGACTTCTTGGCCTTGCAAAAAACGCCACGTGTGGCACAATACTAGCATTTCTCATGCCATGTTTATTATTTTCCTTACTTTTCACAATTATGCTCTACATCAGTGTTTCTCAATCCTGGTCCTACGGTGCTTCGCCAGCTCCAGCACACCAATCATCTGAACCAGGTGGAGTGCTTGTACTTGTGGGGGCAGGGAAACAGAAAACATGCAGGACAGCGTGGTCTAA
Organism: Fundulus diaphanus; assembly: GCA_037039145.1. NCBI lineage: Eukaryota > Metazoa > Chordata > Actinopteri > Cyprinodontiformes > Fundulidae > Fundulus > Fundulus diaphanus. The sequence goes on along the minus strand of CM073121.1, from coordinate 47,116,932 downwards.
AGACCAGGGTTGAGAAACATTGCTCTACATTTTGTCGGTCTGTCACATAAATTCCTTATAATGCCTTTTGGTTGCAACATTTAAAAAGGTTCACGGGTCATGAATACGTACACAAGGCACTGTATGTATAGTACATAGCACTGTTTACAATTGTGTTTGTGAATTATGTTGAAATAACAATAAAAAATGTTGGGAACTTCATATTACAAAACATGTAATTATTAGGAATCCATAATTACCATAATGTAATGGAAAGTAATCCCTAAATCCATAGTGTGTAGAAAAATCAATTGAAGGCATTTTATGCATTCTTATCTATATTGTTTAGTTGTGGCAGTGGCAGTGTGGAAGTTATTATATTAGTCTGTTTCCTGTAACGAAACCTTATCACTGGCAGCTTTATCTTGGTGTTTTGTTGCTGCAACGAATCACATAAATAACATCAGATGACATCAAACATAGCTAATCTGAATTCTATAAACAAGTTTATGCTTGGTACATTTGAGGGTTTTTGGAGGTGGGGGTGGGGTTGTCTTTGATCCTTACTTCTTTTGCTTAACACACTTAATTAGATTTTTTTTTAACAGTTTGAAGTTTCTCTGGAGTTTGTCTAATTTTGGCTTGAATGTGCCACTGCCCACACACTTGAACGGCAGTAGAAAAGATAAAAACTGCAGGACCAAGCTGACTAGGTTCAGTTGAGGTAAAACATAAGACATGGTTGGCTGGACTGCATGAGGAGAGGAAACAAAACATGCTGTTTTAGCGTTATTGAAGTAGTGCCGACATTATGTCAATTTCTGACCATGGTTCCTCCCCTATTCACTCTCCTCTACAGTGATTATCTGTATGCTTGCACTGTTTGTAATGTTTGAATCTTTTTCCATGCATTTATTAGTCACAACCTTTTTATCTTTAAACAATCTTTTTATACATTCCCTGACAAAAGGTGAAATCCAGAGAAATTAAAAAAAACTGCACATATTGAAAGCTAATGTAATAATTACTGGATCAGGTCAAATGGACTATGTTGCGGACAGTATGAGGGGTTTTCCACCAAACTCGTTCCAGGGCTAAACTGTTGCAACTGCTTGCTTAGCACCAGTTCTGTTTGCACCACCACAGGTTCTGGTTCTGCAGCCAAAAACCTGGTGTCATGGCTCCGACTTTGACTTTTATGACTACATGCTTCGGTTTTATACTATATAGTTAATTTGATCTACTGTACTTATTTATGATGCAGTACGGTGGTGATTAACAAAATCTTAGAATTGAGTTTATTTCTATTTTATTCATGTATATTTAGTTTATTAATTTATTTATATTCTATTCAAGATGGCGGTGCAGATAAATGCAGATGCCCGAAGCTCTCAGCACCTTTTATTCGTCTTTATGTTTTTTTTTTGTGTGTTTTCACGTGGAAGGACTGAACTGCTAGAACTGGGGGGAAACCCCTGCGTTTATGAACCCTAGAGACTGCCAAAACCGGCCTTTATTCCACCCAAACTGCAGCGGACAACAGAGGCTATGATCAGCACGCTTCCGAGGCCTAAGAGGTGGAGGAGGAACCATATACAAGCGCTAAGCTAAAGGCTAACCCTTACGGGCTGACTATACCCCGGTCTTCAAACCGGATGAGATCCAGCTGAGGACTGCCTCATGTAAGATGGACAGCTGTGTAGCGATCTTCACGGAGATGTGATTGGACAACAACATTGTCAGCTGCATCAAAGAGAGGAGCTAACAAAGACTACAGCTGCAGGGAGGATCAAAGGCTGAGGTTTGGCATTGTATATGCATAACCTATGGTGCACAGCTACAAAAACAATCTACAACTTATGCTCTCTCGATCTGGAATATATGGCGGTGAAGAGCAGACCATTTAAGGTGGTTAGAGAACTTGGCTTTGTTATTATCCTTGAAGCCTTCATTCCACTAAGAGCTAACACCAAATTAGCCCAGGAGGAGCTCCATTGTTTCATCAGCAGACAGATGAACAGTAAACAAGAAGCAGCTGTGATCATAGAATGGAGACGTTAACCATGTTGAATTAAAAGCTGTGTTCAACAAATTCCACAGATTCATAGTTTCCTACCAGAGACCAGGGCACATTAGACCAGGTCTATTGCAACATTCCAGGATGACATAAAGCTCAGATCACATCTCTGTGGACCCGATCCCTGCGTACAAATCCCTGATCTGCAGAACCAAACCTGTCTTCAGAACCAATCAGGTCTGGACTGAGGAGGCCAGCTCAGCTGTACAGGATTGTTTTGAACACAGATTCAATGTTCAAAGACGATCCTGATCTGGAGGAATACACATCAACAGTAATGTCCTGTATTCACTTCTGCACTGATGCTGTCCTACCCAAGAAAACTATCAGAATGTGTTTAACTAGAAACCATGGCTAGAACTCACAATACAGTCCCTGCTGAAGGCCCGGGATGCAGCATACAGATCAGAGACAGAGTGGCCTACAGCGGGGCTAGGAGTGAGCTAAAAAAGGGCATCCAGAAGGCAAAGCACAAGAGGTGTATTGAGCAGCATTTCAACAACAACCCACGCAACATGTGGAGAGGCATCAGGACCATCACAGAGTATAGACACAGTGACCTGCAGCTCAGAAAAGACCCCGCTCTTCTCAAACCTTACCTAACATCTTCCCAACATGTGCCAAGTGACTTCCAACTTGATGAAGAGCAACATCACTGATGCTGCAGGTCCAGATTTGGTTTTAGGTCAGACACAAAAAGTATGTGCTGACTAACTTGCAGGTTTTTTTTTGGACATCTGCCTACAGCTCTCCATGGTCCCTGTCTCCCTGAAGTCCTCCATCCTTGTGCCTCTCCCCAAATGTCCAACCAGCACCTGCCTTATTGATAACTGCCCTTTTAGCTCTGAACCCCGTCATCATGAAGTGCTTCATGAGAATGCTTTTGAAGGCCATCAACAGCGTTATCCCTGCTGGCCTGGACAGCCTTCAGGCCGCTTATTGGGAGAATAGTTCCACAGAGGCTGCTGTCTTGTAGGCACTTCACACAGCTCTGCCTCTTCGTCAACTATTCAAGGACTTCATCTCAGCCTTCAACACAGTGCTTTCAGACATGCTGGTTCTGAAGCTCCACAACCTGGGATTATCTACATTGCTTTGCTCTTGGATCAGTAACTTCCTCACCAACAGGCCCCAGGTGGTGATGATAAGCAAACTCACAACTGATCGACAACACCGGCACACTACAGGGTTTTGTCCTCAGCCCTTCCCATTTTCACCCTCTTCACAAGTGAATGCTCTGCTATCCACCTCACAAACATGGTTGTGAAGTTTGTAGATGACCCACTATGTGGTGGGTCTCATATCCAGCAATGATGAGACCCACCACAGAGAAGAGGTCCACAATCTCACAAAGTGGTGCTCCAGGAATAACCTTATCCTGAATACCAGCAAGACCAAGGAGGTAATAAGGGACTACAGGAGGTCCAGGAGGACTGAACACGCTCCTCTTTGCATACATGTGGAGGAGATGGAGCGTGTGGACAGCAAAACGTTCATGGCCATTCACATTTCCTCTGACCTCTCTTGGACTGAGAACACTTCCCACCTGTATGCCCAACAATGGCTCTTCTTTCTCAGAAAACTAAAACAACCTGGACTATCTACTCAATTTGGCCACTTGTATCTGGGATCTCGATCTTTTGATCATTATCCATAGCTCATGACCATAAGTGAGAGTCAGAATGTAGGCAGACCTGTGAATTCAGAGCTTGCTTTTTGGCTTAGCTATTTCCTCAACACAACAGACCCGAGCAGCTTCTGCATTACTGGACACAAAGCCTCAATCCGTGTATGTCCATCTCTTGCTCCATCCTACCATCACTTGTGAACAAGACAACAAGATGCCTAAATGCCTCAACTTCTCAAATCCAGAGGGGCAGTCCGCCTTTTTTCCGGTAGAGTACCATGGCCTCAGACTTAGATGAGCTAACTCCCATCCTTGACCTCCAGCCATGACCTCCACACTGGAGGTCCCCCTCCCAAACAATACAAGCTTGGGATGTTTCTCTTTTCGGCTTTTCAGAACTTCATTGAAGCCAACTGAAAGTTTCTATCAATAGTCTCTCCAAATTTCTCCCATGACTGAGTTTTTGCTTCTGCAACCACAGAAGCTGCAGTCCTTCTGGCCACTTGGTACCTGTCAGCTGTTTCAGGAGTCCCCAAGGACAACAAAGCCCTAAAGACCTTCTCTTCAGCTTAACAGCTTCCATCACCACTGGTGTCCACCAGCCAAGCCACAGCGACAGGCACTAATAGCCTTCAGGCCACAGCTCTTTGAAGCCGCATTTGTAATGGAGATCCTGAACATGGTCCATTCCAAATCCCTGTTCCCAAGAGAAATTGTTCCAGAACTGAATGAGAGGGATGAACTGTTTGCACATGGCCACTCTGGCTCACCGTGCTACTGTAAAACCAACACCTATAAAATGTATTATATGTTCTCTTCCCAAAGTAGTCTTTCTTTATCCTGACTTTTGTCCTTCAATTTTTTTGTCAACCCTTTTATGACTCTTTTAGCCTTGAAGTTCTGTAGCCGTCCTCAGGCCATTTATGTTTTGAATGTTAATATAGTTGACGTTTGGAAGTATCACCACCTGGTTGAGCAGCATACGTATTGCAGCATCTTTGACTGGAACCCCATAGTTTCGCTGCAGACAAATAAAAACAAAGAAGGAGCAACTGTCTGTTTCAAAATCTTTGGTTAGGTGAGCCAAGGCCGTAATACTAATTATTCTTTAAAGCTGGACGGACTTAATGTAAATAGGCTGGAAGAATGTCTTCACACCAGCAGGGGTGCACGATGAATGCTCTCACAAACACCTGCAGGCCCACACAGGTACTTGTAAGCGTGTGGATCCTTGTTCTCCCGCTCTCCTCTTACTTAGAAGTTTTGATGTTCTTGTGTTTTTCTCACACCGTCAGCGAGAAAAGAGGAAGACTGCGCATGCATGTGTGTCTATGTGTGTGTGTGTTGCTCTTATTCAAAGTTGCATCACAACCTGCAGACAGCTATGGGAAATTCAGCCCAATTAATCTGAAACTTGTGAGCAAGGACGGCATAACGAGACTCGTCTGTCTGACCTCAGGCCAGCTCACTGTGAGTGCGTATGTGTGTGTATGGTGGTGGGGGGGGGGTTAGTATCATTATACAGGGGTAATATTATGAAGGAACAGCTGCCTGTTGTCATTCTCTATGTGTATGTGACACAACATCTATAGCCTTATTGTGAGAGAACGTTGAACATGTTTGTGTATGAGAGATTTGCTTGACACTGTAGGCGAAAAAAACAAAACACTGTTGACCTTTATGAGGGTTACAACAGAAACTAAACAAAGTATTCCTCTTGTCAAATATATTATCTGTATACACACTGGCCATAATATGCATTGTGTATAGGTCATACAATTTTATATTAAATCAGTTTAGTTACCTGCCAAGTTACATCCTTTTCATTCCTGCTTGGCCAAGTTATCTATTTAACTTGCAGGGTTCACAGCAAAGGGTTTCACTGTTAACCAACTGATGGTAGAGATTGCGTGACCCATTATGCTTAGCAGAGCTTTATCATTCATGCAACAGAAACCTGTCTTGGGATCCTAAACTGTAGAGTTTTTTTTAAGTGCTAAGACACTACAGGTCCCCAACAGGAATGAATATTTAGATGTGCTTGAAGAGAGGTAGACCGATAAGTGCTTGGCTCAGATGGTAAAGGGATTTCGTACTAACCAAACCACTGGTTTATATGAGTCCATGCAGAATCTGTATTGTTATCATCGTTTTGTCTAAAGTCACGTTCCCATTGCTTTGAAATGTTTTTCGCAGCAGATCTCCTCTCTGAACCTAAACCCGGTCTCAATTTTTTTTCCGTGCAGCATGTGTGTGTTTATCTAACAATGTGCACTATCCCTGCTGAGGTTTCTTCTTAATCTCATCATTTGTGGATTTTCTCTCTTTAGTTGTTCAGTCCCAGTTGAATGTGACCCCTTGTTATTGCTGCTTAGTTTTTGTTTTCATTTTTTCATCCTAAACGACTCGACTCTACAGAACAGCAACATCGTAATCCAAGATTTATCTTTTTTTTTAAGCCCCCATCTGCTGACTTGATTTTTTTATGCAAAAAATAATGTTTTAATGACAGATATTTTAAATAAATATAAGAAATAGATGTATATTTGAGGCTGGATGGTTAAGTAATGCTAACATTGTACTCTTAGTATTAGGCACCCCTTTTATCTCTTAATATTTAAGTCTATTTAATATAAAAATTTATATAGTTATGTGAAAAATTAGGACACCTATAAGCCTGTGTTTGTCTTACATATTTTGATATATAAATATATAATTTCTATTTTTTAACAATACAGAAAGATTTAAGTCATATAAATGAAATTAAAAGGGAAGCAAAGAGTTCTGTAAAACGTAGTGTGGAAAAAAAACTGACCTCAGTGATGCCCAGATTTATTTCCTCCTAAACGGGCTGAAATCAGCACTAATCATGTCGTTTTTCTCAGGTTTCTAATGGGGCCAAATGCATAACAATCACACCAGATGTTTTCAGTGGCTCAAGTAATTAACATGTACAAACAAAGTCAAAGAAAATAAATTAGAAAATAATAAATAAATTGAAGGACACATGGAATAAGTATAGTACACAGAGAAATGTTTTAAACTATTGTGGAAAAGCCTTGTATATCATTTTCTTGTTTAGAGAACCTAGACATGCATTGCTCAGGTGGGATTTGTAGTTCCAGGGGTCTGTTCTAGACTCTCTTTGGTTCTTTCCTGGTATTTCACATTATTGGGTCTGCCATTCTGGTAGTTTTTCCTTCTTACTCTGAGACCAATTAAGTGTTTCATTGGCTGTGTGTTTGGGTTTACAGTCTCTTAACTGGAAATCCACAGTCATTCGTCATTTCTCCAGGTTATTTTCAAGAATGTTTCATGTACATTTCGCCATTTGTCCTGCGTTCAGTTCAGTAAAGTCTGGCGGTGCCAAATGCTGCTTGACAGCCCACACTACGATGTTTTTGGGTGAGGAACCATTCTTCCTCCAAACGTCGTTACATCCTAAGAGTTCAGCTTTGGTCTCACTAGAACAGACTATATTCTCATTGGTGTGTACAGATCTTGTGCAGCAAATTTTAAACAAGATTCAGCATTGTTTTTCTTCATCAGTGGAGTCTTGTGCACGCTGTTTTAAGGTCTTCATAAGCACTCTGCAAATGCTCCTTTGATATTGGACTTATTCTTTTGACTCCTCTGTCATAAATCTTAGGAGCAGCACTTTGCTGTTCCTTCAGATCCTGGATAATGCCTGCAACGGTGCCCAGCAGGACATTCAGATGTTTAGAAATGTAGCTGTGACCCTTTCCAGTTGTAAGTTTTGCAGTAAAGCATTGTAGTGAAGGTCTCTTTGCTTTTACCGATCACCTCACTGTCTGCTTGCTTTGTTTACTTTGGTAATGAGAAACCATTTTAGGGTTAACATTAAACTAACTGATATTAATTTGCACATAGAAGCAGGAATTCCTTATAAAAAGAGTTTTTAATTGTTTTTTGGCCTTCTCTGTGTCTTTTTAGCACATGATTTACTTCATGTTTTCAATACTTTCAAGACGGTAACTTTCCTGGGACATGTTAAAGGAAGATGCCCTTTTTTTTTTCTAAAAAATGCATCAAGGCCAGACTAACGTTTGCAGTAGAGAACATAGGTAAAGACCAGAACTTCTAGAATAATGACCTTTGAATGGACGAGTCTGAAATTGAATTGTTTGACACCATAACTGAAGGTGTGTTTGCACAAAACAAGCGCAGCATTCCAAGAAAAGATCCTCAGACCAGCTGTGACGCATGGAGCAGGAAGTGTCATGCCAAAAAAGGTTAAAAAATAAAACAACTGGACTTCTCTTCTGAAGCTGAAGACGTTTCGCTTCCCATCCAGGAAGTTTTCTCTATTCAAGATGTCTGGAGTAGTGTGGAGTTCCCAGCTTTATAGACCTGCAAGCGAGGCCTCATTAGAGCTTAGATTCACCTGTAGATTAACCTGGAACTGGTCGCCCCAACAATGGAGAGTCGTTAGGCTCGTCATTTGCCTGGCTCACAGGAGAAATAATGTGTGGAGGTGTGAATTGGGGTGAAACTTGGCAGGAATCAAACCTATCACTGTGTTGTAGCTGAATTTGAAACCTGAGCTCTCCTCCTCTGTTTTAGGTTGTTTTTTTCTCGCTTTACGTAAATGGCTTCCTTCACTTCTCTCTTAAACCATCTGTCTTCTCTGTCCAAAATGTGAACATTTTGGTCCTTATTCTTGAACCTTTTTGGGATTGATCATGACCTGGATGACTGAGAATCCTCACCGACAGGAAGTGTCGTGGTTTGTGGATGCTTTGCTGAAGCAGGACCTGGCCATTTTACCGTCACGGTAAAATGAATGAATTCTACCGGCTGTCCATTTCTGTTATCTTATAATGAATAAAACAGGGTTATTTTTTGTTTAGGTTCAATGTAAGGACTTTTTCCCCCAAAGATGAATAACATTTAAGACATTTCAGACATTATTAAGTGAACATTTCTTTTAAAAACCAGGAACTCCATATTTAATTGGGTGTCTTACTTCTTCATGACTGCTTGTAAGCAATCATGTTATATTTCATGCCTCTCGCCTCTGTCTGTTCAGGGTCGCCTGCTAGTGAAAAGTGGTCGGGTCCACCTGGGTGAGAAGGTGCTGCGGGATGCGGTTCAGATCCACAGCACCTCCCATGAGGCGTGGAGCGGCCTGGGCGAAGCTCTGCAGGCTCGGGACTCCAGCCAGGCTCCAGACTGCTTCCTGACGGCCCTGGAGCTGGAGGCATCCTGCCCCATCAGGCCCTTCACCATCATCCCCAGAGAGCTCTGAAGAGCCTGGGTTGGTTGTGGACAAACATTTGGTCTCTTAAGTTAAATAATACAAAATAAGAAATGTCATCCTGCTTTAAATATCAACCATTTTTTCTCAGAATTAGGTTTGTCTGCTCCAGCAGAGCAACATATGGAAAACTCTGAGCTATTCTTCTATTTATTCAATACTAGTATCCTAAATACTAATTATTATCAGTATGCAGTTAGCTCAATTAGCGTAGCTCATCAAACTGGCAAAACTCCAAATTTCAACATTCCTTTTTTTTTTCTGGGATTGTTCAATTTAATGTAATGTTCAAACATGATGAAAGGAAGATTTCGTTTTATTTTTTTTTATTGTCAAGTCTGACGTTAGGCTTTGCTAAGCTAACTTTCAGCTGGGTGTAGCTTCATGATTGGTTGTTTAAACAAACAAAATTAACTTATGTTTTTACAATCAGCAGTGACATTTTCATTTTAAGCAACCCTTTTCAGACGTGCATTTATTAACAGGGGTGTACCAATACTTCAGCTCACAAAACCAAGATTTTATTAAGATTTCTGGGGAAAACTAAAGATGTCTTTTTGTTTTCACAAAAAACAATTTATTAGAATACAATAATTTGCTTCTTTATTTTGGTAAAGGTATTATTTAGCAGAATGTGCCCAGTTACTTATGATTGCCTATCTGTTTATTTTATTTTTTATTTTTTTGGTTAGCAATGAAGCTATTTTATGTGTCTGAAAAGGGTTAGCAAGAGTTATTTGTCACTTGCTTCTTGTTCAATTGTCTTTTTTCCAAATCAATGTTTGATCATTCTTTGCACTATTTATAATAAATTATTTGAAGAAACTTTAGTATTTTTACAATTGTTTCAGTGCAACTATTTGCATGCATCTCCTATGGCGTTATCTATAAGTCATATCTGTTCCGGTTTGTGACAAATAATGTGTATTATTTTTATTTCATAGCTTCAGACAGTATATGTGGACAGGTGTTGATCTTTATATGAACATTTTATGCTTGTTTTTTTTTTTTTACCATTTTTACTTTAAACCCTGCCCACAAACACTCACCTGTTCTAATCTCTTCAGTGAAGGAATACATTCTTTCAACCTTTTCTTGTGAATTTCTGTAAATATTCAAACATAATGGTTTGCCGTGGTACTCAAAACTTAGCTCAGGTGCGTCCGTTTCCACAGAGAAGTTTCTGCAGCTTCATGGCAGTCCTCCTGTGCTAAATTCAGATTATTAAAAAGGATTTTAAGCACATTTTAAGGTGTCTGTTAACAGTGCATGTCAGAGCACAAACCAGGTAACGAAGTCACAGAAATAATCTGCAGCACAAATCCGGGATATTGAGTTTCTCAAAATGTGGTGATAGCAATACCCGTTATCCATGAATGAAAGAAATTTAGACATATAAAACTAGGAGAATCAAGTTCTCTGGTCTGATCAATTTGAAATATTAAATTAAATTTTATTTCTATAGCGCCAATTCATGAAACATGTCATCTCAAGGCACTTTCCAAAGTCAAATTCAATCAGATTATACAAATTGGGTCAGATTATACAGATTGGTAAAAAAATTCCTATATAAGGGAACCAGTTGATTGCATCAAAGTCTCTCCAAGCAGCATTCAGTCCTCCTGAAGAAGCGTAGAGCCATAGTGGACAGTCGTCTGCATTGTTGATGGCTTTGCAGCAATCCCTCATACTGAGCAAGCATGAATTAATTAATTATACTTGCTGAATCCCAAAATGATTATTTTTAAAATTATTTTTTAACCATTCTCTGATTCAGTAATCTCTTGACAGCTTCAGCCTGTCTTGCACTTCTTTTTCTGCGTTGACACATACTAAAACAGAACCCAACGCCCTCCCAATCAACGTTACACTCCCATGTAAACGTTTGATCAGAACAATGTTGCACCTTTTGGAAATTGTACCCACGTAAAACCCAGATTTCTGCAAGTCCACAGTTTCTTTCCTGATATCTTGGCTGATCTCGTTTGATTTTTCCAGGATGTCCAAGAAGGAAGCAACGTGTTTCTGGCGGTTTAACTTAAGATATAGCCACAGGTGTACCTCCGAATCAGAACCTTACAAATCTATCTCATCGTCGTCTGGACAAAATATTGGATGAATCATTTTTAGCATATTATCGTTTAAAATTCAAGACAGTAAAAAATAAATATTTCTCTTATTATTCTAGCATTTAGCAAATATAAATGTCTTTTTGTAACCATACCTAACCTACGACAGGGAAGGCTTATTCTGATGACAACTGGGACGGTAAGAAACAGTTTATATAATTATCTTGTATTTCAACAAATTTACAGAAATGTCTGAAAACGCGTTTTCACTTTGTGGTTACGGGTTAGAATTATAAAGAGAAATTGATACTTAAACTGATTTCAGAATGAGTCTGAAACGTAGGAAAATGTGCAAACAGTGAAGGGGTGTGAAGACTTTCATCTGTCACTGTACTCTAGAGGAGAGACATCTATATATATATATATATATATATATATATATATATATATATATATATATATATATATATATATATATATACATATATATATATATATATATGTATATATATATATATATATATATTGTAGATGGATATGTCTATTTATTTATATCTATCTCTATCTCTCTCTCTCTCTCTCTATATATATATATATATATATTGTAGATGGATATATCTATTTATATATCTCTCTCTCTCTCTCTCTCTCTATCTATATATATATATATGTGTATATATATATGTATATGTATATATTTGTGCATATATATGTGTGTATTCAGTAGGTTTTCATGCGGTTTTAAATGACTCCTCCGTGCGTTTCAGCTTGTTCTGTCCACTACAGCTCTTCGCTTTTTGAAAAATGTCTCCTTCATCTTGACTTCTCTCTCCATGGTGCTTTCTGTTATGAACAAGCCCTGTTTAAAACACAAATAAATAAATACAGTCACCGTTGGACGCTACGTCTTCACCTGCCTTGCCACTTGTAACGAATGGACTAATCACTTCCGAGTGCCTCGCCACGTTAATGCGAGCGATATGACTTGGGCTCCTGGCTTATGTAATCCTGCAAGCACAATCTTCTTCCTCCAGCCTCCCTCCGCCTTCCCGCTCCCTCTCCTCCTGATGTGATGTGATGTGGCTTGGTTGCCTAGCAGCCATCCTCTTGTTTCAGTAAGTGTGCAAAGCAGGGAGATAGCTGCTCTGCTGAACAACATGCATACAAAGCAAGCGCTCTCGCAGACAGAAAAGGCCAATGATGCCCCCGTCGTGCAGCTTTGCAGACCTGACCGGGTCGGCTTGATGTCTGCTGTTACAATGTGAGGTACGAGCCGGCTCTAATCAGTGTCCCAGACTGCTACAAAGAAAAAAACTAAATGAAATAGACTCTTTCTTTCTAGTCCCATCCTCTCAAGCATCCATCACTCCAGGATTAAAACCACCTCATTCATCAATACTCTTCTTTTTTTTTCATAATTGATTGCAGCCTCTGCTGTCCGAAGGGAAGAAAAAGGATCTATTTTTACTTCTTTCCCTCCTGACTCACAGGCTCACTCTTGTTCCATCCTCTCCTCATTAGCACTATGTGAGACACCTACGCAGGGGCTTCGAGAGATGAATGGTCTAATCCCGGAGGGGAGAGAGTGAAATATTACACTGTGTGTTCACACGTGCGCAAATATACACACAGTGACAGAGCAAAGGGGGCAGCCAGGGCCCAGCTTACAACCCCCTGGCAACAAATATGGATTCAGTTGTCTTCGTTTGCAGCAAGATAAGGGGATCACAGACTTGGAATAAATAGTATGCAAGGCTCTTTTGATTATTCTTACAAATAAAAATCGGAAAACGGAGGCATTAGTTTATATTTGGTCCTCTTCACACTAATACCTCCCAAGAATTCACTGCAGTGCAACCCAGTTGCCTGAAGCATCGGCCCAATAGGCAAACAGCGTCCACTTCTGTGTCATTTATATGCCTCGTGATCACAGTTTTTCTATGGAGTTATGGGAAACTGGTGAACAGCGTCAGGACGACCAAGGAATCCACCAGACGTTAAAGTTGTGGAGAGGTTTAAAGTAGACTTGGGTTATGAAATGACCCAAATAATTTCATTGAATTGAAATCTGTTGAATTCCTTATCTGAAGATGGAAACTGCAAACCTGCCAAGACACGGCAGTCCATCTGCACTTGCAGGCTAAGAAAGAAACATTCAGAGGCCCATGGTAACTCTGGAGGAGCTGCAGGGATCCAGAGCTCTGGTGGGAGAAGGATAGTTCTAGAAATCTGGCTTTTAAGAAGAGAAGCCGTTGTTGAAAAGCAGCCACAGGAGACCACTGTGTGGTGTGCATCTGATCAGATGTAAACAACATCTGACCAGTACATCCGAGCTGTACATCGCCCGGAGAACATGGTGAAACATAGAGGTGGCAGCATCATGCTGTGGGGATCCGCTTTTCTTAAGCAGGGCGAGGGAAGGTGCTCAGAGATGATTTGAAGGTTTGTTTTTGTCACCCAACTGTCAAATTAAATTGATTTGTGCCATTTTTTGAATGCAAAGTACAGCATCTCATTAAATATAATCTGGAAATGGTATTTCAATGTTGCTGGGTTTTTTTTTTTTACCAGGCGTTGTAAACCGGTTTCCTTCAATAAGACACTTAAAACAATTCCCTGCAGATTATCCAGTGTACATATATAGCAGATACTATCACTGTACAGGACGGTCTGTGGTGAACACTTTCAAAGTGCTTTCTTGTACCTAGACAGGGCTCAGATGTGCTACATTACACATTACAGGGCACCATTCAACGCTGTGCTCAGCTTTGCTGCTTTGCTCAATAACGGAAAACGGGTTATCTTTCTATGTAGGTTGTCTCTGTATATAATTCACGTTCTCCAATCAGAGCACACCATCAAGCAAACAGCCTGACAAAACAACAAGCTGACGTTATTTTTTTAAATGAAATTTGTTGGAGAATTTACATACGCCGGAATATGAACATGTGCATTAATTGTTTAAATGCTGAATCTCAACACACACACATATGCACCAAGTAAAAAAAAACAACAGGATATCCTGGTAGCCTGTGTCTTTTCCAACTTATTTGGACGTATGGCTATTTAAATTCTTTTTTTTACAACCTGAACAAAATCAGTTTTTTTTTTTTTTATTAAAATTGAACAACACTTCACAGCATCAAATGCATGGCGGGAGTTCTTTTGGAAGAACATTGTGAGGTTTTTTCATCACGCCGATCCAGAAAAGACATGTAGGCTTCATGTTGGAGACTGTGTGGGACTGAGAGAGCCACGCATGAGCACATCTTTTGGGGCTGCCATGTTATTAGACCATTCTGGGAGGAAGTACGCAGTCACGTAGAACATATTTCTGGAGTTAAGATTCCTTTTAAATGCACCACTATGTACATGATGTACAACAAAAGTTGAATAGAGAAGATAGAAAATTGGTTTACATATGGCAGCCAGTAAAAAGGCTATCACGAAAATGGCTAAAAATGGAACCACCTACCATAGAAGAATGACTTGCATGAAATTTATATCATGGAAAAGATCCCATTTTCTTTCAGGATACAAAAATATAAATTTTATAGAATTTGGTCAAAATGGTCTGAGTATGTAAAGCCCGTAAAATCGGACTTCATGTAAAACCACCTCCTCCACCCATTACGCTTATTTTAGGATACAGTATGATGTTCATACCAAGGCATCAGGTTGTCAAGTAAGCCTCTCCATTATTTCTGTTTTATTTTTAATTTATTTACTTATCTTTATTTTTTCTGTTTCTTTTCTCAATGGTGTTTCCAGGTTTTTCCGGGCTGTTTGCTTTTGAAATGTTAAATCACCAGCAAATGAAATAAAAAGAAAATTACAAAAAAAACAAATGTAACAACAAATACCATTTCTGGTTCGAAATAAATTGGGGAACACTCAATATTTTTTCCTACTTAAAGTATACACATGCATATCACTCCAGGTGATTAGAACATTTTCAACATTACTCATGACTTTGAAGGAGATTTCTCCTGTTTACGTCTGAAGTAAATGGTTTGGTGCTCCTGAACGTTGAAGTGAGCTGTGTGATGCCTTTAGAGAGAAGAATCTGGTAAAGGATTTAAAGGGGTCTCAAGAAGTTGAAATCTGTCATTCTATTGTATGGGATATAGTCTAAAACTGGAACATGTTCAAACAACTGCTGACCTGTTCACGTATGGCTGTCCAAGCAAGTACAGCCTGAAATAAGACCAAAAAGATGCTAAAAGAAGTCTCCAAAAGCCCTGAAAGGTCATCACAGGCCCTACAACAAATTCTTGGGCCTGTTGATATAATATGTCTGTACAATAGAAAAGAAACTGCACCAGTTAACCCTCTGTGGGAAGTTTGCCAGAGGGAACGCAGACAAAGACTGGGACTTTTGGAATAATCTTCTTTCAGTAGTATAAAAATTAATGATCTGGGTATAAAAGAGGACATGTTCCAGGAAAAGAGCCTGATACCAACTTAGAAGCAGGGAGGTGGAAGTGTCATGGTAGGGTGATGCTTTGCTGCAGCAGGGCCTGGTCTGCTCTCCATCACAGAACCCACCCTGAATTATATACACGTGTCAGAGGACAATCTTGGGCCATCTGTAAAATAAAATAAACATGAAGCAAAACTGGATCCGGCAGCATTGAGATGCTGTGCGGGGGGCTTGGAGACTTGGAATGGAGCAGACACAGGGACACCCAGGCTGGTAGACGCCCACAAGAAGCATCTCACTGAAGATATTTCAACCCAAACAGGTAAGACTACCTATGATAGGGTCTGGTTTCTTAGCTTTTTTTCTTAGAATACACATTTTTCTTGTTGTCTTTTGCTTAATGGGCTGTAAATAAAAGGTCAAAAATCAAATTTTGAACATGCGGTTTAGAAATAACTGAATATATAACAGTGTGCCCTTTTTTGATCACAATACTGCTCATCAAAGCTTACAGGACGTCACTGTTGGGTTTATTCTCAGCCGTAAATTGACCAATGATCAGTTTATGGTTATAGGTGAGGACCGGGTGCAGGCTTTGGCATTCAGATCGCCCTGATAATGCCTGCTCTAGAGGCGGAAAGGGGGGGCACACAGAGGGCACAGGCAGGTCAAAGCAGGCGCAGGACGCCAAGAAAGAAATACTAAACCATTGCTGTGATGTCAAAACGCTGCCATGGAGTCATAGATGGGTGAGGGGTGTGGTAGAGGTTATGAGGATCAAATGTGTCCTGTAATCTCATTTAGAAATGAAATGAGAGTAGGCACATGCATAGTTTATCCCCAAGGTGAATGAGGTTGTGATGATTGTGACTTTGCTACACAACAATGCTGCAAGACATCCAAAAGCTTCTTGATAGGGTCGCCGTCTCAGGTTGCAGACTCAGGTGTTCAGTACAGCTTGAAAAATGTTGTCGAAAAATCAAAATTTTAGCCAAATTAATTGTGGTATTCTGATCACTAGATGGATCTTTAAGCAAATGTAAAAAATGTTTGATGGCACCAGTTTTCAGAGCCTCTGAAAACATGTCCAGCCCTTAAATTGTTTCAGTCCTACCTATGAAATAGATGTTTCTCCCCTAAATTAGGGAAGATTTGGCCAGATATTTCCATTCTTAATGAGGGGGAACCTCTGGACTCTGTGTAAGGCCCAATCATTTTCTTGGGGTTTATCATCAAATAGCAACAAAATGATCTTGTTGAATCTTTTCCTGGTTGTTTACATAATGTTTACCTGCCTGTTCCAGTCAAAGGCCATGCTTCCCCTCAAACCCTGCTTACCTTTTTTTTTTTTTTTGCACTTCTTATGGAAATAATCTTTTACCGTCTAAAAATATGATTCCTACCGGAAACAGCTCATTGTTTTTTGCAGTTAATCCTGGTGCAGCCTAATAAAATAATATAATATTGAAAGGTTAATTTATTTCTGTAACCACTAAGTAAAACACATATAAATCAATTACACACAGAGAGGTGTTCCCAAGCCTTTATTTTCATTAATTATGATTGTTTCCTACTGACATCTAATGAAAACCTGACAATATTAGAATATATAATCTTTTAAAATAAGAATTGGTCAGGCATGGATAATTTTAAGTCTAAGCTAATAAACAACTTGGTCTCACATGCTTTTGGTTACAGTTGAGCAAGACATCTTTGCTTTAATCATATAAGTTTTTTGATTTTGTTTGTTTTATTTGTTTTTGATCTTGGTGGTATTCACAGTATGTTTTAATGTTTTACTGAAATTATTTTTTGTGCTGATTATTGACATAAATCCACTTAAAAATGTGCTGTAAAAAAAGGTGGTGATAATCACGGCCCATGTACTTTCTGACAACTGTGACAATGAGATATGGATTGAAAGAGATCATTGATACAAGCAGTTGATGAGCTCCCTCCAAAGATTTATCATGTTTCGCTTTAATAACAGGGTAAGGAACTCCTTCATGTTGAGGAACGTCGTAGTAAACTGACGTTAGTTGGGGTGTCTGATCAGAATACCTCCTGAACTACTTCCATCGAAGTCCTGAACTACCTTCAAGGACTACACAGTATCAACTGTTAGTGGTCTGACACCTATCAATTACAGCAAAAAGTACTTTACACCATTAACCACTTTAAAAGAGCTGGTAAAGATATCCTGTAGAGAGTACCAGCTTTTTTAGTTGATGCTGACTTAAGCTTAAACAAAGACTAAAATACCCATTTCCAAAACCAATAAAAAACAGGGGAAAATGTCTTTAGGGGACCATATTCTAAATTACAGGGTCTATTATCCTACACAGCACAAAAATTCACATGCACATTTATTGATATGTAAAAATTTCAAGGCAAAATGTCAAGTTTTAAAACATTTGACGCATTTTCATGTGTATCTGCAAGCAACCTGCCAACTACAGTAAACAGCAGCCTGGCCAGCACCTCCATCAATCACTCCAGACTCACCTGATAGCCCTCCAGCTTTCTTGGTTTCCATCCACACACACACACACACACACACACACACACACACACACACACACACACACTGCAGTGGTGCCAGCACCATTAGCCACTCAGACAATGACCCTCTTGTTCGCTAACAGGCGCCTTTGGAGCTGATTAAACTTTTAAATGTCATTTATTAGAAGTGGAATGTTGTTCCAGAGGGTCTGTCGTCAGCTAAAGGTAGGAGGAGTAAAAAGATACCTGGTAACCCTGCCAGCATCTCACTTCAGAGGGCAGCTAAACTCCTCGGCCAGCTAGTCATCACCCTCAGTGTGGGCTGTGGGGATGAGGTCTGGACTCGAACAGTAAGTTTCTCAGGCCATCTGAGGTTTTGTGTCAGAGCTTTAATTTGGATGTGCTGAGAATTAAAAACACCAACAAGCTTTAGGCACAGTACTTACCCAATGTTGGACCAATTGTCTTTGCAGAATTTGCAGTTAATTTAATTTGGTTGCTATGAGCTTCTCTATTCGAAATAATTCATAAAATTGCAATTGTGGGTCGGTAGAGACTTTAGGAAGCTAGAAAAAAATCACACCTTTTTGGTGTGTGTTCAGTGTCATTGTGGTAAAAAAAAAACATGTCCAGATTTTAATCTAGTTGCCAGTTCCAAGTTGAATTTGGAGGTATGTCTTCCCTCATCAAACGTCCATCCACTTTGTGCAGTGTAACAGACCCATAGCATGATGCTGCCACCACCTTGCTTGACAGCTGGTACAGCGTTGTTAATATTTAAAAGTATCACTTGGACTCCTCTAACCACACTTGTTATCACTATGACCAAAAAAGCTCACAATTTGTCCTGTCCAACTATAACTTTCCCCAGAAGGTATTTGGCTTGTCCATGTGGGAAGTTTCACATTTCCGTCCATAGCATTATGAAAAGGTGAACAGCAATATTGGAATAGTTTATCACATTATTTAATGGTTTCTGGACGTTTAAAGTAATTTCCTTTCATGGGTCGTCTTGAATCTGCAGCAATATGGCCTCAACTGCATCAGGGTAATGGCTGTGGTAATGGTTAGAGCATGCTTGAACCAAGCCTCAGATTGGCCTTCCCATTTAACCCTTAAATGATGCTAATACTCTAGACGGATGCTAGAAGCCTTTTGACTGAGACAACAGCTAAGATAATAACATTTATGATGATCTCTTTCGATGGTGGCATGGGTTTTAAAGATACCATGAACTGCCTGCCTTGACACCAGATGTTGGCCCCATTTTCTGTCTTTGCCACTTTGTCACTCCCGAATTTACCCAATGTTGGGAAGATAAATAATAATAATAAATAATTTCTTATCTTATCATATCTTATAAATAAACATCGTTCACTTTACTCTTCATGAACAATAATGGCAAGGAAAGAAAACAATCATCTTTTAGCCAAACACCTTGCACTCACAACCTGTGAGTCAATCTTAACCACTGAAGGATAAGTTCATCCCTTTGCATGATTTATGTTTTTAAATCAAAAATGTCTATTTTTGGCAGTGCTCCATGAAACGGGAGCTTAATTGAGAACAGGAGAGCTGGGTTCTGGCTGTATTTGTGGAAGGGGCAGACTTGGGGTGACAGAGAGTGCTAAGTCCTTGGTATGAGGCATTTATCCAAGATCAGTGACGGACTGTGAGGGGAATAAGAGCACTGACTGAGGACTGAGGACTGAGGCACACTTACTCATGGCCTTTTGCTTTCATCAGTACCATAAACAAACTCATATCTAAATCGCTTTCACAGCAGCCTCTTGCACACAGGGATCCAGCCTGGTGAATGTGCATCTCTCTGTTTGGAAGGAGACATTATTTTGTCTCCAGAATAATAACAGTCCAACTGTTGAACCTCTGTTAGCTTCTAAATGTCAGCAATTCAAGAACTGAAGAGCCATGGACTGAATTTAATTTAACTGTTTCCTCCAAGTTGGAAGAAACTCCTGAAACCTGAAACTGTCTTCAAACACAGCTGAGGTAGTTTGAGGCAGTCCGAGCAGTTGTTGTGTAGCAACACATGAAAAAGAAATCCTAAATCTTGTTTGTTGCCTCTCACTATAGAACAGATTTAATCTACTTGGGCTGTTTTCGCACTGACGGTTATTGGGCAGTTGAGGGCAAATTTTTGTGAAAATCCAATATTTTGCAATTACATCAGGTTTTCGGATGATATTAGAGCAAACCTGACATGAACCATTTGTTCACCTACCGAGCCACACACTAACCATGGCAAACATAAAAGGACATTTCAACAGAAGGTCTTTCTGGCAACATTTGCTAATCACTTTAGTTCCACAGCAGTATTTTCACACAATGCTCACCTACTTTTGTGTTATTAAGTTGAAACAGTGGTATATATGCTGCAGACCCAATGTATATTTACGGTTTTTATTTTGAATATCTGTATAAATCCAGCATGAGAAGACAGCGGTATAGTAATAAATAAACAGTAAAACGGTAAGCCAAACGGTGCTTTTAGACAGTAATGTTACAATTCTTGGGTGTTTAGGTTTTTCGTTTTCGTTTATTATGTTCTGTAGGATTACCCACATTCAGTTCATTTCTTAGTTCATTTTCCATAGTAGATTATTCCTATTGTGTTCTGTTGTTGGTGCATTTGGACATATTTTTCTTTTCTTTTTCCCTTGGTTAGTAGTTTCTTTGCCTCTTAGTTCAACTCCCTTTGTGTTAATTAGTCTCCTTCCCTCAGTTCCCCTGCCTTCATTCTGAGTCAGCTGTTCTAAATCTCCCCCTACCCCAGCATTTAACCTCTTGGTAATTCATTGTTCCTTGCTGGATTTTTCTGTTACACAGCTCAGTCCTCTGTCCGTGCTCCTTGTTTTGTTCACTTTGACCAGTGAGTTTTGTGTTTTATTATTAAATGTCCTTCGCCATAGTAATCCCAAGTTCCTGTCCGCATTTTGGTCCAACTGTAACACATTAAGGTACATATATTGCCAGATCTATTTTCAATCTCTAATAATAGGAGCTGTTGGCAAGTGGTCAAAGGTTTGTAATATGGATATTTATCAACAATATCACCTACCTCAGAATTTATGTACAAGAGGCTATAAAAGCATACAAGGCGTTGGTAGGTTGGATTAATTTCTGCTGGGATGCACAGGATGAGCTATGTGTGGGCCCTAACATTTTCATAAGGAAAACATGAATAATTGTTTGTTTTTTCCCTATCCAATGGGAACCCAAGCAGTAGATACTAGAGTAGATTTGATTACACTCTGGGATGTGAATATGGGAGTACACACTGGATTTATGCCTATCCTGGGAGCCACATTACGATGGCTGTGAGTTATTTCAACACACTTGGTGGTGTGTCTGATACACATCACATCCCACTACTGCCTTCTCTGCAACAAAAGGTTCAGGTCTTAAGGCTGGGGCTAAACTTTGCCATCCTTCAATTAGACTATTTAATGCAGAGCAAGAAGCAAACATTCACATCAAGCCTGAATAGGGAAAAAGAAGGGCGTCATTGAGCTTCTGCAAAGAAAATCTCTTAACCTACCTCTGTTAGTAAGCCTTAATCTTACATTATGTAGCTGCATCCGACAGCAGCCAAGCAATCCAACCTGTGGGCAGTGCCTGAAGGGTGACACAGTCATTGATGTGTGTGGCTGGATCATTGTGGGAATGTACTGTTGTGGTACAGAGCTTGGTGATGGTGCAAGAGTATATTTTGGGATGCAAAAAGTAGCTAGTAAAAACAATGTTTAGTGAACTCTGTTTAGACCGTGAAAGTGTCATGATTGCTTTCCACGTTCTGACATCTGGTAGAGAGCAGAGTGGGTCTCCGTCTATATGACTTGGGTTCTAAAGGGTTCATAAAAGTAAGATTCACAGAAATGGACATGGCCGGTTTGCGGACCAGTTAGCATTCCACTTTATTGGGTTTTGATACCCCTGAGTACAATAACATCGTTCACAAGATATTCATTTGCCTTTTATGTCACTGTTCTGGCTCTCACCACATCCACACAGACTTCTCCACAACAGTAGCAGTCACGGCTCCCCCAAAAAAACACTGTTAATAACTGTGCTGTTTTCCTATTATACTTTCTTCTTGTTGTTATGATGTGGTCTTAATATTGTCGACTCCCATTGCTCCAAAACAGAGACGCTGGTATCTGTGAGGGGGGTTCTGTAAACAGTGTGCTGCTTTGTGACCCTAACCCTTTAATTAGTGGTGTAAACCAGCTTTCTGGGCTCGTTATAGGCACACCATAATGTGAAAGGAGACTGAACTCGGAGCTGGGCTTTTGGGTCGCCCCTGGCTCGATCGGATTCTTTTATTTTCCAACACTTCCATGCAAAACCGGCTAGCTTACTGCCTACCTTATGGTAATCCTCCTGGGACATTTAACCAGCATGTATAAGATAGGAAAAACTTGTTTCAACACATCAATGATGAAACCGATTTTTATTCACGCTTTATAAATAAAAAAAATAGTGCACATTAAATATAACAATATTGATATTTTTGATGTTACAATAATAGTGTCATGATTTGTCTTTGGATGAATCCGGACACAGCACGCACACACAGAGCTGGTTTAAGAGAGTTTATTGCAGACAGTGGATGATGACGATGACATGAACCAGATTCAGTTACCGGACAGAGTTGTAGGGTGCAGGAGCTGACTGACAGGAACGGACGGAGAAACTGACCAGGAAACGGAGGAGCTGGGCTGCTGCAGGATCGGGAGTGAAGACCAGAGAACAGGATGACGGAGACGAGGAAGCAGAGTCCAGCAGCGCAGCAGACAGGTACACACTGATTAGACGGAGACCAAGACGTGAGGACTGGAACGGACAGGCGTAGTGTTGGTTTGACTGAATACGAGCCGGCGACAAGGCTCAGACTGAGGTGAGCTTATGTAGGGGTGTGAACAGGTGGAACCAGTCATTAGATGATTGCAGCCTGACAGGTGGAGGAGGAGGAGGCAAGAACTGCTAAGAGTGCAGCCTTCAGGCTGCATCCTGACAAATAGGTAACCCAAAAAGTCATGAATTATTGCATGTTCGTTAAAAAAGAGTTTGATGATAGAGGGGAAAAGGGATCTCCAGAAACGAGCAGTCCTGCACTGTTCCAGGCTTCCAGCAGTGTTGTCAGGTCTGCTCAGCGACTTTGGGCTTGTTCATTTATACTAGTTACAAGCGGCTCCTGTGTAACAGTGTGGTGGCTTGCCTGCTGGGGATTGTTTTGAGCTTGTTTGTTTTCATAGAGCTCGTTGCTTGTTTCTCTTGTATAAACTGCAACACTGACAGCCAACGCTCACGTCGTTTTTTGTTTTTTTAAAATGCAGCTACCAGTCTGTGCACAGAGGGCTAGAATATTCTTCTCAAATGCTTCCATTGCCATGTAAAAATGTGAAAAAGTAATTTATTCTGAACTGTAACAGCTATTCCCTCTAACATGCAGTGGTGCGAACGGTCATCATGCACTGTGTGTGTGCAACATCTTTTGTCTGAAGACGTGTGACAGACTGAGAGTTGTTGGTTAGCGGTTAGTGTGAGCTTTCTTAAAATTTCCTTATTTCTTACCTTTTGTGTGTGGAATATGAGTTTGTAAAGCTAACTGTTTGGTTAACTGTGCCCACTACAGCTATAGGATTGTCACTGCTGCATGGCTACAGCAGTGGCAGCAGTGGTAGGATCAACCACTCAAAGTTGTCATTGGGCCTTCAAAGAGCTTTTTGGGTGGAAGGCAAGAAGCACCTGCTCCCCTTCTGGTTTTTCCAAAGAAACCTTGCACCATTTCATATTTCTGATAAGATGATTATAGCTTTTTGCTAGCATGCTGTAGTCTTCTGCAGACAATATCCACTTTGTACGTCATGGTGTACTTCATACCAGGCGTTTGAATGTTTTACTTGTATTTTCATGATTGCTTTTAATTGGACACTGGCTTTTTGGACAGTTCAAAACATATGCTCGACCTACTAAGTGATTCTACACTACATACCAATCCTGTAGCTTTTATACTTGCTGACTCATTTTTGTTTCAGAACGCAGAGGTCCATATTGTCTGGAGAAGTTGCTCTTTAAAAGCTGAAGTAACTTATTAGATTTGTATGACAGCCATTTGTCAACCACAAGTCAAATATTTACTACTTATTTTGGGACTTTTTACTGTTTAATTTTATAAAGCTAGTTTTAGCAGTATCAGAACCAGAGCATTAAAACCAAACCAAACAGCTTAAAAGAGACTGTTCACCAACCATTTTGTCTTATAAACATAGAAATAATAAACACTGCAGCTGTAATGTTCATGCTGCAACTTTTCCCTCGACTTATCTAAATGAGATCTAAAAATTTCCTCACGTCACCCATTTTCTATTCCAGAACCCGTTATCTGTTAATACCATTAGAAAGGGCCATTGCTTTATTACTAGAGGCGTTATTGTTTTATCCTCTGTAATCAATAAAGCACTCAAGTAAAGCCTGATAGAGTGGGCTTTAATCCTTGGATACGATCTGATAGTCCAGGTGGACAGAGAAGGGATGAATATAACCCTCCACTCCCTCAACAACTGTCAAATTGGCCACGGCACAAAATTCTTCTGCTCTTGGTCATCAGTTTCCAAGTTGTGAGGACATAGCAGGCCTGGTCATTGAATAAATGCACAGTACAAAAACAGAAATGTTTCATGCTTTTGTTTCTGCAGCTGTTCTTGTCGTTGATTGTATGGTGATGCACACACAAAAAACGCGGATGTGATTAAAATCTCTGTGTCCGGGCATTATTCTGCGGTCTTGCAGAAAGGACTAGACATGTGAAATAGGTAGCGATAGGAATAGCTGTTTTATTGTTTGCCACTGCCTTGGCCCCTCACACTGAATGTGTTATCTGAGGGTGCAGCAGCATTCCACACTAAGCTATGTGCATGTGATGCATGGCTGAACAGCATTCCTCCTCCTGGGTGCATAGCAGGGCAGAGATAGTGGGAAGGCAGCGCAGCCTGACTGCCAACAAAGAGGGAAAGACGACTAGGAGCAAGAAGAGAGGGGAGATGAAGGAAGGAAGCATTACCAAGAACATGCAGTTAAGTGGAATGAAGTACCCTTTGTTGCAGATAAGATCCTTCTGCTTCCCTGGCTGGCGTCACCGAAGCAATTTGAGCACAACGAATGCAGCTGATTATGTTGGTGGCAAACCACAAAATCCCTTGCAAGCGTACTGATAAACACTGGGCCATGTAATAAAACACTCTTCCCTCTGCTATACATCCAGTTAGCTGAAAGAATGAATAAAAAGAGCTGGTGATCAGGGATCACAGTCTGAAATGTTTCGAGAAAGCAGACCACAGGGCAGGCTGGTTGCCTTCCGGACCAGACAGTGTTAAAGGGTAGTTTGGCTACCTCTCCTTGTGGCAAACACACAGGACTAAGGCTCCTGGTCAATTCCTCCTTTCATCAAATTTACTGGGCCATTTCACCCTTGTGTGCTTCCATTTCATGACTATTTACTTATAGTGCCTCGTTACAGTGTTCAAAACCTGAACTCATGTTACAGGCGCAAACCTAAAGGTATTTAATCAGGATTTTAGACGACTGACTAATACAAAGTAGTGCACAATTGTGAAATGTAAGGAAATTTGATGCATGGCTTTTTGAATTTTGGATGAACAAAAGGGAGAAAAAGTGTGACATTCAGCCAGCCTGCTTTAATATCTTGTGAAGCCACCTTTTGCTTTTGGGGTATCTCTATACGTGCAGCTTTGCACGTATAGAAACTAAAATGATTGCCAGTCACACTGGATGGAAAGCATAGCTGAACAGTTACTCCCAAGTCTTATCAATAACTCTCAATTGGATGTAGATCTGTACTTTAACCAGGCCATTCTAACAAATTAATCAGCTTTGATATAACTCTTTCCATTGTAGCTCTGAACAAACTTGGTGCACCAAAATCCATCATAACAGGTTATTTAATGACACAATCTCTTTTGGCCTGATGAGTCTAACCTGGAGATGTCTAGTAATAATGATCAGCACAATGTTTGAAGAAATTCAAGCCCAGCATGTTAGCATAAATGCCTTTCTTGGGCTCAGCACCTGGGCACTTTGCAGTCATTGAGACGACCGTGAACTCTTCTGTGTATCTCTGGAGACAAAGGTGAGACAATCTGTCAAAAGCACAGGCAGAAAACGGGTCAGCAACTGGAAAACAATCCCCAAACCAGCAGGAAACTGGGAAAAAAATAAGAAATCTAGGAGCTGCAAAAGCTGGAGAGACTATATAGTGTCTGCAAACCTAAATGAAGTTAATCTGGTTAATAAGAGAACAAATACTGAGAATTAAGGTGGTTCTAAAAGCTGTTGAGGAGTGCTTAGTTTTACTAAACGTAGAAACTTTATTTTCTCATGACGGCACAGCCCTGTATTTTTGTGAATGGCATTCTTAGAGCGCAGAAGTTGTATTCATACGCTTGCTTCTCTCACTTCCTTTATCTTCTGCTACCATGTAGATCATAAGCCTTTCAAAAGTCAGTCTCTCTTTCTCTCTCTGCCTCTCACTCTTTGTCTTTCACTTCTCCTTTCCTCTTACCCACTGACACACATACTGGTCATCACCAGCGGTGGGCCATGCAGAAATAGCACTGCCCCTCCTCCGCCCTCCTCCCCTGTCCCTGAACACGGGACCAGCTTTTCATTTTCAGTCGTTCTCCACGATTTTAACCAAAAGCGACAGGATGGTGTCTCTCGCTCTCCCCCGTCGCTCAAAGGGACGACTGGTACCGCTGCGTGACATTTGATCCGAGCTGCCAGCGCACTTGACCCTGTGCCGCAGTCCTGCCAGGCATCCACACACCTGCACGACGCTCCCACAGGTGGTAAAGCAGGTGTGTTTCCAGGGAGCTGGTAGAAAGCAGTGAAATCCTTGAGCCTCTGTAAAAGGGTGTTTGAGCCAAAGCGCCTGGCCTACTTTCCCACTGTAGCACAGCGTGTGGAAATGCTCTCCTGAGCGGCACGGGTACCTGGAACTATTTTGTTACAGCTGTGACGGCCTTCTGTTTTTAACTTAGAAAAGAGTGATATGAACATTACAGGATTCTGAGGCTTTTCCTCATTTCACTTTAGCTTATCAGAACCCTAAACCAGCTAATTACCAGTAACCAGTCAGTCTTCACAAATCAAAGGCAGCCATGGTTAGGAGAAAAGCGCACCCTTTTCTAGTTCTAGGCTTTGACCTAAATTACCTAAAATTATTGGAATATAGCCTCACTAATGCAATGAAACACAAAAACTTTCCTCACTGTCTTTGTTAACCAACTTTGCATTCAATTACCATTTACTAACTAAGATTGCAACCTAATTAAAACTAATATTCCATCCAATATTTGATAAACAGCAAGGATGAATTATTGTAATTTATCTTCCTGTTCCTACGTTTGCAAAGCCTTCACATAAATGTCTGTACTGTTTAAACACGTTTCAAATAATATAAAGCGGAAATGGAAAAGCTGCGTGTAAAAATTAAAAATAAAAAAATAAATACAAATTTCAGTTCAATTATTTGTGCAATGTCATAAAAAGGTATTCCCATAGTAGAAAAAGAGCTAACATGAAACATTAAAGGCATATCAACACCAGGGAAAAGACAAAACAAAATTATAGGGTATTCAAAAATGCATTTTCAACTATAGTCCACAGCACCAAAAGGACACAGACCGCTCCGTTTAGCTCAAAATTAAACATATGAAACGCTTGAAGGAGAAAGTACAAACTTTGACCAAATTTAATGCAATTTGCATAAACACAAGCAAAGTTATGCACATAAAATCCCAAGGGATCCAAGAGGGTAAAGGTAGTCTATTCTTCGGATGAGATTACTACAAGTATAATTACCCATAAATGACTTTTTGTTCCTTTAAAACTCAATCAGACACTTGCCCATGGGAGCACCTCAAGGGTACCTTTCTGAGAACCTCTTACTCAGCATAAACCATTAAAAAAACCTATCTTCGCTGTCTTAACGTAAGCCGTTTCCTTCAGGTCAGGGTGTCAATGATCAGCACTTTCACTGGACTACGCTGTGGGATTTGTTTGGCAGCTTAACCTTTGACAAAAAATAAAGAAATAAATGACATGACTTAAGAGAAAACTGCTCTCAGCTTTGCAGTAATAGCACCCTGGGGGTTTCTTAGCACCCTTCCCTCTCTCTCAACACTCAGCAGCTGCCACCACAGCTCAGATATCCATCGGCTACCAGCATGGACACCGGGCTAAGGCTGCAACACTCTGCAATACGAGCCAAAGCTGACTGGTCAACCAGCACAGTGCCATAATAGGCCCTCAAGTGGGGAAGTGATACAATCAGACAGCCTGTGGGATCGGTTTCCTCTGACCCCTGCGGTTGTCATAACCTGCTCGACTGCATGGCGGACCCACGTTAGGTCATAGCTTGTAATCAAAACCTATTGATAGTAGATTGTAATGAAGCCTTTTTGTGAGCGATGGAAAAACTGAACGGTCTTAATAACCCAACTTAGTGACCAGATACTTCAGGGGCAGAAAGCCAATCTGCTGCACAGTCGACCGAAACATCAGGCTGCGGCACAAAGAGGGCAGAGCGGAGGGCAGGGTTGGCTGTCGGAAGAAAGGAAAAGCTCAACGCAGGAGGAAAGCGTAGGGAAGAAAGAGAGCCGGCTGGTGATTACTCCCCCATGCTGGAGATGAGAGGGAAGGATCTGGCGATCAAGCGATGATTCATGAGCTGTCTGCTCCGCAGAGAGCTGAGAGTTAAAGAGAGGCTCTACTTGCTGGGAACCTTCAGCGCTGCTTTTGCCGTCACACGCGGCGAGGTGTTGATGTGCGAGCACAAGAAATAAAGATAAACAAGTGTTTCGACAGATACAACAGCCTCAGCATGCATCATCTTATCCGCGGCTCTGTTTGTTTGGGCTGTCGCGTCACAACGCCGGGCTCCTGCTTCCAGAACATCCTGGGTTTTTACTGGGATTGTTGTCTTGCATTTAAGACAGCAGCCTCTGTGGTCTGGGTTGCTATGATGGTCACCACACCCTGCAGCCCAAGAGAGACAACAAAATATTATTGATGTTAGGCTGACAATAAAAGAAACACACGGTAAACTATCAGCTGTAACCATGAACATGAGGTCCTATGATAAAGAGCATAAAGTAACCTGACTTCTTCCATAATGTTTCACAATGTTGCAGCAGACCTAGCTTCAGCCAATCTTCTTTGCACAACCTCTCTGGATCCTCCCAACTCTTAGGCCCTCTCTTCTCTTCAACTCACCCCACAGGGTTCCTAAATGCTTTAGGTCTGACGACCGATCATGGCAGAAGGTTGATTTTGTGTGGATTTCACCATATTTGTGTTTGGAAAAAGATGCATTTGAAAGACCTGATGAAAATCCAGCGTTTTCTGTTTTCTGGTAGAGACCACCACATTTGTGTTGCATTTGTCCTATTTCGAGTCTGTGATGCAATTCACTCAAACAAGATCCCCACAGCTTTTTAAAGAGAAACAGATCTACAACATCACGGATCCTCCACCTGACTTAATAATAGGCATTAAAACTATAGTTGGTGATCCTGTTCAGAAACACTTTTTGTCCATCCATCCACTTTCCAAACCGCTTAATCCCTCATGGGGTCACTGGTGCCTATCTCCAGCGTTCACCGGGTGAGAGGTGGGGTACACCCTGGACAGGTTGCCAGTCTGTTGCAGGGCAACACAGAGAGACAAACAGGACAGACAACCATTCACACCTAAGGACAATTTGGAGAAGCCAATTAACCTAGCAGTCATGTTTTTGGACTGTGGGAGGAAGCCGGAGGAACCCACGCATGCACAGGGAGAACATGCAAACTCCATGCAGAAAGACCCAGGGGTGTACTTGAACCCAGGACCTTCTTGCTGCAAGGCAACAGCGCTACCCACTGCGCCACTGTGCGCCCACTTTTTGTCATACTGTGTAAAATCATCCTTCCATCCTAGTCAATACATTATGTTTTCAGAATAAAGAGGTTAAATAACCAATCTCTACGGGAACTGCAAACCTGTAAAAACTCTAACCAATCCCTGCTCTTCGCACCGACGAGCAGAGACTGGTACACTGCAAAGCATGCCTACTTCTAGAGTTTATGTATCCGTTTAGCTTAGCAGTTAGCTTAGCGGTTAGCCTCGGTGTTAGCCGTTCATTGTAGCTCTGCTGCTCTCACAGTAGACTTTGAACCTGGCTGAGAGTTGCAAGAAGCAAACCACATTCATGTTTATGAGAAGAATTGAGGATTTTGGGAGATTTTTTGCACACGATCCCCCGGAAGAGCAGAAGAGCAAGGTAAGGCGGTCTTGTGCATGCACAGTTATTCAAAAAGGGACTTGGGGAGACTTCCGGAAAACTCGCCGACCCTAGTTTGAAGTGTTTTTCCACATGTTCGTCATTTGATTCCTTCCAGGACCACCTGGAGTGCTTGTTTCCAAAAAAACTGAATTAAAGCACACAGTCATAGTTCCAGTACTTAATTTTTGTTCATCCAAATAGATCCATGATGCCATGCCCTTTTAGAAGGCTTTACTGGACCTTTGGGGGAGAAATAGGCCCACAGCATCACAGATCCTTCACTTTACCTAACAGCAGGCATGAAATGCGTTTCCACTTCTCACTATAGGTGGTGACCTTGTAACCTTGAAAAGCTTTGGTCCTTGTTCAGCTTTGTTTGTCACAGCTTTAAAAAAAAATGCTAAGGATGTGTGGTCAATAGGTCACTGGCCTTACACAAAAAGCATTATCTTATGTTTATCTGTATTGTAAAGAGTAACAAAGAGAAAGGGGCCTACTTGTCACCTCGTCTTTATACCCAAGGAAAACAGGATTATCATTAATAATCATTAATTATTATTTCCTGGAGGTTTGGATCAACTTAAATCAGCTAAATATAGTTTTATGAAATGCCTAAAATGTCATTTTTCTTTTTCCATTGATCAGTAGGGATCGGTTATGATGTCAGAGAAACCATAACTGCATCCATCCATTGTCCTCTACTTATCCAAGGAGGGCAAGAAGGACCGACCAGTAAATCGAGGTTTACCTTTTGGCTCAGCTATTCTTCCCGCATTACTGCACATCAGACCCCATCAAGCCTATCCGCCTCCCGCTCTATTCCACCATCACTCAAGACAAGTTCCTTAAACTCCTGTGCTTGAGGCAAAAGCTCAAACCCAGAGGGATCGACCCACCCCCCACCTCGGTGTCCATGATGGAATGCCCACCAATAAGAATCAAAGACAGAGAAACCATACTTAACAGTGCACAGGATGTGTACATTTTCCTATTCTTTTTTTAAATACCAAAGCCACCAGGAGTGTTTGTTGCCTCATCTGACTAAAGCACACAGCAGTGAAACTGTTTTGTGTCTATTTACACAAGCTGGTACTGCATTCCTGTATTTATAAGCATCTAAGATGCCTTACACTCTAACAAGAATGTCAGGACCCTTTTGAGAGAAATAGGTCTATCCTTAACAGTGGTTAAGGGATACTTTTCCACATATTCTTCTTTATTTCCACACCAGTTGGAGTTTCTTTTCAAAAAGATGAATTTTAGTTGAATCTGACAAAAGCACAGGGTCCCCATTAAGATAAGAATCCCCCTATTTTCCCACAGAGGGGGAATTCGGGTGAGGCAGTGGCAAATACACAAGACAATTATTAGCTATGAAATGAGGAAGAAAAAAGGAAAAAACATAGTCGAATCAAAATTATCTCTGAAGAAAAATCAAGAATGGATAATAAAAAGTAAATACCAGAGTAAATATTGCACAGTGGAAAAGACTCCAGCCTATTTGCACCACACACAATATCACGATATGCCATGTGTATGATAGTGCAGCAGTATCCCGGAGTAGCTAAGGTGTGTGCAAGCTACCTCAGCATCTGGGAACAGTGTATACATTTAATGATCTGATCAGAATCGGTGCAACCATAAGCATGATGTAAACAGTTATTGAGTCTGTTGGGAGCAGCAGAGATTATAAAGTCTGACAGCAGTCGGGAGGAAGGACCTGTGGAAACGCTCCTTAGAGCATCTGGGATGCAGCCGTCTGTCACTGAAAGAGATCTCCAGCTCTGCAGCAGATTCATGCATGGGATGGGAGACGTTGTCCATCACTGATGTGATTTTCCTTACGGTCCTTTTGTCTCCCACCACCTGCACTGTGTCCAGACAGTCCAACTTTAGCCCTTAATTTATCCAAGAGTCCATGTTGCAACACATTAACGTGGGTTCACAGAAGAAGAAGAAATCTTTATTTGTCATTGCAATTGTACATTCCGATAAAATTTGTCTTCTGCATTTAACTCATCCCTTAGGGAGCGGTAGGCAGCTATCACATCGCCCGGGGAGCAAACTGGGGCTAAGGGTCTTACTCAGGGGATCAAACCAGGTACTTGCAACCTTCTCAGAGGGCAAGCGCGCTGCTCTAACCACTAGGCCACCGCCCCTCAATGTGTGCCCCCAAGAAACAGGCACACAGCATCACAGATCCTGTATTGAAACATCAGGGACGAGGTGTTTTTCCGCATGTTCAACCTTAGGTTTGCACCCGGCCCCCCGCGAGTGTTTGTTGCCAAAACATCCCATCTAACCACGTCCAAGTTGCTGTCATAGCACTGGCACTGTATTTCTACATCTTAAATAAGAGCTGCTTGCATGAAAGAACGTCAGCCTGTTATTACGGCATCTTTTTTGCCGTCTCCTAGTGATACTTATTGTGGAGTTCAGATGGACAAGATGTTTTACCCAACGACATCTTCACCCTGTTGTACATCGCAGGTACCACCGCACTGTGACAAGGTTCCCAAAGCCTTTGGAGCAGAAATAGGCTCACATCCTCACATATCTTACACCACACTTGACCAAGCACCACGAGCAGCGTTCCTACACATTCCCCCTTTGTTTTACACAGACCCACTCTGTTTGTTGACGAAGCAAACAGTCCAACTGGGTTTGGCACGACGCCGGGACACCTACTTTCAAAGTTCCCAGCCACAAGAGCCATGCCGTCCACAGACAAAAGTATGACTGGCCTGTAAATAAATAAACACGTTAACATTAATTTCTCACTAACCGTGCTGACCTCTGCTTTGCACGTTATTAACCTCATACCAAGCTCAGACACAACTTTGTTTTCCGGGGGAATCGCTCAGGGGCGTTCACCAACTGCTTCAAGAGGAAATTACGTGATACCTGACCATTATAACTGTTACTATAGCAGCAGCTCAGCCATAGATTAATTTTTCAACAAGCCGGCCTGGTGCAAGGCTAAATTTAGACTCGACTGTTTTGGCTTAGACACAATAGGAGGCCAGAAAGTAGGTACATAATGTACACGACAATGGAAGTGCCAAAATGCACGTCATGACAAAATGAACCATAAGGCCAAGACATCACCCAGGAAGTCAGCTTGGGACCAAATTGCTCTTCCAAATGGACAATGACCCCAATCACACAGCCAGGATCATCTCAAATGTGCTCGAGGACAACAAAGTCAATATTCACTCACAAAACATGTAGGCAGAGCTAAAAAAAAAAAAGGTGCGAGCAGGATTCTGCTACACTGGTGGTGCCAGGAGAAATGGACCAAAGTTCTGGAAAACTGCTGAGTTTATTTATACAGCGATTTTCAGTAACAAGACAGGATACCAAAAGTAATTGACCCAAGTCTTGTGGTTGAAGAATATTTATCTAAATAAATCTCTAGTAAAAATACCAACTGGTCTTTGTCTTAGTTTCGGGAGGGGGGGAGAGAGACAAAAACAAAAAAACAAGGTTTAACCATGACATGAAATTTGGGAGGAACCAGCAAAACTGCATCTTTACAACTTTCACATTTTGTTTGAATCACCAATAAACAGAAAAAAAAATGTCTACAGAGCAGACTATTTTGAAATACTTCCCTTTTAAAGCTTTGGAGATTTACTTTTGCATCCCATGCAGTCATAAGACCTCACTGTAGCATTGGATGGGTTCTCTAACTTTTAGCTCACCGTTCCAAGAAAATCTAACTTTTTCTTGTGGGTTTCACTAAACTTTTAGATGCATGCTCCCAGGAGTTACTGGTTAAAATGACCTAAAACCACAGTATTTAATAGTAACTTGATGCAGAGAGAGACTCTCGCTGCCCATTTAGCTGACGGGTGAACACAAATGAAGCATATAGCCAAAAGTAGTGGAGAAAAGAAACCAGACGGAGGAAGTCTACAATAGAGCTTTATTTCACCATTCAAACAGTTTTAGTATCTCTGCAAGCTACTGTAACAAACTCTGGAAAAAGAAAGCCAACAGGTACACCTCTATTTACACCAGTTTCTGCCCCCACTTCCTTAACTGGGGCAGCTTTTTAAACGCAGAGCCACGCCATCCAGGAGACGACGCATGGCCCACGGTGAGGGGAGCAGGGACAGCGCAGGATGGCCTAATGGCGGCCATCGCTTGCACCGGGTCAACGCTCTGCTCCCCGTTTTTAAAACAAAGTCGAGCTCAATACATTGAGAGGCATTGGCTGATGCTCCTAAGTGCTTTGTGTCTTCAACAGGGGAGGCTTCCAGTCAAACATTAAGCACATCATAAAAGAAAAATTGTTAAACCGGAGCGGTTTGTCCTCGTACAAATAAAATAACAGCAATTACAGGGTTAACAAAGTCAAGGCTTCATTTTAAACCGAGAAAACAAGACAGGTTTCAAATATGGGTAGATTGTAAATTTTATTGGAAAACAAAAATATACAACTTGGAATGGATTGTTTTTAGGCATGACCAGAGGTCAAAGAAAAAGAAAGAAAAAAGAAACAAGGAAAGTAAAAGTAGTGAGTAAAACATTAAAAAGCATGTTAAGATTAGTCATTTTCCAATATAGAAGAGCAGATACAAAAGAGTTTGTACGAGTACCAAGGAGATACACCCGTGTCGTTTTTTTTGCAGTAGTGCAATGCTGAGATTTCCATAAATACTTTGTCCATAGTCCATGCAGAGACTAAACTCTGCTACGATGCTTCCATGCCAACAGTGTTGCCAAGTGACAACCAGGTGACAGGTCTCCAACGTTGTCGCCAGGCGTGGAGGGGCCCCGAGCATCAGACGATCCCAAGCTCTCCGGCTCCCAGAGGCCGCCACCAGCTCCTGGTTGTACGGCCAATCCGTCACTCCAAAACACCATGACAGCAAAAGAAAGGGACATGGGGACAAGAGCCTATGCAGTTTACATGCAGTTCCTTTGGACAGCAGAAGGGGGCGGGGACGAAGGGGGGGCTATTAAGATTTTACAGATAAATTACACAAAGAAAAAAAGGCAAATTTATATAGAAATCTGTACAAGGCCTTCACTTCGCCGTCATCATTTGTACGAACTCTGCAGGAAGAAAGAAAAACGGTAAAACTGTAGGTCTCGTACATCGCTGGTTGATCTAAACCACATTTAAACGTCAGCCACCAACCTTCATAGTTGACCTGTCCGTCACCGTCGATGTCTGCTTCTCTGATCATCTCGTCCACCTCCTCATCCGTTAGCTTCTCTCCCAGGTTCGTCATCACATGGCGCAGCTCAGCAGCACTGATGTACCCATTTCCATCCTGAAAATCAGGCCAGTCATCAGGCGCCTGTTTTTAATTAACCGCGCCACACGTTTGGGAGCGCTTACCTTGTCAAAGACGCGGAATGCTTCTCTGATCTCCTCCTCGCTGTCCGTGTCCTTCATCTTCCTGGCCATCATGGTTAGGAACTCTGGGAAGTCTATCGTGCCATTTCCTGACGACAAAAAAAACAACGAGTGGTTGCAGCCAGAGCTGGAACTACAGGCTTTTACGGCTTTAAGCGTCTGAGCGGCTCTCACCATCGGCATCCACTTCGTTGATCATGTCCTGCAGCTCTGCCTCTGTGGGGTTCTGGCCCAGAGAGCGCATGACTGTGCCCAGCTCTTTGGTAGTGATGGTGCCGTCGCCATCCTTGTCGAAGAGCGAAAAGGCCTCTTTGAACTCTAGAGACAGAAAAAGGCAACAAAACCCCTTAAGGTTTACAAGAGCAGCAAAAAACATTAATGTCCACGGCTGAGTTCATCATAATCCGGTTACTAACGTCGGGCTAAACCCAGGATGAGCAAAAGGACCGTCGGTCACCACAAACACAGACGCGCTTCTGTTTACACCTCCAACTGAGCGAGTTTCTGGTTAAACAGCTACCCTGAGACCAAGCATCAGGGCACATTCAGGACATCCCTGAGGCTTCAAGATGCTCACGTTTGATAAATAGTGGCATGCTGCAGATGGCTCAAGTCAAAAACTACAACCCGTCAAGCGGGACAATAAAAAAAAAAAAAAAAAGGAACGTGTTCTGTAATCAGACCCATTCACTGCTTTAAAAGGGAATCACTTTCTACCATTAGGCAGCTTCAACCTAATGCTACCGGTCACAACAACTCCAACACCAGAAGCTAACAGCTTCATCAATCTTAATGTGACCCACCCAGAAGAAGCTGCCTTGAATTTATAGCCACGCCTGAACGAATAAACGCAGACAGCAAGTCGTCCTGTTCATAGTTTAGCATCCAAGTCCCAGCTCAGCATATGAGCTCCTATGAACCCCCAGCAGTTGTTGGTCGTAGCGGTCCAGCGCGCCCAGGCTAAAGCAGCAGTAAAACGGCGAGTGCCAACGCCTCAGGAGAGCAGAGCTCCTCCAGATTACATCAGGTACAGCGCAGCGGCCGAGGAAATGCAAAGTTTTCCGAGAGGGGAGTCCTTCAGCAGTCCGCAAACAGCAGGCAACAGCGGTTTCTTTCATTCCAGGTTTATGACCGAGCCTTGTGGAACGCCTTAAAAGGCAAAAGTGTAAATCCACCAGTCCTTAACGGAGGCCAGTGCAGCAAGTTATGGAGGAAGATCAGTGCAGCCATGTCTTACCAGCAATTTGCTCTTCTGTAAGTTGGTCAGCCTAGAATAAAAAAAACAAAAACAATCAGAACTTCAATGAGATTAATCATAAAACATGAAAACGTCTCACACCACTGCAATCTACCTCAGGTCAACTTTAGAGCCAAAGCTAAACTGCTTAGATAGGAGAAACTTGGTGAAAGTGTATAAAATGCACTAGTGTTACAGAAACTATTAAGTGCCAAACAAACAGAACTTGGGCAAATTATGTTGCCAAATCCACATGTGACGCATGCAGTAGCTACCAGAGGCCAAATCTTAATGCAAAGTACAACAAATAGTTGGTGCATTTTCTGCATTTTGATCCCATTGATCGGCACTTGCTTGAGAAGAGAGAGATTGCTCAGAGAGGAGCTGAACCTGCAATCATCGCAGAACAAGACTTCATGAAATCCAGCCCCAAATACTAATTACTGAGATTACACTTCAACTGAATGGAGTTGTAAGTTATCCACCCAGCCAAAAACTAATCAGGTTCAATATTTCAAACCCCAGTGCTGTAAAGCTTGCAATTGCAGCTCGCTACGCAGGCTGTCGGTGCAAAACCAGCCCAAAAGGGAAGTGGTCTCCACCTCGGTCCATTTCGATAATTACATAATAGGAAGCGGCTCTGATGGGACACGTCGACGAACACGTTAGTCCAGATGCCGGAGCAGCTTCAACCAGCCGGTGACGGCAGACAACCGAGGGCTAATCATTTGGCGGTAAACGCTAGCTAGGAAGCGCTACAGCCCGCTAGCAGCCGTCAAGTGCCGGCTCTGCCTCGGACCCGTTTAGCACGACGATAATATACCCTTACTTCGCGTCAAGAAGCCCAGCTACGAGCAACAAAGGGGCTGATGACAGTTTCTTTCCGTCTTCTTTAACAGAAAACTATTAAAAGTTTCAGAACGACTGTTCGAGCGTAAGCAGCATCGAGGAGCAAACAACGCCCATGATGCTCAAAACACTTAACAATTTCAACCTCACGTCATTAAGATCCACTCAGAACGCTAGTTTTATTTTAATTATTTTTTTTTTTTGCAGCACTGCACACCTGCAACACAACGGGAACGAATAGTGGCACCAACTTATACTTATAACAGCGTTATGCTGCAGCTAAACATCCATCCCCCTCCGTTAAGGTTGTTTTTTTTTTATATAAAATTTATCTTCGAAAGCTAGAGCAAAAAAAAAAAAATCGTTATCTTTTCTCACCATCTCAGCGTCGGTGCAGCAGCTACTTCACCACAAGCTCCGTTTAAAGGAAAAAGCCCAGAAAAAGTCTCCGCGACGCGCAGCAACGACAACTAAACAGCCCTGTGAGCACACTGAGAGGGAGACCGGTACTGGACTCGCCTTTAACGGCTGTCCTAAACCCCTCCTTCTCCTCATATCCCTCCGCTGACTTCCTCTATCGTCTCTCGCTCGGTTATTACAAAATAACACTTTACGGCAACGTTTCACGCGAAGGTAAATTAAGTTACGCCTCAATTGTTAAATTACGTTTTCCGGAGTGGCGTTGAGGTAGGTAGAAGACGTCACGGTGCGTTTCGCCGGTGGACTAAACGATGGCGTATGAATACTTTCTGCTAGGCAGTGGTAGGGCACAGAACGTAGCGGAAAGCAACCGCGCTCTCTGATTGGTCCTTTTGTACCTGCAATGCGTCACTCCCATGGTCTGCGCTGCCCCTGCATCTTGTCTACAGACATCCAGTCAGTGCCATAGAGGCGCACCAGACGATCCTGTAGCGTAGCGTCCCTGCCTCAGGAAGATTGTCATATGTTTTAGCCACCAGGAGCGTTCTTTTTACTTTTTAATATCATTTATTACAGATGTCTACTTTTACTTACACTGTTTATTTATTTTTTATCCCGTATGCATTTATTCCGTGTTTATGAAGTTCCCACTGACAAGAGTTCTGCAAAAACTTTTTCCTCACTTTGAAACTCATTCAGTGTCAGAGCTGTAGAGTTGGCGTGCGACGGACTGCAGTGTCTGATTGCTTGTGCAAGATTTACAATGAGCAACTGCAACCGTTAACACACATTTGCTGCAGATTCTTGGGCCTAATTGTGCTGCTTGGTGTTAGTTGGGGAGTGGAGGGGGAGGGGGGGGGGGAGGCGGTCTGATATACTGAGTGCTCCATGCCTGACATCTCCTTTACTCCTTGTGACCACCTGTCTCTACCCAGGGAAAGATGCAGAGGTGTGGGTGCAGGGAGAAGGATATAAACAACCACAGGAAGAATGTGCTTCAGTGTCCGTGCACCTTTATTTCAAATCAACCAAGGAACGTGTGGAAAAGCTCAATAGTTAATGCACAGAAGTGAAAAATGACTATCCAAAGTGGTTCCTGTTTCTGTCAACAGATGCCATTCCTCCCACTGACCAAACTAATCATGGAGCAAATTGGATTCCTGTGTGTCTTATATGTTTTTTTTTCTGCTGCAGGGATTTTTGTCGGTATACAAGTTATGTAATTCCTGAGGCAACAAAAGCCTAAATCTGTCACAAGGACCCGGTAAGCTGTTGCATGTGCAAATGACTGTACCAGGAGGTGTGCGAATTCACCGTTAGATAGGTGGAAATACTTTAGAAACTGTAAAATATGAGAATAGTTACATAACTTGCATCAGTTTATCTACCGATTTCTGTCTTTGTGGAAATTCAACTCGATTGCAGATGAAAAGCCCCAGACACGCCCATATGTCCCAGAAGACTATGTTACAGTTCAAAGAAAGAAAGTACACCCTCCTTTAGATCCAGGGTTTCATGTATCAGGATGTAGTTAAATGAGCCGATCATAATCAAGTGCACAAAAGCACATAAATTCAACCCTTACATTATTTATTAAAAAGAGATTAAGCCAAAATGCAAAAGCTTTTGCTGAGGAGGAACTCTGGTCAACTCTTTCAATCAAATTGAGTTACGGACTTTGACTAGGCCATTGCAACACCGATTTTGTTTCTTTTCCAACCATTCAGGGTTGCATGACCCAGATTAGGTCAAATTTCACCTGTCGGACGGATGGCATCACATTTGACGGTAGAGTACTTCCGTTTGCAGAGCAGTTCATTGTCAATCTAATGGCTGCATGGGCAGCTGCAAAACCACCCCAGGTCACCACCTCCACCACCATCGTTGACAGTCGGTTTGAGGTGTTTGGTCTTATCTGTCCAAAGTAAGTTGTTCCAGAAGTCTGTTGGTTCATTCAGGTGTAACACTATAAACCTGCAGTTGTCCTGACATATTCTCTTTACATCCACTTTCTCATCAAACCCTTCCTTACATTTTAAATGTTAATTTTATTATTTCTCAGACTATTGCACAATCTGACTTGGTGTGAATTTGTTTGGACATCTCTCCCTGGGGAAACTAGCTGCACGTCTGAAATATTTTCCTTTTGGTAGTAATCTTTAAAATGGGTGGAAATGGTGGACATTTGAGCAGGCGTAGGGAGGGTCGGGGTCTTCTGCACACCCCCGTTCTCCGATGGAGGCAAGGAGTCTGGGGCCTGGAGGAGGTGCGGGCCACTGTGTCCGGGGTCTTGGCGGGGGGCTGCGGTGTGCGGTCAGCGGCCTACCAGGTCTGGGGCTGATGCCTCCGCACCCCCCAGGGGACGGGGGGCAGGGATGGCAAGGGTAAGGTGGGGGGAGGGAGTGGGTTTATTAGGTATTTAGGGGGAGGGGGGGGCTCTGGCCGGGTGGCTCGTGCGGGTCGTGTTGGCCCGCCCTCTTGGGGGGGCCCGGTCCGGGGGGCGTCTGGTCGGGGGCCGGGGCCGGGGGTCGGGCACAAGCAGTCGTATAGTCGATTTGGGGTGACCCCCCCCCCTTTGGTCAGTGTTGGATGTGAGTGTTATGTGGGAATGTGTGTACAGCGTCTTTTTTTTTTTTTTTTTTTGTGTGTGGCGAGTGGGGCACAAGGGAGGGATGGGGTGAATGAGTTTTTTTTTTTTTTTTTTTTTTTTTTCAGGTATGGGTGTGGTCCGCTCCCTCTCCCAAGAACATCTCAAGTCTCCGATAGGTGCGGAGCCCATCCCCCCACGTCCTGCCCTCCTCCACTTCGTTGGCGGGCGCCTTGGCCCCCTGGCGCGTTAGTTGGCTTCGGGTTTGGGGCGGGTTCCCGGGCGTGCGCCGGCCCGCTCCTGGCGGCCTCTTCGCGGGGCCTGGCCCCCCGGGGGGCGGCCGGGGCCCTCGTCACGGGGGCGGGGCGCCCCTGGGGCCTCTGGCCCTCAGGGCCCATGGCCGGGACCACTTCAGCGGGGCTGGCTGCCGGCGGAGCCCACGGGCTCGTCTCCGCGGCTCTTGAGGGCGTCGGCATTGCGGTGGCTGGGGGATTTCCTCGGGGTCGTCTCTGCTCCTTCCTTGGGGGGGGGGGGTTGCAGATATCCTGTGTCGGCCCCTCCTGGGCGACCTGCTTTAGGGACCCCTTTGGGAGTCCGGGGCTACGGGTCCCCTGACGCCTGCCTCTGTGCTCGGGGAAGGTGGGTCTTTGGTTCTCCACAATCACTATCAAGCTATTTCTGGATAATCTTCACCTAAACTAGTGCACTTTCACATCTCCCACTGGTGCTGGGTCCCAGGTATTAAGTGTTCACTTATATACAGTAATCTTATAATTTATTTATTTATTTATGTTGTGTCACGTTCTTTTTTCAAATATCACATTACACATGTCAGCTTACATAATAATATATATGATTTAGCAATGGCACCTAGGTGTTATTCGAGTGTATCTGTTGCTTTATGTCTGTTGGTTGTGCAGTTCTTTTTGTGTCTCTTTCCAGGTGATGGAGCAGACAGAGGACATTTTATCATTCTCTTCCTTTTATCTCCTCTTACTTTCACCTCTACTCTTTTTTTTTCTTTTCTTTCACTTTTTGTTCTTCCTTTACTCTCCCATTGTCATGTCCATATAATTTGAAATTCTCCTTGCAGGAATCATAATAAAGCTATTTACAAGCATAAATCAAGTGGAGCACTATGGCGAAAGCTGTTTGCTCCACTTGTAAAAGCAAAATCTGTCGAGCTCCATCTGGCATTGAGATATCAATTCCTATTGCCATAGTGCTAGACAGGACACTGGGAAAAAAAAAAAAAAAAAAAAAAAAAAAAAAAAAAAAAAAAAAATGGGTGGAAATGACCTTAAAACCCTTCCCAGATTGATAGGTGGAAACAATTGTTTCTCTGACATCACTGTTGATATCTTGGCATTGTGTTTACACACGTCTGTATGCTCCAGAAAAGCAAACTTCAAGGTTTCCCTTCATATTCACT
Organism: Fundulus diaphanus; assembly: GCA_037039145.1. Taxonomy (NCBI): domain Eukaryota; kingdom Metazoa; phylum Chordata; class Actinopteri; order Cyprinodontiformes; family Fundulidae; genus Fundulus; species Fundulus diaphanus. Next base: position 47,074,714 of record CM073121.1, on the reverse strand, counting down.
GAGCATCCGAATAGCAGCTTCTTGTAAGTTTCCCCATTAAACCTAATAAAAACAGTGAAGGCAATTTTTTTTAATAGATTAAAGCAAATTTAGAACCTGGTAAAAAAAAAAAAGATGTTTTTTATTGCATCCTTGAACTTGAAAGATGGTGTTTTACCATGGTTGCACAATGGAGGTCAATGTAAATTAGACGAAAGTGAAACCTATGAGTCTTTACATAATCGTCAATAAAACTCAAACCCAATGTCAATGAGGTAGGACCCAATACAGCATTAGTTACTTGATTAAAACATTCGTATTATTAATGCTGGGTGCCGTTTTTATCTTGAAGTAATGTTTTGTACTTGCACTGACACAGGTGCGGGAGCGTAAACCACTGCTGAGCACAGAGTCTATCGCTACCATGTTGCCCTGTGTGCATTAACTGTCACACATCAAACATCCTTATCAGCCTGAGCCCAACCCAGACCACTTTTATAATCACCTGTTCTAATTTCTGCCCCGCAGGGTTCAAAGGCCACCTCACTTTAGCAGAGGCTGAAGTCACTTCCTCAATCCCCACTGGCCTGTGGACTTCCCTCCTTCTAACAACTCAGTTCAGTTAAATTCAGTTCAGCAATACAGTGCCAATTCACTACAAATGCAGTAAATGCAGTAGTATACATTCAAATCGACTGTATAGACAGATTCATATTCAATTGCACACACTCCAATTGAATCCCATCCCATATAATGTATCCAAACCCAGTTTATAATGCTTATTGCTACAAAAATATCTACGAAAGCCCAAACGACCACATTGTGTAATTAACTCTGCGGTAACTCCTCTGCCTGAGCAAGCACCTGGCAACAGTGGGAAGGAACGAGTACCTTTTAAACATCAGCACTGCAGTTAGCATTGTTCCCGTCACAGAAAACCGAACCATCGTTGCGTGTCAGGTAATTTTCAGCAGACTGGAACAACAGATGACATGGCGGCATGTGGCAACACTGCACGTTGTAATGCTAATCCTCAATCCCCTATGAAAATAAAGCAGCTTCCAGGCAAAAAAAAATAAAAAAAGGGGAGGGGGGCGGGGCATTTGTGAGCCTAAGTGGCATGTGAGGACCTTGAGAGATTAAGTGCTGGTGACAAATATGAGAAGATGTTTACCTGTGTAACTGAAATACAGAGTCGGCATTATTAATGAATGAGGGGTTTGTAATGCACCTGCCGGATCGCTGCCTAGTGAGGGGATTGGTTTTCACGGAGGACAATGGATGTTGTCTGTTTCCCTGGGCTTGTCAAGCTAGAAGTGAAAAGACCTTTGCATTGTTGCGGCGTGCACATGGAGACCTGCGTGTGTTTGCTTTCCAGGGCGTGTTTGATAATCTGCATGACTGATTGCTTCGGCCTAGAGGGAGGAGTTGTGCTCAACCCCATGAGAATGGGTATCGAACATGTCCTGGCCTTTTCCACTAAATATGTGTCTAATCGGGAGAGTTACCCGAAACGAGGTTTATCAATGCTTAGAAAGAAATCAAAACACATTAGTCCATCAATTCTGTGTGATGAAGGAGAATGACACGGTGAGCAAGTATGGAAAACATGAAGACAACAAGCTACAAAAGCCATGAAAAGGCTTGCTGAACTTCCTGAGATCTGTCAGTATTTAAAAGCAGTCCTGATCTCTTTAATCCTCAGTTAATATCAGCTGGCTTAGTCCTAATTAAAGGTTTATAATTTTTTTTGTCGAGGTATGGATCAAGAAGCAGGTTAAGGTTCGTTTTTAAATTAGAGTCCTCCTTATTGCTTCAAAACCTACTGATGGCATTAATTAGAGATGTACTTTGACACTTCTGAACGTCCCATTGAGCACCGTTGTGGCAACTATCCAGAAGTGGAAAGGACATTATTTCAACATTAACGAGTTTCCCTCGTGAAAGTTCTGACAGAGAAGTCAAAAGATTTATCAGAGGACTTGATCAGGACCAAATGGCCACTTGCAGAGAGCTCCAGAAAGACTGGAAATTCACAGGAACAGTTTTTTCCCCCTCAAAAACAATAATTTTTTTCCCACTCAAACGCCATGACCTATACGCACCCTCATGGCTCACTGCTATTAAAGACAAACATGTTCAATATTGTTTAAAGTTTGCTGCAGAACATTTGGATAAACCCATTCAATACTGACAGGATATAGCCTGGGAAGCCCAGCATGGAATAAAAATGGGAACACACACTAACCCCTAAACAGTAAACCAATAGTGAGGTTTGGTGGTGGGAACATCATGGTGTGGGGTTGTTTTCATCTTATTCAACTGGCCGACTCCATATTACTGATGGAAGTAGGGATGGAGAAATGTCTGGGGACATAAACGATGAACATTTTAGCAGCACAACGATCCCAAACACAGCCGAGGAAAACCTCAACTGGTTTCAGAGAAAGATAACGAAGCTGCTGTAGAAATTAGCCCCAAAACCGGCAAGAGTTGAACACATTGTGTGGAGGAATGAGTCAAGCTCACATCTGGCTGATCCCCCTTTGTCTGAAGTTGTCTTCACAACTACAAGCAAGTCCATTACCTGTGATTATTTCACACAACTCAATGTCTGGAACGCTTTGTGTCGACTTGTTTGTCTAGATTACTTTTGCTTTTCTTGACATGTGCTGCGAATTTCATGTCAACAGCCTCATTAGGAACGAACTTACTCAGAATGCAAGGTGTTTAATACCTACTTCCAGACCAGATTATCATAAGAATTCAGAACAAGCGGCCAGTGGAAAAGGTTTATGACCTGCAGCAAAGCGTTCCCAGTCAGCAGGAAGTGCAATAAGACCATTAGCCATACAGAGTCCAGCAGCAGGATGTGGCTTGCCTACCTGTCCTAGAGGAAATACTTGAATTCCAAAATTGCGCCACGATTAAGAAAAGATTAATGGCTTTAAATCAGATAAGAGGATTTGGTTGGGTCTGCAGTTTCCTGCCTATTTTGATTATGTGATGATGAAAGTGATATACCGTTGAGCGAGGACTTTTTCCTTTCTAACGGATGTGTTTCTGTTTGTTGGGCCTGCAACAAAGTCATCAAGTGTTTCTAAACCTGCACTGTTGTTTTGGCTGAGAAGAAAGAAAAAAAAAACCTGGCTGTCAAACAGAGCCCCTACTGTTGCTCTTTGCTTTTCCACTTTTCATTTCGGCTGTCCGCGCTCTCTCTGTCGCGCTCTCCAACTATCTAACACCGTCCTCCTTGCCTGATCTCCTTTTCCCCTCATTGGCTTGCCTCCAGCTTGTCTGCTGCAGTCGGTGGAGCAGGAGTTCAAACGCTGCAGCCTTCAGCGGCTCACGAGCTGGAAACTTCCAGAAATCTGACGCCGATTTCATCCTCGCTTTACCGTAGACCGTCCCAGATAGCTCTGCTGTGGATATTCTGTTGTTGCTAGAAATTTCACCTACAGATCACCAAAGTCGCCCTTAAACAGTCCTGCAGAAAGCTTTAACAAGAGCAACAGAAGCACGGGAAGGACCATGGCTAATTGTGTGCAAAGTGCACAATCTACGAAGCAACAATAAAGAGAAGATAGGCCCAGCTCTCCCGTCCTTGACCTCGGCTGGAGCTTGCAGGCCAGGTCTGTCTCTGCAGAGGCAGGGACCTGCAGGGCGGCCTCCTCGCTCTCCGCGCCCCTCTCAGATGAGCTCATCCTGCAGGGGTCAGCGGGCTCGCCGCAGGCTGTGGCCACCTCACATCAAGGCTGCAGAGCAGGTGCCTTGTTAGATGTGCGCGCACGCTTGTGGGCCGGAGGCTGCGAGCGTGCTGCGTCTCTGCTAAGGCCCTTCTCATGAACAAGTCCAATTGATCACCCTCAAGAGAAAGCCTCAGCTATGACACCTGCTGACAAGACAAGAAACTACAGGGAGCAGGAGCAGACGCCTGAAAAGAGGTAAAGGCTGGTGCTGAGGGGGAACAAATGTATGAGGCAAGTACTGAAGCTATTTATTGCAACAGGTTGTAGCTACTTTCTCAGTTAAAGCAAAATGTGACATCAGTAGCAGTTTAACTTTTGCAGTTGGCATGACAAAAATAATTCCTGCTAAGTAAATGGAGCTATTACAACTTTAAATGTCATGTGCTGTACTGTTTTAGGTTGATCAGAGGAGCTCTGGCAGCTAGTATCCTTTGACTTCCTGCAGACCTGGGGGAAAATATGAAGACACACAGAGGCACAAAAAGAGAGAAAAAACAGATAATAACATAAAAAATTGCCCATATTTACAGTCAGAGAAATAATGAAAATGTTTAAAACGTATGAGAACTTGAAAACAGGGCTGGATGAGAATAATTTATTTTGTCACCTCACACAGCTGCACCACAATGGGCATGGAGGTAAAGAAAAAGAAAGTCTCCTAAGTTGGTTGTTGATACTTACTAGCCCGGAGTATCAACAATTTGGGAGGCGTGCCAGAAAATAAGCATTTTCTGCCCTAGCATCACAAACTGAAAATGTTTGGAGTTTGTTAAATGCTACTTGGACTTTAGCATGAACTGTGTGTTTTGGGTTTGATGACACTAAAGAGAGCATTTTGGCCTCAAGTACACCAGTTTGGTCTAGTGTAAAGCAAGTGGCAAACGTTTGGACCTTATGTCCATTTTATCCAGACTACAGGACTGTCTCAGAAAATTAGAATATTGTGATAAAGTTCTTTATTTTCTGTAATGCAATTAAAAAACATGAAATGTCATACATTCTGGATTCATTACAAATCAACTGAAATATCGCAAGCCTTTTATTGTTTTAATATCGCTGATTATGGCGTACAGCTGAAGAAAACTCAAAAATCCTATCTCAAAATATTAGAATATTTCCTCAGACCAAGTAAAAAAAAAAAGTATAACAGCAAAACAAAATCAAACATTTGAAAATGTCCATTAATGCACTCAGTACTTGGTTGGGAATCCTTTTGCACAGATTACTGCATCAATGCGGCGTGGCATGGAGGCAATCAGCCTGTGGCATTGCTGAGGTGTTATGGATGCCCAGGATGCTTCAATAGCGGCCTTTAGCTCATTTGCATTGTTGGGTCTGGTGTCTTTCAGCTTCTTCTTCACAATACCCCACAAATTCTCGATGGGGTTCAGGTCAGGGGAATTGGCAGGCCAATCAAGGACAGTAATGCCATGGTCAGTACACCAGTTACTGGTGGTTTTGGCACTGTGGGCAGGTGCCAGATCTTGGTTGTGCAGCGTTTCCTGCCACATTTCCCCCTTCCAACACACTTTTTGTGAATGTGCTTTGAAACTGCACTCTGTGAACAGCCTGCTCTTTGAGAAATTTCTTTTTGTGTCTTACCCTCCTGATGGAGGGTGTCAATGATGGTCTTCTGGACAGCAGTCAGATCAGCAGTCTTCCCCATACTTGTGATTTAGTTTACTGAACCAAGCTGAGTGTTTTTCAAGGCTCAGGAAACCCTTGCAGGTGTTTCGAGTTAATTAGACGATTCAAGTGATTAGTTGAATAGCCTACTAGTTTACTTTTTCACAATATTCTAATTTTCTGAGACAGTCCTGTAAGTAGTAGAATTAGGTGATCATGGAAAACAAGTGAGAGCAATGAAGGTAGATCTAAGGCAGAAGGATAATGATGGACAGGACAGACAGGGAGGAAACACAGAAATCTAGCAGAATCCACTAACTAAGTAAACACTGCAGGATGAAACTGAAGAATACGTAACCCCAGAAGCTAAAAGAGTAAGTCCAAAACCACACACTTCCTGTAGATCGTGACAGTAATAGGGACTAGAAAAAACAGAACAGATCAAAAAACATGAGCCAAACAGAATATAAGGATATCTGCGTAGCATCTGGAGAGACTAAATTAAAGTTTTCCGCACTTCTGGAGATCCAGAGTATAAAACAAAATATATTTAATGGCTAGAAAAGTGGATTTTGCACGATATGCCCCATTTTTGAATGTACTTTATTGATGAATTAGCTACAATTCACCAGACATAAAATCAGCCTTCTTCAACGGGCATCTCGATTCCCAGATATGAATCGTCTGGAAAGCCTGTGGAGTGACCTAAAGAGGAGAGGAAAAGGCCGGTGATCCCTCTCTTTGTGTGCTCCAGCCTTGACAAATGGTATGGAGAAGACTAATGGCCGTCAAAGTGTACAAAGTGTTGATAGCAGACGTACCAATAACTGCAGCAAAAAAACTAAAAACAAAAAACTAAGGGGGAAATTTTCAGCATTTTCAGTTTGAGACTGTGACACTGCATTACAAATAGTAACTTATAACTTTTTCACCAAGAGGGTACCAGTAATTATGAAGGACACTGCAGATGCACATATTATACACTCATAAACTAAGAATGCCTTCACATTTCTATGCCAGGTGTGGATGACAAAAAGAGAATAAAGGGTTTGTTTTAGAGGTCTGATAACTTCTTGGATTTTAATATCCTGGGTTGCAAGTTATTCTGATTTTTCATTGTTATTGTTAATTTAATGTAACCTTTCCTTTGCAATCATCTCTCTGATTTGAGAGCACAGGAGATTATTAACCCCGCTATAATTAAAACGGAAGGGGAAATTATTTTAGCACGGCGTCTTCTTTTCCTCCCAAATCCGCAGCTTTGGCTTGTCGCTCATCAGCTTCCAGGAAGAAACCTTCCTCCCAACATCACTGAGATGGCCATCTTTCAACATTCATTCAATTGTTCTTGAAATGATCTGCACTGTAACATTTTATTGAATGGTCCATTTTTATTCTCATTTTACAAGATATTTACAATGGTTGTATTTTTAACTCACAGGGTTGCGTGCAGCTACAGATGCTCTGCTGTGGTAAATGAACTAGGATGCAACAATGAACAGTACATAAATGATTTTTTTTTTTTAGAACAGTGGCACCCTTTTATGGACTGACAAATGCTGTTGGCCAGCTATTAACTGGAAACCAAAGAGCACTGCAGTGTTTTTCACTTTTAATCAACATATACTGCCAAGACATGGTGGACTTCTGCTGGGTCAGACAGATTCAAAACTGTTGCGCAGTAAATAGGAATGAAAATAACAAACGTGTCGTGATTCAGCTTCGCAGATTCAACAAGGCGACTTTGCCACTTAACCAGACTGAATTACCTGTTCAAGAAAACCCAAATAATTTACACCCCGTCATTATTATCTCATACGGGATCTGGAAAAGGGCTTGCATCGTCTTTATTAAACTGCGAGTCTGGTTATCTCAGCCGCTGCCGGGGCGTGACGTTGTCTAAGACCCGAGGGCTGCAGTGGCTCATGTACTGCAGGGCCGGGTCAGCGTAGTTGAAGGGTGGGGGGTTGTACTGCTGCTGGATGTGGTCTGGCATCAAGTGGGGGAGGCTGCAAGAGAACACGTCAGAATGCAGGCGTAAATTTAACGACCTTCAGTGGATCTGAAACGTCTACAGAACTCTTGAGTTGCCGTGTTTTTGAGAAATTAACAAAAACAGACCATGATAAAGCATTTCATAACCTTTAATCTGACACATATCCAGCTTCATTTGACTAAATTACAAACAGGGGAAAAGCTGTAATAATCCAGTTGCATGAGTGAAAACGTTTTTGGATTCAGTTCCAGCGCTAGTCTTTCTTACCCTGGAAGGTTGTGTCTACTCTGCTACTCTTAGATTGTAAGGACTCCTCTTCAAGTGATGCCACATAATTTCAGTCAGATTTTGTTTTGGACTCTTGTTTGGCCGATTAAAGAAATACATTTTCTCTGAATGAAGTCGTTCTTTTGTTGATTGGAAAGTGTGCTGTGACTCACTTTAATGCTGCAAAATTAAATCTTGTTTAGACTTTAGCTTTCTAGCAGATATCTAATGGGTTTTAGATTAAAACAGACTGGTATTTTGAACTGACCCTAACTTAAACGCAGATCCACGTGAGCAAATGAAACCCCGCAGACTGTGACGCTTTTTCAAAGATGCTCGGGGTTATCTTTGTGTAACAACATGCATTTAAGCTTGGAAGCAACTTCTCTCAAGAGGTTTTTGGGATATTTTACACAAACTGTATTTACATGAAATGCTGCAGGAAAAATCCTACAAAGATTTTTAACTTTTGTTTCGTGTTTTGTTGGTGAATCAGATTACCTATAAAACGTGGCAGGTGGGATCTCACAAAGAATAGATGCTGGAGGTAATAAAAAGAAGCCTTGACGAAGCATTACTTTAATGTTATGAACACTTATGCAAGTTTTTGCAACTTTTTTTGTGCTTTTTCCTACATTTTATCTTTAACTGGTTTGTTTGTTGAGTCGGTTGAATTGTGCAGAATGAACTAAAGCTGGAAATATTTTTTGAAATGATCTGTCATCGTTTCATTTGTTGAGATCATGCAAACCTGGCATTTTAACAGCGACGTGCTCCTGTGAGCCACCGTTAAAATGCCGCCGTAGCAGTGTTCGGGTCCCGCTGCTGTAAAGTGATGCGTACATTTACTTTCTGCAACCTTTTAATGCCGTAACAACTGTAACTAGGGCTAAAGGTTTCTTTTGCACCGTGGCGTGGTTGTGTACTTGTTTATATACGCTTCCATTGAGCTTCAGTGTCTTGGCTGTGTTTATTGCTGTCCATATCTCTAAGACAGTAGACAATAATTGTTAGGAAGGTTTATGGAAATCTTTGGATGAGCAACCGTGACTCATGCATATTCATGCTTGTTCTAGCCTAGATACCCTGAAAGATACTGAAATCTGGGGCTAAAGCTGATTAAAAACATGGCGCTCACATCTGAACGTTTCTCCAGACTCAGAGTTGTTTTGCTTGCCAATAAAACGTACTGCACTGTATATTACAACCGCTCTCTCTGTTAATATGTTTGTCCCGTTTGATAATGGGGCCCAGTCAGACTGTCCAGCCTGCTGCTTAATCAGCCCATGAATAACAAGCAAAAGAGACACAACCTGTGAAATGATTTCTTGCGATATTGGCAGATGCACCATTAGATCCTTTGTTTAGTGTTTAGTCATAGTTTTCTCGGAAAATGTGATAGAACAACTGAGGGAAGCTAATGGAAACGCTGGAAATGGCCATTTCACTCGTATCTGCTCCATTGTAGCAAATAGCTCAAGGACTTTAGCCGATTTTAACAGATAATCCAAGAATCTCTTTTTTCTCTCTCTCTGCTGAAAGAAACACAGAGGTAATGTTTCTCTGGCTTTAGTCCCCCCCCCCCCCCCCCCCCCCCTCTAATCTAACATGATCCGACAATGCTGACGCAGACAGCATTGTTACATTCATAGTGTGGTTGAGTGAAAGCAGGAAAAGAGGCCAGTCATCAAGGGGATTAGGTGTCTCTATGGCCCACTAACACCTGGTCCAGATGCCATACATCTGCACACATACAAGGCAACACGTTGCGGCTAGGTAAGCATGCACATGTTATGTGCATTTGGAAAAATATTATCTAGAATGGAGCTTTTCATCCGCTATGCGTTAAATCTGTAGTGTGGTGATTTGTTTGCCTCTGCAACAAAATGTGGGAAAAACTCTGTTATTTCTAATAAGTCAGAGCCACTAGGAAACATCTTACAGACTGAAAAAAGTTTTCTTACATGTCCTGGTAGGCTGATTTAGCTTAATTTATAGGCACATAATGTATGAGTTGAAACCTGGATGCTAAGATAAATTAAGATATGTCTAAACAAAGTAATATAATATATAAATATATAAACAAATCAAATAGGATAAGATAAATGGAGATTAGATCATTTAAACCAAACTATGCCAAACTAAACAATGTTAAGATAAGCTATACTAATAGCAGTCGGTCAAGACCGATGACCGTTCACACTGAGCCTGGTTCTGCTGGAGGTTTAAAGGGGAGTTTTCCTCTCCACTGTCGCTTCATGCATGCTCAGTATGAGGGATTGCTGCAAAGCCATCAACAATGCAGACGACTGTCCACTGTGGCTCTACGCTCTTTCAGGAGGAGTGAATGCTGCTTGGAGAGACTTGATGCAACCTGCTGGGTTTCCTTAGAGAGGAAACTTTTTGATCTGAAAGATTTGATTGAATTTGACTTTGGAAAGTGCCTTGAGATGACATGTATCATGAATTGGCGCTATATAAACAAAATTTTATTGAAAAATTAATACATAACAGTACAATTTTTCTAAATTAACCAAATGTAACATCAATGATAATCTAAAGAGAGGCTACACCAAAGACAATTAATCTTAGCTTCAATTAATTTGGCCAAGGCAACATAAACTAAATCAAGCAAAGTAAAGGAAAGATTTATAGGATAAATTTAGATTAAATAGACAATGAATAAACAATTTAACTTAGGAAAAAAATAGGAGAGGTTTAACTGACCTTAGGTGTAGCTATAAAAAAAGCTAAATAAGCTAAAATAGGTAGTACAGCAGTTTAGGTACTTTAAGATAAAAAAGTCATAACCAAAGAAAACCAAAATAATTTAAGACAATTAAGCTACACTACTAATATAAGGTGTATTTTCTTAATTGACCTAAGCTAGGCTAAACTAAGCTAAAATTACATAAGGTAGCACAACATGTTTCTCTAAGATAAATAAAGAAAACCATTGAAAGATATGATAATTAAGCTGCATTAATAAGGTGTATTATCCAAACTGACCGAAGCTAAATTTAGCTAAGCTAAGCTAAAATGTTAAAGAATATTCAAGCTACAATAGGGCATTCCTCAAATGACATCAAATTGCTAAATTTAGACCCAGCGGCCATCTTGTGGTCGAACAAGCAGAGCTGTAACGCTTGAATGGTTTACTTGTTTGAGTCAAATAGTGAACAGATCTATCCTGAATATCACCTCAACACATTATGGCAACAAAAAAACACCGCTGCTGCGTGGTAGGGCTGGACGATATAGAAAAAAAGCATATGGATAAAATAGAACTCATATTGATCGACATCGATAATTATCAACAAATTTAAAACATATATTTTAAGTGCTGCAGGGCTACACAGTGGCACAGTGGGTAGCGCTGTTGCCTTGCAGCAAGAAGGTCCTGGGTTCAAGTACACCCCTGGGTCTTTCTGCATGGAGTTTGCATGTTCTCCCTGTGCATGCGTGGGTTCTCTCCGGGTACTCCGGCTTCCTCCCACAGTCCAAAAACATGACTGTTAGGTTAATTGGCTTCTCCAAATTGTCCTTAGGTGTGAGTCTGTGTGTGAATGGTTGTTTGTCCTGTTTGTCTCCGTGTTGCCCTGCGACAGACTGGCGACCTGTCCAGGGTGTACCCCGCCTCCCGCCCAGTGAACGCTGGATATAGGCACCAGCAACCCCCGCGACCCCATGAGGGATAAAGCGGTTTGGAAATGGATGGATTTTAAGTGCAGCCCTGGTCGTTTTATGCTGTTGCTTAGCGACTTATTTTTAGATACAGAACACACAAACACTGAATTCAAACTCAACCCTTTATTCAACCAACTTTTTACCAAAACTACAAAATGAACGCGCGCTCTCTGAACTCTTTGAAGGGGGCGGAGCGTGGTTCCAGGGTCTGCGTTGTGATTGGTTGGGAGGAAGTAATGACTGTAATATTAACCTACATGGCTAGAATGCAAAAGGAAGGAAAACTGTTATTCTTTTGAACTTTTTATTGACCCTTATTATCTATAATCGATATATATTGTTATTGAATTATCGTCCAGCCCTATTGCGTGGGTTTCTGTCACAGTGACTTGTGATATGGGGATTGTGATCATTTTCCATCGATTTTCAAAACCTGAGAAACGTCAGAGTTGCATACGAGCTTGTAACTGAGAGGAGTTTACTGTGGAATTTGACCAAAGACGGTCTCTACATTTCCTTAATGGGAGATTCCACACTAAATTAATCTACAATAATCCAAAAAGGAAAAATGTAATTAGACAAGCTTAGCAATGCCCTCTATAGTGATCTATTTTTTACTATGTGCATGTAGTTGGGGGGTTTTATTCTTCTCAGCTCAAAGTTTCCCTCAATAAGCAATGTATCACCAATAATCTTGTGTGGTCTAAAGGTAAAGTTTCATAACTTGCACAAAAGCTGTTAGTAGGAAGTGTTTTGTTTAATATAGTAATAGAGTGGGCAGTCTTTCCTCCAACTGAGAAGTTAAGCAGGAGGAGGATGGTGCAGCAGCAGCAGCAGAACAGCAGACAGGATTTACAGCCTTCAAGTTTCTGGAATGGATTTATCCTGGCCAAGCCAATTGGACTACTGTACCCTGAAATACTGTTTGTGTATTAGATGGTGTGTGTGTGTGTGTGTGTGTGTGTGTGTGTGTGTGTGTGTGTGTGTGTGTGTGTCATTCTTTACAGCTGTTTATTCTCAAATCCCCTGCATGAACATTATCCTTCCCTGCCTCAAGGAGCTGCTGACCCACCTAAAGACATTTTATGTCTTATATCCAGTGATTTTGACTTCCAGTGCTCTGTCATTGCTTGCTTTCTAGGCCAATTGGGCTGTAGGACCTTTGCTAGTATACTAGTGTGCAGCTTTTGACGTGGTTAGGCTCATTACAGAATAAATAAACTGAAGACTGATGCGTTGCTTTCATTGTTTATAGGAAGGCTAAGTCTTATGACTGTTCTGGATTTAGATCCCTAAAAGCTGTAATCAAACTGAACTTGTTGTATCCATATAATCTTTAGAACAACCGATTGGCACAATTCTTAAGTTTGCTTTGAACGCTGGGTCCTAGTTCAACGGCGTAACGTCTAAGGACTGCTGACGGTACTCACTCTCCAGTGACAGTCTTCCTGCGGCAGCAGAAGCAGGCCAGTGCAGCCAGAAGCAGCAGCAGCAGAAGCAGAGGTATGCCGATGCCCAGGACCAGACCCAGGATCAGATCCACGTTCGAGTCAGGCTCCTCTGATCGTTCGGCTGGTTGAAAAGGTTTCATGGAGAGAGAAGGTGGAAAACAAGTGCCAAACAAAACAAACTATTTTAAACACATGCAAAAAAAAGTGCTCTTTTATCTGTAAAACACTCGTGCAGCTTAATAAAGTCATTGAATATATTAATTGTATAAAGATTCCTTACACTCAGAAGGATATATAAATGTCTAAATACTATTTTTTTTTGTTAATTTGCATGCTTGTGGTTTGCAGGTAATGAAAACACAAAATTCAGTTTCTGAGAAGATTTTAAGTTTACATGGGATCAATAAGGAATTGTTTTTAACACAGAATGTGGACAAACTAATACTTGGTCAGGGCTCCATTTGCATGAATTATTGCACTGATGCAGTGTGACATGGAGAAGATCAGCTTTGAACTCTGCTGAGGTATGTTGGCGGCCTTCAGGTCGTCTGCATTGTTGGTTCTGGTGTCTCTTATCTTCCTCTTGACAGCAATGCATAGATTTTCTGTAAGGTTTAGTCCAGTCTGCTGGCCAGCCAAGCACATAGTCATTGGAAAAGGTATTATTATCTTCAGCTGTCACTTTATACATGTTAATTAATACCGTATATTCTTCAGTGATGGTATCAAGGCGTTACTTTATTGTATCTGTAACACTTTATCCGCTGGTTGTGCTGTTCTTTTTACGTCTCTCTTTGCAGGTGAAGAAGCAGACTGGTATTGTTTTATCATTCTCTCCCTTTTATCTCCTCTTTCTTTCACCTTTTCTCCGTTTTTTTCTTTTTCCTTTCTTTCTCTCTTCTACTTTCTTATTGTAGTGTCCATATAACATGAAATATTCCCTTTATAAATTATAATAAAGGTATTTACATGTATAAATTAAGTGGAGCACTATGGTGAAAGCGGTACGGCTCCACTTGTGAAAGTAAAATCAGTTTTTGGCATTAAGACAACAATTCTTATTGCCACATTGCCATACAGGACACTATAAAAATGCATAGATTTTCTGTAAGGTTAAGTCCAGCCCAGTTTGCTGGCCAGCCAAGCACATATTCATTGAAACAGGTTTTAGTACCTTTATCCATGTGGGCAGGTGCCAGTTCCTGTTGGAAAATTAAATCAGCATCTCCATAAAGCTTATCAGCAGAGGAAATCATGAAGGGCTCTAAAGTTTCCTGGCAGACGACTTTGTCAACTTTGGACTTCATAAAACACAGTATACCAACACCAGCAACTTAAACTTTGTCTCTTTACTCTTTCTCCATGCTCTTGGACCTTGATTTTTAAATAAAATACAAAAAATAATTTTCACTTGAAAACAGAGCTTGGGGCCACCAGGCAGCAGCCCAGTTCCAGTGTGGTGGCTCTTCAAGCTCCGACTCCAGCTGCGGTTGCTGAACTCCTCGAAAGGCTGCAGCTATCCATGCTGCTTGTGCAACATTTTCTTCTGTGCTTTTTCCTTCCACCTAACTTTCCATTAATATGTTTGTGTACAGCACTCCTTTAACAGCCAATTATTTATAGTAATGACCGGTTTTAGCTCACCCTGCTTGTGGAGAAGCATTTCTGTGTTAAAAACACAATAAAATCCAATCATAACCTTTATTGGTCTAATAATCAACATCTATGAGAAGCTAGATGTTGGGCTTTCATTATCTGTAATCCATATTTGTCAAAATCGACTTCTCTTTTTAGATTTAATTAATAAATAAACTAACTTTTGAGTGATATTCTGATTGAGATTATTGAGATTTTATTTATTTCTATCTAGGGCTTCTAAGCATACTCACAAATTACACAGGACTGGCTTCCGTCGACCTCTGTGCCATTACAAACACACCTGTAGCCTCCGTAGGTGTTGATGCACTTGGCAGGGAAGACGCATCCGGCCTCCTTGGCCTTACACTCATCTAAATCTGTTTCCAGAATCAAGGTGGAGCAGTTCATAAACGCTTCGTCGTGTTCATCATGAAATAGGTGTCTGCGCGGTTCTATTGTTCACTATGTTGTGAGCTGCACAGACATACACTCGCACACCAGCATCTTACCATCAACTTCCATGTCTTTCATGCCATAGTAGGCGCTGACTCTGGCCAGGTAGTCTCGGATGTACCAGTGGGGCGTGTCGCTGGACACAGCCACTCGATACTCGTTGGCGCCAGGTTTGGATGAATCTTTCTTGCTGATGTTGTAGAACTTATTTGTGAAACCTCTTGACAGGATGTCATCCAGCTGAGAAACATATTAAACCATCACTTTGCAGTCAAACAGAGACTATTATTACTGTAAGATCTTTGCGACAGGGGTGAAATCAGAACACAATCACTCACCTGCTTGGTTCCATCTGTACTTTCGTCTTTCCAGCCCATGGAGATGTTAAACATGTTGTACCCTGTCGACATATAAGCATAATGAAGATTTATATTATAAATGTATCCAACGGCGGCCATTATAGAGCTAGTTAAGCCAGAAAATAAACTGTAAATGGGAGACCATACCTGGAGGATTCGGAGAGGTACCTGCAAAATAAAGAAAGAAAGAAAATACGTTGCCTGATTGTAAAGAAAGCTTAGACCATTCATAATTACAATTCTACAGCATACATCTGCCACTAGCTAAATACTACTGAAGTAATACTTTTGTACACACCACATCCGTCAGCATTCTTGGAGTCTTTATATCTGCAGAGGCATTTAAAAGATCCACGGTTGTTCAAACACTCATACTTGGCATTCTCACATATCATAGGCTCTGTGCACTCATCCACATCTGCAAAAAAAAAAAAAATCCTTAATGAATCAACAAATGCATTACATGTAAATACAATGCCTTGCAGAAGTAATAATACTCCTTAAACGTTTTTACATTTTATCATATTAATACAAATACAAAGTGGCTCCAACAGATACCTGGAGAAACATCAGACGTCTCAGTCCAGAAGAGGACTATATATATATATATATACAAAAATCTTTATTAGATATTATTCTGGGACTACTTAACCTTCAATGGACATGAAAACGGGAAGGTAGTATTATTTAATACGAAACCTTTCTTTTTGAGTTGTTGAAGACAACACCATTGTGAATACACATGGTGGCTCTTTTTCATTGCTAATGTCCCCACTACAGTGGTTTCCTCAGCACATTCCCATATAG
Source organism: Fundulus diaphanus (assembly GCA_037039145.1). Lineage (NCBI taxonomy): Eukaryota > Metazoa > Chordata > Actinopteri > Cyprinodontiformes > Fundulidae > Fundulus > Fundulus diaphanus. The sequence continues at coordinate 47,058,702 of CM073121.1, read as the reverse complement.
TTTTTGAGGGACTGAACTTATGGAACTTATGGAAAGCTCCGGTCAAGTACCGCTGCTTAACACAACGAAGGGCATTCTTTTCATTGATATTATCTTCATTAGCTTATACAGCTAATGATTCTAGTTACATGGAGTTAAACCAGTGACAGCAGGTAGATGATGAGTACGGGAAAAACAGAGGGCCCACAAACGGGCCTTCGGTTTAGCCCCGCCCCCGACGGAAAAACAGTGCCAGCTTGTAGCGACATCGTAGCTGAAGGAACTCTGCAGTGACAACGAAAACGTCTGTTATTGGACAAAGCTGCCGCATAAAATGAGAATATCATCATAAGTTTTTACATTCTAACAATGTTTGACTTTTCATTGTCTAATTTTTCAATGCCAAATCTCATTTCAATGTCGCTGCAAGCTGTCACTGTTTTAGCTCCGTAGGTTTTCCCCGGGAAATGCAGCACCGTGACTCCCTTGGTAAAATCCCGGTCTGCCGGGTTGAGTTGAACAGACCAGCGGATAGAAGCTCCTCCTATTTGATGACGCGGTGACTTGAAGCCAGTGTCACCGTTTGTGTTTGTGTACGCCCAACACCGTGAGGCGCAGGCAGGAAACTTCACAGACAGTGTGAACACCCCATTAGACGTGTACCTGTTATTGAATCACAGGTGGTTCCACAAAGCATTAACAAAGAGGGGGCTGAATAGACGCCCTACATTTCAGATTTCTCTTGTATATCATTTTATAAACCATCAACATCACTACTCTGTGTTGGTCCAACATAAGACTGCAAAGAAAGCTTGTGGCTGTAATGAGATAAAGTAAAAGGGGTATAAATACTTTTTCAAGGCAGTGTTCGTGGTTATTTTTATCTAACAGGTCAACATTTAGCACCTGTGCAGTTTTGTCCATCTCCGCTGAAGCCAGATTTGCACGCGCAGGTGTAGCTGAGTTTCGTCGTTCGGCATTCTGCATCCTTGTGGCATGGGAAGGGAAAAGGAGGGCTGCACATGTCTGAGGAGGAACACCGGGAAACAGGAGTAAGGACGGCTATCGTGTTTGAGGTCGTGAGATGAAAATGTAACGGCATATTTAAAAGAAATAATAGCTCGTGTACTACAGACCATACTCAAAGCATTTGTAGCCCTCCTTGCCGCTGGAGACGGTACTGGCAGGGCACTCTCCACAGGTGAACTGGCCGGGGTCTTTTAGGTGGCACTGCACCCCACTGAAACACGGTTTGCCTCGACACACGTCCGTTGTGTTCCCACAGAACTTCCCACTGTATTCCTTCGGGCACAAGCACCCCACCACCTATGCATCAATTTAACAATGAAAAAGATAAAAAAAAACACGACAATGGTGACGATTCTTCCTACATCACATCAGAAGTACTCATCTGCTTTCACATATTCCGATAATTATTTGAATGCCTCAGAAATGTTTAGAGGAATTATAATTTCAACAAATATTTTTTGTCCATTCTACAAAAAAGCTAAACTTTTTCAGAGATTTTTTATAAATGCTTTAGTTTAGGCTTGTAATTCTTTATCTGAATGGTTTCCCCCATGAGATGGTTTTTAGAGAATAAAGAGGTTGTGAGACTGCTGCATGACTTTTAAAGTTAAACTGTTAGTCACACCATCCTCAACAAAACAAAAAAATATTTAGGGACCACATTTACATGTAATTTATCTTGTCATTGTTCCATTTCTGTCTCAGTGTTTGGTTTAATACTCCTACACAATAAATAAATAAACTACAAAATATCCATTGAAAATCTGTGGCTCATTCAGGAATGTTGTTGATGTTTGTAAAGGATCCACTGATAATGTAGACATAGATATAACGAATTATTTATATGTAAGTTATCGTTTTCACCAGTTTTTTTTTCCTGAACACATGGAAAAAGCCAAAGTAATTCCACTTTATAAAAATGTGTTCTCCAACTACAGAACACTGTCCCTGCTTCCACAATTTTCTACAATACTAGAAAAACTATTTGTAAGTAGGATGGATAAGTTTATAAACAGATACAAGATTTTAAGTAATGGTCAGTATGGATTCAGAACTAATCACTCTACATCAATCGCACTTATGGAACTTACTGAAGAAATTTGCAATGCAATCAACAAGAAAAACATTTTTTTAAGTATTTTTGTGGATCAAAAAGGCTTTTGACAATATCGATCATACCATTTTTCTTCACATACTGAGCAAGAATGGTATAAGAAGGGTAGCACATCAATGGGTTTCAAGCCATTTAGAAAATAGAAAGCAGTATGTACAGATTAATTATGATTAATTAATTAATTATGATATAAAATGTGGCGTACCCCAGGGGTCTGTCCTTGGGCCTAACCTGTTTATCTTGCATATGAATTATTTTGTTTATGCGTCCAAAGTGTTTAAATGCATTTTATTTGCAGATGATACTACCTTATTTTATCCTGGGGAAGACATGGCACAGGTGTTGAATGTGGCTAAAAAAAGAATTCAGATTTTTCACAACCATTAGGGAAACTGGTAAGGCTGCAAGTTCCCCGGTTCAAATCCTACAGAATGCTCTCTGGGCGCGGCGCAGTGGCCCCCCCACTGCTCCATAAAAACGGGAGGGTTTACGGTTTTCTCTCAAATTACTCCAGAATGCTATGGTTGTTATAGCATCACATTTTTACCTTTCTGCATATATGTCTCTCGTAATTATTGTGCTTCTTGCAATGAGGTTTTTTGTCGGATGCTTCACATTATATGTGAAAACATAAATTGTGAAGCACCTGTCTTTTTTATCTCCCTCCACTTCCCCAATGTGTTGATAATCTATCTTTTCCACAGTTTCTAAGGCAGCGCCCTGTTGGTACCGTGTAATGCGGTTCCTTGGCAGCAAGGCCCCAGTAAATCGTCTCCCCTGAAATGTTTGTGATGTTTTGTCTTGGCGGTTGTACTGAAACAGCAATTTCCCTCTGGGATTATTAAAGTATGTCTGATTCTGATTCTGATTAAGCTACATCAGCGATTGTTTAAATATTTTTTTTTCAACAAAATGGGTCAATCCATACTCCACGAAAAGGCAGGAATCACTTTTATTGGAATCAACATTTCCCATAAAAAAAATGTTTTATTCCTCTAGTTCAGGGGCCTGCAACCTTTACAGTCTAAAGAGCCATTTTGCCTACAGTCCACTAGATTTAAACTCGTTCAGAGCCGCAAATGTTGCCTTGTTATAATCTTTGATAAAGATCTACTGTAGAAAATATGTTGTCATCGTTAAAGGAACGTCCTTTTATGTCTATTTTGAGGTTTAAAAAAGAGGATGGACTGGATGTTGATATTTGTGGATAATAATGTAAAAAAATCACAGTTTCCAACATAATGAAAAAATATTGATTTACAATTAAATATTACTGGCACTTTTAGCACTTTTTTTCTGTTGTGAAAATTAGAAGCAATTATTCCAAGAAAAAACTGCTAAAACCTGCATTTATTATCATTATTACATATAAATACCATAATAAAAATATAATTTGTTGCCAAAGTTATTAAGAGCCACTGTGGAAGATCCAAAGAGCCACTTGCGGCTCCAGAGCCACAGGTTGCAGATCCCTGCTCTAGGATTTCAACAAAGAATAAGAAGTGAAAAAAAAGACACCTTAAATCCCAAATTACAGTACCTGGAACTTCCCCTGCAGATGATTTTCAGCGACGCTGTCATACAGGCAGGTTCCTCCATTAAGACAGTTGCAGACACGCAGGACGGGGGTGAACAAGGAGCTTGTCTGTTTGTCACTGACCTTGATGGTCAGCTGGACAGGCTGAGTGCTGAGGGGTGTCCATGTCAGGTAGCCGGTCACTGGAAAGGAAGAAGAAACACACACACACACAGCAATTACGCATCGCAGTTGTCACAGTAGGAAGACGGCCACTGTCTGCGTGACCCATCTCCTGAGTCAACAGCAGTGGCCTCTTCATCCCGCTAACAAATGTCAACAGTCATGTCATCAGTAACAGTGATGAATGGAGGAAGAGGGGATGAATTTGCGTGTGTGTCTCACCCCTGTCAACGGACGCCTCCGGAGGCCTGGGCAATAGCAATGAGTAGGTGATGGGGTCACTGTTTGGGTCCTGAGCAACAATTTGAACGGTGACCAGAGAGTTGACCTTAGTGTGTATCACAGCGGGCTCTGTCACTATGGGTGGCATGTTGCCTGCCGGATGACAAACATGTCGCAGAACGTTAGTGTGACGGGGGGAATAAAAAGAAGGACTGCTTAAAGCCTGGAAGTGTTGATAAATGTACCATAGATGAGAGCCAGGTTTGTAAACTGCGTCTGGGCATCCAGAGTCCGTTGGCCCAGGTCAGAGATGCCGGATGCTAGGCTGTCCTCTATGCACTGCATGCTGTCTTTACAAATTATCTTCTGCATTTCCAGCTCAGCAGGGCCGAGGCGTTCCAGGAGAGCGGTGGTGGAGTCCGCAGTCAGGAGAACCCTCGGAGGCGAAGAGAGCAACAGGCTTTCAGGGCCTGGGACCGCCCCTGGAAAACGAGAGCGGAGACACTGCAACTCATTCACTGTGTTGGTTGTTTCATTCAAAGCCGGAGCTGGACTCCAGATAATGTTGGATTGAGGCCAGAGTGGCTACATTTAGAAAATCAAATCCAGCTCAATGCCTGGAAACACCGTGGGATAAAGGTGCAATTTTCTGTTTGGTGGCCAAAGCAAACTAAGACCATTAAAAATGTCAACTTTGATGCTGAGAAACCAGCTTTTGCCGCCTTTCCAAAACTCCCGGGTCCCTAAGCACTCCCAGAAGTTTATGTAAATTTTTGCTGGGAAAATAGTTTGCAGTGATGATTACAACTGGTTGTTCCTACAAAACTGTGCCAGACACTTCTGTAAATAAGCAGGATGAAAACTTAATTATTGACTATAATAGAAATGGTGTTTTTTTCATCTCTGTGACCTCAGATTACTTCAGAAATAACTCAAAGTCCAAATGCAAATACATATAATCCCATGTTAGACTGACATCAAACCACCACACAGCCAACTGTTTGTTTACCAGTAACCCTTTTTTATATAATTACAAACAAATTCAAGCTGCCTGACTTTAATAATATTTAGTAGGTTTCTTCTTCCTGTTCTTCAATTTGTGTCACAGTTTTCAGTTCACTTCTTCTCCAATGACAGTGGGAAATCCCAAGCAAAAGAAATAAATGAAAACATGCGGAGGACCTCTGGATGTAAAACTGTGCATGAACCTTCTAAATCACGTGTCAAACACGAGGTCCGTGGGCTGAACCCGGCCCGTCAAGGCAATTTATCCGGCCCTCATGAGCCAAAAAAGGCGCATCATGTCATAGAGGCCTATATACCTTTAAAGTGTATAAAGCTGCTAAAACTGTGCCTCCTGTAGCTAATGTTGATTAGTGTAGTAGGATGCTGTGTAGTAACAGCATCCTGCCACTAGATGTCAGTTTTTCCACAACACATTAAAACAACCCAGAAATGTCCAAAAAGAGAAAAAGTGATGCAGAACGATGAGAGTTTAAAGTGTAACTCACCCCAATATCAACTTATTTTGCAGATGTTCAAATGGGCCTTAGGGTGCTACGTTTATGTTATTGTGAAATGTTTCACATTTTTATGTGAACTGAAATGAAATTCTGAAATCAAAAGTGTCATCTATACAGGTGCAACCGGCCACTTTAATGACTTCATGATGCCAAAGTGACCCAATATAGAAATGAGTTTGACAGCCCTGGTGTAAATTATTTAGAAAACACTGGACTTTTGGTGACAGGAGCAAGAAAACCTGTCACCTCCATGACTCAGTTATACGTTGGAGAAAGAACACCATTCAAAGTTTAAACGAATCCATGTACCGTGGATTTCACCGCTAAATGTTCAGGTTAGGATGTCATGATATCATGCACTCTGTAAAATATAAAGAAGCTTAGAACCGTTAACTTTTCCATTAGGATGAATATTTATACAAAAACATGGGCATCCTTGTCTGATTTCACCCTGTGTGATCACCCCCGATAGAGTTGCTTGTAAAACCACCCCAGCGAATTAAGAGTGGACCTCGGCCTCCGCTCTACAACCAATTATAATTCTTCTCTGAACTGTCACCTCCAAACTGGAGGTTAAGGGCATTTTTTTATGTAATAACCGCTATGTAACACACAGTCGACACAGAAAAATGTTTTAGTTTGACCTTTAGAAGCCTCTCCCGTTTACAATTTTAAAACTTTGCCGACATGACATTTAGTTTTTGAGGTAGGTGTTTTTGTCTGATGCCCTGTCCCTAGAACAATTGGGGACTCACCATAGCAATCAGCATTTCTAGTCTCTCTCTACAAGATCTTCCTTCTATTTAACACATTTTTTTCATGTTGCACACCACAGTAACTTTTTTCCTCCTGCTCTCATGAGCCGTAAAAGTTGTGCATGCCTCCGCGGTCGACTCACAGGACAAGCAAAAGAGTTTCAGCCTCTCCTCTTCAGGTGGGTTGAGATCCTCAGAGCTCAGGACATTGCCATCCGACATGAGGAAATCATCAGACCGGTTTGTACTCCAGAGACCCAGGAGGCCCACGGTGCGTTTGTAAAAGTTCTGGGGGACCTCCACTATGGCTGCCAGCTGGCTGTAGCCTTCACTTCTCCACACGGCCACCTTGAGACCGCCGGCATACACCGCTGCACAGCGATTCACCGAGAGACAGCGCACCGCAAAGTCCCGCTTGTCGTCGTACACAACACCTGGAAGGACACGTGGGATGTATTTCTAACAGTAAGGACAGTGTGTGATCTCTTCGATGGCTCTAAAATATCTTATCGTACTCATGCACATGAAACGTTCGTGATGGGTGTTACCGATTCTGACGGAGACTTCAACGTCATCCACATAGATCTTCAGTCCACTGTCTTTGTCGGAGCACTTCCACTCAATCTGAAAATAATAGATAAAGACTGAAATTAGATAAAGATAAGGGTTTATAAGCATATTTTATATTACTAGTATTAGAATAAAGTAACTGTATTTCCATTTGCAGATCTGGATACCGACCCCACAATCTACCTCACAGTGAACTGAACTTAAAGTACTGACTTTACCGCACTTCAAATAAATATAAAATGGTGATTGTTGCCATTCTTTTGCTCATTTTGACACAAAATGAAAAGGTAAACATAAATCTAAACATGGAGTACTGTGCTTTGCAAAAGCATTCATATCCGTTTTAAATTTTTCACATAGCGTAGCGCCACAACAATAAACTTGTATTTTATTTAGGATCTTATGTGACAGACAATCTCAAAAAAAGTCTATTTGTAGTCAGAGCCTTTTTATCTAATACCCTGTGGGGTAGTTTAGTTTCAGTATGAATCCAGCAAGTCTTTGAAGGCGTCAGATGTTTAAACATCAGTCAACAAACTGCGTTGTGAGGGCAGAGGAAGGCAGCAGATCAGGGAGAAAGTTGCGGAGACGTTTATTAAGACGGAAGCAGCACCTGGAACCAGGTGCTCTGGTCGGATGAGACCAGAGCACCTGGAACCAGGTGCTCTGGTCGGATGAGACCAGAAATGAATTATCTATCCTGCACTGAAAACGCCGGGCAGCATCATGCTGTGGGGAAGAAAACCTGTTAGAGGCTGCAAAAGGCTGGAGACTGGATGGATGTTCACCTTCCAGCAGGGAAACGACATTAAAGGTGCAGCCAGAGCTGCGATTGGATGATTTAGGTCATCAGTTTCTAAACTGTTATCCAAGCATCTTGGACCACAACAATACAAACCCGTTTTTAATACTAACTCAACTAAATATATATATATATATATATATATATATATATATATATATATATATATATATACACATATACTGTATATATATATATATATATATATATATATATATATATATATATATATATATATATATATATATATATATATATATATATATATAAACATTAACTATTTTAATGAAATAGACAAATTAGTCAGATCTTTGTAGAAAGTTATTGTGCATCTGAAACACAAAATTGGGTTCACATGTTTGTCCAGATAAAAGAAAGACCTGCAGTACTCTGATTTTTGGGGGATTTAATGTGTTTTCCATTGAGTTGGTCAAAAAATCTTTATTTACGCTCAGAAACAAAAATTCATTATAAGTTTGTCTTTTTGAAAATGCTCGCTGTGTTTAAGTATGCAAGTTTATTGAATCGGTGCATCCAAGTCTGCTCTTGAATAAAACTCACTGGACGTTTGTAATGAAGTTAAATCAAAACTAAAAACATAGTTAATAAAAGATGAATTCTCTGTAGTACACCTAACATTTTACATTTTAAGAAGATTTAAATTTGTCTGTGAAAATCCCGTCTTGAAGAAAATTACAAAAAGCCTGCCTTGTACCATTGTTGCAGCCAGGGGGCGCTCAAAATAACTTCACAGGCCACAAATGGCCTCATGGCGTCCCCAGACCAAAGCATATTTGTGTGTTAGAACGACATAAATGGCATAAAACGAATAGAGAATCTGTAGCAAGACACAAAAATTGACGTTAACAGACCTTCGTCATCCGATCTGACTGAGCTTCAGCTTTTCTGTGAAGGATTTGCAAATAAATTCACTCTCGAGACGTGCAGAGCTGGTGGAGGCAAACCCCTAAAGACCTGAAGTTATAATTTCAGCGAAAGCTGATGGCTGAGCACAAATGAATGGCAAACTTTCACATTTAATCAGTACAAATCCTGAACATCCACCTTGTCAATTATGCACCGCTTTGTGTTGGTCTGTCACGTAAAACCCTGATAAAATACCTAAAACATTGTGTCAGTAACACAACAAACCACAACCAATTACACGGTGTTTGGAAGACAGATTTCTGTTTAAAACATCAATTTAATCTGAGCTAAAATGATAATGCTCAGAGGTCAAAATGGACTTTTCTAAACTGTGATGGATGCTGCAGCTCAAATCCCAGCCTGACCTTGCCGATGCCTTGGTGGAAGGCAGCCAGGCGCACCACCGCTGGGACCTCAACGATCCCCCTCGCGACCGTGTGGAGCTTCTCGATCTGTCCTTGTAGGGTGAAGATATTAGAGCCCCTCGCAGATGAGAGACGTAGTATCACAAACTCCCCCAGGATCTTAAACGAGTACTCTGTCCCATCGAAGGTGATGAAATGCAGGCTCCCGTACACCATTGCTGTGAGGAAACATTGCCTTTCACTTTTAAAACACGATGGAAGCTACTTAAGTAAGATTGTGCTCATTTCTGTTCGTATGGAGGGGGTCTCTCACCGGCGCCCTGAGCTGCCCCGTTTGTCAGGGAAGAGCCACTGCGATTGCCCAAGCTGTAACCCTGGCAGCGGTCCAGAGGTCTCTTGCTGAGATAAAGATGGCACAGGGGAGAGTCGATGCAGCACCACTGAAACGGAAGAAGATCCTCATCTGCAGAGAAAGGTTTTGTGAAATGGCGTCAATTAAAGACGCTCGACTTTGGTTGGAAGAGATGTCTAGTTATGCTGGCATTACAGATTTAAACCGAGCATTGGGCCTTTCTCCCCCCCAGGTAACACAGGTTACACAGCCCTCCAAACTTGCTTGCAACCTATGCAGCTAAAACTGCTTATAATTAAATGCAAATCACCTGTAATCCTGCTTCTAAACAGCAGGGACCAAAGCTAATATTAGAAAATAACATTGTTTTTTTTTAATGCTGCTGTTAACACTTTGCAACAAGCTTCTTCTTTTTTCCTCTCTTCATCTCATTCCACAAACTTTCTACAAGGTTTAGGATTAAGCACTTAGATGGGCATGGCAGAAGTTTTGGACAAATGCTTTGGGTCATTATTCAGCCAAAAGACCCACTGGAGAATCAATTTCCTACTTCTGACAGAGGCCACCAGGTTTTTATATATCATCTACAGGAGTTTCACAGAGCCCATTGTGCCATGATCTGGAAATAGGCCCCCAGCATCACAGATCCTCCTCCGTACAGAAGGAATTAGGTATTTGCAGACTGTAGACGTCTCTTTGAGAAGAGACGAAACAACAAGAGCCGTCCAGAAGACCTGCTCAAAAACATTTTATCTACCTGAATTACTGAGACTCATCAGGACATTTTCATCTTTTCTTTTCCACCGGAGCGACCTGGAGCGTTTGTTGTCCGATTTTGCTTTCATCTGGCCAGAGCACATGATTCCTTGCTTAAATCTGGGATGAGGGTTTTTCTTGGCCTCTGAACAGTTCTTATGGGCACTTGGCGACCTCAAGAGGCCACTTCCTGCAACAGCTCAATAATAGTGAGCATATGAGATATTTTCAATCGTCCCTACCACCCTCAGCTTGTTTGGTGTGTCACCATAAACTTGGCTCCTTGTCCGGTTGCTGTTGTCTTCGTTATTGCTCCAAACGTAGATATAGGCGGGGCTACGTTGGTGTCTGTTTTCATGTGGGCGTTTCTTGACTGAAGACGATGGATCAATCAATTTTTCTGATTTTTACAAGAAGCTAATAGAAATGGGTTTCTGTGTTACGACATATTTATACCCCAGAGACACACAAAGTTAGAGATTACAATTTAAATGTTTTTAAACAGGCTGTTAAATTGATAAGATCCTTTCTTTACATTTATGTCTCATTTTTGAATTCTTAGTGAGGTACAATTAAATCTTCAGATGGGAATTTCCCCCCAATTGAATGCGCCGAACTTGACGGTTTAACTTTTCTGCGTTTCTGCATTAATTAACATGCTTAAAAGCTGATCAAATAATCTTGTGAGCAGTATTTTTTTTTTTTTTCAGTCAAACTTTACCTAAAAAAAAATAAAAATCACAAAATGAAAAGTATTACCGATATATTTCTGTGTGCTGTGTCCATAGAAGTAGCGTTCGCTGTACCCAGCCAGCAAGGCACCTTCGGGTTCGTACGCGCACCTCTTCCCAGCGCCATACCGGTTGGACAGGAGCGACCTGAAGATCTGTCCTGAGGTCCCCCCCCAGCGCTGAGCCCTCAGCTTCTGAACTGTTTCACCTGGATCGGTGAGATCGTGTAAGAATGCCAGGTCCTCCAGAGCCTGGGTGCGGGTGCAAGGACAGGAGGACACCCCCACCACCCACTCAGAGGGCTCAGGCTCCTTCTTCGACCACGCCTGGCATTTGATTCGGGAGCCAACATCCGACCCTTGAGGCCCAGTCAAATCATACACCAGCTGGCCAAGGTTCCCCATTGTTCCTCTGACTTCATTGGGTCTATATCTGCCTGCAGGCCCAAAGAGGTTTTCTGGAGGGACGGTGGTCTCCTTGAAAGTGGTTTTGCCGTCTGTGTAGCCAATAAGAGCATTGTGATGCTTCCTCAACCCAGGTCCCCATTTCATCTCCCCATATCGCAGTAGGGCAAAGGAGCGTACGCCGTCCGTGGTCAAGATACACTGGAAAGTGTTAGTCTGCAAAGAAGTCACAAAATTACTAATTTTTTCATCAGATAAAATAAAAATAAAAATTGAGATAAGATAAGCAATAATCCGCCGTCTGATGATGCAAAGGTAAGACAAAAGGCAGCAAATGTCATTGTAGTCTTTTTTTTACATATCCACTAAGACTGACCTTACCACTAGGTGGCGCCAGAAGGTCGACGAAACAGGAAGTCTGACTACCTGCTTTCTCCCTGCCTACGCCTTAAGAATCTCAAATTGCACAATGACATTTAAAATAGAACAAACAATAGGACTTCCCACACTATCAGTTCCTTTTGAATCAAAACAGAGGCGGGTCGAACAACAAACACGGTTTAAAAGCCACTTGGGTTGATTTATTACAGGGTAAGGTCTGCATATTTAGTGAGGTATGTAATGTCTTTTATTTTATGTTTGTTCAGTGTCACACTGTGTGCCAGGGATATGAATGTAGAGGGAAAACCACACCTCTGTAAAGTTGGTCTTCTGATAGGAGACGGGCATCACGTTGTCCCAAGTGATCTTTAGGATCCAGGAAGGGGAAAACGAAGGCCTCTGTCTCAGACCCTCAAACTTTGTCACTTCGTCTGCGGTGCGATTAAACACCATCTGGGAGTAGACGTCCGACGCATCCGCCTTAGCATATTCCTAAGAGAATCAGACACCAGCGATGCAATTATTGCAAAGTTGTCTCTGGATTGAAGTCAGTGAGTTAATTTATACACTACAGCAACAACAGATTATTCCCAAAGGGTTTCTGACAACACACATCTAACCTTATAGTGCAGCTTCCCGTTCCCTTGGGTTAGGTCGCCGTCATCCCAAAACGCAGCCAATAGGGGCACTGTCATGTCGCCAGGGAAACCCTCAGCAGAGGGAGACGGGAGCAGATATTGTTCGTTCTCAGCCAGCGACTGAAACTGGACCAGGCCGTTATCAGAAAACTGAGAAAGAGAAAGTCAGACACAGTCAGGCTCTCTACTAAAAGTAGGCCTATATTACAGTTAATACAATGTACAGCCATCATTGTCATTGCTAAATTGCTCTTAATTTCACTATAAATGCATAAAGTTCATTATCCTACTAATGCTTCTTGGTGATTCAACTGACTACTGAAAAAAAGCCAAAATGGGTGCACCCCGCCATTAGATGAGAGGCGGGGTGCACCCTGGACAGGCCGCCAGTCCATCACAGGGCAACACATTCAACACTCAGGACAAACATCCATCCACACTTATACCTAAGGACAATTTGGAGAGACCAATTAACCTAACAGTCATGTTTCTGGGATCTGGGAGGAAGCCGAAGTACCCAGAGGGTGCCTTCAGAAAGACCCAAGGGGTCTTGAGCAGCAGAGCTAAATTAGGGGTCTAAATCAAGCAGCTCTGTTGTCTTTTGTTTGTACTATTGCATTGAAATAAAACAGCTCATCGCTAAACACCAATTAGTTTGGATAAACCACATGCACCAAATATTCAAAACTGCACTTCACAATTTATGTTATGTGTTTGTTTGTTTTTATAAACTAGGTACTGCTTTTAGGAATAAATAGCATCAAAATGGACAAAATATTTCAAATGTTCTTTAAGAACCTACCAGCCATGGTTGAGGCAGAAGCTGATTAAAATAACTAAACCTTGAAAGTGAACCTTTTTTAAGAGCGCTTTTTCTTCTAGGACTCATTTGGCTGTGAAAGTTTGAGTTTTTTTTGGAGAGATTTTCTAAAAGTTAGGAGTCTGTAGACAGTTTGACCCACTAACAAAAGAGTGCCCAAGTCTAGTCCCCAGGTGCTGCTATCCTGCAACTTTTAGATCCTTTCTTTCTCCAACCTGCCATCAAATGGCTGAATCATCAGCATTCAGGCTCCATCTGATATTTTCTAATTATAGCTCCTAGCTCCTGTTCCTGTTGACCATTCATGAGGTCAACAGTAAGAATACTATCATGGGTAACAAAGGATACACAATGAGGGTGATGGGAGTCTCAAAACTGAGGTTTAGCCTACAAAAACAGACCAATATCTGCATTTTGATTCACATCACCCACTGGAGCACAAACCCTCTGTTATCAGAAATCTGAGTTATCAGGTGGACGACGTTCCCTCTGCCACAGAGGAGAAACGAAAAGAACACAAGCGCATTGGGAATTCTCTGCAAGCTTGTGGTTATCCTAACTGGTTGTTTGTCAAGTCGGCCAACAAAACTAGCAGAAAGAACAACCCTGCGTTGAACACATAGGAGAAAACAGAGAGACACACAAACATTTTCATTCCACATTTGCCAGGATAGTTTCTCAGAAACACCTGGGTGTTTCTGAGTTTCTGAGAAACCCAGAACAGCCAAACCACAGCCGAGCGCCGGTGTGTCCAACGCAGCGAGGACTGCTAAGACTCCTACATCGGAGAAACTAAACAACAGCTACATAAACAGAAGATACAACACAGGAGGGCCAGCAGCTCGAGATTCAGCGGTCTGCTTGCACCTCAAGAACAAAGGGCACATGTTTGATGACAATGATGTCCAGATTTTGGACAGGGAGAAGCGATGGTTTAATTAAGTGGTGAAAGAAGCCATCTTGGTCAAAAGAGAAAAGCCATCACTAAACAGAGGGGGAGGATTGCACTTCCAACTCCTCAGTGTTTACAGCTCTGTCCTCTGGGGAGTTGGACGCGCAATCCAAAAGTTGCAGGTCGAGGGTCTGATTTATAAAAGTGATGAGAAACAATCCATCATCTGCGCCACACACAATGACAAGGATGCTGGGAGAGAAAATGTCCATAACTCAGAACTGAGGAACAGAGTGGCAGACAGGGGTCACCAAGCCTCAACAACCATTAGTTTCTCTTTACATGCCGACTGGTGGTCTGGTCATAAGTGAACTTTATGGCTGCTCGGGGGCTTGTGCTGGCCTGGAGGCATCCAGAGGGGACAACAGTCAGTGTTTGTGTCTGGGCTGTCCTCTTTTATAAGTAAGTTAACATGTAATTATGCCTTTTTTCCATGGTTGCTTTTGATTGCAAAATTAAACATGGTCCCTTTTCTTTGACTCTACCAAGTTTCAGTAAATTTAACCCTTTTGCACTTTACATGGACTCATATGGAAATTTCAAAAGAGAGTGCCACTGGTGGCTGGGCACCAATCTACTTAAACTTAATTGGGCCCCCAATTGAAATACTTCTTAGGGCCTAAAACAGCCTTGGGCTGACTGTGTTTGGAGGGCATGACAGGAAAAAGCCTTTTCAGTCCTACCATCAGAAACATAAACGTGCGGCTTGTAACATGTTGCTGGTACCTTCACCAAAACCATCGGCTCTGTTTAAATGAGACCAAGAAAACGACTGTGGGTAGCAAATATTCCTGGTGGGTTAGATGTGGCGCCAAGGAGGAAAAGCCCCTCATGCCTTTTGAGTATGACAGAGAATCTGCGATGCTGTGGGCCTGTTTCTGCTCCACAAAGCTTGGGAACCATGGCATTTGAACACTTTGAAATACTACATTTTAAAATAAACTTTGATGGACTCTCCTAGAAAACTGAAAAGAGATCACTGCTTAACAAGGATAATGATCCATCACAAATAGGAAATAATCGACTTGGCACAAGATCACCCTTCTTCCATGACAATCTCAAACACCTGTGAGGTGAGCGGAGGAGAAGAGAGCAAAGGTAAAGACCGAGGACTCTGGATGACATGGAGAAATTGGGCAAGGAGGAATAATCACCTCTCTCTTCATGCTCCCACCTTTTCAAATGTTTTTGAGGAAGACTCGGTGCCATCCTATTGGCAAAACGATGTCGTAAAAAAGCATTATTAGATAGTCGCACTTACATATATTCTGTCGTACAGTTTCCCCATGAAGGGAAAACCTTCAGGTGGTGCGATGTATGGAGAATTTCCGTCTTCTGTTTCTATTTTCACTTCTTTGTCTCCAACCTCAGCTCCATATGGGTACAGACTGCTCTCTGTGTGGGGAGCAGACAGTTAGTCACTTTTATTACGCAGTTTTCAACCTGAGAACATTATGTCCATTTGCTATCAGTGTATTAACAGAAAATTGTAAGGTGTTGCTTTTTTGTTTTTGGTAACGGTCCCTACCCCATAGACCCTGTTGTTGTTGTTGTTAGCAAGGTTATCTTTGCACTCTTTGTTGAAGGGATGCAGCTAAGAGCTGACTTGATATTAAATTTTAGCTTTCTTGTAATTATTTTAAATTAGAAACTTTTTCTATTCTAATGATTCTTCCTTTTTTTAAAGTTAGGAGCAGTTTTACACTGTGTCATCAAATACTGCTTTGTTTACTTGTAACAGCCTTTTCCTGTAAAATCTGTCATATTCTTTGTATAAAACATTGGTGCAATCATAATTGACACATGCTACATAATAGCCTCCTGATGTCCCACAAAACATTTGTGATAGCAGACCATAAGTAATTTTATGAGTTGTGTTATTTAAGTCACTGAGGACACCAAGATGGCAGCACCCATTAAAAGCACAGAAAGGATTAAAAAAAAATAGCTTTACTCTATATAGGCACACTTTGGTACAAAATTTGTTTACTAGTGATAATACTTCAAGTTTGTCATTATATAATGAATGAAAAAAGACAAATTCCAGGCTTTTGTTTGACTATATAAAACTGAGTTGTGACAGTTAGGTTCAATATTATATAAAACGCTGGTAGACTCAGGTTTAAAGTATTGCTTTTTTATTTTTTGCTTCTTCTGGCTGGACGTAATATTGATGCTTTGAACAGGTCCAGATTTTGGGGCCCTGGTTTTACTCTGATAGAGATTCTGTGAAGGTAGCTAAAGATTAGGGTAATGGCAAAAAGGCTTTCTACCCTCAAAGAATTCGGAGCTCATCGCCAAAAATAAATCTTCAAAATACTAAAGGAAATATGAAAAAAAGCTGGTCAGCGATTATAAGAAGGGTTTGATTGCTCTAGTTCCAATAAATATTTTACTATTGATTATTCAGAAGAATAGAATATTTTGGTATACCTGGTATATTTAATGTATATTTAATTTTGCCTATCATACAAATAATTTTGGGCTTAACTATATACCTGACCAGAAGTAGATGTATTTCTTGTGGTTCGCTTTGGTGAAATGGAGATTTGTTTTTCAGCTAACAGCCAGACAAAGTGATGCCAAGAGAAATTTAAAACAAGTTCATCTTCCAAAATATCACAGTGGTTCATGTTGATGATATTTTAATGTAGCTTTAAACTATTTACGCTTGAAGTTTATTTGCACTGATGGCAGTGTTGGTCATAGATCTATAACCATATAATTCCCATATGATGTATGTACAAAAAAATGTCTCTTTTGGGTTTTCATTATCTGTAGGCCATAATCATCAAAATGACAAGAAATAAAAGCTTAAAATATTATATTATAACATATACGGAAAAGGGGTGGGATAATATTAGTTTGTACTTCTTCTCGTTCCTTAAATTTGTATAGTGTGTATATAAACACAGTTTACTAAGTCATTAACGTCACTTAATTTGGAACCCTATTACATGTTCAGTAAACTTCAATTCAATAAAAAAAGAAACAACACTAAACTACCAACAAAGATATCACCTTATAGGTAAAGGGTAAGTACATGGGTATGAGATGTTTGCTTACAGGTACGTGACGGAAGTAGGAATGAATGGGACAACACAGCTTGGGAAAGAAAATGGGAGTAAAAACTGGCGAAGTGGCAAATAAACCCAAAGACAACAGCATTTATGTTGTAGCCTTAACAAAGAAAATATATGATGTTTAACGCAACTGTCATTGCTGCTTAAAGGTTTATAAGATTGTACTTATTTTAACCACTGTGACATTTGTAAGATTTGATTCTGTTTCATTATAGAAGTTTGCTTTCAAGTTGAACTAGCTCTGGCTAGCTACTAGCTAGGAAACTAATGATAGGTATTACTGTATAAAGATACAACTGGAATGGGCACAAATTGAATGTGATGAAAATAGCATTTCTTTATTTGTTAGCACTCGTGTTTGTAACTCATTAAACCAATGGCACACATAGTGCTCTATAATATCTATTTGTGAACACACTCCTTATGGGTTTCATCATACATATTAGTAGAAAAAGCCATTGTAACGACTTCTATTGATAATGGCAAGTCAACTTAAAAAAATGTAAACTTTCTTTTGAAGGCCTGCAATTAGCTTACCAAGGATAGCAACATTTGGACAGGAAACACAGAACAGAAGACAGCTAATAAACAAAGCTGCGGACTTCGTTCTGTTGTTTCCCACATTTAATGGAACTTTTCTGACTGCTGTCTAGTTATAAATACTTTTTTGGAATTCAGTAACAGCTACTACTACTCTATCTGCAAAGTTTAGGTACTAAACCGTCAGCCATAAGCAGTAAATTAAGCGTCGGAGACTTGACCAGAGGGATGCAAATATCGACAGATTTTATTGTTAGTCCCAGGTATGCTAACGGTTTACTTTTTAAAATAATTTTTCATCACTAAATTGTCATTATTCAGAACAGCAGCTAGCTTTAGCAGAGACGACAACCACTGTTGGCTTGTTAGGAAATGTGGAAATCTTCAGATACTGCATCTTCAGAAAGCTCAAGATGACATTTTTGTTAATTGGGTTGTTATCTCCATTTAAAGTAGGATTTTGTTTAAAACTTGCCATAAAAATGTAGAGAAAATTAGGTGCCATCAACAACTGGTTATCATAATGTGGTGAACAACAAATGCATCGCTAACCTATCCTAGTCAGGGTATTGCACACTGGCCGGTTTTCTGGACAGGAACAGCTGTAGCCTCCTGGTAGGTTGGTGCATAATAATTGGGGACACGTGTTGGGAGACACACACTCATTGAAGTCTACACATCCTTCTTTTCCATTGCCATTAGCCTTGGTTGCTTCCCAGCCTTGGTTGCATAAGCATCTGAATCCTCCTACATGGTTGATGCAGGTAGCAGCAGAGTGACACTGCCCATTTCCTTGCAGGCATTCATTAATGTCCACACATAAGGACCCAATACTGAGGAAGCCTGGATTACACACACAAATATACGACCCTGGAGTGTTATGACATTCAGAGAGCCGATGGCAAGGATTAGTCAATGCAACACACTCATCCACATCTTTGCACCAGGAGCCATTTCCAGTGAAGCCTGTGTGACAGTGGCAGGAAAAGGAGCCAGGTGTATTCCAACAGCGTGCCAAGGGATGGCACGGTGAAGTCTCACATTCGTCGTTGTCGACACATGCCTCCCTCGCCTCATGATAACCCAGCGGGCAAGAGCAGTTGTATGCTCCTGGCAGGTTTGTGCACACCTGATCAGAGCGACAGGTATTGCTGTATTTGCATTCATCAATATCCTCACAGCCAGAATCAATGGGTTTGTATCCGCGAGAGCAATGACAAAAGAAAGACCCTTCTGTATTATTACATAAAGAGTTCTCTGGACATGCGCTACCATCTGGGTCAAGACATTCATCTACATCCAGACAATCGGTACCTTTCAAAATAAAGCCTTTGTTACAGGGACAGAGGTATGAACCTGGAGTGTTAACACATGTGGAGAAAGGCTGGCATACTGAGTGGAGAATCTCTGAACATTCATCCACATCCACGCACTCTAAACCGTTGCTCCAGAATCCCGTAAAACAATCACAGTAATAAGAGCCAAGGGTATTCATGCACATCCCATTTGTGCAAAGCTCCCCCGTGTGATTTTCTCTGCATTCATCAATATCCACACACAAGTCTGTGCTGCTGAAAAACCCAGCCTCACAAAGACATTGGTAGCTTCCCTTGGAGTTCACACACGTGCTATGTTCAGGGCAGGTAGAGTTCTCCAGGCATTCGTCGATATCCTCACACTCTGTATCTTTGCCTTGGTAGCCTGTCCAGCACTCACAGATGCAAGAGCCAATCGTGTTAAGGCAGTTGGAAAAATTAGGACACTTGATCAGACCAAGAGAGCACTCATCAATGTCCAAACACAAAGAATGGTTGCCGGAGAATCCAGAGTCACAGGTGCAGTTGTAGCTTCCCTCTGTGTTAGTACAGCTACTGTTTTCAGGGCAGGTGAAGTTTCCCATCTCACATTCATTTATATCCTCACAGTTTGTCCCGTTGTCTTGAAAACCTTCCCAACAATCACAGACGTAAGAGCCATTCGTGTTGATGCAGTACGAGAAGGGAGGGCAGAGTTGATTTTGTAATTGGTCGCATTCGTTTATGTCCCAGCAGTCAGTACCATTTCCTGTATATCCCTCTGTGCATTGACAGTAAAAAGACCCCTGGTATGTGTTGCACTTGGCACGTGGGTGGCAGACGTCACTAGCGTTTAGGCAGCTAACTTCACTTATGCATGTTCCCTCATTGTATACATTTCCCAATATACAAGAACAGCTGTAGGAGCCAGGAACATTGGTGCATGTCATATTATCGCTGCAAGCTGTGGACAGCTCACATTCATCAACATCGTCACAAAAAAAGCCATCTCCTTGGTATCCATCGTTGCACTGGCACAGGTAGGAACCATTGGTGTTGAGACACAAAGCCTGGGAGCTGCAGTTGTTTGGCAGGGTAGAGTTGTGCTCACATTCATCCACATCCTGGCAGTAAAGGCCATCCCCCTCCATGCCCAACGGGCAGACACAGGTGAACGATCCAGGCATGTTAGTGCAGTTGGCAACTGGGTGGCATCCTCCGTTTTGGTCTTGGCATTCATCAATGTCTATAATTTATCCAAAATGGGACAGTGTCAGGGAAACAGTCCCAAAACGTTCTAAAAGAAACCTTACAAGAGAGTCCACTTACAGGAATAAGAACAACATCTTATGCTATAGTTGTAAAGTGCATGGTAAGGATCTCAGATACGTACCAGAGCAGTTCTTCCCGTCTCCAGTATAACCATTAAGACAGAGGCAGGAATAGCTTCCCACTGTGTTGATGCACTGGGCAAAGTCACTGCAATCTTGCTGCCTAGTATCACATTCATTCACATCTGGAAAGGCCATGAACAAATAGTGTGAGAAGAGAAAAGGAGAAAAAGGCAAATAAGTTAGCAATCAAAAGAATATAAGTCAGACATAAGCTAAAAGCAGCAATCGGGTTTAGGCAGTGTGATCCAATTATTGAATAAGCTTATTGTACCCAGACAAAACATACACCAATCAGGTACAACATTATGATCAGCAGGGGGACCCTGACTTACATTTGTGTGCCTATGTAACCCTAAATACAACAAATTGTGATGTACTGAGCATTCTGACACTTTCTATTATTGGAATCAGAAATACCTTCTTCAGCAGTTTGAGGTACATTAGCTTGTCTGTTGGAGCAGATATTTACTCCCCATATGCATCAATAAACCTTGGCTGCCCACGACCCTGTCCCCAAGTTAACCACTATTTCTGCTTTGGACCAACTTTGATAAAAACTGACATTGGACCAGGGGGCACCCCACTGGAGCTGCAGCTTTAGGCAGCACAATGTGGTTCTAGTCAAACTCAATAGCAAATGGTAAATGACTTGTTCTTGTATAGCACTTTAACAAGTCCGACGACCCCAAAGTGCTTTACATTACAGTCAGTCATTCAGCCATTCACACTCTGATGGTGGTGAGCTATGTTAGCAGCCACAGCTGCCCTGAGGCAGACTGACAGAGGCGAGGCTGCCATACATCGACGCCACCACCAGTATATTTTTATTGCTTCTAACACATCAACGTTAAACACTGTTGTTTTTCGTGTAGCCTAATATATCCCAGCCATTTACTGGTGCCGTGACAGTTATAATCAGTGATAATGTTGTGCCTGATCAGTAAATACAGTAGTATCAAAAGGTATTAGCCCATTGCAGATATCCTCAGTTTTTGCCAGACTTAAATCCTCCAGACCATTTAGTACATTTTTATTCAAGAAAAATCTAACATGAGTTGATTCAAAAAACTCTTTTAATTTATTCTAATTTAATTTATTGAGTGAAAAATCTATCCAAACCATACTGACTCAAGTATGGCCACAGGATTTTGGCCAGGCATTTTCTTTTAGGGTTTTCTCAAACAGCAAAGCACCCCAGCTCATCACACTAATGCAACAATGTTTGACTGTGGAAAGGATGTTCTTTTCCAGAAATAATCTAATAATAATAATAATTGTTTTATATCAGGTGTAACAGCCTTTACACCTTACAAAAAGTTCCACATTTGGTTCATCCATCCCAAAATGCTTTCCCAAAATCTTGGGTCAACATATATTTTGGCAAATGTGAAACATACCATTGTTTTTTGGTAGTTTAGGTACTAAAGATTTTCCAAGGATCTTGTTTTGCCCAGTCTCTTCCTCATTGTTAAATCATGAACAATGACCTTAACTGAGCCAAGTGACACATGCTGTGCTTTAAATGCTTTTCTGGGTTCTTCTGTGACCTCCTTACTATGCCAGTTTTTGACGTGATCTTGGTGTCATTTTAATAGACTAGCCACGTTTTCTCTGTGGATTATTCGTTTCAGTACAACAAACTTAGAAATGGCTTTGTAAATCTTTGCAGATTTAAAGACATAGAATACTTTGTTGCTCATCTGTTTATTTTATTTCTTTAGATCATGCACTATTTAAGATGTTTCTTCATTCTATAGGTCTGACGGTAATCACGTATGGGTGTGGCTGGGAAAACTGCACCAAAAAGGACGTATAAAGTGATTAACCACAATATATCTATGATTTAAAAGGGGCAGTTACATTTTTGCAAAGGGCCAGATTGGTTTGGATTGATTTTTTTCTCCCTTATTGAACAAAATAATCATTTGAAAACTGCATTTTGCACTTAGGTTATTTCACAGCTCTGCATACACTCTGCGTTTCATCTTAACACGACAAAACCAAACATTTAGGCAGAACTTAGACATTTGGTTTCATGGTTTTTAATGAGAAATGAAAAATATATGTTTTCATTACCGACACATTGCTGCCCGATGAGAGTGTAGCCTCGTCTGCAGACACAAGAAAATGATCCAGGGGTATTCAAACACTCAGTCTCATTTTGAGGACAAACATTGTCCTTCTGGCATTCATTGATGTCAGCGCAGGTCACTCCATTGCCATCAAAGCCGATGTCACAAACACACTGGTATCCGGAAGGTGAAAGGTGGCACAGACCTTTACTATGGCAGGGAGGATCACACAGTGAAATGGGTGGCACACAGGTGCCATTAGAGACCACCCTACCATTTAAACATGAGCACACGTAAGAACCAGGAGAGTTGACACATTGTGAGAAAGCAGGGCACGTCGTGTTGGAGAGGGAACACTCATTCACATCCTGGCAGGAAAATCCATCACCCGTGAAACCTTGCTGACAAGAGCAGAAGTAGTCCCCTATAACGTTGGTGCACGTGGCCCTTGAGTGGCATATACGGTCCAAAGCACACTCATCTATGTCCGAACATTGGGACCCATTCCCTGTAAAGCCTCTCTTACAGGTGCAGGTGTATGAGCCGATGGTGTTGAGACACGTGGCATTGACATGGCATGGTTTGTCTTTACACTCGTCCCAATCGACACAGGCCATGTTGCTGGCAGGACGGTAGTACCCAGCCCGGCAAGGGCACTCATAGGACCCATCAGTGTTTTTGCACTCTTCGTTCACTCCGCACGGATTACTCTTTTCCTTGCATTCATTGATATCTTGGCAAATTGTCCGATTAATCAAGTTGAAACCTGACTGGCATTGGCATGTAAAAGAACCTTGGTTATTGACACATGTTGCTTTGTTTTTACAACCCCCGTTATTCACCAGGCACTCGTTGATGTCATTACACTGAAGGACCCCATCACCTGAATACCCAGCCATACATGTGCAGTTGTAAGAACCAGGAAGGTTAGAGCAAAGGGCCTTGGAGTGGCATTTTGAATCCAGAGAGCATTCATTTATATCCACACAGGTAAAACCATCTCCACTATAGCCTGACAAGCACTGACAAGAAAAGGAACCTGGTGAATTAGTGCAGTTTGCAAAGGGGCTGCAATGCCCTGCTTTGCATTCATCAATGTCGTTGCACTTGGAGTTGTTGAGTATATAGCCACTGCCACAGTCACATTTATACGATCCAAGACTATTCACACATGTAGTGAAAGATGGGCAAATGTTTGGCAGTGCACACTCATCAACATCTTCACAGCGTCGTCCATCGCCAACAAAACCTTCCAGACATGAACACTCATAACTGCCCAACCTGTTGATGCAAAGAGCATTTGAGTCGCATTCATTGCCTGCAATGCATTCATTTATATCTGCACATGTCAACCCATTCCCTACAAACCCACTCCTGCAGGTACACCTGTATGACCCAATAGAGTTTTGGCAAACTGCAAAAGAACTGCAGATGTTGTTTGCACACTCGTCGATGTCAACACAGTTCTGTCCGGTGGTTTGAAAGCCACTGTTGCACGTACAACGGTAGGAACCAGGTGTATTTATGCAGCCATTGTAGCCTAATGACGCAGAACACACACGAGGATTCTCTGTACATTCGTCTATGTCCATGCACAAGTAGTTTCCATTTCCCTTATAGCCAGTATTACAGGTGCACACATAGGAACCGGGGTTATTAGTACAGGTGGCGTTCCAATGGCAGATCCGTTGGTTTGTGCATTCATTAACATCTGTACACTGGAAGCCATCTCCTATGAACCCTGCACCACACTGACACCTTCGTCCACCATCCAAATTAGTACAGCGTGCATCAGGGTGGCAACCCCCATTGTTCGTTTGACACTCATTGACGTCCTGGCAGGTTTTACCGTCACCAACATATCCATCGAGGCAGATGCAGTCATAGCTGCCTTGGGAGTTGGTGCAGCGGGCCTTTGGGTGACAGCTGTGCATGCTGGTCTGACACTCATCGACGTCACTGCACTGCAGACCGTCACCCTGGTAGCCCACCTGGCACACACAGGTGTAGTTGTTTCTAATCCTCATGCAGTCGGCCTGAGCGTGGCACTTGATGCCTTCTGCCTCGCATTCACTCTTGTCAACGATAACTAAAAAGAAGAACAGAAAATAGTTTAGAAAACAAAACTGTGATTCTATTTCAATTTTAAAAAGATAGCATTGTATGTGAATCATACAAACAGTAATGTTTCAGGGCAAAATACCTGCACAACAGTAAACCAGCAAGGCAAATAGAGTGAACAGCCACAAGACAGAAAACCTAAAAGGAAAAAAAAAAAAAAAGAGTTATACACATAACACATATTTCACTTTATTAGCTAAAGCAGTCTTCAGGTCCAGAGGGAGCATCTTTTCCTGTCCTGTTTCTCTGTGTTTAGTCATTCAGGCTTTTACGCTTTAATATAGTTACAGTCTTGACCTTTGTCATGAGTATATAAATGTGCATTGATTTTCAACCACTACTAGAGGATAACACTCCACACATATAAGCAGTTATCCAACATATTAAAGTC
The DNA here is from genome assembly GCA_037039145.1 of Fundulus diaphanus. Lineage (NCBI taxonomy): Eukaryota > Metazoa > Chordata > Actinopteri > Cyprinodontiformes > Fundulidae > Fundulus > Fundulus diaphanus. Next base: position 47,033,787 of record CM073121.1, on the reverse strand, counting down.
AAATTGATTTAGATCTGCAAGAAAGCTTTGTCGCTCTTCAAATAACTTTTACAGGAAATGATTCAGAGAAGGCATTACCTTCAGTTTGGACAGAAAAGAAAATAATCTCATGTTTGTTCTTATTAGGTTCCAGTTTAAATGTTAATACTCCCCCTGGGACATGTAGGCCTATTGTATGTCTTTGATGGAGGCTCTGGTTGGACGCCATTATAGACTCCAGTTACATACATGTAGAAACGTCTACCAGCCCTGAGGGGCTACAGCCAGTACGTCAATAAGTGTTACAAGTGCAGTCAAACGTTATTCCGTCTAATATTTGATTTTTTCATCTTTTTAACAATTTTTCCTGTATTTTGTCTTATTTTTTAATGCTTTGTTACTTCTTACTTTTAAATTTTGAAAAAAATCATACATTTATATAGAAACTGCATTAATAGAGAAATGGGGTAGAGAATATAAGAGTCGTTATTTACCGACGTTTTAGCTTATTGTCATCTTGTAAAATTTCCCCTAACCTGTCCAGCAAACATTGTCAAAACCTTGTACATTTTGCTGATTGATTGACTGATCAGTTTGGATTCCTCGTTCCACCCAGTAGGGATTAATGGCTTGGTTTGATGAAGTGGAAACCATAAATCCAGAGTTAAGTTTTCCTTTCATTTCTCTTGAATTGAAAGCCAGTAGGGATGAACGGTTGTGTACCCTCCTCGTTTCCAACTGTCATACCTAATAATCATAGCTAGGCAATGGCTGCTAAAGAGAAATATCAAGTTAATTGTCTCTTGTATGTAAAGAAAATGCAAAAAAGGGATAATTTATTTAACCTGAAGTTACATAGCCTGGTCAGATTCAGTCTCTTTTTGTTTCTGTTTATCTGTGTTACAGTTCAGGGGTTTTCATTTAGTTTTTTAGATTCAAAAGGTTGAATGTGTTTTTTCATGTTTCATATTTGGTATGACAGCTGTTTTTCTGTTGCTGATTGTGATTTTTTTCTTCAGCCAAGTCCTTGTGAGGCCTAATATGTAGTGCATTCAATTTGTACTGGAAGTTGGAATTTCTAAACAAAAAATTCAAGACAGGGTACATAACAGGGGCCAGGACCCCATAGAACAGACCCCAGCCCCTGTTATGGCCCCTGTACAAAGACAAATCAACTTCTTATGATGACTTGCGCTGGCACAGAAACCGTAACTGATTTCTTTTTTTTATTCAAACAGTGATTTATAAATCAAGGTGTTTCACTCTTAGCTTCAGCCGTATTGAGACATGGTCACAGTTTCCATCTGCTGGTTCAGGGGTCTGCAACCTGCAGTTCCAGAGCCGCAGGTGGCTCTTTGGCTCACTTAGTATATTAAAAGATGAAAAACACCTTATGACATAAAACATTAACAGGTAGGATAGTGTGGCTGATATCACAGTCAACTGATACTAATGCTAGACCTTGTGCTTTTGAATGTCTTTTGAAAAAGGAAGGATTGGGATATACAGTAGATTTGTTGATGAAATATTTTGGACAAAGCAAAAGGACAAAAAGAAAGTACCGTACCGTTTATATTTTCAGTGGGAGTCTTGTTTTGCCCGTTTTTTATTTGCTATGACAGACTTTATATTTGACTAGGACACATCATTTACTGTAAACCCCATGTCAAACCAGTTTCTGGGATTTTCCTCCTTTCAGCTCCAGAATATTGCCCAAACTTGTCCAGGCATTTGTTACTCTACCATCAGTTCAAATCCTTCAGCTGATCCAAAACACCGCAGGGAGAGTTCTGATGAAAAGCAATAAGAGGGATCATAATTCTCCAATTTTAGCTTCCCTTCATTGGCTTCCTGTTAAATCAAGAATAGAATTTAAAATTCTCCTTCTAACATATAAAGCCCTTAATAACCAAGCTCCATCATATATCAGAGCTCTGATTACCCCGTATGTTCCTAACAGAGCACTTCACTCTCAGACTGCAGGTCTGCTGGTGGTTCCAAGAGTCTCTAGAAGTAGTAAAGTCAAGCTTTAAATATATATGAGCCCGAAATTTGTTAATCTGTCTCCAGCCGTTTTACCGTCAACGCAAGCGTCGTTAGAGTTTAACTATTAACTATTAATTAACTATTAACTATTTCCAAGTTTACTCTCCTCTTCATCCATCCATTTTCCAACATGCTTATCCCTATTGGGGTCGCGAGGGGTGCTGGTGCCTATCTCCAGCTGTCAATGGGCGAGAGGCGGGGTACAACCTGGACAGGTTACCAGTCCATTACATCAAACATTAATCGGTAGATATCACCTAACTGAATTATATCTGCATTTAAGTTGCGCCCAATGGTGAAAGGCAGCAGGGGTTTATAAAACAATGTGCTGGTAGTCAGGCATTCTCTCTAGTTGTGGTGATCCTTGGCCGCCCGCTCAGCTGACAACCGGCTCGTCTCAGACACACTTTACTGTCATTCAGCTGCACCTTCACAACGTACATTTGAGCAAAATTTCGTTGCAAGTCTCCGAGTAAAAAAAGAAGACAAAAGAGAGACATAAATGTACCGGTAGTAGGGTATGTGGAGTATACGACAAAACAATTAAAAGGAGAAAAACAACATATGAAAGAAAGAGAAACTAATAAAAATGTTGTGACATTTGTCAGGAATATTACAGTGGCTGAGAGGTGCAAACGCACTGCAAATACATAAATGCGCTGCAAGCACAGAAATTACTCCAAACACAAAAAAGGAAGCTAACACGCAAACACACAAAACACTTGCAATGGAAAAAAGCAGCAAAAGAGAAATGCTGCGATCACAGAAAGCATACACACAAAGTGCAAACATGCTAAAAACACAAATGATGCTGACACACAAACACACAAAACACATGCAAAGGCAAAATGCTGCAAGTTGAGAAAAGCTGCAAACTAGCACCGCATGACGGAAGTGCTCCAGACCACTAGGGGGAGTAGACCACGATCTTCCATCTACAGACTTCAAACAGCAGTGATTGACATGTGAGAAATGCAAACTACTATAAATTACAGTCTCTAGTAGGCTGATACTTAGCAAAACACGAAGTAAAGCGTACATTTTTGTTATTTCATTCGTTTCCTTGACTTGGTTGGTGGTATACTCCCCCTAGTGGTTTGGAGCACTTCCGTCATGCGGAGCAAGTTTGCAGCTTTTCTTAACTGGCAGCTGTTTTTGCTACTTGCAGCATTTAACCTTTGCATGTGTTTTGTGTGTTTGTGTGCAGCATGTTTGCACTTTGTGTGTCTAATTTCTGTGATTGCAGCGTTTCTCTTTTGCTGCATTTTTCCATTGCATGCGTTTTGTGTGTTAGCCTATTTTTTTGCGTTTGGAGTACTTTTTGTGTTTGCAGCACATTTATGTATTTGCAGTGCATTTGCACCTCTCGGCCACCGTAGAATATAGCCGCAAACCACAAAATACATTTTTATATGTACCGAAAAGTTATTTGTTAGACCATATGGATAGTTCCAGTATATATAGCGGCAGGATGCATTGCAACAATGAACAGACCATATGATGTTGCGGATAGTACAGTTACTCAGTGCAACAGAGTTCACGGTGTGCATGTAAAGTGACTAGTTGAGTCGAGCTGGCTCAGATAAAACGTTGGAGCACTTCTGCAATTAAACGATATCTTGGTAACCCAATCAGATATTTGAGGTTTACGCAGCTCCGTTCTCACTTAAAAACATGATAAAGGTTCATTTTGTGACACAGGGCAATATATCAAACTTTTATCAGTTTTTGCCCCTTATTTCTGGCATTGTTGCTTCCGCTTGAACTGTTTGCTTTTGACCCACAATGAACGGAGAAGATGGGCCACGTAGGACACACCACATCCATCCTTCAAATCTGGGGAAAAGAAGGACACATTTGGAGAAGCCTTTGAATTTGGGTGATCGCCTCGCTGTGACTCAATAGCCCTACAAATTCAGCCTTCAAAGGATCCTGCCCCTTTAGTTTTGACTCCAGTCTACTTTTTAATTTTATTTTAGTGGCCAATAAAATTCCACAGGAAAGAGGGGGAAGAGAGAAGGGGGAGACATGCAGCAGATGGCCTGAAACGAGCAGGATAACCACGTCGATGTGCAGAGACTTTGGTCTGAGCCACCCAGCAACTTTCACCGACAATATTATTCATCGTATTAATCGTGATATCTTGCTGTCTACCACGTACATGTGAAAGCTTCTTTAAAAAAAACTTGTTTACTATCACCTCTAATGATGATAAAAGCAATATAGATAAATAATCATGACTTAGATTATAATTAATGCATTAAAGGTTTATCGTCTGCTGATAGTGTTCCTCCAGAACCTCACTTGAAAATTATTTAACATTTATATTAAGTTTAATATTATTCCGAGATCCTAGATTTGAATTCATTCGGTGGTTCTTGCTAAAACTAACAACTGACGTAAGTAAAAGCAAACATAATGGTCATACTGAATTATTAATCTGCTGCAAAGCAAAACCTTTCAAAGCTCTGAATGTTTCCTTATCAGAAGTTAACGTGAGACGAAGTTGGTTTGAAATGAGGTTCTTTCGATGTGCAGGTGTTTGAAATTTAAACTGGGCTGAGAATAACTGAGACAATCTGTAACTTTAGTTTGGAGGAACTCAAAGCGACTTGGCTGAGAGAGTTCAGATTCACTAATCTGGATTCAGACAGTTACTAAATCCAACGTGTAATTGTAGTATAATGTAATGTAGTAATGTAATGTAGCCTCCAGTTTTATTATTACTTTACTAGGAAAGAAGCACTGAGATTTAAAAACTAATTTACAAGAGTGTCCGAGACAAAAATTACTCGTGTTTTTTCTGCTTCCTTCTTTACGAGTTCTGCTTTATTCAGTTCCTTAACAGCTTCAGGTATTTCAGGGATTAATAAATCGTTCTCTTTTATCCATTTTACCTTTAAAAATATTTATTCCATCTACCTGCTATAAATACTTATTTGTGTTGAAATGTCAGCCAGGCACACACTGCAAAAGAAATTATTATATATTTCTGTCCTCAAAATGTTATACAGACCCAGATCAATAAAAAATACAAAAGTTTGCCTGTAAGTCACACAACAAAGCCAAAGTAATTGTTGAAACGCAGAATCACAGAGGTTTTAACTCACCTCATATTTTCCTGTCTGACGGTTCTGTTTGTGTCGGCCATGACAGAGAGAGCATATGCTCAACTTCTGGGGATTTCTGTCCTCCTTTCCTGTAGAACTTTATCCTCGAGGATCTTCTTCTGCTTTTTTATCCCCCCCCCCCCCTCCCCCTCTCCCACCTGGGACAATGGCCCGCTACGCCACAGCGTGCTCTGCCCTGACATCTTAAACCTCTGGGAAGAGGAACACCCATATTCCTCTGGTTATGAGTGAGCTCGTACACAATAAGTGTTCCAGGGACAATGAGGGCATCATTTGTCCTCTTTACTGTACATCAGCCAAATAACCTTTATGCACCTCGTCATTACGGGCAAGAGGGGTTTCGATTCCTCAGCATTGCGATTTTCAGGAAGGGATCTCTATATGATCAAAGGTACTGGTAAAGATACTGTTTAATATTGTAGATACATTTAATGGACATGAGTAAATCAGCAACTTGGTCAAACTATTTCTCAACCATTGGGGAATGACATGACCCACTCCAGTATGTTTGGTAGCCTCAGATTTGAACTTTAAGCTACTTTTTTGTGACATCAAAATGTCCTCGTCAATCCACAGGTCTAGCCAAAACAACATTGTGGCAAGTGAGACTGAAACTCTCGGTTTACACATTATTAATCTGGGTCTGCTCCGATCTAAGGTTTAGATCTGAGTATATTTTCCATTTCTAGTTTTATTCATGAGAAAAAAATACAACTGGTGGATCACAAAATAAAATGGAAACATTCGTTCTGGTCCCACAGTGGAAAATGGAGAAATGCAGATACACACACAAAGATCAAAAATAAGAATAAAATGAGAGACAGTACAGTAAGGGAAAAGCTGAATTATCAGCCTTCAGTCATTCAGCTCTGCAGAGGCCTGGTGACGAGACATTCTTTTGATTCAAGTGTGTTGGAGAAGCGATGCCTCCAAAAGTTTCAAGATGGTAGCTCTCGAGGACTTTATGAATAAAGAACAGACAAAAAGCTATAGTTTATGTTAATGTGAGACTTCTTATTTGTACATGAGCTTTGTTATTTTAATGTAATATTATTTTCATTCTGTAAACAGTAGATATTGTCATAACGTTATACTTTTGTCTGTCCAATGACATCATTGTTAAATATTAAATCACCTGTTATGATTAATTACTTGAGTAGCCTTCTTACTTCTTTACTTTCACTTGAGTAAGAATATGTTTAAGTAGTGCTACTCTAACTTGAGTACAGTTTTTAGCTACTCTATCCACCTCTGGCTCCGACTTTAAAAAGCAAAGGGGATTAGAAGCCGCTTTTCTCATGGACAGGTTGTCCATGAGACAGGTAAGTTAGATGTTTGCTAATACTGATCACAGGATCTGGCAACGCAAACAGTACAACTGAAGGTTGGAACGTGAGCGCCGAGCGCAAGTGCGCCGCCTCCTGGCTGGGAAGAGTTAACTTGTAGCTTTTGCCTTTAAAAGGCTATTGATCGTTTCATACTTTGCATCTCCACACACTTCTTTAAGCTGTTGCCCAGTGCAGCCATCTGAGTCAGGAGGAATGACAGAAAATTTGCCCACCTCCACCCAAGAATGGAAAAGAAAGTGGAGACTGACGTTACAAACCTTTTGAACCTGGCAAAGACATTTTACACCACTTTCTGGCTCCAATTGTGAACAATCAGAAATATAAACGTTAAAGCACTATTGTCATGATTTGTCTTTGGATGAACCCGGACACAGCACGCACACACAGAGCTGGATTTAAGACAGTTTATTGTACAAGGCGGCTGATGGATGACTTGAGGAACCAGAGTCTTTATTTAAGTGAAGTTGTAGGGTGCAGAAGCTGGCCGGCAGGTTTTGCACGGAGAAACTGACCAGGAAGTTATTCTACAGCTGACGACTTGAGACCAGGACGGAACACAGGAGCCGAGAACAGGAGTTGAGAACTTGAGAGCAGGACGGAACAGTGTCTTGGGTTGAGGCTGGGCTGGAACAGAGCTGAAGCAGTCTCTGGCAGTGACTGAACAAAAATAAAGCTGAAGAAAAGTCTCCTGGCTGACTGAACAAAAAACACAACACTGAAGTAAGTCTTCTGGTTGACTGAAACAAAAACTGAGCTGACATAGGGTTCTGGCTGAAACAGAGCAGGAGTAGAACACTACGGACCGGCAATGAGAACAGAATGAGGTGGGTATGTGTAGAGGTGACAACAGGTGGCAACAGATCAGTGATAATTGCAGCCTGACAGGTGGAACCAATCAGGCTGCGCAGGGAAGAGAGAGAGGAAGGGAGGCTCAGCATGCAGCCTACAAGCTGCATCCTGACAACTATATATCTATAATTTGAAATATGTACTGTTATACAAAGGTATATATTTCTAGAAATATGTGTAGTCCCTCCCGGCCTGGAGGCTGGTGAAAATATTGACCCTGTATGCAGAAAGAAGCAGGCAGAAACTTTAGCTCGCATTCAGCTCAACTACAATATTTTATTCTCCCTCAGCAAGGGAAAAAAATAACATTTGATTCCCGGAGGTAACGCTCTGTTACCTCAGGGAACAACCACAACTGCAACCAAAGGTTGACCAAATTTACCAGGGGGGCCAAGGTGGGGCCAGTGTTTTTTCATAGGGGCACAAAACAAAAGAATGAAACAATAAAACAAACCAATATTTAATGGTTTAATTATATTAAGTGAGCCACTTGTGGCTCTGGAACTGCAGGTTTCAGACCCCTGATCTAGCAGATGAAAACTGAATTCAGCTCAATACGACTGAATCTAAATGTGAAACACCTTAATTTTTAAATCCTTCATAGCGTAAAACTGTAAAGGTAAAAAATAAAATTGGTCAAAGTGACCAATTAGTAATGACTTCTTTGCCAGTGCATATAATCTTAAGAAGTGCATTTAAGGTGCCCATAACAGAGGCCAGGGCCATTTCTACAGGGGCTAGAACCGTCCCAGGCTTGTTGTAATATGAGGTGTTTAACTTTACACTCAAGTATGTAACACATCACCAGATATTAAGACGACACTAAAGCAATAATAACGTAACAAAACACAGCAAAATTAACACTACGAATGGTCATACTTTTCATTACACTTCAGTCGAAATGAATTACATGTTGATCAGTAGATCAACCAATAAACTAACTTAATATAAATCCATATAATAACACCTCAAACTGACAATGAGTAACTAATACATTTGCTCTCATATTACCACTACTTGCAACACTTTCACAACCTATTACATTTCAATCCTTGAAAGTCATCTGCAATGCTTACATGCACATGAAAATAGTTATGTAAGCGTAATGTGTTGTACACACATTAGCAAAAACGAGACCTTTTGGCAGAGTTCCTCCTCGCTATGCATCACCTAATGGCCTTTTTAAGTATCGCTACGTTACATCCTTAAATCAACTGCTACAATACAATGAAATTTGCTTTTAGCTATCGTCTTAGACACAATATCATGAACAAATTATGATATATGGGTGTATTTTACGCCTTCTTTATTTTAACAGTCAGCAGTAGTATAATGAATCATACTAATTAATTTGCTTTTTAACACATTTGTGCCTATCTGTAAACATTTTTAACCCTTTATATTACAATCGTTCGTGACACAGAGACCCCGATACTAATGATAATAAATGAATCTATCAAGCTCAACCATCTTGTAACTGCAACACTAGCTTCTAAAACCTGTTCTTTAGTAATAATATCTTTTGTTGTGCAAACGTTTGACCGTTTTTAGGCCACAATCCAATATTGTCTCAAAATTATTTGACTTGTTTGGAGTTATTCTCTCATCTTCCTCATACTGTTTTTATTTTGTTGTTGTTGTTTTTACCACAACAGTAAATCAGAGAGAATAGTTATTTTATGACAAACTGGAATTTTGGAAACTTTTCATAAAGTATTTGAAATATAAGTATATATTTTCTGCTTTACTATGACCTCTTACCAAAATAAAACTGAAAATGGGTCCTTATTGGGTCATTCAGCGGGACAGCGATCCAATAAATATGACCATATCAACACAGGAATGATGCCAAATCAACCTGTTTAGATGACTAAGTCCCCAGATCTAAATCCTCTAGAAACCCTACAGAAACTCTGTGAGGTGAGCAGAAGAAGAGAAGATCGTGATCGTCTAGAGAGATCGTCCAAAAATGAGTGGTCAAAAGGTCCCTCTATCTGCACGAAGACAGATAAATATTCTTAGTGTTAAATACACAACAGGGTTAGGGCTGCTAAAAAAGCTGGTTATGACTGGGTGTCAGTTTCAAACCTTTCCTTGGTCTTTCCTTCTCATCCTAAAATCTAAATGAATTTCTCTCATTTTTCCTGTCTCTGCTTTTACATGCGACACCATCCAATGTGTGAAGGCTTAAGATCATTTTCCACAGTTAAGCTACGTTTCCTATTTTTTTGTTTGTCATTTTGTGGCACTGGTGGCCTTTATTTGAAAGTTGACTGACAGAAGATAGGAGTGAGAGTGAGAGAGGGAAGACAAGCGTCAAAGGTCGATGAGCCAGGAGTCAAACCTGGGATGCCGCTGCCACGCCCAACTTACCTGTTCTTCTCTTAGCCATCAGCACCCGGTGGGAAAAGATGGAGGGGAAAAAAAACACAGTCTAAATTCTTCAAATATTTGTGGAAACATAAAAAAATGGAAGAACATGAATAAATGAACAAATGGATTACTTCATTGTCAATGTACTGGAAAAGGTTGCAATGGAAATAGGAATACCTCTCTACTGAGGTACAATTAAAGTAAAAGACTACATAACACACACGACAATATACAAAACAAGTTCCAGCCATACTCCAAGTGATCAGTAACCATGTGAAATGTGATCAGAAAAAGAACAAGTGAAAAAACAAATGAGAAAACTCTAATTGTTACGACCAACAACATGAACAAGGTAGAAACAATTACATCAGATTAATTCAGTGAAATAAGCCATAATCAACGAATTACTGTCAAAATAAACAGATTCGTTTTAGACTATCCCTGAGCATCAGGAACAGGTCCGACACTGACCCAAGCAAACACGATCTACCTGACGATGACAATATATCAGAGACGTTGTGGGTACAATGTTGTACTGCTTAGAAATTAAAACCATTCGGTGCCAAAATGTACTTCTTGGAACATGTGAACCACTCACTTCCAGCAAACATCATTCAAGATAATTGAGAATCGCAACTGAGCTCAGCATTGAGGCAGTTGGACTGTGGGACAAACGAGAACAGGCCAAGCAGGTTTGACGGTTTGAATCTGGAAACTTCCCATCGTTAAGCAACAAAACAATCAACAATGTTAACAGCAGGAGGAATATATATACAAGACCTTACTTGTTTAATGGGTCAAAAACTGACTTGTAGCTTTACAGGCAGGTTCTGAGTCAGACTATTTCTCGATTGTCTTCTAAAACTCATAAGATATATAACTCAAGACTGGAGTTTTCCCAAAGGTTGAAGTATCTTTTAAATAAGATTTAATGCACGCTCTCCTGAAAAGACTTTGAAAAGTAAATTTTTTTCTTCCATGAGAACAGAGAGTCTTTTTCTTGTTGTCGGGGTGGCGAGAACATGAAAACTTTGTTTTAGCTCTTTCTATTCCAGTTCTGTATAGAGAGGGGATATCTAAATATATTGTACTTTATATCACTCTGGTCTATTCATACTGCCCGAGACGCTCAGCTGCAGCAGCCAGAGATCGGCCGGGTGGGGCAGGGGGGCACAGAGAGCCGAACACGGAGCAGGCGGAGAGCTGAAAGTTGAGGAGGAGACACATTGTGAACACCGGGGGCGTGCGGTGCTACGGGGATGGGACTGCTTCGCCAGCATAGAGTAAATGCTGCAATTGAGTGGAATTGGTAGTGATGGAGAGATGAGGCCTCATGAGGCAGTGAAGCACTTGAGCCAGTTGCTTCAGCAAAGGGTTCATTTCTCAGAGCTTCATTTGCACACGAAACCACCTGCTGGCCGAGGGTATAATCACAGTCAGCAATATAATCTGTGATGCTTGTCTGTATTTTTATTCTTTAGGGCCCTTGGAAATGATCATTAATTATTAATAACCACTCATTTCTCTTATGATTATCACATGTGTATAATAAAATATTTTTTAACATGTTCTGTGTGTCATTTTTTCTTAAGAAAAGCACGGTGTTATATGGCAGGCTGTGCATGCTTCTCTGTCACTTCGGTGAAATGGCTTAAGCAGACAAACAGTGAAAGTGCTTCTGGAACTTGGACAATGAAATGCGAAACGGGGGATTTTATTTAGAAATAAGAGTGTTTCAACAGTTTTTAATGGATTTTTCTACACTACTTCTATGCCCTCTGACAACACCCGCTCACAGGGCACTGGAGATACTGGTGTGCACAAAAATGCCAGTGCACTTGCCTCTCCTAGCATTTCCATTCTGCTAATATTGGGCTCTGAAGGGTAGCGCTGGACATCAATGGTGTAATCTGCGGTTACATTTTTCCTTTTTCTCGCCTCCATGGCACTGGTGTACAAACGATGCCAGAGTTTGCTACCTAAGAGAAAACAGTAGATCATGTTAGCAAGTGTTCTGATAGAAATAATTGATCTCAAATTAAAAATTAATAGATAACCTCAGGTGATATCATGAGATGTGAAAGTCTGGGAGGTTTCCTCTGAGCTCTGTCGCCCTAGAACGCACATTGGCACACTCTGAGGTCAGTCTTTTAATTGCTTTGATGGCTTTAGTCTGGCTGAAAAAACCTGTGACTGTGAATCTAGGGTCAAGGAGGGAAGCCATAGATAGGGAAGACATAGATAGGATGCTCATGGGCTGCAAAATATAAAGCTTCTCCCATAGTTGCCTGATGAAATGGTCTCCAACTTCTAATGTGCTGGTGCTGGCTTTATCATCTCCTCCTGAAGGCTTTGCGCCAACATTTTCAGGAGGGGAACCACCTTGAAGGCAGAAACGTTTTCCTCAGCAAACAGCTTAACAGTGGCATCATAAAGTGGAGACAGCAAAGAAAGGCACCTTCCAACAATGTTGAACTCCTCTGACGTTAATAAGGGAGGGCCGTTTGTAGGCCACCTAATGCACCTCACCTATAAATAAAGAAACAGTGAAAAATACACTTCTTGATGAGCAACTCTAACTTATCTTAATCATGTTAGATTAACCTTACCTTATTGGGAGAAATCAAGTCAAAATATTCCCACATAGGGGAAATCCTCTAGCAGGCTCCACCTTCCTCTCCAAGCTAAATTTCCTTCTTTCACCTAAAATCTCCAAACTATAAAAATTCTATCCAAAACCTGAACTGACAGCAACTCTCCACTGATGTTGTTATATTATAATATATATATTATAAATATGTGGTCTATAGCAGAGTCCAGTGTGAGTGTTTTCTTTGCCTGTATATAGGTGTTTTTGACATGTTAATGGAAACTCAATTTCCCCCTTGGGGTAAACTTAACCTTAATCAACAAAGACTTGTTGTGCTATCACACACTGTTTAAAGTTATTCAATGTTTTACAAATAACTCTGTCTGTTAGGCATTGTCTAGTGAATATCAGCCCAAGGGCTGATATTGGAACAATAGTTGAAAGGAATGATTTGAGCACTGGCGTTCTCTTAACAGCAAACTATGCACATATATAGAATAAATGAGTGACAACTTCTCTTCAAGCTCAAGAAGTTATTAACAGAAATAAAATGAACATCCAGAGAACATCACTATAGAATGCAGTTTATCTGAATTAGCACTATTTCAATCAACACATCCTCTCTACTAGGCTAGTGAAGCCTAACTAAAACTACTAAGCAAAATTAGGATAAAGAAAAGCTAAGGAACTATGTACCCACAAAAGAAACAAAAGACAAAATAAAATGGTTGCTCATCATCATCATCATCATCATCATCCCAATAATTCAGTTAATCCTGGTTCACCGCAGATTTGAGTTAAAGAACCAAAGTTCATCTTAAAGAACATGGAATAAGATTAAATTAGTTTAACTAATTCAGAACGACATTTGGTATGTGTTTCAACCCAATCACAACGCAAATACTGAGTTAAACAAACATTATTTGATAAAATAACATTTTAAAGAATGGTTTTCTCAGTAAAAATCTGTAGCAGCCTAAAAGAAATAGCAGCCTCCATCAGCAAGAAGCTTCTGTAGGGCAGTTCTGTAGAAAAAGAAGTAACACAAAGCAACCACTATTAGACTGCAGTTATCAGGATAAAAGTAAAGGATCAGCATTGACTTTTTAAATTGGAGGAGCTTGTTTGTGATCTAAACTCACCAAGGACACCACAGATAATATTCACAGAATACCATAATGAATTAAAATGTTGTCGCCAGGCCCTAAAGAATTTTGCAATTATTCAGAGAGGGGTTGGAAGAAAGTGCTGTGGTCAGATGAGAACAAGATTAAGTTCTTCAGTATTACCTCTTTCACCCTCTTTGGAGGAAGAGAAATGCTGAGCTTGACCTGAAGAATGCCATCCCCACAGTTAAGCACAGAGGTGGAAGTGTCATGAAGTGGGGCTGTTTTCTGTTAGCCCTTTGTGCTCCTTTTATTCATGCCAGCCAACGGTTTTCCTCTGCTTTATATATCGGTCTAGCTGATTCCCTCCCCACGGCTTTATTCTACTGCCAAGCCTAGTACGTTTGTCACGTTATTTCTATCGCTGAAACCCTTTTCTGATTGTACGTTTTTCGTTTCATATAATAAAATTTCTCTACTCACCATCTTGCCTCAGCTACCCTGACTGCACTTGGGTCTACTTCAAGAGCCACCACTTCTAACAAAGAGAGAGATTTCTCAAGAGCAAATCCATATTTTATTAAGATCGGGGGTCCAGACCCCCCTATCCCCTCCTTGATTGTCTTGGTACATTTCATGGGGTCCTAAGAGGCATGGGACAAAAAGTTACAAAAGTTTTTACACAAGATAGAATGTAATCCAAGTGAATGTATGTTTCAGGATTGATTAATGTTGACATAAAGCCTATGGGCATATTAGGCCATGTCTATTTACATACACGCAAGCAATATGCAACGTGACGGCTTCCTGTAGGGGTGTCCTGTTTGTCTGTGGAACCTTTTTTGTCTGTGTTTCAAGAGGCAGAGGTATGGATGGCTGTAGGAAGCGACCATCAGCCTGTTTTTCTCCTAACACGTTCCCAACGATCATCAGTTAAAGCCGTCTTTACAATTTGTCTCAAATATTCTCTACCAAATAATGACCAAAACTCATGAGTCAGCCCAAAAATACCTGCTGCGGCATTTCTGAAAATGTTTTTCACAAGGATCATCTGGAACGAGACCTGAGGCGGTGACTCAACCGTGTTTCCTGTCAGGGTGTGACTCACGACAGCTGAAAACGTTTTGTCGTTTTTTTTGTTTTTTTTCTCGACTGCCCTCCAGTTTCTGTTATGGTAGATACCTGACATGACAGGTGATGTTATCATGTCACAGCGAATGAAACGATAAATGTGATGAAAGAAAAACACAGGGAAACAGCTTTAGCGCATCCATAAACACAGTTTAGAATCTGTTACAAACTCCTACAGGTGGATCACGTTAGATCAAAATAAGAATGAATGTCATTAAAACAGTGAATAATAGATTGTTTTCATTTAGTAGTGAAACTAAATGTGTCAGACTTGTCACGGCCAAAGTGTTTTGCAATCTTTGCCCCAACTCAAAGAACTGAATTACAAAAATAACTCAGTTTGATCAACAGATTTCAAAGAATGCTGTAAATCTGAAGGTTTTAACATGTGGCGGCAAACATCAACATTTTCCCAACCACATATATAATAGACACTACAAAGCTCTCATAGTGACTCTCTCACTACAGAGCTCTCTGGATAGTACACAAACAACAGGAAGTTTCACAGTACAGAAAAGCAGAATCAGGGGTGGATCAGATTCTAAATAGTATTATTATTTACAGCACCTTGCAATGGAGATCATACCGTTGAACTTTTTCACACCTTGTGTCATAATCACAAAGCTCAGTGCATTTTCTTTTTTCTTAGTCAAAAGTTTCTCAGTGCAAACAATATTTGGAATCTGACTTGTGTTAGACTGCAAAACACATCTTTTATAGGCACTTTGATCTGTGTATTTGTTAGTTTTTTCTACTTGATGAGTTTTTCTAATTCTTCATAAGACATCATTGATTGGCTTCTACTGCGACTAAGACATATTTAAGGGAGGAATAAGCTAAATTTCACCACTAGGCGGGCTGTTGAGCACTGTCTGTAGACCAAAACAAGATGTGAGACAAGCCACACCTCTTTCTACCTCCACTCCAGCTGCAACACGGCCCCCATTTCCCCTCTCCTTCTCACCCATGGCATTGTACGCACATATTAGCAAAGGATAAATACACAACAAAAAAAGCATCAACTTTCAGAGGAACATGTCTCGTGAAGAAGTAAATAACTCATAACTTTATAATGCTGTTAGCAAGGCAACACAAAGAGATGGCATGTGACGTCATTCCACATTCTGTCTAAAACAATACCTTTGGTTCTTCACATCACTATTTTTAAGTTCTTTATATCTAAAACAATGAAATTTCACTTATTTATCCTATAACAACTACGGCTTTAATGTTTACAAGAATATACAGCGTACCAGCCAGGCTTAAGTTAACTGCAGTACCTCTTGTCAACTATTTTGCTAAAATGTCTTGGAAAGTACTCAGGGTTACATTTAATCACCACAAGTTTGAAGGTTACAAGACCATGTGGCATAATACACAAGATGTCTAACTTTGGTTCAAAAGATTCCCTTTATGGTTGCTTTTGAAGGACCAACCCCTTAATTGTAATCTTTACTTTTTTTAAACATGTTTTGTTTGTCAGTGTAGCATTAAGAATTGTTGTCCTAATGCCAAAGAGAGCCCAACAGATGTGTTTGCACAAGTGGAGTATTACTACTTTTGCCTTAGTGCTCCGCATAATTTATGTATGCAAGAAGCTTTATTAGATTTAATGCTGGGACTATTTCATGTTCAATGGACACAAAAATGGGAAGGTAAAAGAGGGAAAAAAAGAGAGAAACAGATGAGACAAAATGCTAAAAGGGAGAAAAGGTGAAAAAATAGAGGAGAGAGCAAGATAACATCCTTGGAGTCTGCTTCTACACCTGCAAATAGATATAAAAAGAACAGCAAAACAAACCGATAAAGTATTACAGGTACAAACAACCAACGCCTTGATACCATCACTGAGAAATTCAGAGTATTATTTATTGCAAGATGTATAAAGAGACAGCTCAAGCTAATCATAGGGGTTTTCTGTATGTCCAAGGAGATCGACACAGGGGAAGCTGCCTCCCCCATCCCAGGGAAGAGCAGAGAGGAAACCCCCAACAGCCACAATGCCGAAGCCCCTCATACTTTCTTAGGATTATATGTGACCGACCACTTGAAGTGTAAGGAAAATTAAATGGGGTTTTCAGATTTCTTCTTCACACATTGTTTGTCATGTGTATCATAAAACTGTTTTTTAAGGCATAGAAAGTGAAAGCCAGAAGCAGTCCCATTTATAGTTTCCCACAATTCATGTGGGGCGATTCTTGAATAAATGGGCCTCTGGGCAAGCCTCTACTTATGTCCCTCCCTTACAAAGCCCATTTAAGAGAACAGCAACTTTCATAACGACTTCTATTAACTAAATTAAACAATAAAATAATAAAATTATTGAATTAATCATATTAGACAATTGGATTTTAATTATTCTCTGTTTAGTGTACAATATTAGAAATTTGACTTATCTGAATATTGTATACTTGAGATGGTCAAAGAGAATAGATTCCTTAAGAAAATAGCAACTGATGACTTTTCTGAGCATTCCTGACGCCCCCATGGCCATGCCGCCCTGGGTGGTGAGCTACTGCCCATATTTAAAATTGCCTCCAACAGTTTTCTTTTGCCCAGGCAGTTACTCTGATGAACACAGTGAGCACCTCTTATCCTGAGTAGCCAGCAACACTGATGTTAAAACAAAATTAGTATATTTACACCTTTACAACCTCCCTTTTTTCATTTTCATTACATAAAAAATGTTTGTACGTACACAGACATGTACATATGGCTCATTTTAGCTTTATATTGTGTCCTCTAAAGTTAATATATTTATACTTAATGTCTATATGCTGTGAGCACTTGAAACTAACTTCATCATTACTTTGTATAAACAAGATTAGCCAATGAAGCTGATTTCTGATCATGGGTGTGGTGCTCTGGGGTCAGACGACGCCAAAGTGGCACTTTTTGGCTTGCATGCAAAATCCTATCTATGTAGGCACCCTAACCCTTAACATCACCCTAAACAAACCAACCAAGCTGCAAAACATGGTGGTCGCAGTCTTGTGCTGTAGTATGCTTTCCAGAGAAGTTGCTCAGAGTAGATGCATAGATGAATGATGGAGGACTAGACTTGAGACTTTGCCCGATGTTCGCCTTCCGGCAGGACAAGGACCCCGACAATACAGTTACAACAAGGGAATGCTTTAAAGCAAACGGATTAGTCAAAATCCAGACGAAATGGAGATAGAGCGTCATTATTTTCAACAAAGTAAAGAAAAATTAAAGAAAAATTACAAATGTTTTGTGAAAACACTGACCACTTTGGAGGCCGAAGTTGAGACCTTCGAAGTTTCTTATTAGTGCCAAACGAAAGGCCTATTTCGCAATTTTTTTTTATCAGTCTGGTACTAACTTTATTATTTCTGGTCATGCCTGAGCAAATTCTAAGTTATCCGGGTCATGGCAACAGCAAACAGGCTTAAATTGAAGGCTGAAGAATACAAATCAGAGGCTTAAGCAAACAAAAGTTCGGTTGCCTCCAATTTAAGCCTGTTTGCTACTATTTCTGGTCTACAGTGCAGGATACTTATCAAACCTGAACCTCACCATTCTACATTCAACAATTATTCCTTTTCACATGGTTATATATGTATGAAACATATGTTCTAATAAAATGGAAAATAACACAACACATAACACAGATCCAATGTATAAATAACAAATATTACAAAATGTCACATAACACTTAAATTGAACTGTTTTAATTGATTGGGTTGTGCTGGTATGAACTGGATGTTATTGGAACCCTTATTTGTTGCTTGGTAGCTTCTCCAGTCTGCAACTACTTTTTTAGCTTCTTTATCTGGTCTAAAATGGCAGGAGAGCATACACAGAACCTCAGCACAGTGAGCTCTCTCTTTCCAACTGTCCCACCAGTGGCGCCTCCAGAAATATTTCATAGGGGTGGCCAGATGGGGCCACTTAAACTCTTGGGGTGGCACTGAAACTAAAAGCTGTAATTTCAGGATTTTATTCTACTGTTATAGTAAAGCTGCATGTAGAAAACAGGCAGAATCAGAAAGACTTAAGTAAACGCCTACTAATATCTTATGGTTTTTAATGGTTTTCTGAATTTTTAATGATCTAATGTGCATAGCCCAATAATAGCACAGTTAACATTTTGAGTTGAACAGCAATACATTTTTATTGCATAATTACATTAGGAATAAGGTGTACATTTATTCATTTATTGGAAAACAAAACAGTTACTAAGGGAAGTAGATACTGGCAGATACAAATAAAAGTGCGATAGAAGCCAAGGAAGAGCGTCTGTCTCGCTGGCTGTGCATGATAGGATGAAATGCTAAACTGATGCTACTACAATAGACACTGGCCCGTGGGGTGGCCAGGACATGGCACAGGGGGGGCCATGGCCACCCCTGGCCACCCCCTGGAGGCGCCCCTGTGTCCCACTCCTGAACTGCTCGAAAGAGGGCAAGGTGGGAACCAAAAGTCACAAGATGTGGCACTAAAAACAAACCTACTATTTATTATAACAACAATCCCTTAAAGGTCCTACTTGTAACTGACTGTCAAAATACTTTTGGCAAAAATGAAATATAACCAATATTGAATGTATAAATGAATCAATGGTATATTGTTATATATTTCCATGTAATTTGTTTTTTAATCGAAGCTGTTTGTCTTGTAAAGTGAGATTATACGATATTAACTGTAGGTCCACAAATAAACTCAGTTGATTGATTTCAAGTGAGAAAGAAACGAGAGCGTGTGTAATGCATAGCTTTATCATATTTTACCCACAACTTCTGAATGTGGTATCATTTGAAACGCCTTTTGACGCTTATTAGAGTTAGTATTTTTTTAGTTTAAAAAAAAACAACTTATATAAAATGTCGTTGCCATATCTTGAAACGGAACCGAGACAGAAAGAAAATTAGATTTTAGGATCATTCACAGCCGAAAGCGGAGAATCAGTCCAGAGAGTAAGAAAGACCGAAACACAAAACAAATATGGTCACACCGGAACCAGGTGAGCGTCACCCATTCCGCCACACCCCTCCCTACGTTCACCGCCTACGCAAATTAGGGAGTGACGTTAGCGTCGGCTCCTCTTATAAATGTACTCGACAACAGGTGTTTTTGTCAGTTGGGCGAAAACAACCGAACGGATTACAATTACCGGGAATTTACCTCTTCGCTCCCACCTGAGCCGTGCTCGTGATCGTTGTGTGCGTGCGCGCTCCCGCCGAAGTTTCTCTGCAAACAGGTTTTCCCTGCTGACACACCTGTGTCAGGAGCTAAAAGGAAGTATTGTTGTGCGCCTTCTTCATTCTGCGTGTGACCTCTGCGGGTGACGGACGGACAGACAGAGACGCTTTTTAAAGGAACCTTTTTGGAGGAAAATCATCATGAAAAGTTTCATCCTTCTAGCTCTGGCTGTATTTGCAGCTGTATTTGCAACTGTTTCGGCTCAATCCTGTAAGTAAAATGAACTCATGAAATTTAGTTTTTTCTTTTATTTGGCTTCTTTATTTTAATCTAACTCTTAGACCTGTTTTTATTTTGTTTTGTTTTTTTGTTTTTTAAATCTCTGCAAACATGAAAAGCAAACTGTAAGGTTATTCAACACAACATCCGGGTTGGTAAAAGGTGGGGGTTGGGAGCCCTACCCCACTCTGGGGAAACCAGTAACTGCTGAAACCAACGCCCAGGTGTTAAACAAACCTGCTGGCGCTGCCTAGCGGTTGATCGGAGATCAGGGTTACAATTGGCGCTGGAAACCATTGTAACACAAATTTTAAGTTCCTGGGAAAAGTCATTTATAACAGGTGTTAACCATTGACTGAATGCAACTTTTGTTGTCTTTGCTTAGGTACACCATGTAAAACCATGAAATGGGCCACCTGTACAGGTAGCCCTTGTGAATGTAAACTCACCATTGATGACGGTGTCAATCAACCCATTGACTGCAACAAATGTGAGTATAATCAACATCTTCCTCATGTGTTGCTGTTTTTTTTGTTTTTTTTAATGTTCTCATGAGCTTCCTCTTCCACTTTTTTTTAAAGTGATTCCTAAGTGCTTTTTGATGAAGGCTGAGATGTACAGAGCTAAAAATAAACTAAGCACCCGTACCATCATTGGAAAGCCCACCGAGGATGCCTTTGTGGACAACGATGGGATCTACGACCCAGAGTGTGAGAGTAATGGCAAATTCAAGGCCAAGCAGAACAACAAAACCGAGGAGTACTGGTGCGTCAACAGCGCCGGGGTTCGTAGAACCGACAAGGGCGACAAGAACATGAACTGCTCTGAGCTGGTGGAGACCTAGTGAGTAAAACCTGTGACATTAAGAGTTAGCGCCAGGGTAAATGTTGTAATTTGACATTTTAATTTTATTTTTTTTTCTCTCCAGCTGGGTCCGTCTTCAGCTGAAGCACAAAGAATTGAATGGGAAGGTGGATGAAGCCTCTGTGAAAACGTAAGTTTTTGTTCAGTGTTTCCAGTTTTCTTTACTGTATGTTTATGACTAGACTTCTGATTAGAAACCTCTTCTGCATCCAACAGTGCAATGAGTGACCTCATTTTCACCCGTTATGGCTACGACAAGAATTTGGTGAAGGAGGTTCAGGTGAGAATCTTTAACCCCCATGTGGAAAAGTTTTCACCTTGTGGTAAATGGGATGATCGTGATGAAATCTAACAACCTTTTTTCTCACCAGTATGACCCTGATGGTCGCTACATCGTGGCTGACGTGAAGAAGGACAAAACCGATCGCACCATTAACCTTGGCGACCTGGCCTACTACATGGAGAAGGATGTAAGATTCTAAAAGCTTGTCAAAGTGACGTTTAACATGAATGTGTTAATGAAACTGGCTGTTCTCTTCTTTTTGGTAGCTGAAGGTCCTCCCTCTGTTCACGGGCGAGACACCGTTCTCTTTCTACGCCGGCACCCAGAACCTGACGATGGAAAAGATCCTGGTGTACTATGTGGACGAAAAGGCTCCCACTTTCACCATGAAGAACCTGTCCGGTGGCATCATTGCTGTCATCGTAGTCGTCGTGCTGGCTGTGGTCATAGGCCTTCTGGTCTTGGTGAGTGTACACATATCTAGGATTAAAAACGCAAAATCTTCACCATGACACCTTGTCAAGCCTTAATCTTTACCCCATGTGTGTTGGTGCAGTTCTTTGTTAATCGGAAGAAGATGAGGTACACCAAGACCCAGGTAGGAGCAGCTTCCTGTAAACTTTCAGTATAAAACCGCTTGTTGCACCAATTATTTTGCTGATCAATGACATGCCTTTTTTTTTTTTCTCTATAAAATCTAGCAAAGGGAGATGGACAACATGTAATGCAGCAAGTCGATAAAGAGCCGGACTGGCCCGAGTAGGGTGCCATTTTATTTTCGATCTTCTACGTGAAGAATGGAGATGGTTTCCAGAATTTTTTTTTTTTTTGTCCTTCTGCTTGGTTGCCCATTTATTTATATCTTGTGGAAACTCTTGGTACATGTATCCAGTAATGACAATTTTGTTTTGAAGCTGTGCCTGATGTCATGTTTTTAATGTTAGAATCTGTTCAATAGCTATAAATTCCTTATTGTACAGTTTCTTATGATGCCTTTTTTAATAAATACTTTTAAAATTCTGTGGTTCAAGTTATTTAAAGTGCTAAATACAGTTTATCAGAAGGGGGTGGGGGGAGAATTTCTCCTGGAACAATTACCACTTATGTTACAGTTAGGTGAATACATGTTTACTTTCAGCTTCAACTGAAGATTGCAGCTCCGCTGAGTGTTACCTGGGTGTGGCACCTGTGGAAGTGTTTTTATTTATTTTTAAACTCCATCATTGCTTGACTTCTACAACATGTTGCATTGCTTTTAGGTTAGATTGACAAATCTTACAGTAAAGTTTTGTCTGTGTTCACTCAAGTGAACCTGAGCAGTAAACTTTAACCTTTCATTTCCTGTTAATACAAAGGTGCTTGGGTTAAATTACTTATTATTTTTGGAACCCAGCAAATTTTTATTTATATTTTTTTAAACTGGAAATGAGAGAGCGACAACTTCCCAGGTTAAACTGTGAAACCCTGTTTTACTGAGAACTTGTAAGAACAGAACTGCCTCACATGCTAAACTGGTCTGTCTGGTTGCTGAAGTTTAAAACATGCCAAATGTTTGCATACAAAGGAAGGGGGGGGGGGGCATATTCAAAGTCTGGAATGTAAAACTGAAGTCATGGAGCAAAAGTTTCCAGTTGCAACATAAATGCTGAGAAGCAGATGTGAAACTTGTTAAAACCCTAATCTTTTCCTGGAAATGTGAAGAGGCATGGTTGTTTAGCTGCTGTTCAGATCTGTCCTGCCTCACCCAGTTTGTCCCCTTCATCTCCATAGCAACCAGGCCACAAAAGCAGGTCTCCAACCTGTTGAGGCAGGTTCAGGTGCCATATCTTCCCCTCCCCCAGCGGCTTTGCAGGAATGAGGGCGTGCCTGTTGCTGCCAGCACCTGCTGCAGGTATCGGCATGACAGTTCTGCTTTGCACCAATGAGGAAGCAGGAAAATGACTAAGCTTAAGGTTTCTGTCCAGTCAGGTGGCTTTCTATGGGAATTGTGACTTTACTAAAATTAGTGACTGTCTGCAGTATCAGTTTTATTCAATATGCCTAATGGAAATGTACAGAACTCTGCATAAACCCTCCACCCCCCCACCCTGAGAGAATACTGGGAGAGCCAGTCTCTTTCAGTCTATAATCTCAGCATGATTCTCTGATTCATACACATACTGATTTTTTTTTTTTTTTTTTTTTTTAAACCATTCTTATTGAAGATTTCAGCTCAGTCAAAGTCTCAAAACACATTCTCAAGTGTAGGACTGGTCCATTTTAACACATTAACATGGCCCAAGTATTTTCATTGAAGCTCTGCCTGCTTGTTTGTGGTGGTTGTCCTGCTGGAAGAGTGAACCTTTGCCCCAGTCTCAAGTCTTCCACACCCTCTAGCACGATTTCGTCCTGCATTTAAGTCCCTTCACCTTCTCGGTCTGTGAATAACATCTCCAACATGATGCTGCCACCACAGGACTTAATTATGGGGATGATGTGGTGTGAGTTTTCTACCACAGGAAGAAAACTAAACAAAAAGGCTAAGAACTTCAATATTGGTCTCATCTGACAGGACCTTTTGCCACGTTTGTCCCTTTTAAGTTTAGTAATAGTAATATCTTTGTCATTGAAACATACATTACAATGAAATTTGCTCTCTGCATTTATCCCATCCCCTTGGGGAGCAGTGGGCTGCCATGTGCGGCGCTTGGGGAGCAATCAGGGGTTAAGGGTCTTGCTCAGGGACCCAGAGTGCAGGCGCTGGGGATCGAACCGGGTACTTGCATTCTTCTCTGAGTGCAAGCGCGCTGCTCTAACCACTAGGTCAACACTCCCAGACAGTTTATGAACCTTTTGGATTTAACTGGATGCAAATCTCTCTTTTAAACCCCAAACTTACAATGTGGAAAAACCGAAACATGTCCACTAATGCTTAAACGGTGGTACGATAATATTTGCCACATCACAAGTTGATTTTAATATTTCACTAGATCTGTATTCTAGTTTTTCACTTATTGCCTGAACCCACATGAATTAAAAACTCATTGAAAGTGTCTGTCATGACCACTAAAACAATGTTTAGTTCAGGTAAAATGAACCTGTGACACTTAAGCTGTCTACAAAGCGTAAAGGATACTCCTTAGTTGACGAGGCCAAAAATTTGATCATGAAACAGAGCTGAGCTAAATTAGCCTAGATACCACAATGGCATTTCACTTCAAAAAACTGAAAGCCAGTTTCAGCACTCATCCATCGTCTATTCCCTCTTATCCGTGCCGGGGCCCTGGTGCCCATATACAGCGGTGACTGGGCGAGAGGCGGGGTACACCCTGGACAGGTCACCAGTCCATCACAGCAAAATTCAGCACTGTGTTTCATTATTTGTGGGAGCTGCAGACAAAGAGACTCACCAACCATTTATAAGTTAACCTATGTACCCAAACATGAAGGGTTTAAATAAAAATGCTGAGGAAAATCTAGAAATTAATGTCTGAGACTGACTACACAACACACAGATGACTCTCCCTGTGGCTCTACGCTTCTCCAGGAGTGAATGCTGCTTGTCGGGACTTTGATGCAATCTACTGGTTCCCTTATATAGGAACATTTTTGACCAATCTGTATAATATGATTGAATTTGACTTTGTAAAGTGCCTTGAGATGACATGTTTCATGAATTGGCGCTATATAAATAAAATTGAATTGAATAGTCCGGCCAGCAGATGTGAGTCTGCTGATTCCAGGTATTCTCTTTCACAGAAAGGCCCTGAAGGGCGTATGAGATTAGAGTTTAACGCTCTCCTGGCTGTTCAGTAACTAGGAGAACACAACGAAGCCTACTTCCTACTTACAAACATACAAACAACTTACAACCAACTCAGCAAACCTGCTTCTCTTATGATTTAGACCCAATAACTCAGACTGAAAGCTTCAGCAGTAACATTTTATTGGTAAAAAAAAAATAAACAGGTTTAAATATTTTTTTTTAGATTAGATTAGATTCAACTTTATTGTCATTACACAGGTACAGGTACAAGGCAACGAAATGCAGTTTAGGTCTAACCAGAAGTGCAATAGCAGCAAGTGCAGGATAAACAATGGTTCCATAAGTACAGGACATGGGTTTTTACTGAATAAAAATAGAGATGGATACTATTATAAACAGAATTTTACTGATAGATTTGTCCTATGAATATAATATGTAGATAACTAGTATTGTGAACTAAATTTACAGCTGGATATATACCGAATATAATATATAGGTGGATATTACTATGAATAGAGATTTACAGTAATGTACAATAGCATAATATACAGATGGTTGTTATTATAGCAGAGTTTACATGTACTATGAATATATGTACAGATGGCTATTACTATAGGCAGAATTGTGAGCATAATATACAGGTGGCTATTACTAGAAAATGTATAAATAAAGTTTGGACAGAAGCTATTTAAATTAAAGTGCAGTGGAAGGTAATTGCATATTACAGTTAAAGTACGGTATTGCAAATGTATATGTAAACAATTGGTACTGTGAATAAACAGTCAGCAGTGCAAATCGATATTCAGTCATGGTGAGCAGTGCAAGATGCATGTAAACAGTTGTTACTATAGTAACAGTCAGGAGTGTAGGTGAACATTACAGTCTTGTAAATAACAGAATAACAAAATGGAGGTAGGTGTGAGGAGGGAGAGGAGAGTCTGTCAGTGAGGATTAGAGTTCAATAAAGAGCAAATATATCATATTTACTTCTGTTTGAGAACGAACCATAGGTTCTGAACTTTGAGCCAATTTGTTAGAACTGTTTCCTTGTGACATGGAGCTCTATTTTACTGGAAAATCCACAGATTTTTAGGAGTTCGTCTTAGTTGATATTTGATTCCACTCCTTATTCATGGTAGTAGTTCGATGAAGGCCCACTTCTATGAGGAGTAACAACACCACACATGGATGGTATCAGGATGCTTCACTGTTTGCATCAAACAGGAAAGACGACCTAAACAATCAGGAGGATTCATTAGGGGGAAAAAAACCTTTGCACCAGTCTTCTGCTGCTCATCTTTGTGACTTTGTACCTAATGAATTTTAGACACTCCTTGGTAGTTTCCTCAAAGGTAGAGTTTGTGATTTTTATGTAAGTTTCCCCAAGTACCTTTTTGAATAACTGCGCATCCGCAAGACTGTCTTACCTTGCTCTTCTGCTCCTCTGGGGGATTGTGTGGAAAAAATCTCCCAAATCCACTCTGGTCTTATTTCTGTCTACTGATGCCTTCCTCTTCTTCTCATAAACTTGTACGAGGTTTGCTTCTTGCAACTCTCAGCCATGTTCAACGTACATAATGAGAGCAGCAGAGCTACAATGAATGGCTAACACTGAAGCTAATGGCTAAGCTAACGGCTAAGCTAACCAGATACATAACACTAGAAGTGCACGTGCACAGCTAGCGAGCAGAAACTAACAAGGAACGAGAAAATACATTTGCGTTATGTGAGCGCGTCAGAATGATTGTTATGTGGGACAACTAATAGATAAGGTGACTCAAAAAAGGTAAAGTTTCAGGAGTCAACATTTAAATTGTGATGGCAGCCTATATCAATCTCTGCTGTTAATGACTAATTTGAACCACTCTTTCTTAAGTGTTTGAAACTGGTTAGCACAAATTAATGTACTGGCTTGACTTTGTTGTGGACTTTATCGAATCGACAGCTCAGACGCTGTCTAATATCTGGATAAAGGCTCCATGGACTGGAGATGCTTCGCTGTGCAAAGATGCACTCAGCTACCTGCTGCAAGCTCTGAAGCGGTGGCAACTGTACTCTGTGGGAAGCTGAGGTAGAGTAAAACAAGGTGATGGGTAGACAACATAAATTTTCCATCTTAAGCCACAGCTTTCTGGTTTTATACAGAACCGAAATACAGCTGAGCCTCATCCGTCTGCACACTTAGAAAATAGGTTAAACAAAAGAATCTAATCTAAACAAAGAAAAAGAAGATTGCTAATTTAATTTACAGATTCATCTACACAACCAAATGGTTTGCAAAATTCAATAGTCCACCACCTAATATATCTAAAAAGGTCAAAGACCTTCCTTATAGATTGTATCCAATGATGCAATGACATCATATAACTAGACAAGGAGGAAGTGCTGGGTCGACCCCTCCCATAAACCTGTCCTGGGTATAGAATGTCAAGTTGATGTGAGATCTTTTCATGTTTCCATGCATAAATCACAGAGACACAGACAACCTCAGAAATGTGACATTAAAATGGGATTATGGGTGCAAACAGACCTAAGAATGAAATGCATAATTAATGTATCTGTTTTCTTGCAGAAGGAGGCCTGAAGCATTATTATTAAGTGATTATTGTCATCAGTAACATGGATAAAACTGAAGGGAATTTTCTGTGTAATTGAGTATGATTTTGAACAAATTGTATCATAATCAATGAATGATTCTGGTTCCTACTCAGATTGGTGTGCTCTTTGAGCATGTGCGAAGAAAAGTGAGCAGTACAAGCATGCTGCAGAAAGATAATATAGCTAAAACCAATGGGTGATTGATGATGTGATAAGAGAACTAACATGTTCACAGTCGAGTGTAACCTTAAACAAAATTCAGTCGTTATAATGGTGAATGTAACATTGTGCTGTAACAGACAATGCTGTTGTGAAACGTGTATGCTAATATGTGTGTGCTTGACTGTTTTATAAAGAAAAAAGACAGACTTAGACTTTATTGTCATTCAGCTGCACAAATTTAACATCAGATATAATATATCTGATATATGTATCTGATGTTAAATTTTGTTGCAAGGCTCAGAGTAAAACACAGAAGACAAAAGAAACATTATGAATATAAGCGTTATCCAAAACAGAAGGGAAGCAGCAGGACCAGCTACACAAACAATAAATTGCTTAGACAAGGGATATGAGTAAAGAAACAAGGAACAATGCCCAACCAGGGATCCTATGACCAGGCATTAAAGGGAACTTAAAGACAAGAGGTCTTAATGCTGTTAGTCATAATCCTTGCCATAACTACATAGCGTGTGGGTGAGGAAGGAGCTTTATTGAAGGCAACTGACAAAAACCAGATAATGAAGCTAGCAGCCAACTAGTTTAACAAGCGTAACAAAAGCCACTAGAGGGAAGACAGTTGAGACGACAAAGAAAAGACAAAGCCATGGAAGAAGAATATAAAGAACCAAGAGTTTGCTTAGTACAGTGCAGGTTGCCGAGACTCACTTTAGGCGGCTCGGCCTCCCGTTGAAGCTGTTTCTGTACAGGCAGTTTTAACACACTTGGGACATTAAACGCCAGAACCTATCAATCAGCCACAAATGCCCCAAAAGACCCTTAACGCTTCTGTACTTCTACTGAAGACAGCTCCGACAAGCGGTGGTCCACCGAGGTCAAGGGAAATCCCAGGAAGACTGGCTGCCCCGATGAGCAAGTCCAAAGGACATGATTCATTTGTTAAGATGGCCGCAAAAAGATTCATGGACACTGCAGCTAATATGAGAGGTCATCCTCCATACTACCAGCTGTATGCCTCCCTAAAGAACCAAGGGAATAGGAACAAGAAGACTAAAGAAAACTGAACATAGACTGCAATGAATGAGAATGAATCTGAGCAGCTCAGAGAGGTTGGAACCCAGGAGCTTGGCTGAAAGGTTGGTGGCAGAGATCAGCTGCAAAGATGAAGACGCAGCGGAGAAAGAGAGTCGCAAAACTCACTTTCTTGGCTTACTTTTAGGGGATTGGGGGATTTCTGCCCAGTTAACGGTAGAAAAGAAGTTCCCCCAAGAAGAGAGGGAATTAGCAGTCTTGGCTGAATACTGGGGTGCATTGAATGACTTAGCATAAGGACAGCCGATTAAAGTTATCAAACAAAGTCAAGTCCACAAGTATCTCAGCAAAGGGACAGTTGAGAGTGTTACAGCGACTAACACGCGATGGTTAGATTTTTGGTTTTGATAAACTCCTGCTCATGAACCTCAGGAAAACAAAACTAGTCATGATTATATGCGTCAGTTTCCTCTGTAAAGTCAGACCTTTTTGATGTTTCCTGGGGTGCTTGCATAAAAAAATACATGTCAAAACAGCACAAAAATAATTCTTATTTTGACAATTCTAACAACACTTAATAGACCTAGTTCTGTATTACACTACCCACTTTTGCATTTTATTCATTGTACTTTATTGGTTTCCTTGTTTTAATCCCACTTAAAAAAAATGTTAATTTGTCAGCGAGACAGACACTTGATCACAAGGGGATTTTACCAAAATTAAATATCTAACTAAAATTAACTGCATTTGTCCTTAGGAAACACAAATGGCTAGCACCGCCCCTGGTGGCTCCCTTGGGGTTCTGAACAAGTTACGGATGGGGATGCACTTCCATGACGCCCAGGCGAACCTGTGGTGCTGAAGGCTTGGAATGATGAGAATCCACCTGCTGCCTTGTAACCTGACAACAGCCAGCTGTATGTCGCTCCGCCTAGCTCCACTCACATACATCTGGGACTCCGCCATAGGAATTGCCTTTACAGAAGGCTGGGCCTTATCAAAAATTCTTGCACATGATTGGATAAGCCACTTGTCTGTCATCTTTATTGACGTGCTATTTCAACCACTCACACCGAAGCTAACCCGTGACGCTGATGAGAGCGACACAGGAAAAAAAAAGCTGACAGGAAGAGGGGGAAAGACAGGCGGCAAAGCGCCGCGGGTCGGAGTCGATCCCGGGCCGACCGCGTTGAGGACTAAAGGCCTCCTAACATGGTTCGCGCTAACCGCTCCGGGGCGCGTACGCAGCGGACGCGGACAACAAAACTTGCCAAATCCGGTCGGGAGAAGGGCGAAAACATGGTTTCCACCAACAAAAGCCTTCAGAGCCGTTCTCTGATGTTCTTTTAATGACACAATATTAGGTAGATTGGACAACACGGAAGAAATAGCAGCATCAATGTTAACGCTTGCTTCCTCGACGAGCCGCCATTGCTATCAAAACAGTCTCACGTCATGGTCGCGTCTCCACTACGTCACATCTATGAAACTCCAGCCCTGCGTCCTGATTGGCCAGACCATAAATTTGGTTGGAGAAATCACTCTCTATGGGCGGTGTCCCAGATGTATGTGAGTGGAGCTAGGCGGAGCGACATGCATCTGGCTGTTGTCAGGTTAGCTGCCTTGCACTCAAAAGCAAATTGGACGGTGGAACTGGATAGCAAATTATGCTAAATATTGAGACTGGATCACAAAAAACGTAAAAATCGTCGAGGCATTGAATGACCGATACCGAGTTGGTAGACCCTCAGCACTCCACGGAGCTTAACCAATGATCCTTCACCTCCCAGGACGTGGGTTGGTAACCTGACTCTCGCCAGATGTATGTCGCTCCGCCTAGCTCCACTCACATACATCTGGGACACCGCCCATAGAGAGTGATTTCTCCAACCAATTTTATGGTCTGGCCAATCAGGACGCAGGGCGGGAGTTTCATGGATGTGACGTAGTGGAGAAGCGACCGTGAGATTCCAACAGCAATGGCGGCTCGCATCGAGGAAGCAAGCGTTAGCATTGATGCTGCTATTTCTTCCGTGTTGTCCAATCTACCTAATATTGTTTCATTAAAAGAACATCAGAGAGAGAACGGCTCTGAAGGCTTTTGTTGGTGGAAACGATGTTTTCGCCCTTCTCCTGACCGGATTTGGCAAGTTTTGTTTTCCGGGGCGCGTCCCGGAGCGGTTAGCGGTTAGCGGTTAGCGCAAACCATATTAGGAGGCGGTCCGCCCGGGATCGACTCCGACCCGCGGCGCTTTGCCGCTTGTCTTCCCCCCTCTTCCTGTCAGCTCACTGTCAATAAAACGCGTGCCACTAGAGCCGCAAACACATTAAAAGTTTTGTTTTTTCCTGCGTCACTCTCACAGCGTCACGGGTTAGCTTCGGTGTGAGTGGTTGAAATAGCACGTTGATAAAGATGACAGACAAGTGGCTTATCCAATCATATGCAAGGATTTTTGATAAGGCCCAGCCTTCAATAAAGGCAATTCCTATGGAGGTGTCCCAGATGTATGTGAGTGAAGCTAGGCGGAGCGAAATACATCTGGCGGAAGTCAGGTTAGTGGGTTGGAGCCCAAGAGAGAAAAATGAAGTGGCAACACCCAGAGTGGCATTCAGTGAGGAATAATGGTGAGTATATAGGAAGAAACATGACCAGCAATTGTTTACCAGAAACCTACCTTAAACAGAGGGGAAAATGTAAATTAACTAACGATTCAATAGTGTTTTCCCCTCCAAAAAAACATATGCTTGGATGTAAACAGCAACACAACGCTCCCACAAACACACCCACCCATAAATCAAAGATGAAGCAAAGTTACAACAATGTTAAACTGAACGACTACAAAACAAGATGCAATAAATTATGAACACGTTTAAGGGACAAGTGGTCATTTGTCACAGACGGTCCTTGTGATTGCTGAACACTTTTGGACATTCTTTCTTCTCCTACAAAGGTTAACAACAAAACACTCTGAGATAGAAATGTGTTCTAGGTCTGAGCTACGAGAACAATATTATCTTTGTGTTCTTGCTGCTTGTTATTGACGCACGTTCTGGGCAGAACCTTTCAGTAGTTCTGAACTTGGGTTCTTCTTAAAGTATTAAATCTCTTTGCCGGAAGCAAATTTACTCTTGTTCTTGCAGCCTGGAGTAAAATTTGTCTGTTGCTGTGGGGTGGGTATTGGTCCTAAAGAATAAAAACTTAATCGACTTTTATGATATTCAAATCTCATTCTTGCTCTAAAGTTTGTACCACGAGCTTCCAGGCTAAGAAAGAGCATTTACTCTTTAGCTCAGTCATTGATTGGCACCAGAATGATCAATTTTATTAAGGAGATGGATTTTTAATACATAGATTTAAATTTAGTAGCTTAAAATTGCTTCACTTTTCCTTACCTGTATTGAAAAAAAAAAAAAATGCAAACAGACTTATAAATACCATTACCTTCTTTCACAAGCAAACATATACTTAGAGCAGATGATAAAACCTACTGTACTCTAAGTAGGTTTCACAGTGCAGAAGTCTGGTTTCCACTCAGCTGCTCTGTAATACTGAAATATACCAAACGGTTCCTTAATTTTTTTTTTTGCTCGTCATTCTCAGCAAGAACTGAAGCGACCATCTATTTGCAGAAAAAACCGAGCCTGAGTTGCAAAACAAAGCTGGTTTTTCATGTTAGAACAATGTCGGGGTGTTTGTGCGGCGTCCATCAGAGCAGCGTGGGGGCCTTGCTAGGCCGTCCCAGCGCCGGCGGGGATTTGCTCCGTAGCTCTTTGCTCTTCAGGCTGACGGGCTGGGCCGCCATCAGAGCCGGGGCGGACAGGTGGTGGGCGGCGGCCTTCTGCTGGTGAGCGCTGTTGATGTAACTGGAGACGAGGAGGGTGATTTCCCTGATCTGTGCCGTAAGAACCCAAACAGAGACACAAGTGAGTTACAGGTGATGACAGGTAAAAGTTGCCACACGTGACCTATTTCTGTTTCTGCAGGTTCAGTCAAGAGTTTACATGCAATGACTGTGGGAATGAATTTAATTACCCTTAGGGACATGAGAGATTCATCTGGTCTATTCTTTTCCCAGGGTCTGAGAAATAATGCAACTTTTAAAAAAATAAGAGTTGGTTGCCTGGGTCGAGCTTTTAATATAGTTCCAAGACGGAGATAGAGGCATTGGGTGTCCCTTTTAGAGGCTTCCTCTAAAGTACATAGGGGGTGCTGATGTAATTTAGAGAGAGCAGGTTATTGGACTCAATTCAATTCAGTTTAATTTATATAGCAGCAATTCACAATACACGTCATTTCAAGGCACTTTACAAAGTCAAATTCAAACAAATCATCAGACAGATTGGTCATAAAGTTTCTTCTCTAAGGAAACCAAGCAGGTTGCATCAAGTCTTGACAAGCAGCATTGACTCCTCCTGAAAGAGCGTAGAGCCACAGGGACAGTCGTCTGCATTGCTGATGGCTTTGCAGCAATCCCTCAAAGTGAGCATGCATGAAGTGACAGTGGAGAGGAAAACTGCCCTTTAACAGGGAGGAAAACCTCCAGCAGAACCAGCTGGGGGTTTGAGAAGACAGAGGCACAAAAAGAGCACAGGAGCACTGATCCAGGAATACTTTCTATGTCCGACAGGGTAATGGCAGACTAGCTCCATGGGCCGCTGTTTCCAGGAAGAAAACACAACCAACCAGACACACTGAGCCTAAGCCTTGCATAGTTTTATTGAAGCTTTTGAATAGAACAAGTCTGTGTGGATCACAGGGTGCCACACCTTGGAGTGTCAGCCGGTGAGGAAAACAACCTGCGCCATCCATTCAAGAACCTGTTTTCCAACAGGTTTGGGATCTCTGTCTTTTTGGGACACCCACTTTAGTCCACCTTTTAGCCATCTTTTCGTTATTTTGAGGTGAGATGTACGAATTAGGTAGTGCTTCTCCATCTTCAGGCCATCCACCAAAAGTAATGGCAGGGAACCAGCCTCACAGCATGAAGCTGCCCTCGCCGTGCTTTACAGGTGATGCTATGTTCGTAGGTTTAAAGGCCTCGCCTTGGCTCCTGCAACCGCCTTTTTTCTCACTCTGGCTAAACAGTTTAAACCCTGTTATTATGCTTGATCTGTAAATATCAGCTGAAGTTTTTTTTTTTTTTTTGTTGAGGCAGGGGTCGTCATCAGAGAGGCTTCCCTTCTGGTCTCACCTGCACTCCTTTCCTTTCATCTGGGATTTTCAATGAGCTCCTCAGCATTTCCACATTTATTTAGAGTAGTTATTTCCATGCCAAGAGCAGAAACTCCCAGCAGCACCTCATCACTGACTGATAAATCATATATTCCCTATGAGGAGTGGACGTAAACGTCTGAGCTTAACCATAGCAAGAACCAGATGCATCTGCCTGTTACTCGCCTTGGAGAAGTCCATCGCGAACAGATGCTTCTCCGCAGGTTTGTCTTTGCTGGCGTTCGTATCGGCGCTGTGCCCCACCACCAGCATGAAGTCCTCCTTGCAGCCTCCAAAAGTCACCAGGTTCTTGTAGGGGTGGGTCACCAGCAGTTTCTGACACACAGGGTAAACCGTTAAGTACACTGGTTACTGAGGAGACTCCGGAGCACATAAAAGTTGCGTGTTTTTAATGTTAGGATATCAACAGGCCGTAAACCAAAAGCACTCATGACTGCACGGCCTTTCCAGAAGAGCATCTTACAATCGAGCTGCGCTCCAGGACACTGATCCCATCTTCATGCACCGCCAGCCACACACTCTGACCCGACTCAGGAGAGGGAGATGTAGTCTGAAAAAGGGATGGAAACAGCTGTAATCGTGACTGTATTTCCATACGATGTGAACAACTAGAACACAATCAGAATTAGCAGCGACTGTTGTGTTGATCCAACAGAAAGTGTAAATATGCTGCTGATGTGTTCAGAAATACAAATATAAATTATTTAAGATAGTAGGGGTGGAGAAGTTTGACCATAACGCATCATGTTGTGATCAAACTCAGCCTATCAGCACAAACACGGGGTTGGAGGGGTGGTGCTGTGGGCTCACTTTACAGCCACAGGATCTGGATAGTTTGTATTCTGGTGCCACGCGTGAGGCCCTCTGCTAAATCCTGGTCTGAACTGGGTCATAAAGAGGACAATGATACTGAACACAGCACTAATGCTGCATTAAAGACGAGAATGGCCCAGTCAAAGTCTAGCTCGCCCTGAGAGCGCCTGAAGTTTCTCCATGAAGCTTCTTTTATGTTAGCTCCATTCTTGCTTAATAAATACTGAGTTTGGCAAATCGCCCGTGTGTTTTTATGGCTTTTGAGTTTAAACTTAAACAGTTTAGGAACCCTTTATAGACCTGTGCCCGTATCCACAAAGCTTCTCAGTCCTCTCAGAGAGCTGCTATCTTTTTATTATATATATATATATATATATATATATATATATATATATATATATATATATATATATATATATATATATATATATATATATATATATATTAATAAATGTATTTCGTTTTAGTCATGATTATCAAACGTTTTTCCAATTATTTATTTATCCTCCATAACATTACGTTACTAGAGCCACACCTTTAACCCGCCGGGCCGCTGAAATGAATTAATTTCCCTCTATGTGGATGATAAAATCTATCTTATACACAAATTAATAATTGTGTGATTGTTAAGGAAGTTTATGCGTTCATTTCCTCCACTGTTTAGACGGTGGATCAGCCAATCAGCTCTCTCTGTTGTACGGAGGCCCTAGTCCTCGAAGCGGTCAACCCGGGTTCGACTCCGACCTGTGGTCATTTGCCGCATGTCTCTCCCCCTCTTCCACCCCCCTTCCTGTCAACCTACTGAGTTAAAAAGCGAGCCACTAGAGCCGTGAAAAATCCCCCCCCCAAAAAAGAAAAGTCCTACTCCTAAATCTATTCACTTTAGGAGCTTCCTGAAGGCCTTGTGAATAACTTTTTTTCTACCAAGGCAAAATTGTAGGAAAACGAATTTGTGCAATTCTAAGATTTTTCCTAAAATGACGTCACTAAGGCTACGTTCACACTGCAGGTCTTGATGCTCAATTCCGATTTTTTCGTGAAATCTGATTTTTTTGCGTGGTCGTTCACATTTCCAAATATATGTGACTTGTATGTGATCTCGTGTGTTAACTGAATGCGTTCAACCTAAGTGTCCCGCATGCGCACTCGAGGACGCGATGACGTCACACGTAGCAAGCGTGCTCAGTGTCTGCGGACGTAAACATGGATTATAGTGCTGGCGCGCATTTTGCGGTCATTAATTTATTTTCTAACCGGAGTTTTCCCTCCATTGACTGCTCTTCTCATTGAAGTCCGCCATGGGTGTCGTTTTTCTTCCCGCTTCTGCATAGCAGGACGCAGAATAGTGACGTTTGTCGAGTATCAATGACGTACAGGTCGGATAAATGCGATCCGGCCGTACAGACACAGGTCGCATTTGAAAAGATCAGATACGTATCGGATTCAGGACCACATATCCAAGTGGCCTGGGTCGCATTTGAAAAAATCCGATCTGTGTCGTTCAGACTGTCATAAAAAGATCAGATCCAGGTCGCATATGGGCAAAAAAAATCGGAATTGGGTCACTTCAGGCTGCAGTGGGAACGTAGCCTAAGAGTCGTAGGAATCTTTGTGAATACAGGCACAGATCACTTAATAGCATTTTGAATCATCCTGTTACTGAAAAGCGATATATAAATAAACTTGCCTTAACTATATATCCTGATGCATGAAACCCTGGAATGTGAGGAGGGTTTACCTTACCTGTAATAATCATATGCCCTGCTCATATTTAAGCACAGTTTACTTTTTGAGTTTTGTGCCTTGTTTTAAATTTCAATGTAAAAAAGAAAGCTGCACGAGTGACATGTACCAAAGCGACATGTACCAGAGTGAAGGACCCTAAAGGCCCGTTTACACTACACTTTTTTAACTGGGCCGAGACCAGTCCGAGCTCGGTAACCGAGATAACTCTTGTGTGTAAACGGTCAGCAGACTGAACCAGACCGCGCTAAACATAACCGGACCGCGCTAACTGCAGACCAGCTCTTGAGTAGGTCTCGGCCTGGTTTTATTTCTGGCCCAGTATTCTGATAAAGAGCGCATGAGCAGACCGCGTCATCTACTTACAGTCAGCTGACTGTCCGCGGGTTTTCCGGCAGTCTGGCTGCACGTCCCGATTCACACTCCATTCAGACAAATTTCAGACATTCATAATAATACTAGCTTCCTTACCGTGCCACACGGCTTCCAGAGATGAATCTGCTTAGCAGCGCAATGAACCTCAGCGTCTGTCGTTGTTTCCTGCGTCTCTAAATCCTTATTAGACGTTCGTTTGTCTCATCCACTTCCCAAAAAAGCCAACTTTCTCAAGTAAATTCACCAATGGTTGCCTTCTTTCCCTGACTCTCCGCAAACACCGAAATATCTCAATATCAAGCATAACTTCCTGAATGTTACGGGCGCCGCGCTGTTTTGTTTTGCTGCTACCGCCTTCAATCCCAGAGAGCGGTAGTACCGCATATCGCCACTAGGGGGCGAGGAACAACCAAGGAACCGAGATAAGCTTTGTGTGTAAACGGGTCGGCTTGTCTTGGATAACTGATCCAAGCTCGGACTGGTCTCGGCATGGCTCGGTTTTAGGTGTAGTGTAAACGGGGCTTAAGTTGGTACTCCTGGATCTTTTCCTGGGTATGAAGTTTGGGTTTCTTTTTGCTGCTGTGCCAAACCCTCCCTCACCTCTGCCTGGAACAGTTTAGCACCAAAAAACGGCCATTTTCTGGCAACGGTCAGGTAGATCCTGACGCACTCAGATGAACTCCGCCCCTTTAGGGAGGCCCAGCGGGCAGATAGACGTTGCATCAGTTGTCTAAAAGAGGAAAAACAGTACATGCACTCCTATAAGACATAATTATCACAGTAAGATCTGATAGGATTGGGGGGCTTTGGGGAAAAAAAACTATGCAGCTAAACCAGAATGGCTCATGCCGTGAGGAAGGAAAGCGTGCAGAGCAAACTGTTTTTACCTTTGTTGCTCCTCAAGCGAGGTCCTGCGGTAGTGTTTAGGGTAGAATCTGTCCAACACTTGTTTCAAAGTCTGATTGGACTTACTTTGAGCTGATCCCGAGGCAAAGGAGCGTTCAAAATCTCCAAACTCC
This sequence comes from Fundulus diaphanus, assembly GCA_037039145.1. Lineage (NCBI taxonomy): Eukaryota > Metazoa > Chordata > Actinopteri > Cyprinodontiformes > Fundulidae > Fundulus > Fundulus diaphanus. Next base: position 46,995,906 of record CM073121.1, on the reverse strand, counting down.
ACCTGAAAACAAGAACAAAAACGGTGTAAGTTTTTGAGTAAAAAGTCTCTCTTCATCACACTGTAGCTCTTGGCTACTCTACAAAATGGGAAAGACAAGAAAACCGTGGGCAAAAAAGCATTTAGTCAGCCACTGATTGTACAAGTTCTCCTACTTAGAAAGATAAGAGAGGTCTGTAATTTTCAACAGGTACCGTATTTTTCGGACTATAAGGCACACTTAAAATCCTTAGATTTTCTCAAAAATTCACGGTGCGTCTTATAATCGGGTTCTCCTTACATATGATTACCGTTGTGCTTATTGACCGATTTTATGTGGTACAATGCGCTCAAAAATCTGTTATAAGTAGGACTTAGCAACAAAGCCGCTCCGCTCAATGGATATTCAGAGCATTACGGTACACTGTGTCACTACCTGATCGGACCCCTGAGCTGTCTACAAGACTGCCTGACTGTAATGTCAGGAGTACACGCTAGCAACAATAAACCAAGTAAGTTAATTCATTATAAAAGTAACGTTTTTTTTGGCCTTATGTTAGAAACAGGGCAGTGTAGTCCTAACCTGACGCCGCCAGATAGATTTGCTCCGCATATCCATCTGGAAACCTTCCGTTGAAGTAATTTTGGGAAGGGGCGAAAATACTGGTTAGCTGATTGGCCTATGTTGGTGATAGACGGGCCAAATAAACCAATCAGATCAACGAAGCATATGACGTACATGTCAACATGCTTCGTCGTCGCTCTGTTACGAGCGACGACGAAAACACAACCACAAGCCAAGCTACTCTTGCTGCTGCAGGTAAAGGCTCGTTAGCTCAGCAAAGAAATACTCTGTAATTCCGATAAAACTTGCTCGATAGCCACGCTAACGCTAGTTTCATCGGCTGACGCCGCCATGTTCTTTAGACTGAACTGTCGCGCTTCTGGTTGCGTCACACCTCAACCCACCTCAAAGCCAACGCTGATTGGACGTTCGTTTGGTGAACGGCTCCAAATTTTCTTTAACGGAGAGTAGCCAGACTGATCTGCGAGTGAAACCTTGAAAGCTCGCGAGATCAGGATGGTCTCACGAGGCTAGTGTAGTCCAACTACTCTGTCCTCCCGACAGAGATGGATAGAGAGCTGTGGACGCGAAGGGCCGGAGTGATATGACACACTTAGGAAGAATATTTAGTGCGTCTTATAATCCGGTCAATTTATAGTCCGAAAAATACAGTACACTTCAACTATCTGAGAAAATGAGATAAAAAAACAACAACAAAAAAACAGGAAATCACATTGTTGGCGTTTTAAAGGACTTTTTTTTGTAAATTATGGTGGAAAATAAGTGTTCAGTCACTGACAGAGGTCAAACGTTTGTTGTAAGTCTTCACCAGGTTGGCACACACTGTAGCTGGTATTTTGGCCCATTCCTCCATGCAGACCTTTCTACTCCCGCCACGAATTTTCTATGGAGTTGAGGTCTGGAGACCAGCTAGGCCCCTCCAAGACCTTGAAATGCTTTTATGGAGCAACTCCTTCATTGCCCGAGCCGTATTTTTGAGGTCATTGTCATGCTGGGAGACTCAATCACATTCCATTCCACCTCCAATGCTCTCACTGAGCATTGGAGGTGGCTTAATATCTCACCATACATGGCCCCGTTCATTCTGCCCTCAACACGGATCAGTCAGCCTGTCCCCTTTCCAGAAAAATTATGTTTCCACGCCCGTGCTTCACAGCAGGTATGGTGTTCTGGGGATGCAACTCGGCATTCTTCTTCCTCCAAACACGAAGAGTTGAGTTTGTGCCGAAAAGTTCTATTTTGGTTTCTCCTGACCACATGATATTCTCCCAATCCTCTTCTGGATCATCCATATGCTTTCTGGCAAGCTTCAGACGGGCCTGGACTTGTCCTGCCTGAAGCAGGGGACATGCCTGGCACTGCAGGATTTGAGTCCCTCTCGGAGTAGCGTGTTACTGATGGCAGCCTTTGTTACTTTGGTCCCAGCTCTCGGCAGGTCATTCATCAGGTCCCTTCGCGTAGTTCTGGGATTTTTGCTCGCCGTTCTCATAATAATTTTGACCCCACGGGAAGAACTCTTGCATGGGGCCCCAGATCAATGGTCTTGTATGTTTTCCATTGTCTTAGAATTGCTCCCACAGTTGATTTATTCACACCAACCTGCTTGCCTATTCTAGATTCACTCTTCCCAGCCCAGTGCAGGTCTACAGTTTTCTTCCTGGCGTCCTTCGACAGCTCTTTGGTCTTGGTCACAGTTGAATTTGGAGTCTGTTTGAGGCTGTGGACAGGTGTCTTTTATACAGACAACGGATTCAAACAGGTGCCATTAATACAGGTAAGGAGTGGAGGACAGAAGAGCTTCTTAAAGAAGAAGTTACAGGTCTGTCAGGACCAGACCTCTTGCTCGTTTGATTGTTCAGAAACGTTTTTTTAGCAAAAATATTTATTTGGGCGGCGTACCAGGGTTAAGCCTTTTTTTTCCTACCATCACATCTGTAAATTTATAAAGTTTGCTTAGCTCTACTGAATCTTTCCCACGGACCATGTGCTTTGGTCAGAGGCCCCTTAAATGGAGCATTTTTGCAACAAAACCTCAATGGGGCAAGTGTGGAGCATGAAGGATAATTTTTGTGTAAAAGCACAGTGGAGGAGCTATAATGCTGTGGGCCTGTTTCACCTCCACAGGGCCCTGGGAGACATTTTAGAGTGCATGGCATTGTGAACTCCTCATTTTAAATATCTCAAGGACTTTATTTCAAATGTCTACTCGGTCTAACTAAGGCTGAACACGCTTGCTATAAGGACGAGGACTGTGTGATGTCTGGTGAAAGACCGTTTCCCCGGACCTGAGCGAGCAAGGCTGCCATTTCCAGAGCCAGTTCCTTGTTGATGGGAAAGTGTCCAGCTATGATGGCTTCGTTGGTCTGGTAAGCTAGCAGCAACCGCTCCCTCTCTGACTCCCCTCTCATCTGGTGAGAGAAGTAAAGCCTGGAGATGGAAAATGTAGAAGAAAGAAATGATACATAATGATTATCAGACTAAACAGAGCAACTCAAACGGCCCCATTTATGTCTCCCAAATCCCTCTGAATTCTATTTGTTTCACATATTGAAATTTTACACCCATCTTTCAGTTCTAGTTTAAGGGTTTTCACTGACATGCACAGAGGCTGTTGCTTTTTATCTTATATATTTTCACCAACAAGAAATGTGGTTGGTTTTATTTGAACTGTGCACAATGAAGGTTGCATAAAAGAGGGGGAAAGCTTTTAAAGTATTTATTATGCTTGCTTCTTTTACATCACAATAACTCTGGTATTTTTATCAAATCCAACTGAGGAATAAACCACGGAGGAAACAAGGCAGCACAATTCTTCACCTGTTCTTGTAGGTAAGGCGGACTGTTCTGGTGTTTTCAGACTTCCCAGAATGCTGCTCTTTACACGCCTGCTCCCATTTGGAGAGAATATCACAAATCTGTCGACAAAAAAGAAGCGACAGCACCATGATTGGCGTGTAGTATGTAAAGAGCGGCAGAAAGAGTCGTTATGCCAATGAAAGACGCACCTTAATGCCTCCAGACAAACAATGTTCCAGTTCTCTTCCGGTGGGATCATCGGTGTACAGGCTGAAACCAGAAAGACCAGTCTTCCTCATACCTGTGTCCTGGTTGAGGCGACTCTGGAATTCGTCTACAGTTGTTGAAGCATCAAAGCTCACCACCTGGACAGACGGAGGAGAAGGGGGAAAAAAAAGATGAGATTTTTTTGGTGTCATAGTTTTGTGTTAAATCTGTTCTGTTAAAACAAAAGGTTTAAAAAAAATGTAAAAGGGAAATAAGCTTTTTAATGCCTTCTTTTTCATATTTAAAACATTTAGTTGTTTTCTCATAAAGTGGAACTGCAATGCGTTGGTCTGATTTCCTCGATGTTGCTGCCCCACAGGCCCGTCTTTTACCCCTGTTCTGAGGTGCGTCTGAGAGCAACTTCTTTTGGTGCCGTCTCTTTAAATGCAAATGAGGCACCTCAAACCCCGCCCCCTCCAGGTCACAGAGCATTGTACTTCACCCCGTTCGGCCATTTTTGTAGTATGCTGGGGGGACGGTGCAAAGAACAGCTGATGACTTTCTCACTTGTAGCTTTGGCATGCTTTAGCTTAGACTACAAAGAAATAAAACAGGCATATTCGGACGTCCACAACCTTGTTTAGCAGTTCTGCTGCAAATACTGTGACTTGGAGGATCAATAAGTAACAGGGTCATCACCAGGATTGTTTTCAGCGTAACGGTGAACAGCTGGCATGTCATGCGCACGTGTTTGTTTGTCGGCAGGCTGGTGCGCGCGCTGGTGTGTCGGTCCACTACTTTTCTAGATGCATTCCCAGTGCAGAGTGTTGTGTAGTGCAGCTCAAAAGGGGCTGTTCATCAAGCTAATAAAAGCTAGCGCTAGCTAATGTGGTTCGGGAGGTTTAGAGCTGCGCGGATGTGCGTTCAAAAGCTTCACTGACTTTTCTATGTTGCTCTCAAACATCCGTGTCATACTGACCGTTACGCTCATACAAAATGAGCGTGACTAGGCTTTCAGCGTAACTTTGACAACTTTCAGTTTAACGGTCCATTATGCTGAAATGCGCTGAGAATAATGACACCTAGTGCCTCAAATCGATACAACAGCCTAACAACAACAACAATCTAATGTGCCGTTTCTAAAGGGTTCTGTTGCTGCTGTCAAACCCCACTGAATTTTTACTCGCACAGAATAGGTATATGATGTTGTATTCTGTTCTATTTCTGGTTCTCTTCTCTTACTGGCTTCCATGTTTGCAGGCTGCTCCTCTTTTGCCAAGATAAAATAACAAATGCTGCGCTCTGTTTTGGGGGACTCTCACATGATTGGCTCAGGAACCATGAAGTAAACACAGGCTACACACTGCACTGAAGTGGTTCTGGATCGTACCTCTAGGTTTGAAAGGAGACAAACGTGGCTAAGACATTGTTGATGGAGAGGACCGATTGTTCATAGGGAATGTTATTTCCATCCCAGGTGACAAATGAGAATGATTTCGGTAAATTTTGTAGTAAAGTTCTTACTTATTTCTCCTTTAATTGTTGAAATAACACAATGCAGAATAGACTCACACAATCTGAAAATTATGACCATACAGAATATAAAGATATCTAAGCAGCACCTGGACAAATTACATTCAAATTTTCTACACTCCAAGTAAACAACAAATTGTATTTAGGAACAAAAAAGTGGATTTTGCATGATATGTCCCCATTAAGGAGACATGTTAAAATGTGACATTTGGTTTACTCCAGAAGGTTTCTAGTTTTGGATGAACTTCTAATTTGCTTGACACCAATTTTGGACATGGCAGCTGTGGCCCTGTAGAGATTGAGATGGAGCTCTCAGCTCTACCTTTGCAGAGTTTGACATAAGGGTGAATTTGCTGGGTTAAAACCTGTGATGGGCACAGCCAACTACAAAGTTGGCTGCGTAATTTAACATTCCACAAATGAAAATATTAGCTTTGCTACTGTTAAACCGATGTTAAATAAGGGCACTTGAGGATGCTAATGTCAGCTGCTAACTGTCCAACGACTTCCCACAAAAGATGCTGCTCACTCAAACATGACACATGATGAACGTGCACAGCACTGTATGTCTGAGGGGATGGCTGTTTTATTTTGGATAATAAATTACCTTTAAACAAATTTTTACATGGCAATGGAAACTTCTGAAAATAATTAATATTCTATCTATCCCTCTGTGCCCAGGCAGCGGCATCTTGAACAAAACTATGTGAGTGAGTGTGGTCTGGAAGCCAGTGTTGCCAGTTCTAGCAAGCGAAACAATCAACCCGCTCCATTACCTCTACCTTGTAAACGCTACAAATGTTTAAGCATAAAAGCCCAAAGAAGCTTCTAATAAATGGATGTGGCAGCCCTGCCGGAAGCCTGGAACACAGTGCAGGACTGAGCGTTTTCCGAGGTCCATTTCCCCCTCTGTTATCAGACTCCTGAACGAACTATTTGGTTCGTTCAAGAGTTCAAGAGACTCTTGAATGACTATTTGGTTTACTTATTGTTGTAACATCAATAATATCAATATTGTTATGTTTAATGTGCTCTATTTTTGAAAAGCTCCAGTTGCAAAGACTGCAGCAGAGTTAGAACTTGAAACAGCACTGGCGACTCATGGTTCCTCCTGGTTTCACTGTTTCCCAGTAATGATGGGGCCAGTTCAAAAATAATTGCCCTGGACAATCTGAAATAACTAATAAGCCACTCATGGCCACTCATGTGTCAGCAGGTCAGCAGCATCTCAGCGTTTCCTCCACATCCTTCAATCTGCAATGTCTTCCAGAAGCGGCAATGCTGCTAACGTTCCACAATTACACGCAGCTATTTATGACCATGTGATTGTCTCCACCTAAGGAATCTTCACACCTGACCTGTTCGGAGTTAATCTGCTGATCTGACTCTGTTTTCTTTTTCAGTGAGAACAAAGAGCCTCTTAGATAATTCAGATATTTTGTTGTTCTCTGCGCATAGACTGATGCGCATTTACAAATACATGAGCCAAAAACAGAAATATTCACAATTTATATCTAATTGAGGTTGTTTCTATCATTCAGAGGTGTGTTATGTTATTGTATGATGCTAAATGGGAGTATTTTTCTTTGTATGGGTTTATACCATAAAACCTCAAACTCATAAAAAAACATTTTGGGTTTGATGCTGTTTGGGTTTAACAAAATTGAATGGAGTTATATTTTAGTGTATTTGGTCAGTTTTAGTACATTGTGGGTTTTTTTAATTGTTAATTGCGTGGCGGCCGCAAATTATTACAGCAGGTCCAAAATTTGTGTGAATTAACGAACACTTTCTTGCAATCTTAATTTTCATTAAGTTTTTTTGTGCGTACGTATACTTCATACATAAGCTCTAAGATCACTTTTATTATGACATGGAAAACATTCATATTCATATATCAACTTGCTGCAGTGCAGGACATTTACAGTCAAACCGGTTTTTGTGAAGGCTTCAGATGTTTGACAAGATGTTGAGGTCATCACTAAAGACTCCCAGGAAGCAGGGAGTGATGTAAACTGGTCCACTGCCAGGTGACACCTTGATTTGCTCGGGTTGTTGCTGGGCAGAGCCCTATTACTCTTGCCTGATATGTGTTGTTGAGGAAGTGCACGGGGACGCTGAAAGGCAGAGAGTGGTGATACGGGTTCCTCAGCAGGATCGACAGAATCTCCATACGGGACGGCCGGGCCTGCCTCTCACCCTTCTGCTGGGTCCGCTCTAAAGAGCGCTGGCAGTAGATGGCATACTTTCCCACTTCGGTCCTGGAGAAGGAAAAACAAAAGGTGGATTCTTCTCAAACAAAAGCTTTTAGTACTAAGCAGTTTACCCATTGGTTTTAATAGTACTGGTTTTAATTCAACTGACAAAAACACATTTACTGAAAAGTGAAGACTGTTAGAATACCCAAATACTTGCAATTGGTTTCTTTAAGTAGATAAAAGCAGGAAAAAGGCAGTTCCTCCTACGTTAAAGTGAAAACCTTCAAGAATGGCTGAAAGTTGCAAAGGCCACATAAAAAACACGCTCTTTGATCTCCTTTCATCTTGCAAGTATGATCCTGATTGTGAAGCATGGTGGGGGTAGCTTATCTACAGCTGAGAGGGAGCTCACCAGGAAGGTCAGCTCAGGACCCAAAGCAGGTGGTGGGAGGCAGGAGGACTCTAAAAATAACATCCCTGTGGGACAGAGTCTATCTCCATGGATGATGCTCTAGTGGAGCTGGAGAGCTCCTTCTGCTGCATCCTAGATGCACAAAGGAGTGTCATCACAGATCCTTCCTCCCAGCAGCTATTAAAGTTTAGTACCACCGCTGCTCCCAACAAACTCAATCATTGTTTACATCCCTGCTGTTTTTGCACAGTTTCTCCAATTGTTTTAAATAGACTGCCTTTGCTTTTGTGCAGAAATATACACGCACATTTTGCACATTTGTAGTTGTACATTCTTATAATTGGAGTATGATATTGTCAATATTTTTTTTGACATGATTTACTTTTCTGTTGTGTTTTTTTAACATTTGTACCCTTGTGTGTATCTGCATGTTTCTCTTTGTCCCCCCTGAGGGACAATAAAGGATATTTTTATATTCTGTGATCTGAGGCTGCTTTGCTTGCTGTAAGTTGGTCAATTGAAAACCGTTAAAAAAGCTACAGAGGAAGCTTAAGTAAAGCATAAAACAACTTAACATTAGGCCTCTTGAGAGATGTCCCAAAAAGTTATATTATCCACCATTTGGACCATTTCATTCATTTTATTGAACAAAACAATATTTTACTCTATTGAGTTGATGTTAGGGCTGTTTAATTGTGTAACCCAAATACCAACTTGGAAACATTGTTTCAATTGGTATGTTTGGCAGGCATTCTGGATAGGATAAGAGTCCAGAAAGATGATCAAACGCAAAGTATAATGACATCTTAGTTCACCTAGAATCAGACCGGAACCGTTTCAGAGCCAAATGTTATATGTTCTGCCAGTAAACTATTAAAGGGAAGCGTAACAGAAAGGGAAGCTAAAACGAGCTCAAAATGGAAGCACAGCTAGAAACAGGGAAAACTGCTGAGCTTTGTTATAATGTTTGACTTTATGTGGAACTTGGCATTAATATGTAACATGCAGATGATGCAGAACTAGTCAGGTGAAACGTTTACATACATTCATCAGTGCTGTGATTGTTATATCTTTAGGGCTGTGCCTCTAAAGTCCTTACACTGGCTCCCTGTACATCAGAGCACAGACTTTAAAACACTTGCGTTAGTTTAAATATCACTGCATGGCTTAGCACATAAATACATTAAAGATCTGTCGTATCAGCCTTCCAGACCACTCAGCACTTTGAATCTTCTTGTAGCTGAAAAGTGCCACATAAATAAACTTGCCTTGCCTTGCCTCGGGTCGTCTAGTTTAACTCTACTCCGCATCTCCAGAATCAGACCCAAACATGGGGAAGCATAATTAAATTTTTATGCCTCAATAATCTGGAACAATTTCCTGGAAAACTGCATAAAATGCTGAAACCCTGGGTGCCTTTAAATCGAGGTTAACAACCAATTTGTTCAAAGTTACCTTTGATTGTCATTTATTATGAGAAATGTATACAATCATAGCTCACTCTGGTTGCATACAAAGGTTTTCCGATTAAACTATCGCGCCCTGTTGGCTGACAATATTTTATTTCTGTGTTTTACTATTTGTTTTGCTGCATTTGTTAGTAAACAAAGCGCTTTTGTGCATATTTACAACAACAAGACCACATGACCAGAAGAATGATGTATCACATACGCATAATGAGTAAACAAGGAGAAGCAATGGAGCCCACAGACATAGAAAATTAATAACTACAATCATAAGTATATGTTCATCCTTCCATGTGCAAAGTAATGCCAGTACATCTGGTTTGTACTGTGAATCAGTTGGTAAAAAGCCACGCAGCACACGAATGAAGCATCTTCTTCGAATCGCTCCACTGCGCCACTTCCAATATGGCGGCAACATGCTTTCTTATAGCGCCACGGTACCGGTGGTAAATGGCTCAACAATGTTCATATCTGCTGATCGCGCCCGGTGCAAAGTTCTTTTCAGACTCAAAAAAGGACTAAATAAACACTTGGAGGATATTGTTTTATTTGAAGAGGAATATATGCTTTGTTGTGTTTTGTTTTTATGGTCAAAATACGTGGCTAGAAACCTTTAAACTATACTGTAGTTCAACTTTTTCATGCTTTCCTTTATTATACCCCTCCAATGTACTTTTTATGTTTTCATCATCTAAAGTACTTTGAATTGTCTTTTTGCTGAAATATGCAGAACAAATAAACTGGAAGTTTTGGGATCTATTAGACAACATCTGCAGATGCCATTCAGATGTATTTGCTGAGGTAAGGCAAAAGACCCAACCTTAGGATCATCCGGAACAACTCAGGTACCAGGCTCCAGGTTCCCATGAACTAGAAACTGCTACACCCCCACCAGAGGCAAAATCCACATCGGATCCCGTTTTGGGGCCAGATGAGATCATCATTGAGTTATTTATTCATAATGACAAGAGGTGTGTTTGATGGAGTCGATGCGATGCTTTCAAACCTAGAAACAATGTACGAGCTGTCAAGCATAGCGGTGGCAGCATCATTTGTGGGGTTTTTATTGCCAGTGGTACTGAAGCATTACACAAAGTTCCCCCAAGTTCTCCAATATTATCTCAAACCCACAGCTAGACACAGTCAGGGGTTCTAACGGGACAAAGGCATCAAAGAAAAATCAGGACCAGTTCTGGAATGATTTAAATTGGATAATATTAAGGTTGAGTGATGGCCTTCAAAAAGCCACACCATCAACCCGATTTCCCAATTCTTCCAAGTGGAGTGATCAAACATCCATCCAGATTTATACCAGAAGCCTGTCAAAGACAACAAAAAGCAGGTGGGACATATAAACAATACGGTGTATTTTAGAGCCTGTGATGATTAGAGAAAGCCCAAAATAAAGTTCAATAATGAGAAAATGGCGTAGATGCACCATTAAGCATTAATTTTATAACAAATACATTCATTCAGGCCTCTGTTGGTATTTTCATACAAGAAACGGATGAACAACGGGCATAGAAGATGTCTCGTGTTATTATTTTGCTGATCCTGCTTTGTTGTCTTTCTATTTGATTGTTTGTTCTTGCGTAGGTCCGAAATAAACTTTTATGTATATATATATATATATATATATATATATATATATAATTTATTTATTGCCCCGCCTCTGAGTTGGATTTGGGATCTCGGCTGTTTTCCCACCTGGAGTCTCCATGTCTCTTCAGGTGAAGCTGAAGCAGCCAGAGGAACGGATGCTGAGGCAGAAACAGTCCGACACAGAGAGCCAGGAACTGCCAACCCTGGAGGACGACAAGCAGACACAGAGGCCTTAGACCTTAGGCTGAGAGTAAACTGAAGGATTTGTTAGTTAAATACCCGCAAAGCTTTCATGAAACTGCCAACCAAAACCCTGACTGTAGCCGTCACCTGACTGGTTATCCTTTGCACACAACGTTGTGGTGAATCATTGTGTTTGTAAGCTTTCATTGTTCACCTTGGTGACTCACAGTCATGTTTTGGAATCTGATCCGAAACCCTGAAAGTTTCACTGACTTTTTTCCCCCTGCTGGTGAGACTGATAAAAAGATCCCTAGGGTTGATGGTGGGCGGGACAGTTCTAGGGCTCAAAAAAATAAAAAAATAAAGGGTTAACATGAATGTTTTCAGAGAAAAAGGCCTGATTTTTAAATCCTCTCTTTTTGTAGAGTCCAGCACCGCAGCATAGAAAGGCGAGAAAACCCAACTAAAACGCCTAAACGTGTTTCTTTCATCTTCCCGTCTCTCCACGCAACAGCTTCAGCGCCCTGACGGCGCCATCTTCTGGTGGCAGCACCCACCTGCAGAGGGCCCGCCTGGCCTTGCGGCTGCCTCATGCGGGTCTGCTTCATGAGCTGGCAGAAGAACTCGTTCTGAAGCTCCGGGTGGGTCAGGCACACCTGCAAAGCGCTCTGAGCCAGAGAGACGTGGTAGTCGATGGCTGGAGCGTCGATGGCGACGTTGATGAACAGCTGACAGGTCTGGGGACACATGGCGGGAAAGAACGGCTGTTGGAGCACAATGTTATCTCCCTGGTAAAGTTTACGCCCCAATAAACCATTAGTGTCTGTTTTTTTAACTGAGCTGAGAGATATGGGTGAATAAAAATGCCCTTTTTTTTATTTACCGACCTTGAACAGCTTGACAGCCTCTGTCTGCAGGGCCTGAGAGGGCAGAGTGGTGAGAGGAGAAGAGAGAGCCTCCTTACTGAAACACAGCGTTGGATGTCTCCAGATCTGAGAATCTGAGGAGCCAAGAGGTCATAACTCAAAACAATTTGAAATAAAGAGCACAGCTGACTCACTCTGTGTGAATTAAAGAGAAATCCTTAATAAAAGCAAACTTAAGCATCTAGTTCTTGCTTTTAAAATTCATTACAGTTGTTTGTTGCATAATATCTCCACCCTGAGAGAAAAAAGAAAAATCCAAAATGCCATAAAGAATATAACATTCACCTCATCACAACCAGATTTAAAGTGAAATGATTTTTGTACTTTCCTTTATAATAATACTTTTTGTTTGTTTGTTTTTGTAGGTGTGTATGATTTTTTTTCTGTTTTATGTGGGGGCTTTGTATATTAAAATGAACAGAATTGTATAAAACTTGAATGCTGTAAAGAATGTGCTGTTGAAAATGAATAAATAAAGTTAAAATAAATAATGTAACATCCAGGCCTATGAAGAATGGACAACAGTTGCGTTGCTCACTTGGATCCCCGTCCAGCTGGAAGAGTTTTCCCACCAGTCGCTCAAACTCGGTGCCGACGTTGCCCACCGTGGTACCAGCTGCCACGGACAGATGGTACAGCCACGAATCCTAAAACGTCACACATTTTAACATCCTCCCACCTTATTCCTGACAAATTAAATCTTTTTTTTTATTCGTTTGTAAATTGTGTTCGTGAGGCATTTCAAACACTGACCTTTTCATGGTTGGACTCAATTAGCAAGTAAGTCGGACTTTGCTCCTGAGGGTGTACGGCGATCGTAAATGGAGCCGTCTCTAAGCCCCGCCCACAAGCTTCCAGCTCCTCGTCCGACTCTTTTGACCTGTCCACCTCCTCGACCCGGGCCTCCCACAGCTTAATCTGACCCAGAGGGAACTGGAAGCAGAGGCAGGTGTGGGTAGGACCACCAGACGACAATCTCCCACTTTTCATGTTTGTGTGTCCTGAGTGATGGGGAAGCAAACCTTGTCCTCTTGGCCGCGGAAGTAGTACAATGTTTTGCCAATCAGAGCACACCAGACCCGCTTGGAATAGCCGTGCTTTACCTAGAACAGAAGAGCTTCAAAGGTCAACAGCTGCAGTGACTAAGATTAAAACCTGAGATTACAAATAATAAATTTGGTAAATACACAAGTTTGCCCGTTTTCGCATTTTATCACATTATTGTGATTTAATCACTAAAGTAGAGGAAAAATTGGGCTCTTTCTTATCTTTTTAAATTCTTTCTTACCTTTTGTTAATTTTTTTAACTCTTTTGCACGCTATAATGTGCAAAAAACCGGAGCTTTTGTTCATCGTCTGTTGCCTGTTATGTGCGCTCTTAACGCCCCTCATACTCGGGCGTACTTCACTCCATGGGGGTCCGTGCGTACTCAAGGCGGACTCGAAGCGGACTCCGCGCATACAGCTACGCGCAGAGCTCATTTTGTACGACCGCGTACACGGTGTCACACTATAAACTGCTCGGCAGCAAGAAGTCTTTTCATCAAACTGTTTTATATGTGACACATATAAAACAGTTGATGCACTGAGCTGCTCCAAGCAGGCGGTCACAAAGACGCCCGGCATCACAGCCCCTCCCTGTTCTCACTGACAGGTGGGAGCCTACTGGAAAAGAAACGCCGTGTACCGTAACGCTCCGACTAGCCATTGGGGGAGCGGCTTCGTTGCTTACCAAAGTTGTACTTTTAACAGATTTCTGAGCGCATTGTACCACATAATGGTATGTTATGTGGTATGCACAACGGTAATCGTATATAAGGCACACCGGATTATAAGGCATACCTTAAATCTTTGAGAAAATCTAAGTTAAGTGCGCCTTATAGTCCAAAAAAAAATACAGTAGTGTGTGTGTGTGCACAAGTATTGTCTAGAGCAGCTGTATCTAAACTTTTTGTCACGTGGGCCAAAATTGTCAAGTCAAAAGCATTTGAAGGCCAAAACACATAAATAAATAAAAATTAATTCCCAAAAAATGTATTGGGATTTTTTTTTTTTACTTGCTCGTCATCAATTTTTGAGAAAATCTAAACATTTTAAGTGCGCATAATAACCGAATAATACAGTAGTTATTTTTTTTCATTATTAATGAAGGACATAAAAGTTGTGCAGACCTTGATGAGCAGTCCCTTCATGATGGGGCGAATATCTGGCTGAGTGAAGAGAGGACTCGCAGCCTTCATCCTCAGGACACTCTGCAGGACCCGCAGCCACTCCTCCAGCAGGTTGGGAGAGTCCGCTTTCAGGTAATAAACATGCTTCCCAGTCATGATCTGCCCACCAGAGTAACACAAAAACACACACAAGGAGCTTTAGCATTAATAAACGGGGTGGACGACATCTGAACATTAACATCTTTTATTTGAAATGAAACACCTGAAGAACTTGTTTGCCGTCTCCACGGGTGATGCTGCTGCTTGCGTTGACTTCGATCTGACCCTGAGGCTTTCGGATCACGTCACTCTGTCGCAGAAACAGTACATTTTAGAGTTTCAGGGAAATAAGAAAAAGAAGATTTTAAAATACTAAATACCAGGTGGCTTTTTCCTTACTTGATCAACCCTAAATATGTTTACGATTTAATAAAACTTGGAAAGAGTTTAAGTAAAAGCCATGAGTTTTGTGAAATGTTTTCTGATGAGCGGATGTTTAAAGGATAAGGAGCCACAGTTCAGTTTAGTTTGTGCGCCTAAACTGGCTGCATCGAGCTGCGTTTGCTAAATTCACAAAGGGAGAAAACAAATCTCCACAGACTAAAATAGTATTTCACCAAAAGAAGCGAGAACACAGTCCTCCTTGCAGCTCCATGCCCCAGTAATACGTTACAGCAGAAACACTGATCAAAGTCTAAACGATTCAGCAACAGTTGACCTTAAACTGACTGAATTTACACACTGATGCCTTTCATGGCTTTTACACAGTCAGAGCTTAAGTATGAGCATATTTTCCTTTTTTTTTTACCTTAGGGCGACAATGTCACAAGCTGTAAAGTCTGAAACAGCTCAATACTTTGAAAATTTTAAAGAAGCCCTCAACCGTAAACCATTTAAACATAATACAAGGTAAATTAAGTGAGAGGCTGTTGAGAATTTCAGATTTTCAGCTCCAAAAAGAAGCTTTCAACAGGAAACACTGCAAAAAGGGAACTAAAATGAAGTGTAATTTACTTGAAATGAGTGTATTGTCCTTGATTTGAGCAGGTAAATAAGATTATCTGCCAATGGAATAATATTTTTGCACTTAAAATAGGAACAACTCATCTCCATCATCTTATTTCAACTGCAGTATATCTATTTATCTTATTTTAGGGGTCGAAATACTCATTCTATTGGCAGATCATCTTATTTATCTGCTCAAATCAAGGACAAATACACTCATTTCAAGAACATTTTACCTACTTTTAGTTCCCTTTTTGCAGTGAACCACTAAGGATTTAGCTTGGACTTTCAAAATAAAGCTCACAGATTTGCTTCAAAATAAAAGTCTAGCTCTGTCCTAAACACAGTTATTGCAACCATTAGTCTACATCTTCCCAATGGGCTTAAACTGATGTATGTTGGATGTTCAGACAGCGGCTTTCTTCTCAGATGTTCTTGCTTTTTCAAAAACCGTTTGACCAGACCCACGATTTAGGATTAAGGACGGGTCAATTCTCATTTAGATGACCCATGTGCTGCCTGGAAAACAGACATTTTAGCTTCAGTTACTTTTGTTTGCATGCTCTCTTGGGTCTTTCTTTCCCATCTCGAGTAAAAAACAGAAAGACAACACGTCTGTAGAAAAGGGGAATTTCTTACATACTCGCAGTTTAACTGGTTGGTCCAAAACACCAAGTAAAAGAGGATATGTTTTTAAAAGAATCTCAAAATAAAGGTTCTATAAACAGATAAAACATACTGGTGACTTGTAGTAGAGCAGCTCTCCATCTTTGAGGACAAACCAGCGTCTCTTCCAGGTTTTCTTCCAAGTTTTAACCATTCTCAGCAGATAGCCCGACTTCTCCATCGGCTCCTGGAGCAAACGGCACATTTCAGTTCAAACAACTGTATGTTGAAAAAAATACACTTGAGCGCTAGATTGGTTAATAAATGCTTCCTATAGTATAGTGCGCGGCTTGATAAGCCTTACACTCTTGCCGTTGTCGGCGGCTGAACTGCAGGTCTTGGGCAGCTTCTGCTCAGGTTCAGAGCACTCTGTGTCCGTGGAATAGGCATCAGGAGGGATGGCGTAGTCGCTCTCTGACGTCATGGAGGCCACGGACACAGCTGCATGACATGCAGAGAAACGAACCAGAGAATAGACAGAAATCTATTTCATCGCTATTGGTTAGGGGGGCTTCTCCCACTTAGAAAAAGGAGGCCTTCTGTAAAACATTTTTTTAAAAAGGTATTCAATTGAAGAGTTGTGAATTGTGATATTTTTTTGTTATCGCTCTATTTTTTTTTGTTAAATGTTGTATTGTAAACTCATGCAAGTCCTGAGTCCTTGTTAGAACGTCTTAAGTGTGAATACAAATTACTTGTGTTTCATGGCGGATATTTCTTCAGTGGTCAAGCTTTAAATGTACGGAGTGAATTCTGTTCCATTACTGTTGCACGCAAAGAAGACGTTTTGTAAATGCAAATGTGAAATTGGAATTTGAATGCAATCCAGAAATTAAACTTCTTAATAAAAAAGGTTTTGGGAATAACTTATCTTTTTTCATATATTTAATTTAAAATATATATATTAAATTTTTTCATATTTAATATTTTTTAATTTTATTTACTCAAATTTGTTTTAAAGATTTAATATTTTTTAAGGTAATTTTTTATTATTTCTTCTCTTCCAGAGTGTGTTTTACGGATCGCATCAGATTCTCTTCAAGAGCGAGAAGTGAAGAGAATCTGTATATCGCAATCTGAAAAAAATAAATTAAAAACAATAAAACTGGAAAAAAATACAATCTGAAAATATGTAATATGAAAAAAATGTGTTTTGTTTTTAAAAAAATAAAATCTAAAAAACAGCAAAGTTACTTTCAAAACCTTTTTTTTTTTAAATTATATCGTTTTTCAAAGTTTGGTTTTCAGGATTGCATTTTTTTATTTCCGTTCACAAAATGTGTTCTTTGCTCACAACAATAACGGAACAAAATTCACTCCATATAAACGTGGAACCTGCAAACACCGAGGATGGATGGATGCTTTTTTTAGACAGTGGATCAGGAAATAACGTCTGGAAATACAAATATTTTCTCACGCTGCATTTTCTTTTTCCATTCATATCCAAACAATTAAAATATCGCAATATAATTCAACGTTTTTCCAGACTTCAGTAGGAAGCCGTCCCCTGCTGCAGTCCAGCAAACACTGAACTCCTGCTTCTCTGAGGAAAGCCCCAGCTGACCCGGCCCGTACCTCTTTTGAGGGACCGCGGGCTTCCCGGGCCGCTGTCCTTCCTGGAGTCCGAGGAAGCTTGGGAGCTGCAGACGGAGCCGTCCTCCTCTCCTGAGCTGGAGGACTCCTCGGAGCTGGAGGACTCGTCTGAGAAGGGACTGCTGCTCAGCAGGGTGGCTTTCTGCAGAAGACTCCGGCCGGTTAGCGTCAGCCCTGCCTGGGCATCCTCTCAGTGAGAAACGTAGCGGTAAAGCCGCCGCACTCACCCCTTTCACCGTCGTGTAAACTGGGGTCGTCATGTTCTTATAGATGAGCGACGTGTACATGACAAAGGCGGGATAGGAGGCCTGCAGAGAGGGGTCTGAAGGGAGGACACCCCGGTTAGTCAGATATCAAACAAGAACCGGCGTTAGAGAAAGAAACTTGCTTTCAATGGCTCCTACCTCTGCTGGGATGACCCGAACAGGACGTGTCGGACAGTCTGATCCCCGATTTAGCAACGGCGTAGATACGACTTTCCTGTGGAGAACATGAACGACTTTCAGATGTCAGAGCGTCAGTGAGTTAGGTGAATACCAGAGCTCTGTGATATGCAGTCGTACCCAGGAGGGGAGTCTGTGTAGGGGAGGGGTGGGGGGTTTGCTGGGCCCAGAGCCGTCACCATCAGGCCTCTCAGAACCGGTCTCTGACCTGGATGAGGTCTGTAAGGCCGACACTGAGTGGGACGCTGGGGAGAGGGGAGGGATCTGGGGAGGCGTGTCCCTTCCTGTCTCCATGCCGTCCTCCAGGTGACGGTCCAGGTCAGTTTCCTGCGGCCGGAGGGGGCGGAACATGCTGAGGGCGTTGCGGGTTTGGCTGTGCGCCGCCTCGCTGCCGACAGGCGGCTGGCTCAGGTGTTTCTTCGCAAGAGGCACGTTCAGCGAGACGCACCCTGCGGGGGTCCTCAGGCGGGGCTGTTTGGGGGAAGCTGGGTTGTCCGTTGGGTCCCGGGGCGCGTTGGGCCGCTTCGGCGTCAGGGCTGGGGTGAGGATGGGGCTGGGTGTGGTCGGCTCGCTGGAAGACGACGAGGAGTCCAGTCTCTGGGACTGGAATCTTTGGTTGAGCTCCTCGGAGGTGCAGTCCTCCAGCTTCGCCTTGCTCCCCTCCAACGCCGCGCCCAAACCTCCCGGCGCCGCCGCCGCGTCTGCCAATCCCATCAGTCCGAAAACGGGTCGCTCGGCACGCTGCATGTCATCGTCAAACAGAGAGCTGCTGTCATCCGAAGCGGTGAGGTAGTTCTCGCTGCAGGGCCGGCTGAACCCGGAGACCCCCCCCGGGCCCTCACACACTCCTTCCCCCTCTGAAGCAGCGCTGGGCAGTAGACGCGACCGCCTGTGGGACTTAGGCCCGCACGCATTTTCAGGGCTTTTCTTCGCCGCGTTGCTGTCCTCCCGTGAGGAAATCACGAGTCTGTGGACGTCAGCGCCTGCGTCCGGGGAGGCTGAGGGTTTAACGCCCCTCTCTGCCGAAACAAACAGAAACACGGAGATGAAATGCGATGCAAGCCGGGAGAAATAGCATTTCCTCTGACAAAGTGAACTTGTAGAGATCTGCAGAAAAATCAAAGCAGAATTTGGCCCCAGGGACACAACTCTGGATATTATGCCGTCATTCAATGAACCTGCATACAGGTGCACTTTAATAAATTACAATATTATCGAAAAGTTACATTATTCAAATCGTTCAATTAAAAAAATTAAACTTCAAAACACACAAAGTGATATATTTCAAACGTTTATTTCTGTAAATCTTTATTAAACCTTACATATTGTGAAAATTTTGTTTATGAAAACATTTCTATATTTTCCCAATAAAAATAATTTTTAAATACAGACATTTTAGGACCTAAACAAACATTAAAAATGCTCGGTAGTCCTTCAGCAGTCAGCGACAAAAGCTCATTGCAAAAGAGGTCGGATGTTGACAACGTTCTGCATCCAAGCATGTTAAAAGAAAGTTGAGTGGAAGAAAAAAGTACAGTAGAAAACTGAGGAGGCCAAGTGAAGTCTAGTTTTGTGAAGAAGCTTGTAATGTCAACTTGGCTCTTATCTGAGGAAAACTACTCCACGTGAAAATTCATCCTCGTCACCGAACTCCAGAAGGTTCTCGATACAGAACCTGCCTGCTGTCCTCCGACTAGGTCAGTTATGTCACAAGATTTGACAGCATGTAATCAATGATTTTCAGTTGTTGTTTTTTTTAATTACTAAAACAAATGAGCTTCTTGATGATCTTCTAATTCATGGAGCTGCACATGTTTGCCACGCCCCCAATGTTCCCATGAACTGCATGCAAATTCAAAAGAAGATCCTGAAAATGTCTAAAGCGGCTCAGCGTGGCCGTCAGATCATACGTTATCATGGCGGCCATGTTGCGAGTGGCGAATGCAACGTGCTATGGGACACGCGGCCCGTCGGTTCTGTTTGGAGGGTTTCAGGTTACGCTGTGGTCTGCTGTGATGCATCCACAGCATCACAGTTCAACCCAGAAATAAGAGTTTCCCTCTATGTGAAGACTCACGAGTGGTGTCGACGAGCATTTCCATCTCCTCCTGCGTGCAGAGGGTCCTCTGGGATGGTGCCGGCCCGGTGAGGACCTGAGGGTTTTTGCCCCTCACCTGAAAGCAGCCAAACGTGAG
This sequence comes from Fundulus diaphanus, assembly GCA_037039145.1. Taxonomy (NCBI): domain Eukaryota; kingdom Metazoa; phylum Chordata; class Actinopteri; order Cyprinodontiformes; family Fundulidae; genus Fundulus; species Fundulus diaphanus. The sequence goes on along the minus strand of CM073121.1, from coordinate 46,975,907 downwards.
GCTGCTGAGACGCTGCGCCTCGCTAGGCGTGCACAGGACTCCTCTGTCACTGACGTACCTCTGCTCAAAGGCTGCAAACGCAAACAGACATGAGAGGAGAGAAAGGTCCTGCAGGGGGACAGTACGGTGGCCCAGAGGTGTCAACACTAATACAAAAGCCGTAACACAAATAAAAAAGCGGAAACACAAGCAAATATTGCCCGTAAGTGAAACGTTTTTCTTCAGTTATATATGGTACAGGAGTACTGCTTTGCCAGAAAGTGAGTTCACACTTGTTCACAAAGTGACAACTGCAGGTTTGTTAACCCTGTGAAGAGAGAAACGTTCTGGCGTTCTGTTAGCTGTGACATCATCCAGGGAGGACAGATCACCGTCTATTACCATGTAATGTAGAACAGATTACTGGATCAATGTGTGCTTCTGTGCTTGTTTGTCTCTCTTTCTGTGTCTCTGCTCTGTCTTCTTTAACCCCCAGTCAGTCGAGGCAGATGACCGTTCATACTGAGCCTGGTTCTGGTTCTGCTGGAGGTTTTTCCTTCCTGTTAATGGGGAGTTTTTCTTTCCACTATCGCTTCATGCTTGCTCAGTATGAGGGATTGCTGCAAAGCCATGGACAATGCAGACGACTCTACCTGGGGCTCTACGCTTCTTCAGGAGTGAATGCTGCTTGTCGGGACTTTGATGCAATCAACTGGTTCCCTTATATAGGAAATTTTTACCAATCTGTATAATATGATTGATTTGACTTTGTAAAGTGCCTTGAGATGACATGTTTCATGGATTGGCGCTATATAAATAAAATTGAATTGAATTGAATGGAATTTTAGGTTTGAGAGTCAGTGGTTACCAGGCAATTTCGGATAACTTGCTAGTATGGTGCATAAAACGGAGAATTTATCGCTCAGAAACTTCCGAATTGGTAGTTATAACTCCAACTGTATTGTATACTTTGTTTAAATTGTTTAAATCATCTCCATATACTCCTTGAGTTGTTCTTTAAAGAAAAACAGGCAATATATGCTTGTGAGTCCGCAAGCAAAGCTCCTTCTTCATAGATTTTTTTGGCGGGTCTGCCTCTTCTTCTTCTGTCATGAATGATGACAAACTGTTGCGGCTATTTCCGTTGTGGCTTTTGTATTAGTGTTCCAGCTTTTGAATTTATGTTGTGGCTTTTGTATTAGTGTTGCAGCTTTTGAATTTATGTTGTGGCTTTTGTATTAGTGTTGCAGCTTTTGAATTTATGTTGTGGCTTTTGTATTAGTGTTGCAGCTTTTGAATTTATGTTGTGGCTTTTGTATTAGTGTTGACACCTCTGGGCCACCGTAGGACATGCAGCTGCAGCGAGGGGTCGGTCCACCTCACCCTGCACTTGTTTCTGCAGCTCCGAGATCTGGGCTTCCTGCTGCTTGTTGGTTTCTCTTAATGCTGCGTTCTCCACCTCAAACTAAAGCAGAACAAAGAGGATTCACTCTGAGGGGTAATGTGGCAGGACTGCTTGAGCTCAGATTCCACTTTCTGTTTACCTCTGACAGCCTTAGCATCACCCACTCCTTGATCTTGGCTGCTTTCTCCTCCACCGTCCTGGCGTCCTGGACTCGAGTCTGTTTCTGTTGAAATCAACGCAAAGCAGGTCTGTGAAGATGGATACAAAGAGCTTCCCAATAGCCTGGGCGTCTTCCCCTCAGATAAAGACAGACGGCGATCGGGGGATGTTGGTGATGTACCTGCTCCTCCAGCTGCTGCTCCAGATGGGCGATCACCTCCTCCTTCTCCTGCACCGAGGCCTGCAGCTCCTGGCACTGCTGAAACAAACGCATCTCAGAGTCGCCGCCCTGGCCGTCTGGTGCCTTCAGCTTCTCCTCCATCCACTTCACCTGGGATCGCAGCACGTAAGCTTTCTCCGCGGACGCCGACAGGAAACATTGTGGGGTTTTTTTCTCTCTTACCTGCTGGTTTGCAGCAAACGCTCGCTTCTCTGCATCGATCACCTGCGTCTCCAGTTGCTGAATCTACAAAACATTAGAGCAGGTTTCTTTGTTTTGCTCCTTTTCAGATGTTTAATCTTCAAACCGTTTTCCCTGACGATATTTGTGCAATACCTCAATAGTTGATCAATGTAATTATTGGAAAGTAATTTGTGGAAAACAAATAAAACTTAACACAAAGATTCTGCTAACTTATCCCCGCCTTTCAAACTCAGAGGTCTACTAATGATGCTTTTTATGTTTCTTCCCCTCTGAGCAGAGTTTTGAAACATTTTTGTACCACTCTCATTTTCTTTACTTGATCATTTTGCACTCAGATATTTTTCCATATCATTATTTAGGAAGATTTGTTTGACAGACACATACTAAGATCCATGGGATCCTGGGGCTATGTCCTCTGATTCTTTAACTTTAGCTCAAATCAACAGGTATATGATTGAAACTGGGCGGTCAAATGTTCGGCCAGAATGATGTCAGAGGCTCGTTGGCGGCTACAGACAGTGTGAAGTCAAAGTGCATCGTGGTCAGGGACCTTTAGTCAAACATTTGTGCAGGAGCATATAAGAAAAATCCACAATAAATTCAAACTAGAGCAGCCAGAAAAAAAAAAAAAACATTTCAGAAATTTAATTATAGATTAGATTGCTGGTTTCTCACATTATTCTGTGACATGTCAAAACGGTGTCGTCCATCTATTGGACATCTGTCCAACAAAACCTTCGGAATAATAAGCGAACGGACTGTAGATTTGAGATCAGAATGCCCTACTCTGTAATTAGATGTCTCATTGAATGGCCAAAGGTGGGACATCTTCCCAGTAGCAGGCGTTTTGTTACATAATGATGCGGTGCCACGGTCCTGAAGCTGAAACCACCTCTTTGCGCACAAGGATCCGAGCCGAGGGGGTGGAAGCTGGTGGGAGTGCGTTAGACCTGCGGTGACACCTGAAGGTTGCACAGCTCCTACACACAGACACATTGAGGACTGCTCAGCAGATCCTGACGGGGGAGTGAACGATGGCTCGGGGGTTAAGGAGGGAGCCGTGGCTTTATGAGCAACATTCCTCTGACATTCCTCGGCGCAAAGCGGCGGAAGCAGCAGAGTCTTCTCCGCGTCTTCGGAGGGAGCTCTCCAAAACCTCAGGAACTTTATGAAGGGGTGGAAAATGCAGGAATGTTGAGGGAATGTTTCACGGTTTTGGATTTTCTGCCACATGTGCAAAAATACACAAAGAATTCAGAAAAGACTGGGGGGAATTTCACATGTTTCATCCTGATTTGAAGGACAGTGGAAAAAGGAAATGGTCTAACAGTTTGTGAGCTACTGTGCTTCAACTTTTGGACGCATCCTTTCTGAAACGCACCTGAACAAAGAGGCTTAATTCCCTCCTCGGCATTCAGTCATCCGGCTCTGCAGAGGTCCGGTAATGAGTCGTTCATTTGATTGAGGTGTGTTGAAGAAGGGATCCGTCTCAAACTTACAGGACGGTAGCTGTCGAGGGCTGGACCTGAGCACCCCTGAGTTAAAGTCATGTCTCCTTCCAGGAGAAAACCCTATCCTTCATCGCTCCTCCTCTAATCTACTGGAGTCATCAAGCTTTTGGCTGGCTAGTAAATAATGGACCGACCAGAGGAACGGCTATTACGTCGACAAAGCCGACCAGAAATCCAACACAAGTGTTTAACAGAACCCAGATTAAGCCCCCAAAGAAAACTAATGATAAACCACGTCTCAGTCATTTTGGCTCCTCCCTTTATTCAGGGGTCGCCACAGCAACTTGCACACAGATTTGGTTTTTACACCAGATGCCCTTCCTCACTCAAACGGGATTTGAACCGAGGACCTCCGTATCAAGACATAGCCGGCTACGCCACAGAGGGACTAAAGAAAAAAAAAAAACATAAAAAGTCTCAATCAAATCCAAACCAGACCTCCAGATCATGACACCCAAAAGTCTCGACTCTTTAGACTTCTTTAACTTTCCCATGTTTTGCTACATTACAGCAACAAAAGCGAAGGTCTTTTACTGAGATTTTAGCCGACGGAAACAACACAAAGTAGAGTATAACTGTGAAGGGGAAAGAAAAGTGTTGCTGACTCTCCATTCATCCCCCGGAGTCCAATGTTCTCTGTCCTGTCCAGTGTTTAGCTCCGTCCATCTTCCCGTCCATCCTGTGGGGGAAACGCATTCCCACAGCATGATGCTGCCACTACCATGTCTCATAGTGGGGGGTGGTGTGTTCAGGGTGACATGAAGCACCAGTAGTGTTCTCCTACTCGTAGCGTTTTTCCAGAGAGGGGATGAAGTTAAATTCTGTTCTGATCTGACCAGAGGACCTTCTTCCACATGTTTGCTGAGTACACCGTGTGGCTCTTCTGGCGGCTTTCTTCCTGCCACTCTGGCCATAAGGCAGAAATGTACGGTGTGTGCAGCACTGGTTTCCCCACTAACAGATGTTCCCACCTGAGCTGTGGATCCCTGCAGCTCCTCCAAAAGCTATCTTGGATGCCTCTGTTTAATGTTTGGAGCTTGGGGTGTTGCTTTATAATCTAACCCTTCTTTACATTTTTCCACAGCATTCTCCCTCACCTGTCTGCTGTGTTTATACCCTCTGATTTATACTGGTTTGTGTGAAATTACACACAGGTTCCACTATATTCACAACTGGATGCAAAGGATTCTCTTCACCGTTACCACAGTAAACCAGCATTTTTCAGATTTTTATTCGTGAACAGTTTTCTACATCATTTATCATTTTCCTCTTGACTTCAGAACGACATACTATCTATCTATCTATCTATCTATCTATCTATCTATCTATCTATCTATCACGCAACACCCAGGAAAAATCTGCTTAAGGTTTTAAAGTTAATCATGTGATAAAATCAAAATGGTGCGAGGGTCTTTAAGTAGTTTTGCAAGGAGCTGTTTAATAACCAAGCTCCTAATTTGGCTTAAACAAATATTTGCATTTAAATTCCTTAAAATCTGTGGTTGCAGCCCCACTGAAATCTGTTTCAGCTTGTTCAAACGCTACACGTGTGCAGCAGCTGGGCTGTTTCAGGCGATCTGTCCAAGAAAATAAATCATTTTAGTAAAGCTATTCAAAAATTTATGAGGTGGACAGAACTACTGCTGTGACGTGATGCCAAGGAGCACAGCTGCCAGACTGAAAATAAAAGAAAAATAACTTTTAAAGTAGGATTAAATGTCTCAGACTCCTTTCAATGTGAATTTTAAGGTCTCCAGTTGCCATAAAAACCAAACGAACATCCATGCACCCATCTATTATCTGTAGCCGCTTTTCTGTGAAGATTCGTGGAAGGGCGTGGGTGGTGGTGTAGTGCTGGTGCCCATCCCCTGCGGTCATTGGGCCCAAGGCGGGACACACCCTGGACGGGTCACCAGTCCATCACAGGGCAGCACAGAGACACACAGGACAAAAAACCATGCACAGAGCGAGAGAGACCAATTAACCTGGCACTCATGTTCTTGGACTGCGGGAGGAAACTGGAGTACCGGGAGAGAACCCACACATGCACAGGGAGAACATGCAAAGTCCACGAAGAAAGATTCAAACCCAGGACTTTCTTCCTGCAAAGCAACATAATAATAACGGTTAGGTCTATTTTATGGCCTATTCTTGTTCTTCATGGCAGTTAGCAGTGAAACAGCTGGAGTATTAGCGCCTTCTTGTGGTAGCAGTCATGATTACACCCTTTTATTCTTTAAAATTATCCAGTTTAATGTACTGGAGAGTATTAGGGCCACTGTATTAGTGCCAGTTAGCATTCTGACTTTAATCTTAGAATTCTAACTTTTTGTCTCAGAATTCTGCCTTTAATTTTAAAATTCTGAGTTTTTTTTCCTCAGAATTCAGACATTAATTCCAGAATTCTAACTTTTTTTTCTAAGAACTGTGACTTTAATCTTAGAATTCTGAAGTTTTTTTTCTCAGAATTCTGCCTTTAATCCCAGAATTCTAACTTTTTTTGCTCAAAATTGTAACTTTAATTTTAGAATTCAGAAGTTTTTTTCTCAGAATTCTGCCTTTAATGTTAGAATTGAAACTATTTTTCAAAAAATTCAGACTTTAATCTCAGAATTCAGAATAATTTTGTCAGAATTATAAATTTTCTGTGATTTAAAGTCAGAAATTTGAGATTAAAGTCAGAATTCTGGCATCTTTTTTTCAGTTATACAGAGGTCACCAACCTTTTTGAAACTACTTCATTGGTGTTGTATCATACGAAGGGCTACCAGTACTGACCTTTGAACAAGAAGAGTCAGAGTTCACCTTAACTTTATATAAAATAAACACATTTTACATGCTTTGTTATAGATATTGTCATTTTTAAATCTATATAAATGCAAGTGTGAATAAACATGAAGGGTAATGGAATAAAATAAAGTTTTATATGCGGCTCACTGGTGTATTGTGCCATTTTTAGAACAGGCTCGTGGCCGCCACATGTGGTCCTCGGGGGCTACTTGGTGCCTGCGGGCCCCATGTTGGTGACCCCTGCTCTATACTGTTCTGTGGTAATGACAGTTTGAAATAATAAATCTTACCGTCCATCCCTTGTTCAACAGTGATGTATTTGTCAGCTTGGCTAATAAAATAATTGCAGACCATCAAAACTCAAGGAGGAAACAGTCCAAACTGAATTTCTAGCCTTACAGAGATTTCTCCTCATTTCGTCAAGTTATCCAAAATGGCAAACAGAAAAACGCCTGGTTTAACATTAGACTGTGGAAACAGCGAGGATGTCGGGCAGGGTGTGTCTGCCTCCGGCCTGACTGGGTCTCTGGAAGTCAGTAGAGCCAAGGGAAACCTGGAGCACGGCCATCCCATTCTCCTCTGCCTGCACACACCTTGAAGCTAAAAACAGCTGCCCCCATTTTCACCCAGTTACCATGAATGTGAAGTCCTCTGCTGTTCATAACAGGAAGACCATACGTTGTACAGTCATGGAAAAAAAGAAAGTACAACGTTTAATCTAAAAGGACATGCTATAACTAATCAGATTCTTTGCCAGATCCTAAAAGGATTGTAATCTCCTCTCAAAAGACACAAAAATGCGTGACAAATTCAACACTTATATCATTTATTAAACAAAGATGAAGCCAAACTGTAAAGGCAGTGTGTAAAAAACAAAGAGGGACCACAATGTTCTTCCGCGAAATTTAGGAATAAAGGTAGCAGCTGATAATTAGAGCACCTCGTTACCTGATCGTAAACAGTGGAAACACCTCAATAACAGCAGCTGGATTGGCAGTTTGCCGGTCTGGAGCAACCAAGAGCTTGTTAACACAATAGCCCCATTTACACTACCCTTTTTTAACCGATCCATGCCGAGTTCGGACCGAGCTTGGATCAGTTAACCGTGCCGAGCTTGGTTCTGACGACCGTTTACACATCAGGCTAGCACGGTTCCTCGCCTCCTAGTGACGATTTGCGGTACTACTGCTCTCTAGGATTGAAGGAGGGACTCAAGCAAATCAAAATGGCGGCGCCTGTAACATTCAGGAAGTTATGTTTGGTTATAATTGTGATATTTCGTTGTTTGCGGAGAGTCAGGCGAAGAAGGCAACCTTTGGTGAATTTACTTGACAGAGTCAGCTTTTAGGAAGTGGATAAGACAAACAAACGTCTAATAAGGATTTACAGACGCAGGAAACAACGACAGACGCTGAGCTTCATCACACTGCTAAGCAGAATCATCACTGGAAATCGTGTGGCACGGTAGGGAAGCTAGTATTTTTATGAAAGTCTGAAACCGCAAAATTAGTCAGCTGGCTGTAAGGAGATGACGTGGTCTGCTCATGCACTCTTTGTTATCTGAGAACCGAGCCACTGTAAAACCGTGCCGAGCCCACCTATCGTACTGGTCTAGATTTAGCGCAGTTCGGTTCTGTCTGGCACGGTTCAGTTCAGTCTGCGTTCCATTTACACTCGATAGTTGTCTCAGTTACCGAGCTCGGACCGTTCTCGGCACGGTTAAAAAAGGGTAGTGTAAATGGGGTTATTGTCAACATGGAAACACATCACCAATGACCTCAGAGAAACAATCGATGACACCCATCAATTCTGGAAGGGTTATATGGTCATTTGCAAACTATTTAAAGTCTATTCTGCACAGACAACAACAAAAAAAAAAAAAACAAGGGCTTGGCTGGAATGGTTGAAGGAGAAAAAAAAGTTCTCTTTAAAAAGATTTTTGCACCATGACTTTTCATCACGATGCACGGTACGATGCTTGATGAAAACCAAACACAGCGCATCGTACCAACTGTGCAACACGGTGGTGGAGGGCTGATCAGCAGGGCTTGCTTCACGGTCATTGAGCGGAACACGAACCCCTCTGTACACCAAACTATTCTAGAGTGAAATGTGAGGCCTTCTGTCCAACAGCAGAAGCTTGACCCAAAGTGGGTCATCAACAGGACAACGCTGTCAAACGTAGCAGCAAATCTGCATCAGATCGACTCAAAAAGGAGAGAATCGGTGTGTTGCAATCGGGCCAGTCACAGTCGAGAACTCCACCTGATGGAAATGCGGAGGAGGAACCCTGAGGGAGTGGTCCCGAAACAAGCATCTGCAAACTCTGATGAAATGTAGCGACCATGGAAATATGAGAGGGCCAAATTAATCCTGAAGGTTATCGTTGCTAAAGTTGGCTATACAAGCTGTTGAGCCATTGGGTGTACTTAGTTTGTTCACACAGAGGTTTAACATTTTGGCTTCATCGACGTGCTGATAATCTCAGTCAAAATCCAGACCTTACCCTGGTTGAAATGCAGTGGAGGGATCTTGAGAGAACTGTGCAGAAACCTCAATGAACTGAAGCGATGTTGTACAGAAATAGGGCCAAAATCTTTCCACAGTGATACGAGAGACAGAAAGCGACTACTGAGATGCTACCAAAAAGGTTGCTCTGTAAGCTTTTTTAAAATAAAACATAACTATATAATAATAAAAAAAAAAAAACACTCAAACATTTGCTTTTAAATGCTGAACTTTTGACACCCACAAACAGAGGCTCTGTCTGCCGTATTTAGATGCGCCGCTCGACCACAACTTAAAAGCCACATCTGCCTCCTTCAGCAGCACATTTAGCATCTGGCACTAAAACATCCTGTCAATTACAGGGCATGTGTACTGGAGGCTCCAGCTGGAGTCCACACACATCGTCCGATACGAACAACACGCAAAGATGTGAGAGCAACCAGTAGAGCCACGATTATGGTTATCATCTGCCGATTTGTTTCCCTCAGTCTGGGTGCCACACTGGGGGCCTCAAACTTCAGACTGACGCTGAGGTGGAGAAGTTTAAATTGGCACTTGAATGAATTTTTGCCACATTAAGTCCTTGTGCACAGCCAAAATAACATCTTCCCTCCCCCCTTCCACCTCCACTGTGCTCACCTACGCAGTCAATCCTCCCTTCGGACCCAAAATCCAGCGTGGCCTGCCATTCCTGAAATTCCACAACTGCTGCAGTTTAGCCAACCTCTCCCTGAACTACACCCTGCAGGCCAGGCAGCCAGCTCACAAAGCCTCCCTCTGTGGGCCGTGACCCACACGCTGCTACGCACGTTAAATATTCACCAAGTAGAGGTGATGCACAGATGCTCACCGAGACGCATTGGAGAACATCGCCCGTTCACAACTACTTTCACTCAGACGGCCTAAAACGAAGAGTAAACAGAGATGTAGGAACGTAAAAGTTGTACTGAGGGTAGAAAGAAAAGGTAAATTAACCATATGTGCCTGTGTTGAGCCGACTGGGAAGCTCCAGACAAAATCAAAGCAGATGCTAGCGGGACACTTTCTGAATTTCTGGCTGGCATCTAAGTAGTACCTTAGATGCCAGCCAAGGGTGAATTCTCTATCATAATTAAGCAGATTTATTTTTCCATATTGTCTGATTACCCATTCCACCTCTTATTGCACCATATTTTAGAGTGACATACTTTCATGTACCCTTTAACTTCCTTCTTTAAATGTTTCTCATTTTCTATGTTACCATTTTTCTCTATTTTCAGCCAGCGTGTCCTCCACTGCTTCAGGACTTTCAGTTTTCTGTCAAATCCCCCCAGAGTGCAGAGTCCACACACCCAAACTAATTCATTCCCACTACAATCAAGCTCCAAATAACCTTTTTTTCTAATAAAAACCCAAACAAAAACAAAACAAAATAAAATAAAAACAGAAATGGAGCATGTCTTTGACCTGACCTGCTTCATAAACCACTGTAGACACAGATAATCACACTTGTTGCCATGATAAGGTTTTGCCCCTTTAAATTCAGGGACTTTTAACGTAATCTATGTGCACATAGATTATGAACAGCCCTAAAATTCAAGACAGACGCTGTGTTGCGTTTAAAGGGATTATTATAACAAGAACTGGTGACAGACAAGGAGCCTCTGCAGGAGCAAGCTGGAGACCTAGCAGTGATGAAGGCTGGCTTAAGCCTGGTTTATTTATGCTTGACGCATCCGCGAGGCCATTTTGGCTCCCACGGCTCTTCGTGCGGCCAAAAGTTTCTGCTTGGCGCACCTAGGAAAATTCCTAACTCTGCGGACGGTCCAACACAGAAACAAAATGGTGGATGAGCAAGAGCTTTATGATTTGGCCCATAAAGATCCTCATGATCAACAAATTGTTAACAGATCCAGGAGATTAATCGCTGTCACTCTTGGAAGACAGTAAGAGGCTTTAAAATATTGAAAACAACTGTGCTCTCTACTTCTGCATGTAGTGGGTGTTGTATGCTTGGTGTAGGAGCACAACGTCGCCCTCTAGAGGCTAGGAAAATAGTGCTAATTCAGAGAAAAAGACGCATGGAGCATAAATGCTGCAGATGTGTCTGCACGTCTCATTTCTGGGCAGAACGTACGTGTGTCAAGCATAAACCAGCCTTTACTCTCTGCAGAGATGTCAAGCAGGATGGCTGAGGCTAGATCAGAGTCTGGGGAACAGGCTCAGGTCATACACGAAAGTGCGAACAGGGCAGAGGAATCCAGGGGCTAGACAAGGCTCCTGTCGTGGTACAAATCCAGGTCGGGGTCCAGAAATCAGAAGATTGGTGGAAGTCCAACAAGAAAAGAAAAAGGTAGAGAGAGGAGGAGGAAAGGTAGGAAAATCAAGGGAACGTGAAACGTGGTCAAGACGTGAAGATCAGGCATGAAAGGGCCGCTGACCATCTACTTGCAAAAGCTTTCAATAATCTGGCACCTTTTTAGGAGGAGCAGGAAACAGGTGTGTGGTATGAGTTTCACTGCCAGGGGCCAGATCATGACACTATGGTTCATAAAGAGCAACCTGTTGTCTTTTTTTTTTTTTTTTTTTTTTGGTCCATCACCAAGTATAAGACGCAAGTATTACATATAATTTGGACGGTATAGTTTTATTATATTATAAAGGAAATAACGCTGCCCTGGATTTGCTTATATATAGCTATTTTTGTATTTTTTCCAACAACAAAAATTTTTGAAATTGTTTGTGTAAAGGTTGTCAGCTTGATGTTTCATCTAGCCACATCGTACCAGAAGAAAATAAAATACGGAAAAATATCAAGCAGAAATAATCAAGTTCAGGCGTTTCTTTAAATGTGTCTAAAGTTTAACAAGTTTGTCCACTTGTTAGTAATAAAGCGCATATATCTAATTTAAACCTGGTTCTGTGCCAAGTTGCTCTGATTCATTCCTTGAATGACATAATTCAGGGTTGGGTGCTTGGTAAAACAGGTAAAATCAACCAAAAAACATATCAAACGATGAGGCATGGGGGTAAAAATGACCAAGGCACAGTGAACGTAACACTCATGGTCTCTCCAGAAAAATGTGTGGCCCTCTGTTCCTGCTGCAGGGCCCCGTCGGACAAAACTAACAAGCCTCCCAATCAGCTGCGACCCGCACACACACAACGCACGTTTTCATTCTTGTGCAAAAATCCAAGGTAAAAGGGTTTAGATAGGAACCGACCTGCATGTGTGCTCCCAGAATAACTGACTGCTTCAGCCTGCAAACCCACTTCCTGTATATTACACACATTCACATAATATTTACTAAAGCGGGTATTTCCTCCCCAGGGCTGCTCGCTCCCCACACAATACTCCCTTTACCTCATTTCTTACCCTGACTCTTGAAGCCACTAAAGCTGGCTTTTTAGGCATTTCTGCCATTAAAGCAGTTTGCCAGTTTTATTCAAACCTCACTGGTTTCTACAGAGCTTCTCAGCAGACCTTTTGGGATCTGCAGGACTCTTGAAACCAGTATTCTTGCTGGTGATCGTTTTACTGCTAAAATGTTGCTAGAGCGCGACAATTTGACAAAAATCAAGCAGAATGTCATTTAGCTGAGTTACACCATTAAGCTTCACAACGACTGCTACATCTGTTTAGATGATAATCTCATCTAGAGTTTTGTTGATAATGACGAACATGGTGAAACTTACCTGGGAGAACTACATGTACTACTGACAGCAAACAAACACTTTAATAATTTGACAATGTCTTGCAAAATGTTTGCATTCCTTGACGTTTTTTAACATTTTCTTTCACATTACAACCACAATCTCCTTATTGTATTTTATCAGGATTTTATGTGACAGACTGACACAAAGTAGTGAATCAATTAAAGTGGAGGGAAAACGATACAAAGCTTCAATATTTTGTTTTACAGTTTAAAATCTGTATGTGGTGTGCATTTTAGTTAAATTTGAGTTAAATTCCTTTCAGACCCAGTTTCACTATGATAACAGCTGTAAGATGGAAATTTTGCCCAAATAGCTCAGTCAAATTAGACTGAATTAGTTTGTAAAGTCTTGCTGTTATCTTAGTTGGATAAAGTTCTGGACTATGACCATGTCACTGTAAGTCTGGCTAGACGTTTGGGGCTGTTTGTCCTCTTGGAAGGTGAACCTCTGCCTTTTTTGCTGCCTTTTCTTTCAGGATTGACCTGGATTTAGCTTTGTCCATCTTCCCATCAGCTCTGACCAGCTTCCCTGTCCCTGCTAAGGAATCGCATCGTCACAACATGATGCTGGCCCCACGATATCTGACTGTGTGGATGGTGAATTCAGGGTGATTCTTGTTTTTTTGCCACGTTTAGTGTTTAGGCTAAAAAGTTATATTGTGGTCTCATCCTACCGTCCTGGCATGTTTTGCGGTGTTTCCGACATCACTTCTTATGGCTTTTCTTCAAAAATTACTTTCTTCTTCCCAATTACCGGAGCTGTGGATCTGTGCAGCCCTTCCAGAGTCACCATGGGCTTCTTAGCTGCCCTGTCAGCAGATTCTCCCACCTGAGCCATGGATCTTTGCAGCTCCTCCACAGTAACAACAGGACTTACATTGTCGCTGACCTGTCTGCTGTGATCCTTGGTCTTCATGATGCTGTTCGTTCCCTAATACTCTATTTATACTGAAAGTAAAGGAAACCCGGCCAGACTTGATTTCCACATCTGGTCGCCTCTTAAGGCAATTTGTTGAACCATATTTTATTTAGGGGGATCAGAGTAAAGGGGGCCGAATAGAAATGAACACCACCTTTGAAAACCATGCAATATTTTTATTTTACTTCACAGTTATTAGCTACGTGGTGCTTATCACGTCAAATCCTAGCAAAAGACATTGAAGCTTTAGGTTGTAAGGTGCTGTTGCATTTGTGGCCCCCAGCTTGGGTTCCCATGTGTTTTTTTAAGTCTGCTGAACTCTGACTGACCTCCAAAGCCGGGAAGTTAAATCAGTGATCTCCCATTTGCAGGAAAGACTGAGGGATTACTGATATTCAATGTCAGATTTAGATCAAACCCTCTGATTTCACATGCGGATCCCTTTACCTTAAATGTTCACTTTCTCTTGAGCTATGATACTTCTCAGTCAAACATCTCTTCATATTTTGGCTTTTTTTCTTGCTTTACCTTAGCTGCTCTTTAAAGCTATGATATAAACACAATCAGAGAGAAAACCCCTGAAGAAGAAGACACTGTTTCAGGACCAATACCATAAGTCTGTTAATATTAGATTAACAGAAGCAGAGCGTTTGACGTGTGGGACGTGGGACGAACAAACCCACCAAAACCTGTTTTCCAAGTCTATCTGGGAGCTTGTTTTGCTGACCAGCGGTGCTCCAGTAGGGCTCTGTAATTGACTGGAGCTGGGTCAATCCCATCATGCAATGCATGGCCAAGCCCCGCGGTCAGCCTGGTGTTTACATTAGAGCTCTAATCAGCATCCCCGGAGAGCAGCTTCAAATCTAGGCCACGGAGCAGTTTGGGCCGGCCCAGACAGAGTCGGCCGGGAGGGACGGGCCGGTCTGTGCCCAGCTGACATGCCATGAGCTCGCTTTCTGAATTTGGATCCCATCCTGTACGTACGGGGGAGGGTTTTTTTTTGGATGCAGTGGCCAAATTTTCCAAGAAATCGTCTGTCAAACAATACAGTCAGTGTTTGCACGAGTCGCATCACTTTTTCAGCGTCAATGGATCTATTTCACGCTTGGGTTGTAGGAAGAGTCGGAATCCTACAGATAACCAGATGAAAGTACAAAAGAATTATGAAAAGAGGGAGTTTCCATGTGTACCTATGCAAGATAAGGGATACTCAACCCACTCAGCAACTCAGGCTGAAAGTTCTGCCTATTCCATGAGCAGCTGCGATAAGGAACAAACCAAAGTTCTAGTTGCTGCACGTATCATTGTGGTTTCTCAGCCACTGTTTAAACTGGGAAAGACAAAATAACATTGCTTTTGAGTTAGGATATAGCTACTGGTATACACTTACCCATATCTACTGTCAGAACACTGATTGAAGACTTTAAACCAGCCGAAACGATCGCAGACAAGGCTGGGGGAATTTATTTTACAAAGGATCGGTTATCTTGCCACTACACACAGTGATGAGGATGGTAACGAAGGTATAAAATAATTTTCCAAAACTCATTATTAGAGATCTGAAGCAGAAAGAACAATGTTGATGTCATTAAGTTTCCAAAACAACCATTAGATGCCATCTACAGTCAATTCAATTCAATTAAATTTTATTTATATTGTGCCAATTCATGAAAGATGTCATCTTAAGGCACTTTCCAAAGTCAAATTCAATCAGATTATATAGATTATACTAGTTTCATGAAATCTACATGGCAACTTGTAGTTTGGGAGCCATGTCAAGACATCGCTATGTCTCTCCTACCATCACAAACATTAACATGTGGAGTTTAGTCATCTCCATCGGCACTTAAACTGGATCTGTGTGCTTTAAGATGAGGTCAAGACTGAACTTTCCAAGGACAAACACTCCAAATGGGTTTAGCGGGAAATAAACGATGACTATAAATAAGCACGGTGGAGGACCTGTAATGCTCTGGTACGGCTTCTCTTCAAAAGACCCCAGGAACCTTACTATCATAAACTATTTGATATACCAGGAGATTTTAAAGGAAAATCTAGCGGTCTCAGTCGGAAAACTGAAAGCATTGGTGACCATTGGGTCTTTGTTGGGGAAAACCTGTGATTAAATCACAGAAATTATTCACCAGACACAAGATGAACGTTCTCTCATAGCTACTGATGTCTTTTATGACTAAATCCTATAGAAAACATGTCGGGTAAGCAGAAGAGAAGAGAGCAGAGGGGGCCCAGGACTCTCGAGGATCTAGAGCGATGGTATAAAGAGAAACAGTGGAAGATCCCTCTTTTCTGGATGCTCCAACACTTGGACTTCTTCTAGAAGATGAACTACTGTCCAACTCCCAAATCGGAGTTGCACAAAGTATTAAGACTAGGGGTGGGATAAGCAGGGAGCGAAACTTCCTCATTCATGCCAGGAAGAACCATCCGGGACAGCAAGGAGTCTCAGCAACGCATTCTCAGACGTCAGTTTGCCCTGAACCAACCTTATCAGCGGTGAGCTCCCGAATCTTAACGATCTGGACCCTGAACTTCAGAAGCAGTGCCTCCAGAACCGTACACCTCTCCTTCCAGTCCTCCTGGCTCATCGCCTCCTCCCCCTCCGCCATGACGCCGAGCTTTTCCACACACAGAAAGAAACAGCAGTGAGAGACAGAGCAGAAATGCATGAACAAAGTCTTGTGTTGGCAAGGATTAGTACCTGAAATTAACAGAATATAGTAAGGTAAAATGAAAGGTTTCTCTTCTTTTGGTTTTGAAATAGAAACAATAACCTAAACATATATGGACCCACTGCTCCTGGAGCGTGCTAGAGGTAAAGTAAAATCATATTTAAAGCAAGAAAAGCAGAAAATTGATGGAATGGTTCACTGTTGAACATACATCCTGCCACCACTTGTTTCGTTTTCTTTTTCCAGGTCTGTGTCCAGCTGAACCACTGTGGAGAGTGGTGGCATTGCTTCACTTTGCATGGCCAAAACACGTCAACAACCCCCCTGTAGGACAGACTTGCATCACATTTTCCACGGCAAACTTTAGGAAAAACACGCCGTAAATGCAGGGGGGCGGGGGATGCAGGAGGACCTCTGATGGAAAGGATGGCCGTCTCTCCTCCAACTATAACCTCTCATTAGCCAGCCTGAGCTCCCTCTCAAAGAGAGTCCAAACATGTGTGGAGGAAAGCCATAAAGCTGCTTTTTTTCCACGAGCCTATTTCTGTCCCTGGTCGGCTGCGGTAAAGACAGACGGAGGCAAGAAATAAAAGCGCCGTCGCCTCAGAAAAACAAAAACAACAGGCAGGCGGGGAGGAAATTCAACACAACACACAGCACGAGGACGAGGCACACAAAAAAACAGATATGAAGTCAATCTGTATGAACGCTTTCATTGCCTTGTAAAAATATTCACACACTTGCTCCAGCATCATAGAGGAAGTTGCTCTGGTTAGATGAGACCGAAATAGAAATAAAAATAAAAACTTATATGGCTACATGGAAAGCATTTTGTGAAGCGGGAAACTAACAGGGAACAACTGCAGCAGTGAAACATGGTGGTGGCAGGATCGTGGTGTGGGGATGCTTCTCTTCAGCAGGGAAAGAGAGGCTGGTCGGATGTATGGATACCACAAACAGGCTTAAATCCGAGGAAACCAGACTTTAAACCTGTTTGTGGTTGTCATGATCTGGTTAACTGAGAATTAGCACCGGTAAGGTGTAAGTACCAGTTGGGCTGGACGTTCACCTTCCTGCAGGATAACGACCCTAAACAATTAGCCAGAGCTACAGTGGAATGGTTCAGGTCAAAGCATCGGACATTGGCCTAGTTAAAGTCCAGATCTGAATCTATAAGATAATATTTGACAAGACTTGAACATGTATGGGGAGATACACTCCCCATTTAATCTGGCTAAGGCTTAATTTATCTGCAAAGAGGAATGGGGGAAAAATATCTGTTTCTAGATGTATAAAGCTGCAAGGGACACACCACAGAAGACCTGCAGCTGGAACAGCAGCAAAACACAGTTTTACAAAGTAGGAGGGGCCTGCGATGGACTGGTGACCTGTCCAGGGTGTGACCCGCCTCTCGTCTAATGACCACTGGAGATTGGCACCCATAGACATTATATAGGTAGACGCCCCATGGCCTGGCGCTGGCTACTGGAGCTGATGTTTCAGTGCGGACGCCATTTTGGATGGGTCTCTCACGCGACCCCAGTGCATTTATTTGTACTAAGGAAGCTGTTTGCCCAACGATAATAAATCATAACTCCTTGAATTTTTACCCAATTTTCAAACGGTTTGGTTTGTTACAAACCAAGATGTGGTTATGATACAGGACGCTGTCATACATGAAAAAACATGTTTTCATGCTGGAATATGTTGTTTAAAACAACATATTTACCCTACCCTGCTTTCAACCAGGGCTGACGACCCTTGAAAAACAACTTTGTTGCACAGCTTCTTGCATGTGTTGGTACCTTGCAACTCCAGGGTACTTAATTTGGCAACTTGATTCAGCCTTAATTTGTGAAATACAGCGATAACAAATTAATAAACATAAAATTATGGCCCATCTGTTGGGTTTCTGCATTGTTCTCACCAAGTAAAAACTCTTCTTCAGAGCCAATCTCAGCCCAAAATGGTGATCTGCACCATGTGATCTACTTTCAGTAGTTATCGTGGGTTATTGTAACCCTAAGATGCAGAAAATACAGGCAAAGTTGCTCCCTCTGTGTTCGCTCCCGTAGGCTCCTATGCCAGCCTTGATTAGGAGAGACCCATCCAAGATGGCGGCGCCACAGGTATAGACGGTGGACAGATGGAGGGCTAAAAAGTAAGGCACCCCATACTTTTTATATTTTTTTGTAAAAAACAAAAAAAAAACTTCACAGTTAACCATTACTTCGTACTGGCCTATCACATACAACCCAATAAGTGAAGCTAAAGTTTGTGTATTTGAGAAAATGTGAAAATGTATGAATACTTCAGCAACCCAGTGAAGATGAACCTATTTTTCTGGAGATGTACCCCTCAGTTTCCAACAAGGATATCATCCAGTCTCTGGGAGGAGACCTAAGGGAAGACCCAAAACCCCTTGGAGGAACTATTCCATCTGGCCTGGCCTTGGGTCCCCCCAGAAGGAGCTGGAGGATATCGCTGAGGATATCTGGGCTTCCCTCCTGGACCTGCTGCACGCACAACCCCATCTCCAATATTTTGGCCCGTTTATCTTTATAGCACATTTCTGTAACAAGACAGTGCTAAATGCTGTAGACAAGCGGAAGACAATGGATGGATGGATAATAATCACTGTCATAAAACAAAACCCTATATTTACTCTGACATCAAAGAAAATGTGGGAATGCTGCTGGAAAACTTTTGATCCCTTTAACTTTCTTCTGAACTGGGATAATCCTATTTTGGGTATAAATAAGACACCAGAATTGCTTTCAATATTCTGATAATTGAACACATCTATGTATTTTTATCTTAACTATTAATTAAACAGAAAAAGACTCTTAAGGCTTATTTACACAATACTAAAAAAAATCATGAATGACTTTTTATAGAGCTTTCAACAGACAGTCTATTTGAAAAAGGTAAATATGAAAGCCTGAAAGTGGAGTAAAACAAAAACTAACGTTTCCTTTGCAATAAAACAGCCATTTTCATATAATTTCTCCACTTACCTGTTATAATACTGATGCGGATGCTTTTTCAGAGCGTCTTCACGCCATGCTCAGTCCAGCCATATTGTGCCTGCTGTTGAAAATCCTGAATTATGGGAAAAAATTGGGGGAATTCTCTCTTTTCCGGGAGGTTTCCATTTCAGCTCACAGGGAAAAGTTAGACACGGGTATTTTTTTCTTTATCCAGGAGGGTGCGGCTTCATCAAATGCGTCCAATCACATACTCGGTAGGCGTTTCTCCCAGCTGGTGGATCTAAATGCTGCATTGCAGTGTCAACTGGAAGTCGGATTTTCCAATTTCCAAGTCGGAAAAAATTATCTTTTTGAGATTTGGTATGGTGATAATCCACACTGACTGCAGTAAGGATGAAACGTAGCAGCCCTGCAGTAATTAGCTTATCTTAGTTAAGTTTTGTAGTAGTTTAATCTTGATCACAACATGTTATAGTCATACATCAACCAACAACAATAATCCTTTCAAATACACCCATTAGATTCAAAAAAGTATTGGCTGAAGCCTTTAATTCTTAATTTCCAACAAACAATTAAAACAAATAATATAAAACACCCCTAGTCTTAAAAATAAAATAAAAGGACAAATAATTAAAAAAATAAAAATAAACAGACACCATGCAATCAAATTCCAAATAATCAATTATATTAATAGCCTTTAATCATGCCATTTTTTTATATCCCTTTTAAACTGTATTATGTTTTTACTTTGTTTCTACTGGCAAGCTATCCAGAGCCCAGCAACAGAGCTGTGTATACGTATAATACATTTATTTGGTTGTTTTAAGGTCAATTTTCCTCTAAACTCATTTCTCCCCTCACGCTCCTTAAACATATCCTGAACATTGTTAGGTAGCAAATTATTTTTTGCTTAATGTGATTGACATATAATTAAATAAGCCATTTATGAACTTCCAGTAAGACTATTGGAATGCACCAAATACCGAGAGATCAGTCTTTATCTGTAATGAATATTAGTAAACACAACAGTCCGTAAAACTGACGAGGGTTGGACCCTCCGGTCACCTTTCTATGTTCTGTGACCTGAGTTCAGAGGTTTTTTGAATGCACCATTATTCTAAATGCAATAATTGAAAGGATTCATCCGCCATAAACACCGAAGCGCCGGGACGTAGCGAGAACGTAATAATAATAATAATAATAATAATAATAATAATAATAATAATAATAATAATAATAATAATAATAATAATAATAATAATAATAATAATAATAATGAAAGGTTTGAATATGAAGTCAAATCCCTGCCATCAAGTGGACATGCATTGCCCTTCCTCAACACCAGTTCTTTGTCAGCGCTGGTCAGGGGCCCATTTTTCTTGGCAACACGTGAGTGGATCATGAAAACCGCATAATAAAATTAACTCATCAGCCAGGTTCCACCTCCTCCTTGAGTAGATCAAGACAAATAAAATGTAATACATTTAAACATCAAATTAATTTGGTGCGCAAGGTTAAAGACTTCACCTGTTTGCGAAGAGATGGATCACGAGGCTTGTAAAACCTACCGTTTGGAAATAACAACCTTTAAACTGGTAAAACGTACATATTTTGCATTAATGTTTTTTGGGTTTTTTTTGGATGTAATATAGTAATGTAAATTTCAGCAGTCTGTGTAATTCTTTTCTTTTCTTTTTTCACCTAATGAAATGAGTTACCGAATTTAAATGAACACACATTAAATGAGCATTCTAATTAATTAAATATGATTGTAAGCCCAACAATCAAAAACCCCACTTCCTAAACTTGCTTATATTCTTTCCCTGAATATGTCTAACTTTCCAACACTTGTATATTAACACTTGTATAAGGACATATTAAAACAAATCCGATTTAATGGTCGCTGTTTCCCTTCCCAACATGGCGGCCGTGTTTACGTGCTGCTGCGAGGCTCTCTGAGGTCAACGCGCCGGTTAAACCACCAAACTTCAAAATAAGACGTTTTAATCTAGCGCGCTCTCTTGAAGATTCATTTGAGTCGTATGTTTCCATATACGCCAATATAAATTTGTTCTAAAAAGCAGAAATCTGTGTATATACAGACCTCTCAACTTCTATCGAAAGTTAAGAGTGAGATTATGTTAATGTCGCTGGAAGAGCGGGTCCAGTCAACTCCGTCTCATTTTTATCGGACTAGAGATGGAAGTAGACATGTATTACTATTGTTAAAAAGTGAAAGAGAAGCGTTAACACGTTGTTGTTCAGTTAGTGCAGGGACTCCCAAAGTGTGGTGCGCGCACCGCTGGGGGTGGAGTAGCCCCTGACTGCAGACAGTAGATCGGAGCGTGCCTAAACGTTGAGCTACGCCTGACTCCATTTCGGGCGCCATCTGGTGGCGGAGATCATTCAGCACATTCACAAACAGCAATGCCTCACCTATGGCCACTTGTTTTTTTTTTTATTATTAATATTTCAATGATTTTTTGTACAGACAGACCAACTAATTCCACCAACTAAAAAAAAGTGATCAACAAATTGCAAGAAAATCACAATCAACACATGCATATTCATCGGTATGAGCACCAACGCCACCTTACATATCTATATATGAACTTGAACATAAATAGAAACTACTGATAAAAAAACAAAAAAACTAATTCCATTTTATAAACCTGCAAAAATAACCTCAGATGTGATTTTGATTAGATATTTCTTTCATATATCGATATCTCTCTCTTTTTATAAAACAATATTTAAAACAAGGTTTTATAGCTTTAGGCTTTGCTCTTGTGAAATTTTGATTATTCCATTTATGCATATCCCCCCCCTCCCCGATATGTAAAGACACATAAGTATATTGTTGGTGACACACCAACGGTGACTAAATGCACCAACAGCGGACTATTCCACTGTCCCTTCTGCAGCTACAAGGCTGCAAAACCAGTGATGGACAACCATATAAAAGACCATTCCTCAGTAAAATGAATGGGTAAGTTCTGTTCAGGCCCATTATATAACTTTACTTACTTTTACTTACGCTTAGTCTTTGATCAGATACATTGATGAAAGCTTGTCTCCTGGCCCCTGGAAGAAGCTTGGCATGAGTGATGTTCAGGTGAGACATTACTCCATCGTATTTGCTAAAAATGACTGCTATCTTTCCACTCTTTTATTAAAATACCTTGCTCACACCTCAGGGCCTAACAAAGTAAGGGTGTTTCCAACAACTGTGGAATGTTTGTTTTAATGGTAAGACCTGTTCAGTATATTATATTGTTGCTGATGGAATGTTTGCTTGAAACATTCAAAACACTATTTAAAATTTGTATCCTTGGGAATATATCCAGAATAATATGTTCGCCTGTACCTCTTGACTTATAGTACACTCTGTACATTGTAATGGGGCCAATTGTGATTTCAGAGGTATGTGTAAACTGTGATGCGTTATGCTTAGTATACAAGGTATTATTTTTTTAAAACATATTTGAATCTTCTTGAATTTCCTTCTTTAAAGAAAAAGATGCCGCAAATTAGGAGATGGTGGTGTCTTGTTCTCCTGCAGAACTGCCCCATGCCGTAAGTGCCCTCGATATAACATCAGATCAGATAATCACCAGATCCTTTTAAATCACCTGTTTTACTGTATTCACTGTCAACTGACTAACATAAATGTTTTGATCATGAATATATGTTTTCATGAAATCATCAAGGTCAGAAGAAGAAAGCGACGTGATCAAAAAGGACTAGGCGAGAGGTCATGTGATTAATTATTATGTAATCAAACTTGCTTGAAGACGAAAGCCTAACCCCTCTACTTACTTTAATAATTGTCAACACTTAAACATCACAACACTTAAAGGGAAACTTTATCTTCCCGAGTCGTTTCCATGGACAGGAGAGATTGCATAAGGGCAGTGAAACTCCTCTGTTGTGGACCCAAATGCAGACGCTGTCAGAGACAGGTAGGTGAACAATAAACTTTATATTCACTGGCAAACTGAACTCACAGACAACAAGATGAACACAGGAACACCAGTCATGGAGAACGGGCAACAACACAGGACAAAACACACAAGAATACGGGACACTGAACTTCAAAATAAAACAAGAGCAATACAGGGAACAAAAGACACAGGACATTTGTAGGCAAAATGTTCTTGGCAAAACTCCTCATAATAATGCCGCAAAGTAAAAAGGAACCCAAACGGTTCCCTCGGCTCATCATTCTCCAGAGCTTTTCAAGCTCTGCGCCTCACTGGTTCCTAAGTGACTGTAGAAAAAACAATTTTTTGGTGTCGTCTGGTACCAGCATAATTTATACTTAATGATACCTGTTTGAGGCGGTGAGGTGGGCGGATTTTACCCCCATTGGTGCGCTGCGCACGAGGAATAAACAGAGGGAAAAATGCATAAATAAAGACTGTAAAGGGCTCCTTTAGTGGGAAGAGGAGGAATGATGGGTCTGATCTGAAGCCCCTGATGTTACAAGTTCCTTAAAATGACCCTTAAAAGTATGCACCAAAAATTAACTTAATGTAACTTAATTTTGCCCACCTGAATTCAAGCACAAGGCGATGCTGCACACCCACCGAAGCACCACTGGTTCCGTATCGTTAAACAAAATAGCACGATACACAACTACTAACTCTCCTATTTCCTTTAATTGGGATATTTTGCTATAGGTGGAGGGGCATTAAACGTAGCGGTTCACGTTTTTGAAGGCTGGTCGCTGATAAAAGCCGCTGGCTCCGAGGAAAGGGAAGGGAGAGGACCAGTAAGAGCGTTGAGGCACAGAAACATGGCGCATGTAGTTAAAAATGCAGAATTAATAAAACCAAAACTTATAAACAGACTAAGTGGCATTTTAGTGACGAGCGCGGCCTGTTAGTTCTTCTTGTCTCGTTTCACTGAGGCCCGCCTCACCGGTTCGGGAATTTGGTAGAAAAGGAGAAACAATTGCCAGAGAAAAACATTTAAAATATGCATATTTATTACAATTGGAATTTCTTCCAAAGGGAGACAAAAACTTACAACATTACCCATAACGCCGCATTTAGTATACTACCCGGCATTCCACTCCATGGTGCTTGTAAGCCCTTGTCAGAAGCATCCAACGTGTGTTTCCCCGTTTAACAGTCTGCAGAGCCCCTCCTGATGAGTTTGGGGGGTGCAAGGGCCCAGACATTGAGTCTCCAGGTTCTATCCGCTCCAAAACAAAGGAGACTGCTCTCCCATGAGTCTTCAAGAAGTAAGGCTGATTCATCACCCAAATGTCCTTTCAGGGGTCAAACCAGATGACCTCAAGAACCATAAACAAGCTTTCACCCAGTATCAGTCCCTCATAAAACTCTCGTTCTTCTCTGTGCCTGCCGTCCCACCAGAGCTTAAAAGAATTGAATTGCTACGATCTTCCCCCTCTATAGACTCCCAGATAAGGTAACTCTTTATGGTTTAAAAATACAGGTTTAACACATAAATTATTATATATTTCCATAACATTAGACTGCATCTGGTTAGCAGAACTGTTTTCTGATCCAACAGCAGCCATGAATGGTTCTAAATGAAGGCTTTATCTGGCAGCCGCTCTCCCCCCTTGCTTCCTTCGTACGTAGTACGACAGTACCGGCTTACTTTCACTACTGGTTAAGACCAAAATTATTTATAACTCTGATCGCTATTCTTCTGCTCTGTTAACATGAACTGCTGCAGTAATAATTACTGATGGCCACAAGCTGTGAAAGAAGACAAAACAGCTCCGCAGAAGGCGGGCTTTAGACTGAGCTCTGAATGGACAGTGCTGTGAACGGATCATCCGTAGTTCTGATGGGTTTTGTCGTTTTTTTGTATGTGAAATGCCATGTGTGGCGTGTGTGTGTGTGTGTGTGTGTGTGTGTGTGTGTGTGTGTGTGTGTGTGTGTGTGTGTGTGTGTGTGTGTGTGAAGTCAGTGAAATGCGTGTGTCACACGGTCAATGCGTGAGAGTTGAGAGCTCTGAGCCAAACCCTTTGTTCTTGTCTGCCCGTCATCTCCTGCTGTGAGCAGCCTGCTCCACCCTGGACATTTTCCTGCCCACGTCTTTTTTCAATTGTTTTTATTTTTAAAATAAACCTTTAAAGCGCAACTCTGTGTCAGGTTCGAATTTCTATGAAATTTCAGGTTCTAATATTACTAAGCATTACACATTATCCTAAGCAGATGCCCAGACCACTTCAACTGTCTTGTATATCTAACAAGGGATATACAAAACCTTTCAAAGAATAATAACGACTAAAATATCTACAACTAGGGAACATAAAGAACTTAAACCCTCAAACACCTCAGGATCATGATACAAACATAAATACTGTAGATTTAAATTGACTAATTTTTTTTGATAGGTCTACTAATTTTCAAATGCAAATATTTTATTTGTAACTAGTCCTAATCTATTTTTTCATTCCCTGCATTTGATATTTTAAATATTTGTGGTAAATATTAAGTGTCATGTTAAACCTTTTTTTAATATAACAAAATATTTTCTGACATTCCCCTCTTTTGTGTCGATTGTCAGAAGGTTCTGTTTTAGGCCCTCTGACTTTTTTCCTGTACATGTTGCCACTTGGATCTATCATAACCCAGCACAAGGTCACTTCCATTGCTCTGCAGATGATTTGTAGATTCATTAAATCCATAATGCACTAATCCATGACATTGTCTCTTTAACTGCATATCTGCTATCGAACAGTGGCTAGGCCAGAATTTTTTTCTTTTTTTTTAAAGAGCAGAAGCAGAATTGTCATTGTCTTTGTAGTTCTGACTGCTGTTTTTAATGTCAAAAAACATTTGGGTTACATTGGACAGGGATTAAAAATTTGACAAACAACTTCCCTATGTAATTCAGTCTGGCTTTTATCACCTTGTGCATTTTAACTTATCAAAGTGTTTTTAAATCGCTGTTCATGCGTTCTCCAGGTCCAAAATCAGCCACAGCAACGTCCTCAATGCTGGTGTCCTCAGTCATCCCAAAGTCGCCTCCAGCAGGGTTCAGGACACAGAAGCAAATTTTTTTTACCTTACACTCCCAGATTTGAACACATGACACCTGTTTTATTTTTACTACGTTGACTTCCTGTCCAATTTAGGATAGATTTTAAACTTTTATTATTGTTTTTAAACTTGGCTTTTTTAAATCAAAGCTCAAGACTAGATTCGTGTTTTTCTTTTTTTTCAGTTGTTAATGTCATAAATAAATAGGATTGAGACTGCTTGGCTTGAAAGAAACTCATTAGTCCAAGTCTCTGTTTGACAGGATTCTGATTTTAGCCTGAGGGCTGACAATGAAAAAGACACGCTAATTTGTAGGAAGCCTGTTCTGTGACTTCTGTGCAAGCATGCGCATATGTTTTGTTGACTGAGCAATCTAATCCACTTTTATGTTGGCAGGCAGGTAAAGGTGTGTTATCGGAATTTGTTTCATAAGGGATACTTTACTCATAATAAAAGAGTTTGAAGCAGCTGAGAAGGATTGTCTATTTACAGTGTCTTACTAAACTATTCGTATCCCTGGGTCTTTTGCACATTTTGTCACTTCCAGCTGCAAATATTTTGGGTTGCAAAAGGAACTAATGGCTTTTTATTTTACTTTTTTTGTCCCCAAAAACAATCTTCTGTACGGCAATGTGCTGCTTGTTGTAGTTAACGTGTGTGCGTCTCTATAGCGTCATTAATTATTGAGTAGATACATAATCATTTTTATTCTTGTTTCATTAAGAAATTAGCTTCCATCAAAGTGGCCATTTTTTGTGGAGATTAAATGCTAAAAAGTAAAGTAATAAGCGAAAGAAGAGTGTTTGAGGTAAGGTGACATTCGTTTGGTATGTATTTTTATTATTTTCTACGACACTAGTTTGAAATTACAGGGCGTCTCTGTTTTGCCGTTTCTTTGGAACAGAAGTGGGAGTGTCTGCAGGCTTTGTGATGAATGTTAATTACTTGACATTTATTGTATTTTGTTGGTGCGTCATGAATAATTTCCATTTGCAATAAGCTGTTTTGGTATTTAATCCCTAAACAGCATTTGTTGTGCTTATACGCTGTTTCAATAAAGTCCAAGGTTTGGATCTGGTTTACCAGATCTAAATTAATTTAAATTAAAGACAAATTGAGAATAAAAAGGTGGTTTGGTGCAGCAGATGGTTACTTATAATATGTTTTAATGTTTTTGTCTCAAATGAGTGGAAAATTTTCTAATATCTTGAAACTGCCTTGAGGAGATGACAAGTAAAACATCAGTTCTCACAATGAAGAATTAACAAAGCATATCCTTGATGTCTTTTCTTATTTTTAGCGGAGTGGCTCTTCAATTATTTTATAAGCTATAGCATTTTAAAAATAACAGCTACATATGAAAAAGAGTAAAAGCCATTGCTGTTATGACCATTTAGTGGAATGACCGTTGAAAAAATGACTCGAGTAGGTTTAACAACTAATCAAATGTTTAGAATGTTGTTATATTAAAAGTCTCGGTTACGATGAGTACTTTTGATGATAATTATTTCAAAACAGGGCCAACCTTTAGCATGTTTTAGCAGACCTATGTCTGATTTATAGGTGAACATTAAAGTGACTTTACATGCTTTAATATCACTACATATTCTATTGTATTTAAAAAAATGTTCTGATTTTTCTCAAGATGCAGAATAGCACTGGGTACACTATGTAATTGCAATGACTGTTAGAGGGCATGAAGTGGCTTCAAACAGAAACAGAAGTGCCGAACACCTTTAGCCACTGAAAGGCCTGGGTTACTCATACTGTCTTACACTGCGTCATTTGCTCCATCACCAGTTTTTATTTACAGCTGTGCTTGTCGTCATTGTTCCAAAAGTAAGGTGTGTGCTGCGATTGTTTGCTCCAGTCTGGGGAATGTGCAGTCCCTAACAAAAAAAAAGGGAAAATTAGTGCGTTTTATCTTTGCAACTCCAGAGAGAGGGAAAAAAAAGTTTAAAAGGTTCTGGTTTATATCAGAGTTGGTAATATTCCTCTAAAAGAAAGACTTCTCATTGCCACCGAAGTGCTGTAAAGAAGCAAAAGCACACAACAGAGGGGCAATGGGAAGGTAAAGGAAAACTTGTTTCAAGAAATCCTTATTGTTGTTAAGAATCAGGATCAGAAATACTTTAATAATTCCAGAGGGAAATTATCAGGAATTGTTGATCTTATTGTTAAAAAAAGAGAAGCAAATTTTGATATTATTGCCGCTTTTGCTCGTTTACAGAATGTAATTTACAGGCTAAGGGGTTATTTAGCATTTTCTTACTTTGAAAAGGGTAAAGCTAAAAAAAAAATGAAATTCACAAAGACAAACAGCAATTATACGACTTGAAACATTGTATATATGATTGTAAAAAACATGGTAGTAACTTTATGTGAATTGTTTGAAATAAGACAAATTCAACTAAATGCCCCCACGCTGGTTTCCAGTTTTATGGTTTGTGAAAAATAAATGAATAATGAATAAATGTCAAATCAGTAAGAAAGAGACAACAAAATCTGGTCTACTTACCTCAAACTTTATTTAGCAGACCTGCGTATGAAGATGTCAGTTGATATTAAAGTAATTACTATGTCCATAATTTGGCATGCAGAAATAGGTGTGTTAAGGGTGTGTTTATGTATTTTTTAGGATGCTGTGACATAGTTGGTGATAATAAACCTGGGAACACGCCCGTTCTTTGAGGTCATCCATGCAGTATTTAAAGAGTAGCAGGGCTCCTGAGTTTTAGAACAGAACTAGAAGAACTAACCTGCGGGACCCACCTGAACATCACTATGGAGCTAATCTTTTCTCTGACACTTATCTGGGCACTCTACAGCACAGGTAAAAATAATTATGATACATGTATTTTTCATTTGTTTTTAAAAGCAGAAAATACTTTAATTGGATGTTACAAATCTTTTTCGGCTGTCTTTGTTAATCCTGTTCTCTAAGTGACAGATGAAGAAGTTTGGTCCTTTTTTCACATGGTTTACTTTTTTATTAGTTCTGGTTAATATTTATGAATTGGATCTAAACACACTTTTAAAAGACAGAATAGTCATAATAGAAAACATAATGCAAGTCAGTCTTGTGATGTTTCGACTGATATGACGGTCTACGTGTTTCTAGTTTAAACTCATTCTGTAGGCACGGCTGATGCCTGTGTTATCTGACAAAAACTGACAAATCATCCTCCACAAAGTATAAAAACCCACATTTCAGGGAACTTCTGGGAACATTGCAATAAAAAGATGTATTATTATAATGACTCTCTGAAACCAAAAGAACCTTGAAAGATTACATAAACCTTTATGGATTTACAATCTATATATATATGGTTAAAAATCTTTAATTATCTTTTTATCTTAAATAATTTTTTTTGAAAACAAAGTTATACAAACACTAGTCAATGTTGGGTTTTTAAAGGACCAGTTTGTTATATCTAGTTTGTGATATTTTAAACAATATTTTTTTAATTAACTCTATTCTCTTGGTTGCAGCTGGAGCCCTACAGTGTATCACCTGTGGAAATAGCGGGTGTATATCAGAAACATGTACCTCAGAGACGATGTGCATAACAGCTAGCATCCAAGGTATTGTTCTTCTTATGTCTCATTTCACTTTATGATGGAATGCACTGGATGCACTGAGGATGGGTGTGATTGTTTTCTATCAACATCAACAAACTCTTTTTTGACTCGACAGGAACTCAAATGGGAATTCCAGTGACACAAATCTACAAAGCCTGTGCACCATCCACTCTGTGTCCGGCCCCAGTCAGTCAGACATTTTCAGTCAACTTGGGTTATCAAAGTGCAATTGCAAATGCTCAGTGCTGTAACACAGATGACTGTAACTCAGAAACTCTGCCTTGTAAGTTTGTTAAAAGTTTTTTCAAAATCTATTCCTCCTTTTTTCTTTAGTAATTAATGACTTTCTCTTTCACTGTGATGTTTAGTCCCAGTCCGTCCTGATCCGACACCTAACTCCATCCAGTGCAATGTTTGTAACCCAGTCACTTTAGACTGCACCTCTACAATACCATGTACAGGAACGGAGACCAACTGCCTCACAGCAACATGTAAGTTTTCATGATTGATAGTTTGGATGAATCAGAGACTTATCCGGAGAATTATAATTAAAACTAAAACAACAAATAATTTTTATGTCTATTTTCTGCATTTTATGTCAACAGTAAATGATGGCACAAGAGACGTTCCAGCATCAGGATGTGTGTCCCCAAACACATGTGAAGTTGCTTCAAGTCTGAGGAATTTACCTTTCATGGGGAATGTTGGGTCAATCGTCAGCGGACCGGAGTGCTGTTCAACAAGTGGGTGCAATGCTGCGCCCACCACTACAGCCACACCAACAACTACATCCACAACAGCTTCTCCAACCACTACAGGGACACCAACCACTACATCCACAACAGCTGCTCCAACCACTACAGCCACACCAACCACTACTTCCACAACAGCTGAGCCAACCACTACAGCTACACCAACGACTATATCCACAACAGCTGCTCCAACCACTACAGCCACACTAACAACTACTTCCACAACAGCTGCGCTAACCACTACAGCCACACCAAGAACTACATCCACAACAGCTGAGCCAACCACTACAGCCACACCAACCACTACTTCCACAACAGCTGCTCCAACCACTACAGCCACACCAACCACTACTTCCACAACAGCTGCTCCAACCACTACAGCCACACCAACCACTACTTCCACAACAGCTGCTCCAACCACTACAGCCACACCTACCACTACTTCAACGCCAGCTCCTCCAACCACTACAGCCACACCAACAACTACTTCCACAACAGCTGCTCCAACCACTACAGCCACACCAACCACTACTTCCACAACAGCTGCTCCAACCACTACAGCCACACCTACCACTACTTCAACACCAGCTCCTCCAACCACTACAGCCACACCAACAACTACATCCACAACAGCTGAGCCAACCACTACAGCCACACCAACCTCTACATCTACAACAGCTGCTCCAACCACTACTTCCACAACAGCTGCTCCAACCACTACAGCCACACCAACCTCTACATCTACAACAGCTGCTCCAACCACTACTTCCACAACAGCTGCTCCAACCACTACAGCCACACCAACCACTACTTCCACAACAGCTGCTCCAACCACTACAGCCACACCAACAACTACATCCACAATAGCTGCTCCAACCACTACAGCCACACCAACCACTACTTCCACAACAGCTGCTCCAACCACTACAGCCACACCAACCACTACATCTACAACAGCTGCTCCAACCACTACTTCTACAACAGCTGCTCCAACCACTACAGCCACGCCAAAGACTACATCCACAACAGCTGAGCCAACCACTACAGCCACACCAACCACTACATCCACAACAGCTGATCCAACTACTACAGCCACACCAACAACCACATCCACAACAGCTGCTCCAACCACTACAGCCACACCAACAACTACATCCACAACAGCTGCTCCAACCACTACAGCCACACCAACCTCTACATCTACAACAGCTGCTCCAACCACTACTTCCACAACGGCTGCTCCAACCACTACAGCCACACCAACCACTACTTCCACAACAGCTGCTCCAACCACTACAGCCACACCAACCACTACTTCCACAACAGCTGCTCCAACCACTACAGCCACACCAACCACTACTTCCACAACAGCTGCTCCAACCACTACAGCCACACCAACCACTACATCTACAACAGCTGCTCCAACCACTACTTCTACAACAGCTGCTCCAACCACTACAGCCACACCAACAACTACATCCACAACAGCTGAGCCAACCACTACATCCACAACAGCTGCTCCAACCACTACATCTACAACAGCTGCTCCAACCACTACAGCCACACCAACCACTACTTCCACAACAGCGGCTCCAACCACTACAGCCACACCAACAACTACATCCACAACAGCTTCTCCAACCACTACAGCAACACCAACAACTACATCTACAACAGCTGCTCCAACCACTACAGCCACACCAACCACTACTTCCACAACAGCTCCTCCAACCACTACAGCCACAGCAACCACTACTTCCACAACAGCTGCTCCAACCACTACAGCCACACCAACCACTACTTCAACAACAGCTACTCCAACCACTACAGCCACACCAACCACTACTTCAACAACAGCAGCTCCAACCACTACAGCCACACCAACAACTACATCCACAACAGCTGAGCCAACCACTACATCCACAACAGCTGCTCCAACCACTACATCTACAACAGCTGCTCCAACCACTACATCTACAACAGCTGCTCCAACCACTACAGCCACACCAACCACTACTTCCACAACAGCGGCTCCAACCACTACAGCCACACCAACAACTACATCCACAACAGCTTCTCCAACCACTACAGGAATACCAACAACTACATCCACAACAGCTGCTCCAACCACTACAGCCACACCAACCACTACATCCACAACAGCTACTCCAACCACTACAGCCACAGCAACCACTACTTCCACAACAGCTGCTCCAACCACTACAGCCACACCAACCACTACTTCCACAACAGCTGCTCCAACCACTACAGCCACACCAACCACTGGTTCCACAACAGCTGCTCCAACCACTACAGCCACAACAACCACTACTTCAACAACAGCTGCTCCAACCACTACAGCCACACCAACCACTACTTCAACAACAGCTGCTCCAACCACTACAGCCACACCAACCACTACTTCCACAACAGCTGCTCCAACCACTACAGCCACACCAACCACTACTTCCACAACAGCTGCTACAACAACTACAGCCACACCAACCACTACTTCCACTACAGCTGGTCCAACCACTACAGTCACACCAACAACTACATCCACAACAGCTTCTCCAACCACTACAGCGACACCAACCACTACCTCCACAACAGCTGCTCCAACCACTACAGCCACACCAACCACTACTTCCACTACAGCTGTTACAACCACTACAGCCACACCAGCAACTACATCCACAACACCCGCTCCAACAACTACAGCCACACCAACAACAACATCCACATCAGCTGCTCCAACCACTACAGCCACACCAACCACTACTTCCACAACAGCTGCTCCAACCACTACTTCTACAACAGCTGCTCCAACCACTACTTCCACAACAGCTGCTCCAACCACTACAGCCACATCAACAACTACGTCCACAACAGCTGCTACAACCACTACAGCCACACCAACAACTACATCCACAACAGCTGCTCCAACCACTACAGCCACACCAACAACTACTTCCACTACATCTGCTCCAACCAGTACAGCCACACCAACAACTACTTCCACTACAGCTGCTCCAACCAGTACTTCTACAACAGCTGCTCCAACCACTACAGCCACACCAACCACTACTTCAACAACAGCTGCTCCAACCACTACAGCCACACCAACCACTACTTCCACAACAGCTGCTCCAACCACTACAGCCACACCAACCACTACTTCCACAACAGCTGCTACAACAACTACAGCCACACCAACCACTACTTCCACTACAGCTGGTCCAACCACTACAGTCACACCAACAACTACATCCACAACAGCTTCTCCAACCACTACAGCGACACCAACCACTACCTCCACAACAGCTGCTCCAACCACTACAGCCACACCAACCACTACTTCCACTACAGCTGTTACAACCACTACAGCCACACCAGCAACTACATCCACAACACCCGCTCCAACAACTACAGCCACACCAACAACAACATCCACATCAGCTGCTCCAACCACTACAGCCACACCAACCACTACTTCCACAACAGCTGCTCCAACCACTACTTCCACTACAGCTGCTCCAACCACTACTTCTACAACAGCTGCTCCAACCACTACTTCCACAACAGCTGCTCCAACCACTACAGCCACATCAACAACTACGTCCACAACAGCTGCTCCAACCACTACAGCCACACCAACAACTACATCCACAACAGCTGCTCCAACCACTACAGCCACACCAACAACTACTTCCACTACATCTGCTCCAACCAGTACAGCCACACCAACAACTACTTCCACTACAGCTGCTCCAACCACTACTTCTACAACAGCTGCTCCAACCACTACAGCCACATCAACAACTACATTCACAACAGCTGCTCCAACCACTATATCCACGCCAACAACTACGTCCACATCAGCTGCTCAAACCACTACAGCCACAACAGCTGCTCCTACCGCCACATCCACAACAGCAGCTCAAGCCACTACAGCCACACCAACCACTACAACCACAACAGCTGCCCCATTCACTACATCCACAACAACTGGCACAACTACTACAGCCACATCTATCACTACATCCACCACAGCTGCCACAACCAGTACAGCCTCCCTGACCACTCCATCCACTCTTGCCCCACCCACCACCACAACCACTCCAGCCGCACCAATCCCTACATCCAGTCCAGCTGGACCATCTGCTTCAACCACTAAAGCCACACCCACCACACCCACCACCACAACCACTACAGCCACACCAACCCGTACAACAACAACAACAACTACATCCACTCCTGCCACATCCACCACCACAACCACTCCAGCCGCACCAATCCCTACATCCAGTCCAGCTGGACCATCTGCTTCAACCACTAAAGCCACACCCACCACCACAACCACTACAGCCACACCAACCCGTACAACAACAACAACAACTACATCCACTTCTGCCACATCCACCACCACAACCACTCCAGCTGCACCGTCTGCTTCAACCACTAAAGCCACACCCACCCCCACAACCACCACAACCACTACAGCCACACCAACCCGTACAACAACAACATCAACAACTACATCCACCACCAGTGATGCATCGAGCTTTAGACTTGGTCTCTTCCATGTTTTTCTTGGATTTTTTGTCTTCATCATTTAAATGAAGATAAATCGGAAATCTCACATCTGAACAAATTTCAACAGATTATGAAAATGTATTTTCCAATTAAGTGAAGTATTGTATTCTAAGATTTAATTTAATATATTTAATAATATTTAAGACATTTGTTCAACTGTGTATTTATTTTTGTGTCATTAAATGAATCCTACTAAAGCTTAATACATGCGGACCAGTTTGTGTAATGACCCACAAGCATTTATCACAACTGCAGACCTTACTACAACAATTTAATGTTTGTTACTGGTCTCAACCATTTACTGTTTCAATGTGTTTATGAGGTCTCTATGTTTTCATGATGTAAAGCACTTCGAACTGTCCTGCCTACAAATAAACTTGACTTCTGTAGATAGAGATAGTCTGCATGCCTAGTGGCAAGGAGAAGCAAGCATTTAATTGCTATGCTCCACTTATCTGGAACAAACTTCCAGAAAACGGTAAAAGTGAGGAAAGCCTGAGTTCCTTTGAATCAAGATTAAAAACACATTTGTTTAGGATTGCCTTCGACAGTTCTAATTGGACTGTATTACTGAAACATCATTAGTTCACTTTGTAGTCCAACTGTCTTTACTTGTTTGCTTTTATACGGTGGCCCATGTTCTATTTTGTTTCTGCATTTTATTCCTGCTTGCTTTTATTCTGTTTTATGTTCTATATTTTAATCACGTAAAGCACTTTGCATTGTCTTTGTACTGAAATGTGCTATATAAATAAATTTGCCTTACCTTGCCTACACACTTGGACATGGAATGGTTCTCACATCTGATTTCCATTATTAAGATGTGTGGGTGTTGTCGTAAATAAAGATAACTGATTCTCCAGTAACTTATTAACTGGTGCTTACATCAGGTTCCAGCACTTTATTGAGAACCAGTGCAGAGACAAAGTAGTCACACCCCAGGCTAGGCCACAGCCTGCCACCCTGTCAGCCCCCAGCCCTGGTCTCCTCCGAATCCTGTCTATCTCCTTGTCAAACTCTGTTATATCAGCTGACTAGAGCAGAAATAATACAAAGATCAAACATTTACAGTTTGACACAGAAACGTTGACATTCAATGAAGAAATGAAACGTCTTCTACCTTCTTTGAACAAAGATTATAAATATATTATGCGCACGTTTTGCTAGAGATGTCAGCAAAATGCATAGAACTGCAATGTTGATTTTTATGAACATGGTTTTCGGCGCACGTCGTTGACGATACTGGTTGCGTCCTTAGCAACTGCCTAGCAACGTGACGTGACTGCTCACGTCTTTGTGAGACGCACTGAAATCTTCGGGCGAAATTAATAAAGGGACGTTTGTCTGCCTTCCTTGAACAAACCAGTAATATATTATACATACTTTCCGCTAGAGATGTCATCAAACTGCATCAGTTTAGCTTTTCTGTTGGACAGGCTGTTTGGAGCTATTTTATTGTGAAAATTTACCGGATGTCGTTTTATTTATATCCGGGTACACCGGCTGAAGCAGAAGGGCTGTAGACCACATGCATAACTGAGGTATCTCTTTTTAATTATTTCAACACAACACATTTAATAAGTGTGTACTCTTATTGTGCTTCTCTTGGTGCTTTAATTGCTTTTGTTTGTTTCTGTTTGCTTTTCTTATATCCGCTATTTATTTAGACGTGTAAATTATAGCTAGCCTGCTTAATAAAGTTGGCTAATACTAGCAACAAGACTTGGTTTAGAAGTTTGAGCCCTTTCTGTGTATGCATTCACCTGTTTGCGCTTCTTTATAAGTATTTATGCGATATATATATATATATATATATATATATATATATATATATATATATATATATATAATAATGTAACACGTCTAACAGAATGCTTTAAGACCGTCTGGCTACGTGACAGCATCTTGTAGGCAGCAGAGGCTAAGCCATGGTGGTGAAGAAGAAAACTACTAAAGTGGAAGCGGTGGCATTGGATGAGGAGAAGCTATGCAAGCTTATAGGTACGTCTCCTACCATGAGAAGGCTCCAGCTTTCCTGAAAATCTACCCACCTTTCCTCCTCTCTTCCCCTCCCAAGCGTCACTCTCTGTAGATGGAGGAGCAGATGGAGTCAAACAGCTGGCCCAGACCCTGCAGTCCTGCCTAGAGCTGACTGATCCCGTGCAGCAGATCCAGCTGATCAAAAAGGTGTGCGCAGGACGGGATACGGTGCTCTCGGCTGGTTTTAATCTTACGCACTTGCAGGTTGTGATGCGTTTGTGTCCGTGCCCCATCAGGCCGGGTCCCAGTTGGAGGCTCTGAGTGAGGAACAAGCTGGCGGCGCGCTGGATGCTTGTCTGAACGCCCTAGCGCTGGTCTACACCTCTGTGCAGGCAAAGAACCCCCTGAGACGGGCTGTCGCCAGGTAGAATCTGCCTTTTATTTCCCGCATGAAAACAAGCTGATTATGTTGCCTTGGGAAAGTATTCACACCCCTTGAAGCGCTAATGTGAAGCGGAAGGAAAACGGTTTCCAGCGTTTTTCGCGAATGAAAGTTTGCATTCAGTCTCTGAGGGAGAACGTTCTGGAGAACTTTAAAGGAGGGCTAGATTATGACGCAATAACCAAAGCTTTGAAGTTCCCTCATCATCCTAAAACTGTAAAGAGTATGGCACAATTGTGAAACTCAAGATTTGCCTGTCTAGATAAACTTGACAGGCAAGGCGAGGAGGAGCAGCCACAAGGCCTTCGTAGCTCTGGAGGAGCTGCTTAGGTTCACGGCTCAGGCAGGAGTATCTAAAAACAGGGCGACTGTTAGTCATAAACTCCACAAATCTGGCCTTTACGGGAAGTTAAGAGGGAAATCATTTTTAAAAAGCTGACCGACGTCTTGTTTGCAGTTCCCCACAAGGCAAGAAGCATGCGGAGGAAGGTGCTCTGGTCAGATGAGACTAAACTGGAAACGTGTTGGCCCAGATGCAAGGATCTGTTTATCGCGAAACAAAAACACTGCACATCTCCTTGAACATCAGCTTTCCACTGTCTAAACATGTTCATCATGCTGTGGGGAGGCTTCTCGTCACCAGAGACTAGATAAGTCCTGGAATAAAACCTGTTGGAGGCTGTGGAAAACCCAAGTATTGGGCAGACCCCTCAACGGGATGACAGCCCTAAACACACAACCAGAGCTACGATGAAACGGTTTAGATCAAAGCATGTACGTGTGATAGAGTGACCCGGTCAAAGTCCGGACCTGAATCCAGTTTAGAATCTGTGGCAAGAAAACTAACCTTCACAGATGCTTTCTTTCTGCCAGAACCATAAACCTCTAGAGGTGCTCGGCTGGTAGAGACAAACCCCAATAGACTTGCAGCTGCTGTTGCAGCCAAATGTGGTTCTGACTCAAGAGGGTTACTTTTGCAAGCCATTGTAGGCAATAATCTAAACTATGTGAAGAAAAAGATGAGTTCAAAGTTGAGTGTGAGGCGTCTGTGTGTCCTGCTGCTCTCCTCAGCGCCTTGGGTTCAGTGCCTCAGGGGCTTCAGGGCCGGGCTGCGGACCGCCTGTCCGCCTGTTTGTCCGACTGTCTGTCCAGTCCTGGTCCAGAACAGCATCCACACGTCATCGACACCATCTCCGCCTGCCTGGATGGCTTCCCGCTCGGTGGGTGTTGACGAGACAAATTTAGCTTTTGTTCAATAAATCAGTTGATTAACAAGTTGATTCATTTTTTCCAGGCGAGAGATGCATTAACGAGCTGCAGCTTCAAGGTTTGAATCCACGTTACTTCAACTCACTTTCAAGCGTTTTATCTTTTCCTTCTGTACTTCATCAAAGCCTCTCTTGTGTTTTTTTTTTTTTTTTTTTATATAGTGTTAAAGTTCATCTGCAAGGTTCTACATGAATACCTTCACCAGAACCGGTATGAAGACGAACTCTGTTTCATGTTTCTGCAGAGATGTTTAAACCTGTGATCTGATCTACACTCGAACAACAGGGTGTGATTCAGCTCATTACATTCAATCAGATGCACTCATCATGGGCATGACTGTCATTACCTTTGGGCCTTTAATAAATAATTAAAACTCGTCTTTTAAGCAACAGCAGGGGCTTTAAAAACAAGAATTGGCTGCACCAATTTTTATTAAATGTCGGTTTTTCTCTTAAACTATCAGGCATGGTAGTGGCAGCGTCATGGTGTGGAGCTGCTACTAGTGTGTAGTTAGTTTTCTAAATGAAAACGTGCAACTACCTTGAAATGTAATAACTTACGTGGTAAAATATAAGCATACATCTCTAATATTTGGATAAACGACTCTTACAAAGCTGCACCTTGACCCCTCACTTTTGGAAGCTATCGTCAAGCTGCTAAAGGTAAGTTCACACCTAACGCGATCAAGGCGAGTGGAGCGAGTGACTTACATGTTGTTCGAAGGGTCTCTTCATTCTAAACAGAAGATACATTTCTGCTGAGCACCGATTGATTTACTGACCGGAGACAGACGGACAGGGGCTCTGCAGCGGGGATAGAGCGCCTGTAGCCGGTGTCCCGGAGGGTGATCCATCCCCCCCACGCGGCAAGTGGAGAGACGCTCCTCCTTTATGACGCGGTGTAGCGAGCTGGTTGTCCGTACGAATTGTTTGTAAGCGGGAGGCAAAATGTCAAGCAGCCAATCGCAGGCCGGGTTCGCGTTCGGTGTGAACTACCTTTAGATAATCCTCGACATTTGACTTTTTTTACTTCATGTAAATTAGTTGATTTCCTGGCGTGAAACTGACTTTTAAAGATGGCCCACAATTTAGATTTAATTGACATCAGAGTCATTTTTCCAGAAGCTTAATGTTGGCTTCCCTTATCCAGTCTGAACCAATTCTGTAGGTTGGAGCTCCCGGCTGTGTCCCCCGTTTTCACAGCCTAGCTGTTGATCTGGGGCAAAGTGTAAGGATTTGAGGGAAATCCTCGTTCTGTATTCCTTCCACTTTGTGCAATGCACCAGAACCAGCAGCATGAATCCAGCCCCTAGCCTGATGTTGCCACCACCATGCTTAACAGGTGTTGGGATCGGAAGCGCTGCATTGACTCCTCCAAGCATACTTCTCGTCGTTGTGACCAGACAGCGCAGTCTTTTTCCTCGTCTGTGGACGGCTGGAAGGTCTAGCAAAGCTTGGAGGGGTCCAAGGGCGTCTTTTTATGATCATCTCCTTCTCACCTTGGTGACACAAAGCTGGCTGTACTGCAACCGTTTCACATCCAGGATTGGATTAGAGAAAATCCTGAAAAATGAAAAGTTATGCAGAAAACTCTTTTTTTTTTTAACAGTCTCTACTTGTATTTCTAAAATTCCTCCATCCTAGAAACAGAACAGTTGATATAAATCACCAAGGCTTTGATTTGCACGCGTCTGTCGCCCCCTGCTGGTTTCTCAGGGGTCTCGCAGGCCGCCACATCGCTCAGGCCCAGCTGATGCAGTCCTGCCTGGCTGCGGTGAAAACCTCCATGCTGGTGCTGCAGAGATGCCCGGACGGGTTCGGCGGAGTGCTGCCGGCCCAGCAGGACGCGCTGGGCGGCCTCCTGAGCTGCTACACGCACATCCTCACAGACGGTGGGAAGCCATCACTCTACTGTAAACTTTTTGTTTGAGTTCCCCAGCTTTTGCCTCATCCGTTCATCTCTCCGCTTGCAGAAGAGTTCATCCAGGCGGTTCAGAGCACAGCAGGCATGGCCGTGGTGTTGCTCGTCAGGTCCGCCATGGGCTCCGGAGACGAAGTCGCCGCTGTGGTCAGTTGTCGACCGTCTTGTTCTTACAGTCGCTCTGAAAAGAAAGTAGAAAATCCGATCCGTAACAGGTTGTACAATTATTTAAAGTGTGTACGAAAACTATGATAGATCCCAGCTGCCACTATTTATTAAAGGATAAATGCAAAAAAAAAAAGGATGATTAGAAAAATACTAATTAAGGAGTGGCCTGCTAATTGCCAGGAGAAAGTCTGTCCTTCCTACAGAAGAATATGGCAGCTTTGCCAAGTCATAATCTGGAGCAACGTCTTTTTGACGAAAGGGACCAAACATGTTTGGCCGTTTCTCATAGCGCCGTGTTGGAGAAAAGCAAACGCAGGATTTCAGTTCCAACACATTATGCCAACTGTGAAGGGTGAGGATTTGGGACCTGGGCACCTTAGAGACGCCTTAACTGGACCACCTACAGGACAACCATCGCAAACGCAGCAGAAAATCTAGTGTCTCTAATGAAGACCGAAGGTGTTGCGATGGTCTAGTCAAAGCCTGGAACCCGGCCTTACTGACAGGCTGTGGTGAGACTTCTAGAGATATTTGCAGAAAAGGAGTGAAAGAACTGATCTGAAACAGGGTGTATGTTATTTTTTACCATGGTTGTGTGTTTTATTCATGTGCTGAAGAAACTAAACTCCAACCAGGAGCTAAACACTGAAATCCTTAATTCAATTCTTGGGGTGGGTGCTGGAGTAATTCAGAGAGCTGGTTTGCTGTTTCCGTGTGTGTGACGCTGTGTTTTGGTGTTT
Organism: Fundulus diaphanus; assembly: GCA_037039145.1. Taxonomy (NCBI): domain Eukaryota; kingdom Metazoa; phylum Chordata; class Actinopteri; order Cyprinodontiformes; family Fundulidae; genus Fundulus; species Fundulus diaphanus. Next base: position 46,934,363 of record CM073121.1, on the reverse strand, counting down.
CTGCGGACACCAGGTGTGCGGTTTGCTGCGTGGCTCAGTTCAGGGTTTGGAATCGGCCCCTCGGTGGCTCCGGCAGAGGTGTGAGGGTCTGTGCGCGGGCCGACGGCCTCCAGGCGTTTCTCTGTACCTGTGCCACGGCGCTCTGGCCATGCTGAGCTGGAAGGCCTCCCTGCCCGGGCCTCGGTGGGAGGAGCTGCTGCTGTTGGTCCCGAAGACGCTGCTGGACCTGGATGCCGGGTAGTTCTGGTTTCCCCACTCGGCACGCATCACTTTATTAAACCGTCCCGGTGAACCTTTGCTTCTCTTCCGACTGAAAATGTTTTGTTTTTCTCTTTCCCCGCAGCGTAAAGGAGTCCAGCACAGCCATGGTGGTGGCTCGGGTGTTGACCCTGTGGAGCGGCGCCGCCCTGGACTGCCTGCAGGAGGAGAAGCACCTCTGCCCCCCCGGCCTCCGGGCGGCGCTCCGCGGAGGCTCTGAGCTGCAGCGCCGCCTGCTGGAGCACATCTACTCCCACTGGGAGCATCCTCTGGACGGCGTCCGCCACCAAACCCGCTCGCTGTTCCACAACCTCCTCCGCCTGCACCAGCACACGAGGCCGGCCGCCTCCGACCCGGCGGAGGATCCGTACGTCGCAGAGCTCACCCACAGCCTGCTGGGCTTGGAGTGGCACACGAGGGGCAAGTACGGCGCCCTGGGCTGCCTGGTGGAGCTCCACGGGGCGGAGCGCCTGCTGAGCATCCAGCCCCCGCTGCCGTCACGTCTCCTGGACTTGATGGGCGATCAGACCCTGGCTCCTTACGCCAGCGACCTGCTGGAGAGGCTGTTCGTCAGCCACAAGGCACAGCTGGCGGGAGGAGCCCCCGAGGAGACGGAGGGCTGGATGGAGCGTTGGCACCGGACGTGGGTGGACCCTCTGCTGCACGTCCTGTGTCACAGCAGGCCAGACCAGACCACCTACATACTGGACTACTTCCTGCCCAAGCTGCTTCGATGCAGCCCCTCCAGTCTGGCGCACATGGTGCAGGCCCTGCAGGATTCCCCGCCCCGCAGGACAGGTACCAAACCTACAGCTCAGGGTCTTCACATGTTTGTGACTTTTTGCGTCAAAAACAGAATTTTTCCAACTTTTCCCCCGTTTCTCATGAGGTCCTTCATGCAGCAGAGGAGCTCTGGGAGCCTTGATGACCTGCCTGCGGGCAGCCAGAGCTCAAGGGGTCGCCACATCCTCAGGGGAGGGTCTGTGGGGGGGATTGATCCCACTCCCCTTGTTGCAAAGTGCACTTATTCACAAACATGACCAGGTGAGTTCTCCGTGTTCTCACCGGTTTGTCCCTTTTTCCAGGTTCCAACCCTCAAACCCCAATATGTTTGATGTATGTTTGAGGGGAGGATTCTATATAATTAAACAACACAAAGTAATTAGTGCATAACTGGGAAGAGGAAGTAAAATACATTGATGTAATTCTTTTTACAGATACAAATTTAAAAAGTGGGGTTTGCATGGTGTTCAGCCCCTTCTACCTGTAAAAATATTCAGAAAAGCTATTTTCTTAAGTTAGTCAACTATGCGTCATTTAATCTCATCGTAAATGCAGATGTTCTGTGTTCTGAACAGAAAAACATTAGAGGGAAATATCACATAAGAAAAGAAAAACATTACATTAACAAAGGAATAAGCTAAGTACATTCTTGACTAGACTTCTTTAGTTTCACTGTAACAAGCTTCATCACTAACATTCAAAGCTTAATTGTTTCTATTCACACATTAACAACCATACGGAAAGCATAAAATCACAGCTCTTGATTGTTTCTATGCATAATAAGAAATAAACTAGGTAAATCCTCGGGGGTTTCTGATCTAAAGTAGTTGTGTCCAAGTTTTCTAAAAGCTACAACGTATTTTGTTTGATTGTAACGAATAAGCAAAGTAAATCCTTGACTACACTTAAAGTTCCAACCTACTGTATTTTTCGGACTATAAGGCGCACTTAAAATCCTTAAATCTTCTCAAAAATTGACGGTGCGCCTTATATAGGATAAAAGTTGTGTTTACTGACTGATTTTCTGTGCTACAATGCGCTCAGAAATCTGATATAATGTATAAGTACGACTGGTTAGCAACGAAGCCGCTCCGCTCAGTGGATATTAGGAGCATTACGGTACACTGTGTCACTACCTGGTCGGACCCCTGAGCTGTCTACAAGACTGCCTGACTGTAATGTCTAAACTAGAAGTGCATTCTATCAACAATAAACCTAGTAAGTTAGATCAATATAAAAGTTAGATTTATTTTGGCCTTCTGCTAGAAACAGGGCAGTGTAGTCCAGCTACTCTGTCCTCCCGGCAGAGACGGATGGAGAGCTGTGGACGTGAAGGAGTGATATCACACACTTGGGAAGAATATTTAATTCGCTTTATAATCTGGTGTGCCTTATGGTCTGAAAAATCTGGTAATTTATATAGAGAATCTGTGTTTGGATGTGGAAACGATTCTTTGATGTTGACTCCAGTCTGACCTTAAATGGTTTTGTGAAGAAGAAAGCTGATAGAGATGCACATGTGGCAGTTTATCGACTCAAGAGGGGCTGAATACAGATGCATGCTGCAACTGTTAAGATTTTAATTATTTAAAAAAGTTTGTCTTTTTCCTTTCTCCTTCTACTTCACAGTTATGCACCACCCTGTTTTTCAGGGAAAGTCCCACTAAAAATGCGTGGAGGTTTATATTGTAATGTAACAAAATGCCAAAGGTTACCTTCTGCCTGCAGGTGAGGATGGACGCTCTGGGTTTGGTGTGTGAGAGCCACCGCAGCACGGAGGTTCTGACCCTGCAGGAGATGGATCTCATCCGCCATTTCCTCCCTCCCAACCTCAACAGCCAGTCGCCCGGCGTCAGGCAGCAGACCGTCAGCCTGCTGAAGAAGGTCAGGCCCTGAGCTGACAGTCGTGTAGCTCCCGCCGCTGGCAGCTCTGATAACTCCCGTGCTTCACAGTTGCTCTGCAGGGTGAAGGACAGCAGCCAGCTGCTGCAGAAGAGACTCGTCCAAGAGCGAGACCAGGAGGGCCGAGCCCAAGACCAGCGCTCCCTGCATCAGTACAAGGTGCACCGCTCAAACCGAGAGTCCCTGTGTGATAATCTGAAGGGAGCAAGGTCTTATTAATTTGCCTGATTGCAGGAGTTTCTACGCTGGCTGTGTGGGAACCTGCTGGAGGTTTTGTTTCCTGGAGCCTCCTTCTCCAAATGCCTCATGTCCCTAAACCTGCTGAATCTGCTGGCTCAGCTCTTCACCTTCACTGCTGGTAACCCTGGTTCCTCCTTAGTAGCTGCAGAGCGGGAATTGGTGCTCTGATAAAAGAGTGCTTTATGCCGCGGTCTGACCACGGGGTGAATCTGCGGGGATGTCCTGTCCTTTGAAGCTTGGCACCTCTCCTAAACGCTCTGCACTTGTGGTTAATCCTCGTGTCCTTGGTATGATTCCTGCAAATAGTTTGGAAATGACCTCATGGCACCTCAAAAACTGAACAGTTGATTGCTGCCCTTCTAACTTGGCGCTGTGTTAAAACTGCTCCAGAGCAGCAAAATGCCAGAACCTTTGCTTCCACGTCAGATCTGTATGCTAATAAAGTTTATTTCTAATTTATTCTATAAAACACAATGTCTTTGTTACTGAATCTTTGGGCTTTTGTCTCTAACCGGCTCCTTTCCTCCGTGTTTTCCAGAACCCGACGTGTTCGCTCTCGGTGAGGTGGTTACCCCTGCACATGCTCAGAACGTCCTCTACTGCGTGGCCAGCAATTTCCTGGAAGTCAAACAGCTGGCCACATCGTTGCTCAGGCAGCTTCCTCCATCCGCCGTTGGACTTCAGGTTAATGCGACTCCAAACTCTGGTCTTCAGACTACCAATGAATCATTTAGTTATCCCCACAAAACACGGATGGATTGGTTTTTTAGTGCTTGGGCTGTTTCTAGAAGCGGTAAAGACCCAAATGGAGGTACAAAAATGTGCAAAAAGTGCATTTTTCATGATAGGTCCTTCTGCCCTTTCCTTTCATCCTTATTCTTACTGTCTTTCCTTTTTTCTTCTTTCTTTCTTCCTTCTTACATTTTATTTGTCCAGATATCTTTCCTTTATTTTGTCCTTCCTCCCATTGTTTTGTTCCCTTTTTCTTCTGGTCTTTCCCTTTGTGTTTGTTTTGTTTTATGTATTTTTCAAGAATTTTCCAGGTTACTCATGTAAAGCCTGCCAAAGTTGGAGATATCGGACATAAATTCCTGGTGAACATAGCTATTTAGTATTTTTAAATCAACGTAGAGAACTCTGGAAAAGAAAATCTGGAGATTTTAGGATGATGCGAGGAGGACCACTGCGCTCGGGTTCCTAAAACTACTTTTCCAGTTGCAGTTGGATCTGGCGATAAACCTGTGGTAGCAGCGCTGACGTGTTTGTGTTTCCAGGAGCCAGAGGCGATGCGATGCCTTCTTCAGGCTTCTCTGGACCTCAGCACCAGCACCAAACCCTATGACAGCGTTACAGCCGCCCATCTCCTCCACCTGCTGCTCCAGCAGCGAGAGCTGATCCCGGTTCTGCTGCGATGTGCCCAGGATCAAGGTCTGGACCTCCAGATCCGTCCCCCGGTGCCTCAGACACCGGACACTCTCGTCCTAGAGCTCAACACGCTGGCTGGTAAAGTCCCTGAGCTGGAGTCTGAGCTGGTCTTGGTGTCGATCACTGGTGTGACAGGTTGTCTGCGTCTCCTCTCAGTGGTCCAGTTCCTGCTGCGCCGTCTGCAGGCAGAACTGTCCGGAGCCGAGTCGTCTCTGCTGCAGGCAGCCGCTTCGTTTCCGCTCTACGGCAGAGCGCACTGCATCACTGCCGTCCTGCAGCATCTAAACATCGAGTGAGCGCACCTGATGATCTCCTCTGAGCACGTCCTCCGTCTCCTCCCACTTTAAACTGATTTGTGCGTCTTTGTTCTGAGATGTTTGAGTCAGACGGAGCAGTGGAGAGGCCTGGTGTCGGAGCTGATTGCTGTGTGCTACAGGATGTCCGACGTGGTCTCCCCAGTGGTCCAGAGCTCCTCCCCGGAGGGACTCATCCCCATGGATTCTGACTCCGGTAAGCTGGGAGTTGCGAGGGGGAACGCGGAGAGGGCCATGACCGTGGTGGTAATGTGACGTGTGTTTTCACAGAGACGTCTGGAGGTCTGCAGAAGATCCTGCAGGAGATTCAGCCCAGAGACACCAATGACTTCTTCAACAGCGCCAGAGAGCTGGAAACGCCCCAAGGAGATGATCGACCTCAGTCCAAGACCCCGCACACACCTCCTCGAAACGCAGGTTCACAGAAAACTAGGGAAAATGTTTCTTTTTAATTCTTCAGTTTTAATTGAAAAACTGACAAGAACACAGTAGATTCTCCACTCTAGTTAGATATTAAAACCAAAAAAACGCCAAAGTGGTAACCCCATTTGTGGCAAAACTAAATATCCCAGGACTCAGCAGTTTGTAGAACCACCTTTAGCATTAATAACACTCATTATTCATTTGGGAAGATAGTTGGACCACTCTTCTTTACAACATTGGGACACTTCATTAAGTTTAGAAGATGTTTGGTTTCTTCTCTGCCTTTAAATGAGGTAGACGTCTGGACTTTGACTAGACCAATGCGACACCCTTAGTCTTTGCTTTTTCAGTCATTCTGTTGTAGATTTCCTGCTGCATTTGGGTAAAGTTTTCTGTGGATGACCCAGTTTCTCACTCTGGGTCCCTGAGCAAGACCCTTAAGGCTGCTTTATTTTTGATGCACGTACGTTCTGCGCAGAAATGAGACGTGCAGACACGTCTGCAGCATTTATGCTCCATGCAGATCGTCCTCTGAAGTAGTACTATTCACCTAGACTAGAGGGCAGCGTTGTGCTCCTACGCCAAGCATACTACACCCCACTACACGTAGAAGTAGGAACACAATTGTTTCCAACATTTAAAGGTAGAGTCAGCGATTTTTCTGGAAATTTCTCCAAGTCCCTGTTTGAATAACTGTGCATGCGGAAAACCGTCTTACCTTGCTTTTCCACTCTTCAGGGGGATCACGTGAAAAAAAAAAATCTCCTAAATCCACTCTGGTCTTATTTCTTTCTACTGAGTCCTTCCTCTTCTTCTCATAAACATGAACAAGGTTCACTTCTTGTGACTCTCAGCCGTGTTCAAAGTCTACAGTGAGCGCAGTGGAGCTACAATGAACGGCTAACCGCTAAGCTAACCACTAGCATCAACAGTAGAAGTGCGCAGGCAGCAAGAAACTAACAAGGAACATACATGCACATTGGCGTTACGTAAGCGTGTCAGATTATCTTTTATCTATTGGCATGTGGGACAACCAACAGATAAGGTGATTCCCCTGGAACTTGAGGGACAGAGGAGGGTGAGTATATAACGTCTCTGGGTGAGAGCAGGAACAAAACTGACAAATCCCTGGTCTTGGTGCGAAGGCTGTGACTGGTCAGAGTTTTTACAGGCCTGCAGCTCCCACAAGTGTTTCTGAACAGGATTACCAACTATAGCTTTAAGCCTCTTACTTCCTTCCAAGAGTGACGCCCAGGAATTGTTGATCACGATGGGCCGAATCATAAAGATGTCTAGATTTACGAACCTCCGCCAGAAGGAGTGCTCGCTTGTCCGTCATGTTTTTACGTGTGGGAATGTTAGGAATTTTCTTTGGTAGCCGAAACGATGTAATATGGCCACACGGACCTCGCAAGCATAAAGCAGGCTTAGCCCAAGAAATGCTACCTGGGCGCTGCACAGTGGCTTCCCACCACTCCCTAAGGGACGAGTTAACCGTAGAGGACAGATGTACATTGGAATGACGAATAAAGGTTGTTATTATTATTATTATTATTAATGACTGCATAACAAGCCCCCAATATCACCTCTCCATCACTGTGCTTAACAGTCGGTATGAAGCTTTTATGGTGTGTTGATGTGTTGTGCTTGGTTTTCTCCAAACATGTCTCTGTAGGTTATGGTCCAACCTCTCTTCTCTCCAAAGGACATTGTTCCAGAAGCTCTGTGGTTCCTCAGATGTAACTTTCCAAGCCTTGTGGCCATATTTTACTTTTAAGAGAAGATTCTTTCTACTGGCAACCTTTAGAAAGAAGCCAAACTTGTTCGGTGTTTTTCTCTTCTTCCTGTCATGAACTTAAACATTTACCATGCTAACTTAGGCCTGTAGAGTCGGAGATGGAGCCTTTCATGGTCTGAACTCTGGGTTAGTTTGCCCTCCTGAGAAGATTAGCAGCTGTCTAAAGTGTTTTTAGTTTTCGCTAATCCTTGAAAACATGATTTGAAAACATCCTTGTAACCTTTCCCAGATTGTTGGGCAATGATTTCTTAGATTACTGCTAATGTTTTTCTTCCTTGGCATTTTTTTCAACACACACCTGTATGCTCAAGAGCAGGAAACTGTCTAAACTCCTCGTTTATGTTGTTGAATTTGATGAGTGCTCCTACGCCAAATTTGATGAGCCAGGTGCTGGCTGTAACTTTCCCTCCTAAATCCTAAGGAAGCAGCAAGAGTTGGCTCAGGTTTTCACACCCAACATTCTCATTTAGGCTTTCTTTTTGTTATAATATTGAAAAAAGTCAATAATAAGCCTAATTCTGTTGCAGTACCGGAGAAGGCCTTATGGGGGAAGTGTTTCATCTTTTTTCGTGTTTATTTACACGTTTGTAACTTTACTACTGCTGGTGATTTTTATGGTGAAAAAATGTAATGAATCTGTGGGAGTTTTGCATGTTTTAAGTTATGGGCAAGCAATAAGGTGGTAAATAATACATATTTAGAACTATAAATGACTGTTGAAGCACAGAGCCGTCTTCCTCTGGGATCTGTCTCTTCACTCTTGTATTTTTAACTGTGTGTGTTTGTTGCGGCTCTAGATGGAGAGGGCTACAGGGTGACGGCTCAGATGGTGCTGGTATGTTGCTGGCGGAGCATGAAGGAAGTGGCCATGCTGCTCGGTCAGCTCTGTCAGAGTCTGCCTCTGCACTACACCAATGAAAAGGAGCTGACACACCCCGGACTCATCACACAGGAGCAGGTATGTGAACCTCACCACTTACTGAGCTGTGGAGATGGGCTGCAGTTTGAAAGTGGAGGTCTCCAGCTAAATGTTTTCCTTATACAGGCAAACCTAATACACACCTACTAAACTACCAGTGCACACATGACTGCAGGGTTCTTATCATGGCTGTGATTTTATCTACAAAAATTAGGCAACAAACAGCTGCAGTGACTTTTATAAAAAACAAACCAGGATTGCATTCTCAAGTTTGATTTTGTAGGTTTTCTCTAATTCACACAGGGTCAGAACTTTACATACAGGCTCAACTTTATACATAACCCGCGCCCCCCCCACCATCCCCTCCACCAAAGGTCTCATGTTTGGGGAAACGTCTCTCAGGACGTTGTACCGTCACCACATCAACAAGCTTCTGGCTAAATCTTGGCTGGGCATTTGAGCGTAATTTAAATTGTCTGGTTTTCTGACACAGACCCAGCGTTTAAGCATAGCTCACAAACAAAGTTTGATGTTAGGCCTAACAGCTCAATTTCTGTCTTGTCTGACCGGAAAACGTTCCTCTAGAAGACATTTGGCTTGTCCATGGGGTCATCAGCATGCTGCATTTCAGCTTGAGGTGCCAGTTTTGGAGTAGGGGGCTGCGTCTTTTTTCATACATGCATACATACAGCCAGAGCTACAGTGGAAAAGTTTAGATCAAAGCACATTCATATGTTAACATGGCCCAGTCAAAGTCCAGACCTAAATCATTGAATCAGCGAATCTGCAGCAGCGCTTGGAAATTGAATGTCCCAGAATCTCACCGTCTGATCAGACTGAGCTTGAATTATTTACAGATTTATTGTTATTTTGGGTAAAATTGTGGGTAAAAAGGGAACTAAAAGTTAGTCATATTTCTTGAAATTAGCGTATTTGCACTTGATTTGAGTAGGTAAATAAGATGATCCGCCAATGGAATAAGATCTGTTCACCTGTTCTGCACTTAAAATAGGAACGCCTCCTCTCCATTGTCTTATTTCAAGTGAATATCTCTAATTATCTCGTTTTAGGAGTAAAAATACTAGTTCCAATGGCAGATAATCTTGTTTAATTGCTCATATCACTAATTTCAAGAACATTTTACCTACTTTTAGTGTCCTTTTTGCAGTGTAACAGCTTATTTCATTACAAAAAGGGAAACTAAAAGTATGTAAAATTTTCTTGAAATTGGTGTATTTTTTCTTGATTTGAGCAGGTGAATAAGACTATTTGTCAATGGAATAAGGTTTTTGAGCTTAAAATGAGAACAGTTCATCTCCACCGTCTTATTTCAAGTGCAGAATATCTAATTATCTTAAAAGTAATCATTTCATTGGCAAATTATTCAGCTGCTCAAATCAAGGAAAAATATTCTCATTTCAAGAAAATATAACTTTTAATTCAAGTTTTACAGTGTTGGGATTGTTACATTCACTATTTTTTACCCCCATCAGCTCCATAAACGCATCACAAATCTTCAATATATATTCTAAAGTCTGAATAGATTCAACAATAGTTTTCTTTTTGGTGGCACAGGGAGGAGTTTTTGAGTTTAAGGGCTCAGACTGCATGCAGCTGTCATGTGTGTACGCCTACAGTCCATATAAAATACAAATAATTTTATCTGTAACAGGAGAAACATTCAGGTTTACTGGGACAAAGATAAACTCTTAATTGATGATGTTTGCAAAAGCCCTAACCTAGCAGCATGTTTGGAGTGGCTGATCTTTTTTCCATTGTTGGTTTCATAAGGTCAATTAAATTACTATAATTAAAAACTTATTCCAATGAATATGTACAGTTAGCTGTGTAGTTGCACCATTTTATGTAACTTGTGTACTGAAACAACCTGTTTTATGACCAGCAAGTTTTACTTTCAGAGCAGTATTTGGGTTTTTTGAGCTCTTTACCATATTACGTGACAAATGCAATTCCATTTTTAAAAACTTTTCATCATATCGTTTATCATATTTGCAGCAAAAGGCCACAAATGATCCATTTCCAGTCCCTCCCTATTTTAGATGTGCACCGGTGGTACGGATGTAACCCAAAAGAGAAACGGGACGCCACAGCTTTTGGATTTTAATTCAAGCTCTTCAAAACCGCCATTCATGGGTTTCCTTTGACTTAACAATTACATTTTGCTTTGTGGCGATTGCTCATATAAAATCCCACTGTAGTACGTTAACGTTTTTGGCTATAACTGGAAAATATGTGGAAGAATAAAGGCATATTTTTTTCAAGCCTCTGCATTTTATTGATCGGTGGGGATGAATAAGTGCCATTAATTACTGCCACATTACTACTGGGATCATAATGATGATGCCATCGATCCCTTTCAGCAACAGTCTCTGAGAGAAGCTTCGAATCTTAAAAGGATCCAAAACGTTGCGTCCTTCTGCAAACCGGAGCAGCTGTCGAGCCGCAGCTTCCTCAATAATGTCGGCGAGCGAGTGTCTGTGTGCGTTTGTGACCCCACACTGGGAGGCTCTTCAATTAGCATCCGCTCTCGTTAGTGCCGCGCTTTCATTTGGAGCGCGACCCCCGCTGGTTTAACGGCCGCGACGCACCTCCCTTTCCACTGCATTCTTTCCAAATCACTTCCAACACCAGCAGGAAAACAGCGCAGCCTGCAAACAGCGGCGCAGACACAACAGCAGGCGCACACTCGGCCCGCACGGACTCACACGGGAACGGCTGTCTGAGTGGTTCAGCATGTGCATGTCCGTAATAACAAGGGACCCAGACATAGCCTGTGTTTGTCTGTGGGGGGGGGGGGGTGGCAGTGTGTTTGTGTTTACCTCTGGATCTGCAGAGAAAACAGGAAGAAGTAAAATGTTTATGTTCATTTCCAGCAAAATCAGCAGTACATTTTTTTTTTTTCCCCAACCTACACAAAAAGTCGTCAACCTGTGGAAAAACAAGCTGTTAATTGGGTGTGCTTATTATTTTCAGGTCGGACGGCATCGGCCAGTAAAATCCCGATCAGTGCATCTCTACTTTTTAATCATTGCTCCGACCGTAGATATGGAGAAGTTTAGGCGACTAGCTAATTTCGTGTAGCCGCTTCCTGACTTGTGGAGAGTTACACGTTTGCCAAGATTTAATGCCGTGTTCTCTTGTCTTTCTCATTTTGAACAAGAGAATTTGGCCTCTATGTCATTTCACATCTTTACTCCAGAGAAAATAAACAGCAATTAAACATTGCTAGAAGCTCTGATCTACTTAAAGTAGTTACTCAGTTGCATTTATGTTATGTTGGGGGAAAAAAAAGTGGCACATGTGGTTTGGTTAAAAAAAATAATCTTAATGTGAGTTTTTTTTTCTATGATTTTTTTTTTTTTCTGAAATTTTCAGTTTTGAGATTATGCTGTTGCAGAATATATATTTATTTATTTATATATTTATTACACTAATTGTGGAGGATACTTCACAGTAACCTTGCCTGCAAGATGGATTCTCACGGTATTTGTGCGTTCACAAACGCACGAGAATCCATCTCGTTCCGCCTCAACCGATCGAGACCGGCCCAAAACGTATCGGCCAATCACGTTGCAGTATTATGGTTTAATTCGGGACAAAAGCAAGAGATGCCGAGCCCACAGCCAAACTGAAATAACCACGGCAGCGCAGGAGGACGCCCGCCTAGCTGCTGCTCTCACGTCTGTTTAGTCAGAATCCACGATTTTTTCTTTGCAAGAAGAACAGCAAGAAGCACCTTGACCAGCGTAACTTGTTGTGGTTTCTCATGGCGCCTGCTCTTTACGACATTTTCATCTGATGCCATGATTGGCTTAAACCAACATTGGTAGGCGGGCACTAGGTGTCGCTTTGCCCAATCAGCTAAGCGACACCTGGAGTTGGAGCAGTTTAGCCTTGAGGAATGGGCAGAAATCCCAGTGGTGTGCTTATAGAGACTGATCCAAAGCCATTTGCAGCTGTGAGTGCTACAAAAGTTTGTAGCTCTGCAAAATACAAAGTTCTAGGCATGTTCTGTAAATTAAATGCTGCAAACTCTCAATCTATCCATTTTAATCCCAGATTGTGAGGCAACAAAACATGGAAAAATGCCAAAGGGGGGTGAATACTTTAGCAAGACGCTGTGTGTCCTGATATGTATTTTCTTTTTTTTAATCATTCCTACATGCGATCATGAGGATCTGAGTTAAGATCTGGATCTTGAATGATGTTCTACGAGTTGGACCTTTTTAGCGGCAGGTGAACACAGCTAAACAGATGGGCTCAGGCTCTCACACCTGAGGTAGAATTTGAAGAGATAATAGGGGGCGACATCCAAAATATCAAGTTGTCTCCAGTAACCAGGCCAGTGGCCCTTATTACATAACTGCTGGTTTAACAAACACACGCTATAGCAGGCAGACAACAGGAAAATGTGAACTCTTCACCTTTACCGTATCCCTTCCCCCCCCCCCCCCCCCCCCCCCCCCCCCCCCCCCCGGCCTGCTCCTAGTTCAGCACTCTGTGTGTGGATGTCCTCAAACAGTGAAGCCTGTTGGTGTAAACAGTGAACGGATGACACCAGCGGAGCTTGGAGAGTGGACTCTGCGGGCTCCTCCTGCCCTACCACAGTGACGACAAGCATGGGCAAACGTGTGTTTGCGTCTTCCACAGTCCGTGGTAGCCGAACAGCTCCTGCTCCGCTCAGCTGGCGTCCTTTGGGACCGCGCCATTGGCCTGGTTTGCAGCCCTGTGGACGTTTGTGTTGTTGGGTTACAGCCATGGCAACAGGGACAACTCATGCCTAGGTGGACACTGATGTACTGGACTCAATGTTTTTCGGTCCTGTTCTATTTCCATTGAGAGTTTATGTTGTTTTTCAAAGACCTCCTTGTTTTCTTGAAATTTTCAAGAAAACAAGACAAGAAAACAACACAGTCCGTCCCCCCCCCCCCCCCCCCCCCCCCCCCAATCACAGAATGAAGGACACAATTATAAAACCAGCCGATTTTAATAAACAGATGATGGAGCAGAGACGTCGGCTGTATTTAGTGTTTAGTCTCTGCTGAAAAAGATGTTCAAATAACAGCAAAATCGGCTTTTTTTTCTTAAATGTCCGCTGAGTTTTCTTCCCTGGACTTGAGTAAAGCCACGGCAATCTAAACTGAAAGGAAAAGGGACGACGGTTTGCAGACTGATCCACATGTTTAGTTAAGCATTTGTGGTTTATTTATAGACTTATTTCACCCGTGAAAAGTCCGTTTTATAATTTGCAGAGGGCTTTGTTGTGAATCGTGCGTCCTTGTGTGAAACCAACCAGACCACCAACATAGTGTTTCTTCTGGAGTTTTAACGGTTCTGGTGGAGAGAGAGACGCCATTAGTTGGGCTGAAAAACCAAACCGAACCTTTTCCTGCCCTGTTGCCGTTATCCTTCTCACGCCTAACACTCATCTTCATCCACTCCGTCCTGCCTGGACTCTCTTCTCCGCCTCTCTTGTGCGCTGCACAGTTGAACTCATCCACCTTCAGTATCTCCACTCCTTGCAGTTTCTCTTTTCCACCTGTTGGCATCTGCTTCACTCAAAGGTTTAGTCTCACCTCACCTGGCTTTTGTTCCTTTTTCCTCCCGGCTCTCATTGCAGATCACACTGTCATCTGCAAACATTACAGCACAATGTCGGCCATCATCTGCCAACTTGCAAACCAAAAAAAACAAAAAAAAAACACTGAATCCCATCTCTGCCATAAACCTATCTGTCATTTCTACCTCACCGATGTCTCACTACTTCTCTGCTACGCCTGACTTCCTCGTAGAGTACCACATGCTTTCTCTAGATCCTAAAAGACACAGTTCAGCTCATTTTGGCCTTCTTTTTAATCATCCATCAAGTTTTATTTGCTTTTTAATCAAAAAAAGGAAACATTCTTTCACTTTCAATCAAGTCAGTGTATTTATTCGGCACAAATTCTCAACAAATGTCACTTCAAGGCACTTCATAGTTAAGATGGATGGAATCGAAGCATATAGACAAATTCAGTTACACTTTTATTTGAGTTATAATACTGTTTAATCAAATTATGCTAATAAATGCCAATCAGTAAAGCGTTTTCCATCTAAGTAAAGCCAAACCAACTGCACCGAGTCGTTAACTTTGCAGCAATCCCTCGTGCTGTTGGGGATTTATACGACAGCGGAGAGGAACGACTAATAAGAAAAATATATAATCCGTTTTATTTATTTTTTTGTAAAACAACTCATTTCATCAAAATTACATTTTCCAAAAAACCAAAATATTCAGTTGAAAACAAGTAAAGAAAAAAAAGAAATTATATTTCTAAAAAATATTGTATTGAAATAAAAAAAATATTTGTTTTACTAGAAGATTAATGTTTTGCAGAAATCTGCAACCAATTTGTTTCAGGATTCATATACATAACTTTATACATACACTTTGTAATATTTAAAAATTAATTAATTTATATATATATATATATATATATATATATATATATATATATATATATATATATATATATATATATATATATATATATATATAACCAAAAATAGACTTAAAGGATGCATTTAATTGGCATATTTCCTAGAATGAAATGTAATGGTTAAAGTACCTTAAACTTGTTTTACCATCTGACCATGAGCAGACCAGAGCTACAGCTGTTTCTTCAGTAGCTGCCTCTTCAGACTTCTTCCCAACAGAGGAAGTTTGCTATTTAGGTCTCTGTCAGCAATCTGAGCCATACGTGTAATTAAACTCCGGGAAACATCTCTCCCTCTCTCTTTCTCTCTCTCTCTCCACACATGGATTTCTTTTATTTTTTATTTTCTTTTTGAGAAACGGGCACTTTTTTGCAAACAGGAAGTTGATTTCTAAATAAAGTCCTCCCCATACCCGCCCCGCCCCGCCCCCCCCCCCCCCCCCCCCCCCCCACGCCCAGCACAGGAAGCCTGCACGGCCCCTTTTGACAGTTACACAGACGGGAACCTTTCAGAGGGGGAAGGCTTTAAATAGGCAAAGTGGTGGCTCGGCTCGTTCCAGCTTAGCACCGCAGCGGTCTGGGCTCAGGCGGCTGCGAGCCATCTGACGGTGACTGTCGCTGCCATTTTTACCGCCGGTGAGGTCAGTCCTGTCCTGGGAGTCCGCTCCTGCAGCCCAGCGTGATAAGTCACTGGTGCTGCTGCGGTTCCCTCTGTCCGGTTCAGGGTCGGTCAGCTCTACTGACCTGTCATAAGGCAGATTAAAAGAACGGACAAAGGCTGTCTAAGCCCTACATATTTTTTTTTCCCTCCTGAGGATTTTCGGTTTCTTCAAGCATCACTGTCCAGTCATTCAGCAACAGAGGTTTTCTTTTCTTTTCTTTTTTTCCCGCTTCATCGTCAACCAATAAACCAACCAGTAAAAAGGGAGTTCTTTTTGTATTTCCTTTTCTGTTTTCACACACGGTACTTCATACCATGCCACCCCTCCCCATGCCCTCCGTGCCACCCCTGACTAAGCCGGGGCCTGGCCGCTGCCCTGGTGGTGGTGATACCACAGCCTTAATGACAGGGAGCCGGAGCTCTGCGTCCGCCTCGCCCTGCCGCCTCACCTGCAGCACAATCACCAGTTTACACACCGCCACAGAAGCGGGGCCCGGCGCGTCTCCGCGTGTGTGTATAGTTAGAATACCGTTGGTAACACTATTACTAACTGGATGGTTTTACTGACAGTGGCCATTATGCGGATGTCTCAGCGTCCTTATTTGAGCACACTTGTCACGCTACCGACGTGCCGCTCTCACGGCTTGACGCGCTAACGGCACAACAGGGTCGGTGCAAGATGCAGAGACCCTTATTAATAGGACATCTTTCTTCTAAACGGTTGAATTTGCGATTGGTGGTGATTCTCAGAGAAATAAATAGCTGAGCAATAATGAGAGTTAGAATGACGTAACAGGCTGCGGACATTTGACCCCCTAGGTGTTGTTGGGGAAAGTGCCCTGTGAGGTTAACTCTCGGTGCACCTGTTCGTCGAAACTTGACTCACATCCATTGAATGATGCTTTTTTTTTTTTTTTTTTTCAAGAGTGACTCTACTCTTGTTTTATGAGGTAATATTCTGGTCTCCGGGTTAAAAACATGTAATTACTTTGGTTTGGTTCGTTTGGACACTTCCAAAGTGCAGTCACGATAAACATAAAGTACTTATCAGGGCATGACTCTCGCTACTCATTCTCTGTCTCGGCTTAGCGGGCTCTCGCATTGTCCTTTTTTTTTTTTTTTCAACCGCTATTCCTTCAGGAACGTTTGTTTCTGCACAGCTGCAACCACAGCATTTCAACGAGGCCCGAGCTGAGGCAGAAAGAGGAGATGGTCAGAGACGAGAAACTCTCAGACACAGATGGGTCATTAGCGGGGAAGCAGAGTTAAACCTGTCTGCTCCGGTGCTTGGTGTAGACGGGAGGCGAGGGGTCAGAGTGCGCATTACGATAGTTAAGGTCAACAGACCTGCGAGGGGAAAAAATGGCCATTTAAAAACATGAGAAGACTAGATCCTAAAGTATATTAAACAGTTTTGGTCGCATGTTGCTTTGCCAGGCGAGCCACTGGAGATGGACGTTAGCTGTGGCTATTATCTCACACATCTACATTGTCCATCCATCCATTTTCTAACACGTCTATCCCTCATGGGGTCGCAATAAGCGTTGTCCCTTTTACAAATCAATGAAATATCTCTCCATATCTGCTTTTCAAGAGCTGGGGGGTGCAGTCATGTTTTTGTACTGTGGGAAGAAGCTGGAGTACCCAGAGAGAGCCCACCCATGCACAAGGAGAGCATTCAAACTTTTGCACAAAGACTTCTTGGTGGGATTTGAACCCAGGACTGTCTTGGAGACCAAATACAATTATTTTTTTATTTCTACTTCTCCTAAAAGAGAAAGTAAAAAAAGTCACGGAAACATAACTAACATCTTTGAAGCTCCTCTCACGCTGGACCCCTGATTCTCTCTGTCACAGGTGGAGGGGGTCGGCCTCTACTTCCGCCAGCAGCTGCTGCAGTCCCGGCACCGAGGCGCCTTTGAGCTGGCCTACGTGGGCTTTGTGCGGCTCACCGACATGCTCTGCAGGTGTGTGTGTGTGTGTGTGTTCACATTCAGGCCAACCAACAGAGGCTGAGCGGTAGCACTGCTGAGCAGCCGTGGGGAGCGTAGCTTCTGTCATGGCGCCGAGTGAAAGTGTGCCTTGTAATTAGCGAGCGATCTCTCGCCGTGTCGCGTCTCGAGCAGAATTGACCAGATTTACATCAGAAATGGAAGAGCACATGTATCATCTGCTTGCCTCTGGTTGGACTTTGTGCAACTGAATATGAAAAAAAAAGGTTTTCATTAAATACCTGCTTTCTGTCTAATAGACCTTTTTTGTTAGTTTGAGTTAAAAGTCAATTTGTTTTGTTCTTAAGAAATGTATCCTTTTAATAATAATAATTAATAATAATAATAATAATCCTCCTTGGTTTGTTCAAGAATCTAGTGAAAAGATGCACTTTCAGCGCCTCTGCAAATGTAACTTTTAAAAACAAGATGAGAGGATTTATGTTGCTATCTAAGACAAGGCAATAATAGGACAGGGTGACGTAGCGAGGCTTCTTCAAACCCAAAATAATTCCTCCCTCACACAGGCGGTAGCTACACACGGCACTAAACCACAGGTTTTCTACTGGATTTATCTCTGAGGACGGGGAGGAATATGGAGGGAGGTTTGGTTTTCTTTTTGATGAACCTTTTCTGGGTTAATTTGGCCGTTTGCTTTGGACCTGTTGTACGGTCCAGGGACGCGCATGAGCTGGTATGAGATTCTCATGATGACACCAAGTAAAAATATCTCTGGATTTACTCAAAATTAAAACGCCCAAAGTGATCAAATTGATAAACAATAAAAGAACAGCTATTCTTACTGCTGCTAACACAAAAAAAACATGTTATAGTTATAATGATACTATTTATTCATATAACAGAGAAAAAACAGGCAGAAATTGTCTTTTAAGTGCTTGTTCTCCAGAACATCAGACCTGTGTGTGATCCCAGGAATATTTCAGATTTTTTATTTATATATTCATATATTATGTAGAGTTCATAATAATTCCCCTCCATGGGTTCAACAAGGCACCCATGGAGGGGAAGCAGGCACACAGCATCACACTTTGCTTAGTAATGAGGTGGTTTTCCACATGTTTATCCTTTGTTTTGCACCAAACACCCTTAGAGGAGATTTTATTTGTTGGTTCTTCAGAAAAGCTCAAAATTAGTCATTTAAACTCCTATCAGCACTTAGAAAAGTTCACATTAATGGGTGTGACGGTATCATGTTTACAGGTGATCAAGTAGGCATGTAAAGGGTGTCTAATGGTTGTTATGGTTACTCCTCTATTTTTTTACCATAGGGAACAGTGTCCTGCAAAAGGATTCGCACCCCTTGAACTTTTCCAGGTATTGTCTCGACCAGGATAGACGCTTTTCAATGTTTATACGTATACAAATCTGAAAAGTGTGGCGGGCCTTTTTATTCATAATTCTGTAAGAATAATGAACAATTTAAAAATCATGCGCTGCTTTTGCGTTGGTCCATCATAAAATCATCGGTTTCTTGCTGTAACATAAAATGTAAACCAATTCACAGGGGGGTGAATACTTTTGCATGGCTCTGTAACTATAGTTTCTCGTCCAGCTTTGCTTGTCAGCGTTCTCTTCTGTAGAAATAGGCAAGTTTTAGCTGTTTTATAAATATTGGTGCGTATGCGTTATTCACATAACATGTTCTCTTGTCTTTCCTATTTTGAAGAGTGAGTAACAGACTCTGTGTCTGATGATATTTATCTATTTTAAAGAAATTGTTGGGGATAGTTTCCTTAATGTTGGATTTTTTTCTGACTGTAATGAAACTAAAGGTTGGATTTATCTCCATTTTTTTTTTCAGTGTGAGATTGTTACTTAATTTTTATTTTTTTTGCCAACAAGTGTGGAGCTACGCTGCAGGAATAATTCCTCTATTAACATCAAGCGTTCGTCACTTTCCTGCACCTCCCTGTTTTCCTCAACGACTGGCCGCGTGGAAACGGTCCACAGCCTTGCGGCAGGTGACGAACCGCGCCGCCGCCGCAGCCGTGTTGACTTTGAACCACCCAGAGCTCGGCAAAGAACTCACTTGTTTTTTGTTCTTCTGCAGAAACCAGTCCCTCTCCCTCTGTGTTTCTCCGTACGTTTTGTAATGAGGGCGACATTCTGGTGGTTGTGTAGGAGTGCTGGGAGTGTGTGTTTTCTCCTCTGGCGCTGTGAGCTCTGTGTGGATGGTATGCAAACCGTGTGCTGGGTTACGGGGTGTTGATTGCGGGGTGCCTAACCACAGGCCTTTGATGCTCTGGCTTTGGTGCGTTCCATCGTGTTTTCACTCCCTCACTGTGCCTCTGCTGCGTCTCTGGCCTTCCCAGTCTTCTGGTGCTTTCACTCCTTCTGGTTCTCTTCACTTTCTCTTTTGTGTGACTGGGTCCACCGGTCAGATGTGCGCTTTTAGCTGCAACCGTTCCCAAATTGCCTGGTAAGATAAGCTCTCGAACCACCGTCACATGAACTCAACTCAGGAACACTTCTTTGTTAGGGTTAGTGTTAGTGTTCATTTTCTTTAATTAGCATCGTTTTTAACTGTCAGGAGTCACAGATTTCATCTCCGGTGCTCCCAAATGTCACTAGTTTAAGTGGCAGAACGAAGGAATGGCAGATGCAGCTCTATAGAAATACAAATTCCACTTCCAGTAGTTTTTTGTTTTTTTTACTTCCTCTGACTTTGGCTTGAAACATCCGACTGATTTTAAAGAGCCTAACTTTATCTTCACTTGGTAACGACTTACACACCGAAGATTTGGTGCTCTTCCGTGTAAAGTGGCCGCTCTGCTCGGCTGCTTGGGCCTCACTGCAGATTGAGTTTTCATGGTTCTGACCCGACGGCTGCTGCTGATGCTGCTCAGTCCAGAAAACCAACAGGTTCTGGTCAGCGGCTGATCCATTGGGACATCCGTGTTTCTCAGGGCTTGGAAGCACTGAGCGTGTGCCAAGTACTTTCTCCTTCCTTCCCTTTTTTCTTTTTCTCCTTGATTCCCTTCATTTCTTTTCTCCTTTCAGTTTCTTTTATTTTCTTCCCTTTTCCTTCTCTCCTCTTTTTGAATCCTTCCTTCAATACATTTCTTTCTCCCTTTTGTCTTTCCTTAATTTGCCATTGTTTACTTCTTCCCTTTATTCCTTGATACCTTCTTTTTTCAGGGTTCCTCCTCGCTTCATTCCTTTAATCTGTCATCTTTCCTTTCTTCCTTTTTTCTATCACCCCAGTTGCATCATTTGCATCTTATCACATCTGTTTTCCTTTGGCAGAGGCGAGAAACCCGGTCACGGTTGATGAGAAGTTGACCTCCTTCCTCTGTTGATTCTTGTCGCTTTTCTTCCTGTTTTCCTGTTTCTAATTCACCATCTAGCAGGACAACAACCCTAAACGTACATCTAGAGCTAAAATGGGCAGTAGATCCGTCGTCTAGGTCATGGGTGTCCAATGTGCGGCCCGCGGGCCATTTGCGGCCTTTGGGATGATGGTGGGCGGCCCCAGACTAAATGTGGTTCACCAGTCTAGGAGGTTGATGCAAATACACTGTGTTTTATTCCCATTGTGATATTTTCACAGGCCGCGCCTTTAAAAAAAAAGACTATTCAAATCTTATTAGCAACATTTTATGCTTACAACCTAATTTAATTGAAAATAAAACCACAAACATCCAGCAACTTTCACTGGGCACAATATTTGTGAAGGACTGACCCATATCCTGTTCTTGTCACTGATCTTGCACAAAAAAAATTTGGGTAAAGAAAAAAAAAAGAGATAAATAAGTCATTAACTGTTTCTAATATTTTAAGATATTGGGTATTTACTTTGATGACCAGATAAAAAAAAAACAGTAAAATTGTTTTTAATAATTTGGAGACAATGTCTCCGACTACTTTCAACTCGACAGTTTTGGTCTCTGTGCCAAAAAAAGTTTGGATCAAAAACTTACTCATGTGTTCAAAATGTCCCAGTCAAAGTCCAGACCTAAATCCAATTGAACATCTCTGGTTAATGTTCACTGAACTTCTCCATCCAATCGGACTGAGCTTGAGCTAATTTTGCTCAAGATAATTGAAAATATTTTCAGGCTTTAGAAAAGTAAAGCTGGTGGAAACGTATTCCCGAAGACTTGCAGCTGTAATTGCAGCAAAAGTGAGGTTCTGCAGAATATTGTCTCATGGTTGCTGAATACCAATGTACACCACACTTTCTTTAGTAACCTATGTATGATTTTTCCTTCCACTGCTCAGTTATCCACGACTGTCAATAAAACATCCCAATTAACTACATTGTAGTTAATTGGGATGTTTAATGTTTAATTAATGTTTAATTAATCTGCAGACTGTATTAATAAACAAGTAAATGCGTATCTAACCGAGTCTTGAAGGAAATGCAGTGTTTCTTGTCCATTTTCTCATGACCAGGTCATGTTTTTGGTGTTTCAAGGAGCGGCAGCCGGGCCTTGCAGCAGCTTCCCTCTCGCTGGCTGTCCGAGGTTCTGGAAGAGGTCAAATGCAGCGATCCGACATCGAAACTGTGTGCCACCCGACGCAGCGCTGGGATACCCTTCTACATCCAGGTGAACGTTACGAAAAACCACGATAGTATCAGAAGGGTGCTTGAGATGTCATGGTATTGTGGTTTTTTTTAAGGTCATGCTGTTGATTTCAAGAGTCTGCAAGCATGTTATGTTTAAAAATAAAGCACTCATGAGCTCAACAAGATCCAGAACCTGTCGGTGAAGCGGATACAGTGACTCTGCTGAATTTATTACGATGCTCCCTTGACGTTATAGTACATACATCTGTCAATTTTAGGGTTTGGCATATCAGATGATAAAAATGACCTGGTCTTATCAGGTTCTAAACTGATTTAAGTGTGCAGGAACACAAAGAGGATCTCACCCTGTTGCTATTTGTTAAAGAAACATGCAGCCAGAATGGAAGCGCAGTGAGGAGTAATTCAGTACACCCTTTCTATAGAACGGAAGTAGCAGCGAGGTTGTTGGACATGCTGTAAAGACGGAACAAAACTTTCTTGAAATTAGTGTATTTGTCCTTGATTTGAGCGGGTAAATAAGATGATCTGCCAATGGAATAAGTTTTTTGCACATAAAATAGAAACAACTCATCTCCATCGTCTTATTTCGAGTGAATAGATCTAATTATCTTATTTTAGGGGTAAAAATACTCATTCTATTGGCATATCATCCTATTTACCTGCTCAAATCAAGGACAAATACACTAATTTCAAGAAAATTTTACTCACTTTTAGTTCCCGTTTTGCAATGCAAGCGTGTTACATAATACCAGGAGGTAAAAAAGACGTCAGCAGTGACTAAAGGAGCAGCCATTGCTGCTGCTCATCAACCTGGGAAGGTTTTAAGGCCGCTCCCGACTTGTCTATAGAGAATAAAAATATTTACACGTGGAGAACATTTTAGGAAAGCCACCAATCTTCTCAGGAGGGAACAACCCAGCAGCTTCACCAGGAGTGTTGTAAATGTGTAATGTTCAGACGCATTACAAAAATCTCCGCTCAACTTTAGGGCATCCCTCTTCACCGTCTGTCGTCTCTGGATTCGTCACACGCGCCGCCTCCAGAGCCTCTGGTTTCTTTCTTCTCATGCGCCGCCTTCAGATCAACTTATGTTCTGACGCCGCATGTCAACGAACCACAAAACCTCTGGTGTCGTAAGGTAGAGATGTTTGGCCATGTTGCACAGCACCATGCATGGAGAAAACCTATGAACACGTCATATCAAGTCAGTGTGAAGCATGGTGGTGGAGGTGTGATGATTTGGGCTTGTTTTGCAGCTGCAGCACTTGAGCAAGTTGACCGCAAACTCCTCTGTACCAAAATGCTCTGGAGTCAAATGCAGGGCCGTCCGTCCAAACGGGCTCAGTAACATGATCCCAAACACCAGCAGCAAAGCTGGCTCAACAAGGAAAGCATCAGGATGGCCTAGTCAAAGTCCAGATCCTTCAATCTGGTTGAAAAGCAGAGTCCTTCAGTAACAGATGTCTGTAAAGCTCAGCGAAGTGAAGCTACGTTGTGAATGATTGCTTTTTAAATCGACTAAACATGCTGTTTCATTTTAGCTTCATCATCTTTAAGCCAGTCATGAATCTATTAAGTGTTTTTGTTCACTAGGGTTAGATTTAAATGAGGTTGGAAGCTAATAAACACCAGATTAAATCTTTATTTTTAAATAATGATAATAAGAATCATCCATACTTCATCTTTACAGCAGTGGGCTGCCACTCTGCGGCGCTCGGGGAGCATTCTGGGTCGTCCATGGGGTTCAAACCGGCGAACTTGCGCCCTGCTCTAACCACTTATCCTCTTCTCCCCCGTTGTGTTGTATTTCACACACCAGTCACTTACTGACTGAATTAGAAGATGTCAACGGTTCAACCCCTAAAGTTCCCCTCATTACTGATTGTGAAACTCGTCTCTTTCTTGTGGTTTTTCTTTTGGTTTTAAGATTATGGTTTTAGAAGCTCTTAGCGGGAGGTTTTTGTCATTTGGAGCAGTTTGGATCACCGTGTGTCTCCTTTTTGTTTGAGACTTGGAAGATAAGATGACGGTGAAAGAAGCGAGGGAGCTCTGTGAAATTCAGAAATCGATGCCTTTGCAGAGCTTTGGCGGCATTCCTTTACGCTGAGAGGAAGAGTCAGATCCGGAAAGGCTGGCTCCTGGGCCTGCCTCACGCCGGTCTAGACCGGTTCCTAGGAATCGGGATAACGCCTCGCTCCTTGGAGCCGGATCGTGCCACTGTCTCCTCCTCCTCCTCCTCTTCTTCCCGTACACTCCATTTCTCCATCCTTCCCTGCAAGGCTTAACTCCTGACAGCATCCCAGCCCTGACACAGCTGGCTCCCATCAGCTCCCACAGTAAGATAAGTCTCTGCTCATGCAGCAGCTCCCACATCCCCCTGCTCCCATCTCTGGCGCATAAGAATGATGTAATTCATTAAACCTATCAGTACTGACAAACAGTGCGGATCTGTTCCTTTATGTGAACGCAGCACAGCTGGAGTTGAGATCAGAGCCACAAAAGAGGCAACAAACAGCCTTGTTTTGCCTTGGTGTAGATTCTCAGTCATGGAGGTCATTCTAGTTGTCAGTGGATGGATTGAAAACAGCTTTCTTTTGCCTCTCACTGCCCTGTGATCCAGGATTTCATAACCTTTCCACGTTTAGGTGATATTTATTCTTTACAATTCAACTGAAAAGCTGTGAAAAGTTGCACAGCCTTAAACAAATATGTTGTTGACATTGATTTTAATGACATTTCAGCTTTAAATCTCTTATTGTCGTAGTCACTCAAGTTCTCCAAATATCTGAGATTATAAGGTCATCTTTTGGAAACACAGGTTTTCTACTAGATTTAGTTTTGGATTATTTTTCAAGTAGGTTTCCCTCCCATGAAGCCCTGTCTTTTGCAGATGTGGATGCATCTTCGGCCTCGCTGTGATTCAGGAAAATTAAATCCAGTTTTAATCTTCGCCTTGAGCTTTTCTTTGTTCTTTTCTACCTGACCGTTTGGGCACAAACTGAACTGTTCATAATTTCCTCCGCTTGGAGTAAAACCCCAGCTACATCTGAAGAACAATAGCCACATATGTACCATGGCATATGTGGACTCATGTCGGAGGACAGTGAACTCGTTGCCATGTTCAAGGAACCAGCTGGAGGTGATTTTGAACTTTGTGACGTGGTGCATTATCACACAGGAAGAAATCCTCAGAGGATGGGTCCATTGTGGTCATAAACCACCACCAACCTAGACTGTTAATACAAGGCTGGGTGGATCCAGGCTTTTATTGTTCTATTTTTTATTTTATTTTATTTTTTTGCTAATTTCTGATCCTGCCATCTGAATGTTGAATTTGAAACTCATTCAACCATGCAGCTTTTTTCTAATCTGCTGTTGTCCAGTTTTCATGAGCCTTTGTGAAGCAGAGGCCCGTCCTAAGCAGAAGGTAGGCGTACGCGGCGTGATCTGTCTTGTCGTGCATTCACAGATTGCATTCTGCACACCTGAGTTTTAATAAATGGTTATTTATGCTTCCCTATTATTGACTTTCTACCATCCTGGAGCAGGATGCCCTGTGACCTCTGACATAATCGAGGGATTTTCATGCACGCAACTGCTAATCGAGGGATATTTTCCCTTTTTTTTGTTTTTGATTATTCTCTGTAAACTGGCGAAATATTGTGTGAAAATCCCAGTAGACCATGCACTGTTTGGGACCAACTACGCAATTTCTTCCCCATTCTGATGGCCAATTTGAACTTCAGCAAGTGGTCTTCTCCACGCCTAGCGCTGAGTTTTTTTTCCTGTGTGCTTGGCTGATTAGCTGTTGGTCCAAACAAGCAACCAAACAGGTGTGTCCTACATGTTGCCCCTTCTACTGACTGATACCGTTTTACAGTGAGATCCTTTTGGTCAGTTGTGACTTCTCTGCAGAGTGTGGCTAAATTATGCAAATGTCAGGTAAACTCTCTCAGGACAGCAGGACTTCATTTGAGGATGTTCAGTTTGCAATTTTAAGGTTTTCAAACGATCACAATCTTACCTTTTTATTTTCGCGACAGGCTTTGCTCTCTTCAGAGCCAAAGTCATCCAGCTGCAGTCTGCTGAAGATGACGATGAGGGAGCTGATCGCTCTGGCCACGGCGTCTGCTGACCAGAACACCGACGGCTCCACCGTTCCTCAGGTAGGACCACTTTCCTCATGGTTAACGTGTTTTTGAATTCTTCAATGCTGTTTCTAAGTCTGAGTTCCCCTCACCGCAGGTGCACGCTCTGAACATCCTCCGAGCTTTGTACAGGGACACTCGTTTGGGGGAAAACATTATTCCCTTTGTCTCAGATGGAATGCAGGCGGCTGTGCTGGGATTCACTTCTCCTGTGTGGGCGGTAAGTCTAAATCTCATAAAAAGCAGTCTGAAAGTTATATTAATAACGCAAGAGTTCAAGAATGCACACTGTTAAAATATCCCTAATTCCTATTTCCCACCCTTTCTGACTTTTTTCCAGGTGAGGAACTCCTCCACTCTTCTCTTCAGCACTCTGATCACAAGGATCTTTGGCGTGAAGAGAGGGAAAGATGAACACTCAAAAAAGAACAGGTCTGCTGCTCCTCCTTATCTATATAATGCTCCACCAAGTTTTAACTTTGAAGCCTTGTCCTGTGGAAAAACGGTAAAAGAAAAGTATCTAGGGATTTTCCAATTTGTTCACCTGACATTTAAAATAAGTATTTGAAATTATCTTAATTCCTAGACTAGATAATAGAAGTAGAGTTGTGTAAAAATTATAACCACCAAGGGGAGCTGTTGTCACGCTGCCCTCACTGAAAACCTGCCCGTCTACAGATTGGCTTTTGCACAGATGCAGGTTTCAGGTTTGCTGCAGGCATGACGATGCAGAAAAAGGGAAGTTTCAGTCAAAACAATCAAATTTGTTGTGTATGTTTTACAGTTATTCACATACAATAGTAATCACTGTTCAATAAAGCCAACCAGTCTGCATGTAATGATAAATATGTGAATGTTATAGTACATTTTTCAACGTTTTTGCACAGAAGTCAACTAAAAGGCAAACAATATACCATTCTGTTGACTGTCTCTTAGTTAATCACTGTTTGTGTTTTTATTTTACTATAAAACACATCAATAATTTTAGAGGCTAAAGCTTTGGGGAATTAGCATACAGGCTCACTGTCAAAAACAACACATGACACAGTAAGCAGAGGTTAAGATGTTTACATGATGATCTATAAGTATCACACACTCAAAATGAATTTGGCTGGTGTAAACAGTGGTTTTGTTTATAAGTGTAACCATCTTTGTTTTGGTTGAAACAATATTTGCTATGCTGTGGCGAATTGTTTGAAAGATTGTGGACTGCCTTTTCAGGTTTTCGGAAGAGTCCTGCTTAGCAGCACCTTGTCAAACAACTGCGCATTTGGAGAGCAGCATCTTGAAATAGACAGCAGGCATGGCTTCAATTGTTTTTCACACACAGAGAGACAGATTTATATAAAATTGTCATGTCCAACTAAAGTGTAGGCTAGTTGGAGCATAAAAGTGAGCTGCAGCAACATGATTGAGCTTGTGGCTTTTTTATCTCCACCTTTTTGTTACACTCACTGACATAACTGGCTGAAAAGTAGAAGCTGTGGTAGAGCTATATTTATTTTAGAAAAATTACAATAAAGTTTGATTTCATTTGATTAGGCCAAAGGGAAGCACCACTTTGATCAGGAACTGGACTCTTTCAGACCAACAAAAAATGAAAATATAGTCATTGTTATGTTTTAAATCTCCCTCTCTTAAATAAAAAACAACAGAACACAACGCTTTTATATTGTCACTGAAACCATAAAAGGTCAAAGTCCCAATAGCTATTTACAGCTTTGTTTCCACTGTTTAAACTGACAGGACTTCTGCTATCAACATGCTATGCAAATTAATCTTGTTTAAAATGACATGTGTGAAGTCTTGGGTAAATATTGCTCACAAATGCAGGTCGTCAATGTAAATGACATTGACAAACAGCCACTGTTGTTTAAATGATGGTTTATAAAGCCTGTTAGCAAGGACATCAAGACAAATCTGTTGTAGGTAAGCAGTGTTCCTGCTCTGTAATCCTCTATAGAGGCTCAAAATAAAACATTATAGGCATTTGTTGGTAGACAGGTTTTTCAGGGACATAAAAACACTACACTGAGTTAACTCACTGGCTGTGAAAAACTAAATCGGGTGCTTTCCGTTTTTATGGAACCTGCCTAACTTCCATAAGTACTACTTGGCAAATAGACTACAATATATCACTAAATGGATAAAGCAAAATCCTTTAGACGAGCCCTGGATAGATATAGAACAGAAAATATGCAATAATATCATGATTTCAGATTTGCCGTTTATTAGCTCAAATATAAAACGGCATACATGCTTTAAAAATATCAATATCAGCTCTACTCTGACAGCATGGTGAGAGTTTCTTAAAATGACAAAGTCGTCACTTATCCCATGCAGTCGTACACCCATCTGGAACAACCCTGACATCCTACAAAATAATAATATGATAAACTTTACATACTGGAAGAATAAAGGTATTGAATATCTGGAACATTTACTTGATGGAACCGAGTTCATCAATTTTTCCAAACTAAATATGCAATATGGCATTAGTAAAAATAAATTTTTGGAATATGAACAACTTAAATCTATAATTAGAAAAAAATTTAAGCATATTAAAGGTGGTTTACAAATTCCAAGTAATATATTAGAGTTCCTAGATTTAAACCCCCCCAAACTACTGTCTAAATCATACAGGACACTGACTAAAATAGATGATTCAATATCTCTTACTATTATGAAATGGGAAGAAGATCTATCAGTCAGCTTTGAACAAGACTTCTGGGCTCAGATATGTCTAAGAACTTTCAAATTGACTAGAAACACCAACTTACAACTAATACAATACAAAATCCTTCACAGAGTACACTACACAGGACAAAGATTATTCAAGATGGGTCTGGCACAATCTAACATCTGTCCACACTGCATAGGCAATCATCCTGATAATTATATTCATGCGTTATGGTTATGCACACCAGTCCAGAGGTTCTGGACACAGATATGTAAGGACTTATCAAAGTGCTTGAGCTGTAAAATTACACCTTCCCCATCAGTTTGTTTGCTTGGTAATTTTGAGGAAAGCCTGCTGGGGAATAAAATAGTTTACATGGTTTTTACTGCACTATGTATCGCAAAGAAAACTATCCTCATGAATTGGAAAAGTAAGGAGAATCTCAGTATGAATCAGTATAGAGATCTTTTGTTGGATCATATTAATCTTGAGACAGCATCTGCATCCACATCTGTTCGATCTCTTTGGGCTCCTTTGATTAGCACTATCACTTAGTGGAATGGGGGGCGGTGGGTTGCTTCCTGAAGGGCGCAGTGGGTGGGTGGAGGGGTTCCTGGGACTCTGGGGGCACTTGGAGTGGGGCGCTTGGTGGGTCTGACTCCAGGGTCTGTTGCCCCCATCTGGGAGGAGCTTGGGAGGCCTACGGGTGGCCCACAGCCCTTGGGGAGCTACGCGGTGACGGACGTGGGTTACTGACCTGGTAGCTGTGCTGTCGCTGGGTGGGTCCTGGGTGGGTCTGGGGGCCTGGGGTCCCTGGGGCGCGCCGCCCTCGGGCGGGGGCCCCGGCGGGGCCTCGGGGGTTCCGGTTCCGGGGGGTGTGCCGCTTGGGGTCTGGGCCGGCGTGCGCCCGGGTGTCCGCCCCTGCACGGGGCCTCTGGCGCGCTGGGGGGCCTCGGGGCCTGTTGAGCTGGTAGGGGGGCATGGTCATTAACATCTCAGGGCAGATGCTCTTCCCCTTCTTTGGGTTGGCATTCTGCTAGTGGGGGGAGGGGAGGGAGGGGGAGTAGTGACTTACCCAGCTTGGATGTGTAGTGTCGAATGTATGGTGAGATGTTTGAATGTTAGTGTTGGGGAGGGGTTAAATCTACGGGTGGTGTGGGGGGGGGGGGGGGGGTTTGGTGGACGTTCTGGTGGGCTTGTGTCCGGCCCCCTGTCCCGGTCCTGGTCCGTGTAGTCTCCCGGTGCGGGTTTCACCTGGGGGGTGGGGTTCGGGATGGCTCGTGCGGGCTGGCTGGCCAGGGTCCCCCATCTTATTAACTTATTTTTTAATGTATTTATTTATATATAGATTATTATTATTATTATTATTATTATTATTATTATTATTATTAATTTTTTTTGGGGGGGGTTAAATACAGTAGGCATGGGGGGTGGGCTGGGGGAGGTAGAGGTGTTGGTCCTGGTGGGTGGTTGGCTGGCGGGCCCTGCGGCCTCTCCCCGGCCCCCGGGCTATGGTGGTGCCGCTGGAGGGGCCCCTTTCTCCGGGTGGGGCTTTCGGGGAGCGGGGGTGCCTATTGGAGTCAGTAGGGGAGCTGGCTCCCTGGGTTGGCTCCCCAGTCCTTTGCTCCCCATCCCCGGACTCCTCCCTCTGCCTGCTCCATCACGCCGCCACACATGTAGGTCCTTGGGGAGAGGGCGTTACTGGAGGTTGCCACCTTTTGGTGACGTCCCTCTCCCCAATTTTATCATGCATTTTAGACACTTTCACTCCAAACATTTTCACAACGCACATTCATGTAGGCCATGATATGGGGGGGTGGGGGGAAGACGTCTGGGGGGGGGGGCTTATGTTGTGTGAGCCTCGCCCCGGGCGGCTCCCTTCACCCCCTCTCACATTTAGACATTGAGGATTCTGGGTAGTTGCTTGGAGGGGGGGCGCTGGCACCAGCTTTCTTCCGGAGGGGGGGTGGGCTGTGCTGTGCACCCCCTTCGGTGCTCCCAGTTTTAAACACACCTGAGATCAACATGCAACAACACAACATCTGAGCGGGCGTAGGGAGGATCGGGGGTCTTTTGCACACCCCCGATCTCCGATCGCGGCACGGAGTCTGGGGCCTGGAGGAGGTGCGGGCCACTGGGTCCGTGGTCTTGGCGGGGGGCTGCTGCGGCTAGCCAGCGGCTTACCGGATCTGGGGCTGACGCCTCTGCTCTCCCCAGGAAGGGATGGGGGGCAGGGGTGGCTAGGGTAAGGTCGGGGTGGGAGGGGGTTTGTTAGGTATATAGTGGGTGAGGGGGGGCTCTGGTCGGATGGCCCGTACGGGTCATGTCGGCCCCCCCTCTTTGGGGGGCCTGGTCCGGGGGCGGGGCCGGGGGTCGGGCACAGGCAGTGGTATTGTTGAATTGTGGTGACCCCCCCCCACTTGGGATTTTTGGATGTGAATACTATGTGGGAATGTGTGTACAGCGTCCTTTTTTTTTTTTTTTTTTTTTTTTTTTTTTTTTTTTGTGTCTGTGTGTGGCGAGTGGGGCACAAGGGAGGGATGGTGTGAATGAGTTTTTTTTTTTTCCAGGTTCGGGTCCGGTCCTCTCCCTCTCCCAAGATCATCTCAAGTCTCCGATAGGTGCAGAGCCCATCCCCCCACGTCC
Organism: Fundulus diaphanus; assembly: GCA_037039145.1. Lineage (NCBI taxonomy): Eukaryota > Metazoa > Chordata > Actinopteri > Cyprinodontiformes > Fundulidae > Fundulus > Fundulus diaphanus. The sequence continues at coordinate 46,903,126 of CM073121.1, read as the reverse complement.
TGCCCTCCTCCGCTGCGTTGGCAGGCGCCTTGGCCCTCTGGCGCGTTGACGGTCCTCGGGTTTGGGGCGGGCTCCCGGGTGGGCAAGAAATGCTAGTTTAGTGGTAACAATACTAAACATAATCATAACAACGTGATAGTTACTTAACATGCTAGTATTACCCTTGTTATGCAAATACAGGCTAGTAATTCATAAACTTTAGGTTAATGAAATTGGTTGATCTAACATTTTATGTCAGCTGAATTAGCATTTTAGCACACTTACTATTAGTGGTGTAAAATCGCGAATTTGGGTAGCTAATTTCTATTAAAGGTGTTTCCTCATTTCTGTTTATTCACACTGTGAATTAGCCTTGTACAACATTACAGTTGATTTCATTGTTTCTATATAGCTTTTAGCTTTGTCACAGTTGGCGTGTTAGCTATTGTTAAAATTAGGGCTCATAGTGAAGTTAGCTTAGTTGATATTTTTGGTCTGTAATTTCCTCTCTATTAGGCAACACAGACTCTGTACATTGGCTTTGTACAATGTTAAAGTGGCTTTTATCCTGTTTCTGTACAACCATTAGCTTATTTCTTTGTCACAGTTAGCATGCTAGCTATTTTTAAAATGAAGGCTCATAGTGAAGTTAGCTTAGTTGATATTTTTGGTCTGTAATTTCATCTCTATTAGGCAGCACAGACTCTGTACATTGGCTTTGTACAATGTTAAAGTGGCTTTTATCCTGTTTCTGTACAACCATTAGCTTTTTTCCTTTGTCACAGTTAGCATGCTAGCTATTTTTAAAATGAAGGCTCATAGTGAAGTTAGCTTAGTTGATATTTTTGGTCTGTAATTTCATCTCTATTAGGTAACACAGGCTCTGTACATTGGCTTTGTACAATGTTAAAGTGGCTTTTCTTCTGTTTCTGTACAACCATTAGCTTATTTCTTTGTCACAGTTAGCATGCTAGCTATTGGAAAAAAAATAAAGTTAATTGAGAAGTTAGCTTGGTTGAAATTTTGCTAAATTAGTTACCGCATTTCTACTTAGTAACAGAGATCTGATTGGCCTTGTATGACACCATTTTGGGATTTATTTATTTTTTGTAACTTTTTGCTTACTTTTTTGTAGCCCTTGGTATGCCAAGTAATGGTAAAGTGGTGCCTCACTGGTGAGATTAGCTTGGTTAATATTCATGTTGTCTTTTTCCTTGTTGTTTTTTTATTTATATAGACTCAGCATTTGTTCTTGAAGAACATCAGTGAATATTGATAGCATTGACCTAATCAGGCACAGGCACATGTCCAACCTAGGAAGTCTAATTTTCAGTCCCAGTTTCTGGTTAAGTGCTTAAAAAGGTAAACTGAGGGTTATAGTAGGTCCCACTTGCAGTCTGTCATCAATGTTTTGAGGCCGTCTGCCTGTATTATTGGGACTTTCTGCTCAGAAGGGATTTTGAACTCTTGGTAATACAGGGCTAACTTTCCCATGGCTTTCTACTCCAGAGCCCTCTTGTCTGGTTCCTTATGCTGTATTTTTACTGGCTCAAGGCCCCTGAACACTGTTCCCCCAGCTGAGCTCGCTCCTGTTTATCTTGTACATTTTCACATGTGGTTTTAGTCTTGTGTCCAACACCTTGTAGAGCTTTCAGATATGTAATGCTCCTCATGGCTTCTTTCTGTTTTTTATGTGCAGGCGAGAGAATTTGTTTTGCGATAAATGAGAAACACTAATAAATGATAGTTGTAGAAATTAGCTCTTTTACTTGTAGTGATCTGTCTTTTACTGGTCTACAAATTTGCTTTCTTCATGTCAGAGAATTGCAATTGTGCTGCAACGTATTTCTAATTGCATCTTTGGGAGGTTATCTTTTCCACAGTCTGTTGTGCATCTGGTCTCTGTTATTACCGTGAATTTGTGGTTGTGATCTCTGGCAGCAGAAAACGTATTGTGACAGCTTGTCCACTCTAATATTTGGCTCTCTGCATGTGCAGCGTTCTCTTGGTTCACCGAATTATAGAGAGTAAACACATTTCCTGCTCCCACAAACATCATTATGTGTTTTTTTTGAGTGCCTGAATTTGATGCTGTCTGTGGGAATGCCAGATGTGTATTTTGTGAAATAACTTGCATCCAGTTATTGTTTGCTTGGAGATCATCATCCAACTAAAGCCCAGACTGAGGGCTCCCTGCGCTCCATGACCACGGGTGGATGTCGATGAGATATCGTCGTGGAGATAAATGCAACTGTAAACAAAGCTGACAGGGTGAAGATTGCTCACGGCATTCCAGCCAAGGCCCCCGTCGGCTTTATCTCAACTCTGCCTCAACTCCTCGCTTTGCACTCTACATGTACATATAAAGTTGTCCAGATTAATGCTGCTGAGGGTCTTTTGAGCGTTTCTGTAAATGTCTCTGCCATGCAGACAGGGCTCCACTGAAAGGATACTCCCTTATCTGTGGAGGAGAAAGTATTCCTATAGGCACCAGTATCATGCAAGTGTGTATGGATTTAATGGATTGCAGATCCACTTGCAAGAATATTTCAGACTCCCCTTCGAGAAGAGTAGTCGTCTAAGATACTTTTAATGCATCCTGACCACACACAGCTTAATTAAATGATAAAAACCTCACATTTTTGGATCTAGGCTTTTTGTCTTAAAGAAAAGCGAAGTGAAATTTCATTATTTTACATTACAATTTTACATTATTTTACTAAAAATAGTTTAGTGAAGAACTAAAGGTGTCTTTTTAAATGGAATATGGTATGACGCCACACTTCTAAAACGGCGATCTGAGAGTCATTCATTTTCTTTTTTTTTTAAATTAATCTGAATTCTACTTTTTCAGGAGAAAAATGACTATATAACAAACAATTGATTCTTATTCTTTACTGTACATGAATTTATTGTGAATTCACAGAGGATCAAATTTAATGTATACATACACCCCCATAAATATTTGATCAACTGTCCCTTAGTCAGTTGTACCTAGACAAAACACGTTTTTATAGCTATAGACTACAAACATCCGGGTTAAACCTGGTAATATATTTTTCCAAATTCTATTTGCAAAACTTCCCTCAGCATAATGCTGAGGTCCACCCTCAGCTTGATGTTGGTTGGTGGTTCCTCGGTTGTTCTTGAACAGCCCGAACAACATCCTTCCATCTAAAGATGAAAACTAGGTCAGTTTGCATTTTGTTTGAAATGAAAAAGTAGCTACAACATGTTGCAATGCAGTACTTGCCCCATACGTGTTTTGTTTCCCCTCAACACCACGCTTTACCTCTTTTCAAGTGTCTGTTCCACCTCCCTGTAGCTTCTTGTCTTAGCTGAGGCTTTCTCTTGAGGGAAATCAATTAGGCTTGTTCATATTAAGCTTGGCATACACTGTATAATTCTTTTTTTTTTTTTGCTCTTTTCGGGCCGATTCTTCAGTCGTGCGAACATTTTTTGGATCGGGCCAAGTTTCAGCTTCATTGTGCGTCCTGCGTCGTGTAGCATACAGCGGGTAACGAGGGGCGATTAGCCTCTCACGACCACCTCCTGATCAGGAATCATGCGGTCGGATGAAAATCAAACGTTTGACATTCAGTCGGCCCTCGTCAGGTGATTGTGAGCGCATCCTGCTGTTGGAGCAGAGCTACAAGCTTCTACCAGCCGATTTCCCCCAACCTTGCGCACTGCACATGTGCAAACAAGGGAATTCTTCTACTTCTTAGATCAAAACATAGGAGTGGAGAGAAGCATGTAGGCGGTACGTGTGACATGGAGTCAAACTACGGAGGAGAATCTCATAGAATTGCCAACGCAGCACGTTTCGTTCTAGTGAGCCTCATATTTAACAATGAGCATTGACACTTCCGTCTTTTTCTTCTTCTACTGTTTACGTTTGGCTTCTGGATAGATGAGTCTGAGTAGCGCCATCTCTCTATGGGGCTGAGTCTGACGTGTGGTTTTTGGACGTACGGTGTGAGCAGTCAGGTCGCATCAGAGGGTCGGGCCGTACAGTAAGAACAGATATGGTGAGCAGTGAACTTTTAAACCCTGCTGCTTCGTCGTACAGTTTGAGCTGTATATGAGGACAACGATTGAAAATATCGTACAGTGTATCCCCCGCTTTAGGGGTTTCAGCAGAGACGCAGCACGCTCGCAGCCCACAAGCGTGCGCACACATCTAACAAGGCACCTGCTCTGCAGCCTTGATGTGAAGTGGCCACAGCCCGCTGACCCCAGCAGAACGAGCTCATCTGAGAGGGGCGCGGAGAGCGAGGAGGCCGCCCTGCAGGTCCCTGCCTCTGCAGAGACAGACCTGGCCTGCAAGCTTCCAGCCGAGGTCAAGGACGGGAGAGCTGGGCCTATCTTCTCTTTATTGTTGCTTCTTATATTGTGCACTTTGCACACAAGCAGCACGACTCTTACTATGGGAATTTAGGTGGAATTTCTGGTTACAAAAAAGAAAAGAAATGTCCTTAAAGAGATCTGGTGACACCGGTGTTGGAGAGAGGCAGAGTCTACAGGGTTTAGTAAAGATGAGATCATCAGATTTCTAGAAGTTTCCAGGAAGCAGCAGCTCATGGGTGTTTGAGCTACTCCTTCACTGTCTGCCACAGCTGGGTGCGAGCCAACGAGGGAAAATGAGATTAAGCAAGAAAGACAGTGTTAGATAGGAGAGAGCAGAAATGAAAAGTAGGAAAGCAAAGAGCAACAACCGGTACTCTGTTTGACATTCATGTTTTTTCAGACAAAACAATGTTTGACTGTTTCCAAACACCCAAACCTTGTCTCGCTGATGGCTTTGATCTTGGAGCTTCTCACAGCAAATTCAAACCTGTGCACCCAATTCTTGTTTTAAAAAAAAATGGCCGGTCATTCCGCTCCAAAATGAGAATGGTTAAGACGGTCATTAAAAGTAATACGACAACCGTTTCCACTATGAGTGGATGTAAGCTTCTGACAAACCTGCCGTTTGACCCTTTTCCCTCTCCTTCCAATGAGCTCCGACACTGCCTGTGACCCTTGACCCCCCTCAGGAGCCCAGGACTTGTCAGGCAAACAGACTCTCATTAGGAGAGCACGCTCTCACGCAAACGTCCACAAAAACACACCCATGTTTCTGCTGCGGTTTCTGCACGATCACCCCTGCTCTCTCACATGGTCTGCCTCTGCGTTACAGCCATGTTGAAGAAGGCCTTTGGAGGACTTTCCCCCAGCTAAATGTGCTTGAATGCGTTTTCCCAGTCGTTCTGAGTCGGTGCCTGCCATGAATGAGCCAGTATGTGTGGCAGTATCTCCTCAGTCTTGTGATCAAGAGTTGGGTAAAGCAAACCTCTTCCCTCCAGGAGGGGGACTTGATTTAGACAGACAGAGTCAAATAAAACACTTTATTGGCCCTCGGGCTGAATGGTGGTTGTAGCAGCAAGACCGCCGGAGTTAAATATAAAGTTTGTCATTTTATGGTCACATATGTGTTTCGAGTGAATGCATAGGCACAGACATGTGACGGTGGTTGCTGTTCAGCGTGCACACACAACAATGGGAGGGTTTATTTCTGGCTAAGGCAGGAGAAACAAAGATGAAGGCTGGATTTGTTTAGCTCGACAGGATCTGGAACGAGAACTTTGCCTTATCGGGCCGTCATAACATCAGACCGTAGTGCGACTTGTTTTCTTGTTCTGGGCCTCTTTTGTGCCAGAGACGACTGTTTACAGGCTACCCAGGGCCGGCCTGACCAACGTGGGAGCCCCGTTCTGCATTCTTGGAACAAAAGTCACATTTCCTCTACAGGGACGTTTTCCAGGACTCTGTGTCGCTTGCTGTGATCATAACTACTTTGAAAAGACGTTCAGGCTGGTGGTGGTAGTTTCATGGTGTGGAGGGATAATTATTTTGCCACAGTTCGGGGCCCCTTTGTATGGATATGTTGTTTAAATGATGCACAGTATAGTTACTGACCATGTTTATCCTTTTTTTTTTTGACCCAAATTACTTCAAATCGTCTAAAACTGGTTTCTTGAACATGACGAAGAGTTGAACGTTGTATTAGAATGGGAGATCTGAATGATGGATGTGCCACTAACAAATGGGCATCAAAAGCGCGACACTATTAAAATCCGTCAGAGATATTTCAGCGTCTTGTTCAATCCGTGGTGTGAAGAATTAAGGAGCTTCTGAAGGTAAACGGGGTCCAGCTCTGTGTAAGTGCTGGTGAGTTTGTGATTTTTAAAGCTAGAGAAAACACCCTTAGAGTATTTTATCTGTTTTTTTTTTCACTTCAGTTTTTTCCCCCCCCATATTTTAATGATGTAAAAGCACTTTGCATTGTCCTTGCACTGAAATGTGCTATACAAATAAATCTGCCTCGCCTTATCTGCTTGGAAAAACAAGCCCAGTCTGAATGCTGGTGTGCAATAAGTGTTTGGGCTGCAGACTGTAACTTATCCCTGAGAGATATAATGTTGAACAGAGACATTTGAAACGTGTCAAAAGATGGAAAAACACGGCTACTTTTACCAGTAATAACAACAATAACAGTCAAAGTTGTGCCTTTACACACATTAGTGGACAATGGGCATGATACAAAATGTGTGCCATGATGTCACGCCTCTGTTGTTAGGGCTGTGCGATATCAGGGAAACACGTTGTTACTGAACTTTGCAATGACAATATTTATGATTAACCCACTTTTTTTCCTTCATTACTATGTCCATAGCCGTCTTTATGAGCTTTAACATCTCAAGTCAACAAAAATATACAACAAGCGGAGGCGTCAAGGCCAGTGAAAGTCCATCTAACTCCCAGATTTACTGTAGGCTTAATGCTGGAATGCAGTATTTGGTCTAAATGTGTTATGGTACTTTTTTTCTTTAAGAGGTACGATTTTATGATTTCTTGCAGGAAAATGTAATGAAAATATGATATTTTTCTAATATTGCTTGCCCTAAAATAACCTCAGGAATCCGTGCATCTGAAGATCAAAATGAGTCATTTGTTCACACACTGGGTTTCCGGTTTAGACTGTGAATTTCAAAAAGTCTGTCTTCACAGAAACCAACACATGGTGATTAAACTACGGCAAAGCAGGCTAAAAATTGCATTTTATCAACCACTTCCTCCCAACTTTTTAGAGTTTTTTTTTTGGTTTTTTTGGCAGTTGAGGGATTCTTGTTTTGACTCACTCTCAGCCTGGATGCTGGTCTGAGTCAGTTTGCTTCTCCTGGTTTCTGTTTTCTTTTTGTGGTGGCTTGGATGAACAACTTGAGATTCAAGCATCCGTTTTAAAATGCACGCTTCACAAACTGCCTGTTTGCACATTATTATTCAGCATAATGAGCTAATATGACAATTTAAAGGTTTCCAGCACTGCTCAGGGTCTCAGAGCAGAGTTCCTACAGCCTGGGTGAGAATAATCAGAATGCTGTTATTAATGGTACCTCTCTCCTCCTCTACCTCTGCCCTCAGGATGACCGGTCGGGAGTTTTTCACTCGTTTTCCAGCTCTCTATCCGTTCCTCCTGACCCAGCTGGAGGAAGCTGCAGCCACTGTGGAAAGGTGGGCCGAGTCATATGTTCACTCCTCTTCTGGTTTTGTACTCCAAGTAAAAAGTGTGGGTTGTGCAATCTTTCTTCAACACCGATGTAAAGGTTTTTTTTTGTGTGTTTTTTCAAACAAACTTTGAACTATTTATTTTTTGCAGATTAAATTCCATCGCTCTGTATTTTGTTCTTTTCCTTATCACTTGCTCTCTTGACGGATTATTTGCTCAAAGCGCTGGGCTTTACGGCCGAATGAAGTAAATGTGCTGCTTTGGCTCGGTCCTGTTTTTTTGCAGTGGAGGGTTGAGTCCTCTGAGGTTCATTGGCCTTATCTCCGTCAGCTCCCCCTTTTTAAAAGCCTCGGCGTGGTCCAGCAGCTCCCCGGGCCGCCTTATCTTAATATGGATCCAATTAATTGAAAGCTCTTTTAGACCGGCTCTTCACCATTCCCCTCTCACTCCCTTCGACCCTTGTTAAAACGTTTGCAAGTTTCCCACGGATCCAGACCTCGGCCGTCTGACTTCCCTCGTCGTTTTCAGTGCGTCGCGCCACCCAAACAGACCAGCGCTGCCGTGCTATAGGAATACGCAGCGGGACAGGAGGCAGGAGGGCAGCTGTTTGTGGTTTCCAACTGAACATACAGAATGAGACGACTCCAAAATAGAAGAGACCGTCTGAGGTCGTACTTCTCCTTCAATACTTAGGCATCTTGTGTTTTGAAAATCAGCCCAAACAAAGATCCACAGAAAATATAGCGCATTGTTATGAACCAAAGAGCAGAAGACAAACAGAAGAATTAGGCAAGAAAATGCAAACACAGTTAATTAACCTGAAAGAATAGCAAAACTCCTCTGTATTGTATTTAAATATCTATGCACGATGGGGAATGAAGCAGGTTTGATTTGTTTATGCAGGTCTTCCCATTCAGTGCATTATAAATGAACCAAACTGAATCCATTATTGCAACACATCAAAGATTCGGTTTGTTTTAGTCGTATCTATTGGGGCGGGGGTTTGTGTTTCTTTTGTTTTATGAGTAAATAGTAGCTGTGCACTTAAATCACTGCTCACTAGGTAGCTTGGTGTTAAAGTCCCAGCTCAGTACACTTTGATTAAGAGAAATAAATATTTTAATACTTTATTTAGCTGTTAATGAATAATTTATTGAAGAAAATAGATTTTGTGATGTTTTACAACTTCATAGAGAAACTAGTAAATAACTGACTGGAGATTTGGTTAGATTACTTTCAGTTAATTAAGAATAATCAGGTATCGCCCATGCCTGGATAAATCATATTACAATAACACTACCTGAACATTTTTTTTGTTTTTATCAAATTCAATTTTTTTTTTCAATTTTCAAAAAGGGGAAAGTGTTTAATGTACTAAACTTAATGTGGTTGCAAGAAGATCAGTAATAAATTCAAATTTATGCACTTACTGCTCTAACGATAAATCATTAAAAGCTTTAAATCATTGACACTAACGTCCACGACGGGTCTGCGTGAACTTCTGAGGCAGTATCACTTTGTGGAATGCAACAGCACCACTTGTGTCGCTACATGCGTGCTCGGTGTGAGGGATTGCTGCAAAGTCAACGACACAATGCGAGCGACTGTCCACTGTGTCTACATGCTCATCCAGGAGGAGTGAACTCTGTCAGTCATTGACTCGATGAGTCAATGACTTGTGGCTTGACCCAGTGACTCATTCTCTCGATGAGTCATTGGCACAATATAAATAAACTGATTTGATTTGAATCGGCCTATAACATGATGCACTGCTCCACCAGTCGGTCCGATTTTCAGTGTAATCTCTCCACCCTGGAAAAAAAGCATTGTTGAAATAAATCACTAAAAAGCCTAAATTAATCCCGTGCACTCCAATGATGACGATATGCATCCATTTCTGTTAGTTGTACATCCACCCATGAAAATACCTCTAAATTATTTGAAGAATGTTGCACAGAGCTGCCGCTCCAGATACTGGGGGAGACCAACAGTTGTGTCAGATGTATTTGTTGACTTTGTTATATCAGTGTAGCAATAATCATTTTTAACTCTGTGTGCCCAGGTTTTATCTCAGAAACTATTTCAGGTCAGTCTCCGCATTTTAAACGGCTGTGATTAGTCGCAGTACTCCGTCTTATCTGCAGCTGCCTTCGCTTCCAAAGAAAACAGCCTCTGTATCATATTTCAGCAATTTTTGAAACGGAGCTGATGATTTATTTGTCTGAGGGCAAAATAAGTGGAAAACTTGAGCTCCAGTTTACTTTACATCCTCTTTTGTTTACGTCTCTGCTACCAAATCCCTTCCTTCTAAGTGAACAATTCATAATCTTAAGGCCACAGCGTTGTTTGTTCTCTTTTGAAAGCCAGGTTATAATATCTTGAAACTGTTAAAGGGGTTTAGCGAGACAGCGGAGGAAGAGGAAGCTCTCTTAAATGCCACAAAGCTTCTTTCTTCCTGTGGAGGGTTAATGCTTTCAGCTGCATCCCAACACGGCCCCGGTGCTGGATGTGTGACCTCACATCCTCTCCCGCTGAGCTTGACTGAACTCCGAGTTTAAACATATTTGACCGGCTTCTAATTGGCTGCTATTACATTTCCCATGAAGCCGACGCGAATGGCAGCCGACGGCTCTGTGTTTGTGTTTTGCCGAATGAAATAATGGAAAGCACACGTTGATTTCGCTGGGGGGCCTCTCGTTCTCTGTCTGCGCAGTGACAGGTCTCGAAGGACGCGGCGCTCGCACGCGTTCGGTAACATAAGCAAAACGTTCATATTTACAGAGCTTCACAAGCCGCAGCTGCAAAGCACCCCCTACACTGTAAACAAAAGTTTTTTTTGTTTTGTTTTTTCTTTCTGACATGATGTCCCCATTTTTTAACTTAACAGGAAAAGATAAAGTAAAACGCTTTTAAAGCAAAACATTTCCCTCTTTTTCTACCTTTACCACCAGGGAGTCAGTAAAAACGGAGTCCTTTGTCAGTGAACACTTTCCTTTCCGACGAAGCTGGAAGTGATGCGTTTTGGGGAGATGAAAAGCTCAGTCCAAGAAGAGTATATGTTTTGGAATGGGGCCTGTTGTAGAAATACAGTGTAATAAAAGACCTCTGCAATTTATAGTACATGTTTTTGCTACTAAGTTATCATAAAGGGTTTTTAGGTGTTAATGATACTTGGGCTGGACGATAATTCAATAAAAATATATATCAATCGATAGACGTATATTGATGATAGAAACAAATGGTCAGTAAAAAGTTCAATAGAATAACAGTTTTCCTTCCTTTTCTAGCCATATAGATTAATATTAGTCATTACATCCTCCCAACCAATCACAGTCGCAGACCCAGGATCCAAGCTCCACCTCCAAAGAGTTCAGAGAGCACACAAACTTTTTTTCTTGTTTAAAAACTTGCAGTTTTGGCAAAAAGTTGGCTGAATAAAAGGTTGAGTTTGAATTCAGTGTTTGTGTGTATCTGTATCTAATAATAAGTCGCTGAGCAACAGCATAAAATGGCCAGGGGTGCACTTAAAATATGTTCTGAATTTGTTGATAATTATCAATATCGATCCAATATCAATATTTCTATTTTATCAATATGCTTTTTTTTCTATATCGTCCATCCCTAAATGATGCTGCTTATGAGGCTTTAACCTTTTGATACTCATGTTGGCATGTTCCAATATCTGTTTAAGAACAATAAATACTTTTTTCTTTTAATAGATTTAAACTTTAACTGTCTTGAGAGTAAAATTTTATGTAGCCAAATATACTCAAAAATATACCCAAAAAAGTTAGAGCTGCATTCCTCTGCATCACTGAAAATCTGCAAATATGATCCAGTCCTCTGGGTTGGACACATCGTCTTCTGCATCTTGTGTTAGCAAGTAGCACAGTTTTCAATTCAGTTTATTTATAACGAGCCCCGATTCACAGCAAATATCATCTCAACGTACTTTACACAAAACGGTCAAATCAATCCAATGATGCTGACAGATTCCCTAAGCATGCATGTGTAGTGGAAAGGAAATCTTCCTTTTAACAGGAAGAACCTGGCTCGGTGTAGGCAGCCGTTTGGCACAACCTCCTGGGGTGTTGAGAAGAAAGACACACACACAAATAAAATAAAAAATACACAGACGCAATTACCTTGGAATACTTTCCACGTTTAAGAAGAAGTATAGAGGTAATCACAGTAGTTGCCTGTTAAGTGTCTTCATCTGGGAGAGAAACTCAGCTAAACAAACAAGCCCTGAGACAGTTTTCAGGTCTATGGGATCAAGGGCTTGGCATTACTAATGTTGCTTAAAGCATTCTGTTTGTATACCCCAGAGCACAGGTGGTAAACTCCTGAAGGGCCACTGTCCTGCAACCTTTCAATGTCTGTGCTTCGACACACCTATATGAAATAATTTGGTTATTAGCAGGACTCTGTGGAACTTTACTACATGTTGAGGAGCTAATTTAGCTATTTGATTCAGGTGTGTTGGACCAGGGATGCATCTAAAAGTGGCGTCCCTGACACACCGGCCCCCCAAGAACAAGACATTTGACAACCCTGTGAAATTGTCCATTGCAGTGAGAAATTATGAGTGTCCTTAAAGATTTCTTCTATTGTCGAATTTATTTTTATCACATTTGTGCTTTTAAATTGCTGTGGAGGAATTCGACTCTTCTTCTCAAAACTGCTTTATATGATTTCAGACAGATTGAACAAGTTTCAGGCATAGATGGGCTGCTTAAATCTAGACATTGACTGTGCCACTCCTAAACCTCAATTTCTTTTAAAACTTTATTTAAATTCAGAGTTCATCTTCCAAGTGTACTTTGGATCATTGTTCTATAGCTGAATCCAAGTGTGCTTGATTCTAAGGTCACAAACTTATTGCTAGACATTCCATTTTTTTTGTACCAATACAGACTTAATGGTTTCATCAACTACATCAAGTTTTTCAAGTTCTAAAGAAGCAAAACAGTCGGAGGGTATTCAACTACCACCCCCATGTTTGACTGTAGCTACAGTATGATGCTGTTTCTGAAATGCCCCGATAGCTTTAAAACAGATGTAACAGATGTAAACACCTTCAAGATCTTTTTGTCTCGTCAACCCGCTCAATCCACATTTTCCGTGAAGTTTCGTGGAATAATCGTATTTTTGAAGAAGCTTCATTAATCTTTTTAAAAGATTTACATTCCTTTCAGATAGCTCTGTTCATTAGTTAACATTTTTAAATCCTTGGACTGGACGATCTCATAAGAAACATACATTTTGGTAAAGTCACAATGTCATCTGCAAACATCATAACATGGCTATTATTATGTGCATGCTACTAGCTTCTCTTAGAGAATGAATTTTTTTTTTTGTGTAATTTTCAAGGCTTAAATGAGCCATGTTATGCTTTGTTGGCCATCTAAGACAGCTAAGATAGTCATTACTTGTAATATTTCGTTCTTTTCAATTCAATTCAATTTTATTTATATAGCGCCAATTCATGAAACATGTCATCTCAAGGCACTTTACAAAGTCAAATTCAATCATATTATACAGATTAGGTCAGACTTTTGAAAAGCTAAATAATGCTATGTTCCACCTTTTGCTTAATTGGGCTTTTTGATCTACACAATTATTCCTTAGATATCAGTGTTGTTTAACCGCCTGCTAAAAGTAAAGTATCTTTGCTGACATTTGGGTATTTGTGTGTTTAGCGACAGTGGTCACGTGAAACTACACCCCAGCCTGTTCTTGCTGTTGCTGGTTCTCAGTCGCCTCTACCCTTCCCCTATGGATGGATCATCGTCTCTGGGACTCGCACCTTTCATGCCCTTAATCATAAGGTAGGTGTAATGCTGCGCTCAATTACCTCAAAAGGAAAATCTAGTTGTGGAAATTTTGTCACTAAGTGCGCATGCTAACTACTATTAGCAGTACGACTAAAATTATTGCTAAGCTTTGTATGGATTCAAGCCCTGTAGCGACATGTTACTAACAGAGTTTGAAAAGTACTGTGTGCAACACTGATTTAATGTGATTAAGAATAATCAGAAGTGCAAATTATTTTTTTTGTTATTATTGCAGATATAACTTTTTATATGAAAGGCAGCCATGTTGGATTTGTTTAGGTTGTGGTTGGTGACAAAGTGCTGGCTTTGCAAGTTGCTCTTTCAGACGTTAAACCCAGTCCTGACCACCTATTCCTCACAGTCAAACCCAGCATAACACATGCATTCATATTGAGACATTAGATATTTTTTTAGTAATATGTTTAAAAACCTGCAAAAAGCTATAATACTACAACATTTAGCATCTGTTAATTCTGTCTTATTGCTTGTCAAAATTGTAACATCAGTAAACAATTTCCTAAATTAAATCTGTATAACTGTAATTAATCATTACAGTATATTATTTAAGCAGCTGTAGGAAGAACTGTTGCCTTAATTCAAGATAATGTAATACCTATTTATTTAACATCTTTCTGTAAATGCTGGGAGATTCTCCTGGAATTGCAGTATTACACGGCTGCATTGTGCAGGTTCACATGTAATAACGATCTTGGACATAGTGGAGCTCCGTTTCCCATCATGATTAAAGTAATGGAACATGAACAAAGGAGCATCTTGCTGTTGCGACCCCTTATTCAGGGGTCGCAACAGCAAGTCACTGCAACTTGCACACAGACTTGTGCCGGATGCTGCTTCCTGACAAACCGGGTTTCAAACCTGATTCCCCTGTACTAAAGACAGATTGCTGCGCCGTAGAGTCATAGCTGTAGGTAATGGCTTTTTTTTTTAGCCCCTTGCTCTGTTTATATGAGGCATATATTTTTAATGCTTCTGCTCATGTAAACGTGATCTAAGAAGCTGCAGCTTAGATCACTAAAAGAAACACAAAAGGAAGTCTCGATATTACTGTGGCTGAGCGGCTTTATATTAATGTTACCACAGGTGTCATTGCAACTTTTCTACAGAGGTGTTCAGTTGTTGGGCTTTGTTTTTTTGTGACATATGCATGTTGCAGATACTTGTAATTTTGTACATTTTAATGTTTATTATGGGTGGAAATGAGATAAGCTTTCTGTTTTGTGCAGGGATTTGATTCTGTTTTTGTCTGCTGAGCCTAAACAGCCGTCTAATCTGGCTTGTTTTTCATGCGTTGCCTGTTGCGTCTTTGGTTGTTTGACATCGTGACCTGTTTAGCTTTTTGTTTTTTTCTTTTCCTTTTGCTGCGAACCTGTCAGACAAACGGCAGACTGTGGTAGCAGCCTTCATTTGTTATGTTCCTCAAACAGAGAAAGGGAGAAAAATATCTGGGAGAAATCTCGCTAGAGAGCTCAATTGAAAGGTTAGCACCTTGTGTTCCCTCCAACATAACCTGCAATCCCAGTAAGAGATAGCTGTCGGACTTAGTAAATGGACAAGTTGTTAGAGAAGAGTGGAAATATGCTGTCGCTCATATTTTTGGCTTTCAGAGCATCGAACAAGGTTGTCGGAAGCTATTTGTTTTGAACTTAAACTAATTTTTACTACTTCTTGCCCCGTTGGCCCTCCGCCCTGCCCATAGGTGATTAAAGTGAATGTTGTCCTGTTCTAAGCGGAAAATGTTTATTGTTAGAGAGGAAATAAAGTGATTTTGGCCTCGATGTTTGGATGCTTAATAAAAAGCTCAGATATAAAGACCAAAGTGAGGTCCGTAGTTGTTCTTTACAGGTGATAAGTTGGAACACTGAGTTCCAGCTGTTCGTCTATAGCAGAGGGATACAAGGTTTTAAACCACCACAGTCTAGTGTGTTAGTAGTGGCGTGGTTGGTGACTGCCTGACAAGCTCCTGTCATATTGTAATGAGCTCCTCAGTCACTTTTCTCATGGCCATCCTCTCCCCATGAAGGGAGATCTTGCACGGAGGTCCAAATGGTTTTAAATTTTGTCTCCAATAATCAGGAAACAGCTGTCAAGCTCCCTGCTGGTGTTCTTGTAGTCCATATGCAAGATCTCCTGTGTCGTCTCGGATGTCCTTTGACCGCTCTTTGGTTTCCCCCGTGATGGTGGCGTAATCGGAACGAAGGACCCAGATTCAGCCCTACAGGAGCCAGAATTCAGCCATTCTCTTCTGCAGTCCAGGCACCATTATTTCCTCTGTCTTTTTCTTATTTTCCCAGCAATACTCTGCCATTGTCTTTAAGCAAATTAGTCATCGAGTCCTTTCTTTTTAAAGCCTCATGTCCTGCAGAGATCTAAATAAGCCCGGTCCGTATCTGTCAGAGAAGGAATGCGGCTCACGCATCTTGCCAAATGAAGCCCACATGTTTGAAAAGTCAAACATGGCTCGGCTTCAACTGCTTTGGCTCAAGCCGTCTTTCTCCTCGCCATATTT
Source organism: Fundulus diaphanus (assembly GCA_037039145.1). Classification (NCBI taxonomy): domain Eukaryota; kingdom Metazoa; phylum Chordata; class Actinopteri; order Cyprinodontiformes; family Fundulidae; genus Fundulus; species Fundulus diaphanus. Next base: position 46,887,231 of record CM073121.1, on the reverse strand, counting down.
CACCTTCCTCCCATCCCATCTTCCACCAGCGTGCGAGGACATGTTTAATCGGGTCAGTGAACCTTCCCTCTCCTCCCTCCTTCATCAACTGATCCACCAGCGGCAGAGATCAAATCTTTCTTGGTCGTGCTGGTGGATTTCTTCAGTCCACCTACACAACCTCTCCCACATCCCCGCTCTTGAGATATACCGTTTTGGGATCTGCACTAGTAGTAATGACGGCAGAGAGTTGGAGGATTATGAGGAGCAGACACATTTAATGTAGCTAGCGGACAGTCTTTCCCTTTCTACTGAAAGCCTCCGAGTGGTGCTGTAATGATTTACTGCCTTTAGATTTGCAGCTCAGACGTTTCTCTTCACCTGCCTCACTCCGGTCCCGTTTTAGCCCGCTCCGTCTCTTATTTCACTTCTTTGGAAAGGCCACTCTAAGGCCGGGAAACTGACGCTGGCTTTAACGAGGGGACCACCGTCAGAGGTGATGATGTAGCGTTCTCCACGTTGCTCCTGGTGTTTATCTTTTCATCGTATGGAAAGTGAACAAATACAGTAAGAAATCTGGACTTACCATCAGGAGGGTGAACACCGCCGGTGAAATAGGCTTTGCTCATGTGTGTCAGGTCTGAAAATGCATTAGCAGCGCTGTCCAGGAGGATTGAGAAGCATTTAGCTGATGTGAACTGAATTAAAATCCTTCATAACCAACATCTGCAGTACTTTTGAGCGCTGTATATTTGTTATGGCCATTTCTGGTGTTTAAAATGTAGTGCAGCCATGTTGCTGCGGAAAAACTGTGTTTTGTTTGGCTGAATTATTTTTTTCCTGCCATTTACTTGGAAAGAGAACCAGGTTTCTGCCAGTTTCACTGAGTTTAAAAACTCAGCCCACTTCACATTAGCACCTCTCACCAAGGCGTCCAAATGGGAGTCGGTTCCAGTCACCGTGCATCAGGTTGAACCTGCGATTGTCTCTTTTCAGCCTCTTCCAGTGTCCGGTAGAGAGAAGGATTTTAGAAGCTTCGTGCATAAATAGCGGCTAACAAAGGTGTGCATCGGCGAGCTCATCTTTCCACTAAGACGCATCTGGGAGGTTACAGATTATGGTTGGGTGGGGTCCGGTCAGCCGTGGGTGGAGGCTGGATCTGCAGCACACGGCCTGGTGTGGGCTATCACCTCTGTCCGAGCCATGATGGTGATGAGTCGGTCATATTATTAATATATTATATTATTAAGTCCAGACTTTGAGCCAGAAAATTATCCATATTTTCAACACTTTCTAATCCATCCATCCATTTTCCAAACCGCTTAATCCCTCATGGGGTCACGGGGGGTGCTGGTTCACCTCCAGCGTTCACCGGGCGAGAGGCGGGGTACACCCTGGACATGTCGCCAGTCTGTCGCAGGGCAACACAGAGAGACAAACAGGACAGACAACCATTCACACCTAAGGACAATTTGGAGAAGCCAATTAACCTAACAGTCATGTTTTTGGACTGTGGGAGGAAGCCAGAGGAACCCACGCATGCACAGGGAGAACATGCAAACTCCATGCAGAAAGACCCAGGGGTGTACTTGAACCCAGGACCTTCTTGCTGCAAGGCAACAGCGCTACCCACTGCGCCACTGTGCAGCCCCACTTTCCCGATCGCCTTCAGAAGACACAAGTAGATCCCACCTGAAACCCTCAGAGGTTGGATGGAGGACATCAGTGAACAAGCAGCATCATGGAGACCAAGACAGACAGCAACCTGGTCAGGGAGACGGTTGTGGAGAAGTTTTAAAGCGGAGTTAGGTTATAAGACCACGTCCCAAACTTTGAACATCTAATGGACCTCTGCTCAGTCCATCATCTGGACCTACGAAGACACGGCGGTCGACCTGTACTGACAGGCTGTACAAGGACAGCATTAATGGAAAAAGCAGCCAAGAGGCCTATGGTCACTCTGGTGGAGCTCCAGCGATGCGCTGCTCAGGTGGGAAAATCTGTCGACGGCACTCGTCATGGCCTCCACAAATCTGGCTTTGGTGGAGGAGTTGGATGAAGAAGGCCGTGACACAAGCCATGTAGGGGAGACGGCAAACATGTAGAAGATGAAGCCAGAGTCTTAACTTTTTCACCTGTGTGGAGGAAAACGCTGAACATTACACGCTACCCCCATGGTGGCGTCAGCAGCGTGCCGTGGGGAGGCTTTTTTTCCCCCAGCATGCATAGGGAAGCTGGCCAGAAGAGATGGAGACAAGGATTTGGCAAAACAGAGATCATTCCTTAAAAAAACTGTTGGAGGCTATAAGAGACCCAGCAGGACGATGATCCTAAATATACAACAAGGAAGTCTGATGGTGTGGTTTATATCAAAGCTTATATCTGAGAGGTTAAATCAGGTAAATTAGCATAACAAGCCAGTAACTGCAGCCGAGAATGTTTTACCCAGCGCATTTTAGCGTAACGGGCCGTTACGCTTAAAGTTGTCAAAATTACGCTGAAATTGGATCGTGAGCGTAACGGTGCTACGTGCTAAGCTAACAGTACGACACAGATGTTTGAGAGCAACATAAAGCTCAGGCGCATCAGCGTAGTTGTAACCTGCCCAGACGACAGACCTGTAAGCTAGCGCTAGCTGTTGTTAGCTTCACAGCCAGCCCAATAACAGGTTCTGTCACGTTCCGGGCCATACATACAATCATGTGTTCAGTCTTTGTTCTCTAAAAGTTAATGTTTCAATACATTTTTAAGTGGTATAGGAGCAGCATATAGTTTTCACAAGCCTAGAGCGCCCTCTTGCAGCTATAGACGGTAATGTTTACTACTTGGTTCATGTTGGTCATCATCATTTACCACTTAAAATTTATATATAAGTCGCAGGATCGGCCAAATTATGAAAAAAGTGACTTAAAGTCTGAAAAATGTGGTACTTTGTGTTTGAGTTTTGCTTAAAATCATAATAAAGTTGATAAGGTGTTTAAAGTTGTTTATTGTGCAAATTAAAGTCATGCAACAAAAAAAGCATTTGGTTTTGTTACAGTTAGAACTGCTTTATGTGAATGAGCTGTTAAAGCTTCACTTCCTTTTTTCCCCCACCTTATTTAGCTCTGCATAGAAAAAACCTTGATGCTCAGGCTTGTTTAGCAGTTTCAGTGGAGTAAATTGTTCTCTCAGCTCTGCAAAATGAGGCCCAGATGAGGCTCGTCCTTGCCAGTCAACAGTCTGCCTACTGATCCCACAGGGGACGCTGCTGTTTCTAAAATTACACCCTCCCAAACTGTCATTTCCTTTTACAAAACAGTTTCATTGGGACAAATTAGCACAGATAGCTAACATATGGGCCACAAAAAGAGGAGAGGAGTGATAGAAAGTGAGGCCTGAGCCAGGAGGTTCATTTTTATTTTAGCTTATTATCACATGGTGATTTGCTTTTGTGTGTCAAACCCAAGAATGTAAATCGTTTGGTTAATTTCTACATTATATTTGATTTCATCTGGTCCCTTTTTGTCTCGCATGTTGTTCGCACTCTAGATTTTCACTCACACTTGTGTGCGTCTTTGTTTGCGTCGATCGTTCACTCATGCCAGAGCTTCTGGAGTGCTACTGCATCGAATATTTTTTTTTTTTTTTACGGTCCACTTTCCCACAGTGCAGATACGCTTCCTTTTTGGGCATCTGCAACCAGCTTTAATGCAACAACATCCACAACTACGAACATCTCCAACCCTTCTTGTCCTCTTTTGTCTTTATACAGTTTTATTAGTCTGCATTAAAGTCAAAAGAGTGTGGAGGTGTCAGTATGGGGTTCTCACAGTATCGGCTGCTCTCTTATGCATGGCTCACCACAGCAAGTCATTAAAACTTGGACAAAACTTGGCAGATGCTAGAATTTTAAACCGTATCAAAGATGCTGACGTAGCCCACTTTACCGTAGAGCAGGGGTGTCAAACTCATTTTGGTTGAAGGGCCGCATACAGCTTAATCTGATCTCAAGAGGGCCACACGAGTAAACTCATTGCAAGATTAAATAGAACTAATAAAAGTGGACTTGTTGTTGATTTTTATATTAAATGAATTTCACTTTTACGCAATATATTATGAATAACCTCAGCATTTTTAAGAAAAGTATGTGCAATTTCAACAATACTTTTACTCAGTTAAACATTTACTTAAGTGCATTATGCATAAGAACTGATCACAGTGATTGTACAATGTTGAAAAACATTTATTCACATTTTTTGGAACTTAAAAACACTGTCCTGCATGACAAAATACATCAAACAGATAAAAATTAAGAAATTATTTAAAATCAATTTTCCACTTCTGAAGCTCAGTGCTACCATCTGCTGATTAAAACACAGCGCCCCTCGTGGACAATATAGGAACTGCAGATTTTCAATTAAACAAAGTACATGTTTTTTTTTCAATAATTGTTTTATCATTCTCTTCCTTTTATCTCCTCTTTCTTTCACCTTTTCTTTTCTTCTTCTTCTTCTTCCTTTCCTCTCCTACTTTCCCATTGTAGTGTCCATATCATTTGAGCTATTCCCCGCATGAATCATAATAAAACTATTCACATTCATAAATCAAGCGGAGCACTATGGCAAAAGATGCACTGCTCCACTTGTGAAAGTCAAATCTGATGAGCTCTTTTTGGCATTAAGACAAAAATTCTTATTGCCACATTGCCAGACAGGACACTGGAAAAAAAAAAGAAAATCATTGTTGAATAATGATAATGCATTTAGCCACCGGGCCGGACTAAATTGTTTGGCCCGCGGGCCGTATGTTTGACACCCCTGCCGCAGAGGGAGTATGATGGCACCGAATAAAAATGCTCTGGTTTCATGTAGGGCTGCACAACATCACGAAATCACGACATTTCAATGTTATTTTTGAATATTACGATGACTGGAACTATGATTAACCCACATTCTAGGCACTGCACTTTTCTATCGTCACAATCTTCTCGTCTAATAGAGTACGTGCTGAGCTCTGGGATAAGGAGGGGTGGTTCAATTGTGGACTTTCTCTCACAATGTGGGGCCTGTGTGTCACATCCAAATACCCTTATTGAGTAAGGACTTAGTCGCCATAAGTGCTGTCACAGCCCACCTCACGGGTATTAATGAAGATGGCTGGAGAGAAGAGAGCCCGCACTTTGTAGTACATTTTCAGAAGGTTGTATGCCTGATTTGATTCACATCGTCCATGTTCATTTCCGTCACGTAATGACGTCGGAGTTAAAGGCTGTCTGAAATCGGCATAGCAGTCCGAGGCTCCCTTCCTGCCCACGATGGTGTTCCTACTGTTGACCGTGTGAACGGTTACGGAACAGGAGCTAGGAGCTACTATTAACGGTATTCGGACGGAGCCACAATCTGAAGCAGGACTCGTCTAAAACGAGACAGAAGTGGATTATTTGCTGCCTTTCCTGCCACAAGGCTGTGGCCAAAGTTGACTTCTGACTGCACGAAGATCTACCTTCATCTACCTGCAACCGATGTTTAGCAAGCTCTGCACTGGTGGTTACATAATTCTGTATCCTCTAAGCTCAGGCAAAGACATTCCTAGGGCTTGCAGGCCTCTTTTGGACGCCTTAAAAACTTGTTCTTCTGCTGCTGAACTGCTCACCTCAAAGTTCTTGATGATCCAGAAATCTGTAATATTCTTAGCAGTAATTTTTATCACGTGAAGTTATGTTGATGCAAAGTGCTTTTCTTTGGAGCTAAGCGTTGGTAATACAAGAACATAAAGATTGTGAGCCACTCCTCTGATTAGATCGATGGATTGATTTCCGCTGGACTCTCACAGAGTTGCCTGTTCTGATGGTATAAAGGAACCGAATTGAAGTTAGTTGAATATTCTGTGCAGAAATACCTTTAATATTGACCAGATAACAAAGCTTTTTCCAGTAAAATTAAAATGCATTTGATAACAGCAATGTGAACTTACAGATTACAAACTAAAGCCAAAAATAACGTTTCACTCTGACTGTAGTTCTGTGTCAAAGAAGAAAATGTATGAAAACGTTTTTGGTTTTGTCTGAATTAGGCTTGCTGTTTATTTTAAGTGGTTGATCTATGGCTGTTTTAGCTAAAGAATAAACAAAGGCTCTCTGAAATGACCTTCTTCCTCCAGTAACTCCTACTCTGCCCCCTCCAGTCTGTCTTATCTCATCCATGGCTTCGGCCATGTCCTTCCCCTGCGTGAGCTTTGGCTCTGTTATGACACTGGAGAAGGAAACCCTATCGACTTGTAAACAAGGTTAATTTTAGCTTTACTCTTAGGGTGACGGGTCATACTCAGCATTACCGGTGAGTGCTGCAAGCGAGCGTGGAACGGAGATGTGTGCGGGTGGGCAATAACAAAACGTCACATACCATTTCCTGCCTGGTCAGCTAATGAGTTGAAAATATTTCAATTCAGGTTTTATCATTCATCTGCCGGCCCAGGAGATGTTTATTTTGTAAAGTTTGCAGTAGGACATGGAGCTGGGCAGAGAGGGGGGTAAACAAGCAAGATTACATAAGATGTAAGCAAAAATTAAAGCCAAGTCAAATAAGTCACGTATATCGTTTCTGTGTGGTGAATTTATCAGCGACTTTCTGCTGTTGGCGAACAAAATGATAAAGTCCTAAGAGCTGTTAGTCAACAAGTCTCTGTTGACTTGAAGGGTTTAGATCAGGGGAGTCAAACATACAGCCCGCGGGCCGGTTTTGGCCGGACTAAATTGTGGATAAGTTCATTATTCAAAAAAAAAAGTCTTAATGCTAAAAAGAGCTCATCAGGTTTGACTTTCACAAGTGGAGCAGTGCTGCTTTTGCCATAGTGCTCCGCTTGATTTATGAATGTGAATAGTTTTATTATGATTCATGCGGGGAATAACTCAAATGATATGGACACTACAATGGAAAAGTAGGAGAGGAAAGGAAGAACAAGAAGAAAAAAAGAAAAGGTGAAAGAAAGAGGAGATAAAAGGAAGAGAATGATAAAACAATTATTGAAAAAAACATTTACTTCGTTTAATTGAAAATCTGCAGTTCCTATATTGTCCACGAGGGGTGCTGTGTTTTAATCAGCAGATGGTAGCACTGAGCTTCAGATGTGGAAAATTGATTTTAAATCATTTCTTAATTTTTATCTGTTTGATGTATTTTGTCATGCAGGACAGTGTTTTTAAGTTCCAAAAAATGTGAATAAATGTTTTTCAACATTGTACAATCACTGTGATCAGTTCTTATGCATAATGCACAAGTAAATGTTTAACTGAGTAAAAGTATTGTTGAAATTGCACATACTTTTCTTAAAAACGCTGAGGTTATTCATAATATATTGTGTAAAAGTGAAATTCTTTTAATATAAAAAACAACAAGTCCGCTTTTATTAGTTCTATTTAATCTTGCAATGAGTTTACTCGTGTGGCCCTCTTGAGATCAGATTAAGCTGTATGCGGCCCCTAAACCAAAATGAGTTTGACACCCCTGCTTTAGATGAATATTCTTGATTTGAATTTTGGTCCAAGGCCCTTCCAAGCCTTAAAGACCAATAACAAGATTTTATTATCAACTATTTCCAAACAAGGGGCCACTGCAGAGATTTAAGGACGGCTGTGATGTAATCCCTCTGATGCCGTTGGTCAGGATTAATAAACCAGCAGTTTGATCTGGTTATGGACTCAGAACTTAACATTACCATCAACATAAAGCTCATTCAGTCATTTTTACCCACATTCAGGCTAGCTGAGTGCTAAAACAACCAATGGATTTCTGCTTTAAACTTCCTTCTGTGGTCATTTGGTCACGCAGGAGGAGTGGTGGCCTAGTGGTCGGAACAGGCTGCTAATTCCCCTGTTCGAATCCCACCGACTGCTACCCTGTCCTTGAGCAGGGACCTTACCCCCCAAATGCTCTGCACAGTGGCAGCCCACTGCTCCCTCACCCCTGTTCCATTGAAAGCACCGCCCAGAATAAGCTGTGCTACCCACATCTCGTGTGCCTGCTCTTTATTTAATGTCTTCATTGAAGGGATGCATAGTATGATATAAAATGGTGTGATTTTTTTTTTTTTTTTTTCCACCTCCAAGATAAATGTCTTGCTGTCCATGGTGTCAAGTATTTAGTGAGATCAGCTGGTGTGTTGTTGCTGAACCTGAAGATATTTATGTTTTACAGTATAATGCGATCCCAAAGTCTGCACATGTGATCTTTTACTTTGTTAAATGGACCGGATCCACTTTGTTTTTCATCAACTGACTTCCGGCCTGAACGATCCGCTCAGCTCCGCTCCAGATTGAAGTGGAGCCGCGTATTTTAGAGAAGCGGCGAGCAGCGGCGCTTCTGGGACGCTTCAGAGAGCACAATTCATTGGACGCTATGTTGCAATGAGAAATAAAGGTAAAGATGGTCAAATGTGTGAAACATCACCACCACCATAGGGATGGTGGTGACTCTATAATGTGAGATTGTGGGATCATATAGATATTGAATAAAAGTGGCCCAACAAAGGTGCCTTGAGGTACCCCAGATGTATTATTTGTTCACTTAAATTTATAATTGGTAAGGTCGTATCCTGATTACCAGACACTCCCACCCAGACTATCAACCCAGATGTCATGATCAGTCATGATTATTGAGGGATCCAGATTAGGCATCTCTTTCAAAGAGGTTTGACCACTGAAGTTTTTCTAAGGCCTTTGGAAAAAGACAAAGGTAAACGGAGAATAAGTTACTTTCTATTTCAGGTGCAACAAAGCTGAAAGCATTTATTTTATTTTATTTCGGCCACCAAGTAAAGGCACAGACCTTGAATATCAGGTCATGAGCAGTTTGTCAGAGAAAAAAAGTTGTTTAATATACTATAGATGCATTACTGGTTCTGCAGGCACAGGAGTAATTTGTGTCTTATTGACAATTAAAGGAGAATTTGACTGCTTCAACATTTTTAGTGGAGTTGCAATAACCCTTTAATAAGCCTTCCCTCTAATGTGAAATATTTTTCTGTAAAACATAAAGGTCCTAATAGCAAAACGTCCATTTAACACATTTGTCTAATCTTAAATTATCACCACATTGTTCTACAGATGCAGTCGCTCCGCTGTGTATCGCACCCGAGAAATGGCGGCGCGGGCTGTGGTCCCCTTCGTGCTGGTTACCCAGGTCCCCTCCACTGTCCACTCTTTGCTGCAGGAGCTCCCTCCAGAACCAAGGCCCAAAATCCAACACAACCACATCCATGGCACTCTGCTGCAGGTCTGCTCCCACACACCCACATCAACACGAACCAGTTCTCTCATACTGGGAATATACAGCGCTCACTGTAATCATGGGTTGTTTAAACAACCACAAGTTTTCAATTAGAGCCGAAATCAAAACTTCAATCATAAGCTTGTCAGTACGCCGTGTGCTTCCCTACAGGACAGTTTATGTGTCAGAGTTGGGTCAACGCTGACACGGAGACTTTGATTTCACCTTGTGGGGTATTTATTTCTCATTAAACTATATTATGACATGGAAAAAGAAAAAAGTCCAAATACATTATTTTTAATCTATATAAATATATATAAGTCGCATCAGTCATAAAATGTGTCACTGTTGGGGTATTACACACTGTTTAAAAGTTATTTAAGGTTTAATAAATCACTCTGTCTGGTGAATATCAGCCCAAACAGCTGATATCAGGACAATATTGAAAGGGATGATTCAAGCACTTTTAACAGCAAACTCTGCACACATATAGAATAAATGAGTGACAACTTCTCTCCAAGTTCAAGAATTTATCAACAGAAATAAATGAACATCCAGAGAACATCACTAAATAATGCTGTTTATCTGAATTAACACTATATTTTAATCAGCAAATCCTTTCTACTAGGCTAGTGAAGCTTGTCTGTGATTTAAACAGGCCCCACGTTCATTTCCAGTGTAAATGTTCATGGATTTCGGTTTTAAATACCCAACCAATGTAATCGTAATGATGGGTTTAAGAAGATTATAAAATAGCGTTAAAAATTCACTTGGGTTTCTGCCTTTTTCCGAGTAGCCGTTAGTTTTCACCTCTGCTTTGACCAACTCTAGGTTATGAGAGTGAGAGAGTTTTCTGCTCCAGGTAAGATATTAACCTGCTCATAACTTTGTAACAGATCCTTAAGTTGAATAAATCTGAAGTAAAGACGGCTGGGGCAGTACCCTGCTTGGACATGATCCGCCCAGAGCTTATCCAGACGAGGCGGTTATCTCCGGGTAAATGCCAGTGTTTAGTTCTGTCATCGCTCCCTGACAAAACACAACCAAACAGTGAGCCTGTAACATCAACACTGCCAGAGAAAAAAGGGGCAGAGGGAGTTTCCCCGAGCCCTTTACTGAATGCAACCGATGGGGTCAGTGGGCGTGGTGCGGTACGGATCTGCACCCAGGGGTCGACGCAAAGAATGCAAGCTGCAGAGGTTTCCTCAGGATAAGACGGAGTGCGCGTTGCTCGATAGCGGTCAGGACTCCAGGGAGGTCTGGTGTGGGATGGAGGGATAGCTGGTTGAAGGTGGAGGGAGGCTGGGCCTCATAAGAGCCTAGACAAGATTTCAGGGGGAGAGTGGTTTTTAGTTTGTGTTCCTGTCATGTCTGCCACGTGTGGATGCTCCCCAGATGTTTCCTGATCTAGTCCACCCCGTTTTCTCTCTTGTTTTCTCGTCTACTTGTTTCCCACCTCTGTCTTAAAGGGGGCACGTCATGCTTCGCCGCTCTTCCTTTTCACGTTGAAATCGTTCAGTTGCGGTCTAAACAAAGCGGAACTGCGACGTTTTGGTCTGAATTCCTCGTTAATTTAATCCCACATCTCCCCTGTGACGTAATTTTTCATGCAATCCAAATTTATTTTTGAGATTTCTACACAGTCTACATCTTGACTTAGTAAAGATTTTTAAACATTTCAATTTAGCGATTTCTCCAAATGTACAATTTCTCCATCAAAACCAGGTATTTTAGCCAACTGGAATTGAAAGGTGTTTTTAACCTGTTGGATCTCTTATAGAGAAGGCTGTAGATGTATTAAAGTTCAGGTTTAGCTAATAGAAAGGTCTCTTAGTTACAGTCCAAGGTCTCATTTGCTCCAAGTTATAGTTTCTTCATAGTTACCGTTTATCTGAGGCTTAAACTATGGTTTTTATGTCCTGACTTAATTGGAAACATTCCCACCTCCTCTTTTGTCTGTTTTCTCATATCGGTTTTGCTTCTTTATGCTCTAAGCAGTATTAAATGGGTGAGATCATGTTGTGTCTCTTCAGGATATAATAGCGTCCTGGAATGGGAGTTGTGAAAGCAGGAAACCCGTTTGTCCTTTCCTGCATCTCATCTTCACCACGTTCGGGTTTTGTTATAAGAGAACCACGGCACCAGCCACCTGTTTTCTAATTATTAGACGACACAAGAGCTGTGTGCACGCCTGAAAAACGAGGCTTGTAATCTTTTAGTGGTACCTTTGTTTGAGGAAAAATTATTGAATGTTCCAGTAACTCATGAAACGGGTTAAAGTTTTCTCACAGGTCTCTTGTTTTCTTTGAAATTGGGCTTTTCTTGAAAGTTCAATGTCATCCACTGCAGCTGGATAGTTACTCCTAGTTTTTCTTAGCTAAATTAACCACTATGGTGTCACATTGATTTGTTTGTGACGCTTACAACAAGGTTTAACTTACTAGACACATTTGGGCGTGCCTTTGTATCCTTTTTTTTGAGAACAGTCATTGAACGTCAGTGTGAAGAAAGCATTCGGTCTCACCAGCTAGCTGTGAAGACCTTCTTTTCCATCTGTTTTTTGTCTGTCCATCCATGCAAGATAGATGAGATTCTCTGGGATTCATCTCTTTGCATCATCAAGGACATATCCTTGTGAGACGTAGTGGAGCTGACGGCTTGAAGCCATGTCTAGGCATTCATTTCCCTTTTCCTTCCACCAAAAGCTCACTAGACTGCACATATAATCTCCTTATCTTACGCCATCTTTATGCAATTCTGGTTAAAGTGCTATGTTGCTTCCTCATGGTCTTGAATGTCCTGTTAATTTGGAGCTCGATTAATTGGAGCTTGGAGTTTGATTAATTAAACATTTTATCTCCAGACTGGGATCATTAGTCAATATGCAGCTGCAAGGAATTTCAACGCAAGTATTGAAAATGCACAATTGAGCTTGTTCAACTGTTTTCGTCTAACACTGACAAGAAACCTCAGTGTATTATAGAGCTTTTGTATTTTTTATTTGTGATTGACCAACACAAAATAACACATGGTAGGGAAAGGCTTTCAAAATCTCTTACTTTTAAAACTCTGAAAAGTGTGGCATGCATGTCTGCTGCAAGTCTTGCCAGAGATTCTTAAATAGATTTAGTTTTTTATACAAAAATAAAAATTTTATCCAACCTATTATTTTATTGTGATTTTTTTTAAACTCCTTAATAATAAACTAAACTAATATTTTTAATAAACAGTACTTGTATTCTTTATAGTAAAAGGATCTGTAAGTAAATTTAGATATGAAACATGAAAATGGTCTTAAAAGATTGGCAGTTTTTAAAAGAAACAGCTTTTTTTTTTTAACTGTTGCCGTATTTAGTATTATAAATGGCTGCGGCCATGTTTGCTTCTGAGTAAAACTCGCTCGATGTTTGTGGTTCTATGTACAATAAACTTAAAAAGCATAAAAAGTTGGTTATGAAAGACACGGGTTGGACCAGAATTAACATTTTCCAGTTTAGGTTCAGTTTTTTGCTTTGTGGTGTTTAAAAGTATCGAATCAACGGGTGTCACATTTGCACCATTCCCGCACTTTGGATAACCCGGATCTAAATGGATCCCCTCTGGCTGTAGGTTTAGGGTCCCCGTCCTGCTGAAAGTGAACCCTTGTGGCAGCCTCTAAGGTCTTCTTCCTGGATTGCCCTGTTTGGAGTTCCGTCCAATTTCCTATCATTTCTGAGCAGCTTCGCCGTCCCTGCTAAAGAAAATCAGCCCCACAGCATGATGCTGCCACCACCGTGGTCCACCATTGATTTGCTGTGTTATGTGGCTTTTTTACCAAAAGGGTACAATTTCCTTCTCCGTTGACCAGAGCACGTTCTTCTGCTGTCTTCCTTGCTTCATGTTGGCCGTGGTGTATTTCAGCTGTTTTCCACCGCTAAACATTCTGCATATAAGCCAGAATGCAAACTGTTGTCTCAACTAACCAGAGCACAGTCTACTGTGGAAGGTGAAGTTAATTATTCCATGGATGGATGGAGCCAAATAAGAAGGCAGTCTAGGAAGAAACCCTGTTGAAGTCTGCAATAGACTTGAGACTGGGGCAGATGTTCACCTTCCAGCAGGACAACGTAAACATAAAGCCAGGGCTACAATGGAAAACAACACATATTAAGGTGTTATAATGGCCTAGTCAAAGTCCAGACCTAAATCCTATCAAGAATCTGTGTGAAGATCTAAAAACTGCTGAGTTTGAGCTGTTTTGCAAAGAAGAATGGCCCAAAATCTCAGTCACTAGACACACCCTAAAAGGCTTGCAGGTGTAATTGCAGCAAAAGGTGGCTCCACAAAGTATTGACTCAGGGGGGGGGGGGGGTAAATACTTTTGCGCAATGCCCTCTTCAGTGTTGTTGTTTGTTTTTCTTTTGTAAAACAAAAAAATAACTCATGTATAATTTTCTTTCTACTTCACAACTGTATACTACTTTGTGTTGGTCTTTCACATGAGATTCCAGTAAGAAATATTTATGTTTGTGGATGTAATGTGACGAAATGTGGAAAAAGTTCAAGCGGTGTGAATACTTTTTGCAAGCCATTGTGTCTTTGCGTGTCGTCTTGTCGAAAACTGCATTGTCCCTGGTGGTCCTGGTCATTTGGTTCTGTTCATAGAGTCTTTGGGGAAGAGACAGAACTGCGTGCCTTGTGCTTTTGGGGGGCGTTTTCATGCTGGTATTATTTATAGATGAGCGTTAACTGACTAAGGATACTAAACAATGGTTGAGTACATGGAAGAAAACGAGTTTGCACAGCACTATCTGTCGACTTATCTGTGTCCAGGCTATCAGGTCTGCAGGTAGGTCGGTAGAGACACTGACGAGATGATTGAGTTTGATATGCAAGCAGCGTCCCAGAAGTAGCTGCAGAGATGTGTGCTGGTGAAGAGGTCTAAAATTAGTAGTAGGCAGATAGAGGTCTGGGGTGTACGTGTGCAGAGGAGCATCGCAACGCAGTCTCTGATCCAGCAGATAGTGCCCTGCATTTTTTGGACGTTGTGCGTATGAAACGTTTTGCACTCGACCGTATGAGGAGGAGGAGGCGGCTGGATGTTCAGGCCACAGTGGGTGTGTGTTTAGTTGCCCATGCCCAGAACTATGTATGAATGTGTGGTGGTGGTGGCGGAGATGATGATGACACATTGTTTAGCCTTGGGACCTGTCTAGTACAGGGTTCACTGTGTGTTTTTTGTGTAACAGGCAGCAGATGTTTGTGCTCGGGGGAGAAATGACTTCCTCTGTTATTGTCAAAGAACAACTGTTAGTGGGCCAAGTGGGAATCTGGGAACCATCAGGGCTACCGAGCCTCGTCTTACCTCCCCGCTGCCTTTCACACACACATTATGGATAAGGCTCACAGCACGTGTCAAACTCGAGGCCCGCGGGTCGAATCGGGCCCTTCAAGGCAATTTATCCGGCCCTCAAGAGCCAAAAAAGGCGCATCATGCCATAAAGTAGAGGCATATATCTTTTAAAATTGTATACAGTGGCTAAAACTGTGGCTTCTGTAGCAAATGTGGATTTTCTTTTAACTGTGTAGTAACAACATCCTGACACTAGATGTCAGTTTTCCCACCACACATTAAAACAACCCAGAAATGTCCAAAAAGAGAAAAAGTGATGCAGAATGATGAGTTTAAAGTTTAACTCACCCGATATCAACTTGTCTTTGCAGATAAACTGTATAAACTGGACCTAATGTGCTACTTTTATGTTACTGTGCATTTTATTTATATTTCTATGTGCACTGAAATGAAATTCTGAAATCCAAAGTATCATCTATACATGAGCAACCGGCCCTTTTAAAGACTACATGATGCCAAAGTGGCCCAGTATAGAAATTAGTTTGACCCCCCTTGTTTATAACCATTCACAAAAATGCTTCAGTAGATCTACAGCTGAAGCCTTGGTTTCTTCTGGCTCCCGTGTCTCTGCAGGTTCTTCTACTTCACTGTGGTTCCAACATTCAGAAAAAACAGTAGTTTAGGCAAAATTACTTAAACGTCACCTTGGGACGAGTTTATCCAGTTTGGGTTTTAGTCAAATTCTAACATCCAAACTTAAATTAACATGAACGGTTAATATACACTCTTGCTGTTTCTGTGGGATCTAATGGGAAAGTAGCAGCCAGGTGCTCGCAATATTATTACATCACCAGGAGTTTAGGCAGCTTGTCACTCTCTAGACCAGGGCTGTCTGAAATGCGGTCCCTGTGCTGATTTTGTGCGGCCCCCAAACTGCATTTCAAGAAGATGGTGCAGATGGAAGCCTTTTATTTTTAATTAGGGTAAATTTCTTATAGACAATAAGATAATTTTACAATTTAATGTTTAATTGAATGTTCGGTACAACACAAAACTTTTTACATCCGCTTTCATTCCATACTAAGTAGGACGACTTTTACTCAAACGAAGACTTTGGTGCATTAAAATCTGATAGGAAGTAATTTAATAAAATAAGCCAAATACAGTGCATATATAAATAGATTTTTATAAATACATTTTATAAATAAATAAAAATTCTAAATACATTTACAAGTGATTTACAAGTGATCATATTTTGTTGGGCAGGTTAAAGGAAAATCACAATATTTTTGGTTATGTTGTTTATTTTTATCCATCTTTTGGCCCTCGAGTGCTTTCGATTTAAAAATTTTGGCCCAATAGGCAAAAAGTTTGGACACCGCTGCTCTTGGCTAAAACATATTCGTTGGCAGAAATACAACAGCTGTGTCTCTAGAGAAACATTTATTGCTGTATTCAATAATTTAAAGGCCACCTTTCCACAGTAATAAAACTTATTGGCGCTCTGCCCTGGAGAGGACATCCTAGAAATTTTACCATACCAAAGTATTACGTTTGTTTTGTTTTTTTATAAAGGGGAGAATGCCTATTTTATTTTGAAAAAAATATATTGCTTCTCGACTTGAGTTTCCAAAGTAAACAATAAAATAAAAAATTAAAAGATGACTACTCCACCCACTGAGACACAGTAGAATCTAAATGAATCTCAGCATGAGCTCTTTTGGGCAGATGAGACCAAAGTCGAGATGTTTATTGCCGTAATGAACTAAAAACCATCAGCACAAACTCCTTATACCAGCTGTCAAGCATGGTGGTGGAGGGGTAATGATCTGGGCATGTGTGCAGCCATCGATTTGACCTCGAGTTCCTCTGTGTAGCAAAGTTTCCTGGTGTTAAATGTGCAGCCACCTGTTAGCTGAACCTTGACGTAACGTCGCTCATCAACAGGAGAAATGTTTTCGAGAAAAAGAGTTCCTCTTTGAGCTCTCCGTCAGTCTAAACGGACTGAAACGTGTTTGCTGCCACATCCAGGTTAAACATCCACATTCTTCTGAGATAGGAGTTTGTGAAGCTGTGTTATGGACTTTACCTGAGAGAGACAGAAGTTTAAAATGATTAAAGCTCCCATGACATCACTGATACTGCTGCATATGGTTGATGTGGTGCTGCCGTCTGCTCGCTGCTCCGCCTTCCTCCTCTCAGGTCAGCCGGTGAATCAGCTGGGGGGGGGGGGGGGGGGCGTTTGCTTAATGGTGCGCTCTGATTGGAGTTATATGAATTACGTAGAAAGACATCCCTGATTTGACCATTTTTGAGCCAATTAACAAAGCTGACTGGCCCTGAGTAGGCGGTTTGGCATTCAATTTCTGACATTAACACAGCATCATCAGTGCACAACAAAACCTCAGAAAAGTGAACTTTGTTGTCATGGCCCCTTTAAATGAATTAAAGATGCTGTTAATTGTTTTTAAGGAGAAATATTGGTAAAAAAAAAAAAAAAATTGTATTTTTGCAAGTGGAGCCAACAAATAGTCTCCATTGTTGCAACTTAGACCCATTGCCATGTTACACATTCAAAATGGATGGCAGCTGTAGCTGGTGCAGCTCTTCTGGCGCTGACAGGACCTTACAAGGCGGGTTTATACGTCCACCATGAAATGTGTCGGGGAGTTTATTTTATGATTTTTTTATTAATTGAAAAAAGAAATAAAAATCAGCCCTATAATAAAATAACATAAATAAAATATAAAAATAGTATTTTTGTTTAAAGTAAAACCTAATCAATATATTTTGCCAAGATATTCACCATCAAATATTCAAATTTCCACTTCTTTTTATCTCTTTATAATATTCCTTTTTTATAGAAACCTTTTTCTATAAAGGTAATCTTGGCGAGAGCAAAATCAAATTTTGCACCCCCTGTAATCAAGTAAACCAGCTGCAAGTGGGCATGCATTTTGAATTTAATGCATAGTCCCATCCTGAGCAAAGTACAAGGCGACAGTGGAAAGGAAAAGGGGGGGAAACCCCTGCAGAACCATGTAGTAACAAAACAAATGTGCATTATAGTCAACAGCAAAAAGGGAAATGTGAAGAAGTGCATCAGATCCTTTCAATCCAACACCTCAAAGAAGGGGTGTCAAAATTTAAATCAGCACACATTAATTAAGCTGAATAATATTTTACAATTTAATTTTTGCAGTTTAGTGTCAGCCTTAGACACGAGCTCTTACCTTTTTAATGCTGCCAGTAATAAAAACATAGCCATCCTAAGCAGCATCGACCTTAGAGCTACTCGGTTGTCACACCCAGTTGCAGATGTAAAGGAGTATGACTTTGTGTCTCGTGGACAAATTAAGCTTTGTGTCTGAATATGTCTGCATACAGCAGGAGACGGTTTATTTCCTTTTTATATTTAGCTCATCTTTATTGGGATCCATTTTTGCCTAATTGGGCGCGCCTGCAATTTGCCTGCCCTCTATCTGCTTTTATGCGAACGGCGATTTATGTGTCTCTTTGTGCGTGCGTTTTACTGGACGGCGTTGCGGATTGCTGCGCGTTTATTTGCGCTCGCCCCTGGCTGTGTGCGAGCGTTCGCATGGAGGGCGCGCTCCTGCTGCCGCGTGCGGCCAGTCTGTGGTTGCGGCAGTGGGAGGGACGGCAGGGCAGGCTGATAACAGAGTCTGAATGGACCTCACATCCACCACCACTATTTTTACCAGTCCCAAAAGCAGAGGAAGGCTTGCTGCAGCACACACACACACACACACACAAAATAAAACTCACATGCAAAAGTAGTTAGATGCCTCACTATAAAAGAAGGCGTGCAGAACGTCCTGATTCCTGTCGTATTTAGCACTGCGGTGGTTGGGGTTTTCGGTTCAACACAGAAAGGATGCAGCCCGAAGCTATTAGGACAGGTGCTTCTAGCCGCTGTTATACTTTATAAAAATTAACAGTGATTAGCAGCATTCAGTTTAACTTAATAGACACCGAGGTTGGCGGATGCATTTACTTGTTTTTTAAAGACGCGGACATCGATTTATGCATCGCAGCACATTTAAATGCTATCAGAAAGTTAACGTGTGGAAATTGATTTAAAAAGTGAGACTCGTTATATTCAGATTCATTATATTCTAAGGGGTTATTTATCTTATTTTGATGATTACGGCTTGCAGCTGACCAAAAGCCAAAACTAAATTTCTCAGAAGATTTAAATATGAATTCAGGTCAATTTGAATTTCTTTTGCTTACAGAAGTATTATGATAAGGCCAGCCTTATGGGGATTTAGGGAGCATATAGGCATACATAGTGGAAATGTTACCTATTTTGTACCTTATAATGCAACAGCTTTTTATTTGAGGCCTACATTTCTGTCTTTTTTGATGTCACCGTAGGTGTGTCAGCGTTTTCTTGATTTCTTCCACTACTCAGCAAGTTTTTTTATTGTATTACAGTCAATATAGTTTTACAGCTAATATTCCAATTTAATTAGAATCTTCTAGAAATGTTTAGTTATTTCAGTAAGTGATTTACTAAGTGAATCAGATCATATAACTTTATTACACAGACTGTTTTCAAGACTTAATTTCTGTTCATCGTGACTATTTTCTGCTAACAGGTGATGAAAACATGACATTTCAGATTACAATATGACATCAGACCAGTACAAATAACCTTTAATGCAAAAATGTGGGCTTAATGAAAACATTTAAGACCTGCTTCTGGGTTTCTCTGTTCAAAAGGTACTCAGAGCCGTCATTGCTTTCAACAGAAGGAAGTTGGTATATTTCTGGGTTGTAGCTGCATCCACAAACTTTAAAACGTCTCGCATCAAATGATCAGGACCAGGTGATAAAAACCTTAACACCTGTCTTTCAGGTAAGAAGCAACTTGCAAAATGTAATGAAATCTTTTTTTTTTTTTTTTTTTTTTTAGACATAAGAAACACCTCTGAATGATTAAAGTGCTTCAGAAGTTCAGATTTGTTTTCAACATTTTAAATGTAACTGCGTGTTACTTGGACCTTTTTTTTTTTTTTAAGCAAGAACAATTTCAAAGGCGGCTGCTGTTGGGTAAGAAGAAAACACCAAAGAACCGGACATTTTCAGAAAAAACAAAGTCTACCACATGTCTGCTGCTGTTTCATTGTCCCTGATTCATTTTAACTTGATTCATCCCAACATCCCCACCCACAAGGGGTGTTATCCTCTCCGTCCTTGGGAGGAGGAGGAGGAGGAGGAGGAGGAACAGGGAGGCAGCGCTTTCTATAAATATTTCGTTTTTCACCAAGCCGGGCTGGATTGAGCCGGTTGAGCGTCCGATGCAGGGACTTCCCAGCTCAGGGGATGAGGTGTAGCTGTGGAGGGCAGGGAGAGAGTGAATCTAAGAGTTTCAGGGAAGAAATGACTGAAGATTTCTATCCTGAATGATGTTTGCTGTTAGGTTTTAAAAAAATCTGACCCATGTTGCATTAAATAGGATGAGTAATTAGTTTCATATAAGTTGAGAGAACTCACAACACTAATCTGATCATTTTTATGGACATTTTTTAAATGTTTAAAACACTCTGTCCTCACGTTGATTGAGTTTCACTTCCTGAATGAGAAATTACTCAGAAGCGTCTGGCTTTGACAGCTCCTCATTCCCAGAATAACCATCACTAAGTGACATTCAGAGGGAAAAAAGGCTCTTTGGGGGGGGGTGAAAGCTTTCTGCAGAGCCAGTGGGTGTTGTCTGGGCGTGGAGACTGCTGCAGAGGGGACGGGGCGGGCCAGGACTCAGCGGCCATGCTTGGTGCTACGTGGTCGGCCTGGTTTTTCCCCACGTTGCCTTCCCTGCACGGCGTAATGAATGGCTTCCTACTGGTCTGTGGCCGTGGCCCCAGCTTAAAGAGTATACTTACCAGGGCCCAGAATACACACCCCAGCAGGCCAGCCTGTGTCTGTTCCTCTGAGCACTCCCAACCACCGGTCCACCTGCTGCAGGCTGGCGCAGTTGCTCTTTCACATCATTTCTTTTAAAGCACAGGTAGTTTTCTTCCTCTGTCTGCAGACTACGTACCTGGTAGGACACTTCTGCGTCGCTAAAATACACAATTGGACAAATTTGTTTGCAGGCCTGGTAATGGTGTGGGAAAAAAACACAATAAATTGTTTTATTGCAGAAGCATTAGAAGAATCCAACCTTTACTTTGAGTACATTTATTCAGTAGGGGGAGAAGTTATATATATATATATATATATATATATATATATATATATATATATATATATATATATATATATATATATATATTTTATTAGTTTTTTTTTTTACTAAATCACAGATGGTTGGATGATAGTTTCTAGGAGCTTCTTAATTTTTACATTTATCTGTATTTCACTCGCTAACAGACACGGTAAGGAAGGCGGTAAAGCCACAGAGTGGCATCCGGGGATCACAAAGTGTCCAGAACAGACATTAGAAGCTACCCACAGGTCAGCTGGCAGTTTAGGAAGCATGGCAGGAAAAAAAAAAAGTTGTTCTACCACCACAAACGTAAACGAACGCTGTGCTCTGGTTAAATCTGACTAAGATTAACTTTTCTAGCCGAAAAAGAGAAAACATGAATATCTAGAATCTGTGTCTATATGACATATGGAGGATTTATGATGCTGTGGGTCTTAGACTTAGAGACTTAGACTTAGTCATTTTGTATGCGCAGAGTGCGTACAGAACGAAATTTCGTTTGCATACAGCTTGAAAAATTACAGTAAATTGCAGTAAATTACAGGATAAGGTGCAGCAGTGATTTTATACTAAACGTCTGATGGCATATGTGCAAATGTGCAAATATACGAATGTGGCTTCAGCAGTTCAGAGTCCATTTTGTGGCTTCAGCAGTTACAGCAGTTCAACAGTCTGATGGCAACAGGGAAAAAGCTTTTGCAGAACCTGGTGGACCTGCAGCGGATGCTGTCGAACCTCTTCCCAGAGGGCAACAGGGAGAACAGTCCATGGTGGGGGTGTGAGGGGTCCCTGATGATGTTATGGGCTCGGGACACACAGCGCTGAGATGAGATGTCCTTGATGGAGGGAAGAGGAGCCCCGATGATCCCTTCTGCTGTCCTCACCACTCTCCTCACGTTCTTCCAGTCGGAGGCACTACAGCCTCCACACCACACAGAGAGACAGCTGGTCAGAATGCTCTCTATGGTACTTCTGTAGAAGGTCGTGAGGATGGGCGGGGGCAGGTGGGCTCTCCTCATCCTCCGCAGGAAGTACAGTCGTTTTTGTGCCCTCTTCACCAGTGACGTGGTGTTCACAGACCTGGTGAGGTTGTCCGTGATGTGCACCCCCAGGAACTTGGTGCTGCTGACCACCTCCACAGCTGAGCTGTTGATGAGCAGTGGAGCGTGGTGGGGCCGGTTCTTCCTGAAGTCGACGATGATCTCCTTCGTCTTCTCCACGTTCAGGATCAGGCTGTTGTCTCTGCACCAGCCCACCAGTTGCTCAACCTCCTCTCTGTAGTCCTGATCGTTGTCTCTCTCTCTTCTTAAGTGGGGGGGGGGGGGGGGGGACCTTGTTAGATTATGTCAATGTGGAGTCTCTTAAATAGCAGGACCAGGCAGAAAACTGAAAATGGGTCATCACTGGGTCTTTTTAGCAGGAGGATTATCTGAAACGTATGATCAAATCAACAAAGCAATGGCTCCCCAAACACAAAATCAATCTCCTCCTACGGCAGTGTCTGTCCCAAAACCTAAATCCCACAGAAAACCCATGGGGGCTGAGCTGAAGAGGCCTCTAAAGGGCGACCAGCAATCTGGATGATCTAGACCAGCGGCCTCAAACTCAAATCCTCGAGGGCCGGTGTCCTGCAACTTTTAGAGGCGTCCTTTGCTCTGCACACCTGAACCAAATGGCTAAACATCCTAACTAGTGTACAGTCAGCGGGTCCATCCAAATGAGCCTTAATTATAGCTCCCAGCTCCTGTTCCTTGACCTTTCATGGGGTCAACCGTAAGAACTCTTATCGTGGGAAGGAAAGGAGCTTCGGACTGCTGTGCCTTTATCTCCGGCGTCATTACACGACGGAAACACACGGATGATTCTAGTCAAATCTGGACTTACAGCCTTCCAAAAATGAACTGCAAAGTGTGCACTCTCTTCTTTCCGGACGTTTTTGTTAATTTCCATGAGGTGGGCTGTGCTCATACATCCTTATTATAGGATTATGGGATACCTTATAGCTCCTTAGCGCCGGTAAAGGGAAGTTGTGAGGTTTCTAACCTAAATTAGTCAAAAGGAGGAAGCATACAGGCTCCTTTTCCTACCTCCTTCCTTACTGACTGCACTATTCGGTCAGCACTTATCATGGCGACCGCTGATGAAAGAGTCCTTTCAATAGGAGCATTCGGGTGAACCTTTGCTCTGCAGAGCTCCGCTAATGAGCTCATGTTGGAGTCAGATGTGTTGAAGCAGAGACGCAGCTAAAAGGTGCAGGAAACAGGCCCACGAATCTAGAATTTATTCACAGAAGGTCAGAGATCCTTAATCTTATGAAATGTTGTAGGAGAAGACCTTCTGGCAACAGGACGTTTGAACCCTGGCTGACTGACATCAGACATAATCTGCCAATTTTCAGCTGTTGGTAGCAGAAGAAGAATGGAAAAGAAATGCTTTCATCAGATATTGTTACAGTTTGGCCCATGTTTTGTTTGTTTTTAAAGTTATTTAACTTTTCCATCCATCCATCCATCCATCTATCTGTATGTCTGCTTGTTTTTGTAGCTTCCTTGTTTAAAACCTGACTTCTGAGGAAACGTCTGTGAAGAATTCATGGGAAACTTGTTTTTCTAGTTTCAAAATGGTCAAAAATTTAACTGAAAACTCCCTGAAGAAATATAGAAGTTCGACATGAATAATTGTAGGAACCCTGACAATATCTCTGTGCCTGCGGTTATTCGCTGTGGATTTGTTGACGCTTCAGACGATATGCCGACTCAGGAGGAAGTTCTGCCCGTTTATCCATCTTGTTTGGTGTCTTGTGAAGCTGAAGCTGCCCAGAACCTCAACAGGAGTGTTTGGACTGCGGCAGAAAGCCGGCAGAAGTCGGTGGGACCCGACCCACCGAAAAGAGTTCCTGTGGTCTGGATCGGGGACGGCGCCTCATGTTTGACTGTAGGAATGAATGGAGCTGTGTCTGTGTTTGCAGGTGCTGTTTCTGCTGCGCTCCTTCCAGACTGACTCACACAGACCCCTGCCAGCAGGAAGTGGCATCGGAGAGGCCCTCCGTCAGCGCATGTGGCTCGCCTCTAGGTAACCCTAGACACACACGTGTGCAAAAAGACGCACAGATAAGCATCCGTGCCCCTCCTCCTGCGCGCTCTCCAGAAGAAAAGCTCCTTGTTTGTCGTGCATCCCCTGGCTGGCTGCGTCTGCTTCATGTCCTGCTAAGGCTTCAATTTCAAAGAGGCTGCCTGCTGACCTGACTGCAGACCCTTTCACCCGCCCACCCTTCCACCAAAGAGCCTCTCGATGTGTCTGCCCAGCCCTCCCATCTCCTGACTGGCTGAGGTCAGGCCCAGGTCTGCCGTAGATAACGCAGGGTGAGCCCTGCTAGCTCCACTTAGCTGCTCTGATGAGTCTTTATTAAGATGACGAGGTGAATTCCTGCTCCCTAGAGCGCGCCAAGCGCCTGTCCGCTTGATCACAGGGCACCGGCGAGCCGGCCGCCTGGATCTGAGGACATCACAGGTCAAAGGATCTCTGTTTTTGGAAAAAGAAAAACCTCCCAGCTCGTCCAGAAAGGCACTAATTTGAGGAGCTCCGTTGGAATGTATTGTTTGCCTTGTCTGAGTCAGTATCTACGTTTACATGGACAAAAGTAATCGGAAAAGACGGCCGATCAGAATAAAAATACCTAATGTAAACAAGCCAATCGGAATATAACGATCGGATTAAGATCAATCTGAATGAAACTGTAATCTGAACGAGCGGTGGTTTATGCCGATTTATAATCCGATCGTCATGCACGTAAACGCTTGTCAGGCAAACTGAGCCGACTGTGCATGTGTGGCCGACATAAACGTCTCCCGATAAAACCTCCAACTTGTAGCTCACTCAGTAACGTTTCAACTATAGCCACTCAGAAGACAAAAACTCGTACTATAGCGCTTTGTTCGCTACTTTTATTGTTCTTCTGTGTTTCTTGTTTTTAGCTAAATTTGATAACTGCGCATGTCAGAGTGGTTCTATTCTGAATGAAGCCAGGCGCATATACACATTATGATCGGATTAATTGATTGTGTGCCCATATAAACGGTACAATCCGATCATTTCACAATCCGTGAAAACCCTGAGTTTGCCTGTTCTCCCTGTGCATGCGTCGGTTCTCTCTGGGTACTCCGGCCTTTTCACAGTCCTAAAACATGAGCGGTGAGGTTAATTGGTCTCTCTAAATTGCCCTTCGGTGTGAGTTGTTCACCCTGTGATGGACTGGCGACCTGTGCAGGCCGGTACCAGCTATAGACAGATACCAGGCCCTGCACCGATAAGCAGGAATAGAAGATGGACGGGTTTACATAAAAATGTCAGATTTGCCTCTCCGTGTAATTTTCTGCTTATTACAGTATTCAGTATAAACAAGCTCAGAGCAAGCGACCCTGATCCACGAAGGTCTGATTAACCAGTGGAGCTCACAATGCTACTACTATTTTTTTTTTAAAACTTAAAAATTCCCCCCTCCCCCACTTTAAACGTAATCAAGCTTTTTAACATTAACTTTCTCCACCATCGTTAATACCAGTGAGTCTTCGATGGATCATGTGGGTGTGTTTGAGACCCCTCATACAAACTGGTGCAGCCGCCTCGCCTGGCAGGAGGGACGGTTTTCCGTCCCATAGATTTTCTCTCCCCTGCTGATCCGACGGTCTGTGCACTAACCTTGAAACACATGCTCGTAACCACACAGCAGCTCATGTCTGTGTTTGCTAAACCATTTTAGCTGCTTGCTTACGTCTCTGGGTAAATTTCCCCCGTTCGCTGCCCTCGTCTTACACCCATGTGTTCCTATTTCATCCTGAAGGGGCGAAATGCTCAGCACCCACTCGTGTGTCTGTTCCCAATGCAACTAATCAACTTTTGAACATGACAGCCACCCTGCGCTATTAAAAAAAGCTGCACTGGGGTCTTAGATGATTTGGCTCTGAGCCACGATGCCAGACGTAAACTGGTCCTGACCAAGCTACATCTTACTGACTGAAGGCTTCAATATTTTTGTTTTATTTAACAATAAAAATAGAAATGGCTCTGTTCAGACATTAACAGACAGATGCTCAGTCGCTGTCCTCTAGGGCAGGGCTTCCCAAAGTGGGGGGCATGAGCTGATGTGCTAAAAAGATTTATTATTTCCTGCCCCTTTTTTGCAGGAGTTCTTATAAAAATCTGCCTTTATTCTTATCATTTTACAACTTTATTCCTATAATATTATTACTTTATTCTCACAACTTCCGAAAAAAGGGGGAAACGCCTTTAAGGTTGAATTATGTTGAGAAAAATGCAAAAATCTGCGTCTTATATGTTCGTCTTTGCCATAAGCCTAATCTTTTGCCCCCTCCACAGATTCAGTTGCCCTCTCCAGATCGTCGATATTACTTCACTGAGGAGAAACATATTGGTGAAATTAACATATCAATTTAAACCTAAATCCGTAGGGGATTCAAATCATTTTGGGGTTTACTGTGAGTCACTGAGACTATTTTTGACGCTACTTTCAGTTTCCATAATCAACCTATTTTCTTAACATGGACACCTTAATCTTAATCTTAATACAAATTTTACTAGCACTACTACTGCTAATAATATGTTAAATCATGGTTATTGTCTTGTTCTTATTGTTTCTATACCTCCATCTTAAATAACCTAATATAATAAATTAAAGTTTTTGACAAAATACCTTGATTTACAGATATATTTTTGTCTCATTTGTTGACTGATTCAAATTTTAATCATATTCATTTATTTTTCAGTCAGTATTTACATTTGCAGAACTAAAGTAAATCTGAACTAAAGTATCGTTTTTATTTATTTGTTTATTCTTTTTAGACAAAAAATGGTTGAGTAAAAGTACAATTTCCTCCACATGCCCTGTTGTTCTGGTGCCTATGGGCAGAAGACTAAGCATATTACATCGACACCAAGTTACCAATATTAGTACTAAAATGAACATATATTATTGTGTATAAACAGCGGTTAATCAGAATAAATTTTATTCATTATTTAGATGTTTATCGTGGTTTATTTAATGTGAAAATCTGGTTTCCGAGCATATTTGAACTGCTTTCCATGGCGAGCTTGTCTGTTCCAGTGACACTGACGAAATATATAATACGCTGACTGCTGATACTTTAAAATACTCCTAAAATCGTCCGAGCTTCAGCGTTAACTTCCTGACGGGACTCATCCCTGCCGCTCTTTTCCCTCTCCGTCGTCTCCGTTTTGTCACAGGTTGCGTGTGCGATGGCGGCTGATGTCGTGTTATTAATATCCATGTGATGACAGCACGGCGTCGAGCTTACACACTGTATGCTTTGTAGCAGAGGCCATACGGTCCTATTCCCGATGACGCACACATGCAACTGCATCACCTTTGCAAGTAAAATGAACTTTATGATTTTAAATTTGTTTTGATTGGAAATCAACAAGCTCTGCAGAGACCTGTTTCCTTGCTGATTTAATGAAGAAAGATGGAAATTATTCCTTGAATCAGCTTGGGGCATCTCATGAGACACTCGCACACTGTTGCCCTCAAGGGTTAAACAGAAATTAAAGTCCACATCTTGGTCCCTTTCAGTCTCTTATCCTTCAATCGTTTGACCCAGTGACAACAGTAATTTTTTTGTCTGGTTCATCACACTTAAATAACTCGATTATGACCGTGTGCACCAAGTCAGAGCCACCGTTGAGCTCATCACAGTTTTCTTCTTACTGTTGTCGCTCTTAGTCATTTCGGTCGTGTTCCTTTAATTTGTTTAGTTAATCGGAGATGTCAGCGTGATTAGAGCTGATGTCCAAGTGAGACAGTGTGGCGGTTGTCCCAGAACCAAAATGGTCAGCGTTGGTGAAAAGGAGGCTCAGTGTTGTGGAACATGACGTTCTAATTAATGCTGCTCTCAGTCAAACTTGGATCAGCCTCTTTCTGGTTGAGGTACTAATGCAGATGTTCCTTTTTTTTGTGAAAGGTTTTAGCAAGTTTTTTATTAATAGTGTTTAAATTCTTGTGTTTGTCCTTTTTAGCAGTGAAAAAGACAGTAAATGTATGTTTATTGTTTACAAATTGCTCTTTAAAACGAACTGGCCCTCTAAGGACGACCAATCAGCCCCTTTTAATCTTGACTGAACGGTAATTAATCACATTTCCGGAAAATATAGGTTCAGTTTCAGCAGTCAGATGACTGCCAGACCTGTTGAATGCAGAAAAATACTTCACAAGAACCTGTCCATCAACATAAAGTAGGCTGAAAGAGAAAAGCTACAGATGCAAGGCAAAAGAAACTGACATCTATCAGTGTGGAGAAAGAGACAAACCTATTTTTTGGGGCTTTGAGACTCCTGTGAACCACAGTGAAAGACGTTATCCATGTACACTTTTTAAAAAGTGACCGGCCTACCAAAATTACTCCACGAGGGCATCAGTGGCTCATCCAGGAGGTCACAACAGAACCTGAGACAACATCTAACACATTGCAGGCCTCACTTCCTCCACTTAGGGTCAGTGTTTATACATCAACAATAAGAACAAGACACTGGGGGGGGGGGGGGGGGGATGCATCCATTGGAGAGTTTCACGGCTAAAACCGAGAACCATCTGCCATATTGGATAAAAGCTTACATTCTGCTTTCTGCTGAATAAACGTGGAGAAGAAAGTCTTAAGGTATGCAGCAGGTAAATCATCATAAACACACAAATAAAGCTCTGTTAGGAAAGAAATTAAGGCTTTCAAGTCGCTTAGCAAAAGTCCAAAATTAAATCCGATTGGGATGCATTGATGTGACCATAAGCAAGCCATTCAATGCTGGAAAATCTTTAATTGTGTCTCAATTAAAACAATTCAGGAAAAAAGAGTCTCTGAAAATGTTTTCCAGAGCCACGTGAAAGACGCGATCGCCATGTTGGCTTGTATCTTCGTATGATGTCGTCACTTTCCTAAAATAATACTCTGTCCTTTTTTCAGGTTTTTCAGAAAAACACACAAAATAATACAGCTATAAGTTATTTAGTTAATTATGTAAAAAAAATTTGTTTGTCAAAAATGAACATTATTTTAGGAAGGTGAGGATAATAAAATTTATTTGATGAGCTGAAACGCTTAAATCTGCCCAAAAAATGATGATCTGGATGCTGCAGCGTCTGTACTTTCTAACTTCTACAGATGTTTTGTCCCAACCAGAGGTTTTCCCACAATATCCTCAGTGTTCTGTTGGAAAGAAATACCACAATGTTCTTGCGTTGTCACCTGAAACACGATTAGCCTTACCAACTACTTCTTCTAAATGTATATCCCGACACATATAGCTACAGCCTTTAGTAAACTCTTGTTTTGCCTCTGCTTGCAATGCTTCATTAATAGTTAGCTGAAATGCTAATGCTAGCATGTCTTCTCTCTTTTGTTAATATAACCTCTTGATAATTTGGCTCCTGACATATTTCATGCAATCATGAGTGCAAAAACTACAGAAAAAGGTTGTTCTCCTGCCACATAAGGTTAAATGTATTTCAGCTGCTCCTTCTGAGCTCTCTAACCTTCACCCAGAGCTGTCTGAGCGCAGCAAAGAGCGTCTTAAAGGACACACACAGTCAGAAAGCTGACATAGACAATACAGTCTTGGTTTCACTGCAAACGTCAGTCTAAAGGATGACGAATAGTCTACTTTGATTCTCAGAGAAAACGAAAGTTACGACTGTAACTACGGTTCTATGAATCCCGGATGACCGCCAGAGGCGGTGCTTAAAGCACTGAATGATCACTCTTGCGCATGCACAGGTCGAGAATCTTATACCAACATAGTCACGTGTGACCCCCGGTGACTCCGGAGCCCATATAATCACGTGACAACGACAGCTCAGTCCCTTAATCTTCTCGCGAACAACACGATGATTCCGAGGGACCGAGCGCTCTGGCGGTCATCCGGGATTCATAGAACCGTAGTTACAGTCGTAACTTTCGTTCTATTTCATCCCTACTGACCGCCAGAGGCGGTGCTTAAAGCACTGGATGACGATTACCAACAGAGTCCTGAGGAATCACACAGAAATAAACAACCCTGAAAGCACGCCCACCACACTGGGATGAAGATGCGTGCTGGGATAGGATCCCCACCAAAGGGTGAAAGTCGGCCAAGTTAACCCTGTAAAACCTTGCAAAGGTATTCGGGGATTACCAAGAGGCTGCTGGACATATAGCCTCCAGAGTGACCCCCGCCATATTAGCCATGCCACACTAATGCTTCTGGTGGAATGGCACCGTACACCAGCAGGGGGTTGGCGGACCTGCAAAAGGTACGCTTGTTCCACCACGTCCACAATCTGACGTGCAAGACGAGGTTTAGAAGGAGCCTACCCTTCGCAGGGCCCTGAATAGCAAACAACAGATTATCAGACTGCCGCAGAGAAGCTGTGAGTCTGACATATGCCTTCAGTGCCTGAACAGGGCAGAAAGGCTAGGCCCATCTGTATAAAGGCAAGCAAGCTGGAGGGGCACAGTGTGGCGCGCCAATGAGGCCACAGTAGGAAGAAACCCAACATCAGGCCAGAGAACAACGTCAGCTGGATTCCCATGGCAACAGGGCTTGTGAACAGACAACACATGTAGCTTCCTGACCCGCTTCGCCGAAGCCAAGGCAAGGAGAAAGTCTTTTGACAGACACTCAAGGCTTGCATCTGCCAACTGTTCAAACGGAGGAGATTGCAGGGCAGCGAGGACGAGAGAGAGAGGTCTCACACAGGCACAACAGGGCATGTGGGAGGGTGCAAACATCGGGCACCTCTCAGACACACAAGGCATCCTTGTTACGGCCTATCGTTTCTCCACTCGCCACGAATGCCAGCAACATAAACTTCCAGAGTGGATGAAGACCAACCTTGAGAAAGCAGCGCTTGAAGGAAGGTTAAAATAAGAGAAAAAGGACAGTGTACAGGGTCCTCATGTCTTGCATGACACCAGCTGCTAAACTTTCCCCATATGGGTATAAACCAGTCGTGTGGAAGGGGCCCAGGCATTAGTCATAATATGTCCGATGTTTCCGTCATACTCTGAAGGAAACGCCGGCCCGGTAGCGGCCAGGCCCAGAGTTGGAGGCGACTGGGATTGGGATGCAGGATCTGACCCCCCAGCTGTGACAGAAGGTCCGTCCTGTGGGGAAGAGGCATTGGAGAGCTGCAACAGAGCCTGTGCAGCAAAGGAAACCCGATTCTCCCTGGCCACCAGGTGGCCACTAGAAGGACCCAATGCCCCTCCTGAAGGACCCTCGGGGGTGTTGGGCCTATCATGGGAAGCGGCGGAAAAGTGCAGAACAGCACTCCCGGCCAGTCATGTGCCAGGCGTCTTGACCCAGGGGACTGGCATTGTCTGCCAGGGAGAACTAAAGTGGGCAATGTGTTGCCTCTTCGGACGAAGTAGATCTACAGCTGCTTTTCCGTGCTACTCCGAAATGACCCCCACTACCTCCAGGTGGAGTCTCCACTCCCCCGGTGGCGGGCGTCCCAGAGACAGAATATCGGCCGAAACATCTGCACCCCTGGAATGTAGGCAGCTCTCAGGCTGGCGAGAACAGGGGCTGCCCAGGTCAAGAGCCTCTGGGTCAGCCACAGCAATGTTAACAAGCGTGTCCCCAATCGATGGTTGATATGAAAAACCACTTAAGTATTGTCTGACCGCACCAAGACAAGCCGTCCGCACAGGTCTGGGAGGAAGTGTTGCAACGCCCGCTGCACAGACTCTGACTCCAAGGCGTGGATGTGCTGCAGTTTTCCTCCGCTGAGACCAAGACCCCGGGCGATCTGTCGCTGCCACGCCCCATACCGTGGCGGACGCGCCAGTAGAGACAACCTCTTGTCGAGACGGCAGCGAACCAAGTGGAACCCTTTGTCATTAATACTGCATCTTGCCACTGAGCCAGTGATGGGAGGCAGTGAGAGGACACCCACAGTGTCGTGCGATGGCACCGCGTGCGAGAAGGGTCCAGCCTCAGGCTGTGAACCGCAACCGCAGTGGTCGCAGAGACAACCGTCCCAGGGGTATTACTGTAGTGGCAGGAGCCAGCTTGCCCAACAGATGAAGACAAGCAATAAAGGGGGTGCACGGCCGGACAGAAAGTCGGGCAGCACATGCAGAATGCCCTCGACAAGCTGATGCGATGGGCGAACGGTCACGGTGAGGGAGTCCATTGTGATTCCAAGAACGTGACATCTTGAGATGGAACTAAGTTACTCTCCTGCCAGATCACACGTAGACCCAATAGGTCTACATGGACGAGTAATGTGCTCGTGTCTGCAGTGGCTTGGGCCTCTGTGGGCGCACAGACGAGCCAATTGTCCAAGTAGGGCAGGGTCTTTAACCCCTTGGCCTGCAGAGGACACAGTGTTGCAGCAATGCACCAAGCAACATACGTAGGGACAGAGAGACCGAATGGGAGAACCCTGGACGAAAGGCTTGCCCTGAAATGCAAAGCGGAGAAAACAGCCAATGACATGGTGAGATTGGGACATGAAGTATGCGTGCCTCATGTCAACCAGGGTGAACCAGTTGCCTGGAGAAGATTGTCTGAAGCACATCCCCTCTCAACATGTGGAAGGGGATGGTCTCGAAAGAACATTCAGACCTCTCAGGTCCAAATTTGGGTCGAGTCCGCAGCCGTTTTTTGGGACCAATAAAAATACTTAAGTATAAGGCTCCCTGGGTCCCGCAGGGGGTCAACAGGCAATATACCACCCTTGGCCAGCAAGGCATCCATCTCGTGGCTCAGAGTCTGAGCCTTTACCTGGTCTCGAATTCCCGTCATCCTGACTCGACCAGGAAAAGGAGGGCGGTGGCGGAACTGTAGCACGTAACCCTGGGCAAGTGTAGACACCACCCATGGATCAGAAACGAGAGCGGTCCAGCAGCCAAGCTAGTCCCGGGTAAAGTGTCCCACCGCCAGCTCGGTGATGCACTGGCCATAAGCAGGCCGTGGTTGCCCCACAGAAGGTGTAGATGGGGCAGGATAAGTGTCAAATTGAACCAGAAGCACTCCCAGCAGGACGCCAATCGCCTACGATGCAGGCCGGCCAGCTGCTGCCTTGTACGCAAAGCCTGGGTTGACCGCTGCAAGCGCAGCAGAGCCAAATAACTCCCCAGAATCACTGGAAGACTCATCAGGGTCTCTCTACAGGCTTCGGTTAGAGGAGACTGAGCCAATCAACTTGGCGACATGCTACAACAACGGTAGACAGGACACGGCCAACTTACCTTGACAAGAGAGAAAAAGCATGTAAAGGTGTGTCAATCGCGGAGCCTCCAGAGAGGCTGAGAGACCAGTAATAAATGCGACAATGAGTTACCAAGTCGCCCCAAGAGACCCCGAGTCATAGACTCTACAGAGTAGATCGGCACTCACACGGCACTGAGGACGAGGACTACAGGCATTAGCTCTCAAAGCCTGCTCCGGCACCACACTGAGGGATGCTCTGGCATGTTCGAAGGAAGGCATATGGCCCAAGCAAAACTTGAGCACGTCTTGCATGGCCGCCAGGGCCCTGCCATCAGAGGTCAGCAACAAAAAAAAGGCCTGGGTGTCTGCCCAACAGGCATGAACCACCTTCACATATTCAGCAATGGGGAAACAAAGGACGACCTAGTAGTAGGACGTCGAAAGAAGCACCAGAAGCCGCAGATTGGTTCGGTTGAGCATCCAGCTACAACCGGGCAAGAGCAGTTCTCAAAGCGCCCACTATCAAACCGTCCTCTTCCGACAGAGCCGGAAGAGATACGTAAACTGGCTGCAGACAGATGCGAGCCAGAGTCAACTGATGTTGAAAAACAGTACCAGATGCCAGGAATATAGCATTGCATCTCCAGTCAAGGCTTCTCTATGGCGATCTGGTCCCAGACCAGAGGGACACAGCTCATACCCATCCTTCGACTGGAGAGGGGCCAAACACGCTCTGCAGTAGGGCTCGTCCAGCGTCTTATGCTCATAGGACTAGGTCAGGTCGAGCTGAAATCGCCACCCCTGACACTTAAGCCGACGAACGAACAGGCCAGGAAACCCGGTTGAGCAGAAAACGCCACCTTGGGTTCCTCAGCAGCGTAAAAGGCTGCAAGGAGCACTACGATCCCCGTAGCTACAGAAGTACCAACCACCAAGGTTGCAACATTTATTGAGGCAAGCCGAACACGCTGCCCAATGAATGATAAAGCAAGCTCGAAAACGGCTGCTTTGTAATAAAACATAGGCAAGCCGGACACGGCTGCACAGTAAATGATAAAGCAAGCTCGAAAACGGCTGCTTTGTAATAAAACATAGGCAAGCCGGACACGGCTGCACAGTAAATGATAAAGCAAGCTCGAAAACGGCTGCTTTGTAATAAAACATAGGCAAGCCGGACACGCTGCCCAATGAATGATAAAGCAAGCTCGAAAACGGCTGCTTTGTAATAAAACATAGGCAAGCCGGACACGGCTGCACAGTAAATGATAAAGCAAGCTCGAAAACGGCTGCTTTGTAATAAAACATAGGCAAGCCGGACACGGCTGCACAGTAAATGATAAAGCAAGCTCGAAAACGGCTGCTTTGTAATAAAACATAGGCAAGCCGGACACGGCTGCACAGTAAATGATAAAGCAAGCTCGAAAACGGCTGCTTTGTAATAAAACATAGGCAAGCCGGACACGGCTGCACAGTAAATGATAAAGCAAGCTCGAAAACGGCTGCTTTGTAATAAAACATAGACAAGCCGGACACGCTGCCCAATGAATGATAAAGCAAGCTCGAAAACGGCTGCTTAGTAATAATCATATAGGTAGCCGAACACGGCTGCACAGTAAACGATAAAGCAAGCCCGAAAACGGCTGCTTAGTAATAATAATATCGGTAGCCTAACACGGCTGCACAGTAAATGATAAAGCAAGCCCGAACACGGCTGCTTAGTAATAAAACATAGACAAGCCGAACACGGCTGCACCATGAATGATAAAGCAAGCCCGAAAACGGCTGCTAAGTAATAAAATATAGGTAGCCTAACACGGCTGCACAGTAAATGAAAAGCATGCCGAACACGGCCGCTACGTAATAAAATATCGGTAGCCGAACACGGCTGCACAGTAAATGAAAAGCAAGCCCGAACACGGCTGCTACGTAATAAAATATAGGCTGCAATAATCCAATATAGGCAGCTGATGCGCCGGCAATTAATTATAAGCAGTCGAACGCGGCTGCTATTTATACACTATCGGCAGCGCGGCTGCAATTTAACATTATAGGCAGCCGAACGCGGCTGCAACCTACCATTACAAGCTGGTCGAAATCGGCTAACGTCTTACCACCTGCAACGGGGAAATCGGCGCGGGGAGCGAACGCGTCCCCGCTCCCGCCGACCAAAGGGAAAACAACTTACCAAAGGAACAGCAAAGTTGTATCAAGGGGAGCTTGTGCAGCCTCTGGAGGGCGAGATAATTCTCGCAGCCCCGACCGTAGTCTCGAGGCTACCAGCGACAAGCAATCAGTGACTTACCACCTGTACAACCTGCATGCGAGAAGATGATAAGGGACTGAGCTGTCGTTGTCACGTGATTATATGGGCTCCGGAGTCACCGGGGGTCACACGTGACTATGTTGGTATAAGATTCTCGACCTGTGCATGCGCAAGAGTGATCATTCAGTGCTTTAAGCACCGCCTCTGGCGGTCAGTAGGGATGAAATAGAACCCTTGTTACATTAGGTCATCGAAACTATGTGCACGGCCTAAAATACAGTTTTGCAAGCTGTGTACAAACAAATAGGCCATGAATGTTAAAAAAAAGTGTCTTTCTCTGGGGTTGCAGCTGAAGAAATCTCTATGGCAGCCCAACAACAGGTACCAACACAATGAATACTTAGTGGCACTTAGTCACTACTGCATCAAGACCTCTTTACATCTGTTTCCCCCCACATACCAGCGAATGCAGACCCATCACCCATTGGAAAAAAAGTTTTCATTTTAAAAGCAAAAAAGAATAAAAACATAATTTATTAATGATCTCATCCGACACAGACAACAAACCGAGTGGCACCAGAAGATCACCAAGAGTGTCAACGTTTTAAAGATTTATAGAGTTGCAAATGTGCAGTGACCCGGTTCAGTAGTTGGGCATGAGACATGAGGCTGTTTCTGAGGAAAATCTTCATCTGTGATCTTAATGGAAACCAGATGATCGTGGCTGGAGGGTGCATTATTATCTGTCTGAATCAATAAGCGGGTTTGGAACACTTAGGCAGTCTTCTCCCTAATAAAAGAGATCCTTCATTCTCAACAGTTTGTGTGTGTGTCCTCTCCCGACACAAAGCGTATTCAGTCTCTCTGAAAGCTGATTTTCATCAACCTTTTATTGGCAGATCAAATACAGGGGATGTGTGTTTGTCTCGTTTTTCAGGCAGAATTCCTGTTTGGTGACCAGAGGAGCCTTTTTAGATGTGCTGATGTGTCTTTGCGGGTCGAACACCAGCCTTCTGGAAAGTAAGTTGAGGTTTTAACTACTTGGCTTCCAAAGTCCCAAAATCAACACAAAATCAAATACAAAATACTTTTATTTTGTAACCAGTTCAAAATATTTTCATATTCAGGTATTTGTTAACTACCGTATTCAAGATAAACGGTAGCTGCTGCATTGTCACCTCTTATTTGTAAACTTTTTATTTCATGTCACAGAGCGAAGGTAGAATTAAATCCTATTTTTTAATTTGCTGTGAAAAGCTGCAGAAATGTTTTGTGAGCAGCATCTTCAACACTGGATTAGCTCTTTGTATTAGTTTATCAGCACAGGCCTGGTTTTTGGTAAATATCGGGGCTCAGGAAAAAGCCCAGGTATGAGGAACTCCGCTTCCCCTTCCTTGTCATCATTTCTTCAGATTTTTCATGAAAGTAGGACATGAACAGTTTAGCACTGGTAGATTTAGAGATAAAGTCATCACTTTTTTTTCCACCAACATGTTTCTTTTGGCACCAAGTAGCGGTTAGCACTGTTGTCTGGCAGTAAGAAGACATTTTTTTTCCTGCACTCTTTCAGCGTGGAGTATGAATGTTCTCTCTGGGTACTTCCTCCCACAGTCCAAAAACATGACTGGTTAACTGGGCCTGCTAAAGTCCCCTTTTGCTATGAGTGAGAGCCTACATGCTTGTTTGTACCATGTGTCTCTGTGCTGCTGCGTGACGGACCGGCGAACTGTCCAGGGTGATACCCGGCTCTCCCCCGACGATTGCTGGAGATAAGTATCAACCAATAGATGGATAGATGGCTACTTTGGAGTGGCCCATCCAGAATCCCTTTAATCTAATAGGAACTTCGTGGAGGTAGCTAAACATTGGGATGATGGCGAGGAGGCTTTTCAACCTCAAAAACCTGAAGCCGTCTCTGAATTGTCGTCCCGACATGCAGATAGCGGAGTGAGTCCTTGCCCTCCACAGCCCAATACCTCAGTCATGCTCAGCTATCTTCTGTGTTGCCTCTGTTGAATCATCATGTGATCATAATTGATTTGAGACGCGTTCCCTTTATAGTTTAGAAAAAAACAACCAGTCCACTTAAACTATGACTAAAGTACATTTTATAAATGAAGAAGTTGCCCTAGAAACCTGTTTAGCAGTTTTCCACTTGATCGTCTTTTCCCTTTCAGGCGTCGCCGCAGCAAGTCATCAGTCTCCATCTAACCCTATCTTCAGCGTCTTCTGCTGTCACACCAGCCCTCATGTTTTCTTTCACTACATCCATAAATGTCCTCTTTGGTTTTCCTCTAGGGCTCAGCATCTTTTTTTTTTTACCAATGTTCTCACCATCCCTCCTCTGTACATGTCAAAACCATCTGGAGATAAAGCCAGAGAGGCCAGACTAACATGAGATGTCTCGCTGATGCTCTCATTCCTGATTTTATCCATCCTCGTCACTTTCAAAGAGAAATTCAACATCTTCATCTCTGCTGCCTCCAGATCTGCCTCCCGTCTCTTCCTCAGTGCCTCTGTATCTAAACCGGACAACCTTGCTAGTCTTACCACCGTCTTTATCACTTTTCCTTTCATTCTCGCTGAAACTCCTTTTTCAAACAACACACCTGACACTTTACCTCTTTCAACCTGCTTTGACACGTTTCTTCACCTCTTTTCCACACTCACCGTTGCTTTGGACTGTTGACCCTAAGTGCCAAATATCCTCAACATTCTTCATCTCTGGTCCATGTACAGGGTTTCCCTCAGAAAATTGGCTAATCCTGGCGGTAGTGTCAGTGTTGGCGCTGGGTGGTGTGTAGACTGGAAACCTTACTCACCGTTTTATGTCGCACTCAAACATTAACGTAAAGCCTGCCGGCCCACCAGGCGTATAAAACGCTGGGGGAAACTCTGATGTAACCCCATGCCTCTACTTGGGTCCCTCTCATTCACACACATAGATTCTGTCTTGCTACGGCTAACCTTCATTCCTCTCCTTTCCAGGGCAAACCTCCATCTCTACATTTTCCTCCACCTGTTTCCTGCTCTCATCGCAAATCACAATGTCATCTGCAAACATCATAATCCATGGAGATTCTAACTTCACCTGTTAACCTGTTCATCACCACAGCAAACAAGGAGGGGCTCAGTGCCAGTCCTTGATGCACTCCCCCGTCCACCTTGAACTCCTGTCACACCTACAGCACACCTCACCACCGTCTCACCGCTCTCATACAGTCCTGCACCACTCTAACATACGTCTCAGCTACTCCAGACTTCCTCATACAAAACCCCAGCTCTTCTACAAAAACACAACCCTCTCTGTACAACTTATGCCCTAAACATTAAGTTGCTTTAAAACGATTGACAGATTCATAATCTGCGTTACTATTTGTACCTATTCCTATTTGTTCCTAAACCCTGACATGTTTTTAACGTGTTTCTCACATGTTTTTTAGCTGCATGTTTATTTAATGAAATATGTGGCAAAGACTGTACAGTGAAATAAAAGACGGGACATAACATCCAACAAACTTCCTGCTATCTGATGTTATATTGGCACCAGTTATTATCACTGACTGTTTAAATACATCAGCAATCCTTGTTTCCTCTGAAAGCAGAATATCCTCCCGCACCTGAACTAAGTTATTAAGTAATCTGTCTCTCTCACTCTGATCTCAGCTCTAAAGTTGTAAAGCTGAGCTGTTTAACACTAGTGATGTCCAAATAAGTGAGCTTTGCACATCTGATGTTGGGGGGAGTTCACTTGAACGTCTACTCCTGGAAGATTGGCAGCTGTCTTTAATATTTTGAATAAACTTTCCATGTAGAGTAATGGGGTTCAGATTGTTTGGAAATGACTTTTAACCCTGCGCCTGACTGCTACATTCCCTCTTTAATCAAAAAATTAAGATTTAGTTGAACTGAACATGACTGCAGTTTTTTGATTTAGACAGAAAATGTTTCATAAAACAGATATCAGCAGTTTTTTCTTATTTTGAAACAAAATGTTTCCTGTTATCATTTTTATCAATCCTCTCTTGTGGTTTTTGTTTCAGTATAGTAATGATAATAACCAAAGTAACACAGTAAATGCTTGCATTATAAATGTGTAATGTATGCAATTCTAAAACAGATATTGTAGGAGCTCTGTATTTTAGCTTAGAAAGCAGCTGGATGTAATTATAAAATGATATAAATGGATACAAATTCCAACAGCCGGTTCAAAGAGTTAAAGGTAAACTTGACAAAAACGAGTCCTTAAATCTAAATTACCAGCAGTGGAGTGGGATTAAACATGTAAAGAAGGATTGTTTCTGAGTCTTGGAGCAGCTGGTAAAGTTCATTTAAAAGCAGCAGGATCTTAGGAGTGCCTGGCACCGGGGTCGGAGAGGTGAACAATCCTCTTTTTCATTATGACTTCTTTTTATTCCCCTCTAACTGGCTCCTTGTGTTGAAGTAGGAACTTTGCATTTAACAGCCAGTTCTTCTGGAGTCTGAACACAGGTCTCTGTGCACTACCCTTTGATCTATGCAGACTCATTAAAAAAAATAAAATCCCCTGCCGTCTATTGCTTCATCTCTACCTCTGCCAATCTACCCTTTCTTTGCTTTCCAGCCACACCAGTAAAATAAGCTGAACGGTTTGCTTCGAGGGGAAAAAGAGACGGAGGAATGAAATTGGGGCAAAAAAAGTATATATAAAAGTGAAAGCAACTTGGCTGAAATGTATCTTTCCGATACTGTGTCAATAAACAGTGAAGACGGCTTCATCGTGCTCTCTTCTGTTTGTGCTAAACTGTCACAATTATCCTAAAACTGACCTATCTAAACCTATTCTGTATTTAAACCTGAATATTATTCTCAGAGATGTTAAAGCAGTTCTTAAAGGTATATTAAGAACTGCCACTGTCACCCCTGTCCTGAAATTGGCAGGTTGCCTGTTTGACTGTCTCAGTTGTTGTGTCCTTGGGCAAGACACTTCACCCGAATCGCCTGCTGTCCGTCTGCCCCAGGGCAGCTGTGGCTACTAACATAGCTCACCACCGGCAGGGTGTGAACGGGTGAATGACTGTAGTGTCAAGCACTTTGGGGTCGTCTGACTTTATAAAGCGCCATAAAAGTAGAAGACTTTTACCATTTATTTTATTAAGGGACTAGCCGGACTTTGAAAAGTGCAAATTATCCTTTTTAATCACTCAGGAGCTGTTGTTGCATAAACCTGGTAGACTTGGTGGTATAACATTTATTCTCACACATCTTGGATTAAAAGTGCCGTTGGGTTCCAGATCTAATATAGAATAGATGTGCAAAATCATTTACCCCAGTTGCATCAGCTTATGAAACTCTGAATAGAGTCATTAGACCATTTCCCGTCACTACTGTGCAACATGTACGTTTTATCCAAATAGACTCTGAGATGGAAAAAATAAAAATCCACAGACATCTTTCAACTTTGCTTTTCCATAATTAGTCTTCCAGTAACATGAGCGTACGATTGATGTTCCTCTCTGACAGCTTGGTAAGCCATCTAGATCCAAATGTGGAGAGTTGCACCCATTTCAAATTAAGATGTACTTCTTCTTTCATAAGGGATTAAGCTCAAACCGCTGGAATCCGGTGTCAAGATAAATAAACGTATTCCTCGCCTCTCTGCTGGAGATGCTAGATGGTTCTCCAGTCTGCAGATTTCACCCTTTTGAAAGCAGTATTTGCCAATTGTGATTCAGCTTTTCGTCCATAGTGGTAATTCACAACAAATGTGTTCTCAAGACAATTCAATGGACAAACAAGTCCGGCTCATGTCTAAATAGACATTGTTTGGTCCGATTCCAATTTTAATCACTCAGTTCATCCCAGAAAAAGACAATCATGTAGTCAGATGCAGATCCAATCACATATAGTTCTTTCCACTGTTAAAACTGTCAAATTCAGTTGCTCATTAAATGCCAGTTGGCAAAAAAGTAACTAAAGAAAGCTAGCCAACTACATCAAGTAAGTCACTTCGCAGCAACCCCTAATGTTACGTAAGCATGTGCCCAGACCGGAATGGAGCCACTTCCTTCCAACAAAAACCTCCAGCAGAACCGGACTCGGAATGAGAGACCTGGCCCACGCCAGGAGTCTTTTCTATGCTAAAACAGAATAAACTCACACTGTGTTAATGAAGTTAAATGAAAGCAAAAGCCCCATCAACCTTCATCCTCTAGGAACAGCATACAGCTAAACACAGACACAGTGAGTCAGGAATACTTTCTATGACAAGAAGAAAAAAATACACACAGTTAAAGGGACCAGTCGCTTCATAAGTTTCTGCAAGAAGAAGACACAGTTAAACACTTTATCACTGAGCCAAGATTACTTTCTATGGGAACACAAACAAAGAGTAAACAAAATTAATGACAGTAACAGCTTTGTCAATGACTCTTTCTTGCCAAGAGACAGCTAAACACCATAGCCCTGGACCAGGAGTTCCTTCTAAAGGAAAAAAACAACAAATGATGTCCTACTAATAACTGCTATAACAGCATATAGCTACATTCAGAAAAGAGGCACAGCTATACACTGGCAAACTAGGCCAGGGGTACTTTTAGTTGGATAGAAAAACAGAGAGCATGAAAAGTCAATGTCTTGAATAGTTCCATCAGTTTGTCCAATAGAGAGCAGCGGCTAAACACAGAAGCACCGACCCAGTAGTACCTTCTATTAGAAAGAAAGATGGAGTGTTAATGGCAGCAGTAGTACTATCAGTGTCGCCGTCCCTCCTGGAAGTCAATACACTGCCAAAGGGGAACTAAAAGTAACCACATTTTTCTTGAAATTAGTGTATTTTTCCCTGATTTGTGCAGGTAAATAAGATGATCTGCCAATGGAATGCGTATTTTTACCCCTAAAATAAGATAATTAGATATACTGCACTCGAAATAACATGATGGAGATGAGGTGTTTCTGTTTTAAGTGCAAAAATCTTATTCCATTGGCAGATTATCTTATTTACCTGCTCAAATCAAGGACAAATACACTAATTTCAAGAAAATGTTACTTACTTTTAGTTCCCTTTTTACTTTCTGTGGAAAAACAGGGAAACAAAGGTAGAATAGACACAGATAATGGCAGATGTAGCGCTGTCAATGGCTGTGTCCAGGAAATAGTGAAAGCTAAACAGAGTGGCACTCAGCCAATAGTACTTTGTATGGGATTTGGGGGGAGGGGGGGGGGGGGGAACATAAAGACTACATAAAATAAATTGCAGTCATTGCTTAATCAGTGACCATGTCCAGTAAGAAGAGTTGTCTAGGATCAGGAGTACTTTCTTTGGTGGGAGAAAAAAAACAGCAACATACACAAAGTTCATGGTTGCAATAATTGCAAATAATGCATCAATGGAGATTAGGAGGTAAGACGGTGAGAAAAGGTTTCCAAATAAAGCTTCTCACCAGTAAACTCTAAAGCTCTGTTTCTTTAAGAGATTTAGCACTTTCCCATTTGTAAGGTTCATATAAACACACACACACACACAAATGCACACGCAAGTGCACCGGGTCTGGGATTTGTTTTTCACAGTTTGGGTTATGACGATGGGAGCTGATGGGAAATCCAGCTGCTTGGTTGCGTGTGAGAAGTTCAACCTCATGACAGCAAAGTGTCTCAGCTTTTTGTTGCTCGTTGACCGCGCTAATAAAGACGTAGCACACTTATTAGGGTTTGTGGTGCTGCATCCCTCCCCCCCCCTTCCCTTTGCTCACTCAAACCTTCATCATATTCAGTCGAAGTTGCATTACAAGCTGTTTCAGAGTTACACTCCTAAAAATTATTATTTTTTTAAAACAGTTTACTGGTGAAACTGGTTTCACAGCACATCCACCCTCCTACCTCCATCCAAACACAGCTGACGACGACTGCCATCCTCGCCTAAAACCACAAAAAGCTTGGCTCAAGTTTATCTAAACCAGATGTTGCGGTTACATTTAGTCTAGATATTTGACCTCTGCCTGAGCAGACCATCAAAGATGACCCACACTGCGCTCTGCGTGATATAAATCTACTTCCCTAAATTTGTTCTTCATGGGAAATGGCTTCATTTTCCTAATGTCTGATTTGCGTGTTTGTTGTTTTTCTGGGCTGCCAAAGTCAGAACGGCGAGCCGAAGTTCTGTTTTCATTCGCAGAGCATTACCAACACCAAGCGGTTCGGTCTGCCTCTTTAAGGGTTCGAGTTTCACGCTGTGAAGCAGATGCACAGGGGAAATCAACATAACCACAGCCTGTTATTAACGGGTGGCTTGACTGTGTTCTCTGTGTTTCCTTGGTCTTTTCGTGATTAGGTTCAACAAGAAGGAGGGAGAGTGTTTGGGTGTTCCTCCTCAAGGGAAAAGTGTTGAATTGTAGTTCCTCTGTAAACTTTCTCTTGCTTTTTGCAGACCTAAAAAAAAAAAAAAGAAGCTTCTCTATTTCTCTTGAGATGTAGCAATTATCTGTTGAGACCCACTCTAAACCTGCTGTAAAACCCCACCATGCCATCCGTCCATCCTCTGCGACTCGTTTATTCGAGATCGGATTGAGGCGGTAACCCAGACGTCCCTCAGCCCAGCGACACTTTTTAGCTCATTGTTCAGGATCCCCCGTTTTTATTGTGTTTATCCTTTCCTGACAGAAATGTAGGAGATCATTAAGAAAACTTTAATATCAGACCGAGGACAGCTGTTTAAATACAAGATGCAGTTTTCAAATTATGATGTTATCGGAATCAGCTTTATTGGCCATATTTATGTGCTAAAAAAAACAAAAAACAAAGATGTGACTTTGGTTTCACACGCTTACATCTCCCTAAAAAGATATATACAAATATTTGTGTATCTGCACCCAATATCTATTTTTAACATTATTTAAAGGCAGGTTATAATAGTGCAAATATGCATATTTAGTTTCACAGTATAGTAGCAGACTACTCAGGCTGGAAGGTGTTCACCAGATGAGATTTATTAAACCTGTGTGCTTCAGCCTTGAAATTAACACTTTAGTCTATTTTTTTTTTTATTATTATCACTTGCAAGTTGCTACCTTTTGTGTAAAATGAAAAGGGCCAACGATATAGTTTGTCATTTTATCCAGAGACGGTTAGCACATCCAAAGGCAGGAAGTGAGTTATACCTCAAATTGGCCAAAAATCAATTTTAATTTTTTTAGAGTTATTCACCCTGCAATCGTAACGCTAAAATGGTGCGTCTGTTTGTAAATGACTGCCAGCAAAAACATTTCTATCGACCCAGGCGGCCACTCCGATTGCTTCATAATAGCAAATCTGGAGAAAATGTGCAAATCCATCCAAAACCTGTTGAGTTACTGCAGTCTGAATAGAAGCGAGTGGCCAACAAACTCTGCTGTGATCAGAGCCCTAGCAGGTGTACATGTGTCTCTTTTTAACAGTCCATTAAAGTCTAATACTAAACTATTACAGTTCCCTCAGCTGTCCGCAGA
This sequence comes from Fundulus diaphanus, assembly GCA_037039145.1. Classification (NCBI taxonomy): domain Eukaryota; kingdom Metazoa; phylum Chordata; class Actinopteri; order Cyprinodontiformes; family Fundulidae; genus Fundulus; species Fundulus diaphanus. The sequence continues at coordinate 46,842,497 of CM073121.1, read as the reverse complement.
GACCTGAGCCTTCATCACGTTTAATGGCGTCGCATTCCAAAGCTTTGCTCGCATGTTTTCAACAGAATATCCAAAAATATCAAATGCCGGTCCCAGTTTATTTGAGTTGGGGTTTGGAGCGGCTGCGGTTTTTCACCTGTAGATGGATTTAAACAGACACAGCTGTGGGAGAACAATGGCTATTTTTGAACCAGGATGAAAAATGGCGTTGAAGTCGCCTGCGCCGGAGCACATTTCATTAGTGCAGGAAGTAATTCATCTCTCCTGTATTGCCCTTTTTAATAAAGATGTCATAAAAAGTCTACTTTGCCTTTTTATATTATGAATTTTACATTACTTTTACAGTCTGTTTTTAGGTTTTTTATCTCTGCTTTGCTTTCTTAAAGAGGAACAGTAATAGTCACTTAAAATTTGGATGCCAGATCTTCACAGTTTATGCTTTGATCCAAAACTTTAAATACATAAAACATTTCAATAAATAACAAATGTTTGTGTTAATCGGTAATTATTTCCTAATACCTTTAATAGAAAAACATTATACAGTGTTCAATGAAATTTGCCAAAAAATATCCGGTATAAACTGTCATGGGATGCTGGTAAAATAAGTGAGGAAACCCAGCCCAGTTTGGAGCTTCGTAGGTCAGAGTTGCTGTACAGCAGAAACACAGTTCAACGCTGAATGTGTCACAAAATACTGGACTTTCTTTGACTTACATCACCTTTTAGGGATCTTGTACATTTTTTACAAAACTCACTACAGGCACTGTAATATTTTTAGACCTGAGCGTGGCATGGAGGGTGATGATGTCACACTCTTGGTTTTGACCAACTGAAACTGTTTAAAGTTTAAAGTGATATATTCCTCTTAGTTTTAACTCCACATTTTACATCAGTTTTAATATATTTATATGTACTTTTTGCTCAGTCACAGTTTTAAGTTTTTCAGATATTTTGAGATGCCACCAAGTTTTGTGCAGGGGCCTGCAACCTGCGCTCCAGAGCCACCAGTGGCTCTTTGGACCTTTCATTCCAGTGCAGTTTATGAAATAATTGCATTGAATTTCCACATGACCGTGGACAGCACAATTACACTAAAATATCTATTTAGACCTACTTTTCTACTCATTAGGTTGCTTTAAAAATAAATTTTCTCAAATACAAACATCCTATACATAAAAAAAATTACCCATCCTCTTTTTGCAAAAGTTTCATGTTTTTGTCGCTTGGCAAGGAAATTACACCATTTTTTAATGTCTCTGCTGGTGTCATTTGCACGGAGATTGTAATTAAAATGTCATTTACATGTGTTAACAGAAACAGAACAACAATTCAGTTTTTAAAGGTGGAGTCTCTGATTTTTCCTGTAAGTTTCCCTAAGTCCCTTTTTGAATAACTGTGCATGTCCAAGACCATCTTACCTGCTCTTCCTCTCCTCAAGGGGAACGCATGAAAAAAATCTCCCAAATCCACTCTGGTCTTCTACTGAAGCCTTCCTCTTCTTCTCATAAACTTGTACACGGTTTGCTTCCTGCGACTTGTAGCCATGTTTAAAGTCTACGGTGAGAGCAGTGGAGCTACAATGAGCGGCTAACACCGAAGCTAACGGCTAAGCTAACTGCATTCATAAACACTAAAAGTGTGCATATGGCGCCGGCAACCAGAAACTAATGAGGAAAGAGCACGGACACCGGCGTTACGTGAGCGTGTCAGTATTGATTGGCATGTGGGACATCCAATAGATAAGGTGATACCCCGGGACTTGAGGGACAGAGGGGTCAGAGGGCAGGAACAAAGCTCTGACCAATCCCAGCCCTTCGGAGTTTTTACAGGCCTGCAGCTCCCACAGAGAGTGATCTAAAAAAAAAAGGGGGAAAAAAGAATTTTAACCTCCTTTTTCTGAATACATGATGTATTTAATACTTTCAGGATGGAAGGATAATTTCACCTGGTATAACAAAAAGGGTTTCTGAACAAGATTATTGGATCATTGTTGCGTACACAGCAGCAGTTGTGTTGTTCATCTTCTGCTGAGTTATTGATGATAATAATAATAATAATAATAATAATAATAATAATAATAATAGAGCTGATAGATTGGATTTTCTGGCCATAGCTTAATGAAATGCATCGTGCCAAGAATTCAAACTTTGTTCTACACATTTCTAGAATATGGTTGCATCTTGGTTTGATCTTCCTTTATTTTTATGGTCATGTATGTATGTCAGGAAGTGGGCCTCACAGTATAAGCATGTGATGAGCCAACAGCAGCAGGTACTGTAGCCCTTCAACGTTTTTTCCGTGCTTTGCAGGCACAGACGGCTGTTTTCTCTTTGACATGCTTATCCCACGGTCATCATCCTCCCTTCATCGCGGCTGCCATTACTCTGCCCTTAAACCTCTATTATAATCATTAGGCTATGCTTATTTGGCCCCAGAACCCCCTTTAAGGATCAGGTTCTGCAGTAACTCGGCCTGTCTCCACAGTAACGCAGAACATCTCTGGAGGAATGCGGCATTTCCCGCTCTTTTGTCAGGGTACATTTTGAGTGGGGCTGCATAGCCAGATAGAGTTGCATTTCATAAGGTGTGTGTGTGTGTGTGTGTTTAAACTAATTGAGTTGGCTGTTAAACCCAAGTCTCTGTGCAGTCTTGAAGACATTCTGCAGGGAGGGGCGAAAGCTTTAGCATGGCATTAAGTTACTCTTCAGCTGGCTTGCCTCCGAATACACTTAGTGGAAGTGCACACTCAACTGTGGGGACATCTTGAGTGTGTGACCACAGGTGCCTGTGTTCAAAAGACTCTGGGCGTTTCCAGAATGACGCTGACACAGCCTTTTCGACTAACGTCCGAATAGAAAGGAGTAGTAGACTCTGGCCCCTGTCAGCTGCGTTTCCGGTTTGCTTCTGCTTACCTCACAAACTTGTGTTACTGTGTGATTTTAAAATTGTCGTCGGTGAAAAATATTGGACTCACTTTAAAATAAATCCCATTTATGTGTGAAACCAATGAGGAAAATATCACTTTTCCAGACTCAAAGGTTTTAAGTTCAGTTTTGAGGATAGATAGATGGATGGTTTAAAACGCACAAAGAATAAACTAAATTAATGGGGGCAATAGCTTTGTATGCGACTCTGTCTAGGAATGAGACACATCTACACAGGGATTGGGCCAGGAGTACTTTCTATGGTAAAAAACTAACAAAAACAATTGTTATAGTCACCAAGACGATGCCAACATTGACACCATAAATGACTAAGAAGAAATACCTTTATTGTCCCACAATGGGGGAAATTCGGGCACGACAGTGGCTAAGACATTTTTGGTAATGAAAAGAAACAATCTCATCTAAAGTTGGTTCTAAAGCAGCAGAGAATGAGCTTTGTCAGAACGGCCAAAGACTATCTCCGTGAAACGGATGCAGCTGAAAAAAGAAGCACAGAACCAGGTGTACTTTCTAAGAAACACAACAAAGCATGCAAATTTAAAGGCACTAATCCAGGCGCTGGGTCAGGTGTACTCTCAGTGTTGTTAGTCACATCGCAACCGATATCTGTTCCTGCTTCTTCAATGGGTGGTAGCAAAAGCAAATGGAGAGAGAGGAAAATTTATTATTGTGTCCCTCAGCAGCCGCTTATGAATGCTAGGGTAGCTTCTGGAGGACGCACTTGAGAGATAATACAGATCTTACTAGAAGCTACTTTAAAAAGAGAAAACCTTGAGCTGAATTCAATCTTAGACAAATAAGACCTTTAAATCACCATACCGCTAAAACAGCAAGACGTTTACCTTCCTCAGCTCTCACAAGTACGTTTCACCAATTCATTCTCAAGGTGTCGACTTCACCGACAGCTTACTTTGACCTTTGTGTCTCTCAGATTCGGAGGCCGGCGCTCTTCGTCAGGCTGCGCTCTCCGTTCTAATGGCCTCAGAACTGATCACCCCCGACTCTTCCTCGGCTCTCCTTGGCCCCGGCACCACGCAGTACCTCCTCAGCCTCGCCCAGGTGGGGCTCAGTGCATGTGTAGACTTTCCTGATCTATGGCGAGCCTTTGAGCAGAGAAAGCAGCTTCTGGACAGTCTGCTGCGTAGCTCACATTACGAGGTGAGGGAGCTAACGCTGGAAATCATCCTGAGGAAACTGCACGAGGAGGAGGAAAACAAGAGGAGCCCTCTGTGGCTCGATGAGACCACCGTGTCTGACCTGACCAACATGGCTGTTCGTGAGACACGCCACCAGTGTTTGGCGAAGGTGAGACCACACACACTCACACAAAAGCACTGGGGGAGTTGCATCTGTTTATTTGTAGGGTAGCTCTCTGTAAGATTGTCATTTGAAGAGGGAAAAATAACATGCAAATACAGCAGCTGGGGGCTTACTTGCACCCACTCTGCACCTCTCCACTCCAGCTTTTAGAGAGGTAGGTCCACTCTGTATCCCAGTTTGTGTTCTTAAAACAGGAGCAAGCTGCCAACAGACTCCCTCTTTTAATCCTGTTGTTGACCGTGGTTACATCACTGTTACGCTGCCGCATACGGGTTTGTTTTGAAATCCGTTCATCATTAGTTGCACATTAGGCTTTGCTTCAAAATGTCTGTTTTTCTTTTAAAAAGGCAAATACCTTTTTATGATTTGCAGATCATTTCCTTTACGTTGTTTAAAGGAGATAGCTACAAGTTTAAGTCCTCCTGGTCAGTAGGTGGCGCAGTAGCGCTCCCCAGCTCTCGTTCCAACCTTCAACTGTACATTTGCCAGGTCCGGTACCATTAGCATAATGGTTTGCAATAGCAAACATTTAACTTACCTGTTCAGAAGGAAAGCAGCAACCTTCGTGTGGCTTCTGAGCAGTAGCCATAGTCGGCAGCAACGCTCAAAAACTTGAGCGATGTTTACGCTTACGTTTTGGCTATCACAGAGCTGCTACAACTGAGCCCCGTCTCCAACCTACTATTCCTATTGGTGCAGAATAATAATAACCATAAGTAAATATTTACATATTTTGGACCCACCAAAATTTATAAAACAATAATTTTTTTATGCTACATATTTATTCTTCAGTAAAATTAATATGTTTATTTTGCAGCACTCTAGACGTTCTGGGGATGATTTATTTTTGAAAAATGTGTCGTTTTGATGAAAAAGGTGTAGCTATAATCTTTGTTTTGAATAGTGAGCACCTAGCCCGTTGTTGAGCAGGTGAAAAAAAAAAGTTAGATTTGTGTTTTGAATAAAAAAGGAAAACCAAATTGTTGTGTCACTTAGAAGATGGGATTGATGCAAAGTGTCTGAATACAACCATCCAGGTTTCCTTAAATCTTAAACTTAACATCACTGCATTGTATTATAACTGGTGCCAAATTGTAAGGTGTTGAATTTAATCAATTGTTCTGTTTGATTGGAATTGACAATATGTTTCCGTAAATGAAATAGGATCTGTTTGTTTGTATTTTGCCTTGAGACGACACCTATTGTGAATTGGCTCTGGGTCTATGTTGGTGCCAGGTGAAGACGTGGTCTAAAAGCAACAGCGTAGACACTCATCTCCTTCTACTTCGTACTGCTAACACAAGTCACACAGACTTACACTTCAGCTATTAAAGCAAGTTTTGTTTTAAAGCTCCAGTTACAGATTGGAGCCCAAATATGATAAGTATTTGCAAGAGGAATGCCACCTCAGCCGAAAGAGCCTCACAATACGAGCTAGAGGTGTGGGGGGGGGGGAAAGGACTGCTTCAGTGCAACGCCTAGCATACTTCTCATCTTTCTCTTTCTCCCTCTGTTCCTCTCAGGTCCTGCAGGTGTTGTGCATGTTGAGCTCAAAGTGTGAGCTCTTGTGGAAGGATGGTGCAAAGACTTTGTCCCAGAAGGAGGTCCTTATGCGCCTCCTTACTCTGGCTGAGAACTTTACTCACAGGTCGGTAAAACCCCATTGATGCCGTTCTAAAATGTATGTGATCCTCTATTCTGCCCGTATGACTTTTTGAATTCTAATTATTATTTATGACTCAAAGCTCATTATTAATTTACTAAATTCAGTGTTTTAAAATACTGATCCATCAAATAGAAAAGACACATTTACCTAGAAGAAAATCTTTTTTTGATTTTTGGCGGAAAAGTGGTCAAAATACAAGCAGAGTGATCCAAGATGCTTTATACAGCATTATTCTATTATTTTTATTGAAGGAAAAGATACAAAATGTTAATCCAACTGCACCTATTAACCATTTTTCAACCAAAAGTCCTAGGATTAGGGCTGCAACTAACTTTCTTTAAGTGAAAGAAACAGGAGCGAGACAGATTTCACCTGTGAGTCAAGGCCCAGAGAAGAATTGAAATGGTCTTTGTCCTGCAAAGTCTCTGTGCAGTGATGAACAGAAGGGATGAAAGGATACGTCTCGTATTGCAAGAATCGTCAGAGTCAAAAAGCTATTGAATTTTCAAAAAAGGGTTTCAGGCTAAAACATACTGGTTAGATTTATATTATCTTAGCATTGATCAGACTCAAAATGTTTATTGGTTAAAGGAAAAGCTCCTTTAATTGGTGTAAACTGGTTATAAAGACTGGTTGTTGGTTCCAATAAATATATGATTTTTGGTAATTCAGAGATCCCCAGCAGGACAAATACAGCCTAAACTCAAATCAGGTTCTGTTGTAATTGTTAAAGCTGGTTTTTGGTATAAACAGAGGCAGCAACCCCACCAACTTTTAGTCTTAACGGAAAGAAAATTGTGTTCGCGAACGACCTCCTGAAGTAATCTCGACTGAGAGGTGAAGGAGTACTTGGCTCAACCGGGCTGTAACTCGGTCAGCCTGCTGACGGAGTAGAAAGCCGTGCCAGTTCCTTATTTAAGTGAGACTTACTGTCCAAACAGCATCGAAGCTGTCCCCTCTCAGCTTTTAGCTCGTATGTCTCACCTGCCGTCCGTCAGGTTTTCATTCAGGATAAGAACAGGACGCAGGACGGCACACATGAGCTCACTGGCTTCACCTGGACACTCCTTACACCCTCCTCTACTCTCCTGTGCTGCGGTGCTGTGGTTACCGGACTGTAGCGAGGGGGCGGGGGGCCTTTTTAAAATAAAATCAAAGGCGTGGAAGTGTTGCTGTGGAAGAAAGCTGATATTTACGCTCTCAATGGCCTTCATCTGCACCATTATACTTCTGTAAGATTATTCACACCTGCCCGGCATGAGGTAGTGTTTTTGTCAGAGTTCATGAAAGAGTCGTGAGTCACGAGTCCTCCGTCTTTTACCGCAAACTCATTTGGCACTTGGTGTTCCAGTTTATGTGTCTGTGCTTAGACGGTAAGCCCTTTTGACATCCACACACACACACACACCTTTTCTTGACAAGCCACGGCTGTACTTTTCTCACCCCTGACAAGAGAATACAGGCTTGAATGAGGATTGGATTACAAAGCCGTGCGAAGCCTTTTCCTGGCCACAATCTCTGCACACAGGGATCCACTTTCCCTTCAGCATGGCCCCAGGGTTATGATTAGAGCCCAGGAGGGATGAGATTGGGTTGCCGGTTGCCCTTGTGTGCCGTGTGATTAAATGGCACTCGGCGTATTGTGACTCATGATGTCGTGGTGAGTACCAGCACACTTCTTTTGTGGACAGTAAGGCAAGAAAGTGGAGTTATGAGTGTGTAAAGGGTTGCAGGGAAGCCCTAATTAAACCCTAGAACCTTCATTTATCAACGCCGTTTTCTTTAAACGTACCGCAAACCAATCTCTAGTGGCTGATTAAGGGCCTAGTCAAATCATTTGAGTGTCTCTGTTTGCTACCATCAGCAATATTATCATCATATGGTAATTAATACTGTTTTAAGGCATTTAAAACATCTCCTGTTAGCGTTATGAAATAGGGCTGAAACTGACGGATATTTTCTTTCATTGCTCCATCAACAAATGGTTTGCAAAGTTCATTCACTACAACGATTCATTTTCCTCTGCAACAAAATAAAGATTTGGACTTTTAAAGTATGAATTCAATATAAAATATAAGTTACTTTATGTATAATGCCCTTTTCATGTGTTGACAAATAAAAAAAGCCTAATTATTCAGATTGATTTGGAATTAAAATGAGCATCGGCTCAGTAACTGGTGCAAGTTCAAATGAGAAAGAATCGGTTTCTATTATGCCCATTATTTAAAATGGAGACTGACAAACTACTTGTATTTATTAACTATGTATTGGGATTCATTTAGAAGGTAAAATCAATAAATAAAACACCAAATACACTATAGAATCAGATTGAAGTTGAGTGAAGTTAATTGGCTCGCTGCACAAAGCCTGCATATCAAGAGGCAGCTGAAGCAAAAATGTTTTTTCCTTTTGTGGAGTTATTAGTTCTGCTCCACAATTAATTTGTTTATATATATGCAAATATCTAATTGTGAAATTTCTTCTGAGTACAGCTAAAAGGCAGCACCGGTACCATCTCTGGTACTTGTACCGCTCTAGCCTTCGAGAACTTTGAGAAACATTTATAGGTCGACTCGTTTGGCTGTGACTCAGACGCCACCTCTCATCTGAATCTGTTGCTCAGAAAAAAGAAAAAAAACGCTCCTTCAAACTCCTGTAAGCATTGATGAAAACCATTAATATCAATCTCTCTGATTATGTCATTAGTGCTGTGTAAAAAAATCAAGGATCTTCTGTATTTTTCAGACATGCCTGTTTAAAACCTTGAAACTTTCCTGTTTGACAAAGCTTATAGTTAGAGTGGCTCATGTTACCCTGAGCTACCTTTATAGTTATGCTGCTATAGGCTTAGGCTGCTGGATGACATCAGGGTCTATTTCTCTCACTCTGCTGAGTTCTCCTACTGTTCTCCAATTTAGATTATTTCATTGTTATTTCATCTTGCTCTCTCTCATTTTTTCTCTTCATAGAAGGTACACCTGGTCTGGCATTCTGTTAGCTGTGACATCATCCAGGGGAGACAGATCATTCGCTATTACCATATAACATAGAAAGGATTCCTGGATCAATGTGTGCTTCAGTGCTTTCTGTGTCTCTGCTCTGTCTTCTCTAACCCCCAGTGGGCCGAGGCAGATGACCGTTCACACTGAGCCTGGTTCTGGTTCTGCTGGAGGTTTTCCTCCCTGTTAAAGGGGAGTTTTCCTCCCCACTGTCGCTTCATGCATGCTCAGTATGAGGGATTGCTGCAAAGCCATCAACAATGCAGACGACTGTCCGCTGTGGCTCTACGCTCTTTCAGGAGGAGTGAATGCTGCTTGGAGAGACTTGATGCAACCTGCTGGGTTTCCTTAGAGAGGAAACTTTCTGACCAACCTGGAGGATTTGATTGACTTTGACTTTGGAAAGTGCCTTGAGATGACATGTATCATGAATTGGTGCTATATAAATAAAATTGAATTGAAATAAAAGTATCTTTGGGACATAAAATCCTGACTGGGACATGTCTGATGTCAATTTTCTTTGCCCTCAAACATTAGTTTAGCTGAATATCTAACTGGACCCTGAGGAAGCTGTGGAGGACATCACACATGAGGGGCCTCTATCTCTCTCTCTGAGGGCCAGCATTAAAAATAAAGCGGCGGAGTTGAGATTTAGCGCTTAAATTAGATGTCTCGTGTTCTGTTTCAGTGTGGCGCTCCTGTCTGCTGCGCTGACGTTGGCCTCCCAGCTTGTGGTGGAGCTGGTGAGCTCTGATCATCAGGTAAAGACCTGAATTCACTACAGAGATGTGCCTCAAAATCACATCATATTGAACTCCTGTATTTATCACCATAAATGTTGCATTGTGGGATTTTTGATCTTCATGTGAGAATAAGAATCCATCCAATAAAAAAATTTGTGCATGTCAATGAAAAATAGGATCTTCAGCTGCGTCCATAGTGGTCTGTTTTTCCCAACTCATGTAGGATCCGGGCGCAGCGGGCTGTTTAGCTCAGTGGGGGGCTCTGGTGTCCTCCTGCTGTGGTGAGGAGCAGCCGGTGGAGGTGAAGCTGATGGTTGCCAAGGTGCTGGTCACCTGCTCATCCTCCCTGATGACCAACCCTCGCCTGCCGCTGGGTGAGTGCCAGTTTGAGCAGCAGCTTCTCCTGAGCGCCCTTCAGGTGCAGCAGCACATCACAGCGTTTGTGCTTCCGGTCCTGCGGTTAGGTTTTCCTGCCACCGTGTCGCTGTGGAGGAGTCTGTTCACGCTGCTGCAGGATGAAGACCAGGATGTCAGAGACTCTGCTTCCGACTTCACCTCCCGCGTGCCGGCTCACCTGCTCCATAAAGGTAAACACTTTGGGTTCTGCTCACTGTTTGGTAAGCAGTCACATGAAACTGTGACCCCGTGTTTTAGGAGTTAATTGTATAAATGGCTGAATTAGGAAAAATGGTTTCAGGAATGATGACCGCTGAATTGGAACTATAATGTTTATAAAAGAAAATTTTTAACATACTTAAATACAATTTATATGGGCAAAGTGTGTCCTGTGTCCTTCTGTCCAGCCCTTCATCCATCCATCCTTCTTGTCAGTTCATTCATCCAATCACCCACTCACCTGTTTATGCATCCAGTCATCCACCATCCCACATGCCCATCCTTTTATCCACTCATCCAAAGAACCACCCTCTCACCCACCTGTCTATTCATGCATCCACCCAGTTTAGCCATCCATCCATCCATCCATCCATCCATCCATTTTTTAATGGACCCATCCATCCATCCAACTTCCATTTTCTATACCTACATCCGTCCATTCCGCCCACTCGCCCATCTACCTACGTTTAGGCTCTGGTAAAATAAATTTTGATTCAGGAAAGAATTTAAATTGTGACATGAGAATCCCTGTTCTGGTGGTGCATATTTTTACTCATCACTAAGCCTATCATCATGTTGAAACTGGAACGGTAATTAGCAAGAAGAACTGTGAGCTAATTCCATCCCAACAATGTGAAGACAACAACAATAGCCCAGAACTTCTAAATAAAAATAAATAAATAAATAAAAAAAACTCATTGGTATAAACAAGCACATAAATACATTGTGGTGTTAAAAAGGGGCTGTTTACATCATTTCCTGCTCGGGGTGGGGGAGCATTCCTGGTAGCAGGCTCTGGTTTAGCAGTTTGGACATGAGAGGGAAGAGTGTGTGTGTTTGTGCTGTTATGTGTCATTGTTTTTGGAACGTCTCAGGCTGTTTACTGAGGAGCGTTATAACGTTGCCCAGTGGAGCTCGCTGACAGACACATTAAGGCCAGCTTCAGCTTCGCAGGAGCTCCATGAGTGGACTGACACCCTGACTGCTGTTCAGACACACAAACAGCCCCGGCGCTGCTTCCTGTCCTCATTTGGCTGCTTTCCTTCACTCCTCCAGCTCCTCTGCAGAATCCCCCCCCCCCCCCCCCTCTTTGAGTACCGCTGGATCCTGTCACTTCACAGGCCATGAAACGACAAAAAATAAGTGGAGCAGGGTTTTATTTTCTCCTTAAAGGTGCATAAATAAATATTATTGTCTTTCCCATATGTGCTCTTACGATTGCCCGATGTTTAAAATGTGTTTTCCTCTATTGACTGCAGCTTCCTCTTAAAGCTTCATTAGGCAGTTGTTTTTTATTTTATTTTAAGAAGGCTGTCACTTGTTGCACAACAGAATCATGATCTTGCTCATTTGGTTCCCCTTTATCCATTGTTGTCTCTGCTCACACACAGGAATGTGGTTCGGTTTTTAATACAGTGACTATGATGTCATTCAGCCTGTTTTGCTCAAGCTCAGCAACACGGTTCTCCAGTAACACAATCTTTTTTGTCTTTTTCTATGTTCTGTAACCTAAATGCTTTAACTTCCTCCACCAAAGTGAGAATTGATTGCTCCTCTGTCAGCTTGTCAAGGGATTTTTTTAATGTCATCTCCTTCTTCTGTAGCTAGGTTAGACTTTTTTGGTAGCAGTATTGTTGTAATTCATAGTGGTTCCTGGAAGCCTACCTTGGTGGCTGGATTTTCAGACATATGCCACTGGTGAGTCCTAAAGGCCTTGTCATGTGGTTGGGCCTGGTAGCTGGGGCTGGGCTCAATCCTCTGGGCGTGGACGTGGGAGCGACGCGTTACTTAGTTGAGTCTCCCCCTTAATGGATGCATAATCGAGAGAACACACTGCAAAAACAGGACTAAAAATGAGTAAAGTTTTCTTGAAATTATTGTATTTGTCCTTGATATGAGCAGCAAGTTTAAATAATCTGCCAATGGAATGAGATTTTTTGCACTTAAAATAGGAACAACTCAATTCCGTCATCTTATTTCAAGTGCAGTATATCCAATTATCTTATGTTAGGGGTCAAAATACTCATTGCATTGGCCGATCATCTTATTTACCTGATCTAATTAAGGACAAATACACTAATTGCAAGAAAATGTTACTTATTTTTAATTAATTTTTTCAGTGCACAGGCTAACTTCAATACTTATAGCTTTTACCTCAGAAAACATTACGCCTCTAAACAAATCTCATATAATTGGTTCAGGAACCAGGAAGTAAACACGGGCTACACTCTGAACCGAAGTAGTTCCAGACCGTACCTCTGGGTTTGAAAGGAGAAAAACGTGACTTAGACATTGTTGATGGAGAGGATGATAGTTTATAGGGAATGTTACTTTCATCCTTGGGGACAAATGAGAATGATTTAGGTTGATTTTATAGTAAATATCTTACTTATACCTCCTTTAAATCACAAATGTTACAAAGATCTAAAAGGTGTAGGCTAAAGCTGTTCAGATTATATGTCCCTACACTTAGTGATTTGCTGAAATAAATTTACTTTTTAATTCGTCTAATTTATCAAATAAGACTGAATGCAATATTTGATTATTATTATCCGACTGCCATTCAAAAAGGGTAAAAAATTTGACGGACCAGCACAGACAGTTGATTTGCAGCAGGCAGTCTTGAAAAAACAGCGACTCGTATCATGTTGTTGGTGAGAATAGCTCATGAATAATGACGCTAGTAAGAAAAAGACCCTTTTGATATTTTGGGTCTAACATTAACTACAGAATCATTTCAATCAATCAATCAATCAATCAATCAATCAAATTTTCTGCTGAAATCTGACTAATTTGTTTCCTTCATTAAAATGTGCAATGTTTAGTAAGTTCTTCAGTTTGTAAAAGTAAAAAATAACTGCTTTTAACTTTACAGTTTGGACACCACTGCAGTAGATTCTCACACCCATCACATTATAGCATCAAATGTAGTAAAAGAAAAAAGCAACTATATCCTCATTGTATTATTGACACCCTGCAGCCCTTTTTTTTCTCCATATATTGCCTGTAAACCGAGAGAAATGCAGATCAGGAGTTTAAACCATAGCAGAAGCCAACTTGGCTTCAGTCTGTTATTCATGTTAGTTTCCATTTGTCCTGCCCTGTAAAAATACCCAACATTTTAAGTGTTTTTTCACCAAATCAACAGTGTCTTTATTATTTTAGCTGTATCTTCCCATAACAACAAATCTGCTTTTAAAAAATAATTAAATAGTTTGAATTTAGGCTAATTTAGATGTGGACCATTGTTTTTATTTATGTTGGTTGTTGACTAAATGAAATACCATACAGATCAGAGCCTGTTTTGTAATCAGAGGACTCAGGAATCCTGTTTCTGGAAGTGTTTTTAGACCTTTATTTATCTTGGAGCGTTTTGCATAGTGTGTGTTCTATATGTGTTTATGTACATGAGGACAGACGGGGTCAAGATAAGCTATCAGCTGAAAATCAGTTGAAATTGAGGTCAACTGCATGACTGAGATGGAAAGGTTTTCTTTCTCTACGGCGGGAAGCGAACACAATGGATGTAATTGCAGAGCGGGTGTCCTCTGCGTGTGTAGAAAAGAGAGCGGGTCATCCTCCTTTATCCATTCACATTCACAGCTCCTTGGGAGACTATTTTTCCCGTGTGGGAGGCAACGTTTCACTTAACATTAAGAGGAAGGGGAGGGACTGCATTTCCTCTTGGATGCTTGGGAGGAAAACATCTTTTTTCTTTTCTTTCAGAAAACCTTTAAATAAAAAAGTTCTCTGACTTTCTTGATCCTCAACCTTCATAAGGGTTTTCAAAAGGAAATGGAGGAATGCAGCACGCAGACAAACTTAAACCCCAGATTGGTAATTTTCCATGAAATAATTACAGGCCTTGGCTGGGACAGCTGAATTCCTCATGCGAATAATTAAGAAAGAAACACCTAGAGATCCCTGAATACTTCAAATTAGTTGTGTTTCCATCCTTATTCTTTTAATGCGCATTTTGAAGTGTCGCATCAGAAAAAGTTTATGAAAATGGAAAAATCTGAATTACTAATTTTCGCTAAAACGTTTTTTACGCAAGCTTGAGGTGTTTGTTTTTTTTTAAAACTTTTTCATAAAATAGTAAATGCGCTAAAGAAAAGAAGGAAACGCAGTTGTCGAATAAGTTCTGACGTAGCGAACATATACCTCACATTACTGAAGATCCGTTTTTGCTTCCCAAATGTTCCCATAACACTCAAAAACAGGACTGGAAGCAACAACATGTACATGTGGATCAAAGAAGAGACTCAAGCATTTCTTAAGGCTGTTTCACGCTTGATGCATCCACATGGTCCGCACGGCCATATTACGTCATTTTGGCTACCAAGTCCGTCCGCACGGCCAAAGGTTTCGGCTCCGCACGCCTAGGAAAATTCCTAACAACGCGGACAGTCCCATACAGAAATACATGGCAGACGAGCAAGAGCTCCTTTTGGCAGAAGTTCGTAAAAATAGATTATCTTCTGATTCGATAATCTTTATGATTCGGCCCCCATAAAGATCACCGTGATCAACAAATTATTAACAATTCCTGGAGAGAAATTGCAGTCACTCTTGGAAGAAAGTAACAGGCTTTAAAATATTGGAAACCACTGTGTTTTCTACGTGTAGTGGGGTGTAGTACGCTTGGTCTGGGAACACAACGCTGCCCCCTGGAGTCTAGGAGAATAGTGCGGCTTAGGAGGAAAAGCCCCAAGGAGCATAAATGCTGCAGACATTGTCCGCATGTCTTATTTCCCCAGATAAACCAACATTTAGTCTCATCTGTGAAAAAACACATTCATTAACATCTCGCTCCATTACTGATCCTCCACTTTCTGTTTCTCACAGCGTAACTTCAACGTATGACGACATTATGCTTTGCATCGCCTGGTTAATTCACTAATAACCAGTAGATGGAAACATGTCTGGGTCCCATTTCTTTTTTGCAATATTTTTAAAAATTCGATCAACTTTTGCATGAGAATTGGATAAAAACACTACTGACTGCATTAGATGCAGCACTGAGATCTACCAGCACAAAGACACAGGTCCGTAACGTGACGCTAGGAGTGACTTTCACCAGGGCTGTTTCACTGTTATGAGCTCTGAAACTTGACTGAAACTATTCAAACAGCTCATTACTGCTCACATGATTCACTAGCAGCTATTTTTCAAGAGAGGAAGATATTTGTCTGTAATTTATTAAGTCATCTTTACCAAGGTTTTGTTACAGAAAACTTTCTCATTCAGAATATATTTCTAAAGTATTCAAGGAAAAATGCTAGATTTCTTTGTTTCCAAGCACTGCGCTCCTATGACACCTAAAGTCTTGTAGTCTTAATCCCAGCTTTTATATTTGCTTTCGGAGAACAGCTGATCGTGCTGTGCAAGAACTAATGGGGAAAACGGCGCTGTTATTTTTTATGACTGTGACACTGAGGTTGTTTAAAGCTTTTTCCACGTCCTTCCCATTCCCCTCAGACGAGACAGCAGTCTTTCAGGGAAGGCATTGTGTGTTTGTCAGGTTTATGACCTGCCGTTGCTGAGTCAAGTATCTGAGGCGTTAGCTGCTTTAGATGGAGGTGGCGATTCCTGGTCCTTTGATATGGAGGGCTGGGAAAGTTGTGGGAATGGAAACCATGTTAGACAACATGAATTAATCCGCAAGAAAGCTCAGAAAATGAAGGAAAATAAGTAAAACTATGATTGTGAAATGGTTACAAAGTTCTCTCTGTCTTCCTGTTCTCCCCAAATGCTGAAAACTATGGAAAAGTTAAACATTCTGGCGCCTGTGATGCCTGTCCTCTCTCAGATGTGATTCACAGGGGATGCATTGTTCTGGACAGGAAGGGCAAATCTAATTTGACATCGTCGGGGCTTGCTCCTTATGAGATGATGAATGGTGTCCTGGGGTATCTCCTCCCAGATCCTGACCAGGGCATCTATGGTATCCCAGAGATGTTCTGTTGGATGTAGGTCAACGGCGCGTGGAGGCCAGTCAGTGGGATCAACTCCTTCATCCTCCAGGATCTGCCTGCATCCTCATGCCACATGAGGACGGAGATCATGGTGCACCAGGAGGAACCCAGAACCCACTGCACCAGCGAAGGGTCTAACACTGAATCTAAGGTTTTGGTGGGTTTGCCATCATCATCATGAAGAGTTTATCGTTGTCACAATAAATAAATAAAATGTATATGACCTTAAAAAAAATGTCACAACAACAACAAACGGAACAAGAATTGCCCATCCCTATTTGGCGAAGGTTTGATGCGTGATTTATTTTAACCTAACAATCACTGAGGAGTGGAGCCGATAGTTTAATGTTCAACTATCAGCCCATCATTTTTCCCAGGAACATCACCGTACTGTTTACCTGCCGTTCAGACATAGTTCAGTTCTGGTGTTCATGCTTCGTGCTGACAAACCTGCTTCAGTGAACCTTGAACAAACAAAACCTCACACTGACCTACTTTGATTACCGTAACGTTGCAACAAAAACTGCGATTCATGTTTTTTTTTTTTTTTTGTTTTACCGCCCGGCTATGTTCATTTCTTCTTGATGACTCGAATGATTAACCTGACAGAGCTGTGGGACACTCATTAAACAGAGCCGGTCCTATATTAGCACAATGCGCTCTTAGATGGTAAACTACAGTTTGTGTCATTTGAGCCAAGTTTAAACAAGCAAAACACAGAAAGAAGAGATTTGCAGCCTTAGGCTTTACATTTGGACCAAATCAACTCTAATCTTCCGCATACACAGACATGGTGTTTGTGCAGCTCGCACCATGTTTCCCTCATTAAAGCCAATGAGGTTTTAATTTTCTCAGCTGAAATGAAGTCACATGTCTGGAGTGATGACTTGTCTGCAGGCTCTGTCGCATTGTGGACTGAAAGCTAGCTTACAAACTGAAACTGAGCTGAACTCGATGCGCTTTGTTGTTGTTGTTTTTTTTATACTGGGCAATAATTGTAGCCAAACCTAATCTGGGATCAATTATATATGTTTGCAAAACTGATTTGTAAGATTATATGAGGTATGAGTCCGTGAAGCAGGTGTTTGAAGATGCAACTTTAGATTTAGATACGTTTTATTTCATCTCGTACTTTAAAACGGCAAAAGAAGAATATGCATCAGGGCTAATATGTCAATACTTTGTTTGGTGACCCGGAGCCGGGCTCAGGCATAAGCAAACGGAGCGGCTGCTTTAGGTCTGCCAGCCAGCAGGGGGCCCCCAAGAACACCAACAAAACCACCTTATTATTATTCCACCTGCTGGGGGAATAATTATGTTTACAGAAGCTGCAGTTATTGTACCAAAAGTGCCAAAGTGGTTTGTAGCAATTTAGCATAGTTTGCTAAATTGCTTCTTTTTGTCTGCTATAATAATCATACACCTCCAAAGATGCCCAGGCTTCAGTAGAGCACATTTGTTTTGCACCTCTAATCAAACGAAGTGTTAAAGACTGATTATACACTGGTTAGAGCTTGAAACCCTAGATCTGTAGTCATGTTTAAAAACATATCACCTTTATTCTGAACATAAGATTTAAGGGAATTTAAAAATATTTTACGTTTATTCTTTATTCATTTAGGATGTAAAAGTACTGCCAAAGGGACTCTCTGTAATAATACCAAGAGAAACCTTCCAGACCTTTAGTAAGTGCATAGTTCTGATTCTGATGCACCGTTTACCCCTCTTCCACCAGGTAGACCAGGGATTCCCAAACTGTGGTGCGAGCACCCCTGGGGGTGCGCGAGCTGAAATCTGTAATGGCGGTTTGAAAGTGTTTTTTCCCCACACCATAAAGACGTGTAAATAAACATTTCCTTTGTGGAAACTAAAATCAAAACAGCAAATTTAATAAATAAATAAAATGTATTGACATGAAAATCTGTTTATTTTAAAAAGTCTTGTTCTACACTTCATTTTAAGATTAATTTATCTTCTTCTAGAAGAAGCAGCTTGTGCCCTCTACTTCATTCATTCTCGCAAATATGCTCAATTGGCTGAAACCAGGGAATCGGAGGCATCAAACGAGTGAATTTCAAACTAATGACAAATGTCTCTCCAACTCCTTCCTCGCTTCACGTCGTGTACGTCAGTAGAGGGACAATTGAATTCGGGCTGAAAGTTTTTACAAGCTTAAACTGAGCGACACAGTCAGACCCGGCTGCAGAAACAAATTACAGGGGGGGCATTCCATATTTTTAGGGGGGCACACTTTAAAAAGAAAAAAAAATGTATATTATATATATATATATATGCTTCAGGCTGAACAGTGGCTCTGTGACTACTGTAACGAACAAACAAATAGTAATAGTGTAGTCAGTGTTGCCAAATTAGGCAGGTTTCCAACCAATTAGGCTTTTGAACACATTGAGTTGGAAAAAAAATAGCTTATGGGGAGATAAAAAATTTCGGAAGCTTTTCATAACATTTGTTGGGCTTTTAGAAAGAATTACTAACAAAATATATCAAAATAGTCATTATCTATTTTTTAAATTAGCTGAATCTGTCGATCTGACATAATCAATGAATAATAGTTATAATGAATAATATTGTTATAATAAAACAAGAAAAGAATAATGGTTAATCAAGTGTTTGGTCAGTGTAAACGCCCAAGAGGGGTTTAGTTCTACTTATCAACTTAAAAATATTTCATGACTGCGTGTAAGAGAAATGTTTAATTGAGCTATACTGAGAGAAATTACGTTTATATTAAGGTAGATTTACAACTCATGTTGGGAAGCTATTTATAATTTATTTTTTTTATATATCCTGATTGTTAAAGAGATCTTGTGTGTTATTTGGTTGTCTGATTGTACATTTTGTTTGGAGCCCATATGCGCAGTTTTTTTCTTTGCTTCGGCGCAGTTGTGTGCTAATGGCATGTTCTTATGTGTTTAATAGTTCTGTGCTTTTAACATGAGAGAGTTTGAGATTTGGGCTTGTTTTTTTATTTTAAGTTGGACAGGTTTTATGCTGGTTTTGGTTACTGGAAACTAACAGTGACATAGGGTAAGCTGTAGCACTGTGTCTTAACTTAAAGGTCCAGCATAAGCTACACGCTAATAAACATGAGCGCTGGTGTCAGGCTGAACACTGACTGAAGTAACAATTCTGACTAGAACAGGTTCTGTAATTACAGCAGCTATGAGAACAAGGAGCAGAACAGCTTGTGCTCGTAGCTGTCCTAGCTAACCCTGCTAGCTGTCTAGCTAACCCTCCTAGCGTTAATGTTTACTCCAGTTTAGACTTCAGTGCTGGCATTTCAAACAGAAATTAATAACGCTCCTTCCAGCTCGCTCTCTGTTTCGTTGTCACTTCTTGTAATTGTTTGGTAATCAGACCAAATTTTCATCCCGCTCTACCGACACCAACGGTGACCACAACCGAACTGCGGCGGCGGCCGGCGGCCACTGAAGGCTATGACTCGGTGTCCCGCCCCACTCCAGCTGTGATTGGTTAGCATGCTGATGTCAGTCGTTGATTTGATTGGTTAAATTGTATGATTGGCACATCAAAGACAGTACCAAAAGGACGATGGCCACTCCGAGGTAAAAAAAAAAAAAAAGACAGCTTCCAGTCCAGGGCGGGCACAGCTTTCTCACAGGGCGGGCACGGCCCCCCAATGCCCGCCCATGCCGCCGGGTCTGGACACAGTCTCTCTTTCGATCGTGCAGCGCCTAAACAGCGCCGCTCATGTTGCGGTGACTCTGAACCTCTACCAGCACTGACGCGCATCACTCGCCCACCCCGCTGCAGCCTCCGCGATTTATTGACTCTTCACGCACAGAGCTGCAATACGTTTCATTGAGAGTCAGACAGGCGCAGTTCATTTTACAGATGCAGTTTTAGCGCATATTCAGACAGGAACAAACCGGCGGTGGGGCTGAGGGGAGCTGAGGTGTGTTGCCCTGGGCGTGTTTACCTGCTGAATGTAGCCGCTGTAAAAGTTTTTATTTCTCTGATTAATAACATATTTATGGAGCGCTCTGTTATTGTTACTCTGGTCTGCTCTACCAAAGTTCTCTCTCTCTCTCGTCATCGGACACAAATCAAAGTTCTTCGTGATTGTATTTTGCAACGTAAATTGCGAGTCAGACTCAGATTAAGAAGCTGGTGCACAAAAATCATCAATTTAATCCCTTGCTTCAGAGACGTTACAGGTTGTGGAGGTGTGGCCGATCTGAGTGTCTCTTTCTTTCTCTCGCTCCAGGCTGAGCCACTGATGCACCTGCAAAAGCCTCAGGATTCTGTTGTGGATGTTGCAACTTTATTGCAGTTTAATTCAAATTATGTTCCAATTTTATTCCCACAACTTTTGTTAAGATGGTTGAATTGATGTAACTGCAACAGGATTTTTTCTTTTTTGGGGAGGGGGGGGGGGGCGCCAAGCCGGTTGGGACACTGAAGGGGGTGCGCGGCTAAAAAAGTTTGGGAACCCCTGAGGTAGACGATTCAGGAACATCAAATCCAAAACTAATGCCTCAAAAACAGGTTGTGTGGGCTATTCCCCCCTGCTGAGAATACTGAGCCTGTTACATGCTACAATAACACTACTGTGAACGCATATTTGCACACTCTTAACTTATCAGGAAATATTCAGTGCTCGGTTCTGTATATGAAGGTTTAAGTTTACTGCAGAGAATTTACTGCAGGCATGAATGTATCAAAGAAGCTTTGAGTGATTAATTCATGCAACACAGTAATTCATATCGTTCAAAAAAGACTGACTATCGGTACGAGTCTTAGCAGACCCTAAAGATTATTTTGCACACTTGGGCTTCTCAGGAAGTGTGGTTGACCAGTGCAGCCAGCTGACTGACTTCATCTCTATACTAAAACAAAGCAGAAAAAAGTCTGTCTGTTGTGTCCACCTGTACATTTTGTTTGTGTGCATCCTAAGCCGGTGTCTGTCTCGAAAAAAAAAAAAAATGTCACCACGGTAACAAACGGGGGGAATAAAAGGTTCTTGATTCTTGAATCTGAAGCAAAACTTAAAAGTTGATGTTCCCAGATGTTCTCCTTCTGCAAAGGAGAATGAGCCAAACATTCAGTCTTTGGGAGTTCAGAGTTGGTAGAAACATATTCTAAAAAGACTTAAAACTGTAATAAAGTTAGCTTAAATATTTATAATTCTGCTACATGTTTTACATAGTATTCCCACAGAGGGGCTAATTACAAATCAGGCGCATATTTTTAAGATTTGTATCTATAAAATAGTTTGAAAACCATTTAATATTTACAATTATGCACAAATTTGTTAGTCTGAAGTTTATTTACTACTAAGCATTGTCTGTTCCTGTTTAAATGAAGGGCTTAAACACTTTATACAGTGACTCTTGCAACCATTTATTCAATTTAAACTTAGAGAGATAATGTAACCAAAGGTCTCGTGGCGTATTTATAAGCCCACTCCTGAACATGATCCTCTGATGTGTAAATCCTCTCCGGTAGGCAGCGAACGACTGCATATAATGGAGGGTTTTCCCTTTAGAGGCCGTGTCGGCGTCCTGCTGGGGCAGCCTTTGACTTGCATTTGATCCTTTCACTCAGCCAAAATCAGATTGATGACTAAACGCTGCCAACCAGGAGCTTGCAGGATGCTCCCAGACCATCACTTTTATGGTAATGCTCAACACTACCAACACTTTAGCGCTTTGTGCTGTCATGTTTCCTGTTGCTGTTGTTGCCCTTGGTCTCTCTGCGCTACAACCACACCCCCCACCTTCCATCACCAGAGGAAGTTGGGGCTGTAAAGTGTGTGTTTTTATTTCACACCTCTTTCTCTATCTCACACCTTGGCTTCCTGGAGTCTCGGCTCCAGCCCAGCGTCTGCAGCACACGCTGAGAACGTGACAGCTCGTTTGAAGAAGAAAGACTGCGCCTCTCGGCCCTTGCTGGAGGAGGAGGTGCCGTGTGATTTTGTGTTGGTAGGCGAAAGCAACGTTGCTTTTATGCAGCCTGAAGGCCCGTCTTCACGCGGAGCGCAAGTAGCTTTCAGACTGACTGGCATCCTAAAAGAAACATGCTTGACGCTTAAACTTTTTCCACACTTTGTCACAACAATAAACAATGAACTTTAGTGTGAACGCACCGCCACCCCTGGAGGAATCTGGTGGTGGTGGCAGCATCATGCTGCGGGAATGCCAGTCAGAGTTGATGGGCACAGTGGCATTACAGCCTAAACTCTCCACCGCCGATCGTTTTCCACTCGTTGCAACCGCGGCTCGTCTGGGAAACTAGAGGCCCGTTTACACTACACCTAAAAAACCGAGCCATGCCGAGACCAGTCCGAGCTTGGTCCAGTTACCAGGCCGAGCCTCGTTTCTGACGACCGTTTACACACAAGGCTATCTCGGTTCCTTGGTTGCTCCTCGCCCCCTAGTGGCGACCTGCGGTACTACCGCTCTCTGGGATTGAAGGCGGAAGCAGCGAAACACACACAGCTGCGCCCGTAACATTCAGGAAGTTATGCTTGATATTGTGATATTTCGGTGTTTGCAGAGAGTCAGGGGAAGAAGGCAACCATTGGTGAATTTACTTGAGAAAGTTGGCTTTTTGGGAAGTGGATGAGACAAACGAACGTCTAATAAGGATTTACAGATGCAGGAAACAACGACAGACGCTGAGGTTCATTGCGCTGCTAAGCAGAATCATCACTGGAAACCGTGTGGCACGGTAAGGAAGCTAGTAGTATTATGAATGTCTGAAATTTGTCTGAATGGAGTGTGAATCGGGACGTGCAGCCAGACACGCCGGAAAACCCGCTGACAGTCAGCTGACTGTAAGGAGATGGCGCGGTCTGCTCATGCGCTCTTCGTTATCAGAAACCGGGATAAAATAGAACCAGGCCGAGACCTACCCAAGAGCTGGTCTGCAGTTAGCGCGGTTCGGTTATGGTTAGCGCGGTCTGGTTCAGTCTGCTGACCGTTTACACACAAGAGTTATCTCGGTTACCGAGCTCGGACTGGTCTCGGCTCGGTTAAAAAAGTGTAGTGTAAACGGGCCTTAGTTGTCTCACAGTCGGAAAGTTGTGGATTTAATTCCAGCTTCCCCCATGCGACATAGCATTGTGCCCCTGGGCAAGGCACTTAACTCGAAGTTGTCTACCGATCTGAGTAGCTGTGTATGAATGTGTGTCTGTTAGTTGGTGAATGTGGCTACAGTACAAATCGCTTTCAGTCGTCAGTATGACTAAAAAAAGCGCTAAATAAAATCAGTCCATTTAGTTTTTCGGATTGTTTTTTTTTCTTCTGATAAACCAATTACCAACTACTGAGGGAGAGAAGTAGCAACATGATTCCTCCCTATTCTACAGGGGAGCTCCACGACATCCTAACTAGGGCTGGAACGATAAAGGAAAAAAAGCATAAAACAGAAATCATATTGATCGATATCGACAATTATCAAAACATTCAAAACAAATATTTTAAGTGCAGCCCTGGCCATTCTATGCTGTTGCTTAATGACCCATCTTTAAATAAATTGACTCAACCCTTCATTCAACCAACTTTTTACCAAAACTGTAAGTCTTAAAAAAACAAACGTATGCTCTCTTAACTCTTTGAAGCTTGGTGAAGGAGCTTTTCTGGGTCTGTGTTTGTGATTGGTTGGGAGGATGTAATGACTGCAGTATTAACCTAAATGATGGGCTAGAATGCACGGTTGTCCCCTTTTTTCCATTGAGCCACACGTCTATCGATCGATATATTGACTGCAAACATGGAGGTTCTTTAGCAGGGACAGAAAAGCTGGTCAGAGCTAAATCCTGGACAATCCTGGAAAGAAGACGGCTGGAGGCTGCAAAAGACTTGAGGCTGAGGTGGAGGTTCACCATCCTGCAGAGCAACGTCCCTAAATATAGAATAGAAATGTACAGATGTACGAGCAGAGCTGCGATTGAATGCTTTAGGTCAAAGCAAATTCACCTGTTAGAATGGCCTAGTCAAAGTCTGGTCCAATATGTAAAAATTTCTCTAGATGTGGAAAGTGGGTATTGCTGCAATTGAAATGAATGAGATGTTGTATTATCACATAAAATGTCAATGAGACACAATGAAGTTTGACGTAAGTGGCATGAATATATTTTAAGGCGTTGTAGAACCTTGTTACGTCTGTTGTACGGACCTCACTGTGTATCCTGGTAGTAGTAAATAAACCCTGACTGTTTGACTGACAGATGTAGCTGAGAGATTTACATGCTTTGGGCAACAAGAAGGTAAAAACAATCAGCTGAAAGAATGAACGTCTGCAAACATGAGGACACATGGAAAAGTGTGGAGAGGGAAGTGTTTGGGATTTCTCTGATTACACTACCCTGACATGCCACCAGTGAACTCCCCCTACCCCAGACCTTCCTCTCAATGGGACATCTGACACCCCACCCAGCTGCAGAGGCTCAGTGTGGATTACGAAGCCGCAAAGGTCCTTTTTAATTCACTCAGGTGACTCTAATGGCATAACTGTTGATGAGAAACAGTTTGGCTGCACTAATTCATGGAAAATAACTACCTTGTTCCTTAGCTATTGGTTTAGATGCACCAAACATCCCCTTTTGACCCATTTAGTCATGTATTTTCTCATTAGTTTAATATTTTCCTCATGTTGGAGTGCTTAATGTATTTATCCCAACAAGAATAAGTATAAAGGAGACTATAATAGTACTGAGTGTTGAATATAATGACTGAGATAAGCTGGGCTGCACCAGGAAGGAAATTCAAAATTTAAATTGATAAAACACATTATCAGATTGTTTTCTGTGCGTGATTGCGTGTTATGAGCTATTAATCTGTTCCTTTGTGGTTTTGCTTGCTTTCTCGTTCCAATTTAAATTGAACATATGATGCTTTCAAAACCGTTTCATATTTAAATCATTCAGTTGCGGTCTATATAGAGTGGAACTGCAATGCTTTGGTCTGAGTTCCTCATTATTGTTGCTCCACACCTCCTATTTTACCCCTTATCTGAGGTGCGATGAGAGCCACTCGTTTTAATGCCGGTCTCTTTCAATGCAAACGGGGCACTTCACTAATTAGTGGATAGAAAAAAACTGAACGGCTTGAAAAACAGGAGCCAAACGGAAAATGTAGAATTCAGTGTCTCCTAGAGACTCCAAGTACACAACAAAATGTATTTAAGGGCTAAAAACATGGATTTTACTTGATGTGACTCTTTTAAAGCTTACAATAACATATAATTCCACATCTTATCACCAAAAACATCAATGTTAAAATATGCATACCGTTATAAAACCTCTTTTCCAGATTCTGTCTTTGACTTTGCACCTAACATTAGTTAAAGTTAACCTGAATTTAGGTTTAGCTGCCCTGGTAGGATTTCCCTGAGGTTTGTGGACATGTTATGTGGCCCAAAAGGGTCTGCACTGATGTATCAGTCAAGTAGAAGATTACAAAGCATCCACAACATCGTATATGGCAGACAGCAATAAATGGATTAACATATGAGAATTGGGTTTTATAAAAACTGATGACAAAATGGAAACTGGACAATCTGCCAAAACACTCACAGCAACACTAAGTACTGGTTCTGTATTCTATACATCAACTAAAAAGTAAGGCTGCACTACAGAAGCCCCTTCTACCAAACAGAGCACCCAGGCCTGGTTGAAATTTCCAAAATCATTCAGTGAAACACTTGAATATTTGGAACAAAAACAAGCTGTAAACTAGCAGGATACAGAAGAAATGAGGGCTGCAAAGTCCAGGTTATCACATACCAAGTGCCTCCTACTGTGATAATTGTGTGTCCTGTTTGTTCTTGCAAGACGGTGTTTATAATGGGAAAATAGCAAGTTGCCATAAAAATGATGAAAGGCACAATGGGACCTATCAGGGAACGGATGTGTAAAACATCTTTATTGTTCACGGACATTTAAATAAGACTGACCCAAAGATAGTCCATATCTTTGGGTCAGTCTGATAGTCCATCCACGTATCCATCACCCACCCATCTTTCCATCAATCCATAAGTTTATAGTGAAGTTTGGTATTTATACTTTAAAACGTGGTTCATCCGTGCCTCTGTTTACTGACTCTATCTGATTATAATTCACCATCCAATACGTTCCACAGTGCACATCTTTTATAGACATGGACATACTGATCATCAAAGCCCGTAAAGGCGTTGGTACTGAGGAAACACCAAAAGTATAAAACACTTATAAAACTGCTAGTTTGGGGCAGTTTCCTCAGACAGGACAAGGTCAACCAACGTTGTGTGGGCCAGCAGCAGGAGACTCCGCCCCTTCAACACACTCAGGCTCCTTCCATTCATTCACCAACGGAGATTGTGGAAGCAGATTCACGGTCTTTCAGCAGCAAACACACACACACACACACACACACACACACACACTGCCAACCAGGGGAAAGACTATCCCCTTGAGAAAGGAGGCATTTGGCTGCAAACGCTCAAGGAGGGAAAATTAAGTCAAGCGATGTGTGAAACCTTTGTAGGAAAGATGATAAACTGCATGCAGCTAAAATTTCCTATTATATCCCTGAATGTTGGGGAAGGCGGAGACGTGTGGAGCGTTGAGGCCTAACATCAGAGGCAGGGCTGTTTCAGAGAGAGGCGGCCTCTTGGTAAAGAAAGGAATTTGTCACTCAGGCTCCTAAACTCTTAAATCTCCTCTAATACACTACAATCAGCGGGCCGGTAAGTTCACAGAGCGCCTCTCCCTCTGCGCTCTGCTCTGATTTTACGCCTCCTCTCTGGAGATGAAAAGCAATCTGGGCTCGCAGTCCCGGACCTGTTTGTTGTGTTTTTAACTGTTTGTGTGCCGGCGGTGAGGAGGAGGCGGGGGGGTTGTACACCTCCAGCGTCTCCTGCTCCTTCCTCCATTCCCACAGTGGTAGTGTTTTGGCTAGCGGCTCTCAAATCCTTTTGAAGTCTGCGGTGTTATCAGGGTGACAGCTGTGGTAAGAAAGGCCATGGTGGGAGAGCAACACTCACACACTCAAAGCCAGAGAGCTGGCTTTGTTTCTCCGCTGTTCCTTCTGCTTCTCCTCCTCCTCTTTGCATTTCAGCCTCTAAATGCCTGCACATCAACACAGCATGGCATTAGGAAAGGACTAATTAAACAATTCCTGCGATATTGTCTTAAAAATCTACACAAATCATATTCACAAATGACAGTGCTACATGTATTTGCCCTCCCTCCTTTGTTAGATCATTAATTCACTGTGATTAGCCACAGTATTTTTTTCAGTTACTTTCTAATTTCTACCAGACCTGTATAAAACAGAAACCACTTAAACAGAAAGCTAACAGGCTAAAACATCTTAAAGGGGACATATCATTCCTTTTAATGCCCTCCTGTTCACATTGTAACCATTCAGTAGTCGTCAACGTAAAGGGAAACTGTGGCTGCACTCATTCATGGAAAAATAACTACCTTGTTCCTTATCTATAGGTTCACATTCACCAACGGTCCACTTTTGACCCATTTAGTCATGTATTTTTCTCAGTAGTTCAATATTTCCCTCTGCCCACTGCTCCCTAAGCGATGGGTTAAATGCAGATGACAAATTTAGCTGGAATGCACAATTGCAATGACCAATAAAGATTTCCTCTTCTCTCTCTCTTGAATAAATATGAAGGAGACTAGTGCTCAGTGTAAATACAGTTACTGAGATATGCTGGGCTGAACCAGGAAGGAAATGCATTGATAAAACACAACCACTTCTGCCTTAACAGAAAACAAAGGCATGTCTCTTGTTTGCCAAAAGATGTCTGGAGGATCCTAAAGTAAAATATTATGTAGCTGATAAGACAAACCGGGCCCCTTTGTACGGGAATGTGTCTGCCCCGTTACATCTGGTGTAGAACTAAGAGCGTTTCAGACAAAGAACTGACAGCCAACATGGTGGTGGTGTGATGGTTGGGGCTTCTTGGTTCTTCAGAACCTGGATGATCGATGGAGCAGAACATCCAGAACGAGAAGCTCTGACCATCAGTTTGTGACTTCAGACCTCAAGCACACGTTGGTTATCCAGCAGAACAGTAATCCTGAGCACAAAGTCCACCTCCAAATGGCCCAGATGAACAAAGTGAAGGGTTTGGAGTAAACTAGTAAGAATCTGAATGTAAATCTTGTTGAGATGCTGTTTTGAGAAAAATTCCCAAAGGTGATTATAGAAGGATTTTGCATAAAATCAAGAACATTATGGACAATCCTGAACATCCTCTTCATGACATTGTCAATGGAAAACAGAGTCTCTTCAGTCAAAGGCTTCTTCAGATTGGTTGTAAAACGAACTGCTACAGGAGATCTTTCCTGCCCACAGCCATCAGCATCTATAATAACTCCTTGATCAAATGAGTTACATCAACATTTAATTTACCTCTGGGATAAATAAAGTATTTTTGAATTGAATTGAAATAAACACAATTGTGCAGAGAAGAGTGGGCCACAGTTGTCCTAACTGTGATGTGAAAAGTTCAATCTCTAGTTGGGCAAATGCTCGGCGGCAGAAGGATGGCACAACTAGTGAACGAGTTCAGACGGACATTAGTTTTTCACACAGGGCCATGATTTATTGATGAAACAGCCATTTAAAACAGCTTGTTGTATTTTAATCACGTTGTCTTTGTCTGATACTAACATTAGTTTGTCATTTAATTGTGACCATAAAAAGCTAAATCAGTAGAAATCCGTGGGGTAGCATCTTCGTGCAAAGCCTGGAGCAGCCCTCGGAGATGAATTCATATTTTGCCATGCAGCAGCAGCTCCCAGTATATTTTTGAAGCCTCTCATACACGCCCCTTCTTGATGGCTGGTTACATGAGTTATAGTTTTGTTTCTTGGAAGGCCGTCCAAGCCCTAAAGAAAATACGCATGCACATTAACACCAAGTTTGGATTGCGGCGTCAGGCCTGCATTACTTACAGTGAGAACATGTCCAAGTTTCATGCCTAATCTTCTCCTCCTTCTCAACATGTGCTCTGCATGGTTGGGGTGTAATGGTAGCCTTGCAGAAACGCGTGTAGCCTCCGCTGCAGCCAGCTTAGGTGCAGATTGGGCTCATTATGCCTGCTGCTCTTTGTTTTTTTTTCCCTCATCCCAGCAGGTTTTTGTCAATCTCCATAAGTTCTCTGATTACAGTTTATTTATTAACCAGCAAACATTTGAACGCGATTTCCATACCCCGCTTCTTGGAACCCACTGCCTTGTATGTTTTACATGTTTCTCCACTTTGAAACCCGGCTGATTTATATGAATGGATCATTAACAGGCTCGTGCTAAACTTGATGGCCTGCTGAGGACGGGATTCAATCATTCGAATGAGCCGCACGACCACACACTAAACTAAACTAGTCTGACGGTACAAGTAGAAGAATGCACAGAGAAAAGGGGATTCCTGTGCCAAGGATCTGGAAAATCCTGTTTAAAGGAAAACGCTGGTGCTGTTTGACCTACACGAAGCAGCCAATAGCAGCAATTATGACCACTGACAGAAGTGAATAACACTGGTTGTGTCTTCATCATGGCACCTGTTCTTGGGTGGGATAGATTCGGCAGCAGACGAACATTTTGTCCTCAAAGCCGATTCATTAGAAGCAGGAAAAATCCACGTAAGGATCTTTGTGGGTTTAAAAAGAGCCTAATGGCTCAACGACTGGGTCAGAACATCTCCATATCTGCACCTTCTCTGAGGGTTCCTGGTCTTCCGTTGTCAGTATCAAAAGTGGTGACTGGCGATGAACCCCTGAGGTGTTAAAGGACAGCCGAGGCTCGTTGTCCCGTCCAACAGAGGAGCTGCAGTAGCCTAAACTCCTGGAGATTCTGGTGGAAAGGTGTCAGAAGCTGCAGTACAGACGGGATGCCAGTGCTTACTGCTGTCCATCACCCAAACTGCTAGCAACGGGAATGCAAGGATCAGCACTGGACCTCAGACCAATGAAAGATGATGGCATGGTATGATATGTCATACTTTCTTGTAAATCATGTGGATTCTCGGGGTGTGTGCGCGTCTCTTACCTGGAGTAAACCAGGCAACCGTCTGCTGGGTGCTTGTGACAATGTTCTGCCAGGAAACCTTGGGTTCTGTTCCTGTTACTTTGACATATCAGCCGCTGAGATGGTTCAGCGAGGATTACAGGACCACATCCACATTTTTTCAGCTGTTGACTTTGCCTCCAAATTCACCAGATCTCAATCTATTTGAGCGTCTGTGCGATGTTCTGTGCTGAACAAGTCTGATTGATAGAAAAACCCACCATGCAATTTCCAGGAGTTAAAGGCTCTGCTGTTAAAGGCCGGTTCACGCGGCAGGGTTTTTAGCCCAATTTTTGCCCCGATCTTCCCTTTCCGACAGGCCCCGACTATCGGGGTGGGTCTTAAGATAATCTTAAGAGACATTTCTGCCGTTTGTGGTGTGTTAAGACGGATCAGGTCCGCTCTGTAGAACGTCGAGACCGCTCAGACCTCAAATCGAGGATATTCAACATGTTGGATTGTCTTGCCCCTGTATCCTAGCGTGTGTGGTGTCCCCTGAGGATAAATGAGCATGCAGCCTGTTGAATGAGACGTGTAGCCAATCAGAAAACAAGGTGAGGGAAACCCTGAGAGAAAAACCCCCAACTCACTTCCATATCTTAGTCCAGTGAGCGTACAGACCGCCGGTGCCGCTGTCTCTGCTTGTATAACCAGCGTCTTTTCTTTTTATGTTTTTTTTTCTCCATTAAAATCAGTCCATAAACTGTCGCCAATATTCTTCCTGGTCGTCCATGTTTATTTACTCTGAACGTTTGATCTTGAGAGGATTCGCAAGATTTCCCATCCGACACATGAATGATCCTGAGTGAAAGCTGCTCGTGCGTGGTGTGTTGTGCTCGCGGTCTGACCGGACACCACACACTGTACGATAAAACCTGTTTCCTCTACAGTTTTTTATCGTTAGGTGTGGTGTCTGTCAGGCTTTGATAATCGGCCGACCATTTTAAAGTCCTGCCGTGTGAACCAGGCTTTACATCTTTGTTGTGGATACTGCAGAACACCTTGAAGGGTCCTGTGAAGTCCATACCTTGATTAACAGGTTGGATTTGGCAGCAAAAGGCCGGCCACCGTGCTATTAGGCAGGTGGTTATACAGTTACATCTAGTTGTGCCTTGGGTCTGTAGAGCTGTATATAATGAAGCACTTGGGCCACCAGAAAAAGGATCTCTACACTGAGGTTATCTGGCAGTGGTTCTCTAAAAGAATCGGTAGAAAGAAAGTGTCCCACACAGTTTTCTCGCGTACCTCTCCATGTCAATGCCACACCCATGGATACTCTGCAGGGCTGGTTCTGTTGGGTGACTTCCTGACACCCTAAACCAGTTAGAAAAGGTGCCGTCTTTGCTGCCACGCTCCAGCACTGAGGCAAGAAAAAGAGGCTGTAGAGGAAGTGTTGAACACTGATACCTGCAGGAAAATGTCCCCGTTGTGCTTCTTCTTGCCTCACAGTGGGTTCTGCAGTGACCCGAGTGGGCATAGGCGGGTTGAACTCGACCCATCGGTGTTGCTCCAAAGGTATTCAACATCTATTGTTTGTGGTACAGAAGTTATGTAGCTCATAGATGCGGTCTGTGTGACCAGCCAGCCCTTAGGAAAAGGCAACAAAACGAAGCTAAAACGGCTTCCAACGGCAGCCTGGCTCTGCAGGAGAGCACTGCCTGCTATACCGGCCTGTCTGCAGGGAGCCACCCTCATCTTAAGCTACAACCACGCCTGGTTGCTCTCCTCTGTTCAGTTAAGTGTATTTCTACAGCGCCATTCACAACACCTGTGAATTGGCGTTCCTTCATCAGCCGGCTGATCGGGTAAAGCAATTTAATGTTCCCTAACGTTATTGTTCTCTTTTAGAAAACCAAACCTCCTGTAATTAATTGCACGGCATCTTTTATAGCACTGTAAATATGTTTTTGTTGCCCTCAGATGCTGCAGGTGTGTCCGTTTGTGCTCCAGCAGCTTTGGACCTGGGCGTGGAGCTCCTGTGTTGTATGTTCGAGCTCTGGGGGCAGCTGGCTGCGGGGTTTTTTGCCCTCACCCAGTGGCTGATGGGAGATGAAGATGGCAACGATCAGGAGGACGCAGACGAATCTTCCTGTCAGGTGAGCCTTTTGGTTGACGGTGACCTTCCCTGTTCTGTGAGGATACCATTGGCTGAATAAGATGGTTTCACACGTTGAAATGCAAAATAACAGCCCGCAAACCGTGAAGTTTATCTTCAACAAGGGAACAGTCATGTTTTTATTTATGTACGGTTACTCAAACCTCTGGAAATAATAGCCGGTTCCATCATATTGTGTGTTTAGTTGACATGAACTTAAGCTTTATGTTTTAACCTTTTTTGAAAATGAGAAAAAGTCAAGTTTTCCACCTTGTTGCTCCTATTTAGTTCTGCTCACATTGGCAGACAAAACAGCAGAGTGTTGTTAGACACCAAGGTTTCTGCTCTCCACCCACACTGCCAGGCTGCCCGTTGGATGAACAGCAAACCGCTGCTTATTTGGGCTCTCTACAAAGATATAAGCCACGGCTGTGAACCTTTAAATGCACAGTGATAATGGAGAGAAAGTACACCCTGGTTTTATTCTGGGGTTTTATGTAACGGGGCATAATAAAAACGATTTGGTCTGTGCCAGGTTCTAAAATACTCTATATTTAACCTCAAATATCTACACTGTTAATATTTATTAAGCCACGATGAAATAAAAAATAAAACCAGTTAAACTCAGCTGTTTACATTTTAAGAAGGAAAGTAGCAGCCAGATGCATCTAATTAATCATCATCGATGTGACCGGCTCTTTAAAAGACGGCTGGACCTTACAGGTGTGTGTTGACGCAACGCCAGGGTGGAAAGACATCAGCAGTAAACGTAGAGAGGCAAATGTTACAGCGTTACTGGTAAGGGTTATAAGGCCTTTTCCCAACTATCTGTAGTCCATCGTTCTGCAGAGAGAAAGATTATTTCAAGTTGAAAACATTTCAAGCCAGGTTCAGTCTGTGCAAGTTGTTTTGTGATTAAATAGTCGAGAAAATCTCGTGACCTTGAACCGGTGATGGCCGGTCGACGAATCGACCGCTAGGTTCGCTCTGTCACGACCAAGGATCAATTTTCAGAGAAAATGGGATTATTGTTAAATTTTCCCTCGGGTTATGAGTAGTGCCGGCTTGTAAATAGGGGGCCCTAAGGCGTCACCCCATCAAAACTGCAGCATAAGTTACGAAATAAAAGGCAAAAAATGTGTCAGAATTTAGATTTTTCAGCATTGCCATTCCATTTACAGTTTATTTGAGGTCTAAATTCATATATTTTACTGTAGACGGACGCTGGACAGATGAGTGTGCGTACGTTGTCACAGGTTTGGCTTCCACTCTGTGACGTCTCCTTCTGTTGTCTGCGCACACGGGTCGTTCCCCCACCCCCCAGAAAAAAGTGGCAAAAAAATCCGAATCGAGCATCAAGACGTGCAGTGCGAACATAGCCAAAGTCAAAACCCCCGAATGCCACTCAAACGGATGAATGCAAACTAAGGAATCGGACGACAACAAGAAGACCGGAGAGAATGACAACAGCAATGAAGAAAATGCAGTTAATTATTTGTAAAACAATTTCACGAGG
This sequence comes from Fundulus diaphanus, assembly GCA_037039145.1. Taxonomy (NCBI): domain Eukaryota; kingdom Metazoa; phylum Chordata; class Actinopteri; order Cyprinodontiformes; family Fundulidae; genus Fundulus; species Fundulus diaphanus. Next base: position 46,808,564 of record CM073121.1, on the reverse strand, counting down.
CTTTCGCTGGAGGAGAAATCCTTGTGGAAAAACCAGCCTTATCATCAGCCACCACTGGTTTTGAGTGTTTCCACAACTGTCTCCTTTGACTCCATTGCTCTCCCTCTCTTTAGAGGCAATAAGAGCATTAATAACACCGATAACTCACTGTTCATTCATTGTTGCTCTGATGTCTGTCCTAACCTCGATCCGTTGGAGCAATAAAACTCATGGTTCAGCATCTTCATTCATGCTGCATTACACACATTGGGACATCTTCTAGTCCTGCAGGATTTTTCTGATTTTCTTTTATTATTGCACAGTGGGTGTAGCGTAGCTTGAGACAGCTGCTAACATCCCAGGAAATTCCCCCAAAGTCAGTTTGATGCAGAACAATTTCATGCCAGATTCTACAGGCCTCAGCTGACATGCTGAATGATAAAGTTCAGGAAAAGATCGAACAAGAACAGCTTGTTTAGAAAGGCGGCGGTCCGATCGGATCGGAAAGCCTCTTCTCTCAGAGTAGAAGATGGCAGCACCTGTAAGGTCTGCAGAGTTTGACCTAAATGAGCCACAAGACTTCTCGTAGACAACATGTTTGGACCAAATGTATCGCATCGGCACAAACACCCCAAACCAGCTACCAGGCGCGGCGGTGGTGGTGTAATAATTTGTTCTCGTTTGGCAGTCACAGAACCCGGGCAGCTTACGTTGGCTCGTTGGCTAGAACGTGAACTGGAGTCAAATATGGCTCACACTGGCTCACTATTACCATGTTCTGATGCTTAAAGCCGTTAAATATGTGCAAACAACAATCACCTAACTGGTCAGTTTTTATGAAACGTGAATATTTTTTAGCGTTGTTGTTTCTGTTCCAGAGCTTTACCGCGTTTTTGGTGGAGAATGAATCTGTTACATTGTCCCTGCCTTAAAAGAGGGAACCAGTGCGGTTAACTTGAGCTTCTTCCTGCTGTGACCAGGATGAAGTGGACTTCCTGTTTGAGAAGGGCGAGCTGAACCTCTGGGCCGAGCCGCTGCAGTGGGTGAAGCTCCTTCACCGGCACCTCTGCTCCCTCATCGTCAGGGTAGAGCAGAACGAAGGCGCAGGAACTGTGGACTTGGGCCAGGTCCACCAGATCCAGACCCAGGTCCACCAGATCCAGACCCAGGTCCATCAGATCCAGACCCAGGCCCAAGCCCAAGTCCTCCTCTCCCAGCAGGCTCTGACCCGCCTCCCGGCACTGCCGCAGTTCTCCTGCACCGCGGAGCACGTTCGGCTGACGCTGCGGCACCGCAGGGCAGAGCTGGCCCTGGATGTGCTCGGCAGGTTCAAACCAACGACGTCGTATTTTTAATATTCTAGACTTTTTAATGTCTTTTTTTAACATTGCTGCTGGCTTTGTTTTATTTAATTGTTGAATGTTGAATCTTTCCATGTTGTTACCTTATTAAAACCCCTTTTTTATTCACATAGGCTCCGTTTTCCTGAAATGAAACTGAATCTGCTCTATTCAGTCTTTTAAGTTTACCATGTGACAACCCCAAACTTATTGTATTTTATTAAGATTTTAGATGAAAGGCGAACACAGAGCAGTGCCTAAATGTGTAAGGACAATGATATTGGCCTTTAAATAAATAAAAATTAAAATCTGAAGTGTGCGGTGCATGTGCTTTCAGACTCCTTTTAATCCGATACCCCAGTACAACCATTTGCCTCCAGAAGTCACCCAATTAGGTCTCAGATGTTTCTTTTAGAGAACAAACGGCATCATGGAGACCAATTAACCCAGCAGACAGGTCAGGGAGAAGGTTGTGGAGAGGTCTAACGCAGGGTTAGCTCATGAAAGAGTTATATTCATCATGGTACGACTTCAAGTGAACCAAAACATGGATGTCCTCCTAAATTGACAGGATGTGCACGGAAAGCACCCAAGAGAAACCTTTGTGACTCTAGAGGCGCTGCAGAGATCCACAGCTCAGGTGGGACAATCTGATAGGACGGCCACTAGACAAATCAGGCATTGATTTAAAAAGTGTCAAGAAGTGAAAACATCATCAGTGGTGAAACATGGTGGTGGCAGGATGCTTCTCCTCTGCAGGGATAGGACAGCCAGGAAGGTGGGAGATATTTTATTGAATCAAACGTAGATGGCCCCTGTTTTCTGACTGACTTCTGATGGCATCGGTTGTGCTTCTTCTCGGACATGGGAGTAAAGGAGCTTGAATGTTTTTTTTTTTTGTAAGGAGAATTTGGAAACCACGCCATGTTTTCCTTTCACATCGCAAACTAAGCGTCCCTTTGTGTAAATCCCAGTAAGACACAATGGCGTTTGTAGTCTTAACGTCACAGAATGTGAAAATGCCCAAAAGGTGCTGAAACCTTTGCTAAAAGCGGCCCATGTGTGGAAGCCACAGCAGCGATCCAGCCCCGAGCTTGCGCCAAAACGGCGCTCGGCAGCGTTCTCGCACACGCCGACGTCTGCTCGTTTGAAACAAACCCAGTCGGCGCCTGGAGCCGGGGCGAGCGGACTTCAGCAAGTCGAGCTTTATGGGCCCGTGCGCGCGAGCGTTTGCGCTGACACGTCACCAGAGCTGCATTTAAGCGCTCGCCTTCTCCTCCAACGTGTGTTTATACGAGGTGTTATTTTGCTGGGAGATTTAATTTACAGCAGGATCCTTCCCATCGGCCTGCGTTGTTAAGCTTCCCTCTGGTTTTGCTGCTTATGTAATTAAGAGGCCGGCACAATGGACTACTGTCCCCCCCTCTCTGTGTGCGGACTCATGCTGCCCTCCCATGCAGCCGGACCCTGCTCTCGCCCTGGTGTCCGTGTTCCCTGCTACAGTAAAACTGATGTAATGTTCTGGAACAGGCTGCCGTTCCCCCTCAATAAAAACCGAGCCGTGGCACGATGGGGCCGAGCGGTTTCTGCGCAGGACATGTTCGGAGGAGCCTCGCCGTATTCTGTCCTCCACATTAAACTATTGTCCTGCACTTTGCACGGCGCAAATAGTCCCGGGGCAGCCCTCAGACTAATTTTAGGGTTGGTAGTAGTAGATTCCAAGCTCTTATGTCACTTGTTTTTCCCCTTGTTGCTATTTTCCCTTTTTTATTTTTATTTTTTCTCTCTCTTTGAGCCAAACCATTCAGTACTTGGGAGTATTTTCAGTCCATGTCATAAAAAGAAATATTGTACAACCACTCCTTGAGTTATGACAATATATGTGTTGCAAAAACCAGTAATTTCTGTTGATATGTGTGGCACTAGGTTATTTGTTTATGGTTCTCCTGACTGAAATATCTGCCTTTTTAGAGCCCCATCCTCTGCTGCCAGCTCTGCAATTTTTCCACTGTGGGTTTAAAAAATGTTTTTTGACACAACTTCAAGAGCAGACTGAGAACATGTTGACATTTTTAAGATATTTTATTTACATTTTAAAGCACAAAGATTCAAACAGTCCAAGCCCCCAATCAGGTATGATATCCTGCAACCCTCAGTCTTTTCCCACAGGTGCTTGATTAATTAATCTGGATAACGGTAAAGAAAAATGAAAAAATTAAATTAAAAAGTTATAAAACTATAATTTTATACTGTTGTTCATTGCCACAAAAATTGAAGTAAAAATCATATTCACAAGAGGCATGAGCCAGAACGATAAGTTTCCAGGAAGGGAGTTCAGTTTGTCCACAGAAGCCATAAAAGCCTCGACTTCTGAATCTGATCTTTTCCCTTAAAAAAAAAAAAATGGAAAGAAGCAGGAAGCATATGATCCTTTCACTAGAAGCTAATTGAATGTCATGCTGTTAAATAGGTAAATTGAATTTGACAGTTTAGCTGAAGATGGGACAGACCAACACTAAGTAGCGGTGGGTCACGCAGACAGGAGGCCAACAACCGATTGTCTGAGAGGAACCTCACGAAGATTGACCTCAGAAACAGCTCCTATCCCCCAGGGGAGATAAAAACGTCACTCCGGTCAGACCTCATCATGTGGTCAGAGTCCATGCAGGAGCGTATCGCTGGTGGAAATCACGGTCTCTTGGGAGGAGAGGAGGGATGCCGCCGACGGGGGGGGGAAGTGTTCCAGGTACCTGGCAGCAGGAAAGCCCTCACCTGGCCTGTCAAAGTGGGATGTAGGAGCTTCGTTAGGCCTCAGCCGTTCGCCTGATCCGTGACACGGGATGCTCAGGAGCCGCGTGTCAGAAAGCTGCTAAAGGTTTCCGGCTGTGGCTAGCGAGGAAGAAGATGCTCCGGCCTGTTGAGACCACAATTTCTGTTTTCTTCCCTTCCAAAACTCTGTGCGCGACGTTAACAGTGGAGATCCAAAAGTTTCTGGCACAACTTGAACTTCCCAAGTTGCATGAGGGAGGATCAAAGATCTGATGAGGTGAAACCTTCGGCAACACTTGAAGCACTTGGTCTGTCAATAAAGTTGGTTACGGATGCTTCGTGTATGACGTAACGGTGCGCCTCACCCTGAACATCCCCACAGTGGAAAGTCGTGGCGGGGGAAATGCGGAATGATCCCGAAAGAAAACCTGGTAAAGGCTTTAAAAGACTTGAGACTGAGGCAGAGGTTCACCTTCCAGCAGAACCACCCTAGACATGTGGAGCTGGTATAAAATGGTTTAGATCACAGGTGTCAAAGTCCAGTCCTAGTGAGTGTCCAAATAATCAGGACACTCACTACTAGCCGAAGTGGTAATTCAGCAATTCCCTTCAGGCGACTAGAAGTTGCAGGACACTAAACTTTGTGGCCCAGACCTAAATGACACTGAGAACTAGCAGCAAGGCTTGAATATTGACATTCACTCTCCATCCAACCTGACTGAACTTGAGCTATCGTGCAACGAAGAATGTGGAGACGTTTGTCTCTAGATGTGCAGATCTGGGGGTGATATACTCCAAAAGATTTGCAGCCACTTTGCAGTGAGAGGTTTTTGACACAGGGGGTCTAAAGACAAAGACATGCTGCACTTTTCAGACTTTTCTTTTCCATTTTATTGAAGTTTGTACTGTATGCCTATTATAAAATCCAGTGGAGTGTGCAGTTGTAACATGAAACATGACAATATGTGTGAAGGTGGGAATAAAGTTCAAAGTTAATGGCTAGGTAATATTACACCACTACTGGATGTCCTCTGTTAAATGTTTTTATTTCTATTAATTTAATTTTTGCACAAGTTTTTTTTTTTTATCTCTGAATCCAATGTTATCTAAAAAATTGTAGTCTGCAGTTGCAAACTGGCTGCAGCTCTACAACCTTGTTTCATGGCCGCTCACCAGGGGGCGCAGTGGTACTTTTTACGGTCAGTTCCCTGCTTGCTCTCCGGGGGGCAGTGTTGCTCTGCTGTTCCACATGAAAACCACATTCCTGCAGTCTGGGCTCTGAAACAAGAGGAAAATAAACAAGAGGGGAGTTGGGGGGAATCAATCACACTGAAGAAGATAAGAAACTCCTTTTATTGAGATTTTAAGAGAATCCTGCATGTTTTGCTTTATTTTTATCCAAAACCAACTCAATCTTTGGCTCTGACATGGTCTTCCTGCAGGGTGGAAGCTGATTATGCAATCAGTGGATTCTAAAAGTTGTTCCTCATTCTCGTCTGGACTCTTCCTGGCTCAGATTTGTGGACTGACCCCATCCACAGTGGGTGGGGGGGGGGGGGGGGCATGCTTTCCTTTCTCCTCTGATAAAAGGCAACAGTTGAGCTCTTCACAGCATGACCTCATGATGTACTTTATTATAACGCCCACAAACTTTTGCATTGAGAGACTTTCCTGTAAAGTTGAGAGTTTCGCGAGTGGGGGCCATGAGGGTGGGGGCCACTCGTCTTGGGGGTGGTACGAGAACAGGAGCCCGATTTTGGGAGTTTTTACCTAAATGAACTGCTATGAAATTCAGCCACTATTCAAAATGTTTTCCTCTTCGTAGAGATTTGTTTAAAAAAAAAAACTTGAAGGTAGTGTCTTCATGTACGACGAATAAGCTGATTTAATGTGTTAAAACATTATTCAGTAAATTATGGTTGGAGGAGGGGGGGGGGGGGTTGTGCAAATGTTTGCTCACTCACAGGGAATCCTGACGGTGGAGCGTAGACTAGATAGAATAAATGGGGAATGTTTGCAGTGCATGCGTTTACCAGTTTACTGCCAATGACGAACAGTTTTACTTTTGGACGGTGAACCGTTTGCAGCGCCCCTGTAAGGACAGTCTGCAGTGACACAAAGGGACAATCGGTTGGTTTGTTAACTGTAAAGGATGTGAGTCCGAAGTATTGCTCCAAGGTGCGAGGGCCCAGATGAGAATTGGGGGATATTAAAGTGGCACCGTGTAAGTTTTGACCCAAGCAGTAGCTTAATTTGAAATAAATGATTTTTCAGGTCAGTATACATCACTATGGATGCTCAGTGCAGGCTCCTCTTCTCAAAAACTCGACTATGTAACTTGAGAAGTCCCGATCTGGCTCTGAATGGTTCATGTGACCTAGAGCGCCGCTTTACGAGAGCTAACCTTACATGCTTCCGCCTTTCTCATCCTTGAGTCAAAGTCTGTCATGGCCTTGGTTATTATTACAAAATAAAGTAAATCTAGTGCACAAACTTGCATGTCAGCTCTTCTGCTCTGTTGAAGTTCCTGCAGCCTTTAATAATCAGATGATTGAGTCTGTTGTCTGCCCAGTCCTTCTCTTCCACGACTCCTGGAGCTCCCCCTCCCTCTCCCCCTCCCCCTGGCTCGTCCTCTCCCTATTTCAATGGGAGACTGAGTACAATCTAAGGGGGGGGGGGGGGGGGGGGAGTTGGTGGTCTTGGCATTACGAGTAACTCCATGACTTCTTGATCTGCTGGTCTGCTATCAGATTCCAAAACACGGTGTGAGACTGTTTAATTTTGCCACAGGGCAGTGTTGCCAGTGGCCTTCAGGGGGTGCCAAACCTGAAAGTTACAGGTCTAGTGCCCCTAGTGGCTAGAAGTTGCATGGCGCTGCTTTAAAGATGCTCTTCAATGGTATTTTAGTTTTTGTTAAATTTTAAATCAAGATAAAACAGCTTGGTAACAAAGTGTGGATTCTGGATGCAGGATTTCACTAAATACTTATTTAAAGCCTAATGAGGAAACAAAATGCTTATTGTGTGTGTATTTGGCTTGATGACATCTTGAGGAATAGGAGCCAATAAAAATAAAAAATAAACTTACTAAAAATAATTGAACTACAGGTGTCTTAGTCAAAACTTCCACAATTTTCCTGGCTGAAATTTCCAAAATCCTTCCAGACTATTCTTCACTATATGTTCATAATGCATATGGAAACTGGAAGTGAGAGACTTTCTGTGGTCTGATTTTCCTTTCCATACTTTTCTGGACCTGGACACAAGCTAAATGACACTTTTCCAAACTTTTTTTTTTTTTAGATTGCATAGGAGCCCCACGGAAGAGCTGATGCTTGTGGTAATCTTTCCTGGAAATGATCTAAATCTTATCCCAAACTTTTGTTGCCACGTGTGCATGTTTTGGAGGAGGGTAGACTGTACTTCCATTTTATTTATCATGAATTGAAGTAAAACAGCAAAACAGAGAAAAAACTGGCCATGCCTTGGTGACCAACTTTCAAATAAAACTCTGGGTAGTAGCTTTAAGATCGGTTCAAGTTGAAAGTGGTGGCTTTTGCCCCCTCCAGCCCCCCCTTTGGTGCCGCCTATGAGTAATTCCCTGAAATGTACCAAGTTCTGTCTGTCAGAGCTGAAACCCACTTCCAGAAGTTTTCAGGGGTGTGTGGAGTGGAAGGAGGGAGTGGGTGCCCGCCCGGGGTTGGATTTCAAGGCGTGGTGTTTGAACCGGCAGCCAACCGGAGAATGGATGAAGGTGGGGCAGCAAAGGAGGAGGCGACTTCTGGCGAGAAGTTTGCCCGGACTGGGAGGCCCCTCCCCGGCCGCGGTGTTGCATTTATAGGCTGGTTCCTCCACCGAGCAGCACTCTGGCTCAGCGTTTCTGGAGGGGAGGAGATATCAGCCGTCTTCACAGCTCCTCGATACTAACCTCTTTTTTTATATATATATATATATATATATCCCCTCCTTCCCCCCTCGGACTTAATCGGCGCGCGTAATAAAACGAAAACAACGATTTTTTTTAGGGGGGGTGGCAACTTTTAACCAACTTTTCCTACAACCAAAAAGTTCCCTGAACGACACCAGTCGTGGCCCAAACAACACCTCGTCGCAGTGAAGGATCCCGCTCGGTCCTCCATGAAAGACGGAGTGCGGCAGCAGATTTGGGGAAGAGACATGTCAGCGACGGTCCTGTCCACCGGCTACGACATGGACATGCTTTACAAGGTAAAACCTCCCGCTTTGTGTCGGCGCGCACGGCTCCCGGCTGCAACTTGTTGCAGGTCGAGTCACAAACGCCACATGTGAGCATAAAAAAAACAAAAAGAAAACACAGCAGCTTATCTTTTCTTGTCACCAGCAGGAGAAAAGCATGAACATGAACGCCTTCCACATCAACAGCATGCTGGATAAGAAGGCGGTGGGCGCTCCGGTCGCGGCTCTGGGCTCCGGAGGGCCCTTCACGCCGGGATTTTTCCGCAGAAACTCCACCAGCAACCTGGAGGCGATGAGCAACGGCAACAAGTACTCGCTGGGCTCCTACGGCAGCTGCGGCAGCATGAAGGAGAACTCCCCGGGCGGCGGCGGCGGCAGCAGCGCCACGGCGCTCATGAACAAGGAGAACAAGTTCCGCGACCGCGCCTACAGCGAGAACGGAGAGCGGGGCGTGCTGCAGCAGAAGCCCGCGTCGCAGATCAACTCCACCCGCTACAAGACCGAGCTGTGCCGGCCCTTCGAGGAGAACGGGTCGTGCAAGTACGGGGAGAAGTGCCAGTTCGCGCACGGCTACCACGAGCTGCGCAGCCTGACGCGCCACCCCAAGTACAAGACGGAGCCGTGCCGCACCTTCCACACCATCGGCTTCTGCCCCTACGGCCCCCGGTGCCACTTCATCCACAACGCCGACGAGCGGCGGCCCGCGCCGCCGGCCAACGCCAACATGCAGGCGGCGGAGCCCCGCGGCTACAGCCAAAGGGACGTCCTGCCGCCGCAGCTCGCCTACACCCAGCGGGACAGACCAAAGCTCCACCACAGCCTCAGCTTCTCGGGCTTCTCCACCCACCACGGACTCGAGTCCCCGCTGCTCGACAGCCCCACGTCGCGCACCCCGCCGCCCCCCACCTCCGCGTCGTCCTGCACCTCCACCTCCAGCTTCTACGATGACGTGCTGTCGCCCGGCTCCATGCCCTGCATCAACAGCGCCTTCTCCTTCCCCGGGCAGGACCTGAAAGCCTTACTGGCCCCGCTGGCCGTGCACGCCCACGGCGGCTACGCCAACAACCACTCCGGCGGCGCCTTCTACGGGAACGCGCCGGGCAACGTGAGCCTGCAGGCGCTGCGCCGCCTCAGCGAGTCGCCGGTGTTCGAGCCGCCGCCCAGCCCGCCGGACTCGCTCTCAGACCGGGAGAGCTACGCGAGCGGGTCCCTCAGCTCTTCCGGGAGCCTCAGCGGCTCCGAGTCGCCGATTCTCGACCCCGGGAAGCGTTTGCCAATCTTCAGCAGGCTGTCGATTTCAGACGACTAAATGACGTCGGGTTTGTTTGTTTTTTGTTTTTGTTGTGTTTTTTTTTGCTTGGATAATAATGGACGGGTTGGTTTGAGTGAGGAGCCCGGAGGTGCTGCTGGTGACTGAGACTGTCCTTTAAGCAGAGGATACCAAGAGTTTGGCACCCCCCTCACCTCCTGGTCCTCATTTCAGCAGCAGCCACCCTGCTGATGTGCCTTTGAGCAAGACTTGATTTATTATTATTATTTTTTTTCCCCAACAGCTGCAGGGGTACAGACCCTGCTCAGACCCCCCTGGAGGGGGGGGGGGGGGGGACAAGAGACCAGTTTGCACTAGAGATGCACCGATTATGGCTTTTTTTTTTTAAACAGCATTTTTCTCCCTCTGTGGTCCCAACTATCCGTACTTTGTTTTTGTTTCCATTTCTCCCCACCAAGGACTTAAACACACAACACAAGGAAAAAGCGGTAGATAGAAGCGGTAGTTTTCGAATCCAACAGAAAATGAAGGATTTGCTCCAAACCATTTTTTTTATTTGAAAGTAAACAAACAAAAATTGACATATTTGAAGCATTTACTGTATGGAATTATGGTTTTTTTCTGCATTTAATGAACAGGGGAGGTGGAAAAGAGTTTGTTTCCTCTGTGTTTCACTTGCTGATGAAAATCGTCTGGTTCCGAGCCGTGGCCCGTCTGATCGGTGCATCTCTAGTCCCACGAGGATCAGTTAAGCTTCAGTTTCAAGTATCCTTGACCAGGCATTAGTGTAATAATGTTTTTTTTTGTTTTTGTTTTTTTCTTGTATGTATTATAGCTGTATTAAAACTTAGATAGCAAACAGAAGGCATTCCATCAGTGCCTTGCCCATGGGGCTCCTGGCAGCCTCCCCCTCTCTCTCTTTCTCTCTCCCTCTTATTGCTCTATCAGGCAAGCCACACTTTTCCTGGGATTAGAGGTGCGTAACATGACTTGACAAGAAAAAAAAAAGACTTAAAGCGGTTTCAGATTTCCTCCCATCCTGCCAAGAATATGCCTTGACTTAAAGTAACACTTTTCTTTTTTTTTTTTTTTTTTTGTTCTTCAACTTCCATTCCAGATCTGCCTTCTCCTAGCGCCACCCAGTGGATGGTTTGGTTAGTCTGCAGTAGTTTGTTGCTTGGTTAAAAAGCACTCTTGAGTTGGGCTTGTTTGGGGAAATCACTGCTGATGGTTGAATATATATCTATATTTTTTTAGCTATTTTTTTTTTCGAGTGATTTGCATAGCGGTGCATAACTGGCTATGGACTATTTAACTTATTTATTATCTTGTGAAAAAAAAAAGTATAGGCTACATTGGTAATTTGTGTCCATACTGTATTTATCAAGTATGATGAAGCAATAGATCTATATTCTTTTATGTTTAAATTATGATCGCCATTATTAATCTGCATAAAGTGGAGTGTATGTTCTTTTCACAGTAATATATATTTTGTTTTTTCTCCTTTTTTTCTGTTTTTTTTTTGTAACTTCACTTGGTTATTTTTATTGAGTAAAAAAAAACTTAATTTAAGAGAACGTATGTGATATTTATTTCATTAATTTTGTTTCCTTGTTTACGTTTATTAAAACAAAGTTTGTGTGATTGCTGTTTGTTCCTGAGGCTGTCAGTGCTGTCGAAGGTCTTTTTTTTTTCTCCCCCTCCCTCCCTACCCCCAACTAGGAGGATTCCTACTTTAGATGTGCTGTAGAATGTATAAACAGAGGATGTACAAACCGTCCAAACTTTGCTTCTCTTCGTCGATCTAGTCTAGACGCCAGTGACAAAGAACCCAAGTCAATAAATTAACCAAAAAGTATTTTTTTTTCTTTTCTTTTTTTCTCCTGTTTTTGCACGAGGTCACACTGTGATTCCAGCCACGTGCTAAAGAATGTAGCAATCCCTTGTGCCCCAGTATTATTATTGTGTAGTGCCTATGGGGTTCACCATCTTTTTACATGCCTTAAAATTAACCAAATAAAGTATTTTTCCTACATGGCATATTTTTTTTATATATATATATATAAATATATACACATTGAGCTGAATGTAGTGTTGGATTCTGCAACTTTTCAGGTTGTCACCACTCAGACTCTCTGACAGAAGCAACCGTAACCTATGAGTCCCTATTCCTCTTCCTCTTTTTTTTTTCCTTTTTGTTATATAAATATTTTGAAACCTAGTCTTGAGAGTTTGCTGCAGAGGGACGTGGACGAACACATTTTTTGGTTTGTACATAGTAGGTACAGGGGGATGCGCACTATGTACTTTTGACTACTTTATCAGAAGTAAAGCTTTTTGAATGTAACAAAAACGGACAAAAAGACAACGAGAGTTGTGATGTTTCTTTTTTGGGGAGTCAGTTCACTACAAATTGAGTGTGAGACTGTTAACTTTGTACTGTACATTTTTTTTTTGTAGTTCTCCCAATAAAAATCTTTTTTTTTTTTTCGGAAAAAGTTGCGGTGTGAATTTTGTACATGGATGAACACGTGACGTGAAGGCCCTCCGTTTCTCGTTAAAGCTTGCCTTACGCATCCAGACATGAGGGTCCCTGACATCTACCTGCAAGCGTACGAAACCACACGGGTTACACACAACCCGCTTTAGCATACAGATGACTTCCAGGTTGAGAACGCCACTGCAAGGTCTCCAGGGCCCCCATGGCCGCATAACAAGCCCAGATCACCACCGCTCCACCACCGTGCAAACTACATCCCGTGATTTAACAGCTGCCAGAGTCGTGTTTAGCGCCGATTACTCTTTTTGCTTTCTGTTCGGCTTTATCAGTCCCGCACAGGCGTTTTGGCCGACTGTTTATACCGGCGCCTCAGCTCTCCTAGGCTCCCACCACAGCCGCTCAGTCAGGCTGGACTCTGGACGTCGACGGTCCTCTTTATTACCCAGAACACGTGGCTGCTATACAAGCCCAAGTCATCGCCCCGCCACCACCGTGCTTAACAGCTGGAATCGGAGCATTTGTTGCTGATGTGCGGCGTTTGATTTGCTCAAAACCAGCCATTCTTGTTAAGTCCTCTGACTCTAGAGGAGAGAGTTCACGCAGGACTCTGGTCCCGTGGCTCTGAAACAAGCCCGGGTCATCAGCCCCCCACCGCTGTGCTTTACTCTTGATAAGAGAGGCTTGTGCTGATATCTTGGGTTCAATTTTCATCCAATGAGGAGATCTGGATGGTGGCCAACTTTGGTAATGCCAGCTGCACCACCTCTGGCAAGGTCTCCGGTAATCTGAAACATTTCCCGCCGGTGAACAATCTTTCCTCGCTGTAGAGTGATGGACTTTTAACCCTCCCCAGATTGATGTGTTCAGAACCAGCTGCTCCTGTCCAGTCATTGCTGATGTCTTCCCATCCTGGCGTTGTGCTAACATAAACCTGGATGCTCCAGAGCAGCGGTCTGCCAAAACTGCCTTCTTTATAGAGGGGCTCATATTGATGATAATTGGTTAATCGAGTGCATTTGATCAACAGCTCCTGGCTGTTACTTTCCCACTTAAGGCCCTAGAGAAACAGCAAGGGTGCACTAAGTTTTTCCACATCCACGCTTTCCCGTTTTAGCTTGTTTGTGTGCGTTGTTTGTCCCCGCGAGGCCCGTGTGAAAGACCGGAGCCTTTTACGAAGTGCTGAACCTGTGACCCACTAGCTGACATTGTGGCGCGAGCGAAGGTCGGCTTTTATTTGCAGAGGAGAAAAACGGGCCAATAGCAGTGGAGCACAGGCGCGACAACTGAGAGCTGATAATCATTCATGTAGCTGTTTGTTCAGACCGCTAACAATCAGATTTATACGACCCTAAATGACGTTTGAGCCGTCAGCGATCCAGCAGCGGAGCTGTGGAGCGGGTCGGAGATGAACGCATGGACACCAGTCTGGCCCGCGCTCATAACTGATTAACTCTGCAGCCGTAAATGTGTTTCTATCAGTTACCTGAGCTCCTTCGCTCGCGCCTCGCCCCTGACTGGAAGGCCTGGCCTACATTTCCCTGCGACGCTTGTTGCTATGTTGTCGTGCCTGGATCTCCAGGAGCCTTTGAAAGAAGAGCGGTGATTTGTTTCACCTTCCCTTTTCTTCCACAGGGGCCATTCTTGCCCAGTTATCATCAGTAGCAAAGGCATTAAGAAAATAAAGGCCCCGGGAGTCATGCGGGGCCTGGAGTTCACGCCAAGATAAGGCGGCCTGATAAGGCCCATGGCAAATATTTACTGTGTCCTCAGGATTTCATAATGAAGTGTTTATCAGAGCAGGGCTGTAGGGCCGCACAATGAGTCGGGTCGCTGCCAAGAAGGATACACGTACCTGTGTGTGCGTGTGTGTGGGAGGGAGCTTGTGTGTGTGTGTGTGTCTCATCCAGCAAATCCACATTTAATGAAGCTGGAAACGTTCCGCCTGTAAAAAAAAAAAAAAATCCATTTTCTGTGTAATATGTATACGTAGCTGTGTTCGTGTATCAGTGCATACAGCGCTGTGGCTGGTTAATGGTGCTTGGAGTTGCTACAATGAAAGGAAACACTCTCTAAATGGTGATTAGGGCAGGAAGAGTCGTGCTTCCTGGCCACCACCCATTTCCACGTCTTCTTCGGTCCTGCTGTTTTTCCTCCTCCGTCAGCTTCCCCTCTCCTCTGTAGTCGCGGCGGACGGCTTCTCGAAGTTGCTATTTGTGTTCCACTGCAGCTCTGGGAAGTTCGGAGCTCGTCCTGGTATTGTCTTGGCATACACAGGCCAGACCTTGGGGGGTCAAGGGGTGATGGCATGTAATAGTTTAGACTTTGTTAATATTTAGTGCCTTTAAAAGGTTTTTACACTCCTTTGGGTTTCCCACATTTTGTTAAGTTGCAACCACGAGCTTCAATGTGTTTTATTGGGGTTTTATGAGACGGACCAACAGAATTTATCTTTTTAACTATGAAGTGGAAGAAAGTGAATACAGGATTTTCGATATTTTTTGACAATGAAAATCTGAAATGTATTTTTACTCTTGTAACCCTAAATAAAATCTCTAAATTAGTGAGCAGAGTGCACCAGTGTGTAATTCAGTCTCCGTATGAATCCAGAGGATCATTGAAGATCCCATTGATGGAGGTTTGTTAAAGAAAAAGAGCAAACAGCATCCTGAAGACCAGACGGTGAAGTTTGAAGCAGATTGAAGTTAGAAGACAATTCCTCAAGCCTTGAGCATCTCACTGAACTCTGTTCAATCCATCATCTGACAAAGGAAGACGTATGGTGCAACCACAAACATGGCCGTCCAGCTAAACTGACGGACACAGTAAGTAACGATGATTAGAGATGCAGCCTAAAGGCCCACGGTGACTCCTGAGGAGCAGCAGAGATCCACTGCTCAGGTGGGAAGACCTGCCGACAGGGCAAGCAGTCATGCACTCCACAAATCTGGACTTTAAAGGAGGAGTGGCCAGAAAATAAAGCCAACGTTGGAAAGAAGGCCACAAGAAGTCAGGTTCACAGTTTTCACCAAGCTACGTAGGAGACACACCCATCACATGAAGGATGAACATCCTGGCCTGAATGCTAAACGTCCAACGCTGAGCCATGAATGCGCCACCTCCAAACTGAAACATGGTGGAGGCACCATCATGCTGTGGGCATGTGTTCCTTCAGCAGAGACAGGGAAGCTGCTTTTGAACTGATGTGAGGGTTTACGGAGCTAAACACAGGTCAGTCCTGATAGAAGAAGCCGTTAGAGGCTGCAGAATATCCCAGCCTAGGATGGAGTTTCACCTTCCAGCAGGACAATGACCCAAAACCTACAGCCAGAGCTGCAATGCCAGGTATCATCATTTATAAACTTAATAAATGGTTTAGCAAAACCCAAATCCACATGACGATCTGTGCCAAGGTTTGAAAATGTATGTTTATAGACGCTCCCTGTCCCACCTGGCTGAGCTTGAGCTATTTTGCATAGAAGAAAGGACAAAAACTCACGTATCATTCTCCTCTTGATTCCAAATGATGAACCGCTTAGTGTTTTGTGGCTATAATGTGTCAAAGTGTGAAAATGTGCACATGTGTACCGTATGGGTGGAAGCAGGCCAAAAGGAAGAAAGCAGCCTCCCCCTCTTGCCAAATTAGATCCTGACAAGGTCCTGACCTTCCATTTGATCAGCTTTTCCCTGCAGACATCGAGTCCTTTTATTCACTTATAAAAGTAAAACATTGGAGCCAAAACTTCCTCTCTTTAATGAGTATAACTGCTTGCAACAACTAAAGTGAAAGCTGAATTTCTCCTTGTAGCAGGGGAGAGTCCCCTGAAAGTCCTCCTGGCACAGGCGCTCTGACTCACCCTGAAGTTGTAAATCAACCCTTGAAAGTCCCTTCTGTTTGTACCTGTTTGTGTCTGTTAACTCTGCATGACCGCATTCAGGCAAAGAAACGATGTGGACGAGTGTCTTTGTGTGTTGGCTTAGTCTGAAACCTGCGCAGGGCTGGAGCTTTGTACTTACTTCCAACGTTCAGTCAGTCTAGGGGGAAAAAAATAGAAGCAGTTGAGCATCTTGTTTGGTTGCAACACTGGGTAATAAGAAGGCCGACCGCAGTCCCGCAGAAAATAGGAATGCCGAAAATAGCGATAAGACTGACAGTTAAAATGTAACGATGATTACTTTAAAATGTGGACATTGAGGAAGTTGATGAACCGCACATTTATTCGTCGACGCATAAATCTGAGTTTGATCAGAAGTGACTTGTAGCTTACTGTTGCTAAAGTTAGCTCAGCAGCCGCACACACAGAAACTTCTGGATGTGGTTCATCACCAGGTAATGACACGTCGGTGCATTATTTGTCACCAGGAAGCGTGATCGCTTGTGTCAGGGGTTCCTCACTTTAGTTTCAGACCAGCTAGCTTACTGACCAAACATATCCCACCTGGAGAGGCAGCCAAAACTCATCATGTTACACTGGTACTTCTTTTTGGATCTGACTTAAGCCCAATTCACTTCTGCCGAGAGATTTTGATTGTAGTGTTGGTAGTTTCCCTTTGGCAGAGTAGTAAGGATTTGTTTGACGGCAGCCGGTTGGATTGCCCCTTACTCCGAACAATGGGCGAGTCCAGGGAACTCAGGGAAGCTCGAAGAACAACAGGACATTGAAGACATTTCTGAAAAGATGCAAAATCCAAGATAATCTGTTAAATAACCGTATGTAAGAACAAGTCATTTTTTTGTTTGTTGGTGTTTTTTGAAATTGGGACAATGCATATGAATTAACATGGGTTCATGAAGTCCACATGTAAATACCCCAGAGTTAGCCATAGAGGCTAATTTTCATCTGTAGTCCTATGGCAGGTTGATGTTTACAAAATGGAAGGCCACACAGAAAAGAGGAAGCACTAAAATAAAACAGCAATAGACAACAGCAATAAAAAGCATCAGTGTATCAGCAGGCAAAAAAAGAACAATTGGTGCAGACAATAACACAGACAGTCCAGACATCAAATGTTACTTTAAAAATACGCTACGCGTCGACACTGTGACTGCAGATCTGGTAATCCAAAGTTTCGCTGATCTACTAAAGGTTCGAACTGTTGTAATGTCCCTGATGTTTGGACTGCTTTAAATCCACAGTATAATGTCACAGAATCTAATCAAATTTTCCCCACTGTAAAATGTATATCTGGTCATACAGCTGGTTGGAACCTGGACACGAGTAGGTCAGTGGTCCCAAACACAGCAGGACTGGTTGGTGACGGATAAAGAAGACTAACATTAAAACTTTAGAATAGCCTTCCCAAATCCTCACTGCAAAAACGGAACTAAAAATAACAAAATATGTCTTGAAATTAGTGCATTTACCCTTGATTAGAACAGGTAAATAAGATGATTTGCCAATGGATTAAGATTTTTGCACTTAAAATAGGAACAACTCATCTCCATCATCTTATTTCAAGTGCATTATATCTAATTATCTTATTTTAGGAGTCAAAATACTCATTCTATTGGCAGATAATCTTATTTACCTGCTCAAATCAAGGACAAACGCACTAATTTCAAGAAACCTTTGCTTATTTTTAGTTCTGTTTTTGTGGTGCTTAACCTCAAACCAGATGGGTATTCTTTGCTTAAAAGCTGAGTCTGTGCCAGCAAACCAACCAATTTAAATTAACTCTTGCAATTCTGCCAAGGAAAGTGCCCAAAGGTCAGATGTCCAGCCAGAACGATGCCAGAAGCTTGTTGTTGGAAACAAACAGCACACGGCTGAGATGCAATTATTTGTACACGTTTGAGAGTGTATGTATAGTTTTGACCCTCTGATTAGAAACAAACCTGAGCAAATTGAAACTTGCTTTAGAAAAGCCATTAAAGGTGCAGGTTTTGTAATCGCTCCACCCTGGAAAAACAAGAGTTCAAATGCATCAGTTAAAGCCCAAAACTAAAAGGAATTTCATGCAAAAGCTTGAAAAGTATTTTTTTATGGAAAGATCCAGTTTATGCTGTTGTTGGTGAAAAATTTCCTAATGACATTCTAGTAATGGAATAGCTTGATTGGGGATGCACACCAAATATGGGGAGAAATGCGTTTTGGGATTTTTGTTAAAAAATAAACAGGAGAAAAAAGCTGTAAAGATGAGTGATGCATTGCTCTTCCAGAGTGTTCCTGTATGTTTTTACTTTATGAGGCCCTGTCTCCCTGTTTGGTCTGTAGCAGGGAAAAGGCCTTGATCGCCTACATTTCTTCATAATGTGACACTTATATAAAGGCCTACAGGATGCTGTCCTGGGAGGAAGCTAGGATCATTTACAGAGGAAAACCACCAACTTGAACGGAGGGCGCAGCATAAATCTGCTTTCCTTCGGCCTCTCCGTCTTAAACTGTAAGAATGTAAATACTTAATCATCCCCACACATTTTCAGGAAGCCACCTCCAGCCTGGACTCAGCTGAGGTGACCTCCCCTGCTGCCGCGAGGTGGGCCGGGGAAATCCGCGGGGCACGGATGCTGAATAAGGTAACGTTGTTCGCCACGGCAGGGTGAGCGGAGGGACCGGGTCAGGGGTGGTCGTGACCTGCCATCGCTGCTCCAGGTCCACCGTACCCCTCTCCTTTTAATGTATGCCGAGCTTTAAATATTTACAGAGCATCTTATGGGAGAAACCAATGTTTACTCTTGATGCTTGTGGCCCCAAGCTGACAGTGAGCTGTGTACAAACGAGGCAGAAGAGACGTGTCCCGGTCCTGTGCAGCTGAAGCGTGTTTATGTGGGAGTTGGATGAGATACGTCTCTTCATCTTTTCACTTACTGTCTACGAAAAGAAGTTCCCGGGCAGCATCCTAATCAGATAGCAAACCACTCAGAAGGATTCCTCTTGATGCGAATGAGCAGCGGCTTTACTCCGAGCTCCCTCTGCTCCTCGCTTCGTCTTTAAGGCTGAGTGCCGCCACCCGTACGGAGGATAATCGTTGCGTCTGCTTGTGTCCGTGTGAATAGTTGAGAATCAGAAGTCAGACGGAGCAATACATTGAAACCTTTGCTTTTGGGCCTCGGCGCCTTTTCTTTCACCGCGACGAACCGGACCCAACGGATTAGCTGAGACGAGAATCCAGTCCAACAAGACGGCAAGACTCATTAACACCTCCGTTTGAGGCAGACGCTGACCCCCATTGAGGACAGAGCAAGCCGCCTCTTCCTGACGGAGACGGTTGCTCACCAATCCACATTTTCTGCCAACGGCGGGGACAGAAGGACGGGAGATTTTGTTGTTTACATGGCCTCACCCTGCGTTCGAGGCTGCAGTCATGACATCATGCCGTTGCAGATGGAAAACGCTCTTAAAACTTTCTTTCCCAATGTTAACAATCAAGAGCAAGCGTCTGACTAAAGCGTAGTGTTGTCATAAGCCTCCGGTTGAGCCGTCACCCTCTGCACCTGCTTCTACACACGTAAAAATCCGCCGACTACATAAACCTGAAGCAGGGATTGAGGATCTGATGGCGTGTGCGATCAGGAACGCTGCGTCTCAGTGGTGCTGGGAGTCCCCTTCCTCCCAGGTGAACTCCCAGCAGCAGCCTCACTCCTGGCATGAGACAGACCCAGAGGACAGGTACGCAGAACCAGAACAGGGTCTATTTTTCCAAAGGCTGTCACACAGACTCCACGTGTTCAGCCTACTCAGGGTAAGACCCCAGGGTGAGTGTTGGCGTTTTCCGTGTCGCCCCGCCCCGCCCCGCCCCGCCCCGTTGCTGCGGACAATCACAAAGAATAAAACAATAATTGACAGAGACCGATAACATTTTGGCCAACATTTCTGTTAATGTGGTTAGTGGTGCCGCCACGTTTACTAACTTTGTTAACAGTTGCCTTTGGCACTCATATATACTCACTGGTAGCCAAACCAAACCCATAGCTGCACAACATGTCTATTAGGAGAGATGCTTCCAGGCTGAAGCAGCGCTTGCAGAGCATTTGGGTGGAAGTCCCACTGTGGTAAGGCTAATGAGGTGCACAGACATGCTAATCTGGTATGACTCTAATTCTGTCTCTGGCTGCTGTTTTTCACAGGCCTGAATTTCTTGGCCTCTCTTTAATCGGCAAAAGAAAGAAGAGCGAACCAAAAGCAAAATATCAATTCTCCTACAGGGCAGAAATACTAAAAAAGCTTCTGTTTTTTTTTTTTTTAGCTTTTTCTTTTTTAGCTTTTTTGCACCAAAACTGAGCTGAAAGACACTTTTGAATTGTTGAAAGTAATGTTTTCGTATATTGAAGTCCACATGCTTTCTAATGCATTCTGGGCAACGTCATGGGAAGAAACAGTGGAAACGGGACTTTTGTAGCTATTTCAGACTGAGCAAAACATTAACATGGTTCATTTAAGCAACACAAGTCAAAATACAACACTGCTAATGACAATTAGACTGAAGTTAGTCATAACAGACTCATGTGCAAAGACAAAACTGATTTCACAGAAAGCTAATAAAACTTTACAAGTAGAATTGGCAGGATAAATTTAAAGACCAAGAAGTCAGAAATTTGGTTAAATATATATAGTATAGTAAACATATATATTTTTTTACTTCAGAACACACATTCACAAGCTAAGTGTTGATGCTGTCTTTGTTTTTGTTTTTTGCAATATTAAATTGTTATACCCAAAAGTGTAACGCCAAAAACCTTTTTTTAAGACTTAAAAGTAGACATAAAATGATCTTTCTTTATATTTAACAACAAATTACATGTAGTAGATATTCACCCAAAATTATAACTTGTGTTTTTTGTGTTTTTTTTTTTATTAGCAGCTCTAAATGAGTTTTAATTAGCTGGACTCAGAGAAAAAATAGCTCTTTGGATTGCAAAGGTTGTGGATCCCTGTGTCAAACCAATTCTGGACCAGAGGCAATGTCACAAGGGTCTTATCTGGGCCAGGGAGAAACGGGACAATCCCTTTTGCTGATGAAACTAAATTGTGCGTATTAATGGTATGACATTGTGTTTGATCAGGTACAAAGTGAGCGCAGCCGTCTCTCGGGAAATTGTAGAGCACTTCACGCTTCCTTCTGCTGACAAGCGTTATGAAGGCGACTTCCAGCAGGACTTGGCACCTACCCACACTGCTGAGGGTACCAGTGCCTGCTTTGATTACCATGTTATTACTGTGACTGATAAGGCAGCTCACTTGCCTGACTGTAACGCCTAACGGGTCTGCTGTCAAGAGGACGATGGGAGACACAAGAATGGAGACACGTTGAAGGCAACCTGGGGTTCCTTGACACCTGAGCATTGCTACAGGCTGATCGCCTCCATGGCACGCTGCACTCATGCAGAAATTCCTGCAAAAGGAGTCCCGACCGAGCACCGTGCAGTACATGGCTATGCTTTCAGTAAGCATAGGCGCCTATTTTTGTATTTAAAAATTTGTTTTTATTGGTCACAAACTGACTTTTAGGCTTTGCATTTGTTTGCGAGCTATAATCACTAAAAAGTAACAGAAATGAAATACTTGAAACTTATCACTGAGTTTGAAATGAATCTATATGATGTATCAGGTCCACGTTTTGAACTGAATTAGTGAAATAAATACACTTTTTACTGATATTCTAATTTAATGAGATGCGCCTATAGTCAGTCATATCCAATAGCTGAGGCTTGTTTGTTGGATTAAAAATACCTTTTGAAAATAACAACCTTTAAGCAGCTATGTAACACGCTTTTCAAAAATGTTTTATTGTTCTGAGGTTATATTCTTACCTAAAATGTTGTCTTCATTCGCTGTAAGCAGAAAATCCGTATATTTAATAGAAATCAAGGCTTGAAAACATCAGTCTGTGTGTGTAATTAATCTATAGAACGCGTTTTACTTGGTGAACCATGTTACTGAAATAAATTAAGATTTCTATGATATTCTAATTATTTAGAATGTGACTATATGCTCCGTGTTGTGCCGAATGGAGCAAAGCCAACACGTTGCAGCTAAACTCCAAGAAGCTAACTTTTTGATGAATTCTGAAACCCATTTCCAGCTCTAAAAGAAAACTTTGCTGGTGCGTTTGCATAGAGGACACCTTAATAACCAAGCATATCTATCTACAACACCACCCAGAAATCTGTAGCTCTTTATCTTTGTGTGTCAGTCAGCTTCTGCAGCCCAGTGTGATAGCAATGCGAGACTCCTGTGAGTTAAAAGGGAAGAGACAGACAGCAGGCGTGTAGGTTTCAGCGCTGTGTGTTTGAGAGACGCAGCTGTAAAATGTAACATGTCCTATCTAGCTGTGTAAGGGGCTTTACTTAGACAAGGCGTGGGCTCACCACACGTGACCAGCAGCCGGGCTCAGAGGGTGATAAGGAAGTATGTGTGAAGCATGATGAGGGTGCGACCTGGTGGGGAAGTGAATCTTGGGAGTGTGTGTTGACATTTTAGGAGCCACGTTTACTGACCACTGGTGTTGAACCGAGGCAAAATTAGAGAAATGTGTGGTAAACGAATCCGCTTTCAAATGATTGGGGGAGAATTTAGAGAAAAAACATTTAAGGGAGTTGCTTATTTGGAGACAATCTTCTCTGCCTTATTACTCGGTAAACACCTTTGATTGGAATTGCTGGAGAATCCCTGAGGCCACTGTGTTCAAGTTACTATGAGTCCATCCATGGATGTCCGAGCTGTAACGGTAATTAGGTGTAATCAACCAAAATGTTTACACTGTACAAATAGCTTAAGTATGATGAGTAAGCGGCTGTTTGGGCTAGGGGTTGCTGGTGTTATGAATGAGATGGGCCATTCTGTGAGCACTCCGTCTCCAGGCCAAGTTCAGATAGTCATGCAGCGAGATTGAGGCCTGTTTTTACCCTTCATGACCACCATAACCCTCCTGCGCTTTTATATAAAGCCATTCTGGACAAATTAACACCAGAGCAGTCTTTTCCAGCTAACTTAATCACATCTTTTTGTTTGTAAGTCCTTGCAGATGTATTCATACTCCTTAAAGGTGACCTTTATGAAAAAATTACTTTTTGCACGTTTTTCTACTTCCATTCGGGTCTCTTACTGCTTCTAGAAAAAAAAAAAACTGCTGGTTTTTGGGAATAAGTAAATGTTTTGTTTATGTCTGAAAAACGAGCTGTTTCAAAAACCTCTCAATTATTACATCACAATCGTTGGGCACTGCCCAGCAACCCCAGCCGAGCCCCTCACCTAACCACCCAAGCAAAGTAAAACTATACAAAGATTTGACATGACTTTTATATCATATCTTCCATTGAAGTTTTAATCATTATTGGAATAAATCACATACACAACTTAGCATTGGCATTAATACATGCTGAAAATGTGCAAATTATTCCTTTATACTTAATTACTGCTGAAAAGCAACAGAAAACTAATAGTTAGCATAATGCTAATTTGCATTGAAAATCATATAGGAATGCTAGAGCTATTAGCGTCTTATTTTTTCCCTCAGAATCTTCTTACCTAAAACAACCAAAATGCCTCCTAGAAGTATCTTACACAATATAACACTCACAGACATGTTTCTAGGCATTTGAGAAGATATAACGATGGGACAGTGTACACAGACAACTAACGGTTAGATTGATGCTAATTTGCATAGGAAATCCCATAGGGATGCTAACGCTATTATCTTACTTTTCTCTTAGATTCTTCCGACCAAAAAAAACAACCAAAATGCCTCCTGAAAGTATCTTACACAAACCAACACTATATGAAAACAGCACTCACAGATGTTTCTAAGCAATTCAGAAGATATGATGAGATAGTATAACACTATGAAATATGGCTTTGGAAGGAGCTTGAAATAGGTGAAATTGGGGAGGTGAAATCTCATTATCTGAGAATGATTTTGTGCAATAAATGTAGTGAACATGTTTTGTATAGCCCATTGAGTTATCCTAAATGTTTAACAGGAAGCATAATAGGCCACCTCTAAATATCTTTTGTCACGTTGCAAGTGGAAACTTTTATTGGCAAGTAGAGCAACACATAATATTGCATAACAGTAAAGTGAACCATTTTTTTTGTTCTTTTAAAAATAATAAATGAGCGTGTGCTCTGTCAGATTGAATGGACAGCATCTGGAACAGCAATTTTAAAGTCTTGCCACAGATTTTCTGTTAGATTTGGGTGTGGCCGACTGAATCCTTTTAACACAGGAGTCTAAACCAAGAGTCTCAAACTCCAGTCCTGGAGAGCCTTTGTCCCTCAACTTTTCAAATAATTGGGTCATTGTTCTGCTGGAAGGTAAACCCCTACCCAAGTTTCAAGTATTTTGCAGCGTCTAAAAGGTTTGTCCTGTATTTAGCTACATCCATCTTCCCTTCGGTGTTTTCTTTGGGCGATAGGGCAAACATGCTGGGCTGAAAAAAAACAAAAAACACTTTAAACGGTCTTGGTGTGAAACAATAAAATATAGAAGTGTTCTTAGTGGAATAAATACTTTTTTTTGCTAAGGCAACCTATAAGAAAACCATCAGCCGCAGCCTGATGCAGTGTTAGTTTTTATTGTACATAATATATTGCATTAGAGGCAGACAGTTCTGTTTTGGGGCCAGAACTCCTTCCACGTTTGCTGAGCCCCCCTCATACGTGTTGTGGCGAACTGTAAATTGGACTTCACAGCTTTCTTTCAACAATGGTTTTCATCTGTACTTAATACTGCAGATTTTGGAAGTAAACGACTAATAGCGGTCTTGGCAACAGGATTCTTCCACCAGAGGTGTGAATCTCTGCAGCTCCTCCAGAGGAAGTTTCGCCACAAGTTTTTTGTCTTATCGCTCTGCTGTCTTCCTCTGTCTTTATGATGCAAACCTCTTAGGCCTTCAGAGTAGCTGATTTTATACAGAGATAAACACACAAGCATTTATTAAAGCTATAATTGGTAATCCTGTTCAGAAACACTTTTTGTTATACTGGGTAAAATGGTCCTTCCATCCTGAAAGTAGTTAATACATCATGTATTTACAAAAAAGAGGTTAAAAAATAGTTTTCTGTGGGAGCTACATGCCTGTAAAAACTCGAAGGGCATGGATTTGACATGGGTGAGAGCAGTTTTGTTCCTGCTCTCACCCATAGACATTATATACTCACCCCCTCTGTCCCTCAGGTTCAGGGGGAATCACCTTATCTACTGGTTGTCCCACATGGCAATAATTCTGACACAACGACAGTCTCCGTGCTCGTTCCTTCATAGTTTCCGCTTGCTGTCTGCGCATGCCCTCTAGTGTTTATGTTAGCGGTTAGCTTAGCGGTTAGTTCGGTGTTAGCCGTTCATTGTAGCTCCGCTGCTCTCACCGTAGACTTTGAACATGGCTGAGAGTTGCATGAAGTGAACCACGTTCATGAGAGTAAGAGGAAGGCCTCAGTAGAAAACAATAAGACCAGAGTGGATTTGAGAGAATTTTAAGAAACGACCCTCCCTGAGGGAAGAGCGAGGTAAGCTGGCCTTGCGCATGTGCAGCTATTCAGAAAGGGACTTGGGGAAACCCTAGCTTTAATTCTCTAACTGGCCTTTAGATGAATTGGATTTTATTTTGGGGATATCAAAGTAAAAGTACATGTGCACGCCACACTTTTCAGATTTTCTGTCATAATTTTTCAGTTTCACTTTACACCCACTATATTTTGTGATTGTTGACTAATGGTGGGTATAAATACTTTTTGCAATCTAATGTCAGGAATATTATACCAGATTGTGATGAAATCAACATTTCCTTAATGCCACTCAGGATGTGGTACGCCAGTTTTCATATGACTGACAGTGGTTAGAGTGGTCTTTGCTGAAAGAGTCCTGTAGATTTACAAATAAGTAAGCCGAATTAATCAGCTATTAGAGCAGACACAGCTGAAGAGTAAAACAACCCAAACAACAGAAAATTCATTAAGCCATGTTGGCACTTTTAAAGCTTACATAAGCTTTGCATCATTCAGCTAAATAGTTCAAATATTTGTAAAACAACATTCTGAATGGACATTCATTGGTTTAGAAATCTGATTTCATTTTTGGACCTGCTTTGAAACATCTGAGATTTGGGTTGTTTTAGGTATTCTGTTGTTCCTGCTCAAATAACTATATTCTCAAAGTTAAGATCAGTCTTACTGCTTTCATAAACACCGACTCGTTTATTCTAGGTACCGATTGCATTCTGGTTAGTGGGTATGAAATACTAAGAACAAGGTTCAGGGTCATTTAAGGTGTGATCAGCCTCTGGCAGCAGTTAAATGGGGCTAAAGGTCTTAAAATGTGCCCATGTGGTTCTGGAGAAGACTAGTTTTTCCCTCTTGTGTGTATAAGTCAGTTCTTGGTCTAGTTGTACTGCACTTACAATATTTCATCATATCTGCGGCTTTCAAACCTGCATGTTGATACAATCTTCTGGCTAGCCAGAGGAAATGAGCGTTTGTGGGCTCACTAATGATGTTTCTGTTTCTCTTTTTAATGTGATCCTGTTTTTCTTTCTTTCCCCGATACATTTCTCAACATGCCCACACAAGCCTTTTCTTAGTGGAAAAATTTGACCAAAACCTGCATGATGATAAAAATACAGAACTCGTTCAAATCAAGCCCTGAAAGCTGCATTTGTAATGAAGTTGTTCCTACCTTCTGCTGCAGAGCACCAAGTGGTACCTGTCACTGTCAATGTCACTTGATGCCATTTATTATCAGTTTCAGCTTAAAAGTCATCCCAGAAAGTCACATATAATTGATGACAACATTTTTGTTTAGTTTGTTTGCTTTCAGACAACAATACTGAGAAAATGTACACTTGTTAGTTTCAAATGTCCTCTGACCAACACAGGCAAAGTGGCCAAACCAAATACAAACACATAGCAAAAGTCCAGTCTAAACTGATACCAAACCAGACCTATCACGTATTACTGGATATTAGTTGCGGTAAGCATATTACATAGTGTTAGATATGGTCAGCTAATGTGCTAATACACACATCTTAGCAACGGCTAGCATGTTAGTCAGCCATTTCTTGAGTGGTAAGTACATATTCGAAAGCAATATAGATAAGATGCCTCAGACCAACACCATGATCTGAAATGAAATGCTGTTGGTTTTACACCAGATGTAACAGGACACATGTCCTCCAGAAACCTCCACTTTTATCAGCGATGGTGTTCACCTTAAATCTCTTCAATAAAACTGGTGTAATTTTTTTATCCTTCTCTTTCTTAATTCTGAATCTTGAACACCTTAATTGAGGCAAGTGAGCTCTTCCATGCCAAAGATGTTCTAGGTTCTGGTCTCATTGATGCTCCAGGCTCTTGTACCTCTTGCAGACAAAAAGATGTATGTGACCTTTCTTCTCATAGTTCTTGAAATTCTTTAGAACAGAGCATGATTTGTTGCTTTTTGAGCTCTGTTCAAGTAATTTCTTGGTTATGTAGATCTAGCAGTATTTAGGCCTGAGTGTGGCTGGAAAAACCAAATCCTACTTTTCAAAAACTCTAGTTGGTCACAGTAAAGTCATGATTTAACAAGATTGTCCTACATGGGATCAGATTCCCACAAACAAATCATCTGTATTTTGGATTTATTTAGGTTGTCTTTGTCCAGTTTGATGATCTGAAATTTTTCAGGGTGACAAAAAAGGAACAACAGAACAAATCTTTAAGGGGAAAAATACAGCACTTTATAAACATGACCACATGTCAAATAAATCCAATATTTTATTTTTTATTTATTTGGTTACCATCAAACAAATGGGCAACTTAGTCACAGATTGATTTTGTTGTTTCAACAAAATATGCCACTTACAATATGGTGACACCATTGACATAGCATCTGGAGTCTCATGCAGTGTCTAATCTTTTGTGTCTTATTTTGCTTTGTTAGCTAACATGCTAATAAAGCTAGCATGCTAATGAAGCTAGCATGCTAATGAAGCTAGCTATCAGATACAAAGAGCAGCGTGGTGGATCTCCTTCCTTTCTGCCTCCCAGGAAAGGTGGGAATTACCATAGCAACCACTGACTCCTGTCTTTGGTGTTTACATTATTTAATTTAGTTTGTATATCAAATTTGATCTAAATAGACATTATGGGGTATTTTTTCATCTGAAGAAAAATCCTGTAGGTACTCCTGTTACTTTGATGCACACCTCTGATGAGCACAAACAAGGAGGGGCATTTACTTAGTAGGAATAACCATCACAATGTTGCTTCCAAACTACCTGAAGCTTTCCTGAATAGATTTCTGAGCTTCCTCTGCCGTTGTGCACCTGTCACTTGCACAATTCGCTGTCTCCCTGCGTGGCTGGGAGGTCTTGGGGTGGCAAAGTCCTGCAGGACCAGTTCTCCCATCAATGGGTCCTTTTAAGAATCAGCAGAGCAGTGCTGCAGGACAGACCACCTTTATCTAGCACTCTCAGCACTCTCATTCATACACCAGAGGGAGGAAAACTATCTGCAGACACACATACACAGTGAGAAAAGCCTGAGTTTGGATGTGTACTAAATTAAACATCATTGGGGAGTGAAAAAATTTATCTGCTGCACTTATTTTATCCCATTACATATTTACGTATATATGTTTGTGTGTGTACATATCTGCACCTACAATTCTGCATACTAACCTTTATTGGCAGTAAATAAGGCTGTCCTTAAACTGGGACCAGACAAACAGCATTTCTCTGGGTTCTCGTTGATACATTTCCCTCATAGTGAATGAAGAAATGTCTATAAACAAGATGAGTCATAACAACGTCTGCATAAGGTCTGGGTTATGTGGACTGGAGTGCACACAGTTATTTAGGTTGAATAAACAGCTTGAACACATACACACACATCATTATTTTGAAAAGTTACTCAGGACCTTGATTTCCATTCGTTTTCAACCCTTTCTATGGCCTAACCCTAAACCTAACCTAATTGACAACTTAGTCCTATAGCCCAAAAAAAGTGAAGACCAAATACAGTTTTTTTTACACTTTATTAGTTTTATTTCACTTTATTAGTAAAATGCGCTATAGAAAATTCTCACTCAGCAGCAAGTACAAGAACAAACACACATTTGCTTTATGTTTCCTTTTGGTGCAGTCTATCAGTCCTTCATCATCTGCTTTGAATTTTTCAACCTGATTTACAGAGAAAGAAGACAACCCTCAATCACAAGTGTCTAATCAGAAAAGCTAAGTCAGCCTCAAAGTTAGAGTCAAGATTTCCAACGTGATTTTGGTTAGCTCAGTGCTTTGCCCCGCTGTGGCTAAGCCTTAGAGGCTTTCTTTTCTTGCACACAAGATAAGAAGTTTGTAGTAGAAACAAGATGATATAACACTGAACATTGTTGACAAAGTTAGGCATAATGTGCCCTTTATGTTTTATCATAAGAACTGGTCTGAGGAGTAGAAGGAGCCCACTTGGAATTGGGGTAATCTTCGCCCGGTGTTGTGGTTTCTTCTTATGCACACAACTTTCCCTTTGAACCAGTTTGGAGTAAGATAAGAAGATGAAAATAAAAAAAAACTGTTTAGGAATATTTACAATGAATGAAAAGAATAGTAAAACTCTGATGTACACCTCAGACGATCTGAGTCTCGTAATTGTTTGGATTTGAAGTTCAGTTTTGTCATTTCAGACTCTGAGGTATTTTCGGTGTTCGTCATTGTCTCAGCTTCCTGCTCGCGCCCCGGTGTAACTCACCTGTTACCCCCAGTGGGGCCCCGACAGAGCCAGGGAACTCAGGCCCTGCGAAGCAGCCGCCAGGAGT
Organism: Fundulus diaphanus; assembly: GCA_037039145.1. NCBI lineage: Eukaryota > Metazoa > Chordata > Actinopteri > Cyprinodontiformes > Fundulidae > Fundulus > Fundulus diaphanus. The sequence continues at coordinate 46,778,768 of CM073121.1, read as the reverse complement.
GAACCAGCATTCACCCGAGCACCCAGACACCGAGAACCACCAATGCACCAGAGGGTCAAGGCGCCAACCACCGGCAGTCACATTCACACGCTCCCTCCCTAATGCCCACACAGGCAAACGCTCATAACCACACACATCCTTCTCCAAGGTCCAGGTACTGATACCCCAGAGGGGCATCCAGCCCCCAGACCTGGGAGGTGATCCCCATCATCAGGATGGGGGTGGGGGCAGACCACCTGAGCCACAAGCTGAGACTGGGGCCGACCGCCCCAACCTGGGCATACCTGGTCCATACCCAGTCCATACCCCAGCCCTAAGGCTATTTAAAGAGGTCACAGGTAAGTTTAGCTGAAAGACCATCCCTGGGATGCTGTTCCTGTGCTTAGTGGGAAGCAACAGATACCTGTGTGTGTTCGCCTGTTGCTGCTGCAGACAGCCCTATGGCTTAGTGTAGGGCAGGCAGTTGGGGTTATAATTAGGTGCTGGCATCAGGGCATGAGACCAACCAGAAAAGGACTGAGGCCCCTTTCAGATCGCAGTTCCACAGTAAACACACAACCACCGACCCCCCCGCTCCATAACAGATCACTTTGTCCTTTCACATCACACAAGTGAATCCGTCCGGATCACGGACAGTGCCTTCAGAAGCTTAAAGTAGCCAAATAATAGTGACAGGGGAGCTCATCCTACCCTCTTAGCTTGATATATCCAAGGAAATCCCAAACCCCCCCTGCATTTCAAAAGACACGAGAAGTTTGACGTTTTTGTCAATTAGGGAGAAAACTTGCCAGTGCATGCTTACACAGCAGCCCGTTTCTGCTGCTCCCTGAGCTGTCGCCAAGACTCATACTTAGAGTTTAAGTCCTTTTTCCTCTGCAGCAGTTAATAAGAAGAGCATTAAGTCAACAGCTCCCCCTTTTTTTCCCCGGGAGAAATCTATGAAGTCTTTCATCAACAACCGGAGTGTTTCCGTGGCTCTCTGCGCTCAACATTAATTTCTTCTCAAACATGAAAACTGATATTTACAATAGTTTACATTGCTGACACGCACCCTGTCGTGTTTTTTTTTTTTTTTGCGCTCATAAAAATCGAACCAGGACAGAAATCAAAGTTGCTAATGTCAGTAACTGAAATGTGCAAAAGTAAAACAATGGTTATGGTAGAAGGAAAGACCAAGTGAACCTAGATATTTGCTTTTTTAATATAAGTTTAAACCGTATATTGTAAGCGGCAGAGATTCTACATTAAATATAGTTTAATTTACTAATCTAATATAACAGTGAAAATGTATTATCACTAGAGGGCTTAGTCTGACATATTAAAGGGCATACTTACCACTAAAAAAATGCTCTTAGTCTGGTATTTCTTTTAGTCTAAGTGGCGTTTTACAACATGTGACTCCACCATAATGGTTGTGGATAAGGCCTTCATCAGCGTTTTTATACACACTTTAAGCAAAATTAAACAACAAGGAAGCTAAAGCCCTAAACCCAAATGTCAACAAATATTTCTATCTTTGCTTGTAAAAAAAGCAGAACCTGCTGTTGTTATGTCTTGACCGGCGTCAAAAAGAGCCTTTTTTTATCCTCACAGCTTAATATATCACTTCTTTTCCATTTGAGTATTCAGCATATTATGCCACCTTGTTGCATGATGTTTCCACTTTTCTTTGACTAGCTGCTCCCTTTATGGGTCACTCTCCACAGCAGATCATCCACCTCCATCTCATCCTGCCTTGTAACGCCAACCCTCAGCATAATCCTCCCTCACCACCATGAACCATCACTGTGTTCCTCCTCTGTCCCTCTTCCAAGACTCCTCCACATTCGAGATCCTCTGTCTGGTTTGCCTCGAAATGTATTCAGATCACACCCAATTAAAGTCTGAACATCTTCAGCTCTGCCTCGTCTCTTTTTATTTTGCAACATTCTCCAAACCAAACATCACAGAAAGTCTAACAAACATCTTGTAAACCTTAATCTTCATCTTTGCAGTCACAACCCGTCCCCGACACTCGTCTTCTTTGAGACGACAGAGGAGTCTTGTGGAAAAGTTGGCATGTCTGCAGATAATTTATGGAGCACACAGCAATATAAATGTAACATAAGGCTGATTTTGTTGCGTTTCAATGTATTCTAATTTACTATTTATGGAGATAAATCCCACAACAGATTAACATTAATATCACATTGATATTTAAATTTTATGCCTTAATTCTTTCCATATGTTTCCACGAATATCGAAAAGTTTTATTTAAGAAAATTAATTCATCATCCCTCTGTAAAAGTGTGATAATTGTTTGTTGTTCCAAAGCCTAAACATATAGAAACATTGTGGTTCTTTCACCATAACATGTCAGATTACAGGAATAAAACTTGATTAGCTGTCTATTTTTTTTAAAAGGTCGTGCAGGTTAAGCAATTTTAGACCAATTTTGTTACGTAGGAGCTGGAGAAAAAAACAGATCTTGTTGACTCCTGGTCTGACTATATCTCCAGGGTTGTTGTCCTCTAACAGCATTTTCTTCCAGAGTTGCCCTGTATTCAGCTTCATCTCTCCTTCCTGTCGGAGAAAAGCATCCCCCCAGCATGATGCTGCCACCGCCATGCTTTAACATTGGGGATGGCGTGCTCAGAGTGGTCTGCAGGGCTGGCTCTCTGCCACACATGGTGTTTTGGATGTTAGCTAAATAGTTCACTTTCTTCCACGTGTTTGCTGTGTCGCTTGCATCCCTTCCTCACACAGTACAGACGGCAGATTCTCCCACCTGAGCACTGGATGTCTGCAGCTCCTCCAGAGTTACTGTGCGGACCTCTCGATCACTTCTCTGGTCACTTGGGTTTTCTTTAGTGGTGTCAGAATAAAGAGAAACTGAAAACATGTCCCACATTTTACACATTTTTATTTGGTAAAAAAAAAAAAAATCCTCTCTCTTCTTAGTTTTCTATGACTTTGTGTTGGTCTATGTAATAAAACACACGCATAAAATATAATTAGGTTTTATAACTTTTACTAGGCACGGGAGGTTTGCTATATGAAAACCGAATAAATACATCAAACACACCATTTCATAAGCATGAGAAAAAACAGCGAAAAAGCCTGGGCGCAGGAGAGTGACCACAGGGGGGGAAGAAATCACAGAAACATGCTCAGCTTTGTACCCGTGCAGGCTATAATCCGCTCAGAAGGCGGGTTGTTTATCAGTCATCTGCTGCCTCATGCATCTCATTCTTACTCAGGTCTCGCTGCGACCCTGGTGGCAACACTGACCCACATTTTTCACTTAAAAAACGATTCTGTGTCTTCTCACGTTCTGGTGTGACGCGACGAGGTGTCACAGGTGGTCACGTTGCCGCTCTCCCTCAGCTCCGGTGTGACCGCGGTCCGAGCACAGCGCTGTAACTAACACTCTGTGTACTGTATTGACGCAGTAATGCCTGGAAGCCCTTAATCTGCAAACAGAAACTGTACACAGAGTTCTCATGTGACCTGGAAACAGAACAAGCCAATTTAAGAAATGAAAGCAGATGGAATTGAACAGCTTAGATGTGTTTGATTCCCGTGCATGTTCGGTGTCTTCTGTGCCTGAACGGATCCGTTTGAGGGTAAAACCGGGAAGCTGTTTGTTAAAACATTACAGTTCCCCCTCCGCCCGGGCCCTGGCTGTTAGGTACAGAAATGCATTGGTCCAATAAAACAGAGTATGTTTGTGCCACTTCGGACTGCTCAGGGCTTCCTTTCAGGTTACCAAATAGTGTAAATTCCTCCAAATGGTAAACATCCATGCCCCCCCACTCCCCACCCCCCACTCCCACCTACCAGCTGAATTACTGAATCACTGCTGTGTTTGTGTGTGCTGGATGGTCGCACATAAATCTGGTGAGTCACGACTGGGTGATGGTCCGTTGAGACGTGTGAGCGTATTTGTGTGGGAGTCATGATCCTACCTGAGGAGCACAGAGCAGCCTGCAGCATCAGTCAGTCGCACCGAAACCCACAGCCGGTGTCCTCGTTCTTAAGAGTCCTAAAACAAATTAATCTTTTTACCGCAGCGACCAAATCTGACACTGAAAAATCCAACCTTAATTTAAAAGAGGTTCCTGTGTACTCTGGTGCATTTATTCTGTGAAAAAAAATCACAGTAGATGAAATAAAAATCACCCAATTCCACAGTAGCTCCCCCCCCCCCCCCCCCCCCAACCATTCTGGTAAAATAATTGTGCCTGAAGCGATGCTGACATATAGAAATCTTTCCTGGGGTTTGAAGACAGCTTTGTGTAGAGGGCAATTTCTTTCAGCTGCATTTCAAAATGAGAAAAACAAGAGAACATGGCACTCAGACAGATTTGAGCCAGTCTTTGACTGAAAATAGCTACTGGCCTAAATTTGTCCACACCCTCAGGTTAAAAGTTAAAAAGTAAAATAATTTTTTTTTGGAAAAAAACAGGGCTGGACAAGGACCCAGCCTAGAAAGATGGTGAGGCAGGTACAGGAATAAAGAGTTTGTAAAGACTAGTGAGACAATAGTATATTAGATCAAGTTTTCTGATGTATCCCAGGAGCATAAAGCTGCTGCAGGACCTCACTTTGGATCCTCAGACCACATCTCTGTGGACCTGACCCCTGCCTACAAACCAGAGATCTGCAAAACCAGACCTGGCATCAAAACCATTCAGGTTTTACAGGACTGCTTTGAACACATTGACTGGAAAGTGTTTAAAGAGGGTGCTGATTTAGAGAGTGCTGTCCTATATCCACTTCTGCACTGATGCTGTCCCACCCACAAAGACATGGGTGGACAGCTCGGTGCGGTCCCTGCTGAAGGCCTGGGATGCAGCGTTCAGATCAGGAGACGGACTGATCTACAGCAGGGCTAGAAGTGAACTGAACAATGGCATCCGGAAGGCAAAGCACAGATTCAAGCAGCACATTGAAGATTACTTCAGCAGCAATAACCCACTCGAGGCATCAGGACCCTTAAGGACTAAGAACAGCGACCAGCAGCTCAGCAACGACCCGGCTCTCCCTGACACCTTAAACGGCTTCTTTGCACGCTTCGATTCTCCAAGCAGCAGGGAGCCTGAACATCTTCTTCAGCCAGGCGAGCACCATCAGCCTCTCGTCCTGCAGCTCCACCAAGTGACCTCCTCCTTGAAGAAGGTCAACATCAACAAAGCTGCAGGTGCAGACATGGTGTCAGTTTGGATGCTAAAATCATGTGCTGACCAACTAGCAGGAGTCTTTCTGGACATCTTCAAACTCTCCCTGCAGCTCTCCGTGGTCCCTGCGTGCCTGAAGTCCTCCAACATTTTGCCCGTTCCCAAAAAAAAACAACCATCTCCTGCCTCGACAACTACTGTCCTATTGCTCTGACCCCATCATCATGAAGTGCTTGGAGAGGATCTTCCTGCAACACATCAAGGACGCCATCCCTGCTGGTCTGGACAGCCTGCAGTTCATCTACAGGGAGAGTCACTCCACAGAGGACGTTGTCTTGCTGGCACTTCATACGTCTCTAACTCATCTGTAGCATCCAACCACCTTTGTTAGGATGCTATTTGTGGACTTTAGCTCCTCTTTTAACACCGTGCTACCTGACATGCTGGCTCTGAAGCTCTACAACCTGGGATTATCTCCACCGTTCTGGTCCTGGATCAGTGACTTCCTCACCAACAGGCCCCAGGTGGTGAGGATAGGGAAATGCACATCTGCTCCACTGATCCTTAACACCGGCATGCCACAGGGTTGTGTCCTCAGCCCTACTCTCTTCACCCTTTTCACCAATGACTGTTCTGCTATCCACCCCACAAACACGGTGGTGAAGTTTGCGGATGACACCACTGTAGTGGGTCTCATTTCCAATAATAATGAGACCGACTACAGAGAGGAGGTCCACAATATCAAGTAATTTATGTCTTAGCATAACTGTGTGGTATGAGAGCCGCACAGTAAGGAGAAGAAGGATTTGGCACGGGTGTTGAGGACAACACAGGGGGTTGTGGGATGCTGCCTGCAAGATCTGGGCACGGTTTATGGTGCACAAGTCCAAAAAAGGGCCACACGCATTGCCACTGATCCCACCCAAACGGGCAAGGCACCGTTTGACCCACTTCCATCAGTTAAAAAGCTTTAGAAACATTAAATCCAAAACTAAAACTCAAAAACAGCTTCCTCCCAAAAGCTGTGAGGGCAATTACCGTATAATTGCATGAAACACAAGTTGACAATGAAGATTCTTGATTCTTAAAACGTGAAAATATGCCATGTTGTCAACAGAGGCACTGTTGTCTCCCGTTTTCTTCAAATCAATGCTTTAAAGTGAAATTTGACGTCAGTGTGCTGGTTTTCACTGAGCTATCATGGGATATAGGTCTGTCTGCAAGCATCACATGCTGCTTCACACAGTCAAAGCCCTCTTGCAGCTTAGTCACGTCACCGTGTATTCAGCCGCCCGGTGAAAGCAACACCACCTCCATTCAGTCCTTATCAGGGCATCATCAGTTCGGGGAACACATGGTTTTCCTCATAGTGCCGTGTCCTCTCTCGATATCTTTCACCCATTCTGTCCCTAAACCCAGAGAAAGCTTCAACAGGCCTTTAAGCAGCAGCATAAAAGCTTTTCATTTTTTATCTTTTCAGATTTAAAACACGTTTGACTATAAAGTCAGACTTTCAGTCATCACAGGAGATGCAGGGGTTTCAGAGGGCTCGTGCCTCAGAGAGAAGCAAGATTTGTGTCCCGGCGTGTTTCAGGGCACATGACTTTTGGATTGTTTTTGTTGGTTTTGGTTGAGTGTTTGCGTGTGAGCCAGAGAGACCGCCTGTTTGCTCTCTGTGGTTTTTCTCCGGCTGCGGACAGCTTGCCTCTGCTGCTTTCACTATCATTGCAGCGGGCCCGATGGCAAACCTGGAGAGTGCGAGAGCAATTTATTTTAAATTCACGAGGAAATCAGATTTAGGGAAGTCGGATCTGGCAGTGATGTTGGCCATCCTGTCCGCTCAGTTTTAAAGACTACTTTTAATTTTGTCAACACTTTGGAGTTACACAGCCAGAGTCCTAACCTGAAACTAGTGATTAGGGTGATGGCAAGGAGGACTTCCATCCTCAAGGTTTTGGAGCTCATTAGAAAGATTCCACCAAAATACCAGTGGAAAGATGCAAGAAGCTGCTTGTCACTGTAACTTTTTAATAAAATGTCAATAAAAACAAATATCTATTGTCTATACCAGTGGTCCCCAATCCTGGTCCTCGAGGGCCGGTGTCCTGCAACTTTTATTTGTTACTCTGCTTCAACACACCTGAGTCAAATAATGAGGTCATTAGGAGGACTCTGGAGAACTTGACAGCACACTGGGGAAGTAAGTCAGGTGTGTTGGATCAGGGACACACGTAAAACCTGCAGGGACACCGGCCCTCGAGGACCAGGATTGAGGACCACTAGTCTATACTGTCCATGGGTGCTGGAGCCCGTCTTCAATGAGAATATTTTGGGCTTAACTGTAACTGTGAAGGGAGTCTGATGTGAAGTTTGGTGGTTGGAGAGCTTTGTATGTTAGAAGAAGTACCTTGAAGTCAGTGCTAGAGGTTCTAGCCAGCTGGATGGGACCCACATGCTCTCTTGTTAGTTCAGGAAAGCTGCTCAGCTGCAGAAATTTGATCAAGCTGAAGTCCTCTGATAGTGTCTTTAGAGAGATCGACAGAGACAGAGAGTGCTATAACAATAAAGACGGTTTGAGAGACAGCATGAATCAAAACGATCTTACTAGATGTTTCTCACCGTAAGAATTATGTTTTTAACACTTTCTTCATGTTTCACTTTAGACTAAAATCTGAAACCAAAAAGATCTCCACCCCAGTGACCTCACACCCAATTCACACTGCGTCCAGCCCCGCCCTGCCCCGCCCTGCCCCGCCCTGTCCCACCCGGGCCTTCGCCAGCCATTCGTTCCGGTCCTGATTTACATCAATCTCTTCTGCAAGCTGAATTCTTGCAGTATTTGTGCGTTCACAAACACATGAGAATCTATCTTGTCCCACCCCGAAGCCCTCAATCGCCAATCACGTGGCAGTATTATGGTTTAAGGTGGGACATGCTGAACCAACACAAACATGGCAGCGCAGGAGGCACATGTGTAGCTACTGCTATCACATCATTTTTGGTCAGAATCCACGATTTCATCTTTGAAAGAAGAACAGCAAGAAGTGCCTTGACCAGCGTAACTTGTTGTAGTTTCTCATGGTGCCTGCTGCTTATGTTTTCATTTGATGCCGTGATTGGCTAAAACCAACCTTTGGGTAGCCAGGCACTAGGTGCGCCTCGCCCAATCAGCTCGGACAATTCTGCCGAATATCCCTCCTTTCCCTGAACAGATTTGATGTGAGCAGACCCAGATTAATAATGTGCAGAACCTAAAGTGCTACACATTATCAATCTGGCTGGCCGGGTTAGATTTACATAGGAAGCTCTCTGCTCCGCTGCAGAGTCTAGAGGTGCTCCAGAAGGCGTTGCCCAATAAAAGCCTGGGATAAACGCAGAAGTGAGACCAAAACGACTCATTCTGTGGGGGTTAAAACTGCTTGACTTTTTGTTCTTTTCGCAGCAAGACATTTTCACAAGTTATGTTGTGCAATGGTGGAGTACACTGAGTGCAGAGAATCAATATTTGTTGCTTTGTTTGTTGCATTTAATGTTTAATCCTGAGGTTTTGAGTGTCTAAAATAATGTTAATAGCCCAGGAATTGATCTAATGTATACAATTGTTAACACACAAACGCACACCTAGATATGTACGCGTAAAGTCTTTAAGGAAGTCTAGTTTGTCCATTCATCCATTTTCTAACACGCTTATCCCTATTGAGGTCACAAGGAGTGCTGGTGCCTAACATAGTTTGTCTTTAGTGAATTTTTTTGAACATACGAATGTGGTTATCTTTCAGTTTCCTGTTGGTGCCGCAAGATCTGTGTATTTTGACCCGGACCTGGGCAAAAATAGAATCGGGTCAGGGTGGGCCCAGCGCCACCCTGTGGAGACTGTAAATGTTCTCTCTAATCGCTCGGCCACCACTACCCGCCACTCTCTCATTGATTATAATGGGAGTGTATTTGGTGCAGAATTTGCTGGATGCAGGTATCTCACACAGGTGAACCAACATTGTGCGTCTTTTGGCCCAAATGGTAAAATAATTTTACATACATTGTACATACATTCATACATACATACATACATATTTAATAAGGATTCCTCTTACAGTGTATATATGTACTAAGATAAAAACTTTAAGTCTTTTTACAAACCTTTATCCATTTCAAATAAATAAATTGAATGGTATAAGTGTGAATCACCGCCAGATTTAAACCCCTACTGTTTTAGCTTAAGTGTCAAGCTCTTACAAGGGTGACCAATGATCTGATTGTTATTAAAAGGGCTGAATTCTTGTTTGACAGCATAATTCAAACCATAAAGAGCGTATAACGAATCTTTAGGGTCAGAAACGGGTTACATCCCAGAACAGCGGCAAACTTTGTGGTTAGACTGAAGACTGACGAGGCAAGGCAGAACTTGAAGCAGGTTTCGGGTCAGTGAGGTGAGGCAGACCGTCACACGAGCAGGTGGGAAAGAGGCCTGGTGTGTTTGTGCATGTGTGTTAGAGGTCTGACAGGTCAGCGGGTGGCTGTCTAGATTCTTTCATGCTGGTGTTTAGCTATGCGGCCGTTGCAGGCTCTGCGTTTTTAACCATGACAGCTGCTAATCTAACCCACCAGCCTCGTGAAAAAACCAGAGCCACTGGAAACGAGGGGTGCCTGTCGGTGCATGTGCAATTGCTTGAGCCTGAAATAAGTGTAAGCTGACACAGCAAAGTGCTCGTAATTAGTGTGCAGTTATTTCTGCTTTTCCCTCAGGAGGGCTAAGAAAACATATGACATAGCTGAGCTAATGTCAACAGGATAAACATGGGAAAAAAAGATGGAGTTATGTGCAGAGTAGGAAGCAGAGAGCGCCACAAAATCAATGGCTCAGTTCGTGTAACAGTTTCAAGGTCACAAACTGAAATGCTACATCTATCAGTTTTGTATTTGTTGTGGTTCTTCCAAAAACGCCTCAAGGCTTTGACCCCTGAACCCGGGCCAACAGAACAAAAACTGACTTTTCTTTACCTTTCCACTGAGAGGCTGTCTAAAACAAATGGAAGTGGTTCGGTTCCACCTGACTCCCCCTTCTTTGGGTACTTTCGCCACGATCATGTTGATCATGTTGCTGCGAGCAAGAGCAATCCGTGTTGCTGGTCCGGCTGCTGCGCTTCAGCAGGTTGAACGCATTCGCTGAACTAAACGATGCACACATTCTGAACCAAAACAAACAAACTAAACAGGACAGATTATTTATCCATGGACTATTTCACGGCAGCTGTAGCGTACACCATGTATGTAGGCGTGAGGATACCAACCAGGTCCCAGGCTGAGCTCTGAGCTGTTGGAGTTCAGTCAGAGGAAGGGTTTAAACCTTGCTGCTTACCTTAAATCTACGTTTGCTGTTCCAGACCTGAAGTCCTCGCTCTTATTCTCCTTTTGTCCGGGTTCTTAATGTTTGTATTTTTACTTTGTTTCTTTCTGCTTTTTTTTGTTTTTTGCATGTTTCTAGATTTCTTTAAAAGTGCATAGTACCAATTTTGACGTTAAATATTATTAATTTTCTTTCCCACACATGCCCTTTCAATTGCCTGACGTGTAAAATGAGTTATCTTCTACTTACCGGAGTTGCCTCTATAAGCTGAATTAGTCAGTTCATGAGAGAGATTCGGGCCATCGATGCATTAGCAAGAGAACACGGGCAAACTTCTATATTTATAACTTTCTTACCTCAGAAGACATTATGTCTCTAAACAAGAGACCTGTGCAGTAGCAGCAGCAGATGCTTTTCCTCTTCCCCAATACATGTGCACAACACTGGTGTAATTTCAACTTATCACCAGAGGGGGCAGACGTCTCCTGAAATCTTGGAACTTTCGCTTTGCTCCTTTAACAGAAATGAGCAGAGCTTTCCACGAGTTGCAAGCCTGGACACAATCGAAAAGCTAAAGCTGTAAAACTGGTTAAACTGTGAGACAAATATCGGTTTGTGAAAGCTGATAGCTACTCACAACCAGACACATTAATCACATTTCCACTGCCTAGATGCTAGGCAGTGGTAATGTACTCTTAAAAAGAAATGGATATTGTACTGTCCCAAAAATAAACTTTTGCAACCGAAACCCAAAAATGCGCTTTTATTTTAAGCAAAACATTAGGAATTGTAACTGTCTACATGTACATTATCTGCATGATTTCATTTGCTGATTCTTAAAACCAAGAAGCCTCGGCCTACTATCCACTAAGATACTTTCTGCTCATAACTACCCCTTATACACTTTGGTTGATTTGATTCATTATCACATTAGCTTCTTAGGCTCTCTGGATTTTCTGTAATATGATCCTTTAGCTGTTTGTTTTCACTTGGCCTGACAGCAAATGACTAACCCAGGATTGGTTTTCATGTAACGCTGCTAACTAGACATGAACAACAGTCTTTCCTGGTCTGACAACAGAGCAACCCAATCAAAAGTGACATCTCTGACAAAACCTAAAAAGCCCAGGTTTCTCTCTGTACCTCATCAAAGTTAGCAGTGCTGAAACTCTCGCTTCAGCGGCGCTTTCATTCATTTGGTAGATGCGAACTCTATCATTAGGATTCGTGGAACCATTATGTGGGAGAGCTCCACCTGATGCCAAGAAAACACCTTCCAAGAAAGCTGATGGGTCAGTCAGGAGTCACGCAATCAGAGCCAAGTTCCTTTTCAAAGGTTACTGAAAAAACTGAAACGTTAATGAAATATAAATATTTGTATTCATCAGATCTAATCATCGTTATTTAAAACACACAACAGGTCACCCACTGCCGTTATTTATTAAACAAAGATGAAGCCAAAATGAAAAAAAGAGCTGCATGTGGAAAACTAAGTACACCCTTCTGGCTGGTGCTGAAGTTTTAAGGCAAAAGGAGCAGATAATTAAATGTACGCAACGAACAGATCATCTGTGTGATTTGCTCTGTAAAAGCCAATCCAACTTTATTTATAAAACACATTTTTGAATTAAAGTGATAAACAGTACAAATATAATCAAGAAAAATATACAAAACAGCATTTTACAGTAAGAATGAGTATTCCCATGTGTAAAACATCAAAGATAGCATCATTTAACCCAAAGGTCTGAGAAATGACTGAAATCCAAAGAGCGCCACGTCAGAGTCCGCAGGCCTAAGCTAGCCGGCTAATTGCTGAAGTTTATGACAACAACAATAGAAAATGCTGAACAGGTATGGCTTGTTTCCCAGGATAGAACAATAAAGCCTCTGTTTCATCACAGCACAGAAAAGGTTTGCACAGTTACCTCTGAATGAACGACGAGACCGATTGAGCAATGGCGAAACCGAAGTAGACAGCAGCGTGTTTGGAGAAATTTAAACACAGCTCATCACCACAAACACCTCGTACCAGCTGTGAACCACGGAGCTGGAGGTATGATGATGTAGGCTTTTTTCACAACCACGGGTCACTGCGAGGCCATGCACCTCTGATTTAAGGATATCGGCAAGAGAGCTAAAGCTTGGCCCATCACCTCTAGAATTATCCCCTAACCCACCAGCAAATCTCCAACAGTATTTCTGAAAAAGAAAATAGTCGAGGTGTCGCCATGGACCAGTTAAAGTCTGGCCCTCATCCTTATTTAAATCCTGTAGTGGGAGCTTAATCGTGGTGCGCAAAAACAAATACTTGCAAACCTTGATTGACTAAAGCCACATCGTTAAAACCAGATGACGTCAATTTTAATGGGCTTATATCATAGAAATATCAACAATTTTGGCTTTTAATTTTGCTATAATGCTATTCCTTCTTCAAAATTATGCCCAAGCAGCTCTCTGAGCAACAGCCAACCCCCCCCCCCCCCCCCCCCCCCCCCCATCCTGGAAAACAAGCGGCCATCACGTTTCTATGTCGAGGGGTAATTACCTGAACCCTCCAGGAAGTACCTATCCATGCTGGTGATTTGAGGCAGAAATTTCTGCTCAAAGTTGATACAAAGTGACTCTTTTAGCACCTAATCTGCACAGCGACAGCAACTGCTCTATTTTTAACTATAGATATGTCGCAAAAACGTTTTTTTTGCTTGTCTCCCTAAAGAAGAGCCTAATACACATGTCTGTTACCGCTATTTAACTGACTGCTTGGCGAACCTCGGCCTGAAATTAGTTCTTAAAACTTGCGTGATTCCCACAATAAAACTACCCGATGGAGATGCCAGAGCTGTAAGTGAAATTAAACCGCTTGCTAAATGATAACAGTAATGTAGAGTTAAGGTTGCATGCAGCAGCGGTTCTGGGGCGACGTCATGAAATGACCCACACAGAGAGCCGCTGTGTCGTAGTGATAGTAAGCGTCTTTCTTCTGGGTTAGAAAAATAACATCAGAAAACAACTAAGATGTCATAACAGTTGAATATACCGTAGGGCCAAGGGCGGTATTTCATCATATATTTGCCAGTAGTTGACTTTGGAAGGCATTAAAAAAGCCTGATAATTAGAACCTCCAATCAACAACAATATAAGAAACTAAAACTTCAACAGAACTGCAGAGGTGCAGCTAGTAAAGGGGTTCTACAAGCTGTTGGATCATGTTTGAATGTTTTATTATGTCCTGACTAGAATCCAAAGAGGGTTTCCATTCTATTTGGGTCATTCTACGAAACCGGTGCCTTTTGCGTCCGGTCCATTTCATGAGCTCTCAACAATGTACAAATGTGTCAAAATGTATTTCAAAGGATCAAACCTGTTAATTTAAGTGTTATGAATTACATAATGCATATTTCAATATCATTGTAAATATAAATCCTACACTTTTTAGTCATTTTTACCAAGGACATGGCCAATTTCCCCATGTCCGGAAAGTCACATATGGAATTCGCACCTAACATATTAATTTAAAAAAATAATTTTTTAACCAAATTTTCATTAATGTCATGATTAAAAGTATGCTCTTGATACTATACTATATGTTTTCTTTAAATAAAAGTATGATTTCCCATACAAAAATCATGATTAATGCCGGTCCCGTAGTTTTACATACCACCCCGTAACGCTTACATGTTCTGGCTATTACAAAGACACTGCTTTTTTAAGTGACATCACAGACAGCAGATGACATCACTCAAACCCTTGCAGGAGCCAAGATCTCAAGCATGCAAGTTCCCACACAATTTGATATGCTTTATTTGCTCTTTTTGGTTGTTAAATAGGGTCCGTTAAGCTTAACCTTACCACCCCATAACGAATAATAGATAGGGAAACTGTTAAATTAGTTTTTTTTTTCCAACTGTAATGTAAAGTGAAGGAAATTTTAAATTGATTGGTATATTTGCTAGCTTAGCTAGTCAATAACAGTGCTAGCTGCAGTCATTCTGAGGTGAAATTTACCACCCCGTAACATACCACCCCATAACACTTTGTATCGTTATGGGGTGGTAAGGGAAATGTAGAGGGGGTGGTAAGGGGAATGTAGAGTGGTTGTCATTGCCATTTAGATTACACAATTCATAAATACAATTCATATTATATTTATATATAGTTTTACATACTGTGATGACTGGGGAAATCTCTGTTCTTTCTGCAGTGAGCCCTTAGCAACGAGTCCATAGCAACCAGCTAATCTGTTGAATGCTGGTTCCTCAGTATGCATTGGTCACTGTTAATATTTTATGACTATATTGTATGCCAATGTTAGCCTGCTGGAGACTATTGTGGTGAGAAATAATTATTAAACAGCTTAACTAGTTGTGATGGACTTGTTGCGAAGGGCTAACTACAGGCAGAACGGAGGTTTCTGCGGTCATCACAGCAAATTAATGCATTTCAAAATGTGAGAGTACTTAGCTTTTTTGTGTATCTAGTGACAACCCAGTCATGAACACGTTTTTGGCATTCAACGCATGGGAAGGAAAAACGTAATATTATGTTTTTGGCACTCAATGAGTTAATCAAATTATAGTTAAATTATGGAAACAAACAAAATGAACCACCCCGTAACAGGATTTGCCACCCTGTAACATGACTTACCACCCCATAACATGTGTGTTTAAAAAAAAAAAATACTAAAGAGGGAGTGAAATAGCCCATAAATAAATGTTTGATCATAGTGTGATGAAGTGGGCCTATTTACACATGTAACTTTAATTTGACAATAGGTAGTAAAATAGCCAATATTGTTCAAAACACCAACCAATGGGCATGCGGAATTCATAGTTTGAAGATTAGAATCTAAACTCAGCAAATCTCCCATTAAAAAACAAACCTATAACTTTTAATATCAAATTAAGGACATTTTCATGACAGGAAACCATGAAATGTTCTGAATTCAATTTATGCATTATGTCTAAAATGGAGCGCATCTTGTCCGTTACGGGGTGGTAAAAAAAAGACACCTGGGCCACAATAAAAAGGAAAATATTAATAGGGATTTATGCCTGAGGTGGGAAAATATGTTTTTATGCAGGTCATATATGTCTTATATCTTATGGATGTCTTAAAATATGGCTTGTCCTACATGATTTTTTTTTAAAATGTCAAAGTCAAAAGGCACCGGTTTCGTAGAATGACCCATTTCCCACAACAGTAAACGAAGACAGTGAAACGTCGTAGGTTTCAGGAGCTTCGACCACGCTTCACCTGTGACTCAGGTGCTAACGCATCATTCATATCTTTGACAACCTTGGAGTTTATCAGCAAATGTTGAAACTGAAGTCTACTGAAGAAGCTGCTTGTCTTTACTGCAGCACGTAGGTCAGGAAGCCGCAGCCCAGTCGGGGCTGGTGCCCCAGCTCTGTGGCTGCATCATCTGATGTATTTCTATAGCCACTCAGCCCAGAGCGTAATGACAGCCTGAGCGTAAATGTATGTTGCCCTGTTTTTGGGACTCTACATGATGTGTGTGAGCGGGGTGACTGAGTTCACTGTGAGTTGCTTGAGTGTGTGCGACAAAGAGAAAATAGTAGGGAGACTGAGACAGACAGGACAATCAGGGTCGACTGACCACAGAGGAATTCTCCCTGCAGGGCTCAGGTCCTACAGCTGTTCCCAGCAAATGGTAATTACTGTACCCCACACTCCAAACGCACACACGGTACTCAACCTCTACACAACAACGACACTGAAGTCAGACGTCGCGCGGCCCGGCGGTCCAGGACTTTGTCACATGCATGACATGGCAGCGCGGAAGTGGGTCAGGCGGCCGTATTTGCTAAGTGTAATGTTTGTTTTAACGTGTGCCGCAAGCAGATGGGTGGAGTTCACCCGAACCAGGACAGTCACAGTCAAGTAGCGTCAAATTTTTAAAAAAGCACGCAGGCGGTTGAGGATGGCCCGCTCAGGAAAGGCGTCGAGGTTTTATTCTCCCTAGGAGGCCAGCGTCTATTTTCACAGTCTGTGCAGAAAAGAGACAGCGCGTACCCGCGCAGGTAATGTGCGCTGCTGAGGTGTTGACCATCATATGACCGGATCAGTCCACTATAAAAACACAGCCACATGATCTCCATACACACACACACACACACACCGGTTCAATGGGAAACATCACACCACCTCTTTCTCTCTTGACTTTGCAGGCCGCTGTCGACATGGCAACCTTTGACAAGTCTGACGTCAAGGCCACTTTGTGTATACTCTCATCTCCCCTTGGTGTGTGCTCCTCCATCAGGAGGTACATTACTGGGAGGATGTGAGCGAGACATAAAGGTGAGCCAAGGCAGAACATGTGGGAAAGCGTGCCTCTTTTGGTTAGGCCGCACATCCTAAGCTCTTTCTTTCAGGGTTCCGACACATTTTTCATAAAAATGTCCAGACTAAACTTTCCAGAGCCTTTATGTCCAGCATAAGATATATACTCAAGTTAACTAACACTTCAGGGCTCTTATTTCTACAGCCCGGACTTAATCTGTAAAAACAAATAATAAGGAAGGGAAGAAGGAAGGATGGAAGGACACACTTAAGGGATATAAGACAAAAGGAAAAAGTAGGAATGAGGGACACAAGGGAGGAAGTAAGGGGCATATTAAACAAAGGAGGAAACAAGAAAGGAAACGAGAAGCAAAGATGGACTCAAGAAAAGAGAAAGGCAGATGGGAAAGAAAGGACACGTGTGAGAAACGACCTAAAGAGAGAAAAAAGGAAGGAAAGGCAAAAGTAATTATCTGTGGAAGGAAGGAAGGAAGGAAGGAAGGAAGGAGAAAGAAGGAAGGAAGGAAGGAAGGGTGTAAAAGAGAAGGGATAAAACGACAAATAACAATGAAGGACAAAGAAGAAAGCCAGGGCACGGAAAAGTAAGGACAGAAGAAACGACGCAATGGGAAAGGGAATAAAGTGTGGAAAACAAATATTTTTGTTCATGCTCTTATCACTCTCTCCATACTTATAAAGACTTGGAAAACATTGAAATCAAAGTTCCATACCGCTTAGGAGCTACAGACTTTTTTTATTTCTTTCTCAACTTTTGGCCTCGGTTTATGACAAGAAAATTGTAAAATTACTAAACAAGGAGGAAGTTGTTTTTGACGAGTCCACGAGACTGAGCTTCATTTCTTGACTTAGATTTGCAAATGAACCACCGGGGCAACAGTCAAGCACGGTGGTGGAGGGCTGGTGATCCGGGCTCATCAAGTCATCCATGAACTCCTCTGTGAATCAAACGTGAGGCCGTCTGGGTCATAAACAAATCAACGACTCCAAACACAGCAGAGAGTCTGCAGCAGAAACAGGAACAACTGACTGATGTAATGGCCTAGTCAAAGCGCATACCTCAACTCGAAGGAACGGGTGTGGTGAAACTTGAAGAGAAGCAAATATCTGCAAACCACATTAGGCAGAAGCAACGTTGCAAAGAAGGTGGACTGAATGTTCTCCACCACGACATGGTGCACGTGTTTCTATGTTGGTTTCGTCGTGTAATAAATAACGACAGTATTACAGAGTTAAAGCTACAGTTGGTAATGTTGGAGAGCTAGCAAGATTTGAAAGTGGCGTCTAAGCTTCACCTTCTCCTCGCCCTTCTGCCTCGGCTCCGTTCCACACCCCCAAACATGAACACGCATCTGACAGCAGAACACAGCGGGGCTGAGACCAGACAATCCAGCTATTTCAGAACATTTTAGACATTATCCATACTACCTCATGTCTCATTCACCCTTATGCAGGAAATTTTTTGACCATTCTGTATAATCTGATTGAATTTGACTTTGGAAAGTGCCTTGAGATGACATGTTTCATGAATTGGCGCTACATAAATCAAATTGAATCGAATTGAATTAAGTAAACTTGTTCTCCTGCTAACGAGGTATTTCTGAGGAGGGGTGTGCTGAATATTTCCGGCAATGGTGAAACGTGATATGCGTTCATGTGGAGGAGGAGTGACAGAGGGGGGCGTGGCCACGACGAGACACGAAGGCATCTGATTGGTTCTTTACATTGTGGCCGAATGGCAGGGATTGGTCAGAGTTTTTACAGGCTTGCAGCTCTCACACAGGTCTGATTTTTTTGTTGCTGCTTTTTCTGAATACATAATGTATTGACTACTCTCAGGATAGAAGGACCATTTCCCCCAGTATAACAAAAAGTGTTTCTAAACAAGATTTCCAAGTATAGCTTTAAGATTCGATTTAAACTGTTTTAAAACCCGATATAGTCTGTAAAATATTTGCCTGACACGGTAAACCCTGGAACTGAGGGTGTACTTTTCTTTTCCCCGCAGGTTGTGTGTTGTGAAAAGAAAAGCTGAATCACTGTTATCCCTTGTGTCTGTGTGTGAATGTTCTCGTTAGTGACTCAGCTCAAATTCTCACCCTCCTGTTGTTGGATTCTTCATTTGTGTCTCTAGCATTTCTTACATTTGAAAGTACCTATTTGTACAGTGACGTAACTGATAGCACATTCATCCATTCCCTTTGGTAATTTCAGCTTTGTCACATTTGCATACGGTAAATTTAAATGTGAAACCCCACGGGGGACCGAAAGGATGGTTTAACTCTCGAAGCACTGACTCATATTAGCCCACAGGGGGACGAGCTCTGTCATACTTTTGCAGCTCTGCTGAGAATCGTACTTTTATCTTTCTTCTCAGAAGACTCTGGATGGATTTATTTGAAACAGTATTCAGATTAGAGTGAAACTGAAAAGGGCTCTTGTGATATAAGCCGTTTGGGTCTTATCGTTCCCCCTGATTAACCTTTTCTCTGACTCAGGTCCTCGCGTCTCTTTTATTCATGCCCGCCTGCAACCATGCATAGTGATAACGTTCGCTTCTGCAGATGTCTGCTTTGTCCTCACAGAAACGTTCAAAGCAGCACAGGGCTGTAAGGAGGCATTTGTCCTTTTACAGATTTCTTCTGTTCCTTTTTTTGTCACACCTAAATGTATCATATCATGACACTACTTTTAATAATCAGACAAAGTCAGCCAGAGTGAGAATGAAAAGCAGCTTTCATTTGATGATTTTAGTTATTATTGGGGAAAACTTTGCCTTATCTGAGAATATAACCCCAACCCCTGCTAAATCATGAATTAATTTTAATTCAACATTTTTTATCTGATCAGTTTCACTGGTCACACCTAGCTTTGATTCCTTATGTGATTATTTATCATTTTAGTGCTAACTGGCCCCATGCCTACTTTCTGACTGCTTCATAGTCAGATTTCTGAAGCAGAAATCTGACTATGATCAGATTCATGTTAAGACAAAGAACAGAGAGGGCCTGAAACAACCCATAACCGTAATCTTACAACATCATCTGGAAAACACGCTGGAAGTGGAGGAATGGAGTAAACGTGCAATACTTTCGATTTTGATCCCTTCCCTGCACAGGAAAAGGCCAAAGTGTGCAAAACTAACTGGACAAGATGGTGAAGATGCATTAATAAGATTAAATGGAGGCTGAAAGAAATGCAGGATTTATTTAAGGTGAGGAGTGTAGTGTAACGAGTCTGTCAGTAACATCAACCAGACAAGAGAAAACGGAAAAAAGGAAAACAAGAACAAAGTATTACTTAATACGAGTCCTGGGATTCTTACGGATTTTTGTCTCAATATAGCATACTTTTGCAGAAATACAGATTCCCAAAGATCTGTATTATTACAAGATATGTCTACAGTGACCAGACTCTAAATATGAAACCTAGAAAAACAAACTGATGCTTTTATCTCCTCAATGTTCTTCTTGTACGCTTATCCAGGCCTGGAAAATATTTCAGCTGACTTCCATATTTTTCCAAACTTTGCAGGAACCCTGGACTTCTAAACCTTTTCTACATTTGCTTGTTTTATTAAGTCAGAGTCCTAAAGCCTGCCTTTTGTATTAATGTACATTTTGATCAATATGTAACTTTGCCCTGAAAACTGGGCTTAATGATTTTAAAAACCACAATAATTGCTTAATTAGGTGAAAAAATTAACTTTACAGTCCCCGATTTAAATCATATTTCCTTCCATTTGTGACATGCTATTGTTTTTGTGTTGAAATAACTGAAGCTGTGACTTGTTGTACACAGTTAAACAACTTTGTGTTTAGTGACTTATTGATGCTGAAAACATTTGTAGTGAAGCCCCAAATTATTCACAACCCTGAGAGATTTAGGTTCAAAATGACTTTAATTCTATCACAGAAGTTATTTTCTGATATGAAATGGCATCTTTCAAAAGACAATATATGTAAATATTGACATTAGAAAGAAAAATAATTTTCACATTTTATTAAAAAAATTTGCATTCAAAAATATTTATACAAAATGTGTATAAAATTGTGTCCCAATGAGACTTCCTATCTAAATAAAGGTTTAATTAAGATAACAAAAATATACATAATAAAGATAATCAACGTTAAGACCTTCATTAGCTGGGGGAATGGTAGCGTAGTCAGAGGATGGTGCTTAAGCCTGGAAAGGCTGCAAGTCCCCCGGTTTGGATCCCACAGATTGCCACTCTGCATCCCTGAGCAAGACCCTTTCACCCCATAATGCTCCCCAGGAGCCGCAAAGTGGCAGTC
Source organism: Fundulus diaphanus (assembly GCA_037039145.1). NCBI lineage: Eukaryota > Metazoa > Chordata > Actinopteri > Cyprinodontiformes > Fundulidae > Fundulus > Fundulus diaphanus. Next base: position 46,757,652 of record CM073121.1, on the reverse strand, counting down.
TAGGGGACGGGTTAGATGTAGAGGACAAATTTCATTGGAATGCACATAGTTTAAATGAGAAATAAAAGTGATTATTAATATTAAAGCAATCAAATCCTTCTTAAAATTGTGTTTTTTTTTTTTTTTTTTAGTGGTTTAACTGTAGCGGTCAGCTCCACATCCTTCAGGTTGGAAGGCCTCCTTGCCATCGCCTTAATCATAACTCTTGCCAGGCCACTCTGAAAGATTTATATTACTTCCATTCGATAGAAACTCATTGGGAAAAAAATTACTTTTAAACCTAAATCTGCCAGGTCTATGAATAATCTGGCCTGGTGACAAGTAGAAAAGTGATTCATCTAGTGTCAGAAACCACCAGCTTGGTCATTACTTTTTCTACTTTTAGGTTTTAAAAGAAAGAAACAAAAATGAAACTCTTGCAAAAAGAGAACAGATAAATCTTCTTCTATGGGGAGTTGGCATTTGTGGAAACTGACGTAAAAAAAAGCACACTGTTTAGAACCTAATGATAAGAAAAATAGATCTGGATCTGTTTTGGTGACATCATATTGTCAATGTCAATTTTATTTATATAGCACATTTAACAGCAACACAATGTTGACTATAGTGCTTCACATAAAGGTAAAAAAAAACAAACAACATGAAATCAGAAGGCAGCCCTAAAAATCACAATAAAAACGGGATTAAAAGAAAACTATGATACACAAACACCACAATATATCTGCTCTGAACAGGACTTAAGCTGAACTGAAAGAAAAAATTGTAAATAATTCAATGCAATTATTCAGAGAAAAAAACCTGCTAAAACCTGCAATTATTGTTATATTCATATCTTGAAACATTAGTTTGTTCTTTATGCATTTCAGCTAAAGTTATTAAGAGCCACTGTGGAATATCCAGATAGAGCCACAGGTTGCATGTTGCTGAAACTTGGCTGCAACACTGAAATGCAGCAAACTTCGTCATAAAAAGGCATATTTTCAAATATACCTATAAAGTGTGTTAATCCTACTCTTGCTACTTGTTATTTTATTTTATTTTGCTAGTACCCATTTGTGTGATTGATTAAATTAAAGTTAATTATTAAGTTTTATAAACTTCCAGTAAACACTTGATGATAGCCTTGGGAGTTATGTGTCCACCGTGAGCAATAAAAGACCTCTGAGGGATGGTGGTCCACATTTCTTCTGTTTTATTGTATTTTTTATTTTTTTGACTTGATGACAACTCATTCTGAATTTCAGGATGTCTGTGCATTTCTGTGAGATGTGCTGACATATTGTGTGTTACAAGTTGGTGTGCAGATTTCATTTAATTCTTGGTGCATATTTCCCGTGTTTCCTTGTTGTGTGCTACTGTCTGTTATTATATAGGTCCATTCGGGACAAAATGTCCCTCAGGCAGTTGAATAAAGCTGTATCTGTTTTTGACCACTCATAACCCATAATGCATTGTAGGGAACATCTCTGGCCTGGGGGGTAAAAGGTTATGAGACAATACTCCAGCTAATGCTATTTAATATGTTGGGCAGCTGTCTATCTGAACATCTATCTGCATGTCTGTCTGTTTACTTCTGATATTACATTTTGAAAAAAGATCTGCTGCTGCATACCTGATCTGAAAGTTGTTTATGGAAACTCTATCCTCCCCGATGTGATTGCATCCTGGGCTCCAAACCTTCCAGTCATGCCTGACTCACTTTATGAGGCGTCTCCAAGGACAAACAGCCTTTCATGCTCCACGTAATGCTTTGAATTTGTGTATTAGGAAACTTTTACTCATTCTTAATTGTTTGTGAATGTGCACTCGGGCACGTCCTGCGGTTTCCAAAAAAGGAAGAAAAAGAAAGAAGAAGTAGAAAACTGTCTTTTGTCTTCTTCCAAGATGTATTAATCAGTTGGGGACAATACACAACTAAGCACATGCTGTTTAATCCAGATCTGCATAGCAAGAACGGCAAGAAAAATAACAAGAAAGCTATATTTCAGCTTATTTTGGCTGCTTTCCATTAAACATATATTGATCATGTTGAACAGGCTAATTTATGACAGTAAAGGTTTTAAGAGTTGGGCCCCATAATCTCTTTTAAAATGTAGTGAATACATGGTAAGGCTGTATTTGCAGCCAAGGATAAAAATATAATTCAATAATAAGAGGAATGGGTCAGCAATTTCACCTTAGGACACTTGCACATCAGGATAATAGGTGTTTGCACTCCAGAAGGCTAAGGCTAAGAAGAAAATCATGCTTGAGTGTCAGTTTAGTGTCTAAGGTTAAGGGTTAGGTAGGTCTGCCTTGATAATTACCAGTGCTGCTGTTAATCACCTTGGAAAACTGGAACAGTAGACCGTAAGGGAGCCTTCACCCTAAATGAAGACCCAGATCTGTTGAGTAACAAATCTATTGTTGATGGTCTTGGAGTTATCTTGGCGGTGTCTAGATGAGGTATCCAAGGTCCCATTTTAATCTATCCAAAATATTGGAGGTTTTAATAAGCATAAATCTTAGAGAGGTTTTAGGATATACAAATGTTGCTTGTGGTTTGTAGTATCGAGTTGCCTGCAGGGTATCCATGGCTTGCTGGCCAAATGCTTTGGCCTGGCTTGTTCTTCGAGGGTTTGGCGGCGCTGGCCTCATGCAAAGGCTGCAATGCCAACATTGCAGTTGGATCTCACCAACATGGTGTGATCTTCTAGAATGTGGCTGCATGCTGAAACAGTCCAAGAGAGATGTGTCAGGTTGGGACCCGGTGTATTGGACAGCTGTTGGTATAATCACTGTGGGAAGGTGTTGCTGATGCACAGGACCTGCAGGGAAGGGACAGGAGAGTGTCTCTGAAACATAAAAAATGGCTGGAAACTCTGTTTTCCAGGTACTAAGAGCACACTAAAGATCTTATTCAAATTAGCTATAATCCTGCCACATTGTAAGAAGATTTATGGGGAGCGGGATTAATGCCAAACTTCTGGCAACAGCCGAACTGCATCAAAAATCCACCAAGTGTTGCTGTTTAGGATCTTTTTGTTAGTTTTGAATGATTATAAAACGGACAAAAAAAATAGGAAGCTGTGAAAGTGCTGATGGCTGGGAGAAAGAGGACTAAAACAGGAACTTTGATGCTTGATGTTTTTGGTTGTCTTTGGTCATGAGCACTAAACCAGCTGCCGGTTAGCCTGCAACCACCAAACACTTTCTTACTTAATGAGTTTGTCTATAATGGTCTCGGACTGCACATAACGTAGCCCTGTTGGAGATGCTCAAAATACAAGTAGCAAGTTGCCTGCAGGATGAACTGTGAATGATCGTTAGTTAGATGTAATGAACATTTCCAAAAGATGGATTGAGTTTACTTGTGTCGTGATATTGAGTTGCAGACAAGGCATACGCTTGCTGTAACTGTCCTTTGACATGTTTTTGAAAGACGCTACATCCTAATAAAAGTGCAATTGTCAGGATGAACCTTGGAAAGATTTTATAATGGTGTCCAACAAGTTCTTGATCTCCTCCTGTGTCTCCTCTCCCAGTAGGATGGGATTTCCATAAAAGAAGCCAACCAGCCTGATCTGATGAACCAAACCAGCAGACTAATTTCAATGCATATAGGAGCAACAACCTGCCCCCTGGGTGACAAAACCCCTTATACAATCTCTAAGGCAAAGCCTGACCACTCTACCAAGGAAACTAACGGCAGACACTTGTGGAATGTCATTCTTAGAGTCATGATCCAATCCTTGGAGCCACAGGTTAGGGTCAGAAGATAGATGAACCAGTAAGTCAAGGATTTCTTTCAGCTCAGACCTTTGATGTATATCTGGAACAATGCTCTTGTTACTGAAGACCGAAAAAAACACAAAAAAAAAGATAAAAAAAAAAATACATGTTATAAATCAGGATGGATTTTTGTAGAAATGCATTACATGAAGAAAATTACCGCTAACTGGGGTCATGAACTGCAAACCTAACCTCATCTAACCTCATCCAAGCGGCTTCCACGACGCAGCTTCACCATCTTATCCAGTATTCACCACCATCTGTGGTCTCAAGCCACAGCTGCACCATGCCACGGGCAGAGCGCACAGCTGTTAATATGTAGGTGGGAGTCATGCATGATGAGTGGTTGAGGAAGGACGGTCAGGAAAAAAACAAGCATTGAATAATTGGGGTCAAAAGATGACATGGGACTAACAAGCATGGGACATATTGAATCCTTCACCCCTAACACATTAGACAAAGGATTTGCCAAATGGGCTCATCAGGAGCCTATGTTTATGCACCGGTTTATTGACGTGACGCTAACTGTAATCTAGCTCTGTCCACATGAAAGTGTACCGCAGGCTGATCTAACCTCCAACAACAAGGACGTTATTAATGGTGGTGATAGTGAAGCTCAAAGCGTTACCAGAGGCATTTTGGCCTGATCTACAACCATCAAAGCAAAGAAGATGAGGAAAAAATTATCATACGAGTTGCAAATCATGTCAGGTAAATTATTTCAAGGTAACCACAGACAAGTTGACATTAAAGCCCAACTTAAAATATATATTAGTTACTTGAAACAGTTACTGCAGGCTGCAGTGGAGGTTTTCATGCTGCCATCGAGCTATCCATGGCACAAATTTACAGTGAGATTCTGTATTAGGAGCTAAGATTTTACATTACCCCATCTGTTAAAAGCTTTGTGCAAAATCTGAGTCCCATTAAAGCTATAGTTGGTAATCCTGTTCAGAAACTCTTTTTGTTATACTGCATAAAATGGTCCTTCCATCCTGAAAGTAGTCAATACATTATGTATTCAGAAAAAGGAGGTTAAAAAAATCGTTCTCTGTGGGAGCTGCAGGCCTTCAAAAAACTCTAACCAATCTCTGCCGTTCGGTCCAAAGGGCAAGGATTTGTCAGAGTTTTGTTCCTGCTCTCATACATAGACATTATATACTCACCCTCCTCTGTCCCTCGAGTTCTGGGGAATCACTTTATCTATTGGTTGTCCCACATGCCATCAGTCCGATGCGCTCACGTAACGCCAGTGTGCGTACTCGTTCCTTCCTAGTTTCCGCTTGGTGGCTGCGCATGCGCATTTTTAGTGTTTATGTATCTGGTTAGCTTAGCGGCTAGCTCAGCGGTTAGCGGCTAGCTTAGTGGTTAGCCATGTTCAAAGCCTCTCACCATGGACTTTGAACATGGCTGAGCGTTGCAAGAAGTGAGCCGAGTTCATGTTTATGAGAAGAGGAAGGCCTCAGAGGAAAGCCTCCTCTGGCTGACTCCGAGATAAAGGGAAATACAGTAATCCAATCATGACACGATTCTCCACTCCATCCAGGCGCTGTGGGCTCTCAATAACTGGGCAATGACAGATTGCCCAGTTATTGTGTGGAGAGTATTCTCTTGACAGATTCTGGACCCTGTAATACCACTGATTAAGCGGCACAGTCTACCCGTGTAATGTTGCTAACCAATGTTGCTGTCAACCCATCTCTTATGTCTAACCCCAACAGCATCATGTACCATTTCATAAAGCTCAAATATAAGCAGTCTGCAGTTTTGTAGAGGAGTAATGGTGGGATTGAGCAGTTGATTAATCGGGATTGGGGACTTGTTGGCAGTGATATGTGTGTTTCTCTGGTCTTTCATGAAGTTTACACGTTCAGCTACGTTTAGATCCTCATAAGATTCGGATCATGACTGAGAAGACAAGGTCTAAGATGCATGCAACAGAAATAAGCTTCCAAGGGCGGCTGCCTCAAAGATAAGGTGAAGAGATTTGTTATTTGGGGGACCATGGAGTGGAGTAAGTGCTCGTCTACACCAAAAGCAGCCAGCTGAGGCTGTTTGGGAATCTGACGAGGATGCCTCTGAAGCACCTCCCTTAAGAGATTTTCCATCCATGCTCCACTTGAAGGAGACTAGGGAGCAGATGCTGAACTCCCTGGAAGGACTGCACAGACTTAGAAAAACCTTTTGGATCCACCAGAATTAGCTGGAGAGAGTTACGGGCCAATGAATGGATGGATGGATCGACAGATTTAGATAGAGTAGAAGATTAGTTTAATAAGAAAAGTTCTTAGAGGCCATTGGACTCGCTCCGTGACTTTAGTTTGTGGGAAGAACACACTATCGCTTGTTTTTGTTGGGGGCAAAAGATGCAACAGGCCACAGACGAAAAGTTGATGTTGTGTGCATTCATTGGTCGTCTTTTCCTCTGCATGTACTGTGTGAGTTTTGCTGCGGTATGAGAATGAGCCGGCCATATCATGGTGTGCAGAAGTGACACCGGTGGCCTGGCTGTGATGTGGACAGCTGTAGGTGCTGACAGGCCTGCTGTTTCACAGTCCTGCAGGGAGGGTGGGGTGGTGTGTGCACAAACGTTCCTACTGGCTGCACAACACTGATTCTGTTGGCTAAATATACAACTTTCACCTTGTCCAAGCTCAGGATTTTACTGTATTTGATTGGTGCGTAATTTCCATATTTTCACATTTTAACTTTAATTTGTTTTTGTTAATGATTGTTATGAAATATGCAAATCAATTATATATTTCTAGCAGACAAAATGTAAAAGTAAACAGAGCTGCCATTTAGGACTCTGCAGTCTACCCATTGTCCCCGTTAAACCCCTAATCTTCATTTTGACCAAGTTTTAGTTTAAAACCAATAAAGGGTGGTTCCTCTTTCACTCATCCAGTAAGTTGGAAGCTTGCAAGTCTAACAGTTGGGATAGAAGCTGTGATTTGGTGAAGAACAAGGTCCCACAGCCTTTGTGGGCAGGTCATGTGACTGCTGAGATATGGGTCAGTTTGTGTCCAAATTGATTCTGGTAATGTTTGATTGATGAAGGATGTGTCATGGTTTGTAAAGTTGTGGCTGATTAACAGATTTACTTAAAAAAAGCTCAAAGGAATTACAAAAAAATGAAGAGCAGGGCACCAAACGGAGGGTAGCACAATGGAGGATCTGACAAAGATGGAGAGGAACCAGTGGGTTTAAATAGGGGAAGAAAAACTGAGAGGAAAGCAAGTGAAAGTAATTAACGAACAAGCAACAGGTGAATGACATGAAATGGGAGGGCTGCAGGAGAATGAAGAAAAGGGAGGAAATAATTAATCAATAACAGAACACAAGAGAAACTAACAGAAATGCCTCACCAGATCCAAAATGTACACTAGAAGAAAAAAAAACAGAAGAGCCCTGTCCTCAGGACACAAATATAAATAAACCTAATTCTAGGGAAGAGGAACTGTTGACAAGAAGCAACACAGGGAAGAAGTGAAAAAGAAAAAAACAACCTAGAACACGACTAATTCAAAGAACAATCCTGAAGGACAAAGAACTAAAGCATGATCCAAAATATCACAAACAACCATGGATCCTGACAGGGCAGGTGGACCTGGCTGTCATGGGATCTTTGCCGGTATGATGCAAGGGTGCGCCGTGTGCAGACAGTTGTATTGCTGGCGGACTTCACCAGAGCGATGTCTCACAAGTGATAAGACATATGGACGCAGGAATGTCTCCTGCAAACGTTTGTGCCATCAGAATCTCTTAAAGCCCATCCAGAGCTGGTCTGAGGTCAGACCCTGTGTTTCATTTATTTCTATTTCTCATCACTATGTCACTAGGTCATTAATGCTGCAAAAAAGAGTGTCTGCTGAGACCTGTGAGCCTTTCAACTAATTTCTAATATGTTGAAACCTCACAAAGCTACGCCTGAAGGATCTCTATTCTTCTGAGTCATTTGTGCATTTTATTACCCTGCAGTTACTGTCTGATAAATTCCCCCCACAGAAGCCAAATATAATTGATGAGTCAATAAAAATGTCCATTTCTGCAAACTAATAAATCAGACTAAGTTTAAACATCCGGACTGGTGCTCCTGGTATCCGAGCGATACCGCTCTGTAAACATGGACGTATATCACTCCATTGGCCCTAAATGACAAAAAACACCTCGTGTGACGGCTGGGTTCGGATAAAACTATCTTGTTAATAGATATCGACACACTCCATGAGGACTGGAAGTCTTTTTATTTTTCCATGGAAAAAAAAATGACCAGATGTGACGTGACATTTACATGGAAGAGGTAGACATCTGATCGCAGTGGTAACCCGACTAATCCATGTGTGCATATGAACTGCAGCAGGGGCCTGCAGTCTTTCCGTATCAGTCATATCCCGACAGGAAGGACCGACAGTGGGATGGAACACGCATGAATATATTTATTACTTCTGAAGATTGATCTGTTTTCTCATTTGCTTTCAGTCGGTAGAGACAGATTGCATTTTCACTTCATTTTGTGCACACAGAGGCGTGTCTGAAGTTGGTGCGTCCATGTGGAGGAGCTGTCACCGCGCGCCAGTAGCTACAAGTCTCCTGGAGTCTATACGATGGGGCAGAAATGGAAAAAGAAAAAGAGACAAAGACCCTGAAAGCCAAATTTGACATCTATCACTGACTTAGAGCCAAAGTCCATTTTAAATATCGTGCCACAAGCTCATGCTATTTTTTTCTTTTGTTTTTGTCATGCCAAGACAAAGCCTCTTAACTTCCAACTTGCTTTTCTAACTCATACTAGACATGATAAAAATAGCAAAGTGTAGCCCTGTGGTCAAGGACAGCCTCTCATAACACTTTAGGCATTCACACACAAGCGCATCGTCCAAATAAAGGAGTAGAGAAGCTGATATAAGAAGGGCTTGACCCACATTTGAAGTTAATGAAATTCACATTCGTGGTTGAGATACAAAAAAAAGCCCCCCCAAAAACACTGCTGCATTGTACTTTGAATATTTAATTAGTTGGTTAAAATAAAATGATGGCTTCTACTTGGGACCTCTGTAGCGAAGCATTCTCAGGGGTCTGGGAGGCCACCTGGATCTGGGTTTGCAGATTGGACATGCAGGTGATTTATATTTTGTTGGAAACTAGCCTGTATACTGCCACAGCTCTTGTCATACATAAAGATGTAGACAGAGGAACACAAATCTGACAGTAATATGCACAAATATACGTGTCTGTAGAAATACCTACATGGACACAGGCGTAGGCAGTATGCAGGTACAGCCCTTGTTTTTACAATGCAGCCACAAACTGCCGTGTATTTCATTATTTTTATTTGATAGACCAATACAAAGTTGGGAATTGTTAAAACGTGCATTTGTATTCTGCCCCCCCCCATGACACAACACGTGGTAGAACCACATTTTATTGCAGTTCCAGCTGCAAGTCTATTTAGGTATTACTCTACTAGCTTTGCACATTTAAGGCCCGTTTACACTACACTCTTTTAACCGAGCCGAGACCAGTCCGAGCTCGGTAACCGAGATAACTCTTGTGTGTAAACGGTCAGCAGACTGATCCGGACCGCGCTAAACATAACCGGACCGCGCTAACTGCAGACCAGCTCTTGAGTAGGTCTCGGCCTGTTTTTTTTTCTGGCCCGGTTATCTGATAAAGAGCGCATGAGCAGACCGCGTCATCCCCTTACAGTCAGCTGTGTCCGCGGTTTTTCCGCCGTCTCTGGCTGCACGTCCCGATTCACACTCCATTCAGACAAAGTTCAGACATTCATAATAATACTAGCTTCCTTACCGTGCCACATGGTTTCCAGAGATGATTCTGCTTAGCAGTGTAATGAACCTCAGCGTCTGTCGTTGTTTCCTGCATCTGTAAATCCTTTTTAGACGTTCGTTTGTCTTATCCACGTCCCAAAAGCCGAGTCTGTCCTAGCTTAACTTCCTGAATGTTACGGGCGCCGCCGTTTTGATTTGCTCCGTCCCGCCTTCAATCCCAGAGAGCGGTAGTACCACAGATGGCCACTAGGAGGCGAGGGGCAACCAAAGAACCGAGATAGCGTTGTGTGTAAACGGTCGTCAGAAACGAGGCTCGGCCTGGTTAACTGGTCCAAGCTCGGACTGGTCTCGGCCTGGATCGGTTTAACAAGGGTAGTGTAAACGGGGCTATAGAATTTTTTTTTGCCCTTTCTTCAATGCAAAACAGCTAAAACTCGGTCAGATTGGATGGTGAGCATCCGTCAGAGGATATCAGTTTTGAGACCTTGCTGGACTTGAATCGAGTCATTCTGAAACACAAACATGCTTTGTAGCTTTAGGCTGTTGCTGGAAGGCGAACCTGCCTCCCGGTCTCAAGTCTTTTGAACTCTCCCACAGGTTTTTCTCCAGGATTGGCTGGTATTTGGCTTCATCTATCTTCATATTGACTCTGACTTCCTTCCTGTCTCTGCTAAGGAAATGCACACCTACACCATGATCTGACGCCATCACATTGTGGTGATGATGTGTTCAGGGTGATGTGCAGCGTTTGTAATCCTCCAACATAGTATTTTGGCAAATGAAATAGAAAGAAATTACCTTTATTGTCCTTCAGTGGGGAATTTTCCAGCAGAAAAGTGTACGTAAGGGAAACAGATATGAATAAACAAATTTTGCTAAATACTTTAAATAATGTGGATTAGCTGCAGATCCTGATGGTTATTACTCTATATCTTTCTTTTAAGTTCACTGCATCTGTCCGCTGAACGGGGAAAGCCTGACAGCTTAACAAACTAACCTCCGTGGGAGTAAGAATCCATCTAAACTTAACAGAGAATAATTCAGCTTTGTCAAAACTGGCCAGTATCATAACTGCTGCAGATCCTGACGTTAGAGAACAACCATAGCTGGAATGCAAAACCAGCAAAGGTCAAAGGCTTTGAAAGGGTCACCACCGAACTGAGGGGAGGAGGCGAGCAATGAGAGTGAAGATGAGAAGAACAGAGCCGGAGTTGGAAGTTAAAAGAGAGAAACAGACGAGGATGGCACACTGAGTTTTCTGCTGCTGTTCGTGCTGCGCTGGAGTCAGCGTGTTTGCGCGTGTGACGAGGAGAAAGCAGCTAACTAAACAACACCAAAAGGAGAAAGCAGAGGGAATGTACAGCTCGACTCTAAAAAACAACAAATGGCCTCACATGGAGGAAACCAGATGGATGCACGAGTGTACCCGTGCTGTTCTGGTACGAACAAGAACCTCGTCAGGAGGTATGAGGACATATTCAGCATTGATTTAACAATACTGAGAAATTCAAGTATTGTTTAAACAATGAAAATGGATGAACATATTTTTTGAGGAATAAAATACAATTTTATTCCTACTTACAATGTTTAAAATCCCACACAGCTTCGTCACATTAGGCCCCATGATGAGAACATCATTACACAGCATCTTAAGGGGGGTTTGCCTGGTTTATACCTTACACATTTGGTAAGATCCAAATCACCTGCTATTACCATCTAATGTAGAACAGATCACTGGATCAATGTGTGCTTCTGTGCTTGTTTGTCTGTCTTGTTGTGTCTCTGCTTTGTCTTCTGTAACCCCCAGTCGGTCGAGGCAGATGACCGTTCATACTGAGCCCGGTTCTGCTGGAGGTTTTCCTTCCCGTTAATGGGGAGTTTTTCTTTCCACTGTCGCTTCATGCTTGCTCAGTATGAGGGATTGCTGCAAAGCCATGGACAATGCAGACGACTCTCCCTGTGGCTCTATGCTTCTCCAGGAGTGAATGCTGCTTGTCGGGACTTTGATGCAATCAACTGGGTTTCCTTATATAGGACATTTTTTTGACCAATCTTTATAATCTGATTGAATTTGACTTTGTAAAGTGCCTCGAGATGACATGTTTCATGAATTGGCGCTATATAGATAAAATTGAATTGAATTGAATTAAGATGTGTTCCTGGCTGTTGAAAACAGAGCAAGCGCCATGGTGAGAACAACAGAGACAGTCTGATTTGGCTAATTGATAAAGATGTTGTGAAACATTTTGAAATCCAATCCGCTCCACAGAAAACAGTCTACAACTGTAGGGAATTCATAACAACTACCAGCATTTCTCAGATCTGACCATCCAAGCAAATTCCCCATGAGAACAGACTGCAAAATGCTAAAAGATGTCTCCCTAAAAGTCCTAGAAAGGACCTGTAGGCTTGTGCTCCTGTTGACGTGAAATTGCATGTCTACAATCAGAAAGAGGCTGCATAGCTTTAACTTCCATTGGAGGTTTACAATAATATGTTTGATATTCGAGAGGAACACAAAGGCCAGTCTGAAATTAGCTGGAGACAACGTTCACAAAGGCTCCAAAGATGAATGGATGGATGTTTAATAGGCTGTCCCAAATATTTTCAAAACCGTAGTTTAGATTAGGATCTGCCTCAGAGTTAGACGGGCAAATATGTGTTAATTAGCCATAAGTTGTGGTTTGAAGTTGTTTAAGGAAGGTCTGCTGCAGCTGGGCACAAACCTGTACATAAATGTAGAAGTAAAAACTTTCTGTTCTGACATAAAGTTGCACATTAAGTTTAGGACCTTCTAAATGAACCGTGAAAACACGACAGAGAGTGAGAGCATTGAATAGACTGATGGTTTCCAAATAAATGGTGAGTTCACCGCACTGACTCCATGCATATGGCACACAGAAGACAGACAGAGCTGTCATTTCTAAACATAAACCGTGCAGTGTAATATACTGTGTGAGTGTGTTTATGAGCCTGTGCTTGCGTCGTTAGTTGTCTGTGCAGTTTCAAGGACAGGTTAAACACCGTCTTTTTATAGCGCTGCAGGTCAGCTAGCATGCATTTGTTTGTCTTAGCCTTGCTCATTGAAGAACTCGAGCGCATTTGGGCCAAAAAAAACAAGAAGCCGTGCAATGAGGATGCATGTAAGAATTGCAATTCTGTTAAAGTAAGAAAATGGCGAGAGGATAAAAAGATGTTAAGGCACAAGTGTGTGTGTGTGTGTGTGTGTGTGTGTGTGTGTGTGTGTGTGTTTGTGTATGCGTGTGTGTGTATGTGTGTCTGTGTGTGTGTGTGCAAGCATGTACAATCCTGCATGTCCTTGGAGCTTTCTGCATAGCTTTGTGCAATGCTGCCAGGGCGGTCATAAAACTATGAATCAGTCTATTTGTGTGTCTGAGCACACACAGACACACACACACACACACACACACACACACACACACACACACACACACACACACACACACACACACACACACACACACACACACACACACACACAGGGTGTATTTTTCCACTCAGGTGTGAAAAAACAGACAGCACCATCAGGTTTGAGAGGATGACTCACCTGACCTCCGTTTCACACACATTGCACTTGCTTGAGAAACAAATACTTCACAGTTATTTTCTACACGATGAAATGTTCTTCCTCCCGCGTGCTCTGAAAGGGATGTGCTATACCAGGGGTTTTCGACTCCAGTCCTCGAGGTCCGGTTCTGATTCTAACACGCCTGAATCAGCCATAGGACCAGGGACACATCTAACGGTTCCAGGACACCGGACTTCGAGGACCGGAACCGAAGACTCCTGCTATAAGAACATATGAGGAACGTATGCTCAACCGGGCGTCAATCAGCCTTTCAGCAATCCACACTTGCGAGTGCACTTTCAGGAGGCTACATTAACCAATCCTGCCCTGAGGCTTGTGAAACTTGTTAGAAACATTTTGCTTGAAATGTGACAAAAGCTGAAGCAGATATTTCACATCAGTGGATAAATGTCCTTGTAACTTTCTCACTGTTTCCATGGTTTCCCTGAAAAATCATTCCTACAGCTTTAAAGGTTTAAAGATGTTGATATGTTACTACCATAAACTTTAATATATCTTATCCAAAGATATGATAGAACCACCTTTTAGCTAAAATTACAGCTACAACACTTTAATGGTATTTAGATCTGAAATGTTTTTCTTTGCAAAAAAGTTCAGACCTAGTTAAATTTGAAGGAATACATCTGGCAACTGGAAGTCTTGGCACCTATTCTCAATTGGATTTAGGTCTGGACTTTGACTAGGCCATTCTAATACATTCTGTTGTAGCTCTGGCTCCAGTCTCAAGTCCCTTACAGCCCATAACAAGTTTTTTATTCAGTATTTGCCTGGATTTAGCTCCATCCATCTTCCCATCAACTCTGACCGACTTCCATGTCGCTGCTGCGGAAAAGCATTCCAACTAGAATCATGCTGCCATCCCATAGTTTTGCATATTGGCTAAAAAGGTTTTGTTTTGGTCCCATCTGAACAGAACACTGTCTTGGACTGGACTTGTGACAAACTGCACTTAAAACTTCATCTGGCATTCTGTCGACAATGGCTTTTTTCTTGCTATTCTTCCATGAAGGCTGGATTTGAAATCAGCACCAGTTCTAGCCGCTCTAGCTAGAGCCATATTGACATTGACGCAGATGTGATTGTGTGTATTTCTTTAGTATTTTTTCACTCTTTGTACACAAATACATCCTGTAACGCGACTGGTCGGCACGGGTGAAAACTTTCAGGGATTGCTTTAAGAGGGAGTGAACTGCAACTGCTCCTTAACGTTTGTCTCTAATCTCTAATCTGCTCCAACGTACAGTAAAATGAGCCCAGTTGGACTCTGGAGTTCGTTAGGACTTTCTATCTCTTTGACAAAACTGTTGGTGTTGCTGGGAACCTTTCTCCTCTGACAGACTATAACAGCTCTGCAGATGGTATGAGCAATTGTCCGGAGTACTAAGGCAAGCTGCCTCCAGCAGCCGCAACTGCTAACAGGAGCTCTTGGGCAACAGGTCAGGATTTGTTTCAACATGCTGGTTGTCTCGAGGAGTGGTAAAGATGGTCCTTCCGCCAAGCAGTTTGGCTATTAGTTACTGAAACATCTAAAGATTTACCCTACTTATAGATCAAAATAATAACAGAACTACATATGAAACAATACCATTGCTAAGAAAATAAATTAAATAGGTCCACACTGACCTTCTAAAGATGGATTAACTGTGTTTTATATTGTTGAAGACAATGTTTATGGACATCGCTGATTTATTCTACTTTATTTATGCTTGTGATCAGGTCATCAGGACTGAAACATGAGATAAAGTCAAGTGACCACTAAATTATTTTGAAAAACTTCAGGGAACTCATTCAAAAAACATTATTTTTCTCCGGAAATTTCAAGTTTTATCAAGTTGATACATTTTAGGATATTATTCTGAAATGACGTTAATGCTTCTTAATAGTTGACTGTTAATCTTTTAAAAAATAATTTCAGTAGACTGAATCTACAAGGTTGGTAATTTTGTCCTGCAAGGTTTTAAGAATTTATCAGCTATTATTTTTATTTTTTTGGAAAATGTATTTAAACAACTATTTCCTCCACAGAAAAATACCCTCTAATCTTACCCCTTTAAAGTTTGATACAGGTAATTGTGAGGAGACTTCACATTTAAAAAAAGAAAATCTTTCAAATGTTGTTTGTATCGTAATTGATATGATAGACCAAATAATACATTTTGCCAATGTTTTCTGCCTTTTTATGTAGTTGGTGTAAAGAAATATTAATTTGTATGTTGTAAATTGTATGTTCAGAAAAATACTTCAAAAGGTAGAGGTCTCAGAAATATTGTTTATCAAGAATTGTATGTAGGGTCTAATTTATTCTAAAGCTTAGAAGAAGTCTAGATCAGGAATCATGACTGACAATGTAAATTTAGCGTTAAGTTTTGGAGTCACACTTGTCAACTCTGTGTTACAAGCACCATCTCAAATCACATGATGCTGCAAGTAAAAGTCCACGAGCAGTCATATGTGTTGGGTTGTGGTTGGAAATAAAGGTCAATATTGCTGTTATTTTTTAATTAAATTTAATTGCAAGCTAAACGCTGTCCGACATACCATCCAGAAAGCACAGAGTGAAACCATTGCAGCATCATCTCTTTGTTGTAAAAACACCTCATACTTTTGTGATTTGACAAGTATGTTAATTACACTTCCACTTATTTAGACAGTGGTGATTTACAACGAATATATTCTAAGAATACTTTACAAGACAAACAGGTTCCAATAATTTCACATTACATGGATTCCAATCCAAATTCAGCACATATGAATCTAATTCGTTCCACTACAGGTCAATCCTATTTGGTAAACATTGAGTATAAGTCAGTACTGCACATTTTCTTGTCATAATAGATTTAGATTGCATCTAAAATTATATAAAGTCTCCATGCTCTACTACTTCTCCATGCTCCATGCAGACACCTGTAATCACATTAAATGGACTTAAAGCAATGGGAATGATATAATGGAAAAATCTGTTTGTTTTTAAACCATAACTTTTAAAAACCTTGATGTACCTCGATACAGGTAACCAACCCATGATTACTATGACCTTTGTGATCACACCTTTGTGCCTAATTAGTCAACATTGTGTCACCTTTCACATAGAAAGACTTTAGGCTTGCGTACAAGTACAATGCCTGTTACAGATATGGTGACCAAACAGTCCCTGTTTTGGATGTCCTGTCCCTGGCAACAGCTGTCCCCGGAAATGTCCCTGATTTCAGTGTATCATGATGGAGTAAAAAGGTTTAGCGCAACAACATGTATTTACCCGGTCCTGCCGCTGTCCCGACGTAGTAGGAGAGCTGAACTCGCCTTCCCTGCCCAGTCAATCATGTAACACAAACCAACCCCTAGACAGAGATTCGGCAGAGGCGTCATCCCCCACCCACTCTCCGCAAGCTGGTCACCTTAGTTAAAGAATATAATTCAGATTATTCTATACATAAAATGACTTGAATATATTCACCACAATTTTATCAAAATATCTTTTGAGAGTGAACAACACAGTTCCAGTGTTGTGATTCTGAAACACAGGGCTTGTGCCACTCAGCACCAAAAATAAGGTTTTTGTTGCTGGACCCGAACTGCTTCAGCTTTGAGCTTTAAAACCCATTAAGGGTCTGGAACCTACCTTGGTAATAATTAAAAAACCAAGACTTCTATTCTAACATGATTAAACATGTTATCACTAGCATGATTTTATTGCTAGCAAACATCGTTGATCAAGCTACAATTTGGTATCCACAACAACCAACAAGTAAACTCTATCTGCTATGCTAACAGCTATATGCTATCATAAGGTGATGTTGTGTGCAACTTTTTTTCCTCATTCATAAAATGCTGAAATCAGGGACATTTCTGGGAACAGCTTTTATCGGGACAAGTCATCCAAAACGGAAATCATGGACGTCTGGTCACCCTAACCAACACTATTGTTTATGCTAACATCTAATATGCGATCACTAGCTAAAATGCTAACATTGGCTTTGCTGTGCAATGTATTGCTATGCAAGCATCAATTAATTAATAACAGCAGCAATTATTTTCCTCCCAGGTCAAATGCTTTTATCCATAAACCAGACCTACTTAGCTTAGGCTGTTTGGTTAGTTTTTTTAAGATAATAATTAATCACAACATGACAAGGTGCAGAGGCCCTCTCAGCCACGGCCCCACTGTTACACTTCTCACCTACTATTAAATACATATTGGAAAAACCCCAGAGGGCCGGCCGGCCTTCCTGCAGTCTTGGCTATGTCAGGAATGACAGAAACAGCCGTGTGACTGTCAGCCAAGTCACGACAATCGTTTCTCAAAACAAAATCAAGCTCCGCCCCATAATTAACCTCCCTCTCCCCGAGCTGTGAGGTCAAAACTAAGATAACAGCTTCCTCTCACATTGTTTGTCTTTTGTGTTTTCAGGAATTCAGATACACTTTTGGTTTATAGAATGAAATTCTTTGTTCAGTCTTTTTTTTCAGAGTCTGTGTCTGTTTTCAAAACAGCCACTTTTGACACGAAGATCAGACTTTGTCAGTTTTTGTGTCTGTCTGACAGCCATCCTCAGACAGCCACAGATTATTGGAAGATAAATGACAGAATTCTACATACTTCAGTAGCACAGCTCCTACTGAAAACGGTCTCCCCCGTGTCATATTTGATTGAATTTTTCTAAGAATTGAATTCTCGCTCACTGTGTGTGCATGAAATCTATATATGATTACCACCTTCTCTGCAAGGCAATGCATAAAAAACAGTTGTTTTACAGTCTTTCATATTTTTGATACTTGGTTTATCAGACAAGCTGCGGTATGAGACCTGGAATTAGCATCCATGTGTAATTATATATATATATATATATATATATATATGAAGGGTGTCCAGTCCACCCTGGGTCTTTCTGCATGGAGTTTGCATGTTCTCCCTGTGTATGCGTGGGTTCTCTCCGGTTACTCAGGGTCTCTCTTTATTATTTTGTTATTTTGCATTCATTGTAAAGTTGGTTCTCAGAGTACGTTGGGGAGCTACGATAGTTTCCTACTCTTTTGTGAAACAACTCATAGAGGTGGTGGCAGTTATTGATAGAGACATAGGTATTTGGCCAGGGCAGCATTAGAAAAAGGGGGGGGGGGGGGTCACACAAACACCAAATAAGAAAATATATCCATCAGTTAGGCAGTGAACCCTCTTGGATCACTTTCTTTCATCTTTGTTTGGTCAATGAGTAGTGGGCTTTGTAGGCCCCCTGCTTCCTGCAGAGAATAGACGGATTGACCTGCGTGCTTTGAAGGGAACTGCATTGCATTTGTCCCGTTCCAGAATCAAATATAATGTCTCCTACATGTTAAGAGGGGTGGAAAAAAAGGAGGGAATCGCTCAGGGTGGCATTCATGAAAGAGCCACCACGGGATTGAGGAAACCCCTCTCCTTTCTAAATCGGTGATGCTGGTATTGATCTACACTGCCAGTCAAAAAGCTTGGAAGTTATTTCACAATTCTGTGTTTGATACATTATTCTATACACTTTTGAGTCTTAGTTGTGATGTCTTTCCTATGTAGCTTCAATGTACAAAGTCATAAAAATAAGGAAAGGCCATTTAATTACAAATGTGAGTCCGTACTTTTGACTGGTAGTGTGAGTTAAGGCTTTATGTGCTCGTCCTGTCGTGGAGTTGACGTACAGCTTCAATGCCACAGAAAGCCGAGGGTTAAAAGCTAAACCAGGCCTGCAGAACCCGGTAAGGTTCACCGAACTGATGCCTCTACAGCAAACTCTGAAACCGCCTTGTTTTAAAGTGCAGCTGCCCTCCAACCCTGCTCCGCACGCCCTGGTAAGTAGTCACAAAATTTTAATCACGATCACACTCCCTGACTGGCATGTGACACAAAATACAGAGAGAGAGAGAGAGAGAGAGAGAAACCAATAGGCTGTTTGGGGTCAGTGTTGCATGCCAGTGAAAACAATGACGGTTTGTCAGGAACAGTCGGGAGTCAGTCTATCCTTAGTGTGACAGGTGCAACAGCAGAGCCTCTCTCATTACACCAGTAATCATTAACTACTTGTAGTTCACTCTGTGTCTGTGAGGGTGTGCATTGCTTTGCATTGAGGCTGTCTTAGTCAATCACTTGGCCCCTCTAGGTTTTTTTTATATGCAACAGGTCATTGCTTTCGTTGACTGATTGCCTTATCGGTGCTGGGTACACAGTGATGTCATTGAAGGTGTGTGCGTGAGTGAGAGAGAGAGAGACAGAGAGAGAGAGAGTGAGGAAAAAGAGCGGTACTGCAGTAATGGAGAGAGAAAACGCACACTATGATCTTTAGTTTGGTTGTTTTTTGATCGTTTTTACCTTACAGCTATTGAAAACCTTTCACCGAACATTTTTATATTACATGCGACCAACAAAATAATGTTTTTTTACATGTAATATCGACCTTTTGAATGGTATGTCCTCCTTTTGCCACTATGGTCATCAAAGCAGGAGTTGATAGTTTTGGCAGCGTGGGCAGGTGCCAAGTCCAGCTGGAAAAGGACATTTAGCATTTCCATCAAGCTTGTCGGCAGGGGAAACATAAAATGCTCTAAACTTTGCAGCTAGACCGCTGTGCAAACTTTGGACTTTGTAAAGCACAGCGGACCAAAACGAGCAGATGACATTGTCTTTGAAAACTTCCCGCTGGATGTCTTGGATATGCCTGTGTGTGGTGTCTGTTGACTCACTGACTACTCCTACTTAGGCAGTAGTGCCCTAGTGGTTGGAGCTGGGCGCTTGCATCCTGGGAAGGCTGATAGTTCCCTGGTTCGAATTCCACAGACTGCCACGCTGGGTCCCTGAGCAAAACCCTTGGTCCCAGAACGCTAACCAGGCGGTGCACAGTGGCAGCCCAATCCCCTCTAAGGGATGGGTTAAATGCAGAGGACACATTTAATTGGAATGTACAAGTTGGAATGACAAATGAAGACAATCTTGAATGAGCTTTTCTTCATGCTTCAATGCCGCCGTTATCCTTGTGGCCTTTAACGCTTTTTGTTACCACGTCTTTTTATTCCATGCAACTTTCCATTAATGTGCGTACTTGGATGCAGCATTTTGCAAACAGCCAGCTTCTTTAGCAATCACCTCTTGTGGCTTAACCTTCTTGTGAAGGGCGTCCATCACTCTCTGGGGGACATATGGCAAGCAATGCCTATAGATAGGCATGGCATTTCAATATGTATTTCTACATTTATAGAGAAAATGCATTCATCACCTGTAAGCCACATTCATCAACAATAAAAAAAAATCTATCTTAAAACCTGACACTCTGCATGTAATGAATGTTTTTAACATGAGTTTCACGTTTTTACATTTTATTCCCCCCATATATTTTATTTTTTCTCTGGCATTTTAAGTTGCCAAGCAGTACTTGTATATGCACGACCTTAAGAGCTGCGTGGGAGGAAATATGTATGAAATCATATTGTGAACTTTACTATAAATCACACTTGTATCCATCTTATCCCCTGTTAAAAAGATAAATCGCTTTCAAGGAGAGCATGGCTTGACAAGTTCACTGTATCAACATTCTCTTCACGCAGCCCGGAAAAATGTGCTCACATTGCCAAAATCCTCACAGAAGAGGGTTAAATAAATAAAAACGTCCTTTTGAGTCCGGCAGCAGTCTCCAGAGCTGTCTGATAAAAGCATGCTAAACCCATTTTAGGTTGCTGGGTGGGAGGAGGGGGGGGGGGGGGGGGGGGGGACTGGGAGTCTGAAGAGTTGAGCTAACGTTTAGTGCACTTTATGAAAAAGCAGTCGATATGATCCATCGCACCGTGCTGCTGGCTTTCTGTTCAGCGGACCAGTGCTCGGGTTAGTTATTGACAAACTTGCTCCGCTCAGCTAGCGCTGTTAGCTGTGTCAGCTGTTTGGAGAGGCTAAAAGAGTCAGATGTGGCATAAAACACCCTCTGGTTGACCTCACTTATGGGATTGACTACAGTGCTCTCTGTAATATTTGTCAGGTTTTTCTCTTCGTCGCTGTGAAATTTTTAATCGAAACACTTGAGACGCAATTACTGTCAGTTTTCTGTTTTAATTCAGGGATTCCTTTTAATTCAGGCTCCCAATCCTGAGTTTTTGCTCCCGATGATGATCCGATTCATTTAAAGAGACACATTTGCCATCAACAAGACTCAATCCCATGCATCGTGGCCTGCATGACTGTTTTGATTGTGTCCCACTTTACTAAGTCACCAATGACATTCTGTTGGCCACGGCCTCTCTGATCAAAACAGATATTTTACAAACAGAAAGTCTTTATTGTCAATGTACAACTTTCACATTATTCAATGAAATTGCATGGAGGATCATCTTTTAAGTTTATGGACAGTACATCTTAGAAAATGTTGCATCTAAAGCACATGTAATAGTTATAAAGTTATAAATAATATATTCAACATATACAGCGATGTGAGTTGAAAAACTGCGATCAGTAATGAATAGTATTGGCACATTTCACCTTGTAGAGTTAGTGTTTAAGAGTCTTACAGCCCATGGGCAGAAGCTGGTTTTCAGGCGGTTCGTCCTACTTTTTAAACATCTAAACTTCCTGCCAGAGTGTCGAAGGTTAAAGAGTCGCTGACCAGGGTGTGAGAGGTCACACCTGATCCTGACTGGTGCTCCTGCAGGTCATCTTCAGTATGCTGTTTCAACACAGGCCCATTAAGTTGGAATACATAACTTTTTTTCTCTCAATATGAAGTCATTCTGAAAATGGGTCTCCTCTAATTCCAGGACATCATGATGCTTCTGAAAAAGTAACGGTAGTTATATTAAAGCTTTCATTATTCATACTTTGTTATGTATCTCTTGCACGCAGTGTGTGATTCATGGACATGAGTGCCTGCTCAGTGTCCTCTCTGGTGATGCTGTAGGAAGCTACTCCTGCAGCCGGTTCCCATTCCTGCCTGTTGAGCTTGTTCTGTGTGCTCAGGTGGATTCATGTCAGCGGCTTGGCAGTTCAAGAACGTCTATATAAATACGGTTTTCTAATAGCAGTGTATCTCAGAGCCGGCCTAAGGCGATGTAGAGGCCCTCAGCAGCTGCTCTACAATACCTTGAACACTAGATTTGTTAATTGAAAATATTGACACTAGGATCTGAATGCACAGATATTTATTTCTAAAAAGTGAATAAGTGATAAGTGAACATTTCGTTTTGTGTGGGTCTTCCACATGAAATCCCAATGAAAATGCAATGCACTAAGCCCTTTGTGTAAGTCTCCTACATCCAGATAGCAGACTATACTAGATTGTAGATAAAGAAGTGTTAATTGGTCATAGATTACGATCAACACAAGCAACATTTTGCACATTTAAACTGGAACAAAGAGAGCTACGTGCACTTTGTACTGTAGGTGCCCATTCCTGTTATTTTCCATCCACTTACTGAGAGGTGGCATCTGATAAACCTTGGGTACGGGTTAGTCTTGGAGCACCACGGGGGAATCACCAGCTGCCTTATCTTTGTTTATTCAAACTACCTGCCCATTCCAGCACACACTTGCATATCATGCCCGCTTTTCTCTCCGCACACAATCAAATCTCCGAGAAATCCCTTTCTAATTGTGAAGCTCAGGCAAATTAAGTGAAACGAGTGTGGACTGATGTCTCTGTTGGTCTCTGGCAGTATTTGTCTAAGCTCTGCCTCCTGTCAGCTCTTGCGTAACTGTGCTGGTGAGAAACCTGCTTGCTGTTCAAACAGGTCAACATCACAGAGGATTAGCGCCAGGCGGACACGACCCACATACTGAGACGCTTTCCTACAAGTAGCACTCAGCCGGTCACCTCCACCTCTTTTGAAGCATGTGCTCATGCTCCGTGTTCACACTCAGATATGACTCACACAGAAATCTACCTTTGCCACAGTCTAAGCTCTGAGTTTTGCAGAAATAACAAATGGCAGCTGCTGATGACACATGGCAGTGATCCAAGAGTTACTGTGAAACCTGGCTCAAGGCCTCAGATAGACTTTTCATTGTTCTGCCTCCTTGTGTGCTAACATGACTCATCTCAGGAAAGTGGCTTGTGATGATTGTGTACATGTGCCTTTGTATTGTTTTTATTTGTTATTCAGAGATCAGTTTCTGCTTCTCACAGCGTCTCAGACGACTTACATGGAATTTCATCTAGGACAGTGGTGTTGCCGAAATAATCACGTTGAAAGCACTCGTGTCATGATAGGAAATGCAATATTTAGATGAAAATAAATAGTCTAACCAAATCTTAATAGATCTGAAAAAGGGTCCCAGGCGTTTGCCTTAATAAAAGAAAGGTGTACTGGTTCCTACCTGTTTGGGTCAAACTTTTTCTATTGTGTTGCACTGGAAATGTTTTGAAGTCTGTTCTCTGCAACAACGATGACAGCTTTCTTTCAAAATCCTTGCTGTATTCAGCCAGGTTCAGTGAATGGGTCCTTTTAACCTCATAGAATGGGTACTCACTCACATCCATCTGGGACCTGTTCCATAGAGAGTGATTTCTTCAACCAATTTTATTGTCCAGCCAATCAGGACACAGGGATGGAGTTTCATAGATGTGACGTAGTGGAGAAGCGACCGTGAGACTGTTTTGATTCAGACAACAATGGCGGCTCGCATCGAGGAAGCAAGCGATAACATTGATGCTGCTATTTCTTCCGTGTTGTCCAATCTACCTAATATTGTTTCATTAAAAGAACATCAGAGTACGGCTCTGAAGGCTTTTGTTGGTGGAAACGATGTTTTCGCCCTTCTCCCGACCGGATTTGGCAAGTTTTATTTTCCGGGGCGCGTCCGCGGCTGAGCGGTTAGCACGAACCATGTTAGGAGGTCTTTAGTCCTCGACACGGTCGGCCCGGGATCGACTCCGACCCGTGGCGCTTTGCCGCCTGTCTTCCCCCCTCTTCCACCCTCTTCCTGTCAGCTCACTGTCAATAAAACATGTGCCACTAGAGCCGCAAACACATTTAAAAAAAAAAAAAAAGTTTTGTTTTTTCCTGCGTCGCTCTCATCAGCGTCACGGGTTAGCTTCGGTGTGAGTGGTTGAAATAGCACGTCGATAAAGATGACAGACAAGTGGCTTATCCAATCATATGCAAGGATTTTTGATAAGGCCCAGCCTTCTGAAACGCAATTCCTGTGGATCTGTCCCAGATGGATGAGTGGAGCTAGGCGGAGAGAAATTCATTTGGCTAGGGTCAGGTTACTTAAAAATAGCCAACAGCTGAAACAACGTGCCATACATTGCTAAAAGCTAAAACACATCCATTAAAAAAAGATAATGCATGAAAAGCTTAAAAGAAACAATAAAACTAATTAAAAATTAAAACTAATTCTCGCTAGTGGTAAAAGCCACTACCACGAATGAAGGTAGAACCAAGTGGAACAATAGCTACGTTTACAAGGACAAAAGGCATCGGAATAAAGGGCCAATCAGAATCCAAAAGCGTCACATAAACACACCAAACAGAATTTGCTGATTGGATTAAGCTCAATCGGAATGAAATTGTATTCTGAATGAGAGGGGTGGTTTACGCCGATTGATAATCTGAACAACGTGCATATAAAGGCTTGTCAGATTCAAGTTATTCCGAATGTGGCAAACTAACCCGAATGCGCATGTGCTCCCAACGTAAACGTGACGTATTTCCGTGTTGGTGAGTGGCGGAAATATGTCGGGATGCAAAACTGTCGCGGCTCCCGATAAAACCTTTCTGTTCAGAAGACAAACAAACTCGTATGATACTGCTTTATTTACCATTTTTGTTGTTTAGTAAAGACGGAAGTTCTTCTTCTGTGTTTTTTAGGCAAATTTGATAACAGAGTAGTTCCATTCTGAATAAAGCCAGGTGCATAAACACGCCCAATATGATCAGATTAATTGTGTGCCCATCTAAATGGTACAATCCGAATACATTTTAACCCGATCGTGAAATTTTGTCCACGTAAACATAGCTATTGATAAGTGGATTAGGGCAGCTTCTCCTCTGAAGTGGAAACTGGAATGGTCTGTCATGGAGAAGAGGAACTGCTGTCAAAAGGGGAAACTTTTAACTTACGAATTGATTTTAATTCCGACCATCAGCTAAAGTCATGACCTTTGGGTAATGACCATACAACAAGTGGATGTGGAGATCTTCCTGACTGAACTCACTCTTTGGGCCAATATAATGAGGTTCTTTGCTGTATGGGTAAAACTCAGAGCAGACTTGCTGAGACTCTTTAAGTGATTTGAGCATCTGTGTAGGGCACTATCTGAATGCCTTTCTAAGGAGGCATTCCCTTGGAATAAACCTTGTGGACGAACCAGGAATTGTTGGAGCAGTTGGACCTAATGGTAGACCAGGCAACTCCTTGGGGTCATCATGGTATGAGTTGAAAAACATCTAAGGACATACTAGTTGGTTAAATTGGCTTAACAGGCCTTGGTGGAATCAAAGATACACTGAGCTTGATTGTCTGCAGTTACAAATTTTCTTCTACATTGACAGGAGGGTGACAGACGCGTTAGATCTTTGCATTTTTTCTCAAAAAACAGTTTGAGCCATGAGCTTTCCAAACTGAAGCTAGCAACGCAGAACCACTTGAGGTATAAACCGAATTTAGGGAGGTGGAAATAGACCACTAAGCATGAAATGTGTAACGGAGAGAGCTTTCATTTTAAAAGGTGAAACACATCAGCGGCTTTTGTGTCATAAACTACACATTTTAACCATTACGCATTAATTACGCATTAAGCGTAGAGCTACAGGGAGAGTCGTCTGCATTGTCCATGGCTTTGTAGCAATCCCTCATACTGAGCAAGCATGAAGCGACAGCGGAAAGAAAAACCCCCCATTAACGGGAAGGAAAAACCTCCAGCAGAACCGGGCTCAGTGTGAACGGTCATCTGCCTCGACCGACTGGGGGTTACAGAAGACAGAGCAGAGACACAACAAGACAGACAAAAAAGCACAGAAGCACACATTGATCTAGTAATCTGTTCTACATTAGATGGTAATAGCGGGTGATCGGTCTTCCCTGGATGATGTCTCAGCTAACAGAACACCAGACCAGGTGCACCTACAATGAAGAAAAAAGAGAGAGAGCAAAAAGTTAAAAGCTGAAATGACAACAGTCATTTCAATGTAATGCAATGCAAAACTGGAGAACAGTAGAAATCAGTAGAGTGAGAAAAATAGGCCCTGATGTCCTCCAGTAGCCTAAGCCTATAGCAGCATAACTACAGAGGTAGCTCAGAGTAACATGAGCCACTCTAACTATAAGCTTTGTCAAAAAGGAAAGTTTTAAGCCTAGTCTTAAAAGTAGACAGGGTGTCTGCCTCACGGACCAAAACTGGGAGTTGGTTCCACAGGAGAGGAGCCTGATAGCTAAAGGATCTGCCTCCCATTCTACTTTTAGAGAATCTAGGAACTACCAGCAGACCTGCAGTCTGAGAGCGAAGTGCTCTGTTAAGAACATACGGGGTAATTAGAGCTCTGATATATGATGGAGCTTGATTATTAAGGGCTTTATACGTTAGAAGAAGAATTTTAAATTATATTCTTGATTTAACAGGAAGCCAGTGAAGGGAAGCTAAACTTGGAGAAATATGATCCCTCTTGTTGATTTTCATCAGAACTCTTGCTGCAGCATTTTGGATCAGCTGAAGACTTTGAACTGCATTTTGTGGACTTCCTGATAGTAAAGAATTACAATAGTCCAGCCTTGAAGTAACAAATGCATGGACTAGTTTTTCAGCATCACTCCTGGACAGAATGTTTCTAATTTTGGCGATATTCCTGAGGTGAAGAAAGGAAACTCTGGAAACCTGTTTAATATGGGATTTAAATGACATGTCTTGGTCGAAAATAACACCAAGATTTTTTACTTTATTACCATAGGCCAAGTTAATGCCATCCAGATTAAGTGATTGATTAAGAAGTTTATTTTTTGAGGACTCTGGTCCAAATATTACAGCTTCTGTCTTGTCAGAATTTAAGTGCAGGAAATTTAAAGTCATCCAGCTTTTGATGTCATCAAGACATGACTGCAGTTGAAGTAATTGATTGGATCCATCAGGATTTATGGATAAATATAGCTGAGTGTCATCAGCATAACAGTGGAAATTAATCCCATGCTGTCTGATAATTTTGCCAATCGGAAGCATATATATAGTAAAGAGAATTGGTCCAAGGACTGAACCCTGTGGTACTCCACAAGTGACCCTAGAGTTTGAAGAAGATTTATTATTAACATGAACAAACTGGAATCTGTCCGACAGATAAGATTTAAACCAGCCTAATGCTTTCCCCTTAATCCCTACAGTATGCTCAAGTCTTTGTAGGAGAATATTCTGATCAACTGTGTCAAATGCAGCACTGAGATCTAACAGGACAAGTACAGACACAAGTCCATTATCTGAGGCCATGAGAATATCGTTCACCAGAGCTGTTTCAGTGCTATGATGAGCTCTGAAGCCTGACTGAAACTCCTCAAGTAGGTCATTACTTTGTAAATGTCCACAAAGTTGATTAGCAACTACTTTCTCAAGAATTTTAGATAAGAAAAGAAGATTAGATATAGGTCTCTAATTTACTAACTCATCTTGATCAAGAGATGGTTTCTTATTAAAGTAAAGGTTTAATAACAGCTACTTTAAAAGCCTGTGGTACATATCCATTTACTAAGGATAGATTAATCATGTCTAAAATAGTGCCACTGATCAGAGGGAATATCTCTTTAAACAACTTGGTTGGGATTGGTTCTAACATACAGGTAGAAGGTTTAGATGAAGCTAGAATTTTAGATAACAGTTCAGACACTGCGCAGGTTCTAAAGATTCCTCCAACGCTGCCTCACACCAAAGCAACACCAACTTTAGTGACCTCCGATCGGCGTGACAGGGTGTCATTACCGCCAGCGTGAATAGCAATCTTACTATATTTACGCTTATCCTTAGCCAGCAGTTTCAGGTAAGATTCTATGTCGCCCGTTCTGGCCCCTGGCAGGCATTTAACTATGGTTCCTGGTGTCTCTAGTGCCACGTTTCTGACTATTAAGTTCCCAATAATCAGGGTCGGCTTCTCAGCGGGTGTGTTGCTGAGTGGGGAAAACACCAACGCAGACGGGTTGGTGGTGACCTGGGGGCTGAAATCTAGAGCTATGCTTCCTACGAACCGTCACCCAGCCGGCCTGGTTAACCGGCTGCTCGGGTGCTGCTTCTGGAGGACCACTACATAAAGTAACTCTATTTGGCTCCGCGCTAGCAAAGGGGCGGCTATCAGCTGGTTTTTCCATAGCACGGAGCCGGGTCTCCAATTCTGACACCCTCGCCTCCAAAAACAGTACATTTATTACAAGTACCATTATCATTAAAGAAGGCAGAGGAATAACTAAACATCTGACACAGAGAGCAGGAGATAGTGGGAGACTTAGACAGAGACGGAGAAGCTGAAGTAATAGTAGGAGAAAGGGCCATTGTGAAGCTAAAGCTAGGCTAGGCTAAAGCTAGGCTAGCGCCCTTTTACCAAGGCAAAAAAGCAAACCGTGTGAAACACAAGGAGTTCCCAAGCGCGATGTGCAGCAACAGAGAATGTTTTAAAAGTGCTTATGTGTTAGAAACAGATGTTACAGCAAAGAGATTAAAGATAAAAGCGAGAGAGTCTGGAGCAACAGACCGCAATTCACACCGTGAAAACAGGAAGTGACACAATACGCCTTACCGCAAACAGGAAGTGACGATCAAGCAAGATGATTGATCGTCATTAATATACTAGTTGCGTAGTTGTAGCATTTTCTTGAACTTTGCACATGCCCTACGTGTCGGTCTGAGTTCTTATAAAATACGCTCACAAGTTTGAGTTGACCTTAACCATTCCTTAAGATAATTCTTGAATGTTGTAAAACTTGAAGCCTCCCTTACAAACGTTGGCAGACTATTCCATTGCACACCGCCCTTGTATAAAGAACATTTTGACCAAATGCAGTTTTTCTTACAGGTAACTCACAATCTCCTCTACCCAAGGCTCTAGTGGTCCATGATGCTGTCATCCTACATTTAATGCAGTCCTTCAGCGGTGGTGCATGGAGCCAGCCCATGTAAGCTTTTATAGATAAGACAGGCATTTTTAAATTTATAAAGTTTTCAAAGCTCAAAAAATTATATTTTGACAAAATATTACAATGGTGATGAATAAACTGTTTTTTTTAATCAAAAATTAAACACAGGGCCTAGTTGATAAGGCCGGTAGCAGATGGGAAGAAATTGTTCTTGTGGCGTGAGGTTTTGGTTCTGATGGAGCCACTTCCCTCTGCAGCCTCCTGCCAGAGGGAAGTGTCTGAAATAGTTTGTGACTGGGGTGCGAGGGATCAGCCACAATCTGCCCTGCACGCCTCAGAGTCCTGGAGGTGTATAGGTCCTGGAGAGATGGAAGATTGCAGCCAATCACCTTCTCTGCAGACCTGATGACAGGCTGCAGTCTGCCCTTGTCCTTGGCGGTGGCACCAGCGTACCAGATGGTGATGGAGGAGGTGAGGATGGACTCAATAATGGAGGAGTAGAACTGCACCATCATTGTCCTTGGCAGGTTGAATTTCTTCAGCTGCCGTAGGAAGTACATCCTCTGCTGGGCTTTCTTGGTGAGGGAGTTGATGTTCAGCTCCCACTTTAGGTCCTGGGAGATGATAGCTCCCAGGAAGCGGAAAGACTCCACAGTGTCAATTGTGGAGTCACAGAGGGTGATGGGGGTAGCTGGGGCTGAGTTCTTCCTGAAGTCCACAACCATCTCCACTGTTTTTAGAGCGTTGAGCTCCAGGTTGTTCTCCCTGCACCAGGTCCACCTGTAGGTGGACTCGTCACCATCAGAGATGAGTCTGATGAGAGTGATGTTGTCCGCGAACTTCAGGAGCTTGACAGACTGGTGACTGGAGGTGCAGCTGTTGGTGTACAGGGAGAAGAGCAGAGGAGAAAGAACACAGCCCTGGGGGGAACCAGTGCTGATGAGCTGTGAGTCGGAGACATGTTTTCCCAGCTTCACGTGCTGCTTCCTGTCAGACAGGAAGTCTGTAATCCACCTGCAGGTGGAATCGGGCACATTCAGCTGGGAGAGCTTCTCCTGAAGCAGAGCTGGGATGATTGTGTTGAATATGAGCAGCAGTATACACATTTGTCTGTTTTTGCTGTGTGTGGAGGCTTGATTATAAATAATATCCTCAGAATCTAAACCAAAAGTTGAAGGGAGTGTGGGACAAGGCTCGTCAGTGCTCCCAGTTTTGACGCAAATGTTAGTTTGTTAAATTACTAAGCCAGTGACACTGTGGTTAAAACAAAACCGTTCTGACTGATCCAAACACCAAAATCATGTTGCGGGACAAAAAAAGGTGTCAAAAGCTATCGATTTGACTGTGCTCTGGAGCAGGTTTCTAAATCCTAAATGCTTTTATGTTTTTATTTTTTTTCCCAGAATAAAAACAATATAATTAATTTTTACCCATTCGTCACAAAACAAAAACAGTGTGCAATTTGTCATGCCTGCCATCAGTTTGATCGTGTTTGTGGTTTATGTGTGAGCGAGAGAGTGTGTACAGGTGTCAGAAGACTGTGCGTCATTCTGGAGGTCTCTCTCCTCGGTACACTCACTGAACTAGCTCAGTGCAGCCTCTAAAACCACAGGCCTGACTCACCAAGCGTCTGCTCCTCTTGTTGTTGTTCATGGGCTCTCTGTTGTTCCCTGACCCTCACCTTTGCACTACTTTCTCTCTGGGGTGAGCGAGCATCACCGCCTGCCGCCTCCTCACATTCTCCCCCTCTGTGTTGCCGTCTTTGGTATTTTCCTTCTTGTTTTCTTTTATCTAGAGCCGGAGCGGGCTTCCTGCCGAACAATTGAAGGAACCCGGCAGTCATAGGTGTTATGTTCTCCCATCCAACTGTATCTCTATTGTATGCACAGATAGGAGACACAAACTCATCCATGGCAGACACAGCTGGTGGGATGAGGGATTTCTGCAGGAAGAGATGATGGATGATAACTACTTGTTTACTATAACTTTGGTTTCTCACACACTCACACCTAAGGAGAATTTAGAGAGGCCTATTAACCTAACAGTCATGTTTTTGGACTGTGGGAGGAAGGGGGAGTACCTGGAGAGAACCCACGCATGCACAGGGAGAACATGCAAACTCCATGCAGAAAGACCCAGGGTCGGACTGGAACCCAGGACCTTCTTGATGCATGGCACCAGCGCTACCCACGTCGCCACTGTGCAGCCACCATATTTAATTGTTGATAAAAAAAAATCTAAAATGCTGTGTAAGTTTTACACCAAATATGACTTGATGCACACCCTTCCAGAAAGTCCCACTTTTCTGTCATTAGTTTACAGATTGTTCAGCCAGAAGTTTTTTTTGTTTGTTTGTTTTTTTATGGTAAGATCATCGAGATGACAGACCTTTGCATTCTTTTAGGTCAGCAATGGATTTTACCTTGTAACCCGCTAAGCTAACCCATTTTTGCCCAGTCAAGCTCTTTCTTATTGTTGAAACGTGAACTCTGACCTTAAAGGTGACCTATTATGATACCTTTTAAACATTTAGGATAGGTTTATGGGCTATACAAACATGTTCATTAAATTTTTTGCACAAAATCAGTCTCAGATAATGAGATTTCACCTCTCGAGTTTCACCTGTTTTGAGCCCATTTAAAATGTGCTGTTTTACTTTATGGAAATAAGTTGTAACTGGCCAAGCCTCCCAACTCCATATTTTCACTCTATATTGTCACTTCATACAGGTAAAAATCGCTGCCTGCAGATGCACAACAGTACAGCTGTACATCTTTGACTCTGATTCAGACCCAGAAGCAGAAGTGTGGTCCTCCGCCCAGTCAAAACAAAATTAATTAATTCACACATACCATAATATCTCAGGATAGTTTCCCGTCTATGGTGACAAGCTTTTGCTCTGCTCTTTTATTTTTCATGTTTTAAAGGTGGCTGACACACAGCATTCCTTCAACAGAAGCACAACCAGCTACCTTAACAGCTGTAGCTATGGGCTACATGCTAACTTGCTCTGTTTACCCAGCTCCTGTAATAGCACTCAACATACAACATTTTTTAAGTCATTCATCAAAAGCTAAAATCGGGGAAATGTCCGGGGACAGCTTTTGCCGTTGATAGTTCGTCCAAAACTGAGAATTTCCCTGCAAAGTAGTCTATTGTTAGCGTTAGCCTGTGCTAAATGACAGCAATGTAATCACAGCAATGCAAAACAGAAAATGCAAATCATTAAGTACTTTCATTACCAGGGCTTTGAACCGGTTCAAGGAACGAAAACGAAAACCGGGAACTTTTTGTATTTTACAGGGAACAGAAACGAAACCGGAAACATTATCATTTTTTATGTTCTGGAACTGGAACACTTATTTAAAAATAATGGTAACCGGTTTTATTTCGTTCCTCAAAGTTTTCGTTGCCTAATTAACTAAAAAAAAAAGTAATTATTTTCCTGCGCACGTTACCATGACGGCTGAGGTTCACTTCCTGTGTGACATCACATCACACATTCGCTGACTGAATGGAGCGAGAGCGGTGTCTCCACTAGAGCTACACATCTTAAATAAGAGGTAAATTACGATCCATCGTTAAGTAAAACGCTCTTTCCAAACAGCTGACAGGAACGAAATTAACCGTTCAAGGAACAGTATTTTTTTGTTCTAACCGGTTTGGGAACATCAATTTATTGGTGGAACTCATAACCGGAAACGTTATAATTCCGTTTCTGTTCGGAACGAACTGATTGGGAAAAAAAATCGGTTCAAAGCCCTGTTCATTACTTACCAAGTACTTACTGTAACCCTATGTACATACATACATTTGGAGAACCAGCTGACCAAACTCTTCTCTTCTAAAAAGTGGGAGGAGCTCCACTAGGTGAGGGTTGGGCTCGGCTGGGGTTGCTAGGTGACAAGCAGTGCCCGTGCCAGTTGTGACATAATAATCGGGAGGTTTTTGAAACGGCTCATTTTCAAACAAAACAATTACAAATTGACAAAAAATTGCTGGATGTTTTTATTTATTTATTTTATTTTATTTTTAGTGCTTGGAGTGTTTCCAGATGCAGTAGAGACCCAAATGGAAGTGTAAAAAATTTACAAAAAGTGTATTATTTTGATAATAGGTCGTCTTTAACTGAGGTAAGTGAGGCCTGCACAGCTTTAGATGTTGTTCTTCTTTGGCCTCTAAATGAGTCGGTGATTTGCTTATGGAGTCATATTGGTAGGCTGGCCACTCTTGACTCTTTATGTGTGAATAATACTCTCACTATAGTTTACTGGAGTACCAAAGTCTTCAACCTGTAATAGATTACTAATTGACAGTCAAAACATGATGTGTTGTTTTTTGAGATCTTTTAGCCTACTTTATGTTGTCAGAGAGGTTCTGTTTAAATGATTTCTTCAGGCATTAATGAATACTTGCCATGTTTTTAAACTGAAAAAAGTATATTCCCATTTATGTAACAAGTACGGCAGATATACATATTTTAAAGAAGGCCATGTTTGTTTTGAAAGCATTTTTCCCTTAAAAAAATTAAATCATCCTTTAAAATCAGCTGTTTGTATTCACTCAGGTTATGTTTGTCTGATATTACAATTTGCTTGATATTAGTTTAATTTTGCAAACACATTTTTGTGTTGTGGATAACTTCCAACAACTCTTCTCTGTGGAGCTTTGTGTATACTTTTAATTAATCCTAGATGTGGGATTAGATATTGCACTGAAATGAAAACCTACATGTTAACAGGTTGTTATCATTGTTATGATTGTTATGTTTAGCTGGGAAAGTTAACTGTTGTCCTTTACTTCTAAATGTTGCTTTTGTTTATAAATAAAATCAACTTTTTTTCAAATTTTGCAAAGTGTCAGGGTTCTCTGTGCTGCTCTACTCTAACTCTACTCCTCAGGTGTGTCTAGTGGGCTGAGGAGGCGTGGCCCACACCTGCAGCTCGTTGCAGGCGGCTTCCTTTGGCTTCTTAAGCAGAGCGCTGACAGATGGAAGACGCCAGAGCCTTAACCAGTCGTGGTACGACGTGGCCTCTGTCCCAACTCTCGGAAACCAGCTTGTGAGTTTTTGCTCTTCGTTTTTGACTAATTTTTGGATCTCTGTTTTGCTTCAGATTTTGGTGCTTGGATGCACTCACCTGTCTTGACGTCTCGTTCCGAAGAAACAGACCAGCAGAACCGTCTGCTCAGATTTTGCTCTGGCGCTCCCCTCATACTTCCTGGATGTTACCCAGCGAGGCCTGAGATCCCCTCTCCCGGTTTCTGCTGCTTCTGCATTTCACTCTGGTCAATCCATCTGTCAACCGTTGCCGACGAGGCTCGCTCAGGATCCCTCGCCAGTTACATCAGCCGTCCTCAGCCACTAGCCGCCTATCTCCAGCTGAGTAGAATCATAGAGTACTCCCGACGCTACTTCTTCCCGGTTAGGTCCGCCCAGCCCAATGGTAAGCAGCGCAACTTCTAGCAATTCTCCTGGTTCTACTTTCAGAGTTACTTACTCCCTCTTTCTTACAGACTCTCCAGCCGTGACGTTCTGACCCAGCCGAGTTGCCCGTAGTTCTGTCCGTAGATCTGCCTGTTTCCCAAAATAAACATCTTAAAACTGTGCATTGCCTCCCGATCGTATCTGCATGTGGGCTCGTCACCTGAAAACCATGACACAAAGATCAGTAAAAATGTCACGGGCATATGCTTTGATGTATAAATTGGGATAAACTTGTCATACCTTCAATTTCTGTATGATTGAACGACGTTCCCTAACAAGGATCCTAAGGAACATTTACTTTTTTTTTTAGTTAAGACAAAGTTTGCAGGAATTAGTTTGTGCTTGAAAACCACAAACAGATAGGCCAGACCTTAAAGACAGTACACCTCCATAACCGACTCTGAACACAGTTTACCTGAACATTTCTCAGTGTATATCCAAAACCTCTTAGCATATGTCAGCTATGACTTTGGTGATGGTCAGGTACTGAAATAAAAGGGTAACCAGAAGCGTAGAAATAAAGCCAGGGTTGAATAAACACAAACAGGCCGTGAGGTGAGCCGCACAAACAGAGATATAAAAAGACCTCTGTTCTGGACTGCAGATTTAGACCGCTGGGTGAGGTTAGGGGAAAACCTACGGCCGTTCCGTTGGACGGCTCTTTGTTTATCAGCTACATTTTCTGCTGCATTCTGTTGCGGTCATGGTGACTGTGTAAAGTTTGTCTTTTCTAAGTATCGGGTAACCACGCTGGAAGCTGCCAGCTTTCTCTGTTTGTACGTATCTGCCTCAATACCATAAGTGATTATACCCTGTTTTGGACTAAATATGTGTGCTTTTAAAAGAATGATTTCATGGGAAAATGTAAGGCGGCGCAGAAAGAGCTCCTGACCGATGTTCCCCGAGACAGTCGTGCAGACTCAGCACGCGGAGCTGGACTCACACACACTGGAAAACAGCTGGAGGTTGCCCAGGGTTCAGCCGGCTGCTGTGTTGATTGGCAGGTGCTTTAAGTGGCTCTGATTGGCCCTAAGCTCACCTGTGGTAGGCTGGTTGCAGAACCGCCAGCTTCAGTTACAAAACCTGACACGCATATATATAAAGCCCCCCCTCCGCCTGACACAAACAATACCGCCTCCCACCCCTCATGTCTCGCACTGTGTCCCAAAAAATTTCATCCATCCAAAGTTCATTAGAAATGAAGACATTCTGTTTGATATGCAGAGGAATTTCCCTCTCTCCCAATCTCCAGGACAGAGGAAGAGAGAGCCGCACAATGTACCAGTTAAAAGGACTTAGTCGCCATTGAAACTTGGCCCTCTAAAATCCCTGTCGAACCCCCAGGGCCCCCATTACGGTTCTGGCCTCAATAGAAGGAGCTGCGATGCCGAACACTGGGCCTCCTTGTATTCAGCCGGTGCCCCAGCCGAGAGCCATTGACAAGCCCCACAATGTCCCGAGCGCTCCTTTACAGTAGAGAAGGGTTCTTTTCTCTAAAGGGTGGCTCTGGACTCTAAGAGGAGAACCTACTTTTTCACAAGGAGCCCTTTCCAATGGAGGCATCTGCAATCTGTTGCTTACCCCTCAACTCACTGAAGTCCTTTCTCCCCTTCAGCCTTTTTTTATTGCAAACTGGCCGAGGACGAGAACAAATCGACCATGAATTCCTGAGCGCCTGGCAGCCACTAGCTGCTCTTGCTTTGCAAACTTGCTCCCGCTTTCTCTACTTTTCTCTTGTACCCTCCCTCCTTTCTCTGTAAGCATTCAATCTCTCTCCCTCGCTCTCTAACTTTCTCTTTTGTTGACAAAAAAAAGAAGCCCTGAAGCCTTTCTCCCCCTCCTCTAGGCTACCCTTTTACTCCTCTCATGTGTATCTTTCAACTGATTCCCGCTCTCTCGCTCTACCTGCGACTGAAAGGGCCGAACACGAGTTGAGAGGGCTAACGAATTGGACTTCTGTAAAAGGGCTTTACACAGAGGTGCTGAAAGGGAATTTGCTTCGCAGGACACCCACCCTTCTTGCATGCAATCCCATGCCATCTTTACCATCTCGAGAGCTTAATACAGACAAAAAGCAGATGAAGGTTCTTGAATCTGGAAGGAGCTGCAGAGATCCAGGAGGGAAAAAAAGTTGTGCACTCCAAAAATATGGACATTATGGATGAAAAGCCTGTATGCAAAATACTACGGGTGGAAAAACTGAAACTGCACATCACCCTGAACATCTCAATCAGGCAGCAACATGTTGTGGGGATGCGATTCGTAAACAGAGCAGGGAAGCTGGTCCTCTGGATGGGTAGGCAGAGATCATTGCAGGTCTGTTCTGGAAGAAAAAAAAAACCTGTTGGAGGCTGCATAAGATTTGAGCATGCAGAAAAATGCTTTGTTAGCAACAGAGCACTTTGCTCTCAGACTGCAGGTTTATCTGTGGCTTCTTGAGGTTCCTAAAGTAAATCAGTTTACCATAGGAAGTTTACCTGGCACAGTTCTTCAGTGTTGTCTGTTTGTCTTTCCTTTTCCCACCAGGTTGAGGCACCGATCAGGCCAAGAGAGTTGTTCCTCTCCACTGTCACCCTGTAAGGGCTTAGGAAGATGAATTGCATTAAAACAAACGTTCAATCTGCGATCTACTACTAGTCAGCATGAACTGGTTAACTGAATATGATTGTGTTGCATAGAACTTTATTGTGTTAAACTAATTCAGACAGTAAGAAACGGAATTGAGGAGAATCTTTGCATAAGGCATAGTGCTAATAGCTCTACTGTATAATGACTCTTAGCAACAAAGGAGCACAAATAAACTCAGACCTATTGGCCAGGCATATGTTTGACTAAAGTAGTCAAGTAGACTAAAAGTCTTCCAGCAGTCCAAGTCTAGCAGCATAACCACAGAATGAGCGCTCAGGATAACAAAATACGCTTTTTTTGAAAAGTAAATTTTACTTCTTATCTTAAATGATCTTAAATTAAAACAAAGTTATGTTAGGGTACAAAGAAATGTAGAGATGTCAATGTTCAGTTTCTTAAAAACTCACGACATACGGATCCTTTTGTCACTACGAGATCTCCAGTGAACAGAAAGGCCACGAACACAGCAGCCTGGTCACCCACCCTCTCT
Organism: Fundulus diaphanus; assembly: GCA_037039145.1. Lineage (NCBI taxonomy): Eukaryota > Metazoa > Chordata > Actinopteri > Cyprinodontiformes > Fundulidae > Fundulus > Fundulus diaphanus. The sequence continues at coordinate 46,719,831 of CM073121.1, read as the reverse complement.
ACCAAGGCCACTCTCATCATCTCTCCTCCTCCATTGCTTTATGTAAAGCCCAGGGGATCAAGTCATCCAAGGCCACTGCTCTGTGCACATCTGCTCTGCTGGACAAGCAGGCCAGCAGGCAAGGCGAGGGGCCGACTTGGGTTCGAGTGGTCAGGATACTTGGCTTTGGACAGACTTGGGGGACTGACGGCTGGACGGAGGAGGATTCAGGGGGGATTAGATGCCTCAGAGCAGTGCACAGGCTTCCATGGAGATACTGTCTTACAGTGTTTACAGCCTCTCAATAGTGAGTCGGACCTCTCCTCCCCATCCTTCTATTCCTCCACAGGCCCACTGTGTCCCTCCTCTTCTAATGTAAATGTCGGGGGCTGGCAGGCTGGAGAGCGGAGCTTGTTTTGGTGATTCTCAGCTTTGCCCTTGTGTTCTTATTGGAGCTGTGTTTTACAATTTCAGCCTTTCTTTTTTTTTTCTAAACTCCCCCTTTATCCTTTCTTCCTTTAAGAGGTTCTGTCCAGCCAGGCCGACTGCCCACAGAAGGGCTGGTGTTTGTGCCATCGGGCTTTCACGCTGCCCCCTGTTAAAGTGAATGAAAGGTGGCAGAGGGCTGTCTGGCCCTTAGCGGGGAGCACCTGGTCGTGTTCATATGCCAGCTTGAAGACTAGGCCAAAAACATCCATCTGAACAGCTTATTTGTCTTGGATTTGGTCCTATAATTTTACTCTTTCTCATTTTATAAACCTCATAATTCACTCAATAAGAATAAGTTGACATTTGTTTAAAAATTAGCTGGTGATCTAGCTTAATTTTATTGACAAAACAAGTGATACTATATGTTCTGGAGAACTGTAAAGTCACCAGTTCATGCATTTTAATAGTTCTGCTTAGGTAATATAAAACATATAATATTTTATGACTCATCTCAAAGCTGTAGGAGCAAAAGAACATGTTTTTTAATTAACAAGGTTGGTTTACATTACAATAATCTAAGATATTTTTTATTGTTCAAACAACTGACGATACATCACTGGTATTGGAGATCCACAGGGTGAAGTACTTGGACCAGTTTTATTTTTTTTACTGTACAGTGCTGTGAAAAAGTTTTGCCCCCTTATAAGTTTCTTCTGTTTTCACATTTTTGTCACACTTAAATGTTTCAGAACATCATTCAAATTATTAGATATCTATATCTACATTTAGTAAACCTTGTAATAACACCCTGGACTTGTGTGAACTGTAAACCCTCCTTTGTTAAATCGTTGCTTAACATGATCAACTAAAATTTTTTGGAGATTTTACTAGCCACACCTAGGTCTGCATGACCTGTAGAAACTAGAAAGTTACTAGAACCGGTGTCGCAATATGAAGTAGGCAAAAAGATCTTAAAAAGCAACACCTCATGATCCAACCTAAAGATATTCAAGACGAGATGAGAAACAAAGTAGTTCACATCTATGAGGCAGAAAAGGCAATTTCTAAGGATTTGGAAATTCAGTGAACAACAGTAAGAGCAATTACCCACATATGGCGAAAACATTGTGAACAGTGGTGAACCCTATTGGGACGGCCTGTAAAGACCTACTCTAACAACAAACCACCATCTCATCCAGGAGGTCATAGAAGAACCCAGAACCAACTGGTTTCCTTATATAGGAACATTTTTGACCAATCTGTATAATCTGACCCAATCTGTATAATATGATTGAACTTGACTTTGTAAAGTGCCTTGAGATGACATGTTTCATGAATTGGCGCTATATAAATAATATTGAATTGAATTGAATTGAACCAAAAAACAAAAAGGCAGAACTCCCATTTCCTTAAAAACATATTGATGACCTTCAAGACATGGGAAAATATTAAAGGAACACAGCACCTAATGTCAAACATGGTGGAATTAATCCAATGATCTCTTTCTGCAGGACCTGGATGACTTGCCTTAAGAGATGGAACCATGAAATCTGTTCTCTACCAGAAAACCCTAAGGGAAAATGTCTAACCACAAGTTACCTTAAAGGTCACCTAAAATGTTTAGTGGACAATCTTTTTCAGCTTTGAGTTCCGGGGGTATCACATTATCTATTGGTTGTCCCACAAGCCAATCACTGTGACGCATTCACATAACCCCAATGCGTGTCCTCGTTCCTTGTTAGTTTCTGTTTGCTAGCTGAGCGCACAAACTTCTAGTGTATGGCTGTGTCTCATTCCGCCTACTTCCGTCAGTGCACTGCTGATGTGCACTGACCACTTACTGCCGTAGTGCCCACTTTCGACCGTTAGTAGTGTTCCAAAAGGAACACTTATGTTCAAACACTTACCGGAAATGACGGGATGACGTGACGAACGCAACACACGTGACCACGAAATTTTCAGACCGCCAAGAAATATATGCTGGCGTTTTTTTTTTTTTTTTTTTATAAAAACAACAATCGTTTACATTCACAACATGTTGAAATTACATCGCCTCCGACGTCAACGCAGGATCCTCCAAATATTGGCTGAACATGAGGTATGTTCGTGTATTTTACAAACACCTATTGAGTACAATGCCTCGTATTACCACCATTACTTACATTTATATGATTGCGGTGTCGCGGTTTCGGCTGTCTCGGCTGAATTGTCCGCCATTATTTTCAAACTGGGAACATCTTCCCGACGTCCTTAGCCCCTCCCTTTCCGCTTTTTAGTCAAGATGGCGTCCGTTTAGTGCGAGTAGGGTCCATCGTTACACACTGCATTTTGTGCCCGTTTTTAGGGGGTCATCCGGGTACTTTCAGTGCACTGACTTTTTGTGTTATCTACACTACCTACTTAAAACTAAGTGTTCGAAGTGTAGAAGTAGGCGGAATGAGACACAGCCTACCGTATTTTCCCGACTATAGAGCTCATCTCTATATAAGCCGCACGCACTAAGTTTTTTTTAAAAAAATAGCAAAAAAAGTACATATAAAAGCCGCACCGGGGTAAAAGCCGCTGATTTATTTGATTTATTTATTTTTATTTTACAATTTTGTAAACAGCTGCCGATTAAACTCAATGTTACAACCTTGACATGATTATAGGAGTTGTTTTACCGATAAATCAATTAGAAGCGCCGTGAAAACGGCCGCAAAGCGCGCTCCCGACACAGGGGGAACAATTGCGCACAACACCGGATTTGCACGGTGGATACACCTCGGCCACCTGCTGTCTGAGTGTTAACCCAGTCCTCAAGAACATTTTCAAGTTCAGGCCACCTGCTTTTATGTCCTCTGAAAGCCTTTCTAGTTTTTTTTACATTGAATGAGTTCTTCCCGCTGCCGTCTCCAGCGCCGAACCATGGATTCGTTCACGTCAAGTTTACGTGCGGCAGCTCTATTTCTTTCCTGTACTGCCAGATCGATGGCCTTCAACTTAAAAGCGGGATCATACGAATTTATTCGTGTGGTTTCCACGATGAGTGTGTATGGCTTTGAACTAAATTCTCCGTCGTGCCTGCTGCTTACAAGTGCTAAATAAAAATTAGCGCTATCTTCTTCTTTGACTTCCCACCCGTCTCGTTTTTTTTAACTTTCTGCTGAAGTGCCCCCTGGTGGGTTACGAAAAATCCACAGAAAAGCCGCACCACATTATAAACCGCATGGTTCGAAGCATGGGGAAAAAGTAGCGGCTTATAGTCGGGAAAATACGGTATATGTTTTGGGTTAGCTTAGCGGTTAGCTTAAATGTTAGCTCTTCATTGTAGCTCCGCTGCTCTCACTGTATACTTTGAAAATGGCTGAGAGTCGCAAGAAGCAAACCGTGTACACGTTTATTAGAAGAAGAGGAAGGCTTCAGTAGAAAGAAATAAGACCAGAGTGGATTTATACGATTTTTTCCCTGAGGAGCGGAAGAGCAGGTATGCTGGTCTTGGACTTGTGCAGTTATTCAAAAAGGGACTTGGGTGTTTCTAACCACAGTTCCGGAAAAATCGTCCACTATACCTTTAAGCTTAAGCACACATGGGTTAAACAGCAGGACAATGATCCAAAGCACATAATCAAGTTAATCTCTGAATAGCTAACACTATAAATAACTAAACATAATGAAGGTATGGATGGCCTAGTAAAACAGTCAGACTCTGGCAGCTTTTGTGCGCTCGTTATGTTAACTTTGGTGCAGAAAGATCTCATTTGACCTAGGACCAGATTAGTCTGGACAAATATTCTCAAAATAATAATTTGAATACTAATTTTGTGTATTGTTACACAGGTTGTCTTTATCTGTTAATATGCATTAATAGCAGTAATGAAGAAGAAATCATGCATCTTCACAGAAGTCCTGTGACTGATTGGTCCGTCACTGCCACATAATCAGCTATGCCTTTCATTTGTCGATCTTCACGCTGATGCCACTGTCTCACTTCATAGCTCAGAGGAGTTGATACAGGAGTCAACTTCAACCCTCCTTGAGGTCAGAGAGATGACCTGAAGACATCTAGCCTGAAGTGTTTTGTTAAAGGAACTGATGTTTGTCAGAACTCAATGTAGTTACAAACACAAATTTTGTGTTAAAAACAGAATCAAACATCAGTTAACAGATTGTCACCTCTGCACATGGACCTACATGTGAGCGTTTCATTCTTGGTAATCTGCTCACTCTTTACTTTCTCTGAATCAATCAAAAGATTAAAAAAAGCCCTTGTTTGTGTTTTCAGTGATTACACAGGCTTTACCAAGAACAGTTAAATACAATTTTTCGGTAAAAAGCTAAATCGATCTGTGGCCTAGGGGTGATGATTCATGCGTTTTTCCGACAAAAAAATATGATATTTTTGAATTCACAAGTAACAATGAGCACTGAGAAGAAAAAAAAATGCTGTTTTCAACGAATGAGTCATTTCAAACGCGGCTGAAGCTGACAGCTCTTTCTTTTCTGGAAGTTGTCGGCTTTGCAGTCGCACACCTTCAGTTATGTAGTCAAAGAAAGAAAAAACACGCACACACAGACACGCACGAAGTGTTCAGACTGTAGACAAGCAGGGGACTGCTGATTGATTCCTCCGGGTAAGAAAAGAAGCACCTGATCATTAGTGAAGAATGAAGGGCGGGCTCTGAGGAGAGGGGCCCAGTTACTGACAACAGCAGCAGGGAGCCAAGGGTGTATGTGTGTGTGTGAGAGTCTGCAAGCGCGGGAAAAAGACAAAGGAGGAATCTTTCCAAGTTTGTTCTTGTAAAAGTGAGTGAGACTCAGAAAGATGGGAACTTTCACTGCTGCATGTGTGTATGTGTGTGTGTTACTGGAAAGAAGGGGAGCTTCCATCATTCCCATCAATCCAGCTGCGCCTCTTTTTATCTTCACTTCCGCCGCCTATCAAGTCTGCTTCTTCACGCTCCCCCTCTAACCCTCGGCCCTGTCCACGCCGGGACTAAAAGCAGACAGACACAGTTGCACACACTCGACTGAATCCCGGTCTACCGCTGCACATCAAAGGCTGAGTGAAGGAGAAGCGACCTTGGTGAGAGAGGAAGAGAAGAGGGAAACGTCCTCTGTCTCAGGACCCCACACTCACCTCTTTCTGTTGTGGCACTTCTTTTCCTCCTTTGCTCTTTTTCCCCCCAATTATCCTGTTCAGTTGAAAAAGGTTTGTGTTTTCTGAAAGCAGGGTTACTTTTCCAGACACCAATTTCTGTTTTCTTTTATAGCTCTCTGGACATTTGAGTGCAAAATATCCATCTTGAACTGCTTAAATGGCAATCTTCTTTGTATGTTTCACAAATCATGAAGCAAGAGCTGAAACAGACTTCCAAGTTTTGGAGCGTTATAACGGCATTTGCTGCTTTTTCTACATCTAGACCAACTTAGACCAGCTTGTAACTTTTGTACTTGTCAAATAAGGACTGAAGTATCCCTCATTAAATGCAGAGTATTTGAGCCACAGTTTTTGCTTTAAGTACTTTGGTACCTTTATTTCATTGGTAAACTTTTCCACAAAAAAAGTAAATTAGTACATTGTTTGGCAGTCAGACCAAAGATCCAATTCAATCTAAATTTAAAGGTGTCTGAAGGCAAAACTCATTATTTAAAAATGTGAGCAACCGTATTTTAACACAGGGCAAGCCTGGCTTGGAAAGCCTTTCCCTGAATAAAAAAATAAATCATTATTTGACAGATGTATCTCGTTAACTTTGGCAGTCTGAAACCTTTAAAGGTAGGGTTGGCAATTGTTCTGGAGGTTTCCCAGATCCCTTTTTGAAAAACAGCGCATGCACAAGACCATCTTACCATGGGTCTCAAATCTACTCTGGTCTTATTTCTTTCTACTGAGGTCTTCCTCTTCTTCTCATAAACATGAACTCGGCCCACTTCTTGCGACTCTCTAAGTCAAAGGCTACGGTGAGAGCAGTTTCGCCACAATGAACGGCTAACACTAAAGCTAACCGCTAAGCTAACTGCTAAACCAGGGGTGTCAAACATACGGCCCGCGGGCCGGATCCGGCCCGCCGAACAATTTAGTCCGGCCCGGTGGCTAAATGCATCATCATTATTCAAAAAAAAAAAAAAAAAAATTTTTTTTTCAGTGTCCTGTCTGGCAATGTGGCAATAAGAATTGTTGTCTTAATGCTAAAAAGAGCTCATCAGATTTGACTTTCACCATTGGAGCAGTACTGCTTTTGCCATAGTGCTCCGCTTGATTTATGAATGTGAATAGTTTTATTATGATTCATGCGGGGAATATCTCAAATGATATGGACACTACAATGGGAAAGTAGGAGATGAAAGGAAGAACAAGAAGAAAAAAAGAAAAGGTGAAAGAAAGAGGAGATAAAAGGAAGAGAATGATAAAACAATTATTGAAAAAAACATGTACTTCGTTTAATTGAAAATCTGCAGTTCCTATATTGTCCACGAGGGGTGCTGTGTTTTAATGAGCAGATGGTAGCACTGAGCTTCAGATGTGGAAAATTGATTTTAAATCATTTCTTAATTTTTATCTGTTTGATGTATTTTGTCATGCAGGGCAGTGTTTTTAAGTTCCAAAAAATGTGAATAAATGTTTTTCAACATTGTACAATCACTGTGATCAGTTCTTATGCATAATGCACTTAAGTAAATGTTTAACAGTAAAAGTATTGTTAAAATTGCACATACTTTTCTTAAAAACGCTGAGGTTATTCATAATATATTGCGTAAAAGTGAAATTAATTTAATATAAAAATCAACAACAAGTCCACTTTTATTACTTCTATTTAATCTTGCAATGAGTTTACTCGTGTGGCCCTCTTGAGATCAGATTAAGCTGTATGCGGCCCCTAAACCAAAATGAGTTTGACACCCCTATGCTAAACTAACCGGATACATAAACACTAGAAGTGCGCATGCGCAGCCAACAAGCGGAAACTAACAAGCAACAAGCATGCACACCGGTGTAATGTCAGCGCATTACAAAGACTGGCATGTGGGACAACCAATAGATAAGCAGATACCCCAGGAACTTGAGGGACAGAGGGGTGTGAGAGCAGGAACAAAACTCCACTCCTGCCATTCGCCTCAAAGGGCAGGACCAATCCCTGCCCTTTAAGGCGAATGGCAGGGACTTGTCAGAGCTTTTAGAGGCCTGCAGCTCTCACAGAGATCAAATTTTTTTAACTCCTTTTTCTGACTACATAATGTCAGGATGGAAGGATTTTACCCAGTATAACAAAACATGAAACTATAGCTTTAAATTTGACAAAAAAGCAAAGTGGAAAAAAAGGAGAAAATAATTCTGTAAGCGAACAAACACTCCCTCGCAGTCCTGTAAAACCCCACAAATCAGGTAATATCAGGTAAAGTGAACTGCAAACCTAAGTCATTAAAGCTCTGCTGAAACATGAAAGCATGAACATGGGAATGACAATGGCTCAAGAGCCCAGGAGGCAACAAGAGATCCCAAAATCATCAATTTCAAACCAGTAGACTAAACATTGGGGTGAGGAATAACTGGAACAACAAAAGGGTGAGTTTGTTTATCTGAAAGTAGAAGAGATGTTGGGTTTGTAGAACCAAGGTAGTGAGGAAGTGCTGGCTAAGAACAAATGAACAGATGAGAAACACAGAAAGCTAAGGCAACAACTAAACAAGGGCAAAAGACTACCAAAACCCAAAATGGCAAAAAACTCAAATTTAAAGGTTAAAAATAAATAATCCAACATCATAATCCATCATGACAGAAGCTTATTTTTGTTTGCCTCCATACGTTGAACTGGCAAATGGGAAGACCATGAATTCGAAGACAAGTTGTTCAGATGTGTCACCACTTCTCCAAGGTCTATGAGAAGATCCACACCACCACCCCTAGATGAAAGGAAGCTGATAAGAACTTTCAGGAAAACCCACTAAGCAAACAACAGCAAAGTACTAAAAAAAATTACTGGGAAACCAGTGTCACTGTCCACATGAAGCAAGTTTCCTCTTCATGAGCTCACCAGGAAAGAAACCTTTCTTTAAAATCCTCACCTTCAAGCATGACCAAGGTTTGCAACTGTCCAGACGGACAAATCAAAAGTGTTGTGGTGAAAGGTTTTATGGTAAGAAAACAAAGATTGAGCCATTTGCCTACAATGACAAGAGGTTTATTTTTATTTTAGGCTTTCATTTTGAAGAACACTTACCAGCTGTCAAGTATGTTGGTAGTGGCATCACAAAGTGGGGATGTCTTGCTGCCCGTGGTACTGCTGCTTTGTTTGAAATGGATGGGTTGAGAAAAAACCTTGAAGTCAACACTACAGATGGTTGACACAACGTTGATGCAGCTGTTTTTTTCAGCAGGACAGTGAAGCCTAATGTGCTTGGAAAAATGGTACATGTAGGGAAGGAAGGAAGGAAGGATACAAAGAAGGAAGAATTAAAGAAAAGATATACTCTATCTTCTTTTTCCACAATGATACTGACCTGATAAATACTGAAACAAGACAGAGGTGGTCTGTAACAACAATATAAAACAATTAGTGAAAAATCAAATGTGTATCAGGCCAAAGAGACATTGTTCCAGGACGTCCTATTAGTATTTACAGAGGGCTAAAAAAAGTTGGAGACATGGTTACTCCCTAAGGTGCCATACAGATATGTTTTCTAATTAATGTCGGTGGGAAGATAAGCGTGAGCCTGGGCCCGACTTTCTCTAATAATTTTGTAAAAAAAAAATCCTAATGTAGGAGTGTTTTCCCTGCTGAATAAATGTACTCAAATAAAAAGTTAATTCATTTTAAGGCTGTTTACTCATCTTTACCAGGGATAAATGTGATTGCCACTTTGTGGTGTGTTTTTTTTTTAACCACATCAATTTAGGAACATGTTCTGTTTTGTCTCAACAAAACCCATCTTGTAAATAACAATAGACCTCAAAGGAAACAACAACGTAATGAAAAGCTATTTTCAGATGAGGTTTTGCTTTGGTCTGGCTGTTAACTCCCCTGGTCAGTTCTTTTTCTCTTTTTTCAAATCAATGAGTCGTGTTGAGAAAATACTTACTGCTCATAAGTGCTCCACAGATTCCTACATTTAAAAAACCTGAAATTTCCCTTTATGCTAGTTTAAACTGGACAACAACCAGTTCCATAGTGAGGAGGAAATAAAGGCCACTTCATGGTAACCTTGTGTGTGCTTTTGTTGGTTTGAATTTATCTGGAAAGAAAGTGTTGCGTTCATAGCCCAAGTGCTAATAGTGTTTTTCATATTTTAGATGAAAAACTGACAAGTTCCCAATGGTGACTGAGTCAAAAGGCTCTTTCAAATAATGAATTACTGGAAGCGAGGGAGTCTATTTGCACCGTGTAGGAGATATTTAAATTGTGGTTTTCCCACAGGTTTGGCAGCGGCACCTCTTTTCACTTCAAAAAGGGGGTGTTTATGTGAAAATAACAACCGGAAAAAAAAGCCGTCTGTAAGTCATGTGCTCTCCAGTTAACTTCCCCCAACAACTCGTGCCAATCACCTGTGGTGTTTCTACATCAATGGAGGAAACCTCTTCACAAAGTTGGTTCGGTTTCACTGCAGCGGCGGTGGCGGTGGCGGCTCTGCAGGATGCTTTGCTCTGTGCAAAACACAAGTAGTGGGAGAGGTGTGGAGATAACGGAAAAAGAAACCGAGACATTAAAAGAAATTGAAAAAAAAAACCTACCTCACTTTCTGCATCCAAATAAAGCTTTATGAATAACCCTGAAGTTAAAATGTAGTTTAGTAGCATGCAAACCTAAAATTAGAAACAAAGAAGTTCACTCCCTATTAATAAATACTGTAGGGATTTTTTTAAAGGCGGAAATAGAGAAAGCGAGACAGGGAAACAGAAACCGAGGAAAGCAGCTTACGATAAGATCAGAACACAGAGTTCCTATATCTGTTGGTAACTCTGGTTGCTGAGCAGAATGACTGGAAACATCCGTGATGCTGCATAGTTCAAACCACATCAAAAAACACGCGCGCTCACATGTGTGTACGCACACATAAACACACTCAACAACACAGAGCGTCTCAGTGATGTGGTGAGGCGGAGATCAAGCTCGCAAACGGCGTACGGCTGCACAAAAGTCTGCTGCAAACGTGCTCAATTCGAGATGGAGGAAAAAAAAACAACAGAGTGGCCAAGCTCAGAGACCCACTTACAAAAACCACACTGTTAGCATACAACACTAAAAACGCAGGCTGCCTTCATGTACCTGTGCTGGTAACTGTGGTGTTAGACAGATCACTTAGAATAATTGGTTTGAGCACATCCTGCACCCAGGTGTTGTCTTATTTCCTGTTTATGGTTATGTCTGTGTCATTTTCCTGCGTCACATTGCTGGGTTATGTGTACGTTTGTTTGTGATTGCAAATGGCCAACGCATGCTTCATTTGTTGGAGTCTCTTGGTGTGCACGTTCAGCAGGCCGATGCTTATTGTAGAAGAGCACAGAAAGCGCCACAGGATTTCGCATCTGCAACACCTGTGCTGCTTTCTGCATTCTGCAAGACAGAGAAACAGACATCAGTGTCGTGTGACACACTGTTATTGGATACCGGATGGAGCTGCCTCATCGTATCCTTAAGTAAGACGCAGATGTCCGTTAGGACACTCTGTTCAACTCTGAGTCATCGAGATAACTGCTGCAGGAGTGTGCAGATAAGACGAGATGCTCTGAATCAAAGGCAGGATGGCTGCGGGATTCACCCGCTTCTGGCAAGCTGCTGCTAAAAACAATCATCTGCATTTTCCCAATCAAAACAAAAACATACAAAGATAAACAGAAGCAAGCAGAGTACTATGTTTGAAAGGGCTGTAATGCCAGACCTAAATCCCGCTGCTGTACAGATCCAATATTCATTTACTTTTTTTGTTTTGTCCTGTCTGGCAATGTGGCGTTAAGAACTGTTGTCTTAATGCCAAAAAGAGCCCAACAGATTTTACTTTCACAAGTGGAGCCTTACTGCTTTCGCCATAGTGCTCCGTTTGATTTATATATGCAAGAAGCTTTATTAGATTTAATGCTGGGGCTATTTCATGTTCAATTGGCACTGAAATGGGAAGGTAAAGAGGGAAAAGAGCAGAGAAACAGATGAGACAAAATGTTAAAAGGGAGTAAAGGTGAAAGAAAAAGAGGAGATAAAAGGGAGAGAGCAATACAACATCCTCTGAGTCTGAGTCTGCTTCTACACCTGCAAAGAGCGATATAAAACGAACAGCAGAACCAACCGATACAGTATTACAGGAAGAAACAACCAAAACGCCTTGATACCATCACTGAAGAATATACAGTATTATTTAATATGACATGTATGAAGTGACAGCTGAAGATAATAATAGGGTTTTTTTCTGTATAGAAGTGTCTGTAAGTACCTGAACCCAAGCACCTGTAGGTGTCTGTGAGCGTGTACTTGTGTATGTAAGGTTTATCCATAATGAAAAAAGGTTAATAGTGGTTGTGAGGAGCCAAAGACCCCCCCCCCCCCCCCAGAGCACCGAGGCAGACGTCAGGGGAACCAGAACCCCAGATACCTGACAGGACCCCCAGTGGGGTTACGACCAGGTTGCTCACAATAATCCCTACTTATTAAGATGAAGATGACTTTTTTTGGTTGAGACAAAGAACAATATCCGAATTGTCCCTAAGAAAGAGGTTTCAGCAACATGCTTGCAAGCACACCTTGCTTCTGGTTTTAGTCTGCTGTCCTTTCTCATTGACTTTTTATGTTCTAGTCTTTTTTATATTATTATTATATATTATTTATTGGTTTATTAGCCTTAAATATATTAGTTTTAACCACATTTTTACATCTGTCGGTATTTTTCATATACTTTACTATTTATATGTACGTATGCATGAGCATCCATGCATGCATCCGTTTGAACCTTTGCAAGTTGTTTTCACACATCCAGATGACAAAATGCATTGCTACCATGTGACTGATACACTATTTGTGTTACCAGCTAACTGAACAGATGTAACTGATATAGTGGCTGGTAAGCGGGTCTGTGGTTCTCGAAGCCCTTAAAAATGCACCAAGGCAGGAAAATTTCAGCACTTTCTTAATGTGTGGCTTCAAGGGGCTGTATTGCACAGCATCCTCTATTAGGAGTGTTGTAATCATGCTTTGATAGTTTTGTTTGTGAGCAGAGTTGAGATGTGGGCGTGATGGCATGTGACTGTGTGTATGAACCAGCTGGTGCGCTAATCAAAGCCTGTCATCTCCCTCACATCAGTACACTCAGCCTTCGTACCTGTGTGCCGTCTTACGTACGCTGCGGTTTCTCTGCTCGCCCTGCAGCATGCTCGCATGAGCTGTTTATCTCCCCACGGTGGCTTCCTCCTTAGCATAAAAAAACATCGTGTCTCTACCTCTCTGCCACTACTCCCATTCTTTCTTTCATGTTTGTGCAGCTGAAAACGCTGTGACCTGGAGCGCGTTGCGTTTGGGGAGCGTGTCTCTTGGAGTCTTGTGCCAATCCTTCCTGTCTGAGTGCAGATCTAAGGGTTTGGGAGAGAATGCTCTGCAGGCCTTCACACACCAACGCAGATGCTTTTTTGAACACACTGACAAGCACACCGACCAACTCCAGGAAGTAAAAACACACACAAAGAGAGAGCTGCATGTCAGGAATCCTGTTACATAACTGCCCGCATTGCACTGCTTTCTGACATGGGAAACTCTACACTGCAACTCTGTCGTGCAAAGAACTAAGGCTAAAAGTCATGCACCGACAGAGAGCTGTATCTGGTAAACTCGGGTTACACGTCTTATTCATCCTGCAGAGGCAGAATTTCTTACTCTGCAGATAAGATTAGATGTTTGCACTGATTGATAATAAGGCCAGTTCTAAGTGCTGCAATGCATCTCAGAGAGATAACCACTTCTGACTTTGTGTAGGCATCACATTGCACAACATCTGTGGCATTCTAGATAATGTAGTGTAAGCTTGAGAGAAAAAAAAGCATGTTTTAAAGATAATGTTGAAGGGGAAATTTGCAGTGTTTTGTTTTTAAATCATGACAACATTTTATTCTTTAATCTGTAAAAAATAAATCCGTTCATGGATTGTGTAGCATAATAACACAACTTCCATCCATTGTCTATACCCGGTTAACCATGCAGGGTCACCTGGCGGTGGGGGGGGGGGGGGGGGTGTCTGGGTGACAGGCGGGGTACATCCCTGAATAACATCCATCAAGGACAAACTAATTCACATTTGGAATTAAGGGAAAAGAAGAAAGGCTGCTTTATCTCACAGTAAAATGATTTTGGACTGGAGCTGAATCTGACTATGTGGTTGGATTGTTTTTGAAGTGAGCAGGCTGCATGAAGTGAATTTGGACTGAGCTTCTACCTTGATCGGCACACTCTCAGTCAGTGACAGTTTCTGGTTCAGAGCAGGCAAGGTGGCCCCTGAAAACATCCCAGCCAACTCCCTTTCATCAGCAGCTGACGGCGTGGATGTAGCTGGGTTTTCCAGCCGGTCGATAACCCCCAACATGCATTTACCTTTATCTGGAAATGAGAAAACAACAAATTTAAACAAACTTTACAATTTCTACTCAAATATTGATCAATTATCCAGCCAGAAGGATCTTGCTGATGGCTCCAAAATGTATATGATTGAGCGAATAACTTGCTGTGAGAAGTTTTTGTCACTTATTAGAGGGGTGATATATCTATTTTTGAACATTAAAATATGACCCTATGTCAGAAAAAGTCCACAATAAAAATAACCAAAGTTGAATGTTTTATAAGCATTCCAGCAGGAGAAATGTCTGAAAGCCTGAGGCTAATCAGGAATAATGGGCTGATGTAAACTCACAGCTGTAGTTATACTGAATACGTGTTCATATTTCATTTGGTGATGATTTTGAAGCGGTGCATGTACTTCAGCAACTTTGCAGCTGCCATGTTGTCTTTTAGGTTTAAATGAACAGAATTTAGCCAGGATGAAGCGCTTACCTGTCTAGCACTATGGACGTTACAATGTCTAAGTGATCTAAATAGGATCATGCGTAAAAGGTTTTTGTTTTGCTCTATGTTTGTGTCGTTATTTGTGTTTGTTTTCTGCAAACAAAGAAAAATCTTTGTCTTTGAAACAAATTGGCTATAAAACCTGTTTTGGATTCTGATGTATTACACAGAGCTGAAAAGAGCAGAGAAGAATGAGAATAAATGAGGGTAAAAGCAGTGGGTAATAGTGGGGGGCGGGGGTGGACAGAGAAAGTTGGGTAACGGGTGACTGGGAGAGATGGCGTGAGAGAGCACCTGTCCCACAGGAATTGGGTCTGCTCGTACTTAACCGGAGTTGGCAGCACCTCCGCTTGACCTTGTCCCCTCATGCCGCTGCGTACCTCTGATCCCATTAAGACCCAGGCACCATGGCAGGATCCCCCCCACCCCACCACACGCACACACATACTTTCACCCCCACCTCTAACGTTGCCCCTCCCATATCCTAACCCCAGATCTTTTTGGGGCCCAGGACATCAGACCCTGTGGAACAAACAGGCCACTAATGTGGATGGACAGGACAGACAATTAGAATCGAGCACATATTGCATGAGCGTGCGCACAAGCCCAAGAAACGATGCAGTGACCCACAGTAAAAAAGAAAAAGCACCCTTTTGCAGAAAACTGCATGCTGAGATTTAACCGATTTATCCGCTTTTTAGTCAAAATGAGAACGGCTTTTATTGGTCAATGTGGAAAACTTCCTAAATAAGGTACGCACTCAGATGCCACGTTACAGACACCTGTTCAGTTTCTAAGTAGTGAATGAAGATGGCAGCAACTCAACGCTTTTAGGCATCTAGATGTGGTGAAGACGACTTGCTGAGCTTCAAACCGAGCATCAGAGTGAGGAAGAAAGAAAGAAAGACATTTAGGTTGTTTTCACATCCGATAGTCCGGTAGACCCGGTTCGATTGGGGACCAAATTGCAAATTTACAGCTGGTGCGGTTTGCTTTCACGCTGCACTTTGTCAAACGTACCAAACCTTGTGACAAACCTGTTCAACCCCTCGCCTGTGGTGGCGCTACACCAAGAAACACAGAAGGAAAGAGGTTGGTCAGCAACGCGGCACAACTTCCTTTACCGGGAAAATGTTAAGAAAATGGAATGGCAGCAGATTTTAGCCGTGTTATTGCAGTGCTGTCTTTGGTAAGTGTGCCAGAAGAGCTCAATTCAACAGAGGGCTCAATATGAGCAGAGCACCATGGAGATTGTTATATTTTACACAAGGCGACTGAGACGGCTCCGTACGAGGCAGCGGCGCGTGAGTAGGGGCGCATAGAGCTTCATTGAACTGATGCCACGCTTACACAGACGTCGAGCAAGTTATTTAAAATATACGAGTTACTTCATTGGTATTATTGCTCAGTTACATTTGTGTTTTTCCCGATTCAACTGCACTGTAGTGAAGCGGCCTCTTGGCATTCCCATATGTATTCAAACCGCTCCAGAGTTCAGTTCAACCGAGTCGAGTCCTAGGTTTTGAGGCGGACCCGAGTTTGCTTTTTTGGTCCACATAAGAGTTCGATTGTGCATTCACCACTCCCCAAATGAACCGAACTCTCTGAGCAAACAAGCCAGAGTCCGATTAAAGTGGACTAAATAGGGCTGGTGTGAATGCACACTTAGGGGAATTTCATCATGGTACAGATTTTGTGCCAGACGGGCCGGTCTGAGTATGTCAGAAAGTTCTGATATAGTAGGATTTTCTCTGGTTTAAAGCAAAAGGTCCAAATAAGGAGAAATGTAGTCAAATACATATTGCTGTTGTCAGAAAAGAACGGGCAGACTGGTTCAAGATAACAGAAATGCAACAGTAATACTAAGAACTACTTGGTCCAACCAAGGTGTGCAGAATATAAGCCTTGTTGTCCATTTGCCACTCGCATCAGCTAAGAACAGCAAATTGAGGCTACAATAAAAAACAAAAACAAAACCTTCTTCTGAGAGTCTCAACTTCAGATGACAAGGTTAGAAATGGTGTAAAAAACATGAAGCCGTTGATTGATCCTCCCCTGTATCAATGGGTCAAGTTGTTATTGATTGTGGTGTTATGGAGTGAGGGATGCCTGGCTCTAACAGCTGGAATGGCTACTTCTGCCAGGATAATGCACAATTTTATAAAGCGTCAATTTTGTCAAACTGGCTTCTTGAACATGACACATACTCCAATAGCCTCCACAGTCGGCAGATCTTAATCCAACAGACCACCTTTGAGTAATTTCCATGCGCAGCCCACAAATCTGAGGCACCTATGTGATGATATCATGTTAACATCGACACCTTGTTGAATCAATGCCATGAATAATTTAGGCACTTATTAAGGTAAAACAAGCTCCAAATTAGTATATTAAATGGGAAATATCATGCAAAACTAACTTTTTTAGCTCTTAAATACATTTTGTTGCGTGCTTGGAGTCTCTAGGAATGCAGAAAAGTTGAATTTAGTGGGTCCAGGTGCTGCATAGATATCTTTATATTCTTTTTGCCACTTAATTTTCAATTCATGGTAACCTTGTGTGTGCTTACCAATTTTGAAAATCCGCCATTTTCATTTGATATATTGGAGTGGTTTTGTAGTCCAAGCAGAAGGATGCCGAAGCTAAGTGGATAAGTGGAAATGTTGTGTTGTTCATTACACCGTCCCATAAGATTCTAACAAAAATGGCCGAACGGGGTGAAATGAATAGTTTTGTGACCTAGAGGGGTGTGGGGTGTGAAATGCCTCCTTTAGACTTAAAGAGACAACACCAACACATGTTGGTCTCAGACGCACCTCATAAAAGGGATAAAAGAGCTGCTGTGGGGCACAATTTAGACCAAAGCATCACAGTTCCACTTTATGTAGACCGCAAATGAATGATTTAAATTAAAAAAGGAAGAATTGAAAAGCATGATATTTTTAAGGTGTACCTAATCAGTTCTTGACAAGTGTATCTGCAGGGACTTGGATTGAGTTATCAAGAATGCAAGCATAAGCAGTATTTCAGTGTCAGATGCTCTTCCTCTGCTGGACCACAAAACTGTTGAGTTTAGTATGTGAGCATTCTTTAAGGGGTTTACCGGACAAAGACAAAACATTTTGAGTATTACTATTATCTGTAGAAGCCACTGCAATCAGGAAAGGAAAAGTAAATCCTCTGTTTCTCTATTTTAGGAAATTATCCCACCTCTTCAGTGTTTCCAGACACCCCTCTTTCTTGCAAACTGAAACTCTGACCTACTTGGCAGATTATGTAATAATATGTGGGGGAAGTGAAGGCCATGAAAATGAAAACCCCTAACTGCATGTGTAAACACGAGTCTATGACCTTGCCTGATGCCAAGACCACCTCACCGCAAATTATGCATCCCTTTTATAAAAATGAACGCATGCACACTGTGTGTCCCGTCACCGCTTCTCTTCGCTCTGACTCGCCTGGGCTGGAACCAAAGAATGCCAGCTTGTGCATCTGTGGCTGCAAAAACACAAGCAACACGTGTACACAACACTCTAAAGTTAGAATCGACAAAGCCAGAGCTCCGTCTGTAACCCAACGCTCGGATAGATTTAGCCACATGCATGCATACAAAAGCAGGGTGCAGTGCCATCTTTCAGCTGCCGGCAGCGGGTAATGCAGAGGATTGTGGGTGTAGAGTTGTAAAACAGGAGTGAGTATGAGTTTGAAGTGAGACATCATTAAAATTCTATCACTGCTTTACCCCCGTTTGACCCCAGGTTAGTTGACACACGTCGGACGAATATATAAACTTTAATGTAGATGCAGAGAATATCCATATACACACTGAACCCATTAATCTAAAGCACAGAAGTCTGAACATTTGCTCCCACGGTTCCCTGAGAGGCAGCTGAAACGCTGTCACTGGTCAGGCACCCACACACACGCACACAGATGGGTTGAGACTTGTTACCCGCAAGACAGTCTCCCCATCCCCTCTGACAGATCACCTTCACATAAACAGACCTGTGTGCTGGCTCTCACTTACAGTGAGGATATAACCAGGAGACAGGCATGCTGGCACACATACGCTGCAGCCACAAATCCTTCTCAGCGCACCACGGACCAACAGGCTGGTGCACGACAGCACGCCTTCAAGTTCATGGGCCCATCCAGGAACTGAAAATGAGAAACATCACAACAAAGGGAGAAAGCAAGAAAACAGAGAAACTGCCGGTCAGGAAAGTTTTTAACAGACGTAGCTTTAATTACATATCACTATTACATGTCAAATTTTACATGTTACATATCAATATCCATTAAAAACACTTTTGTCACAGCACAGGAAACTCAAATGTCAATGTGGCTGCAGGGTGAATGAATGAAATAACAGAGGCAACAGACTACAATGGGCTGCGTACAGGAAACGTTGAGACTATTATTTCCTATAAAAACAACCAGCCATTTTGGCAGGAATGAACACGTCCAGTGGAAAAGAAAAGATTAGATTCAACTAGATTTAATAGTACAATGACTCAAGGTTACTCTGTTTTTGTTTCATTTGTTTAACATATAAGCCTGATATAGTATAATATTCTTCATATTAGCATAGTATAGTATTCTTTGTATTAGTATAGTATAGTTTTCTTTATATTAGCATAGTATAGTAAGTGTGTTTTACATACTTGCTTTATAGTATAGTATAGTATAGTGTGGTGTAGTGTGGGGTAGTATACAAAAGTATAGTATAGTATATTTTAGCGGTGTGTAGTATAGTATAATGTGGTGTGTAGTGTAGCATCTAACGGCACAGTTTAGTTTAGTCTTGTCTAGTGCAGTAGAGTATAATATAGTACAATGTGGTATAGTAGTCTGTAGTGTAGTATAGCATGTAGTGGGTAGTATGCAGTATGCAGTGTGCAGTGTAGTGTAGTATAGTATACTATAATTGAACGTGGTATTGTGTAGTGTGGTATAGTGTGTAGTGTGTAGTATGCAGTGTGTAGGATAATGTAGTATAGTATACTATAACTGAGCATGGTATAGTGTTGTATATTATAGTATAGTGTGGTATAGTATAGTGTAGTGTAGTATAGCATGTGGTGGGTAGTATGCAGTATGCAGTGTGCAGTGTAGTGTAGCATAGTATACTATAATTGAGCGTGGTATTGTGTAGTGTGTAGTATGCAGTGTGTAGGATAATGTAGCATAGTATACTATAACTGAGCATGGTATAGTGTTGTATATTATAGTATAGTGTGGTATAGTATAGTGTAGTGTAGTATAGCATGTGGTGAGTAGTATGCAGTATGCAGTGTAGTGTAGTATAGTATACTATAATGGAGCGTGGTATTGTGTAGTGTGGTATAGTGTGTAGTGTGTAGTATGCAGTGTGTAGGATAATGTAGTATAGTATACTATAACTGAGCATGGTATAGTGTTGTATATTATAGTATAGTATGGTATAGTATAGTGTACTGTAGTGTAGAATAGCATGTAGTGGGTAGTATGCAGTATGCAGTGTGCAGTGTAGTGTAGTATAGTATACTATAATTGAGCGTGGTATTGTGTAGTGTAGTATATTGTGTAGTTTGTAGTATGCAGTGTGTAGTATAATGTAGTATAGTATACTATAACTGAGCATGTTATAGTGTTGTATATTATAGTATAGTGTGGTATAGTATAGTGTAGTGTAGTATAGCATGTAGTGTGTAGTGTACAGTGTGTAGTATAATGTAGTATAGTATACTATAATTGAGCATAGTATAGTACAGTATAGTGTAGTATAGTATAGTATAGTATATTACTGGGGGTGTAAAATAGTATAGTATAATATAGTATGGCATTGTATAGTATAGTATAGTGGAGAATGGCATAGTGTAGTGTTGTATAATTTAAAATAGCCTGTTATTGTATAGTATAGTGTATAAAGAAAAGCATAGTGTATTTAAGTGTGTTATAGTACAGTAGAGCTTAGCATACTGTACTGTTACACTATGATAAAACAATTCAATTAAATTTGAATTCAAAAATACTTTATTTATTCCAAAGGGAAATTAAATGTTGATGTAACTCATTTTGTCAATACAGTATAGCTAACAATATTCTAGGACTGCATAGCGTTGCAAAGGGTAGCATAGTATTGCTTTGGGATATCACAGGATTTCATAGTGTAGTACAGTAGTTTAAAACTGACTACTGCCCACATTTGCTCTTAATAATAAAGCTTCTGATCAGAAAATAAAATGTGTTACTTTGCTAGATGTGACATCACTTGGAATTTTGTCGTTTGGGAGTGTCACGGTCACCAAAGACCTCTATCCACTCTCTGTACACCAAGGTAAATGGCGATCTATAAAGCAGCTGCTACTGTAACTGTCACGCCTGCAGGAAAGCAGACATGGGTACCCTGAGGTCAGCTCCAGCTTCAAAGGCCATCAGAGAGTTTGGTGTCAGGATGAAGGCATTGAGCTACAGCGTCCTGGAGCTCCCTCTCCCGAACACAGTAATGGGATTAGGGCTTCCTAAAGGCAGATTAAGGGGCTCCAGGTCCTACCTTGTTCCCCCTGCCAGTTTTGGTACGTCCCATCCGCTGGATCCAAAAATATTATTGATGGCAGGATGGGAATGTTTTGAATCTGTGCAAAGGGTTTCCCCAAAGGTGATAGACATGATCGTATGATAGTGATGGTACATGACATGAAAAGATGGTCATATATTTACATTTCCTTGAAAACTGTCAAACATTATGTGATGTATCCTAATTTATCGCACTAACAGGACAGGATACCATATTATTGCATGAAATATTTTCAAATACTGCACACCACCAGGATTTTCTACACCTTTGATTGGTATGACACTGTAATTAATCAATGTTGAAAACCTATTTTACTTTTATTTTTACTGAAATGTTATCCCTGACACAATAAATGTCTGATATGATCGTTTTCTATCTATCTATCTATCTATCTATCTATCTATCTATCTATCTATCTATCTATCTATCTATCTATCTATCTATCTATCTATCTATCTATCTATCTATCTATCTATAGTTAGTGCTCCCAAATCTTGCTGTTGGTGCTGATTCTGAGTGGTACAGCATCTCAGCTGTTTATTTGCTTCATTATTCCTTCAAATGTGTGTAAATAAAGTGTGCAACAGTCCATGGTCTAATTTCTGTTTAAACATATTTGTCACATTGCGTTTTAGATGATTTGACTGCTTAAAGCCGACGGTCCTCATCCAAGGTGGCCCGGCCCAAAGCTCGGCGTGTGGCTCGGTGCAGCCTGGAAACACCTCCAATTCTAAAGTTCTACACTGTTGTAGATTTGCAGCCATGGTGGGATCATTGTGATGTTGATGACCTACTTTGGAACAAACTTCGATTCTCCGACAGATGACCTTATAATTAAAAATATCTCAGAAAATTTTTTTTGTATAAAGAGGTTATTAATGGTTACAAAATCAACCCTCCACTACCGTGCTTCCTGGTTGGTAGGATGTGTTTGGTGCTGATATGCTGTGTTTGGTTCTCTGCCCAACATGGTGCTGTGCAGTGTGAAGGAACTATTTGGTCTCATCTGTCTAAAGGGACATATTCCAGCATTGTTGTGGTTCATTCAGAACCAGGCTTGGTAACCTTTCCCGCCAAGACACACCTATTTGGTAGTTGTGTCACTGCCCTGTCACAAACTTTAACATTTAACACGCTGAGGTCTGTAGAGTCTTGTGTAAAGCTTATGGGTTTTTACAACGTCTCTCCCCCAAGGTCGCTGTTTGACCTGGGGGGAGTGGGCTTGGGTGTGGGGGTATCGCTCTGGAGAAGACTGGCTGCTGTCTTAGATGTTTTCCACTGTAGAATGATGGACGTCAAATGAAGAAATGCCCTTACGACCCCTTCTCAGATTGATAAGACGCACCAATTATTTATGGACGGTAACTGCTGATGTCTTTCCTCCCCAGGGTTGTGTTAACACGAGCTCTGGTGCAGCAACATGCTGCCTTTATGGTGGGAATCCCACCTGGTAATAATCGGTCACTAAACTGCATTCACATTTCATTTTTAAAAGCTACGACAAGTAAACTTTTAGATAACACGACCCGTCACTGACATATTGCAGCAGATAATTAAGCTGCTCCGCAATAGTGCAGTTTGCCATGTTGCATGATACACTGTGGCTCAACATAGATTGTTTTGGTTGATTTAGATTTACAGACGTGGTTATAGAAATGAAGGAGACTCTTTGCTCTTGCGGCACTTAACCTGCATGCTTGACATTTGGCAGTGAAGCAGCCAGTGTGAGATTAGGCCTCAATGGATGTCATAAATTGGTCGGTCTAAATATAGACAGGGCCACCGAGGGTGCACTTATTATTAACCACAAACAGGCATGCATAGACTTGCTAGCACAGGATTAAATGTACACTTGTGTCTAGAAACCCACCCAGAGACAGAAATGTGTGTGTGTTTTCCTTTGTGTGTAGCAGCAATTCAATTCAACTACTGAGAATGGCAGATTAGTCAAAAAGGTCTGGTCAACTAAGTAAATCGTTTATGTTAAGCATTTTCAGACAAAATCTTTGTTATTATAAAAACTAAACTGACCAAAGGATAATGACATTTAGCAAATTTACATTCAAATTCAGTGTAGTATAGGCACCCCATGAGGGAAAGGCCTTGTTACCAGGCCATGACTGGAGGTTGTGCCTGCAGTGACAACGAATAGAGCCTGTTTGACACAGATGAGAAGTGGTGCCGCTGCTCATGTTACCCGGAGAAACACTGACCCCCAGTGTTGCAACAAATAAGAAAAAAATAAGATCTGCTCAGGCTGGAGAAGTGTTCACGATGCCTGAATGCTGAGTGCCAATATATGTATCTATAGATATGGATATATCTATAGATATATAGATATAAAATTATTGAGCTGATGATGTTTCATGCGACAACAAAAGTATGGAAAAAATATTTTAAATAATAATTATTTGCATAGTGTGATTTATACTCTAAATGTCTCTGTGTCCTCTCTATGTTTATTTATTTTTAGCTCCGTAGTTTGTTTTTCTTAAAAGCAATGATGTGTGCACAATTACTCAAATAGACACACACACAGAGGATTCTGGGCCATAGGGTCTCTGTCCTCGGCTTTCTTGACGTTCCCCTCTCTTCCCAGCTGGCAGAAGTTACGGCGGGCAACAATGTGCCTGCATGACGGGCCGGGACGGGTCCTAAATGAGGGTCCCACAGCCCTGCTGAAAGGCTCCCATTGTCCGGCCCCACCTCCATCAGGGGTCATTAATTATGGGCTGCAGAGCACAGCTCTGAGCCCGATAAAGCCCACCTCTACATTCCCCTCCAGAAAGCCTCCACCCCACCCCTTCTCCCCTCCTGTTACAGCATAAACACGCTGATGAGGCTGAAGAGAACCAGCTCCTCCTCTCCCCCTCAATCCCTCAATCCTCCGGCCTTCTTTTCTATTCTGCCCCCTTTAATAAAGCCAAGCTGAGTGCTGAGGACTTGGGGGGAGGCAGGTTGATGGTTATTGTACGAGAACAGGAAATTGGAGGTGTTTTCTTCTCCTTTTTTCATCCTGTCCCTTCAGTCTCACCAAGTGGATTTTGGATCTTAGCGGCCTTTGTATGGCTCTCCTCCTCTTCACTTACCCCCTTCATCTTCACCTTTTGCTCTGCCGCTCAACGAGTATATGAAACCATTTATTCTTGATCTATGCCAAGAGCTATCCAATATGCTAAAAAATTGGGTGTATTGGAAAATAGTTCAAACTGGTATTAAACTGATTTTTCTCTCTGGATTGGTGGCTTTAAACTTTAGTGGATGATCTGGAAAACTCTTTGTTAGAAACCCATTGGCCCTTAATGACTTTGGAAAGGCAATCAATTTTTTTAAACTGTAAGCCAATAGTAACAGCTGTATCAACCTATATTGTTGAATTATGGTAAATAGAGATTAAACCTTTAGTCATTGTTTGGGTTTTATATATCAGGACGTGATAAAATATGATTTTAAATCCCACCATAAGTGTACCCACATACAACAGATGTTGCATTGTCATTATTTGTGGCACTAAAATGTATCCATAATGGAAAGAACTGTGTGGAAATCTAAGTACACCCCATTGTTCAACAGGGTTTATGAGGAGAAGAAGCAGCCATTTGTTGGTACAGCATTTAATCGCACAGGTAATCCTCAGCAAACGGTACCGTCTCTATAAAAGCAAGAATTTGAACTATTTGACAGTTTGCATCTCAAATATGTGAGCTAACACAATACCAAGGATCAAGGAGATCAACAATGAGCTCGGAGACGCAACCGCTGCTGCCCCTCACTCTTGCAAGAGTAATAAGGCCCTTTCCAAAGAATCTGAAATCCACCGTCCAACAGGAAAAATAGTAGAAAACATTTATGTCAACCGGCAGTCTTCCAAGAAGTGCATGTTTCAGCAGCTGCACCCCAAAATAAGACCATGCAACACTCAGACACAGTGATTCACAGAATCTCTGGAACAACGTGGTTTGAACTGAGGCGGAGATGTCTGCCTGTAATGAACAGCAGCATGTTTGGAGGTAACTAAATGCCGAATATTAGCACAAAAATACCAACTGTAAAGCACGGTGTTGGAGGTGTTAACGATTTAGGTTTGTTTTGCACCATTCAGTCACTGCGATTACCACAAACTTCTGGAGTCAAAAATGACGGCATTGTTCAGAAAGCTGAAACTTTGCCCAAACTTGATCATCAACAGAACAAGGATCTCAAAGGCCCAGCTGTAAATCTACAACAGACTGGTTTAAGGAGAACAAATTCAATGTCCGGACCTCAGCTGGACTGAAATGCTGTTCAGGGACCTTAAGAGAGAGCTCTGGAGAAACAATTATCTGCAGACTGAAATGACCAGGAGCAATGTTGGCCAAAAATTCTTCATAAGAACTACCTGAGAAACTCACGCAGTCAAACCAGGACTGCTGAGGCTTACTGTGACTAAAGGCGGTTCAAGAAGCTGCTGAATCACTGGCTGGACTGGTTTCATCTCTGTTTAATAAATAATGATAGTGTGGAATCTGCTGTGCATTTTTTCACTTTGAAGTTAGATTTAAATTATTTTAGAACCCGCTTAAGATCAGATTGGGATGTTTTGAATAATAAAAACTTAAAATTGAAAGAGGGGGTTACTTCTTTCCCTATCATAACTGTTTGTATGTGATGCACATATTTCTGCCATTAGTTGTTTATTGGTATAGTTAGCAGGACAGTAAGGGGAAATGGAGGACAATCTGGATTTATTGTCTTTAAAAAAAAACATGAATGATTGTGCAGAAATCTAATGTGTGCGACAGTTACACGTTTTTGTGCTCAGTTTAGGGAAAAATGTCAAATGTCCCAAATCCGAAAGGAATGGGTTCATATAATAAAACCAAAATGACATCATGCGGTTTCATTATTGCTGTGCCCCGTTCCTTCGACCTTGGTGGACGAGACGTTACATTACGCTTCCCTCACTGATGCGACACCACCCAAGAACAGTTACTCAACACGAAACTACATTTCGATTCGGGCAAAGACCTGCGGTCTAACTGTAGCCAACAGTCAGACCGCACTTCGATCCCCGGGGTTTGCTCGTTTCTTCATAGCAACTCTGCACGTTTACTTCCTAGCTGAGTTACAGTTAATGGAACCCAAGCAAACGAAACTCAGAGCGAGCCGCTTTGGGCAGAACGTGTGATGCAGAGGAGCCAAGCGGGCCTCACTTTCCTACCAGAAAACCCATGTGCTCGGAGTTTATGAGGCCCAGGCTGAGATTGGGTTTGTTTTTCAAATGTTGTCATGTCATATTTTCAGCGCAGATATGGATATATTTCTACGCCTGCAGTGATCCATTGAAGGATCTGGGTTCAGTTGACGCCTGGTCATATGAAACTGCTTTTTTCTTTTCTTTTCTTTTTTTCTGAGGGCTGAATAATTCATCTCTAAACTGAAACACTTTCCACAGTAACTTATTCTAACGTAACTTTTAGTGAAATGAAGATAGAAAACGAAAGAGGAGCGTCTTACTATCAGTAGTTTAATTCATGGACCTTTAAAACACTGCATTTCATTTGTGTTGCCCTTGCAGGATTTAGCTTCGGAACAGCTCCACCAGTGTTATGTCTTTTGCATACTGATTTGAATACTTTTAGCATCGACCGGTCAAGGTGTCACGCTGTGCACCATGTGAAACACTCTTTAATTTCATATAGTGCCAGCCGTCTGCAGACAAATCTATTTCGGGACAGTTGCATGTCCTGTTGCTTTGCTTCCCCCTCAAATGAATGTTGTGTTATGCACTGGAGATTCACTGATTTGCATAGGCGTCCACACATAAAAGCTGCATGAGGGGAAGAAAGAACTGTGTGAGGGTGAAATGAAGATGAATTATTTTAAGATTAAAATATCTAGGCATAATTCAACACATTTCACTGCCAGAAAACATACAAATAGAGTTGTCATAAATAAACCCCACTCAAGCAGAGAGGTACTGTAGAACAAACCTTCCTGACACAATCTTTATTCAACAAAACATAGAGGACCACAAATGGAGGAAAGCCGAATGTGTGCCATAGCATCCCGTTGGACAGGGAACACGGATGGAGCTAATTCCAGGAGGGAAAACTTGTTAGATACTGTGAAAAAGTCAGACTAGAGCGGAGGTTTATCTCCCAGCTGGACAACAGCCTTGTTTCCATCCAATAGTCATGTGAATTTTGAGCAAGCTTGTAAAATGTTGCAAAACATTTTCAGGAAATGTGTTGCTATTGGGTGAGTTGTCACTGTTCTGTCATGTCAGCTGGTATTGGCGACGTTACTTGCTGTCCGGACACGTGGTGAAAGAAATGCAATTCTCTGCTCGTTTTGGGAATATCCTGAAAGACGGCGCTACGTCAGATCTTATTCAACAACTAGTTTTCCGTCTCCCTTCTAGCGCATTAACTCTTTTTTGGAAAATCCAAAAACAACTTTAAGCTGCCGTAAACCCTGTTTTACAAATTTTTATTTAGAATTTTTGCCTTTTCCATCAACATTTTCAAAATGTGCTTAAAAAAACGTTGATGGAAAAAAATAACAATGACCTTAAACACACAACCAGAGCTACAACAGCCGTGTTTCCATCCAATTCTCATGCAAATTATGAGTGAATTCTGAGTGAAAATATGGCAAAAACGAAAATGCGCATTAGACGTGTTTGCCTTTGCTGGTTTGTAGCAAATTAACAAGGAGACGCACAGCGTGACGTTGTCATACGTTGAAGTCTGGTGTAATAAACAGGAAGTAGATGTTAACTAGCATGGACCACAGGTCAGTGATGGAGCAAGGCTTTAATAAATGTTCAGAGTTTTATTTTATTTTTTACGGATGAGACTTAGAAATGCTCGCATCTCTTTGTTTTAGACCTGTTTTCAAGTGTTATGAGAATATGCGAGAAGATGCCGGCAACAGAAACAGCTGATCCGTAAATGCTTTCTACGTCAGAACTGATTTGACAAATGTGTTTCCATCTCTTTAAGCCATTTACTGTTTTTTGAAAAAAATCAAAAACCACCACAGATGCTATACATCCGATATAACTGTGCATTAGCTATTTTTCATAGAACAAAGTTTGTTGTCTCAAAGCTGACAGAGACTTACCAGCCCCCCAAAAAATATAAAATAATAAAATTAAAAACATTAAAAACAAACAAAAGGTCCAGCTGTAACTGCAGTGTTGAGTCAGGTACAGATGCAGGTGAGTCAGACGCAGCCATGCATACCTTTCCTTTCACAATGAACTTCTACGTTGTGATGAAGTATCACATACAATCTCAACTGAATACCCTAAGGTTTGTGTGGTAATGTAAAAAAAAAAAAGAAATGTGAAAAAGTTTTATTACTACTTCTTGATGGCACTTTTGGCCTTTGGTACGTATAAATACCCTGTTAAATACAATTTCTCAGACCTAAAAAATAAATAGGAAAGTTAGAGTTTTCCCCCCAACCATGAAATTCCTCCTCTATTCTCCCTCCTTGTTTTGACCCACAGCTCTCTTCTTCCACCAGAGAAGAGGTTACATAACATATTTCCAACACTCAACCATAAACCCCCCCCCCCCTCCCCTCCCATTGCAACACTTCCTCAGTTCCTGTCCCTCACCCTCACCCTAACCCCCAACCTGTGCTGACACACACACACGCAGGCACGCACGCACACACACACACACACACACACACACACACACACACACACACACACACACACACACACACACACACACACACACACACACACACACACACACACACACACACACACACATGTTGGTATATCTATATCATTGTGAGGACATTACAATGACTTCCATTCATTTTCTATTGCTTCCTATGCCCTAAACCTTGAACCTAACTCAAAACTTAACCGCACCTTAGCCTTAAACCCAAACATTAGCCGAATTGACATTGTGTGGACCTCACAATGTCAATTATCCACACAACGTTGGTCTACTGTCAAATTTTGGTCCTCTTAATGATAGGTATACATGCCCCCCCCCCCTTCCATACACACATTTATACACGTCCTTGTTTAAAATACAAAGTGAGAACTATGCATTGACTTCCATTTGTTTTCAACCCTTTCAATGGCCTTACCCTAACGCAAACATTTACCAGTATACACCTAACCTAAAGCTAACTGACACCTTAGTCCTAAACCTAACCCCACCCAAAAAAGGTCCTCACTTTACATCAAAGTCCTCACTTTACAAGTAAAATGTTCTCACTCAGCTACAAGTACAAGAACACACACACACACACACACACATACACACACACACACACACACACACACACACACACACAGATCACACACTTGTCAGCTGTGAAATATTTCTCCCCAGACCTCCTCCACTGGACACTAAACAGACTCGTATGCGTTAAGAAGCTTCTCATGCCCCGATACTTCTCCTTTTCCCTTTTCCACACCAGCTCCATTGCACCCCCGCCCTCCCCGCTTTTTCTCCTCTTTCATCTCCAGGACAAACACTGTTGCATTAATCAGAGCCCCCCACCACCACCCTCACAATAGTTCTGTTTTACATCACTGATTGGAGTTTTGACCCAGCCCCCCAACCCCTCTACAAACATGGGGGAGAAGGAGGGGGGGGCTTTAATGTAACAGCATTAACCCAAATAGTTGGAGTAAAAGTTATTCAGGTATTTCAAGCAGAATAACATTCTCTCTCAGAAGCACAAACACAAGCTGTATCAAACTGCGAGCCCAGACCCAAAGCTTCCCTGACAGGGCTGCGGGGGGGGGGGTTGACACCAAGGTCAGCCGTGTCAGCTCTGGGCTGGAGTGGGTGGTGTTCAAGAGTTGTTTGGGTGCAGACAATAGGACTCCCTGACACCTGAAGAGAAAAGATGCCTGGCAAAGAAGCCAGAAATGAATGAGCGGTTTGTCACAGTCTTCTGAGAACCAGTGTTGGGTTTTCACTGGGCAGCGGTGGTGGTGGTGGGAGTGGTGGTGGGAGTGGGGGGGTCAGGGTAGTCCTTTTGTGGATGACAATCGTATTGAAATATGATGTTCCCAGGGAGGCGTTTGTATGGAAGGTATTCAGTAGTTAATGACAAAGTGCAAGTAAGCATAAATAATGCTAACAACATGATTAAAACAAATAAATGAATAAAACAGAAAACTAAAGTATGCTTAGTCAATGACTGAATAAAAAGCATCCACAATTTTGACTTTTTTCTTTAAAAAATACAATATTTTTCTCTAAAAAAAAAATAAAAATATATATATATATATATATATATATATATATATATATATATATATATATATCACCGTTATTTGTTGATCTGCAGGAAAATCTTACTGTGCCAAGCAAAAGTATTCACACCCTTTCTACTTTCATATCACAAACTTCAATGGACTTAATCTTGAGTTTACGTAATGGACCAGTGCAAAAGACTTTTACGCATAGAAACTTAAAACGTGTGGTGTGCATTTAAAAAAACAGCAGTTCATCTCTTTTTGCTTTACACCACCCGAAGTATCGGAAGAAGTTGTTTAAGCACATTAGTACAATATGAACTTTGATTACATTATGAACCCCAGTGAGTCACCGGTTTAGCTTTCTCGCTCTTCTCCTTCTACTCGTGCCTCATCGGTTTTTCTTTGACAGCATGAGAGGTACACAGGACATCTGGAAAGCATTTTAAAAAGAGTCACTATTGTCTTTGGTCTCCCAGCAACCAGCACAGCCCAAGTTGGGCAAAATGTGGAGGTGTGTTGTGGTTGTTCTTGGCTGTTTTCCCTACTCCAGCAGTGAGTGTACCTCACACAGATTCTGATCATTGTTGGACTGGTAGCACAATCAAAGCATTGGAGAAAAAGCTTTTAAGTTAAAGCCAGAGGGCATTTGGATGCAATGTGCTTTGACTCAGGCATTCAGAGGGTTGTCTGTCTGATTCCAGCTTTCCAAACTGCATGTCTACACATCTTAGTTAAGATGTTTGACCTTAAATTGCCTAACGATCTGCGTTATTTGTGTAGCCGATGAATGTGTACTCTTGCAACTCTTTGAGTGTTCAGTATGATGAGAAAGAAACGCTGTAAATGTTCAGTATAGTTTAAAAGTACTGCAACAACTAACTTGGAGGCCTGAGACTGCGGCGTAAGTTAGGGCCAGTCCTGATTCAGATTCTCTAAGTCACAAGGTTGTGTGCTTACGCAACCACCATGATGATAAACTACAGAAACATCTTTACAGAGCTTGCTTTGCTCAACTCAAAGATTTAGAAATCTCACACTCTGTCACTTGTAATAAGCTCAGCAAGAGTCAAAATTCTACTTTACACGTTAAAAGTTCAGAAATGGTTTCACAGTTCACACACTGGATTTTAGATTTTGCAGGCAGTGTCGTGTAATCTTGTCCAGGTTGGATCAGTATGAAACTATTGCAGAATTCAAACTACAGCTGATCAAAGGTATTTCAAAATCCCTTAAAAGAAAATAAATAATCCCGTTACTCAGGCTAAGTGGAAAGCTAACTTTAGTGAGAACATCGCTGTGAAGAATACTAAACAGTGAAAAATAGACCTATTGCTCTAGAATATACAGTCATGAAAGTTGAGTTTGGATAGGCAGGATTTCTATGTAACTAATATTCGACTGAAAGAAAGTCCATTTTACAAAGTATCCCATGATTTCTCCTGCATCTTTTCAACTTCACAGGTAGAAACGTCTCCACCAATAAACCAACTTTCTGTGACCCTTCACTTTTATATAAAGCATGCACATTTGGGCTCTCAACCTTCTCAGCACTGAACATTATCACCATCAATGAGAAATATTAGGAAAGAGCCACTAGGAAATGTCTGACATTACCTTCATTGCAGAGTCAATTATTTCATACATAAATGCATAAATTCATACATATTTTAGCAAAGCAAATGTGACGATGGGTTGTTCCCCAATGTTAATGTGGTTGTTTCTTGTTGCCTTTTGCCTCTTGTAGCCGTTGCTTCACTGGGTCCTGGTCTCATTTAACTCACCAGTTCCACTTTTACTGGAAGGCTTTGAAAGAACTTCAGAAGCTAAATTTGCTAAAATTGGACTTCTCCTGCCAATTGATGAGGAGAAAAAACTAATTAGAAGTATGACACCAAACAAAAGCTAATCTACTATCATGTGCAAAATTTACAAAAGGTATGTCCCTCCTTTTCCTCTCTTTTTTTCCTACATTCTATCTCTACTTGCTTTTATTCCTATATTTTAATCATGTAAAGCACTTTGCATTGTCTCTGTACTGAATTGTGCTATATAAATAAATTTGCCTTGCCTTGCCTT
Organism: Fundulus diaphanus; assembly: GCA_037039145.1. Lineage (NCBI taxonomy): Eukaryota > Metazoa > Chordata > Actinopteri > Cyprinodontiformes > Fundulidae > Fundulus > Fundulus diaphanus. The sequence goes on along the minus strand of CM073121.1, from coordinate 46,687,547 downwards.
GCCTTGCCTCTAAGCACAGTCAGGCTTGTAGCTATGATAGTTGCAAGTCAAGAAATATATAAAAGAAAGACATAACATATGAACACAAGACAACTGTGAATGCAGCCAAAGGTTGCCTCAAATTGATGCTACATACAGCAAGCCAAAATAAGCCATCAGTGCTTATCACAATGGCCACCCAGATGGAGCAGTCCCAAGCTCGACATGAGACGTTTACATGGTGATTTAACCAACGAGGAGGAAGAAGTAAGGAAAACTGACTGAGAGGCAGTAGCCTGATGACCTAATTGACCGACACTGTACCCAGATATTTAACGCCGCTCTGTAGTGAACCCAGTCTGCTTGTAATTAATCACAATGGTGAATACCTATGTGTGATTTTATTCAAAAAACAAGAGGTTTGACAGTATTCAGGCGTTATATTTTATGTTCCAGTTCTGACCATCATGCACAGAGGCACCAGACCTCATTTTCTTCAACAACATACATTATCTTAACAAGCTATGCCAATAAATGACAGCAGCTGAAAGTCTCTATTTTGTAGACATACCTCTATGTTTTACTCTTGAGGGTTTACCAACAATATACCTTCAAATGATGTTCTAATGATGTCTGTCATACCACTAGAACTCCAAAAGTAAGTCCAAACATAATGTTGTGGCTTTAAAAAGCCGCTTTAAGCTGATAGTAAACACCTGGTGGATGGGTGGGACGTAACAATGCCGATACTCTGATACCAACCTGTTGCTCATTCATGTTAGACATAAAGAAAACAGTGAGTGCTGTTGTCGATTACAATGGCCTAACATAAAGGAGGAACTACTGTAAGGTGCCGTTATTGATATTATTTGATAACAAGATTTGCTGATGTCAGTAGATATTTTTCACTGAGGATGACTACAGTAACAAAAAGTAAATTTTCTTACTAAAAAAACTACTGCAGTCATCTTGAGAGTCTGGCTGTTGTCTCCGCTTGAGCTTTTTGTTCTTAATGTGGTAGGAACAGCGAAGAGTCCCTATTTTCTGTCCTTGAAGTCAAGATCCTTATTGGTTCACGAGTCGAAAGGTGTTTCCAACAGAAATGTCAGTGAGTGAGGAGAAATTTTAACCTTTCAGCTTTTCACTTTTACAAAGCTCACTCACTTTTGTCGGGAATCTTTTTTTTGGGGGAAGCAAGAGTGCTCACTTCAACCTTTTCTGTATTACAGTGAAAATTGGCATTTTAAATAAGATATATATATAAAAAAATAATAAATTATTCCAGTTTATTTAAGGTTTAGCTTTGGTCAAGAATCTCAGTAACAGGGTCGTTAGCACTAAGCTAACCGTGGAGACTCAGGGAAGAAAAGTTAACATGTCCAATGATGCCTCCATGATGTGCAGGAATATGATTGGCATTTGAACCACACTTACTTCAATGGCTCACCTTGCACACAGTTTTCTCTAAAAACATTTGGGCAGCTCAATGTTATGTCCGCCTGCTTGTCTGACCGCACAGTTTCACCTTTTGTAGGGAGGCGGACTCGCTCTCAAAGTGAGAAGTTTCTCAAAATGAAAAACCTAGAACATGAAACTGCAACGTTCAGAATCTAACACACCTCAGAAACAGCACCTTACACACAAAGAGCAAAGCATTAAATGGAGGTGATTCAGTGGTACTGACTACAAGTTAGTGTGTCTGAATCGTTGACAGTCGGTGTGTGTTAGATGTTGTGTTTTTTTTTTTTGACACAATGAAATAATACAGGCCTCAGCTGAGGCTGTCCAATTAAACTTTCCATATGGTGACGGGGATTTACTGTCTAATCCTGGGCGTCATTGGAAAATTATGGAATATAATTATGAGCAAGTGTTTCGGTTACATCGTCTTTCCTGATTGTTTTATCCTGGCGTGTTATAACATGTGTTACCGTCGTTAGCAGGCTTTTCCCCATGCCTCATCCTTTGCTGATCATCATGAGTTCGACTAAACCTTTAAAAAAAATGCTGTGAAGGAAAGCTGTGCTGGCTTTTTTTAGGCGTGAGGCTGAGCCCACCGCAGTCTGGGTGGCAGAACGAGGACTGAGACGGACTCAGCTGAGAGCCTTGTGACTTTAGCAGAATGGTCAGGCTCGGACTCCCCTACTGCACCCTTCTGATGGAGAAAAAAAGAACAATGTTGGGGGGGGGGGTTGCTGACTGGCACAGAGCTCACTCAGACTTGGCGCAGGGTACTGGATCAGGGATGGATTTTCTTACACCACGGCTGGTGGAAGAATGGAAACGGCTTCATGGCAGGGCTCATTGATGCCGGTGTCAACGGGGAGGGGGGGGGGGGGGGGGGTTGGCGAGGGGCGCGAGGCACTGAAAGGGCAGCGGAGGTCGGAGAAGGGACTGAATGAGTGCCGTACTGTAGTTTGCATCTCTAAAAGCCAGCTCTGACAAAAAGGAGAGCGTCCATTCCCCTGGCTGACCCGATAATGCATGGCAGAACCGAAATAGGGGCGCCATGCTAATGAGCACATGCGATTAATGGGGAGCGAGGGAGAGGACCGGAGCGAGGAGCGTCTATTGGTTCTTAATGAGAAGTGACGCAAACCCCCCCCCCCCCCTCTTCCCAGTAGAGGCCCTGTGAGCTGGTTGTTGAGGGTCACTCAGGGATGTGCTGCACATTAATGATGGACCACATACCAATGGACAGCACAGGGTGTGTGTGTGTGCAGTGTTTTAGTGGGGAGGGTTAACTAAGACAAAAGTAAAGCTGTGGAAAAATGCTAATTCACTATTGGCTCGCAAAGGGGTGGTGGTGACGGGGGGCAGTGGAGGAGGCGACAACAGAGAAGCAGGGGGTGGAGGTGGAACGAAAGGCAAAGGGAGTAGCGTGTGAGGATATTTTTGGGACGAGGGCTGAGTGTACGTGTGTGTGTGTGTGTGTGTGTGGCTGGGTGCACAACAGAGGGCTGGAAACAAAGGCAGTGAGCGAGGCCTCGGACTTCAGGCCTCCTGCACAGAGAAACTAAACCCCTGGCTGCATGCTGCTCTCATTTAAAGTCTGGGAGCTTGTGATGGATTTAATCCAGAGCCAGTTGGAAAGTGATATAAACACAAAAATAGATCAAACTCCGCTCTAAAGCAGGCAGTATGTCGGAGCAGCTCACGCCTCCTTGGTAAAACTCTGCCCTCACTTACCTAGCCTCACTGAAAAACATAATTATTATCAATATAATTACAAGCTATTCAATTAAGGATCACAAAGGTTTTACCTGTTCTAAAAGTTTTAGAATTTCAACTAAGTTTAACTTGGTTCATTTAAATAATGCCAATTCACACAGATTTCCTCTCAAGACCCTTAATCATCCTTTTCTAATCAAAGTCATGTTGAATCCAGTTAAGCCCAAATTTAATTCAAATCAGTCTAATCCGTCTGATTCAAAATTTAACCCAATTTAGTCATGTAGTCAGACTCAGATCCAGTAAAGCCTGTCCAAATTAGGCAAAACTAAAATACAAAACAGTAAAATTTTGTTAGAAATATAAGGACAGAACAAATAAGACATACAGGGCTGTCAAACTCCTGTCCCTGAGGGCTAGCCTCCAGCAACTTTTAGATGTGTACCTGGTTCAACAATCCTGATCAAATGGCTGAATTGCCTCCTTGGTATTCTAAATACAGAAGTGATGAACTGGGAGGATATTCTATTTAAAAAAAGACAAATAATGTGAAAAGATAATGGAATCTATTACTAAATCAATGGCTCTATCTAGAAAAGAGACACGGCTAAACATAGAAGAACTGACCCAGGAATACTTTTTGTGAAAGAAGAGAAAGAGAGTGTAATTGGGAGCAATAGCTCAATCAACGCCTTTTATAGAAGCAACTAACGGTAGCACTGAGCCAGGCACATCTTCAGTGGAAATAGAAAATACAGAGACCAAAATTTCAATACAATTCTCCTGTTTCTCAACTTTGGAGTGGAGAAGACCCCATTTAAGGTGGGCCTACTTCTGCTTTCTGGCTGTCATTAAACAAAAAAAAAAATCTAACTTTTGACACCCAAGATGTACTTAACATATTAGACTTGATTTCTCAGGGGCCATTAAGGCTACGCTTTATTCTTTGTGGTTTAAACACACAGTCCAGAAACTTTGATGAAACAAAGTAATGATAATGAATACTTTATTCTCTCTACTACCAAAGCAGGACTCTCGTTAAAAATGCAAATTATCAGTTTTTACTCAGCATAACAAGGATGAAAGATAAATTATGTCAATGAAACTGAGAGAAAAGTCTGTTTTAGGGATTCTTCATAGTGTATATTTAGCCATTACACACACCCACGTAACCAGAGGAGTACATAGTGGCCCGGTGCACTTTCAGGTGGTTCCAGTCTGATTTCTGCTGACCCACTTTCCCCTCCTGCCTGCCGGCTGGATGAAACCGCGGTTCAGAAGTACCGAGGGCGCTGGCATCCATTGTGGAAGGGAGGTGACAGATGAAGGGTATGAGAGACTACTGTAATAGTGTGATTAATGAGCGAGTGTTATGGCAGCACCACAGAGAACAAAGAGACTAATCTACAGCACATGGAGAGTGGAAAACACTGCACATACCAGGGGGTGCATCCAAAATCGCCCTCTCCCACGTCTGCTGGTTTGAAATGGGGCTGTGGAACACCGGCTGAGGACATGTTGATGGGGAGTTCTTGGCCTGTGATGTTGTGTTGCATAATGTAAACTGAACAGAGTGTTCCTGCAGTATTAGAAAAGGAAAGCGCTCATAGAAGTGTTTAGCGTGCATAAGCAGAGAGCCAGTGGACTTGCGTGTATGAGTGTGTGTGTTGCTAAATATTGTCTGAGAGCACTGGCCTGGTTAATCTGGTGGGCTCAGGCTGTGGATGTCCCTCCAAGTCTATTAGTGCGGCAGGTGTGTTTCCAGTAAGAAAAAGCTGTCCTGGTTACAAAAGTGAATTGAAATGAAAATCAGCCACATTTGTGTCACGTATTAAGACCTAAATTAACTCCTCGTTATGACTTATGCCAGGCGGGAGGATGCAAAAGAAAAAGAATCCATTCACCAAATCCCCATAATGACGGTCTTGGGGGTTAGTAACATCGTGGCAGGTATGCGGCAGTGCTAGCTCCCAGACTTGAGGCATTAATTACCGCGTGTCCATTACATCGAGCCAGTGATCACTGGCGTGAATTGGTCATAGAAAGTTTTAAGTATGTCTAAGCTACCCCATTAAGCTCAAATTGTGCTGGCATGAAGCAATCTTAAAACAGTCTTGTGAGCCTGGCAGCTATAATAAGTGTGCCCTTCCTCTTCGCTCGATACAAAAAAACGATCAGCTAGACACTTTCTGACAAGCAGCAAAGCCTTGCTCCTGTCATATTTATGACATTGTGCTGTGCTCATGCAATTAAGCTCTGGAACTCTTTTGTATTGAGTATGTTAGTAGAAATTTACTTAAAACATTATTTCATTGTTAAGTAAAGTATTGGGGGCCAAGGCTAAATCAAGTCTCAGGTCTTTGAGGGGCAACTCCAGACCATGTCCTGGATCTTTGAAGGGAAAGTCCAAATCAAGTCTAAAGTCACTGAGGGTCAAGTTCAAATCAAACCTCTAAAATAAGTCTCAAATCTTTCAGGGGACAGTCTAATCCAAGTCCAGAGTCTTTTAAAGGTAAGTCCAAGTCAATTCTGAAATCCTTGAGGAAAGAATCTAAATCAAGTAAAAATCCAAAGTCAAGTCTCGGGTGTTTGAGGAGCGAGTGCAGTTTAAGTCTCAAGTCTTGCAAATTATCTTGTGTTGTCATCCTACCATTTTTTGAGCAGCTCCAATACAGTCCTCCTGAAGTATATTTCAAATCTACACAAATTGTTCTGTTTGAAAACCAACTGCATGCCTTAATTCATGTTATATAATTAAATAAGGCGAGGAGATTGCTCAGATTCGAGAAAGTGTAAAAATGATGTAAAAGAAGTTATAAATCATTACGATAGCAGGATTAAATGTTGCAAAGCCTTAGGCATGTTCTAACAAAAGCTATGTTTTGCTGATTATATAAACTTTGGCATCAGGTTTCTTTGGGTAACTGAGTTTGTCTCTCTGTTTCTTCTCTGAAGTCGAGTCTTGTCTGCAGGTCCAGTTGGAAACAGTCTCTTGGCTGGCATTGAATGAAAGACTTCCCTGCCTCCTTCATCCCCAATGGTCCCCAACCGCTGCTGAGCCGACTTTCACCATGAGCCCCAGTCTCCAACTCTCACTGGTGGGCTAAGACCTGCTTCAAGGTCCCCTCTGTGATGTGGGCTGCCCAGCGAAAGCAGACGCTGACTGAATTCCTATCCCCAGTTTCCCCTCTGAGTCTTTATCTTTCACAGCTTTGGCTGAGGCTGAGGAATTGCCAGAGAGGTTAGGTTACAGCCTGCCTCAGTGGAAGGGCTGGGAGAAGCTGCACGTTTCTGTTCATTTTCCATCTATGTTAGAAGAGGTTGTTTGGTAACAAAATTCACAAAACGTTTTCCATAAACCTTAAAAATTTGCTTACCTCCAGATTTTTATAAACGCTCATATGGCTCAAAGACGCTGATAGAGATATGGATAAATAAAGGCTGAGATTGGAAAACACTGAATTATTGAAACTTTAGGCTCTAATTATATTTGAGGTTAAGTATACTAAACCCACAGCAGACTCCACCCTCATCTTCTGTTGAGGACAAAACGGAAAAACGAACGAACTTGCTTTTTTCATACAATATATGAGAGGATATAGCAGCCAAGAGCTGTTGATCAGGTTTCCTTGATTAGCTGATCATTGCCCAAGTGACCGCCTCTATTATAGCAGGGGTTTTGGCCGCTTGCTTGTTTACATGATGCCAAGGTGGAAATACATTGGCACTGACCCTAGAGAAGCAGTTGTTGTTGTCTGTCAATCTGGGAAGGGTCACAAGGTCATATTTCTACAGTGAGAAATATTATTTACAAGTGTAACAAGGTTAAGACAGCTGCCAACCTTCCCAGGAGTGGATGTTTCAGCAAATACGACCCGGTGAAAGATGAAGCAATGTTCAGTAAAATAGCAAAAGAAAACCCACAAGCTCCCTCTCAGACTCTACGGACCTCAGTTGGGATGTTGAACATATCAGTTTATGATACCAGAATTAGAAAAAGACCGGACGGAGGTATGGCTTGTTGGAAAGGGTTGTTAGGAGAAAGCCTCTTCTTTCGACGTAGTTGCATCTGAATGAACCAAATCTGAGTGGGGGGCAAAGGAACAGCCTTGCTTGTTTTTTATTTTTGTCTAGAAAATACAGCATAGATGTAACAGTTAAAAAGGTCCGTTGGGACATCATAGATAAACAGAAACAGACGACGTTTGTGAACCACTGTACTAAAGCATTATTGAGTCATTATATGTGATGCCATCTTTGAACTGAATCTTGCCCCAAACTGGGCATCAACAGGACAGCGGCAAACCTAAAACCAACCCTAACCCTAATGGCTGAAAAATGGCACAGTCCTTACCTCAGCCTGACTGAAAGGCTGCTGTGGGACGTTAAGGACGCTGTGCAGACCCAACGGTCTGCAAATCTCAATGAACCAGAGCAACATTGTAAACAAGACTGGACCTTCACAACCGCGTGAGAACCTCGTACAATCACTGCCTGAGTCACATGAAAACAGAACACCTTCTTACTCGTCTTCTCTCACATGGTTGATTGAGTTGCTGGTGCAGTCAGTTCATTTGTCTGACCTTTCTCTGATATAACCAATTAAACGTACCTGAGCATAACGGTGCGCTAATGCATAGATTCGTGTTTGAGCCAGCAGCTGTGCAGGCAGCTCCCTGCCTAGCTTTCACAACAAATTAAGACTTTTGCAACCTATTAGACACAATGAAACATCACCATGCAGTTAAACACAGACTAGTATCTTAAATGACCATTTCTTTAATGGATCATTGATGCACATCAGACCTATCGAAAGGAAACACTGTCAAATGGTTCATAGCCGAAGAACATATGCTCTTGGTGGGATGTTGAAAAACATTGCTAAACTCCACATACACACACATTCTTCTCATTCATACAACTCTTGAGCTCATGAAGCTGTTTTTCCATCACTGGGTTCTTAGCGTGACATCGCGATCCAAACAGGAATGAAATATTACTTAAGCCTGGGTTATTAAAACTGTTATTAGCATGGCCAATTGGGGCCAAACGGGACCTGACTGTCACCCTAATGACAGGGTGTGCTGAGGGCTGGGGAGAAAGGAGGGGAGGTGGGCTGCTGAAACCTCTGACCATCATCCACCAAACAGCTTTAGTAGATCCCCACTATTACCATTCATCCCTCCACCGCCAACCACCATCCTGTCCCCCTGTGTGCTGGGAACTCTGGTTCCTTGGCCGCATGAGGCACATAAAACGGTGGTGTTGCCATGCACAGCCACAGATGAGCACATACAGGAACACAAGCAAAGACCTTTTGCACCAAAAAGAACGAAAATCCGGGTGAACAAGTCCAAACATACAAACTGATTCTTATTCAAATATTCCTTTGCAAGAGACGACTAAACAGAGAGAAGAAAGACCAGGATAATCTTTATGCCATTTCTAGGGAAAACATAAACGGTCCTTTCAAAGTCTCACAGGGATTGTGGAGTTGTGTCAGATCATGTGCTTTTCTCCGGGTACTTTATCTTCCCACCATTTTCTAATAACTAGCAATGGTGATTCTGAAGTTAGAGCTTCATGAGTTCCAATGTGGAAGTCAAGAATGGAAATGATAACCTGACCAGCCAGATTGATAATGTGTAGCACTCTAGTTCTGCACCTTATCAATCTGGGCCTGCTCCATTCAGCTCTCCGAGCTGATTGGGCGAAGCGACACCTAGTGCCCGCCTACCAAAGGTTGGTTTCAGCCAACAACGGTATGAAATTAAAACGTAAGCAGCAGGCATCATGAGAAACCAGAAGAAGGTAAGCTAGTCAAGGCACTTCCTGCTGTTCTGCTATCAAAGAAGAAATTGTGGATTCTTACAAAACAGATGGGATAGAAGCAGCTATGCATGTGTCCTCCTGCGCTGCCATGTTTATTTTGTTCGGCTGTGGGCTCATTAGCTCTTGCTTTCATCGCACCTCTATGTCCCACTTTAAACCTCAATAATGCAACGTGATTGATGTGAATCATTTTTGATTCGGACACAAACGGTTGAAGCTGGAGCGGGACAAGATAGATTCTTGTGTGTTTGTGAACACACAAATACAGAGAGAACAGGCAAGGTCATGGAAATTAAGACGCTCACTATAAAACACATAATGTGTCATTTCTTGATATGCTGAGGTGATCAAGGGCTCACACACTGAGAAAAACCTTATGGCAGTCTAAACATGAGAAAATTGAGAATATTTTGTTCTGATGTCTTTAAATTATAACTTGTGATGAGCTTCCAATAGGATCCGTGCATCTGCAGATCACATATCAAGTGTTTGGGATTTACAGTGTTCAGCTGCCTAAGGACTGAGTCCATCACTTGTGCTGCGGTGTTGTATTTTTTTGTTCAAAGGATAGACTGATCTCCTGGGAATAGGATTTAAATGCTTCCAGACCACCCACAAGTAGTCACGTATTCATCAACAAAATTAAACGGACAGTAACACAAAGCTCATGCTCTATTTTCAGATTCAAGCATCCCACATACCGAGTGGAGTGAAGCATCAGGATTGCAAAGCTTTAGATTAGGTGATTCCATTTTTGGGTCATTGCTGTGAAGTTTGAGTCACATTGATTCTGCAGTAGCCGTGCAAACTAAATCTTTGACATCTATCAGTTATCTTTAATAAATTCTTAAGGTAAATTACTGTGGGTTTCTGTATCTAGGTAATCTAACATATTCTGAGGTAGTCTTAAATCATCCTAAACAAAATATGATAGACTTTTTGGCATAACATTTTTGCACTGCTCTACCTATTTAACGTTTATCTAAAATATTGCTTAAGCATCCCCCTTACTTCTTTTTCACAACTCCATCCTGCTATTGCACTACATTTTCCATGTTTTAACACAAGTGTTTTGTGTGTTTGTTAACTTCTCACTTACCTATCATTTCTGACTGATGACACACCAAAAATTGGCCTTTAGGTTTCAGTATTTTAAGCCCAGCTTTTTATTATTGCATCAGGACATGGGGTGGATTTAAACTAATACATGCAAGGTCTCCTCTATGAGATATAGGCTCCAAAACAAAGCTGCTCCTTCACTACCGCCCAACAACCTTGGAGAACACATCTCAGTAGTATCCCCTTCTGAGAAATACACTCTCACCAGGCCCTTCATCTTCTCCACTTCCAACATTTAAGCACTCACATTAGGTCTGTGGAGGTGGAAGGTGAGCTGGGGGGTGAGATATTCAGACAGTTTGCAGGGTGAACCCTACCAAATGTGCGTGAACACATGTGCATTAGAATCTCCCCTACGTTCAACCCACAAATCTTCCCTTACTCTGTTTATTTGGCTTCTGGGATGATGGTTGTCACAGCCAATAGTCTGAGCTAGTCACAGATTTACTCCAGGTGGCACTTTAGCTATTGTCCAGCTCGAGGAGCTGCCCCGACCCTTGACCCCTGACCGCCGGGGGTTCTTCACTGTGCCCCGACAAGAGGACAAGGATGGAGTTGTGTGTGGAGGGGAGAGGCGACATGGGGATTAGACCAGACTGAGAGGTTTGTGTCTGGAAACGGATACTCCCACAACTGCGGAGCTCCTGACCTCGCAAACTCATCTGAAGGCTATTTAAGTGATGTTGAAGACGAAAGAGAAGCTAATGTTTATATCTGCCTTCATCCAAATCTTTTAACTGTTCCCACGGTGTAATTTATTACATAAAGAACCAATAATCCATCTTCTTCACCAAGAAACAATATACAAGTAAAAATATTCACTGGCTGCTTATTGGATCCGCCTGTCAAATCTAAAGAAACTAGATTAATCTCCTCAGAGACAGAGCTACATTTTAATGGCTGCTGTAAGAATGGTATTCATTTTTGCTGTTTATTATTGAGATTGCAGATAACAGCAGGGTTGAACTCTGTTGCATTTCATTGAAAGGTGTTGCTTTGGTTTTACCTTCCCATACATGCACATACAAGGCTAGACCGTCCAAATGGTTGTCTGGTTTGGTCCACAGCTTGTCTGCTCAGTTACAATCTGCTGGGGTATACAGCCATGGAACCACACAGATAGCTCATATGCCAGCTGACCTTTGCACTACCCAAGGACTCAAGTTTAAATATAGACTGGGCATTTGTGACACATGACAAGTGATTAAAGACACGTTCATACTTCTGTCTAGGTCTGGGGCTATGATAGGTTGTTTTAATACAATACCTTGCAAAGGTTTCCACACCTCTTAACTCTTTTCTCACTTTTTGACATGGTAAAACCACAAGTCTTAATGTACCATACTTGGATTTGATGTCGCAGACCAACATAAAGTCATGCATCATTTTGAAATGGAAGGAAAAGGGTACATGGGGGGTTGATTTTTGTTTAATGAAAGTTTTGTGGGAATATGTTTTCTCCCCTTTTGCTCTCATACTCATAAGTAAAATCATGTGCAGCTATCATCCTGAACGCACCATTCTCAGAGTGAAACACGATGGTGGCAACATCATGCTGTGGGGAGAAGTTTTTCTTAAGCAAGGATATGAGAGATTGCAGAGTTGGTTGGAGTTTTTTTTTTCTTCTTCACAGGACATTCATGTTAGAAAACCTGTTGACTGGGATGTAGAAGTTTACCTTCCAGCAGCACAATGACCCGAAACATAAAGCCAGAGCTACACTGGAATGGATTATCTCAGTTATAGTGACCCAGTCAATGTCCAGACCAAAATTCTATTGAGACTCTAATCTAAGACTTGAAAACTAATGTCCATAGATGTTCATTGTCCATTCTGAAGGAGCTTGATCTATTTCACAAGAAGAATAGGTAGAACCTGCAGACTTTAGATGTGGACATCTAACATAGACACATCTGAAAGATTTACTGCAAAGTATGGTTTCATTAAAGTATCGAACCAGGGAGACGGAATGCAATGCAGGATACAATTTTCAGAGCATTAAGAGAGCCATGCATCATTTCCCTTCCACTTCCCAATAAAATATATTGATGCTTGTGGTTGTATGACAAAGTTTAGAAAAGTTAAAGTAATCCCTTTGCAATGCACACATGTAGGTCATACAACATACATTGTGCCCGGTAACTGTTGTATTTAACGGATTTCAAGATGCAACTTTGATAGCAGCCGTTTTCCCTCGTCTTGTATTCTGTAATTTCCCATGCTTTGTCTGAGTTCACCTTTTCTTCAGATGTCCCATGCACACATCCAGGAGGCCATTGCTCAGTAGGCACATTGTGTTGGTGCAGAGCCGATGACAGAGCGTGGGCTGGCAGACAGCAGCTGTCACTCTAGCTCAGTTACAACCACTGATACACTTCACCAAAACCCTGAGGTCCACGTCTGGGTCATGGAGCTCAAAACCTTCACTGTGACCTTTAACTCCAGTCAGATTCTCCCACACAGAGATATATTTTCTGCTCCAAAGCACTCCCCTTTGACACACTGACATTATGTTCATTGTAGTTTTGCCAAAGACCAGGCACCATTTCTTTTTGCAAAATGCACAGATCACAGCAATTTCTTTGTTGCACTGAAACATGAAGTTGAGGGGGTAAAAGGGTACCAGGGGTAATCACAGCAACCTTCGTCAAGTCAGAACTGATGCATGTGAACAAAACGTAAACCTTGATTGCGAAAGTGAACTTACAGACCCAAGAGGATTGAGCTTGTAGGAAGCTTGATATATGCTATGATATGCACAAGGCCTGTTCTCAGCTGGGTTGCAAGTAAATTCTCACAGTATTTATCACAGGCAACCAAATCTAACTTGCCCTGCAGCAAACATGATCGCAGATGTTTCCACTAAACCTGCAACAAATTTGAAGCTTGGAAAGTTCATGTGTTGTATGCTTAGAATAAAAGACAAAGGTTCTTGAAGTCAGAAGTAAAGAATGTCTTGAATGTAATCTGGACAGTGAGAGAGCAAGTGGGGGCGCTAACCTACGAAAGAGAAATCCCATTTTTCTTTGTGGACATGTGCTCTTCACTGATGTCATCATTGTGTGCCATGAGCAATGTCTTCCCTTGTGTTCTAACTGCACCAATGTAGTAGTGTTCATACTTTTTCCTGTCCTTACAATGACAGCGCCAACAACTGGAGATCCTGCAAGGATTGAATGGGTATAGAAAATAGAAGGACGGATGAGATAATCTGGAACTGGATTTGAGATAATTTGATATTATCTCAAATCCAACTGAGTCTCGAGGATACAGGACTGGTTTGTACTGATGACTGTCTTGAGATGCCATTTGTTGGAAAATGAAAATGTATAAATAAACTGCATTGACCTGAATCTAAAATGCTACAGGGACCCCTACCTGGAATAGAATAATCCTTTGTTGTGCCATAGTGGGGAAATTCGGGTGTATTATCAGCAAGTAAGGGAAAAATCTACATCAGGCATACTCAGATTAAATTAAATATGCAACTGAGTAGAGTCATTTATAAGTGTATGAAATGTATAGGTATTATTATGGATAACAAACAGCACCAGAATATTTACAAAAAAACTGAAGAGAAAAACATTGCAATTAGTAGCAGGGACTTAAAACAACTAATTGTTTGTGTAGTCATTGCAAGTGGAGATAACCAACAATTATTGCACTTCAAACAGTACGTGGTCAGTGGGTCCAAATTCAGGGGCTGCACCCTTTGAAGGTTGTGCTTGTGCGCCAATTATGCTTGCGTCGAGGCCTGCCTGAATTCACAAATCCTTGTAAGACTCAAATGCAGCCCAAAAATGTATCCTTCTTTGCCCTGATTTGAAGGATGTGTACAGCATATCTTTATCTTTAGTCGCATCTAATACTGCAACAATGTCTTCGCAGGTTTGCCAAAAAAGTGGATCAGACAGCTGCAGCTGAACCAGAACGCTGCTGCCCACGTCCTCACTAAGACTAAGATAGTAGAGAACATCACCCCAGTTCTAAAGTCCTTACACTGGCTCTCTGTATCTCAGAGAATATACTTTAAAATACTTCTGTTAGTCTATAAATCACTCAACCCTCCAGACCACTCAGGTCAAGCCTACACTGCAGAACCAGAGCCAGAACCAAACACGGAGAAGCAGCATTTATTTCTTATGCTTCACTTATCTGGAACAAACTCCTTGAAGACTGTAAAAATGCTGAAATCCTGGGTTTCTATAAATCAAGGTTAAAAACCTATTTTTGAAGTTTGAAGTTGCCTTTGAATATTAATGTTGAAGTTTTTAGACTAACTTGTCTTATATCTTGACCTGCTGCTACCATTCCACTGCAATGTACTTTCCTCTGTAATGTTTTCTTTTCTTATGTTCTGTTCATGTATATCACATTGAATGGTCTTATCACTTAAATGTGCTACACAAATAAACTTTCCTTCCCTCTTGTTAAAAACTATACATTCTCTATCAGTCTCTCTATTTAGCACGGAAATCTCTCCTTCTAAGCCACATGCTATGTGTCTTAACTCAAATACATAACTAATCTTCACCAGAAGAGTTAATCTTTCTAGACTTTGCTAGATTCAACATTTTGTCCACTATGAATGTCTCAGTTTTGGAGCAACAACATTGGTTTCAATAAAAATTCTTTAAAGATGATTTTTCGTTGCCTTGTGGCTGGAAGTGTACTAACATACCAGATGATAAACTGATCATGTTGGACTCCCCGGTTGTTTAGAAATGACTCCAAGATGCTGTTCTGACTTGTATAAATCTATGACCCTGAGCTAGTGCTGCTCAGTCCAGTCAGAGCCAAATAAAGCTTTCCTAAGTTGGCAAAGACAAGCCAGCAGCTGCAGTCAATAATGATCTCTTACGAGAAGTTAACAAGCTTTTGGACTTGGCACATCTTAAGACATCAAGGAAGTTTAGCAACTCTGCAGTGAGAAGTAAATATATTTCTTTTGTTTGGGAGGGGTCATTATATGACTTTTACAAGCTGTTGAACACATACAAAGATTTTTGTTAGATTAAATGCAACAAGTTAAAAAGAATAGTGGGAACAATTGGACCATGTGATTATATGATTGTGTATTCAGATATGTAAACATTTTTTTGCACTCACTGAGATCATAGCCTTGGTTAAAGTCCATGTGTAAAACATCTAATCCATGTAACGCTTGTGTGTGAACGCTAGATTTGTCTTTTGGTTCAAAGGTTTATGTGTGCTGTAGGATAGTTATTTGAGAAATCAGGATTATAAATGTTTTACCACTGGGCATGATCTACCTAGACGTGTATAGATTTTAGGAACAAGTCCTGTCCAGTATCTTCAGTTCTCATTAAAAATTAAACTGTGGAGAGAGTTCAGCCCTACAAATATGTGGGAGTTGTCATCGACAACAACATTCAGTGAAAACACGGATAAGGTTAGTAAAAAAGCTCACCAAAGACTCCACTTCCCACATAAATTAAATAAGTTTGGAGTGTGTAAAAAGCTGAGGACTATTTTCTATAACTCTGACTGAATATGTCCTCACTTCCACTTTTATCATCTGGCTTGGCAGTCTGTCAGCTGGAGACAAGAACAGGATTGAGCAAATTGTAAGAATTGCTTGCAAAATTATAGGAGTGAGATTATCCAGTTTAGAATAAACTTTAAAAAAAAGAGTCCTACAGAAGGCAGAACACATAATTCATTTTTCAGATCACCCCCTCCATAGTGAAATCCAGCTGCTACCATCGCGGAGGAGATTCAGAGATCCTAAATCAAGAACAAACGGATGGAAAGACTTTTTTACTAGCCAGGCCATCATTCAGATAAATCCTAAAGGTTATCAGGCTTGATTTGTTGTTCAGCCTGTTTTAATTGATACTGGTACATGAACGCTTACTGATTTTATTGTTGCTAAATTCATTATGTGATTGTTTCTGTGGCATGGGTATTGCCTATGTTTTCTTGTCCCACCTTGCTGTAAGGAGAATTTCCCTAAGGGGACACGATAAAGTGATACTGATACTACTGATACTGAACTTAAAACAAACGGGCATTTTTGCGACAAAGTCTTTGCTATTATGTATATCATAGACGGGTCATTAAAAGGGATATTGGAAACACGGCTATGTAGAGGTTTTCCTTGAGGAGCTTGAGCATCCTGTCACATCATTGTCGGCATCACTGAAGAAGTTTCCATCTGAGGAACGTACTAGAAAACTTGGGACTTTTGTAGTTTTAGTGGTAGAAGCTGAAGGAGCTCAGGGAAGCAAGAATGAATGCCCTGACCAATATTGAGGTGCTCATTGACCCATCTGTATAGTCCATGTGGGGAAGCAGTAGAGACATTTAGTGGCTTAAAAGACTTTTGACAAAGAAATTTGAGTGTGGAGTAAATAAGGGAAACATATAATCAATGAACAGAAACTGACATTAAGAACTACATGACTATATGCAGATGCCAGACCTTATCAAACAAGAAGTAAAAATAGTTGAGACCCTTGCAAAGAGCTGTGAGTAATGAAACATAAAGGACCAATGAAATGGGCGACAGAAGCATTTGGGTGTTGTTTTGGAAAGTCCCAACTAGAAGTGGCAGAAATTACCTTCTTGCATAGGCTGACGGACCACAGAGATAGGGTGGGGAGTTTAATTTATGGAGAGGAGCTTTTAGAAGAGCTGCTGCTTCTGTGCATTCAGAAGAGCCAGTTGAGGTTGTTTGGGTAACTGATCAGGATTTTTCCTGGGCGCTTTACTTTGGGAGGCCCAGCCAAGGAGGAGACCCTCTTCCCTCTGGGAGGATACCCTGGGGTATACCCAGAACATGCCGATTGGATGATGTTTCTCCCCAGGCTCGGGAACTCCTTGGGTTCCCTCATAATTAGCTGGAGAGCGTTGCTGGAGAGAAGTATGCCAGGCTTTCATACTTGGCTTGTTACAACATGGACTTATATAAGCAGACGACAATGGATAGATGGATTTTAACTGTTGTTTGTTTAAAGGTATAAAGCCAAGTTATATGCTTATAAAAAAGACCAAAAAAAACATTTGATTATGATAAAAACAAGTTATATACACCAAGCCTCCATCCTGATAATGTTTTGATGGTCCTTTTAGATGGTCACCGGATGTGATGACCACATATAAACATACATATATAAATACGTGGCGCCATCTACTGGCAGTATCACAGAACTATCATAATGCCGGTTTGCTTAATTAATAAAACGGTATTAAATAATGCCGGACCAAGCCTGACCCTCTGCAAGGCCTTGCAGTAAAGCGGCAGCTCAGCGTGACTGAAGACCAACCGTTAATTAAATAAACCGATCTACAGAAACTTTAAGAGCCTCATATCAGAACATTTACTCACATCAGTCAACTCTGCGGTCACATCTGAGCAATCAGCGGGTGTAGCGTCCACTTCAGTGAACACCAACGTTCATACTGTATTCCCAGCGACATTCCAGTCTTTTTACACTTGGAATCATATATTTTTTTGTGTTTTTTCTTCCACTGGACCTCAGACCATTCTGCATTGTTTTGCTGGGAGATGCTAACAACCGTTAGCCGCTTCCTTGTTTTATCCCCTGCTGGGGATCCGCAGTGTTGTACTTCCTCTATTATTAACAATAAACAAAAAAGGCTTTATTTACTAACAAACTGAGCAAAAACAAAGCATAAAACACAAAAATAGCAACTAATACGCAAGCAGGACGTGATAATCTTTCATTAAAAACTTTGCATACAACCAGAGTGAGCTACTGACGTATACATTTTTAAACAGTCAAATAACGTGGCTACGTACCTTTAAAATCATTAGAAGGCACACTGCATGTTTTTTTTTTCTTTCTTGGACAACCTTTAATTTTTTGTCTTATTTGTCCAACAAACTAAAATCGATATGCTTTATAATACCGTCTCATTCACTGATAAATGACAAGGTGACAAGGTCTTTGTGAACGTTTTTGCTTCCCAAAATGTTCTTTAGACTCTCACTGTAATGCCAGAATGGAAAACAAAACTTAGTATCTTTATGAGACTTATGATTAAAGTCATTTAGCTCTCTTAAAAAAGGAATCTGGGCCATTTAAATGATCATGCTTACATTTTATGGCCCTTTTCAGACCTGCTTGCCCACAGAGATTTAACGCAATGCAGACCTTTGCCAAAAACCGAGGCTGTAATTCAAAAGGCCCCCTTGTGTGTTTGTTATATTGCATGTCCCCACAGCAGAGAGTCTCCCGTCACCCTGCTGGTTGGTAACAGTTTACTTCCCTGTTCCGCCTGACTGGAACAAGGTAGACATGGGCTTTGTGTTTGATGGGATCTGGTTGCACTGGCAAAGTAAACCTACTGCAGATGGGGAGAAATAACAGAGCGCTCATACTTCTACTGAAAGTACATTATGTACACAAGTTTACCTGTCTAAATCTCGCATGGGAAGTTCTTGTAATTGGTTTAAAAAGGATATTGTTAATGTTGAATAGGCATCTTTCAGAAAATGGTCAATAAACATGAAAAAGACAGAGGAAATGCAGAGGGTTATCTGGTGCAATAAAGGCTGGTACAACCATTCAGAGTTTCAGGCCCAACAGAGTTTCAGATATGAATCTCACCCAAGCACGGTAACCTCTGACATCCTCCCAGAACCCCCCGAAGGGTGCGGTGCAGTTATTGTCTCCGTTTTTCTGCCTAACTCTCCCTGACCTCCTCTGTCTTCCTTTTGAACAAGTCCATTACAGCCATTTATTTCAATTCTGCAACAACTCTCTGCACATAAACGAACCCTATTCTCCTCAGTGATCTATTCCCCTCTCTGTCGATGCTGTCCATTCATGGCCCAGACAGAGCCATCGATTCATCGGCCGGACGTGACCGTATTGTGTTAAAATGCAAGAGCGATAGAAGAAGCGAAGAGTCAACTGAAAGGCAGTGAGTGGCCTGGGGTCAGCGTGGAGGAATGGGAACACCCAACAACCTTCAGGCCTCTGTGTCCATTGCAGGACATTCAGACCCCTTCAGGCAATCGATACAAGATGTCAGAGCAACAGCAATTAGTCACCCACTGTAAACTGAAGCATATTTCACATTATGAGTCATGGGAAAAGGGCTTCTTTTAAAGCCCACACCAATTAATCAAGCATTAACTCCGTAACTAGCGAAAATGAGCACTCCTTCCACTGGTATTCATACTTTTCTCAGTATGTTTTTGTTGTTGGTTAAATTCAGATGATTAGGGTTGTGATTTAATTAATCAATGGCTCGGAAAATGCCACTTCCAGATGTCGTATTTGGCCATTCGGGGAAGGAAGTCGCCAAACAGAACTCAACAGATTACAGTACAATGACTTCAGTTGTAAAGATGGAAGTTGCAGCTTGCTCAAACAAGACAGCACTGTCCAACAGGAAGACACTTCAGTGGCTCTGTTTACTGAAATGAGTTTTTGCTCTGGTCAGTGACATCCCTCCAGGATGCACATCTAACCGTGTGCACGCATGTATTTTCATCAAATGCTCCGCACTGGGGGGAAAGGAAACCAGTTGTTTTCATGAATCCTGGCTCGACAATGCTCTTAAAACCCCACAGGAAAATCTCAATATTTCCTAAAGCATTAATTTCAGATTCTTGACACTCAATCATGACTTCACCTCACAACATAACAACAAACAAAGCAAGATGTTACCGGACGACCCTTAAGCTTTGGGACCATCGCTGAGGCACTTGGCGTCTCTCTCCTCTTCCTCAAACTCCTCCAAGACACACTCCCCTTTCCTCCTGGGTCCCCTGAGCCTCCCCAGTCACGGATAGGATGGGGGTTATAGACTAATAGGCTAAAGCCATGCAGATCCATAAAGACAAGACTAAGACTCCCCTTTTCCCGTCTTCACAAGCAAAGGTAAGAAGGTAAGAGAAGCGGCAATCGATGTGTGGAGAAATCTGCATAGAATTTGCGGGATATTAATTATAAAACAAATTCAGGGTTTCATAAACTTTAGAGGTCTCTGTGCTCCTTTTAGATCTAATTAATATGAATATTTAAGATTTCGGGGTAGAAACCACAGAATGTGGCCAAGATTCCCTGAAAAAGCTGCACTATACAGCCATTTTATTATTTTACAGTGCTTACCCTGTCTGAGGCAGCATTCACCCTTAACTATCTTTCTACAACACACAAATATGTCGTAGAAAATTGTGCTCGGGCCGCAGCTAACAGATACGTTTCTTATGTTTCTGAATGCTCACATAGCCCTTGGTCAAAATGCCACCCTGGGCAGTGAGCCGCATCTCTTTTGTCAAAAACCACCACTGATACAGGTCCACATTCTGGCAGAAAAAGAATGACATCAAGATAAATTTGAGCTTTTTGATAACAAACTGAATCAGTGCTGAACCGTGCTCCTAATTTGTTTATATCAGAGGCAAAAATAAATGTAGTTTTGCATTCATTCTAAACTCTTTCAGAATTTTATTAGAGATTTGACAAAAAAGTTTTTGCATTCATACAGATAATTTTCTGTTTTACTAGATCATCAAACAAATTCAAATTAAACTTAAAGATCATCTGCATAAATACAAAAGACAGTTTTCAAATGGTAATTTCATCTAATAAGAGAAGAAAACAATCATTCCAGCTCCTCCCATCAGAGCATTTCAGACAATTAACATTATACCTACATATAAGCATGGTGGTGGTAGTGAGATCTTTTGAGGCTGCTTTGCTACTTCCAGAACTTGATAACTTGCCTTAGTTTACGTAACCATGAATTCAGCTCTCGAGTGGACAATCCGGACCTGAAGGTAAAACTCCCGCTGGTTGTTCAGCAGGAAACGCCACCTCTCAAATGATTTTAAAAGAAAATAACATTTAAGTTTTGGTTTAACCTAGTCATACACCAGACTTAAATGCTAGCAAGAGGCTGTTGTGTGACCTGAAATATGCCATTCATACTTAAAAATCCTCCACTGGGTCTGAATCAAAACAATTCTGCAAAAAAAAAAAGTTGGGCCAAAATTTCTCCAAAATATAAGAGACTCATTTTTGGTTATCGCTAATGCTTGATGACAGGCGTTTAAAAGAGCAATTACTTTTCTACATACAGCCATGTTGCTTTTGTTTTATTGTCATGAAAAATGAAAATCATTGTTTGAAAACTTTTTTTTTGTATTACTTTGTTGGATGATCTGAAACATTTATGTGCAACAAAAAACACAAAAACAGACGGAATCTCCAAAGGAGCTATTTTTTTTTTACAGCTATGCTTTAAGGCACCTTGACCGGTCTCTCAACATTAATGCAGATGAGATGAGGGTGATGGACGATGAAGATGTGAGGATGAGGGGGTCGGGGGAGGGTTTGATGGGAAAGCAGCAGTGGAAGTCATAAATCAGAGGTCATTGTCGATGTCAAAGAATGAGTGTGAGAAGGGGTGGCGAGGGTTGTGAACCGGCCAGTGGGAGGAGGGCGGTTAGTGGGGGTTCAGCGGATAAGAGACTTGAGGGAGATCAGGGTGCGGTCACTGTGATGTAATCCAGTGGACATCTGTGCTGCAGTGACAGACAAGACACACTGTGTTCCAGAGACTCACATGCTTACCCACCGCTACACACACACGGACCCACACTTCCCAATGAGCTGTAGTGCGGTCCCTGTCTGGGAGGCAGAGGCTTGGCACTAATGAGACTAAATGAGGCTCTGTGAGCAGGTCACAGCCTGTCAAACAATCTTTCAGACAGCTGGTTAAAATATTGCTCCAGTATAGTTGGAGCCAGAGACAAACTGGTCAAGCAAGAAGAGCACCAAGAAGGCCAAAATATCCCTCCTGCATCAAACACGACACCGAACAAGCCAGAGCCTAATTTTAGTCCCAAGAAGCTAAACTAGACAGTTTAGTTATACATTTTATAGGGTGCATTTTTAGTTATTGCCCAAAAAGTCAGAATATGTTCTGTGATGCCGAATTGGGAACGTGGTACCTAAGTTTGTCATAACCTCAACTATGACAGAGCTACTTTGTTGGCTCTGTTTTGAGAGTAAATAAACACTTTTCCTGTTTGTCCTCTAAGTCTTTCTCAAACAGGAGACTTTTGTTCGTGGCAGAGCCTCGTTCCTAGACTCCAGTTTAAGATTGCGTGATCGGTAAAATTGTGCAGGCTCACTGGGTCGGGCATCAGCGGGGAGGAGGGGGCGAAGGAGCCAGCTGTGGAATCTAAGAGGCAGGCACTTGGAAAACACTGAGTCACTGGTTCCCATGGTGATTCCCGCCTTTTCTGGGGAGTGGGGTGGTGTTCCCACAAACCTCATTGGACATATAGTAGAAAAAAAAAATCCTGACATATTTGGTGCAAAAAAATTACTAAAAAAAAACATTGGAGTGTGAGCAACAGATCTCCAAATCTAACATGAAATGTTTATGTTTAAAGTGTTTTACGTGATGCTAGGTTAAAAAGGCCTTTTACGTTTTACTAGTTTTTAAGGAGAGGATTCAGAAGAACTGTGATACCAGATGGGATGCAGTGTGCAGGCTCTCTGCACTTTAGGGGGATTTTTTTTTTAGCCAAATCCCCCTAAGTCCGACAGCAGTGTGTCATACTGTCTGGTGAAAGTAGACAGCACATTCGTTTGGATGGTTTTCACATGCTCCGCCACTAAATACCAAGTTCTCCAAGTACATTTTGAACAGAGTAACTAACAAAAACAACAATAACAAAAAAAACATTCTTATCAAGAGGCAGCACTTTAGTGCTTGAAGGATGCAGTTTATTTATATTTTTCCATTTTTACCCAGAAGTTAATATTTACAAAAATTAGATTGAATCCCTTAAAGTCAGAAGAGAGTAAGAATCACCAGTTTTTACACCAACTCAACCTTCATAGTCACTATTGCTGCCTTGTACATAAAACTGAAAATAGCCATTGTGTGTCCTCTAATGTGTTGTTGCCAGATGTTTTTTTAGCTAATTTCCTTCATATGACTATGATGGTTTTTGTGTTATCTTTTGGTATTCTCTTGATGGTTTGGGATACTCTTTTTCGATACTGTAATATTTGTTGGGAGTGTGTATAGCAACCCCCCCTATTCTGTTAGACCAAAAGGCTTCATTGCTGTGCCTCTAATGATTATTTTATACCTGTTGCTGTGTTCAAATGTGACTCTGATTAAGACGTGGATGCTGTCGATACTTTATCTTCTAAACAGTTTGCACATTAGAAAATGAATGTGTTTGCATCGTGCAAATCAATTTGATGGATATGGATAAAAAAATGTCAAGGGGTAGGTCCCATAAAAAACAATTGTTTATTTGCTCTATGCTACTGGTGTTTAATAACCACACAATACAGTTAATGTGCAAATAATTATTACCACTAAAGGTAACGTCGGTATAAATAGTGGCACTCATAACACTGAAATTAGAGTTTTCTCAGCTGAACATTACATCATAACATCCTAACAAAATCCTAGCACAAAAATTATAATTACGTAAATAATGTGTGGCTTTAACGTTTAACATCTAAATTGTGTTTCGACTGTAAAGTGTGAGGTTTATTATTATTATTATTATTATTATTATTATTATTATTATTATTATTATTATTATTATTATTAGAGCTCCATGATGAGTTGGGTGATCTGATCGTCTCACTATAAACTCAGTATTGTCTAAAAAAATTTATTATCAAAATTAAGTCAGTCTTTTGCAGTTTCTGAGAACAAGCATTGGGAGCCATTATCATAAGCTCCAGATGTGAAGGTTAGTCCTTTACGTTTGGTATCCTGCTGTATCTATGTTTAAGACTTATTTGAATTAGGTCTTAAGTTGTTACAGTCTTGGAATTGGCCAATAAAGACACCGTCAGGCTTGCTTCAAACACTAGATTATACTGTAAGAGCATTGGTGAAAGGATTGCTGTGATGGACTGGTGACCCGTCCAGGGTGCCCCGCTTCCCAAGTCCAGTGACTGGTGGAGATAGGCACCAGACTCCCACAACCCTGCATGGATAAGCGGGTATAGGCAATGGATGGAAGAATGAAGGACTGCATTTGATGATGTCTAGTTCAAAATCTAAAAGATGTGTACTGGTGATAGCTGATCTGGATATCAACAAACAAAGATTATTTAAAAAAGGTTTTAGATTTATGAAACTCTCATTTTATATTTTTGGAATGCAAAAAAATTGCATTTTCCTTTTTTTTTCCAGCTTTGAGTCAGACAAGCATGAAAGCATCATAATGGACAAGTCAAACTTGGATGCAAATACTTCACACTGATTACAGATTCTTCAAAAACAGCTTTTGATTTGTCATACTTTAACTGTACAATTAAAAAAAGGGATTTTTAGTTTTCCAAGAAATATTGTTTAGCTACATTGTTAGATCCCTATTTTCTATGGGAAATTATTCAAATTATTTTAACAAATTTATTAAACAGTGTACAGCGGTTCACCACCGAAGATCGCTTTTCTTGATTCACCAACGTGTCGTCATGTACTTTTAGTCTGGACCAGGTGAAATGTGATGAAGCAAATATTTGCCCTTAATTAAATAAATCAAAAGAACAAAATCTTTTTAGAAACTCACACAAAAGTGATGAGTAGCTTAGCTTGCTTTTGATTCAGGAAGGGGTAATTAAAATGTGTTCTGTCAAGAATCTGGCCACCCTGTTGGTTTTATGGTAAGCTAATTTTGGCAGATCACCCCTCCCACTGAGACAGGTTCTGCTCGAGGATTCTTCCAGTTAAATAGGCAGTCATTCCTTTCCACTGTCGCCACATGCTTGCTTAGGAGGAGGGATTGCTGCAAAGTTAAAAAACGCAAACAATGCAATCATTTGCGGTTCCTTAGATAAAGGTTTACCAATTTGCTTTGTGGGGCGACAGTGGCTCAGTGGATTGTAGTTATCCTGCAATCTGATAGTTGTGGGATTGATTCCACCCACCACTGGTCAATGTGCCCCTGGGCAAGAAAATTAACGCAATTTACGTATCGGTGTATGAACCTGTGCTTTCTGTAATTTCCCTCTGGGATTATTAAAGTATTTCTGATTCTGATTTTGGAAGTGTGAGTGGGTAAATGCAGCTCTGGAGTAAACCTCTTTAAGTGCTCGGTATGACCTGATTGCCCTGATTATATGTTGCCCTGTTTGACGTGTGAAACAGATTGCCATGGCATTTGTTGTGAATTGACATGATAGAATTTTTTTTTATTTCTGATAAACTAATCAGATAGCATCAAGAATCATTTTCTTTCTTTAAGAAGAAAACTCATAACCTGCAGTCACCCAGTCAGTCACCAAGCTCCAAATTTAGGCCCCCATGTGATAATTAAAGCAACAAGAGGGATGAAGGTAAGGCTGAGTGTACAGCAGTTGGGGTTTACATCAGGCTGATGTAAGGAGAGAGTCAGAACTGACGCAGTCCAGGCCAGAAAATCCCTCTGCATGGGGTAGAATGCACTGACCAAGGCTGTGGGGTGAGTATAAATCAAGGGGGGTAAGTTGGTTGGGGGGGTTTTGAGCTGTGCAGATTGAGTGAAGTTTATTTAACTTTAGGTACTATAGGCTTCCCTCAAAAACAAACAGGACTAACTCTGTTTGCTGTGTGTTTTAGCAGCTGTGACCTCCAGTGTGACTCAGCTTGACCTCATCTATGCTGCCCATGGGGGATTCCTGCTCCTTAAATGACAGGCGGCGAGTGGATTGAAGTCAGTGGTACTTTTTATTTGCATGTTGGTGTTTAAATGAGAGCTGAATTAGGTGTATGCACTGTGGATTTCGATATTCGGTGCAGGTGCCAGGCAGAGAGATATGTTGGACAATGCACAACACACACGGGCTCTCCCACATTTGCAGACATCTTATAATGCTTCCAAAAACAGAGACAACGTCGTCCTTCTGGCCCGTCGAAGCCAAACCGAGGCTTGGATCTGAAGATTTCCATGACTCAAGGGCTGAGACCATGATTTGCTTGTTGCCATAGATACCTCAGATGACAAAATATTGTCAGAGAAGTATTCGTGACAAAGTATTTTAACAGCTGCTTCATGACCAAAGAAACGTAGTCGTGAAAGTCCTGATGAGGATTTTGAAAATCTTCCTGGAGTAATTATAATCATAGAAGTGAAGACTGAGCGAAAACATCAGTCACTTTATCCCTCTGGACACACAAGTTTGTTATTCCTGAGGATAACAGCGTCACAGAGTTTTTAAAGGTGCATAGCCACATTTTTTGACTTTTTTTTATTTAGGGTGGAGGAAGAACGTCACATCAAGATGGTTGGCATGTCCAAGCAAGGGGCATGGCCTAGGTGGGAGCACGTAGACCCTCGTAAATGCACGTGGGCAGAGCTCTGGAAAGCCGAACCTCTTCGCACGAAGTTCCTTATACAATCTGTTTACGATGTCCTCCCAAGTCCGGACAACCTTCACACCTGGGGCCTGGCGGATAGTCCCAAGTGTAAACTGGGCCAGAGAAGGGGCACCATGGAGCACATTCTGAGCTGCTGCCCGAAGGCTTTAGGAGAGGGGCGGTATCGCTGGCGGCACGACCAAGTTCTAAAATCCTTGGCGGATTCACTCAGCACAGCGATACAGAACAGCAAGACCCAGGTTGCTCCAAAGCAGTCAATCACCTTTGTTAGAGCGGGGCAGAAGGCAAACCACCAGCCCAATTCCTCAGGAGGGCTCCTCGCTACCGCCCGTGACTGGCAGCTCCAAGATGACCTAGGACGGCAACTCAAGTTCCCAGTTAACATAGCTACCACTTCACTCCGCCCAGATATGGTGTTAACATCGGAGAGCACCCAGCAAGTGGTCTTACTGGAACTGACTGTACCATGGGAGGACCGTATTGAGGAGGCTAACGAGCACAAGAGGGCCAAATACTCGGAGCTCACCACAGAGTGCCGGAGCAATGGCTGGAAGGCCCGCTGTGAACCTGTCGAAGTCGGGTGCAGAGGTTTTGCAGGTCACTCATTACAGAGAGAGTTCAAACTCCTTGGTGTTAGAGGACTGCAGTTGAGGAAAGCCACCAAGAACATTCTTGAGGCCGCAGAAAAGGCCTCGCGCTGGCTGTGGATCCGTAGGGGGGATCCGTGGTGCGCTACTTGGACGCAAGCCGGGGAGTGATCGCCCCTGGATGGGTCGCCCGGGTGAGGGTCTCTGATTATTAAAGACCCGAAACACCCAGTGACCCCGGGTTAATCACTGATGACATGTCCAAGTATCACCGGAAGGTGTATTATAGTTCTAGATGGAGCGAGAATCAGAGCAAATGATTCAGATGATGGCAAGGCTTGGCGCTCATCACCAAACATCAATCATGAAAAAACTTCCTTTGTTAATATGCAAACATCTGGTCAGCACTTTTAAGTAGGTTGTGATTTTTGTAATGCTAATAAAAATTTTTCCACTGATTATTGGGAAGGGTACCAATATTTTTTGACAGCATTTCACAATTAAATGTTAATGAAAACAAATAGATCGTCGTTTTTAAAGGATAGATATTTGTTTTTACATCTTTCCCTGATATTTTTTATCTTTTAGAGACGCTTGTCTTGTGTCCCATCAACAACCAGCTTCCTGGTTAACTGGAAATCATTTTCCCGTTCCTGATCCCAGCAGTGTGTTGCAAATATTCCCCTTCGACATGATCCTGCCTGCCTCCTGCCTATGCTTTGGTCCCACAGTGCAGCTAAACATGACTGTAGGCAAAAGTCTTGACAGTAAATGCACAATGGTACTTTGCATGTGTGAACAGACATTTAGTGTATTAATCCCTGCTCTGCCTGCAACTTTGGGAAATGTCCTAACCCAAACTGCTGTGATAATCCCAGGAATTCTTGTGTGAAAATGGCTTATTCTCTTACTGGAGCCCCGATTTAAAAGAGCTTGTTAGTTATACATTTACCTGAAATAATTAGTCAGAGGGCGTGCCGATGGCACAGGGGTAGCGCGCGTACCCATATATAGAGGCCTTTAATCTGCCGTCCCGGGTTCGACGCCAGCCTGTAGACCTTTGCTGCATTTATTTCCCCTCTCTCAGCCTCTTCCTGTCAGCCTACTTTCATTAAAAGGCCACTAGTGCCACAAAAAAGTAATATAACTGTAAGTAAAAATGTTATCAGAAGGAAATTAAGGAAAACTTTATTTTGGCACATAAGTGGAAAAAATAAGACTATTTGAAAACCGAGAGGTGTGCCGCAGTGGCGCAGGGTTGGAGTGGACGACCTTAGACCCAATTCGAGTCCCGGCCCGTGGACCTATGCTGCATAAAAGCCACTAGAGTCTCACAATTGTAACTAATACTAATAATAATACTAATTATAATAATTAATAACTGAATAAAACTTTTATATTATTTAAAGTGAAAATGACAGTACTGAATGATGTATGTGTTTGGAATACAAATAGAAAATTTTAATTAATGCGTTGTAGTGCTTTTTCCAAACTGGATGCATTTACAATGTCTGGATGCTGATAAGATTTGGACAAAGAAACACAAACGTGCAGAAGAAGTCTATCTGAGGCGATTTACCCACAGTGAGGGGTCAGAGGTCAGAGTGGCTCGGTTTAGCCTGGGTCATTGGGAGTCCCCTTTGGTTTTTGTCCTCAGGACCCCTCCGTGAGACAGGTCAGCCATATAAACATTACGTTGGCTGCCCCTGTCTGTGCCTGACAAATAATCACAGAACAATTGTTTGTGGCTGCATTAACCGACGACTGCTGTTTGGTGGCTACCTTTACAGCTCGTCTTGATTCATGAGCCCGCTCTCTGTAAACCTGTCGCCCGCCCTGCAGCGTAAGTATTGCTCAGCAAAGACACGAGTCCCGCTTGCATTTACGTTTGCCTCTTGCAAAAGCAAATATTTTATTCAGTGAGGAGGAAACATCTGACAGCTGTTTGTGAGCATGTTTGTGTCTCATTTCTCGCTGCCCTCTCTTGCTTTTTTTGATTCTGATCCTCCTAATTAAACTTTGAGAGTCTGGGAGGCTCACCGCCCCCTCCCCGTCTCCACAACTTTCTCACAGAGAGCACAAAGGGCTGGAGGAGACTAGGAGAGGGGGACAGACAGAGCAGGGAGAGGAGCCAGAGAGCCTGAACAGAGGGGGGATTCATGGTGGCTCTGCTTTGCTCCTTATCAGTATCCTGCCTCTGTGAATGAAGCTCTTCAGAGGAGCTCCTCGCCCGTCGATACCCAATACGCCTCCAAAGCTATCTTTGAATCCCCACTGCGTGTGCGCACACACGTACACACATGTAGGCTTTATTTCCACCACAAATAAAAGCAGTGAATGTGGGGATGGAAATAGTCATCAGTGGATGTAATGGTGCAGATATGATGGCCGCTGACCATGTCCTCAAATTCCTTCGTTTTCTTTTTTTTTCTTTTTTCTGAAAGAGAGTCTCTAATCAAAATACATCTTAGCTTTAGAGAAGCCAGAGAGACATTTTGGAAAGCTTGCCTTGTATTGTTACCACTGTACCATCGTATTGGGCCTGTTTCCAGTGTGGATGACGGCCTGGATTGGAGAGTACCAATGGTTCGCAGAGCTGTTTAAGGTTTTCACAGTAAAACAGGTGGTCGAAACTAATTATATGATATACTCATTGGCTGCCCTGGTAGAGATCAGTAAAGATCAGAATTTTGTCATTATAATCATTATGTTCTGATTATTTAATCATATAAGCATTATATTCTCACATGGAAATAAATAAATTACTTTTTCAGTTTTAATTCTTGCAGAGGAGCAAAACGAAAATCAGAAATTATGAAATAACTTTTTGAAAAAAATATTTTTCCCTCCCTTACTGGCACCATAAACATTTTATTTTATAAAGTGAATGTAACGCAATGATTTTTAGTTTATAGTTCAAAGTGTCCAGTTGTAATGTCAGCATTGTGTGCAGGATTGTGTGTGTGTGTGTGTGTGTGTACTTGTACTTGTAGCTGACTGGGAAAATTTTTGATAATTTTACCAATAAATTGAGGACCTTTTTTGGTCCTCACTTTATTCTGGGCTAAGGGTTAGGGGTAGGGTTAGGATGAAGGTGTCAATTAGGTTTAGGCCATAGAAAGAGTTGTAAATTAACAGAAGTCAATGGAAGTCAAGGCACAGTTCTCACTTTGTATTTAAAACAAGGATGTGTGTGTGTGTGTGTGTGTACTTGTACATGCACCTAAGTGAGAACATGTTTTTCCTATTTTACCACCAAAGTGAGAACCTTTTTTTTGTTCTCATTTTTTTATTGGGGTAGGGGTTAGGTTTAGCACTAAGGTGTCAGTTAGTTTTAGGGTTAGAGTTAAGGTTAGGTCTATAAAAAAGCTAAACTTGTGCCCTGCAGTCACCCAGTGCCCTCCTGGAACCCATTCATGACCCTGAAAGAAACACTTAACATCACTTCAATATGTCACTTAAACATTTATCTGTTGTCGGTGGTTGTTGCCTGCGCCAGGGTCTCATTGACAAATCCAAAGGCACTGGAGGTTTTAAATTTAAATATCCTTGCACTATTGTTTGCCTTGGGTAAAAAAATATGATGCATGGAAGCCCATTAATCTGGGTGTCTATCTTGAGCATTAATTGGGTGAGGGGAGAGATAAACCCAGGACAGGTTTCCAGTCCATCACAAGGCACTTAAATCCACCTGGGGTCAATTTAGAGAGACCAATTATCCAAAAAGTCATGCTTTTGGATTGTGGAGGAAGTACTCAGAGAGAACCCACACATGCATGGGGAGAACATACAAACTGCACACAGAAAGACCCCAGGTTTGGGATGGGAACCCAGGACCTTTTGCTGCAAGCCAACAGAGCTGACAACTTTGCCTCAGCACACTGAGACAGGCCAGGAAACAAAAGCCTTTTCTGTAGGTGATTCTGTTAAACTGTACAGGAACTTTAACTGGATCTCTGTGCTAAGATTTCCTTCAAGAAACAGGGCATGTAGGTCTGATAATTGGGCCAATTTGTGGAAACAAACTTCAGTATCTGTGATGCTGCGGACATCACAGATCCTCCGGCGGCCTCGGGATCCTTGTTAGACTGCATGTCAACTCTTTGAAGTACTGGGATGTTTTGGGGTCATGCTATCACTTAAAAAAATTCTCATCCACGTTTTAATAAGAATTGCCCACGCCTGACCTCCAGGACCGGCAGGAAAATACCAGCTAAGAGTCACAGCTGGAAATAATATGAA
The DNA here is from genome assembly GCA_037039145.1 of Fundulus diaphanus. Lineage (NCBI taxonomy): Eukaryota > Metazoa > Chordata > Actinopteri > Cyprinodontiformes > Fundulidae > Fundulus > Fundulus diaphanus. The sequence goes on along the minus strand of CM073121.1, from coordinate 46,656,270 downwards.
GACCTCAGAATCTCAACCCAAGGGCTCGTTTTGGTGAGAATTCAGTTATGCTTTTACTGTTTTCATTGTCAACTACACATACAATGCAACATATTTAATTTGATAAAAACTGCAGGGTTACAAGGTATTGTCTCAGCACAGACCATTTTAAGACTATTCAGATGAAAACGGCGTCTTTTTTCTAGAAAATACCTGAAACCTTGAAATTCTCTGACTCCAGGGAAGCCAGGTTTAAAGACGTGGTCGGCTGAGACTTGCCAGCTCATCGAGCCCTTCACCCTAAGCCATCCCATGAACTTTACCTCCCTCCATGCCTTGGTCAACTGGTAGAGAGATGTGAACTCCCCCAGCCTCCACTAAGAATCATACATCTGTTTAGGGCAAGTAAAGTTGTTACAGATCTTTGGCCTAGATGAAAATGTAAATTCATGCCACAGACCACGATGTCATAATATTGATTTATGGAGGCAAACAACACCCCGGATCCTTACTTCCTGACTTTGAATAACGCTGACACAAGTTCTGATTTCCTGACCCCGTTGCATATAATGCACGGATGCTTATTTATCCAATTCACAGTAGCCCCTACTTAGTGGCCTGTGTGTAATGATGGGAACTGTTGTGCAGCTATGCACTGGTTAGATCCAAATAAAAGAGGGGGATATTGGGTATCCTTGCTTATTTGTGGTGTGGGTAGCCCACTCCCCCTTCCATTGCCCACTGGAGGCTGTTTTGCAGATGAGTGGAAGGCGAGGGGGTTATATTATAGGATATTAAATGATAATGATGGGTCTGGAAGCGCCGGGTCCATGGGAAAGTGGTTGGTGTGTCTCGCTGTGGCCCAGCCTCAATTCTGTTACTCTGGAAGGCAGAAATGGGTCACCCTGCCGCAGAGGAACATTATGTCGGGGGGCCAGAGGAGAGATTATAAAGCCAGACCCCATCGACCATCACCCCAACCTTCCCCTCAGTCCTGCTCTTTTCTCAAACCCAAGGTCTGCTGACCAGAGATGCCTGCCCTTTGGAAAGGGATTCTAGCCGCAGTCGCCGGCCTCCACCGACACCAGCCTCCACCTCGTCGCCATGTTGACCAAGCATCAACAGCATTGAGCAACCTTGAGGCACAATGGAAACCACAAGCATCAAGACAATGAGGAGTGGGGAGCGAGGGGCCTCAAGCTGCAGGGCTCATCCGACTGAAGGGAGGATGTCGGAAATGGAAAACTGGAACAAGGACGAGCAAAGGAGGAAACAAGCAGAGAAACGGGAGGAATCAGGACATATGGACCAGGACGAGGTCCTCTTTCATTATTTGCCTTTTGTCTAAGCAAGTACTTAGCATGTTACAGGCAAAGCCCAAAACTACATCTTGTGTGTTAAACTGATAGAGCACCTTCAGCTTGCAATGTGAAAGGTTTTTCTTTTCTTTTTTTGCATGTGATGAAGTCTGATCAGTAAACTCAGGTGTGTTTAAGTTCAACACAGAAATTTCAAAATTAGTAATTTCCTGAAGAAAGTTATTGTCAGCACTAAAGCAGTAAAGCCATTACACTTTAAATTTAGCCAGACTTGTTTTATCTGCTTCTAACTTTTGATATCCACTGTGGATATTGTATGTATGCATGTATGTGACATGCTGTGTACTGTCATCTAAAAGGATGCAACATCCTGGTTGCATTATTTTTGTGCATCCTTGAACTGGTACATATTTCTTATTTAGTTTTTATTATTTAGCCTTCTTTGGTTGCAGTCTATCATGGTGCCTCATCTTGACTTGGCCCTATTTGACAATTTTACCTTGTAAAAGTGCTCCGTCTCTATCACATCAGATTAATGACAGTGGTGTCGGCGGTGAACTTCAGGAGCTGAGGTGCAGTTATTTGTGTACAGAGAGTCAAAGGGAAGATATAATTAAACATTTTTGTTAGTCCATCTCTCTTTTTAAGAAAGTATTTTCAAACAACTTTTTTATTTTACTGTCTGCCTCATTAAAGCTGTGAAGAACCACAGGAATCAACTTATTTTGTATTAAAGGGGAAGTCCGGTCAACAAGGAAAAATCAGGGTATCATTAGCTATAACTAAAACTAATACATTTGTGGTTATTTAATGAACTTATCTTTAATCAATAAGAAAATAAAAACATAAATTGTCGTCTGAATCACTGTGTATGGGGGCTGACATGACTGCCCAAATATGGGCAGTAAGGGGCATTTGACATCACATCCTGCGACGTGGAAGAGCGGAAGCGGTGACAGCATTTCTCTCCGCTTTCCATGCAAAGTCTATAGGAGCCGTTCTACACAGCTGCGATCATCAATAATTATTTCGGATTTCCAGAGGACTTCACCGCTGACATTCCCAAGAGCTATTGCTGAAGCAACAATGCCCACGTGCATGGCCATCGGATGTTCCAACACAACTGGTAAAAGAGGAAAAAACATTGCTTATTTCAACACAGTCACTTCAGCGATCTCTCCTCCGCTGTGTGTGTGTGTGTGTGTGTGTGTGTGCGCGCGCTCAGCTGCAGCGCCGGTGCAAAGCCGTGATCAGCCCAGCATGTGCTGGAATGCTCTTATATTTTAATACTTATACTATAATAATCAGCTAACTTAAGTCACTTCAGCGATCTCTCCTCCGCTGTGTGTCTGTGTGTGTGTGCGCGCGCTCTGCTGCAAACTGAAACTGAAACCCCGTCTGTTAGATGCAAAGCCGTGCTGCGCGGAGCGCACACACACACACACACACACACACACACACACACACACACACACACACACACACGTGTATAGATATATACTGTAGGACCCGACTGAGTTTGATCTTGGAAAATAGTGCGCCGTGACAAACAGAGCGTTGAAACTTGCTCAACAGAGGGTCCGCCGAGTGACGTAAAAAAATGGGAGGTGACAGTACTATTCTTGACCAAGATGGATTCCTCCACATAAACATGATTAAATGAGAATTATTATTAATTAAAAAAACTTATAATTTTTTGCACAGTATGTAGTAGTTTTATATTTAAAGTACTTTCAGCAGTTTGAATTCTGATTTTGACCGGACTTCTCCTTTAAAGATCAGCAGTGGGCATAATGGTGCTTAAACAGTCTTTTTTTAATATTTCACATAATCAAAAACAAATAGGGAGTTCAAAACTATTGCTAAAACCATAGGATTGCAATGTTTAGATTCAATAAAAAACATTTCATTAACTCTGAAACAGTTCTGATGGTCTTCTTGTGGGCCATAATAATCTTGTAGCTCATTACAGAAAAATGTAACAAAGCAACTAGCAAATCGTTTCAGAGTCAGAGTCTACAGTCACTTAATGTAAAATTGCCAATGATAGATGTTAGATGATAGAATATTTTATTGGGGTTTTATGTGACAGACAAATGTAAAAAAAAAAGATTGTTAGTTTACAACTAAAACTGAAATGAAAATCTTAAAAGTCTGGTCCACATTTATATTCATGCCTCCATTACCTTGATACCCTAAATAAAATCCAGCGCATCCCATTACCTTCAGAGGTAATTAGTAATTAGAGTCCTCCTGTGTGTAATTCAATATTCATACCGAGGTTTGTTGGAGAGTATTAGCAGCCAATCAGCATCATAAAGACAAGGGAAAACAACAGCTAGGTCAAGGAGAAGGTTACAGAGAAACAGGGTAAGATTTTAAATAAAACAATATCCAAATCTTTGGGCACTAGGCTGTCCACCTAAACTGGTAGGATGATCAAGGAGAGCATCAATCAGAGATGAGGCTATAGCAGTACGCTAACTCTGGAGGAGCTGCAGAGATCCACAGCTAAGATGGGAGAATCTGCAGGACAAGAAAAGAGATTGTTGAAGGAAAGTAGAGAGAAGTCTGGTTTTCCACAAAGTTAAGGGGCACATCAAATATATGCAAGAATATGCTCTGGTCAAAATAAATGTTTTTTTTAGACTACTTGCAGAAATATAACACTGCATACCAACTCTGATAACACCAACGCTGTTGTGAAAGATGGTATTGGCAGCAAAATTAGTAGAGAGATACACCAAAAAGACTTGCGGCGACTGCAGTTAATTGTGGTTCTAAGAAAAAAAAACATGCCACACTTTTAAGATTCTTAATTTAAGAGAATATTTGAAAACAGTGTATCGGTTTTCTCCCTCTTCTAAAATATGCACCACCTTGTCGTGATCTCAAGGCGACAAAAGTCAAAGTTTGTGGTTGTATAGTGAGAAAATATGAAAAGGCTTAATGAGTTTGAATACTTTTGCAAAGCCCTGTAAACTGAGCTCCGCATATAGCCCAGACCTAGCTCCAATGTGAACATTAGAATAGCTTTTTATAATAGGAAACATGCCATGCCCCCCCCTCCCACCCTTATAGTCTTGCCTCACCCGCTCACTGGTATTTTCAGCCCAAACCCAACCGTCTAACATGATCCCATATAATTAAGCTGGTTTAAGGCCAACTGATCCCCTCGGAAAGCCTTGTCTTCCATACATTCCAATTAAAAGCGATTACACACACTGGTCTTTACTGCTCACAGGCCTCTGTTAGCTCCTCATCACCCCGCTCATTGGACCCTCACCCACCAGCGATGCCCATTCCCATGGTTTCAGCTGTCGCCCACCGCCTCGGCGCATCAATCTCAGGAAGATTGGTTTCTTATTTTCCCTTCATGAGCTGGTATATTTTCATTGCTCCTTTTGATATTCTCGTTTTTTTTTTTATGATTGCTCATTTGCACGAACATGAGTTGTGTTTATTCACAAGAAGATAGAGGCAGAGATAAAAGCTTAAGCCAGTTCAAATCCCTAAATCTTGTCAACTTTTGCTCAAGATGCCGCCACCCACCGCCCATGCCCTCCCTCTTCTTATTCTTTTTAGAAATCTCTGCAGGGAGCTGAATAGAAGGCCCACATTTCCACATGAAGTGAGCAGCCAGCGGCGATCCACTCTCCCCTGCAAAGTTTACTTTTCTTCTGGTTGTGAGAAAGCTTAGTGGGACTGTGGCTATGAATATTCATGCTGCAGAGCCCCTTGTCAATCCGTCAAAATGATCCTAAGGGGTGAATATTTGCCTGCAGAGGGCTAACTTGACCGAGGAAGAAATGAGAATTAATTTAGCCTGTTCTAAATTTCCCTCGTTTTCTCGTAAATGTGTGTTTGGAGCTTCCTTTGAGCCACCGGAGGCTCAGAACTGTTCTGATCGTGGAGTGATCCATTCGTACTTGTACAAAAGAAAAATCAGTCCATTGTTGGAATATCCATGCTTCCTTCTCTGATGGGTGACTGACATCACATTGGGTTTGCTAACAATGATGGAAGGGTTCTTAGAGCCTAATAACTGGAACCAATGTGCATTTTACGGACATTCATGATAAATATGACAGCCATTATTGTACTGTCAAGGAAATACTAGATGAATTATGCAAACTAACTTGTTTATGTTGAGTCTTTCTGTGATGGACTGTATCCCGCTTCTCATCAAATCACCACTAGAAGCCGAGGAACCAGCCCTCAGGGAACGCTGAACAGGATTAAGGTTGGTGCAGAAACTGAAAGGATGTGGCTTATGTTACAGTCGATGTTGGTGTTGGACATATCTACCAGAGAAAGTCAAACAATCTGTCATGGTTTTGGAGTATGTTTGTGCTCGGGGTGTTTGTGTTTCCTCTCCTGAAGCTGCAAATCTAGTGTCTGAGGAGTGTGGCCTTGGCTGAGGGCCTCTGTACCTGAGAAAATATCTACACAAGCAAGATCCTCCAGTGGATATTCTTTCCAATTGCTCCTGGTCCAAGATACTTTCAAGCCTTTCCGTAAGCTTCTCCGGTATGTCTACTCGGATGTCATGCACAGCTCTTTCCTCCTCAAGCCCCCAGCCTGCCTGCTCTCCAACGGACTTCCTGAACTTCCCAGACCTCCATCTTCATATCTGACTAACCGGAATACTAAGACAACACCTGAACAACCCAAACCCACCCGTTTTAGTAACAAGAAACTTCTCAAACTAATCTGGTCTCTGAGTTCTCTCTGCAAGTGGAAGAAAACTGAACGTGACAAAATCTCGGTTTTTAAATCTGTTAAAGTATTTAAAAAGGGAATTTTTAATACGATTAAAGTCTGGGCTTTGACTAGACCATTCTAACATATAAATCAATCTAATTTACTCCATTGTAGCTTTGGTTGTATGCACTGGTGAAGGTGAACCTCCGCTTAAATAGTTTGCAGCCTCTAACAGGTTTTCTTCCAGTACTGCTCTGTGTTTGGCTCCATCTATCCTCCAATAAACCAACCACTTTTTATGCTCCTGCTAAAAAAAAATCATGTCCACAGTGTGGTGTGCTCAGAATGCTGTGCACTTTTAGTTTTTGCTGTAACACATAACATTTTGCATTTAGGCCAAAAAGCTCGACACGGTCTCATATGACCAGAATATCTTCTTCCAGTGGTTGCTGTGTTCTCAACATGGCTTGTGGTAACCTGCAAATTAGACTTTTATATGTAAAAAAAAAAATGTCCATCTTTGTGGATTGCATGATTTTTTGGTCTTCATGAAGCTGTTTTTTCACTGATGTTCTCTAACGAGTCTCTTTGGCTACGTTCACACTGCAGGTCTCGATGCTCAATTACGATTTTTTTGCTGAAATTTTATTTTTTTGAGATCGCCGTTCAAACTACTATTAAATGCAGCCGTCATCAGACTTCTGTCTGGACGGTTAAAGACTGCAAAGCGACCCACATGCGCGGACAACAGAAGGAGACATCACAGAGCAGTGCACTGTTTACAGAAGTGATGGTGAATTACTTCCGTAAATTGTTTCTAGAAGTGTTCAATAAAGTTTTGTTTTAAAAAAAACTTGAGAAAAAAAACGTGGATACTGGCCGGCCTCTCTCATTATTATCAGAAAGCTGTTGAGCAATGGGAGCCGACAATAATAAGACCACATCATAACAAGACTAATAAGGTTAATGAGGTTAGAAGAAAGCAGCACAGCTACTAACAACGGTCTTTTATGGAGCTTTAAATGCTGCTACTGTGTGTGGATGTGTAGTGAGAGCTAAGAGAGTGACATAAAAGATGGGACATGAACGTTCAGACTGCGGACGCTTTGAGAAATATGTATCAGAATTAGTACCACATATTGAAGTGTCACAAATCAGATTTTTTTGGGGGGTGAAAAGATCAGAGTTGGGGCGTTCACACTGCCATGAAAAAGACGGATATGGGTCGCATTTGGGCAAAAACATCAGATTTGGGTTGCATTTCCCTGCAGAGTGAACAAATCCTTAAGTCTTCAAATAGTTGCTGTTTTTAGACTGAGATTGATTCACACACAGGAGGACTAACTGATAATTAAGTACCTTCTGAAAGCGGTTGGTTGCATTTCACAACTACGTACAAAAAACATAATCTAGTTTCAAATGTGTTGAAATGTTAAACAATTCAATATCTCGAGGCACTTTTAGTCTGTATTTTTAGACTATGTAGTGCAAGCTACAAGGACTTCCTGATAAACATGGTGCAGATAAACACAAAGAAGCATACTTTGGCAACACAGCAGACTGAAATAGCAAGACTTCAGTCCTGAATAAAAACCATATGGTCCAAATAAGAGATTCTTTCCCCTCATCTCAGTGATATATGCTACCTGGACGTCCAGAACTGCCGCATCACTGCCAACAGTGACTGTTAGGCAAACCAGTCCTATCAGATAGCCTGCACCATGCATGCACTTTGCAGAACAGCCCATCTCTCTGGGAAGTTGGACCTCACATCTACAAATGACAAAGGTTAGTGTGTTCCAGTTGTAAGTTGGAAAAGAAGTCGGAACTGCAGATGACTTATTTCCCTAACCTCTATGAATACAAACGCTAATGGTTTAATCTGATACTGCCCTCCAGAACAGGTAATCATTTATGTAACTTTTGCAATGTTTTCGATGTGCAACAGCCGTATCAAAGCTAAATAATGGTTTACCACCTGGTTTTTCCAACTTGGAATGCTGATATTATGAGTTTAGAGTCCAAACAGAAGACACCGTTGGAAGTGACGCAAGAACAGTGGGGGATTAAAGGGAGAGAACAGAAACTAGTCAGATGGAAACACTGAAAGAGGAATTTAGACAGATGAATCTCATCCATCCATGACTGTATATTGTCAAAGTCAAATCATGCACTAATTGCAGCCCTCACTGTCACTCTCACGCTCCATGACCCTTTCACTGTTGTATGTTTATTCATCTTGAGGTGTATTCCAGAAGGGCGAAGGTTTAAAAGAACAAATGAAAACATTATAGATCGTTTGTCAGACGCTGTCAAAACTTGCCTGTCTGTTATAAGGTGAACTAAGGCCTGCCGATCACCTCAAGCCTTGCACCTTTAACAACTTTGAAGCTGTCTGTTGTGCTGTCCTCAGCCCAAAAACACACAAAGCTGCGGCATCAGGAGCTTTTTTAAGCTCACTAGCGATTTGTAAAATCCTGCTCTGGATATCCAAACTTCATAGCCAAACTCTAATCTTTAAACTTTTAATGTTGCTACACAGATGTGTGTAAAAAAGAAACGCACCGACGGCTCGTAACTTTATACTTCCAGAGGTTTGACTGAGCATCACACTTTATATGATCGCTTTCTTTGGCACGCCAGCTTCCTGATTCAAAGATCACTGATGATGCAAAGGTAATTTCACAACCAGGAGTAAGTGATGAAGCAACAAAATTACACGTTTTGTAGATAATCTGATGACAGAATGACACATGGCTGCACCAGCAGTAGGTTTTGGAGAGTTACACTTTGCCTTAGTGAGTGTGAGTTTGGGTTGGGTATAAATGTCTCTGATTCCCAACATGGGTGAGCAGTGAGACCTGAGAAATGTTTCTGGGAGTGTGTGGTGGTTTTTGTGTTTACTGTGCTGCTGAAGCAGCGGACAGCAGTGGAAAATGTGACAGATCACATTGACTGCATTAAAAATACTATGCACAAAGAATCCCTTCTCAGTTTTGAGAATTTCCCATTTATTGCACTTATCAAACACAAGGATGGTGTCAGATAAACCATGCTTTGGGGACTAGGTGGGCAAATAGTCAAAAATACCCACACTGGAGTTTTCAGGTAGGGCATTAAAATACAATCCAGAAAAGTATGTTGAAGGGGGACTACATTTAGGGGATTATCAGATTTCAAAGCACAGCCCAGTTGCTTTTATTATGATAATTTTGCTACCGTGGAAAGCCATGGAAACGTCCGTTCAACAGGAAACGGGGCATTGACCTCGCAAAGTAATCTTCAAGGAGTGCACTTTTGAGCTCCTTATTATTATTTTTTTTTAAATCGGACCATCGTTTTATTCAGATGCTGAAGAATGTTCTGTTTTTGTTTTGTTTTCCTTACAGTCCCTTGCAGCGCAATCAAAATCCATTCAATGTGGACCATATGAACGGCACCAAAAGCATTCCCAAAAGTTGTCTTTTGACATTGAAACTAGTGGAAAATTAGGAGCATGTGTGGACAAACTAGAGTTAAAGAGGAAGGAAGAAAACTAAGAAATAGATTTGGGCCATATTACTGGCATCAAGGTTCTGGTGATGAGAGCCACAAAAATCTGCCACCTGTGGCCAGCTGGCTGAAAGAAACTTAGCACAGACTTCCTGGACCCACTGATATACAAATTTTGGTTGATTTAAAATATTTTCGATCATGAAAAAAGACATAAGAGATGAGTGCCACTCATGACGTTTATAAAGAAGCCATAAATGACAATGTCTGTGGGCTCTAGCTGAGAAGACAGCCTGGCTGATCAACCACAACAAGAAAATCTTAAAGATGCGTTCCTTGAGCTCTTTGTTTGAAAAAGATCTGAGACAGGTTTTATTTAGCTGCCATAACGTTGCCTATTTGTTTTTATTTTCATCGGATTCCCTTGCAACACAGCCAAAATCTTTTCAAAATGACACAATGTGAACAACACCGTAAGTACACACTGGCAGTCAGCTGGCTGAAAGACAGCTTTGACTATCTTCCCTGGCTTACAAGCAGGACACAGCTCAGAAATAGCTGTGATTGTGAAAAAACGCTTTTGAAACGAGCATCAGATTGTATATCTGAAGCGTGTAATGAAAATAATTTCCCTCTGGGATTATTAAAGTATTTCTGATTCCGATTCATATGGTAGAACTGTTTTACGGTTCACAAGCTATAAATGACTGACAGCAAAAAAGGAAACTACCCTGTGCAATAAGTCCTCTAAAACTCCTGTAGTTTATTCTATTTTTTTTTGCCTGCATATTAAAATTGAAATAATGACAAATAGATGCAGTATAAATTAGTGGCATACACTCTTGGCATGATATCTTTAAATCCAGTCCAACTTGAACAAGTACATATATCAATTTTTTTAGTGTAGAATGATGAAGTTCGGGTCTGACCAGCCTCAGCAATTTAGATTTCAATCCAGAGACTATTAGTTGAGAGTCAATGAAAAGCTGTAAAGCAGCCAGCTTTTACTGAACCAGTTTAGCTTAGCACCTACAGGAAGCTATGAAGCCATTTTAGACTTAATAGAGCGAGGGGTCACCAACCTTTTTGAAACTGAGAGCTACTTCGTTGGTGTTGTGCTACCTGTACTGACCTTTGAAGAGTCAAAACTCTTTTTAAATCTATATACATGTGATAAGTGTGATCACAAAGAAAGAACAAAGCCATACAACATTTTAGATGCAGCTCGCTGTAGGTCGTGCTATTTTTAGAGTGGGCTTGAGGGCACCACATGTGGTCCTTGGGAATACAGTAACTTAAACTACTTCCTTTTATTTTTCTAAATAAAAGCCTCTGTTTCTTGAATCACAACATAACGCATTTTATCACCAGCAACTTTTAATCAAATAACTAATCAACTGATCTCTGAACCCTTTTTTAAACTGAGACTGAGATTCGATTTAGACTCAAAATTCTAATTTGGGTTTAAACTTGATTTTGATATCTGTATTTTAGCGTATGTCTTTTCTGTAGCACTTTTAAGTGTTTGAAATATTAAGCTTTCTTTTAAGCAAAAACCTAAACAAAGGTCTTTATCTGTTTTTTCCTTTTATGTAATCCTTTGGTGCCTTTTTATAATGGTGCTGTAGAAATAAACTCACCTTGCCCACAACATTAGTATTAATACTTGTCGCGTTTATCTTTTCTTTAGCAATACTGTGAAACTGATATTTCCTCTCAAAACTATCACACCGCGAGATTCTCGTAGCGGCTTGCTAAGCATAAACAAAGTCGCGCACAAGAAAAAAACTCAGCTGGGCATCAATCACAAACGCATAACTACGCGCCTCACAATAGGATTCAAATGCTAATTCTGTATAAGCAGCAACAATAAAGGCTAAACTCAATCTAGCTGAGTTTTTGTGTTTGTGCGCCACACCTTCTTCTTCTCGCTTAGTCGCCACATGTGAGCTGTCCATGTTTGGCATCCACAGACTTTTGCATTATTGGTAGTCTAAGCACCAGAGTTAAGTTTCTTGTACTCATAGGAGTGCTTTTACTGAACCATATTTACTGCTTTTACTTGACTATTGTTGTAAGGCTTACGCTTAACTGTGGCAGTTTTTGGCTATTCTATCCACCTTTAAGTTATGCTACAAGATATTTTAACCAAGAAAGCATCAGACACAGAAAGACAGCTTATTCTGATGTGAGACTTTATAAACAAGCTTTATTGTTCTAGTGTTATTTTCTACCTCCTGATTCTGCCGTGCTGTTTTTTTAGTTCATCAAATGCTACATATTGTCACTGGAAGTGCTTTGTTCAAACTTATACATTAATGCATATAATGTTTTCAAGAGCTTTAGGCTGTACAACATTATTTGGAAACGCTTCTTTTTTTCCCTGCCTCAGATTGTTTTGTAGCGATGTGATTTCATTTGACCCATTCTCTTGTTTTATTCGTCATAACACGATAATTCGTATATGAGATTGTGTTTTTGTCTGTCTGATTACATTGCTCGAGTAGTGATTTTACAAAGTCTTGGCTAATTTGTTTTTGTCAAGAGCAACCAGAAATAATACTCTAGATGTGTGGTTAATCTACCCACCTCTGCTGAGCACCGGTTTATTTCTATATGCACATGCTTCAGGGAGCTTTGCCTCTAAATAGGCTCATCCTGCGTTGCCTCTGTCGGTTCCCACCTCTCAGCTCCTTCTGAAAGGAAGCCAGAAATTAACCTGAACTGATTGAGAGTCAAAACCAGTTGCTAGCGCAGGATCAGCGGGGCGGAAGCAGTTGCCGGGGCACTGGTTGGTCACCCAGGGAGGAGGAGGCGGATGGGCTCGTTGGTTGGGAGGGGAGGGGGGGGGGGGGTTGTTGCCTGGGAGTTCTGCAATGTTAAAGCCATGGTGAGGCCTTACCATATGAAAAGCTGGACGGGTGTGGCAGGGCCGAAGATGATTCCTGGGTGGATAGCCCCTCTGTCAAACAGCAGCAGCCTTACAAAAGAGCCTTTCATTGGACCATTACCGACCCCCTGATAACACACACACACACACACACACATACAACCTCCACCCTAAACTCCCATCCTAATCGGGCCCATTCAGAGGCACCCACCATGGCACAAGAATAGGGGAATTCCTTCTTAAAGGAGAGGAACGATGAGGCGAGCCCAGGAGGCAGAGACAGCCCAAAGAAAAGGACCACAGACATGACCAAAGCGCAGTGAGCATCCACCGTCCTGAGGTGGCTCCAGACTGTAGTGGTCCGGTTCAACCCCTGCGGAGAGTTTTAATACGAAGTCAACAACTCCCTGGTACTTTCCAAACCCCCTTATTTCATGTTTTTGCAATAGTCTTTGCTCGGCAGTAATAAAAAAAAAAGTACATTGCTACCTAAAAATAGCCCCTGCTAATGCAAGCCAAACGGCGAAGAGAGGAAATCTGAAAATAGCTTGATGCATTTATGTTTGTGTGTGTTCATGCAGACATATAGCCGCAGGTATAAGCAGCTGTGGGGTTAATCAGCAATAAAGTACAGCTCTGTTTCCTGTCTTGAACTGGCTAATGGAAGGCACTTACCGACTTTTTTTTTTCTTTTATTATGATTGCCGCAATTAACTGCAAAGCAACAAAGAAGCAATCCTATATTACGAACTTCTCTTTCCTTCTCACATTCACCCCTTTGGTCACATCCTGACCGGTGAGGGAACGGGATGCAGTTAAAAAGTGTTGCAAAACAGTCGTGTTGACATTTACAGGAACCTGATGTGAAGAAAATGACATTGAAGGTGAAAATTACATGGAAAAACACTCGTAAAATTTAAACATTATTAAAAGGAACCATTTAAATCCCAGTTTAAAACAACCGAATAGCCAAGACATTGTGAAAAGGATCTGATTCAGTATTATTTGCTCTGTCTAGGATACCTGCGGTAGCAAGTGACGTTTTCTGCAGCGTCTGCACCTCTCAGGATTTCAGGAAGTTTGGTCTATAGATTAGGGGAAGAAAAACAAAATGTTGCCTCATGTTGTTTAGTTCTGTTACTAGGGACATCAGTGAACAGATCTCTGATGACCTGAGGGAACTACATGGTTCATCCATCCATCCATCATCTTCTGCTTATCTGAGATCAGGTCGAGGGGGTAACAGGTCCGGGGAGGGAACCCCAGACATCCCTCTCCCCAGCGGTATCCCCCAACCAAATTCTCGGGGATCCCAAGGCGTTCCCAAGACAGACAGGATATATATAGTCCCTCCGGCGGGTTCTGGTTCTTTTATGGGGTCTCCTCCCATGTAGGACGTGTCTGTAAAACCTCCAAAGAAAGGTGCTCAGGGGGCATCCTGATCAGATGTCTGAACCACTGACTCCTTTCAATGCAGAGAAGCAGCAGCTCTACTTTGACCTCCCTCCAGATAAAGGAGTTCCTCACTCTATCTCCAAGGCTGAGTCCGGGATCTCGTTCTTTCAGTCATGACCATGAAACATGGTGAGGGTTGGAACAGAGAAAAACCAGTAAATTGAGCACTTTGGTTCATTTCTGACCGGCACATATCCTTTAAGAAACAGGAAGCCGTTGAAGTGATTTAATGCATGATGAGGTATGATCCCATTTTTCTGGTGTTGGTCGAGACTCTGGCGGCACCATTTTGAAAGATCTTGATTGATTTGTCTTGTACAGAGACTGATTCAGGCACAATCCCATTCACTGTTTCAATCTATCACTCAGGACTTTATGGTCAGCTGTGTCAAACGCAGCCCTGAGACCCACTAATACCAACAACAGAGTTTTGGATGCATACCTGTTGGGACTTGTGTAATTGAAAATGTTTACCGATGCGCGCACAGTACTGCGGTGTCACTGAAAACCCGACGGGAGCGATAATCACTTATCAAAAAGAGTAAATTGGCTGATAATTTCAATTATCTTTGACAAAACGTTCCTTCAAAAGAGATCACTGCAGTTTTCAGGGCCTGTAGTAACTATCTGAGTGAGGAGGAGACATATTTGAGGTGCATCAAAGCTAAAAACAGAATCCCGAGTGCTATAAAAGATGTTAAAGCTGTTAGTCTTTCTTTAGTTTCCATGATTTTTTCTCCTGCTTTTGCTTCCCTCCGTTTGTCTATTTTCCACAGAGAGGAAGATAGTCCAGGTTTAACGTCTGTCCAAAACATCTGTGCTGCACCAGTAGGTCAGCTCCTTAGATCTCCATTACACAACTACTGGCTACACTTTCTAACTTCAGGACAAACTACGTCAATTATGTTTCCGCAAGTCAGAATGGAACAAATTAAAATTAACATGAAAGCATCCAGCATTCTTTTTCATTTGGAGGTTTCTTTTTGTTGAAGCAGACGAGGGTAAGTCTTCACTCCCGAGATGCAGAGGAAAGAAAGCAGCTGTTATCGAAGCACTTTTAGACTTTTATGGCTAAACCATGAAAGGCACTGCAAGAACCATCTGATACCAACTTGCTCGTTGATTTCCTGGTTGTGAGCAACCAGTTGGGGAATGTGAGTGAATCACTGAGAGCAGTGTGAGTGGGTGTGAGCTCTGTGGTCCAGTCAAGTAACAGGGTAAGCTTGCATGTAGGACAGCGGAGTGTTTAGGACATTACGAGGGCGCCGTCGACACAGAAATGTTTTATAGGCCCCAAAATAATACTTTTTTTTCAGAATGGAAAAACACCACAGCTAATACATGTGATTAACCTTAAAGAGGCGCTCAAGACGTCTTTGTGCAACACCGGAATATTTAACGTCGTGCAGCAGATGCCGTCAACACACCCGACAGCACAGAGACTCACTTTCTCTAGGCTGTCCAGAGTTCTGGGTTCTCTCCGATGCTCCTTTCCCCTCTGCTCATCTCAAGAGCTTTCCGCCGAATTTAGGAATTTTAGGCTTAAGATGGCCATGGGATGAGGATGATTTTGTGTCCGTTGAATCATTTCTGAATCACTGGGAGAGGACAACAGATTTTTGTTTAAAATATCTTTAAGGATGCTTGCTGTGCAACGAAGTTCCCAGTGTTTGGACAAGAGACAGGATCCGCAGCGTCCCAAGTCCTCCACCACACACTGACATTGTGCATTATGTGCTTTTTCTTTTTTCTTACAGGTTCTCCTTGAAAGTTTGGTTGGTGAAAAGCCCATCTAACCAAAGCAAACGGTTCCAGTAAAACTCCAAGTAGAGATTAGCTATCTCCACACGTTTACATGATGGCAGGACAAAAAGGCTTTCTGCTGGTAAGCCTTCAAACCAACCAGCTGACATATGGACTTGGTGACCCCGACATACAACTCTTTGCTGCTTTTCTCTAACTGAGCTTTGGACATGTTCTTTTTAAACGAGACGCAAATGCAGAAATAGCCCAACAGCAAAAGAGTGAAGTGAAAGGTGATTTAATGTGATCTGGTGCCACCATCACTCCCAGGTTACCTCATTGAAGGAAATAAAGGAGTTTCTTGTCTTCTCTTATGTCATGGATTAATGATTAAAAGCTGTAATATACTTAGATCGATATAACAACATTTTAATAATGTGTAACTTTTAGTTTCCCTTTTAAGTAGTACTAAATTCTAAGTAGTTATATTTATAATTAAGGTGTTAAGTTCATGTTTGGTGATCTTTTAGTCCCCCTGTGGGTCCTGGACGTGTTTATTTTGTTCAGCCATTCACACTTGTCAGTTTCCTTTTTTTGCCTCGTGGTTCTCTGCTGTTTTCTCCTTCGACTAATAATCATGCACCAATAAATATTTCAGTTATTGTTGTTCTTCTGTTGTCTTTTACAATCTCCATGCTCCAGAAACCAGTTTTTTAACTCTCTTTTTGTAAACCTCCATCTACAGTTGTGTCATTATGCATTTGAAAAAGGCTTTGCTTACCCTCAGGGGCGAGCTAAGGGTTGAGATTCAGCCCGGGAGTCTAGTTTGGAGAGGCCTTTGACTTTTATCCAATCCTCTGACGAATGGAAGTGGAACCATACTTTTGACATGAATACTTTATTTCCAGCATAAAAACACTTTTTTCAACAATCAAAACTATGCATGTGTTTAATGTTTAATAAAAACTATTTTCAATTTATAAAGGTTTACTAAACAAGTAGCTTATCATAAAAATCAAAGCAAATTAAGGAACAAAAAGCAAAGCTATATTCTGAAATACAAGGTAGACCTGAAATTAATCCTTTGTGAGCCAGTGTTAAGAAAGCCTGTCAAAAAGCCTTGGTTTGGTTTGGAGATTTAGATATTTCTACACAAAGACCTGTTACCATCCCAGCCCTGCTCTTGTACGTGAACCTGGCACAGTCTTTTTAGGTGGTTCCTGTTCCACTTTTCTGTTCCTCCTCTTCCTCCTTCTCCATCACCTTGTCCTCCTCATTCTCCTGTGCCTCCTGCTCCTACTACGAAAGGCATTATCCTGTCCCTCCGCATGAACTCCACGGCTGAAACTGTCCTCCTCAGCTACTAATAACAATAACAGTCACAATGATAAATATTATAGTATTCACAGTGTTAGAACACAAACACAATATGAAAAAAACAACATGAGGAACACAAACAAACACAGTACGTGAATTACTCAAGTAATTGGTATTTTTCTTGAGCTGGTAAAAAAATATTTGTATATTAATGTGAAAACACAACAGGAAAACCGGATTTATGTTTATTAAAATATTATCCTTTGAACACAGACCCTCTCCTGAAATGTCTTCCTTATTCATGGTCAGCCAGTATGGATTGACATTCATTTTAATTGATAAAGCAGATTATTTATACATTCATGGTGAAACCTTTAATGTTCTGTGTGCCCTGAACACATCCAAATAACACATGCCAACTCTGGATGTTTGCTAACCTGCTGTCACATTAACCTCATCCGCGCCAAAAACGATTGGTTAATTTTGTGCATCCTGAACAACAGGCTCTACTTCCCCGCATTTATTTCTCCTTTCTTTCCAGCAAATTTGCTTATTCAACCTGATCCCGTTTCTTTCCTGCTTTTCTTTTTATTTATTTATTTTTTCCTTCAAATTTGGAGAGACTGTTTGTATCTCTGCTACAAAATATCAGATTGCCCCTGAAGTCTGACGTTGTACTGTGCCACCTGCGGCTGCGCCCGGGCGTTTTATGGGCTAGAAAAGAAAAATATTGCTACCACGGCCCGGTTCAGCCAGAAACAGACCAGCCATTTGGGAATCCTCCTGTTCCTCCCTGTGACCACCCCGCCCCTGGTTGGCCTTACTTTCTAATAACTGTTAGCGTTGACAATATGGTGTATTTCTGAATATTTTTCTCAATTTCCTCAAATTACTGGTTGAATGTTTGTACTAAATGTGTGCTAAATTGTTCTTTTTTGTTGTTTTTTTCTAATCTAGGGTTAAAAATGTACGTATTTTTTTAATGTTTTTCTTTTTACACTTCTTTAGTACATGTTGAGGGAATTGTAACTCTCCATTGTCTTTACCTGCTTATCCATGCAGAGTCATGGGGGTGGGCTGGTGCCTATCTCTAGTAGTCATTGGGTGACAGGCAGGGTACGCCCTGGACAGGCAGTCCATCACAGCAGCACGCTTTAAGTTAAAAAAAGGGCTTTGGTCTAAATGTTCCAACACACACATACCATAAAGCAAGAACCCCAAAGAAACGTCTGAGAAAAATAAGACCGTTTTGGTGAGAGGTTTAAATAAACAAGATTATCCTATTTCCTTGTTTTGGACCTTAATCCGAACAAGTTTGAGTGAGAGCCGTAAAAACAGGAAACTCTGTTTTCATCTGTGAGCTGCAGTCCTAAAAGAAAACAGAATCTGTTAAATGCTCAGATGCAGATGAATACAAAGGAACACTTACACCATTCATTGCTTGTTTTATAGTCATGGCATATAGTATTTTACTGAGTCATGCATCAAGCTGTAATTTGGCCAAGGATTTAAAGTTTGAGTGGTTTTTCTTTCATGGGGAAAATCCAACAACAAGGTTCTGGCATGAAAAAGCAGCAGACTGGTGATGCTGCCAGGTTTTTCAGCCGTGCCAGGTTAGCGGGGGCCAACACACTCGCACACACACACACACACACACACACACACACACACTTCAGTGACCTGCACACGCACACACACACACACACACACACACACCAGCAGCAGCAAAAAAACAGCAGCGCCGGAGTGATTAGTCACGGGTTTTGTTCCCTCCTTGAGTTTATCAATTAACACTGAGAACGTGGGAACGGGAGGCAGGAAAAATCCTGGGGGATTAAAGGACAGACTGACAGCAGCAAATGCACCCCAACTTCTTCCACTTTTTCCTGTGTCTCTCTCCTGTGTCGTCCCTTTCTTCGTCACCAGTTAAAATCCCTCCTACCTCCCAGCAGGCTGTTTTTCTCTGTGCTTTCCGTCGTTTCACGGACCTTGCCTCTGCCGGATTCCAGGCAGTGCACATAAAACCGAATCCTCCGTTGGGGAAACAGTGTTTATTTTTGTTCAAAACAGTCGCCAGCAGATCGAGTTAATTTCGCAACAACCTGAGGGGATTACCAGAAAGCGTTATGAGCCATCAAAAGTTAAATCCCAGACTTATGCACAAAAAGTATGAACCATGCAACTCCAAATTGACATGGTGTTATTACTCACATGTTGGACTAAAAGCAGAGCATTGGTTGGCACCCATGGGTCTAGCTGCCGTTCCAAATAGCTTTTATTGCAGAAAATGAAAGAAAGATGTGGGGAATTGTGAGTTCAAAAAATAAGTTCATTTTATTTGTAGGCTTGGAGAAATGCTTAAGCATAACGAGCATCAAAATGAATTAGAATTTCATCAGTTTGAACATTTATTTTAGTAATTCAATTAAAAAAACTGAAACTGATATTTAGCATGTACAGTTCAATTCAATTCAATTTTATTTATATAGCGCCAATTCATGAAACATGTCATCTCAAGGTATTTTCCAAAGTCAAATTCAATCAGATTATACAGATTGGATCATATTATACGGATTGGTCAAAAAAATTCCTATATAAGGGAACCCAGTTGATTGCATCAAAGTCCTGACAAGCAGCATTCACTCCTCCTAGAGAAGCATAGAGCCACAGCGAGAGTCACCTGCATTGTCCATGGCTTTTGCAGCAATCCCTCATACCGAGCAAGCATGAAGCGACAGTGGAAAGAAAAACTCCCCATTAGCGGGAAGGAAAACCTCCAGCAGAACCAGGCTCAGTATGAACGGTCATCTGCCTCGACCGACTGGGGGTTAGAGAAGACAGAGCAGAGACACAACAAGAGAGACAAACAAGCACAGAAGCACAGGTGGATTTATATTTAATTTCTGTTGATTTGTACAGGTGCTGCTATTAAAAATCCAACATTCAGTTTATCAGAAGATTTGCATGTTACGTAAGACCAGTTAAAAAAAGGATTTTTAAAGCAGAGATGTTAAGTTAAGGTCTTTGTAACCACGGGGAGATTGCTTATTTAATGTTGTCCTTTGGACAGTGATTGGCATACACACCACATGCACGCAAGAAGGGTAAAAAGTTTGATGCAGAAGCCAGTTGGTCATAGGTTAATGTATTCAAGCATATTAATGGAAAGCTGAGTGGGAGGAAACGTGGTGAACAGGGAAGATGAGAGGATTGTGGACCAAAGGCTCTTTAAGAGTTTGGAGGCATGGGCTGTTGCTGGAGTAAGGGAAACGCGTGTTTGCCAGTCTACATCTACCCTGCCTGACCCCTCATTCACACATACCCCTTCATTCTCTGTTACGTCACAAATAAAAACCATTCTGGTCAATAGAAGGCTTCGTGGACAGGACAGCGACAGGACAGCGAACCCTCCTCCATTGTCCGTCAGAAATACCAATCGAGTCTATTTGTGACGGATGACGGAGGAAAATGTGGCAATTTCTAAAACCCAGATGAGCCAAACAGGAAGTTAGATGCAGGAAGTGTGGGGGGGGCTGTCTGGATGCATGAACAGATCCAGTTTGTATTGCTGCGCGGCACATTTTGCAAAGAAAGGATGGAGCTAACAAGGAACGTAGTCAGTGTACAGCCGGCTTTAGGCCTTCCACACATGTAGCCGGTAAAAATCAAATATCTCCCCCACATCGTTTTTAAAAATATCATCATACACACAGGATCGTTTTTAGAAAAGTTTTCATCCACACAAACCCGTATAAATTTACCACTGACATGCCAGACGCTTAGGGGGCAGTGTACCGCAAAGCTAAAACCTATGTCAGCCAGTCAGAATCCTTCAAAATAAAGGTGATGTTATACACGCCTACATATTGGATCATTAAGGCTTGTAAATTTTTTTTTAAAAAAGCTTCTGAACCGACTGTATTGTTTATAATTTTCCATATACACTTTTACTTTGATGTCTCGAGGTGAAGACATGAAATGCTGAACAGGCATTAGCTGGAAATAAACGACCAGATATGTCGTAGGCTAGTGCATTTGTCCAGTTTAACATTGATTAGATTCATTTTGTAAACAGTCAATCATAATAATAACTTTGAAACCCGCTCCTCTCTGCCAGCATTCATTTTTCTTCCACTGTATGGCCAAGTCTATAGCTATGGTCGTGTTACATGTCGCAGACTGTGATGCCCCGGACCCTAAAAGTTTGTCTTGCCATGTACACATGCAGGTTAAAAAAAACGGGGGTTTTCAAAATCATTAGTTTTTTAGAGATGTAAAACGGAGTTTAGGCTAAGAATATATTAATTTTCCCAGATATCCGGCTACGTGTGGACTATACCTCAGAGTACATATACATAGCGGTTTCATGTGATCTCCACTGGATCGTCCCGTTACCGTTCACATTGTTTCATCGTGTTTCAGTCCGTTTCTCTACCTGACTCCCCTTGTACCAGCCGTTAAGTTTTGTATTTATTTTTTTACATACTTCATTAAACCATTTCCATTCACCGTGCTGCTCCCAAGTAGCTGTCTGCATGTCAGTACAGCCCTTTTTTCTTGGGTTGATCACAGTGGAAAAAGAACGTATTCTTGCTTTCATGGTTTTATCTTAGATAACATGAACTTTCTTGCATTTTTAGACTATGCCAAAAACAACCAAACGAACAAAAAAAAACATTATTCCCTCAAACACCATGAGAAACAGCTTCAGGCATAGACAAAGAGCAAAAACCTCCTTACATTTACATTCTGAATACCACAGTTTTGGCCTCACTGACCTGAAGCCTGTGGGACAGGAATGTGTAGGGTAACACAAGCTTTACTGTTGTTATCAGTCGGCCATTTTGGATCCATAAGGCCCCACACAGAGCCAGCTGTTTCTTCAAGCCCAACTAAGCTCTTGGTATTGGAACTAATTTGACTCATGAAGGGAAAATTGGGACCGAGCTGGGGGAGTCGAGCTTAGATCACTGGAGCGAACCAGCAGCCAATATTGAGAACAGAGGCCATGGGGTAGCATCATTCGCTAAGCCCTGAATCTCTTTCTCCTTCCTGTTTTTTGTCCATCCTGCTTTTTAACCACTTTTATTATCCCTTCTAGTTTTGATTCTTTTTTATTATCTTCATTAAGGATTACAAAAACCTCTATATACTCCTGTTAATATGCCAGTTTATAATGGCTTTAATGTAACATGTATAAAGTACAGTTCAAACTAAAGAAAAAACCCTAATCTGGACCACTGAGACTTTGACTCTACACAGTATTTCTATTTCCTGTTGCAGCCCTCAGTATTTTTTGAGCTTCTGGTCCTCCTTGTGCTTGATGTTACTGTCACTTGGGATTCGTGATAATAAGGAAGGAGCAGCAGGAATTTCCAAAGAGTACTTGTCTCGTTGTGACAACAATCTCCTGTCATCTCTGCGTCTAGGAAAAGGTGTTTGTTTGACATAAACATCACAGAGAAACATGGCTAACCCAAACCCTTCAGGTGTTTGCTGGAAAGCTGAATATTCAGCATCACAGCGAGGACAAACACACATTTAAATCAACAAAAGTCTTTGAAATGTAAATATTGCAGTGGACCAGCAAAAAGTCCAGATCTAAACCTGTGGGGTTTCCAGAACAGGGCTGTGAAAAAGAAAACCAAACCACAAAAGAGCCGTCCGGACAATCTTACAAATTTGGAGAGCTTCTGCAAGGTAGAGTCAGAAAATATGATTATGTTGACATGTTTGAAGCCGACGGGCTCCATCTGAAGAAGGCCGGATATAGAAAACAAATCAAAATGCACAACGTTACGGTAAAGTACTAGTTTAGGGGTTAGCATATATAAGAAACCAGGTTATTGCAGA
The DNA here is from genome assembly GCA_037039145.1 of Fundulus diaphanus. Taxonomy (NCBI): domain Eukaryota; kingdom Metazoa; phylum Chordata; class Actinopteri; order Cyprinodontiformes; family Fundulidae; genus Fundulus; species Fundulus diaphanus. Next base: position 46,633,518 of record CM073121.1, on the reverse strand, counting down.
TTGTTTTGGACAGATTGTTTCTCCCTGACAGTTTTGTTTGTTTTTCATTCAAATTGTACAGGATGAAAAAAGATAAGATTGTTTTATAATCTATTCATGTTTTGCATCTGGCAAGAAAAGACCACATAAATAGATATTGAATTACATATAGGCTAATGTTAAATAAGCACATGAACAAAATAAATAACTCTATTTTATAAAGACAAAATTTCTCGATATATTGATTGAAAATTAAACATTCTACTCAGTCTTTTCTTGTTGAAAACCAATAATGTACTAGAGGTTATTGATGCTCATGGTACATTAGATCTTCTGTCAAATGGTACTAACTTAAACAGTGATTAAAAATGATGAGAGGATGCCTTGTACACTTGAGTGGCTTTTAGCCAATGATCCTATGGATAACCTGATTGATTTATCCATCCATTATCTACACCAGGGGTCACCTGTCTTTTTGAAACTGAGAGCTAGTTCATTGGCACAGAGTCATACGAAGGGCTACCAGTACTGAGTTTTCAACTAAAAGGATTCAGAGTTCACCATAACTTTATGGAAAATAAACAAATTTTTCATGCTTTGTTATAGGTATTGTCATTTAATCAATATAAATGCAAGTGTGAAGAAACAGGAAGAGTAGTGGAGAATAAAATAAAGTTTTAGGTTCAGTTCACTGGTGGATTGTGCTGTTTGTAGAACAGGCTCGTGGGGCTACTCGGTGCCCGCAGCCACCATGTCGGTGATCCCTGATCTATACCCACTTACACATGCAAGGTTATGGGGTGGCTGAGGCCTATCTCCAGCGGTCATTGGGCCAGTGGCGGGGTACACCCTGGTCATGTCCCCAGGCCATCACAAGGCAACATAAAGGCACACAGGACAAACAGCCATGCACGCACATACTCACACATAGGACAATTTAGAGGGAGCAATTGGTCACATTTATTGGATTGTGGGAGAAGAACCTGGAGGGAACCCATGTATGCACAGGGAGAACATGCAAACTGCATGCAGAAAGACCCCAGGATTTGAATCCAGGCCACAGTGCTACCAACTGCACCAATGTGTAACGTTAGGAGAGAACATTGTCAGCAAATGAGCTGAGATCCATGGTCAGCATCTGTGTACTGACATTAAAGCTTCTTATTTTTTTCAACTGAGACAGTTGCTGTGTTGACTTTTTATAGGCCTAATCAATGGGAAATTGAAAAAAAAAAATCTGTTGCTACTGTTTTTTCTTTATCATTGGCTTTAATACAGACCCTGTTGCATTGACTTCCTCCAAAGGCACAGCTCTTTGGTTACACTAACATTGCGGTCTAGATAGATGCTGTCAAACCAAGTGATGAAATGGCTAACTTACTGATATCAGATGGAGCTGTCAGCATCCTGCAGGTAAGTTACAAGAGCCATGTGATTAAAAGTAATGTGTGTTATGGTTGACCTCATATTTATAAATTGAAAATAGTAAGAGAGATAAAGCACGTCCCTGCAGAACACCTACTGTTAATAAGACGATCAATATATATAGTCAATTTACAAGTAGACATATCCTCAACTTTGAGTCTTAAAAGCTTTGTAAATGTATCAGTTTAAATTACCTTGAGATTTTTCAGTAAATTCAGCAATATCCTCCAATCTTTAATTATCCTCCAATCTTTATCCTATTCTACCTCCTAATTTGCACAACATCACAAGGAAAAACCAGCAGAGGCATAGCAACCACGAGCTGGTGCAGAAAAAGCTGGTGAAGAGGCCTGTTGTCCTGGCTGCTTGTGTCAAGGAGATTCAGGGTCATGCATACTGATGCTGTTTGAACTGCTCCTAAAGTAATTATTTATGCACAACCAGTTGCCTGGCCAAGCCAGGATTAACGCCATGAAAATGCAAAAAAGGGCACACAGGCAGGCACAAATACAGATATGCCATGCTTTCACGGCCCAGTGCCTTGCTTTTCCCCGCAGTCCTAGCCTCAGTGGTTTGAGGAAAGGCCACTGGTAAGCCCCGCAGAGCCCTCACACTAAAGTCTCCATGGAGATGCTAAAGGGATTAGCCCACTATGTGTCTGTGTCCACATGTGAGTGTCTTTCACCCATGAGGAGACCGGCTGAAACCCTGACGGATAGATTGCACTTTAACCAAATCAGTTTTTCTATTATAAATCAACACGTAGGAATTAGTAAAAGTGAACAAAGTTACTGATTGAAAAAAAAAAAAACAGTCTTTTAACAATGTCCCCACAAACTACATGCATGACCGGCAGCCCCGTAAACCTCCTGTCCATCCATCTATCCCCTGCTTCATTAGGGTGTTTACATGTACTTCCATGGCTCAGTGGATGAAGCAAAGCACTCGCAGTTTGTGGTTTATGTTCTACCCACAGTCATCAGAGCTGGGGATGTATATTCAGAGGGTAATGTGGTTAGAAAGTCAGGTTCAGTTGTGAGGCAGATTCAAACTGCTTGAAGGACTAAAAAAAGACATCCGAGTCCGCAGAGAATCAAGTCCTGTTCCTGTGGAAATGTTTTGTGATGAAAAGCACCTGGATTTCTTTTTTTTTTTAGATACAAAAGTTTCTTTTCAGACATGTGAGACGAAAGACGAAAACAACTTCTACCTTCCAGACGCAAATTGATATTTTTCTGTCAATGCAGAATCAACCCTTGCAGAGGGAGGATACAGATCTTCAGATCTGTATCCCGAAAATAAATGAAGGCGAAGCAACTTGACATTTTGGTGCTTGACAAAGCAGAAAATAGTCCAGAAACATCAAGAATGAGGAACACGAGAAGCTCTAGCTATATTGAGGGCTCACAGAGAAAACAGAGAAGTTGTGGAGAGTCCTCAGTGGTGTCTGTGGTCATTGGTGCACTAGGAGCCGCAAACCCCAAAGGAACAACAAAGCAGACCCCAGGAACAGCCTCTGATATATATGCATACATACAAACATACATACATACATACATACATACATACATATATATATATATATATATATATATATATATATATATATATATATATATATATATATATATATATATATATATATATATATATATATATATATATACACGCTATTGTTTTCAAACGAGGAGAGAAACAATGAATGCAGAAAGGGAACAAGAGAGGAGGAAGGAATCCTCCTCCACCACCCACAACCTGCTGAGTTCTTCCTCCCGGGTCTCCAAGTCAGAACTGGCTGTCCTCTGAAAACACAACATCCTGAAAGTTTCAACTCCTTACCCTCAGTTTCTCCATAGGGTGTAATGACAACAATCTCATCCTCTTTCAAGTATCCCACACACACACAGTCAGTCTTGGGTAAAACCAGCAGAGATGGGAGGTTAAATACGGTAACCCCAGACAGGCCTTCCTCCTTTAGACTCCTCTGCCATCAGACTGCTTTGAAATAGGAGACGGAGAGTGAACACAGAAAAAACAATGCAGATATTTGATGCGAATGCAATGCCCCATGTTAAATAGTTGTTCATCTCCCCTTAGAGAAGATAAAACATGTAGAGGAAAGCTGTTGAAGGAGACAGGATGGGGAGGATAGTTCAAAGACATCAACATTGTTAATCAAGTGTGTTTAGAAGAAGTCACAAATCTTTGAATCGATGTTTAAATTTAGATGAAAACACAGCACAATTATCTGCTAATCTTTAATTAGCCACCTTAGTCTGAAGTTGTGAGAGATGCCGTGTCGGCTAGAGAGGCCGAGAAAACGGTTTAAAGCAGAGGCGTTATCAGGATGTAAAGGTATAGAAACATATTTGAAGGACTGCAACAGAGAAAAGGAGCAGGAAAGATGTGAGATGGCTAATGAGGACAGGAAGGAAGCTTTTTAAACTCCACTCACTGTGTCAGAGCCGTTGTTGCTGCATCTGTCACTGGCTCCCATCTTCATTATCTGGTCGCTATTGACTGAGGGTTCGTAGGTGATGAGCTCGACGACAACTGCTGCTCTATACACCATCAGTGGACGTTGTTGCAGTTCTGAACGTTTTTGTTAAAACATCGTTAACATCAAACGACTAAAACACCACATACTACCACATACTCCCACATACTCCGTACTCCCAGCTCCCATGGATGATGACGTTCCTTTTCCAATCTCTAAGGTTAAGAACACACTCACAACTGTATTAGCGCAAAAATCCGTAAGTGTGAGAGGAGCTGTCTCCAAATGTGTGAGGGGGAACTGACCCAACCCCAGTTTCAGTCTATTAAAGATGTGTGATTTTTTATTTTTTTATATATTTTGCCAAATCTGGATGCAGTCAGGTGGCGCAAACTGCAGCGGTGTGACGTAACAAGGTTGCAACTACCTAAGTAGCTTCTTCAGACATCTCTGCTGTACTGGAGCATTTATTTTCTATATACAAAATATAGACAAATATCTGTATTTTGTACTCCTTACATTTGTCAAACATACTTGTTACTTCGACACGTAAAGATACCAACATGTTGGGAAAGAAGTAACTAAACGGAGGGAAAATCAACTGCGTGAAGCGAAGGTGTCCAGTAGGAGCACGATTTGTGACACAGAGAAAAACGCCCACTAATGACGAAATGGATGGAGGCGGTGAAACAAGAAGCATTGCAGACGATGACGGAAGATGTTGTCAGCTCCAAAAATGTCTCTTGGTGAATGTATTGTGTTTAGTAGCAACCTAAGAACCAGCAGCTTCTGGGGTTCTATAAATCTCTATCACAGCTGAAAAACCAATACAAGTTCAAGTACTTTTATTAGGGCAGGTTGTAAGCCAAAGAGAAATATATATCAAATTTTGTTTTAGTGTCATTCCTCGGCCACCGTTCAGTTCCCCTTGATTAGTTTCACCTGTTGCAGTTAATCAGGCTCAAGCCAGCTCTGGAGTTTTCCAGTGACTGCGTGCTCGTCTACCTGCTCTGTGTTCCTGACTGGTTCTGCGATTGGCTCTCCCGCTCTGGTGAGCCATCAACCTGCTTGTTCTGGTCAAGACCCGGACTGTTTATGTCAAGCCTAGTTCTTTAGACTGTTTTTTTTTTATGTCTGCGTAAAAAGCTGTGCATAAAGTTGACTGTATTCTAGCTTTCTGTGACATAAAAGTAACTTTAAAAAAGTTTTTAGGCGAGAAATTAGCTATGTTAAACCGAAATATCTGCTTGGTGTGTTGACATATCGCTTAAGTTTAAAAATGCTCGGACCACAGTCTTGTCGGCGTTCAGGTGGCTAGCTATGCTGAGAGAGAACTCCTTTCTCCCGGCACATTGCTTTCCAGCTCCTGCTGGCTTTCTGCAGGGAGAAATAATTCAGATGTCTAGCTCATTATTATTGTTCTGTACAAATAAACTGATTTAAGCTTTGCTCATAAAGTTAGAGGGTTAGTGTATAAGTTGAAAAATGTTTTACTAATAAATTACACAAATGGGGTTTGTCATCAATTAATTTTGTTTAGTGGTATATTTCAAAATAAAATGAAACATTTGGCTGATTAATGAATTAGAATATTATAAAAGATGATGAAGTAATATTTAAAATAAAAGATTGTGAGTAGGGCTACACAATTAATCGCATTTTGATTATAATCGCGATTTTAAAAAAGCAACGCAATTTCCAAATCGCAGAGGTCTGCAGTTTTTGGCTATGTAACAATTAGGGAATTAGACACGTCCTTTAGGTGTCGGTAAAATGTTTAAAGTGGGTTTGCTCCACATGGAAGGGAAGACAGTTGCAGCAGTGAGATAATCTAACTTTATTACTTGTTTTAGAGTTTATATAATCATACATAGCATTAAGTTCTAGTCAGTCAGTTTAATACATAGACTTGCTTGTTGGGTGCACTTTATGTTCAACAAGGATCGATGTCCAAATCTATTAAAAGCTGTTCTATTGAATAATATTCTGATTAATAGAAACATTAAAAGTTCTTGTTTTAAATAGTCCTTGTTTACAAACATCTTTATTTAGAGGCCATTTTTGTTGGTTGTGGTTAATGCAGAGAAAAGTCAAAATTGCAATTTTGGTTGAAATCTATCGTAGGCAGAACGCAATCATTTCTGCTCCGAGTTTAGATGCTGCGGGTCTTTTAGCAACTAATCCGCACAGTGAGGAAACAAATTGATTTGTTGTTTGTATATGTTTAAAAAGACATGATAAATTAAACTGGAAAAAAAATCACATTAAATCGCAATATTAAGATAAAAAATCGCAATTACATTATTTTCCAAAATCGTTCAGCCCTAATTGTGAGCCATAATGAATATGTAAATAAAACCTGTGCAGTTGTTTACAGAGGAGACAACGGGATTAACCTTCGGGTTCACAGCTGCTGCGCGCTGTCTCGGTTGTCGGCAACAGGAGTAACGCTAAGGTAAGGGAGGCTAGACCGTCCCAATTCACAAGCTGATCTCTTCCGGTCTTCTTTATGTACTTCGAAGGACCCGGTCTACGTGGGCCTGGTCCTTCGAAGGATGCAGCCCCTGAATTGGGACAGACCTTGTGTCTACCGCTTCCTAGGAACCACCCTCTCTCGGGATCTGAGATGGTCCCCAAACATTGACACATCATCCAGGGAAGACAGATCATCCGCTATTTCCATATAACATAGAAAGGATTAAATGTGTGCTTCTGTGCTTTCTATGTCTCTTTTCTGTGTCTCTGCTCTGTCTTCTCTAACCCCCAGTTGGTCGAGGCAGATGACCGTTCATACTGATCCTGGTTCTGCTGGAGGTTTTCCTTCCTGTTAAAGGGAAGTTTTCCTCCCCACTCACTTGCTCAGTATGAGGAATTGCTGCAAAGCCATCAACAATGCAGACAACTGTCCACTGTGGCTCTACGCTCTTTCAGGAGGAGTGAATGCTGCTTGACAAGACTTTATGCAACCTGCTGGGTTTCCTTAAAGAGGGAACTTTTTGACCAATCTATCTGATTTGATTGAATTTGACTTTGTAAAGTGTATTGAGATGACATCTGTCATGAATTGGCGCTATATAAATAAAATTTAATTGAATTGAATTGACACCATCTGTTAGAAGGCCCAGCAGAGACTGTATTTTCTGCACCAACTTCATAAGTTCCAACTTTACTCAGGAACTACTGATCATCTGCCATGGTTCAGTCTGTCTTGTGCTAATCCATCTGTGTGGTTCAGTTCATCCACAAAACTTGACAGGTCCAAACTGCAACAAACAGCTAGAGCTGCAGAGAGGATCATCAGGATTGACCTTCCATCCATTCAGGACATGTACAGGTCCAGGACCAGTATAAGGGCAGCTAACATAGCTCTTGAACCAACTCATCCTGGTCACAGGTTATTCAGATTTTTACCTTCATGTCGGCTCTACAGACCGCTGATGGCTAAAACGAGCCGACACAGAGCCTGTTTCTATCCGCAGGCGGTGACTCTGATGAACATTTTACAGCTGTATCCACAAACCTGGCGAATAAAGATGATTCTGATTATTGGTGGCTGGCCGGCATTTGTTATGCTGTGTGCATTTATTTCCTCTAAATGCAGTCATGTTGCCCCAAACCTACAGCCTCTGTTTGTCCTGTAAACACAAGAACAAAGACCAGGATGTTGTTGAATTCTTCCCCTCTGGAACCTGTTTTTAAATCGAGTCGTCAGAACAAACGCATGCTGTGGTGGTGTCGACAAACACAGCAACACTTTTGGGTTTGAACCAAGAAAGTTTGTCGTGTGTACAGGGCCCGAGTCAGTCACCACTCATACTTCATGGAATCCAGAGTCTCTTTATCCTTTCCATGTGTTCCCCATGAGCCAGGGTCCCTGACCTCTGACCCCTGAGCTCTCGACTTGGTTATCTCAGGCCCAAGGGAGGCAGTGTTCGTGTGTTGGCAGTTTGACTTAAATCAGTGCTTGATTATGTCATGACCCCGTCCCCTTCTTTCTCCCTGCATTGCCCTACCCCGTCTTCATTTCACAGGCTATAAAGCACGCACACATTCAAACCCATGCACCACGTGGGGTGATTCATGAGCGACATCCCCTTTGGGGTTTGTCTGACCTAAGGCATTTCTTCTGGCCCTCCTGAATGAAACAAACACACCTACTGGAGCACCAGCTTTAGAAGTAGTTGGGTTACAACAGTTTGTTTGTTCAGCTTCCTTGTATGAAAGCTATACAGTCCTTAATTTAGCAAAAAAACAGAAAAGGTCCATTCATATTAGCTATTAGTCAAAATTTTGATAAGTTTAATGTCTGCAAACCAAGTTACAAGGGACCACAAGTCAGTTAACTCCTAATTATGGTCCCAAACCTGAATAAACGAGGATTTCATGAACTCAAATCATCATAAAGAATCCATTAAAACTATTGACTGTCAAAAATCTGACTTTCAAGCAATGTCCATAAGGTCACACAAGAATAATAGCCTCCTTTATCCATTCCAAACCCAGTTTTGATGTGTATCTAGATATTATTGTCTTGTTGGACACCCAAAATTTGTCACCAATTACAGTTTTTTTTAGGGAAAAGCTGATTTTATATAATTATATCCAGGTCTGATTACTGTCAGATCAGCATAATGGAATTACTTTAAATAGAACCTGCCTGATAACATGAAGTAGACTAAAAGATCATAAAAAGCAACACATCATATCCTGATTGAAAGAAATTGAAGAAAAAGAAAATGTCTTTATATCTTGAAATGGTTACAAAGCCTTTTTGCAATTCCTGATGATCCCCAAAACCTTTGGGAACATATTCTGTTGAGTGACGCGACTAAAGTGAAATTCTCTGGAGGGAGAGAGTCCTGTTGCCTCTGGTGTAAAACTAACACAACATTTCAGAAAAATACCTTTACATCGTTACCATCATGTTTCTTGGTAATGATGTAAAGATCAGGGGTTGCTTTGCCTCCTCGGGACCCGGACGGCTTCTTGTAACTGGTGGAGCAATGACATCTGTTCTCTAGCATAAAATCCTGAAGGAGAAAACGGGACCATCGGCATCATTGAGACCATGGGCTCAAGCACACTTGGCTTTTTCAGCAGGGCAATTATCCAAGGCTCACCAGCAGGTCTAGCTCTGAATACCTCGAAAAATGAAAATCTTGAAGTAGCTTAAGTTTGAACTTAAATCCAATTAAAGTGCAGTGGCACGATCTTAAGCGGGCAGTTCATGCTTTAAAACCCATCAATGTGGCTTAATTAAACCCCCTCTACTAAAATTGCCTCCACCATGATGTAAATAACTCACTGGCCATCGTTGCAAAAGCTAAGGGGCAACTACTGGTTGGTTTGAATAGCTTTGTTCTCTTTATAAATATATCAGATTATATTTGATTACTATAAACAGAGTGCTACAGAACGGCAAGAACAAAAAAATATGTTTATCCAATCCAACTTTATTTAAAACGACCAGCACATGAGCTATTTGCCTCATGCTTAAATAAGTTAAAAACCAATAAAAAATTAAGAATTTAGAATAAAATAATTTTTCAATTTTTGATTAATTCAATCATATTATACAGATTGGATCAGATTATACAGATTGGTCAAAAATGTCCTATATAAGGAAACCAGTTGATTGCATCAAAGTCTTGACAAGCAGCATTCACTCCTGGAGAAGCGTAGAGCCACAGGGAGAGTCGTCTGCATTGTCCATGGCTTTGCAGCAATCCCTCATACTGAGCAAGCATGAAGCGACAGTGGGAAGAAAAACTCCCCATTAACGGGAAGGAAAACCTCCAGCAGAACAAGGCTCAGTATGAACGGTCATCTGCCTCGACCGACTGGGGGTTACAGAAGACAGAGCAGAGACACAACAAGACAGACAAACAAGCACAGAAGCACACGTTGATCCAGTAATCTGTTCTACATTAGATGGTAATAGCGGGTGATCGGTCTTCCCTGGATGATGTCACAGCTAACAGAACACCAGACCAGGTGTAAGAAAATAAGGTGTAAGAAAAAATAAGAACCAAATAAAAACACACAAGTAGAGGCCCTATTTTAAATCAATTAAGAAAACATCATAAATAACACAAAGAATGAGCTACAACCAACGTCTGGGTAAAAGGAGGGTTTTTACTGTGGGTAATTCTTCCAAGGGAAGATCAAAAAAAGCACATTCTCCAGGTTTACTCCCTGTCCTAGGTGGGAGGCAATAACTATTTCACACATATTTAAGCACGCATGTGTAATTTTGTGTATTAGAGAAAACCAGATTAAATGGATTTCTTTCTCACCTTTTTGCTCCAAAGACAATAATGTATAAAATAATTTCACTCTGGAAAGTAAATGGTTAAGATGAATCAGTAAAAGCGTAACATTTATATGATGTTTATTTCAAAGATGAGTCTACGGTGCTGTGGTCATCTGGTTGTTTCTCACACCGGGTGAGAAAGTATGTAGGTCTGAAACTTATATGTGGATGTTCTAGGACGCAGCATCAGCTCTCCGGACTCAAAGCTTTTTTGTTGTTTGATCAGTCAGAAGAACTGATTGTAGTGTGCTGGATTATTAACAGATGGAAGCTCTTTGACGGCGCGATCCTTTCATGGTTCTCTTATGGGGGGGGGGGGGGGGGGAGTTTATGTGTGAGCGTAGGTGCGTAAAGGAGGTAAAACAGCAGGGAGGCGAGGCTGCTCTGTGTCAACAGGACACGATCATCACCACCACCTATTTACACACACAGACGTACACATGCAGCCGTCTGGCTCATTTAGTGCCTCGTCCTGTGTTACTCTGATCTAAAGGGAAAATGGGCTAAAGCTCAAAGGTGAAAGGTCACCTGTGCAAGGACCGGTCTCCTCTTACCCTCAGTTTCTAATTAGGCTTTAATCAAGCTAATTAGGTTTCATTAACCAGCCAGGGTAGCTGGGACAGCTTAACCCCGGCCAGACCTCACTGCCTTTTTACAGGGGGAAGGGAGGTGAGGTTTGGGGTTTTGCTGATTGGGGTGGATGAAACAATAGAAGTTGCCCCAGAAAAAAAAAACTTTACAAAAGCTTTATTCAGATGAATTTCTATTAAATATGGTTGAGAAGAAAGTAAACATCTTGATCCTTTAAAATCATGAAGAAACAAAGTAAACACAGGATACATCCGGGTACACACCAGTAATTGGTTACTGCGTTTTACCTCTTGTTTCAAAGCATTAAGTGCTTACAGTCTCTGTGGGACATGCTGCGCTGCCGTAGACCTGTGGAGTACAGAAAGACCGCTTTGTGTGTCAGACTGGAGCCGAGTGGCCACTTCTTCGCTCTTGGCTCCCCCTCAAGCCCTGGCTGACCTCCAGATCCCAGAACCAGGCCAGTCCTCGCATCGCTGCAGTCCATTCCAGACAAAGAGGCTCTACACGGGGCTGACTCTTCTCGCAGCAACCCCCCCACGCTCCAATCCCTTCCCTTACATCACAAACTGGGTTACAACAGCCAGCCCAGTCATTCACATTGAAATCAGTATCTTTCGTTGACCCAAATTAAATTTTCCCCACTAATGTATAATTTCCTACTGAATAATGTAATTTACTTTTAGGTTTAGTGGGGAATAATGATCCTAATGATTTTTTTCAAGACATGCTGCTGTGCATTTGCCTCGCATTTTACTGGAAATACAGCTTGTTTTTGACAGGAAACGCATAGGCACAAATTACAAAGGTCCTGTCGATTGTTCCCAGCGAGCGAAAAGTAAGAACTGCGTTTGCTACACTTACAGTGCATATAGTGATTTGTAAAAGGATTGCAGGCCAACAGTACATGGCATTACATGTTTTGATTTGTAGGAAACTGGAGTCTAGTTCCAAAATGCACATCCAGTGAGTCAATAGCTTATAGATCCAACTTGTCAACCTTATCAGTCTGTTATCATTGGGGAGGAATTTCAGCCTAGTCTTCTGTACATTACATTAGTTTGTTGGGGTTGGCGCATTTGTTTGTGCAACACTCGCCTAAAGGCCCACCACAGCATTTCAATATTGTTGAGGTCGTTGAGCTCTTCATTAATTTCTTTTTCAGCCAATCTGTGGTAGATTTGCTTAGATGTTTGGGATGATTGTTCTGTTGATGACGTAGTTTGGGCCAAGCTTCAGCTGTCAGGTCTGACAGATCTCAGTCTTTTGGTATATTTTGGTATACAGAGATATTCATGGTCAACTCAATGGCTAAAAGGTGCCCAGAGCTGCCAAAGGAGCCCAGGTCATCACCCCTCCACCACTGTGAATTAGTAACACTGCTCCAAATGCACCAGAACTAGCCAAAAGGAAACTACCAACATGTAGTGAGGCATATTAAAGTATCTAAACATATGTTTGGATGAAAGGATGGCAGAAACAGAAGCAGTGGGACAAGACAGTGAGGTCATCAAATGGCCCACAAACTGATAATGTTAATGTTTGGCATGTCTGACTATCAATAAACAAGTTTTTTTTATATGTATTTAGAACATGTTGTATGTGGCTGGTTCTCTTTTTTATGGGTCTATGCTTTGTTCCCTAACTTCTCTACTTTTGTCTCATTTGTCCAAAGGGCAATGTTCCAGAAAGTGGCTCATTCAGATGCAACAAAACTACTGAACAAACTTGTTCAGCAATTTCTTTATTGTCCTGTAACTTGACTTTGTAAGGTGCCTCGAGATGACATGTTTCATGAATTGGCGCTATATAAATAAAATTGAATTGAACTGAATTGAACTGTTATGAACTTCAATGTCTTACAGGTTAACTGAGGCCTCTAGGGCCTGAAATGGGTTCATAAATCTTTGGTTTATTGGCATCATTTGAGCTAAGCATCACAACACAGTTTGAACTTCAATCAAACCTTTATTTAATCATTAAACCCCTTCAAAAATGTCTTTGATTTACCTTTTTAGAATTATCACCAGCAACCTTTTAATGAAATTGTACCATAAAATTTTTTTAACAAAGCCAAATGTCATGCTCCAAAAACTGATTTTGTCTCAGTGCTCGTCAATACATTATAAAAAAATCTCTTAAATTATCTCATTTCACATATAAGATAATTCCTTTAACATAAAAGTAATCTTTATTGTCTACATAAAATGTGCACATGGTGGTTAAAAACATACATTTTGTTGACCTTTAGTTTTGTTTCCGTTTAGAACAAATCTCCCAGCATTCTTTGCTTATAATGCCGATGATCAGGACAGTCTGTTTTTGTTCTTCTCTCCCAAATGTCCATATCAGGTGTACATAATAGAAATAATAATAATCATGTTTATTGTCATTGCAAAATACACTCCAATGGAATATTCATTTAACCAATCCCTTAGGGAGCAGTGGGCTGCCACTATGCAGCGCTCGGGGAGCATTCTGGGGCTAAGCGTCTTGCTCAGGGAGCCAGAGTGGCAGTCAGTGGGAGTTGAACCAGGAATCTTGAATCCTCTCCAGGCTGCTAGCATCCTGCTCTCGAACCACTATCCCATCACTCCCTATAAATGTTAAAAGTACACCTGGTACGCACAACATGAATCAACCCTAAACGTTTATAAATGTGTTAAACTCTATATATGGACTGTCTGTATTATAGCATACAAAAAATGAATGGCATTAACTTGGCCTCTGGTAATAAAGTAAAAAAACCTTGGTGTTAATTTTGACCAAGGCATGTCCTTTAAATCCCATATTAAACAGGTTCCCAGGGTTTCTCTTTTCCACCTCCGGAATATCGGCAAAATCAGAAATATTCTGTCCAGGGGTGATGCTGAAAAACTAGTCCATGCATTTGTTACTTCAAGGCTGCACTATAGAGATCCGGACCCCACGTGACTACCAGTGTTCGGAACACCATTTTGGCAGTAAAAATGACCAGCGCCAGCGCCGAAGCTTTCAAACCATCGGAGTACTCATCTCACTTTAATTCTAATTACATTGAGCTTTATATTAAAAAGTTAAATAGATTAAATATTACCAACCCATACAATGCCCCCGGGGTGCTTTTCACAAGTATCTCCACTGAAAAAGACGTCCCAGATCTGCAGTATGCGGATAGATATACTGATACTACCTGATAAACTTTCCATCGTCCTTCTCGGGTGACTCTCTGAAAGCCTACAAAAGTTTGGAGGGTTACAAATGGACTCAGTCTGGCTTTGTAACGAACATCCAGCTGTGGAATCTTCAAGCAAAAAATTGCTTTATCCTCACTGGAAGGGTAAGTGTCCCAGTTTAATCGGTAGTGTAACGTTAGCATGGCTAGTAGGGGTCCGGGTTGTTTGTTTATGTTAGCTTGGCTAGCTACCGTGGTGCGTCTGGCTAGTATTAAACTGATCAGAAACCAAATTCATAGCCTATTAAATAATGAAGATACTTATGTTAGTAAGCTTTATATTCGGTAACTTACCTGATATGAAGTGATCGCTGCACAAGCGGAATCCAACGGCTGGGGGGGTCCCATCTTTCAGTCTTGTTTTGCCTGCTCCTGGCTCTTTTAATGGCACTGATCCACCTAGCTCGCCTCTCCACATCTTTAGGAATGCGGTAAAACGACGAACCTTTCTTTTTCCCTCGTTTATTTGTGCAACCTGGTGCACAACAGTTATCTACCATGTTTAGCCTTCTTAACCACCACAGTCTGCCAATCTGCCGAATGCTGCCGAATGCTGCCAAGATGGCGGTGCCCACGGTTTCCTGTCCCGTAATAACGTCATCCCCCGGAACTCAATAGTAATTCTTTACTATCAGGAAGTCCACAAAATGCAGTTCGAAGCCTTGAGCTGATCCAGAATGCTGCAGCAAGAGTTCTGATGAAAATCAACAAGAGGGATATGCAATCTGCTGACTTTCCTTAGATAGGAAACTTTTTGACTAATCTGTATGATTTGATTCAATTTGACTTTGTAAAGTGCCTTGAGATGGCATGTGTTGTGAATTGGTGCTATATAAATAAAACTGAACTGAAAAAAAACCCCATTATAAACTTTTAATGTAGAAAGAGCTTTAGCAAGGAGGTTGTTTCAAATGTAAGGTTCGTTTTTTAAATGGTAAATTAAAAATTGTCGGGTCCATTTTAGCCTGTCTCTGATTGGCTGATTAGGCACTCGTGATAACTCCCTCCCCACCCCCCCACAATTGAGTTCTGGGACTGAGACAGAGTGAAGAGACACTAAGAAACAGAAACAGAAAGAACCCGAGTCCAACCAAGTCAACAACATTCAATTAAGAAAAATATTTTTGTTCATATTGTCATGGTTTTAAGGTGTTTGGCCCACATGCAGACACAGTCGGGGAACAAAAGTCAGTTTAAAGATGTTTATTTAAGGCTATACACGGATCTAAATGCTCACAACGTGAGAAGCAGGCGTGTTTCGGAAGATCAGAGTAGGAGCACTGCGGGAAGAAAGAGGATACTGATTAACACGAGTCGAATCAGGAAAATCTGCGCTGATGCTGCTCTGCTTACCGCTAGGTATGGAGAACCTATCCGGGGAGGGTGAGTGGAAGGAGGGATTCTGCGACCTTATGCTTTCCGATGGTGGGAGGTGGCTGAGCGACAGGTGAGCTAGTGGATGGAACGCTGGCGGGGAGCCCGAGCAGCACCACAGCGGAGGCAGGTACAAGGAGCAGCTGAAGGAACCAGAGTGAATCCAGGAAAGGGGGTCTCTTGTCCGGCTTGGTACCACCAAGTGGGCTCGAGGGGAATGCCAGAGCAAAATCTGAGCAGCAGGGATTCAGGAACCGGTCTTCAGCGCACAGAGACAAAACGGGTGAGTAAGTCCAGAGCACGACGAACGGAGGGAGACAGGAGACAAAGTTAGAGCTAGGAATCTGGAACATCAAAACTCACAGGAACGGAGAACTGTCGACAGGACAGTGGCCTAGGCGTACCACAACGGGCTAACACTCTGGTGTCCTTCAGCTGATTGAACGCTCCTTTTAAGCTCGAGCCAGAGTAGCCACAACGAGCCGCAGGTGCGGGCCACGCCCACCTGTCAACAACAGCCACCTGTGGAAGAGAGTTAGTAGAGATCAGTACACAGAATCCTGACACATACAGTTTTCCAAGTTGATCTAATTTTGTGTTCCTCATGCCTTTTGCTTTCACAAAACAACAACTATGCATCAGCATTCATATGTGAGTTTCAGCTGGATGTGGTTCATATTCAAGCTGCTTATTTGGGCCTTTTTAACCAGGGTAAAGAATTTCTTAGGCACATACTGTAAAATGCATTAATTCTCTAGTCAGTTTAAACTTAAATCCAATAGCATTGCAGTGAGGAAAACGGCAGAAAGCAATTACTTTATTATGTTCTGCAGTTGACAACAACAGTATTGTTACCTTTCTTTTGAGCTGGTTTTTGTCTGGTCTCATAGGGCTGTATGCTCCAGTAAAAACCTGCTGGAGTGCTTGCAGTAGCACACAGTTATTTTTTTAGTGGGTGGATTTCCCCCGCCGGAGTGCTGATGGAGCAGCTCTCCTCTAGAAGAAATGAGCCCGCTGGTGAGGGTTTTCTGGCCACAAATTGCCATACCTCAATTATCCCAATCCAAAACCCATAATTACTGTGGCACTCACTTTTTCACTTTCACAGAGGAAGGGATTCACACTTCAGGTGAATGTTGCGGTAGATGTTATTCCCTCCTCCGATAATGCTTAACTACTCTGATATTGTTTCGAGGTTTTTGAAACAATAATGGAGTAGTTGAGCAAAATGGCGAGCTGGAGGGATGGTGCTTTCCAAAAGCATTCACACACCTTTTTGTTTTTTCTCCATGTTGCCTCATTAGACCCAACACTTTCATTTATTTGATTTTCATATTATTTGATATACCAACAGGAAGTAGAGCTTAGTTGTGATGTGGAGGGAAATTATTTTCAAAGTTTTTCATAAACAGAAATCTTACAGGTTTAGATGTATTAATCTATTCCTTACTCTACACTGGAATAAAATCAAGTGCAACCAAAAGCCTTTAGAAGTCCCCCAATTATTAATTTAATCTAGAAATCCAGATGTTCTGTGAAGGCTATCTGTCCGTCCGTCTGTTAAAAGGGACTTATAAAATGAAGTGAACTTCTTGGTTCTGAAGAAGAGGTTTTGCACAAACTGACGCAATGTTTACAACTGGAACAGCTTCAGTCAGCGTGAAGTTATTGGGGAAGCCAGTGGTAGATGCATTAAATCTACCGACAGCTGGCAGGACACACAGCTTCTGCTCTTCTGAAATGTGAAGGAATTCAAGGACACACAGAAATATAAAAACCAGAGTGAAGGTTGGAGTCTCTCAGGGAACTCTGTCTGTTTAACCCTAGCATTGGGCTGATGGCAAATCATCATCTCCACATTTAATGCCTCAGCGTGACATATCAGTGCTCCTGTATGGAAGCTGCACATCCTGTGTGTGTGTGCTCTATAAGTGAAGGGGCTTTCCCATAAAAGCATGAAAAGCAGCCAAATAGGCCACTACATGTCATTTGTATTCGCTTGAGCTCGGTCTTGCTGGGAGAGCAGCTTCTGCAGTAAAACACATGCATGGACACATGCAATCTTTCTTGCACGCTTTCTTAAGTCACACACATCCATGCCACCCTCTAACTTGTGCAGAAACACCATGAAGCCCTGGAAGAATCGCCCCTGACAATTGCGATTCCACACCTTTTCTGTTGTTGTCAGGCCCGTCAGACACGGCTGTCTGCAGATACGGGCCAAGCTGGGACGGTTACGCCGCATTGTGCTGAAGATAGGGGTAAAAGCTGCTCCCGCACATCCAGTCTCCGTTCCACCAAACAGGTTCTCTCATCCGTCACGTCACCCCTCTCAACAAGCAGGCTTCCCCCTGTCAGCTCTGATTCCCTCCATTCAGGAGGGAGACAAAAACAAAAACAAAACTGAGATCCAAAGGAAGAGGTGGGGGTGCATCGTGATGGGGGATGACTTTAGTTTCACACAACCAGAAGAGAATATAATTACCACCTCCTGGCTGTGGGACAAATACACTTTTCTGGCTCTGCTAAAAATAGGACATCTGTTTGGCGTTATGTGACTTACACACATGCAGGGAGAAAAATCAAAATAAACACATCCGGACCGTCTTCAGTTTGCTGACCACCTGATGTGTTTATTCAGATACGGGCGTTTCAGATACATGTATGAAACTGCATGCAGGTCACGCCATCTCCCACCTACCCACCCCGCACCCGCGAAAACAGAAACACGAGCTCACTTGGTCCCAAACACTGATTCAGATGCAGTGTGATTACATTGCCAGAGCTAGTAGGAACAGGAGGTTTTGCTTAGAGCCTTGGCACTTCAAGCCAGTATTTGAGAGAAGAACTATATAAAACAGACCTTGAGCGAAGCAAAGAGCAGAGTGTCACCACCCATTCATCCCGCCTCATCAGAATCCACCAGAACACAAAGTTAATCTGTGGCTCTGGAGTTACTAAACCCAGCACACACGGGTGGTGCATGTACACCAATCAGGCATGAGATTATGACACCTGCCTAAAGGAGCATTAGGCCCATCAAAGCATGGAGCCCATGAGACCGCTGGAGTTGCTGTGGTATCTGGAATCAAGATGTTACAAACAGATCCTTTGAGTCCTATAACTTGGGAGGTGGGATCTAAATAGATTGTACTTGTTTGTCAACCACATGGATAATATGGTAGCAGTGCTGCTTTGCAGCAAGAAGGTCTGAGTTCAAATCCTGGCCTGTTGTCCCTGTGCGTACAGGGGTTCTCTCTGGGTACTCCATCTTCCTCCCACAATCCAAGAACATGACTGTTTGGTTAACTGGTCTCTCCAAATTGGCCTTAGGTGTGTGTGGTTGTCCTGTGACTCTCTCTGTCCTACCCTGTGATGGGCTGGCGATCTCTCCAGGGTATTACCCCGCCTCTTGCCCAATGATCACTGGAGAAAGGCACCAGGCCCCCGCAACCATGCATGGGTAAGCAGATATACATAGATGGATAATTTGGAGGCCCATTCAACGCCTCAAAGTGTCTCCTCCTCAAACCACTCCTAGACTTTTTTGGCTTCGTGGCAAGGTACATTATCCATATGTTCTACAATAGTGCATTGAAATGACTGTTGTCATTTCAGCTTTTAACTTTTTGCTCTCTCTCTTTTTTCTTCATAGTAGGTACACCTGATCTGACGTTCTGTTAGCTGTGACATCATCCAGGGAGGACAGATCACCACTATTACCATCTAATGTAGAACAGATTACTGGATCAATGTGTGCTTCTGTGCTTTTTGTCTGTCTTGTTGTGTCTCTGCTCTGTCTTCTGTAACCCCCAGTCGGTCGAGGCAGATGACCGTTCATACTGGGCCTGGTTCTGCTGGAGGTTTTTCCTTCCCGTTAATGGGGAGTTTTTCTTTCCACTTTCGCTTTATGCTTGCTCAGTATGAGGGATTGTTGCAAAGCCATGGACAATGCAGACGACTCTCCCTGTGGCTCTACGCTTCTCCAGGAGTGAATGCTGCTTGTCGGGACTTTGAAGCAATCAACTGGTTCCCTTATATAGGAAATTTTTGAGCAATCTGTATAATATGATTGAATTTGACTTTGTAAAGTGCCTCGAGATGACATGTTTCATGAATTGGCGCTATATAAATAAAATTGAAAATTGAAATTGAAATCTATCAGAAGTGGTCCAAGGAAGAACCAGTACTGAACCAGCGACAGGGATACTGATGCACATGTAGAGTGAAGGCTTGCCTGTACGCTCCTATCAAATGGGTGGGCTGACAATGCTTAAGACGTAAATATTGGTTCTGTTAATGGGGCTGTATAGCAGCAGACCAGTCAGGGTGCTCATGCTGGCCCCTGTCCAACACTGACAGAACCAATAATGAATAAGTGAGCATCAAAACTGGACCACAGAGAAAAGGTAGTAGGTGGCAAATCGGGTAAATCACGTTTTGTTTTTACATCAAATGGATAGTTACTGGAACTGCTGCTGGGAAACCTTGGATTTCCACTGCCACCAGGAGAGGGATCTTTTACCATTTCTCTTTGCACAAATCAACCAGTCTCTGGTTCTCTTTTATGTTCTTTTCTCTTAAGTTCACTTTGTTGATGGGCCGCCGCTTTGGATCATTATCCTGTTGAAAGACCTCGTGACGACCCATTTACAGCATTCTAACAAGGAACTGCTTTTTTTTTTTTTTTGTTGAACTCTTCTGGTACTTCAGTTTATGATTTCATCGTCTCCAACAAGGCTCCCAAAGCCTTTGGAAGAGGAACAAGCCCACAGCATCACAGATCCCCTACTACACATGTTGCTGAGGCTCTTTTCCATTCAGTTAAAATTTATTTACTGGGCTTTGCCAAAGGGAAAACGCTCTGCCTTACTCTCATCTGGCCGAAGCAGGATTGTGCTTAATGTCTCAGAGTTTAGGAAACTCTCCACATTTGTGTTTGTGATGTTAGCGCATTAAAGGTTTTCCAGCCCATATCTCCAAAACGGTTTTAAAGAGTGCTAAAAAAAAAAATCAATACTCTACGTTGCAGCATATTTAGACCCCAGGAAATCAGGGTTTCGTGGATTAATAATTAAAGGTTCCATGTTAAGCCTTTTTATGGACATTTATTACAGGTGCCAATATTTGTGCATGTGCTGTACTGTAGATTTACTTCGTAGTCAAGTGCGTGTGAGTGAACACACTGTCACGTCCCTGTGGATCCGACTCATGGTGCTGAATAGTTTGTATGTTACGTTCAGAATAAAATCTGGGAAAACTTCTCCTACAAATGATGTAACTGATTCCCAAAGGGCTACAACCCCAGTTAGAGCGTCTCAAGTCTGAAGTCTCATTAGGCTGAATGGAAGAGCCAAGTCTTTTGATGACTTTTTAGTAAGTAGAGGGAAAGAAATCAGTGAGTAATCTTGGCTGAAAGGGTGGATGGTTGTAATAGGATTGCCTGGAAATGACGCTACAACTTTTTATGTGTCTCTTACACGTTCATGTTCATACTTGACCTTTCCTGGGCCAACTTAAGCCCATAATTTATGTCTATGGTTTTCCATGGTGTGTCTTGCATGTTTAATTATGATGCCTCACTGATCTTTTCTTTCTTTTAATGGCCTCTGTGTGTGTGTGTGTGTGTGTGTGTGTGTGTGTGTGTGTGTGTGTGTGTGTGTGTGCGTGTGCGTGTGCGTGTGTGTGTGTTTGTGTGTTTGAGGGTTCACTGGTAGGTGTGGCTGCCCCAACCTCTCCTCCGGGTCACCTGCATTACAGGGCCACATTCCCTCATGCTCCCTCGTTTGGAGCCCATTAGAGAGGAAATGGGGCCGCCAGTTATCCTCCCTCCCTCCCTCCCTCCCTCCCCATCTTCCCCTTTGCCTCCCACCCATCCTCGGTGTCCCATCATCGCCCCACATCCACCCCACTTCTCTCGTTGTTTTCTCAGTGTTAACAATCAAGCTTTGGCCCTGAGTGTTCCGGGGGCCTAATTGGGCCGGCTGCTGGCGTTGATTGTGATGGATGGAGGTGGTGGGGGTGGGGGAGGGGGGGTTCAGGCTGGAGCCAGGGCCTGCTGTGGATGCTCCTTTCATCTCTCTGCTTCAGCCTTTTGCACAAGAAGTGGATAAAGAAGATGAAGTAGTTCTTATCAGTGAGTGCTGAGCATCACACTGCAGGCCTGAGTGCTACACTCACTTGATTCTCTGTTTATTAGAGATATTTAGGGAAACCAGAGCTGTCTGATGCAACATGTTGCGACATCATATCTTTGTTTTTCATTTGGTTGATGCAGTGATTTGCATGTGGTATTAAAGTACTGGAGAGGCACAGTTTGTAATTTTCTTACCCCTCGCTTTTTGTTTTTTAAACAGATGGATCTTGTTTTTCATACTTGCAAATAAATATGGTGGCAAAAAACTTCAAATCCATGTGGCCTTTATTGTATATTCATTTCTTACACTGGCAAAATCCTCAGTGGCACAATTATTGTTACATTAAGACATTTCTTTAAAATTAATATGTAGATTTTTTTTTCTTGTTGTGACAGAGAGGCCCATTTCTCTTGGCAACTATTCAAAAAACGAAAGAGAAAACATGTTAAAAGATGCCGATGTATGTTGATCGTCATCAAGTGTTATCAGAAAGACACCTTGTTACTTGTTTTTCTTGCAACCAGAAAAACTGAGCAGGATAGCAAATGGTGAGGACAAAACTCTGAAGCAAAGTGAGACATCTGCAGGATAGAGCAACATCTTGGGATCACCAAGTTTCCATAACCAACATTAATCATGAATGTGTGGAGTTTTTTTTTTTATTAGACTGTGACTACTTTAAGAATAACTTTGTGCCAAATAATTAGTTGGGAATGGACTTTATGTCTGCTGTTAAGCATGGTGGAGGAGCTGGGATGTTGTGGCCCTCTTCCAAACGCTCTGGAAACTTGTTAGTGTTTCAATGGCTTCATGAATGCCTTCACTGCATTTAAAGAATGGGGCAAAAATTACCAACCAGCAAATGGATCAAATGCAGATGGATACTTCTCCAAATTTTTTGAATGAGATTTTAAATTATAAATTTTGATCTTCTGAAATGAAAAATGTTAGATACAAAAGAAAGTTTGTTCGCTTTCATTTTGATATAAGAAAGTAGGCTCACAAACATCCAACGACTCAAAAACAGACCTGGGCCGACAAACAAAAATAATCCACATTAGTTTGTGCTTTTAATTGAAATAACATTTAAACTTGCCAGTTTTGATCTGTGGTGAAAAACGTTTGGACACGACTAATCTGGAGAGAGGAACACTGAGGCGTCTCTGTCTGTATGAGCCAACCTACATTTCTGTGCAGGCTTACTGAGCTCTGCCAATCACTGACTGTGCTTCTGGTGAACTTATTAAAAACAAATACCCAGAATTGACCTTTGAATAATGAATACCAGTTTAGAAGCAGATTTTTTCACTATGAGATTATGCTACAGCAATAAAAGATTAATTTATTTTAAGTTTTTTTAACACACCTTCACCAGTGGTGCCAACAGATTTGTGTGCTCCTACATGTGCAGCCCCCAAAATTTTTTGAAAAGTTCATCTATTTTAGTAACTCGGTTCACTCAGTGATATACATTATATATAATTACACACAGACCGATATTTTCAAGCCAGTGTTTCTGTTATTTATTATGTTTTTTCTGCTTAACGGTGATTAAAGCACAATATTGAAGATTAGAATGTTACATCAGACCAATAAAACAAATTTTCTTACAGAAATGTGGGCTTAATGAAAGGTATTTTTAATATGTGCTTCAAGGAGCAATAAGCGAAATTTCCTTATTTTAGATAGAACTAAAAAAAATAGTTTTGTGGAGAACTAGATTTATCTTTTTTAGATGGACTATGGTTAAACACACTTTCACACACACTTTCTCTTTGCGTTATTCTCCAATTTCTTGTTTACATAGCCGGGCCGGCCACGCATGTGCGTACGTGCACGTGAACAGCTGTCCCCTCCCTGCCCATAGAATGCCACATCAGGCACAAAAGGGCAGAGACCACGCCCATTGGATCAAAACGTTCTCATGCTAACAGCATTATAAAGTTATGAGTTACTTACTTCTTCACTTAACATGTTCCTCTGAAAGGTGATGCTGTTCTACTGTGTATTTATCCTTTGAAAATAGGCTCATATTAGAGGTGGGCGATACCGGGAATTTTTAATCGATCCGATACCAAGTAAATACAAGGGGCAGTATTGCCGATATCGATCCAATACCGATACTTTTAACATTTGATTTTTATTTTATTATTACAATTAAATAATAATAATAATGTTATGTTCAGTGTTTTTTTCCTAATCCACCTCTTATATCTTTCAATCCTTATGTAATTTTGTCTGTATTGTGTGCACCTGCTTGTTGCTTTAATCCTATAATTTTCCCCGTCGTGGGATAAATAAAGGATTAGCTAATGTTATCTTAAATAACACTTTTTAATAGGATATATGTACTGGGTTCTTTCAAGGTCTTAATTACATTTTCTGTGTGGGCTCCAGTAACATATGATAGATAATATCTACTTTGAAAACTAACATGAACTGCTGCTCTGATCTACCTGGATGTCCTCCGGAGGACTGAAACGCCTCAGTCAGTGACGTCAGTCTGTGGGTCTGGTCTGTCGGGGCAATCAGAGAAGTTTCTTCTGTCGCTCGACGTTTTCTTCCTCATGGTTTTTCACGTGCTTAGATAAATTTGTTGTGTTTCCACTGAATTTAACCGGTTTTTTACAAAACATATTTCTCTCTTCATGTTTCTCCGCTCTGGTGGTCTCTCTCTCTCTCCGTGTCTGAACAGGAGCCGCGCGCCGCGCGCGGCGGTTGTTTGTGTGTGTTGAGTTGAGAGAGCACAGTGGGAGGGACAGGGTGAGCCTGCGTGCTGATTGGCTGGTGCCGCTGAGCCATGTACGAGAGGGGAGGGGGAGCAGCAGCCAGCAGAGTGCCGGTGTTGGCACAGAAGGGGAGACTGGTGAATCTCTGCAGTCAGCGCGCGCGGGAGAGAATAAAAAGGATCGATCCTGTTAAAAGAATATTGTTCAATATCAATACCCGCGTTGGTATCGATAGTATCGATCCTAGGATCGATCCGCCCACCTCTAGCTCATATGAGCCGATGGGTGAGAAGGGGAAATGGATGCCGAGTGCTGGAGCGAGTTAGAGAGAGGCTTGGCTTGACACACGTCTTGTTTTGGTCTACAGACAGTGCACAAGCTCCACTTAGTGGTGAAAAATCACTTATTGCTCCTTTAAAGGTCTATAGTGCAAGTCCAATATTTATTTTCTTTCCCATACATGTTGTTAAAATTGCCCGACAGTTGCCTGTGTAGGCTTGACATTCAGTTTATGAGCGAGTGATTCGGGCTGAATCCTCTGGGCGTGCTCGTGGGTGTGACGCGTTGAGCTCTGTCGTTCACCTGGCTCCTGTGTTGAGTTTCCACTGTAATCGCTGCATTAGCGAGAGAACACGGGCTCACTTTAATATTTATAACTTTCTTACCTCAGAAGACTTTACGCCTCTAAACAAAAAACCTATGCAGTCGCAGCGGCAGATGCTTTTCCTCTTCTCCCATGCATGTGCACAACACTGGTGTCATTTCAACTTGTCACCAGAGGGGGCAGACTTCTGCAAAAATCCTGGAATTTACGCCTTGCTCCTTTAAAGGTTGTTATTTTCAAAATGTACTTTTAATCTTACTGAGAGGTTCCTGTATACACCCCATAAATATTTGACCGAGTTTTCTACTACACTCCTGATTCTTCACGCCTTACTTCATCTTTAGCATGCGTGTTTGCAGGCACACCATTCTGGCTTTCCTGAAGCCGGTCACGATTATTGTTGAAGGCGCTGCTGACATCTGGCTTTTTGCCACAGACGACCTCCTTTCTCCTTATCTCTCTGTTTTCTTTTTATGCTGTTTTTTCGGGGGGTGGGGCCGTCGAGGTCGCCAGCCGCGGTTAGGCAATAACGCTTCTGAAATGAGGCCGGTGTTACCTGTGTTTGTAGAGCACTTAGGGCCATTGGCAGTTTGCAGACCACTTGCTTATCTTTGGTGTGAGTTATGTGTGTTTGTGGTGAACCCCAGTCCTGGTTGGAGTCATCAATCACTACAACCCTGGGGCTGATTGACTCACCGTGGCCTATATGGCTAAGGGTCCTTGCATTGAGAGAGAGAGGGAGAGAAGCTCAGATGAACATTTCCATGTTTGCTTTATATCAAGGTGTGTGTGTACCCTGGTTATTGATGTTAACACCAAGTAGTCTCTCATTTGGTTAGTCAAAGTTGTGGTTAAACTCACAGCTCTGTGAGCATAAAAACTGTGGTTTGCATACATGTGACTGCTGACAACGGCAATGTTGTGCAATGTGATCACAAGTGTGTCTCTAGAGCTTCCCAGCCAGACAGAGGGAGATATATTTTTCTATAATCTAAAATAATATTTCCAAATGTCACCATAATGCCTGCCAAATAAATGAAACAACTGTTCATCTGTTAATGATCTGTGTAGGAATACATTTTACTTCAGTTATTTAGCTTGAAATTACATTCCTTCCACCTCTCACTGACCAATTTGTCCTAAAATATATTAAAGTGGGACACAGCGGCTCATCCCACTTAGAAAAACCCAAAAAAACCTCAGTGTTCATATAACGAATTACATTGTTGATTAAAAACAAGGATACAAGCAAGGCATTTACATTTTAAGCAAATTATCAGACAGGTTGTACCCAACAGAGAGTGACAATAGGCCTATTTAGACACAAGCAGAGAGAGGAGCAATCCGTGAAGGCTAAAATTAATTAAAAATTTGCATGAAGAAAAAGAACAAGCACGCCCTGCGCCCAGGCTGGGATGTCTAACAGAGATAATTGAATAACTAAATCTCTCAATAACAATCGTGTAGTATAAATTAGAAACTGCTGGCACAAAACCTTTCAGTCATGGAAAATAATACACCCTATTATTCAAGAACCAACCTTAGCAAAAATAACTCTCAGCGGTTGTTTTCTAACTGAATTTATCGTTGTCTCCTGTCACTGTGGAGTAATTTTTATAATGTTGCTTCAGTTTGTTGAGGATTGAAGATGTTTCTTTCTGTACAGCCCTTTTAAGGTCTCATAACAGCATTTGAGCAAGTCTGAGGTCTGGACTTTGACTAGGCCACTGGAAAATTATTTTTTTGTTTAATTATCAGCCATTGTAAAGCAGATCTGCAACTGTTTTTGGAAAATTGTCCGGCTGATGAGCCAGTTTGGATCACGCTTCAGAAGATGGCCTTTCATTGCACTCTTGAATACTTTGTTATTAAGAGGAGCTCATGATCTACTTAATGAATGCAAGGTGCCCAGGTGTTGTGGCTGACAACAACCCCAATTACTGACCACACTGCCACCATGCTTAAGAGTTGAAATGAGACCTTTGTGCATTAATGCTGTGTTTTGGCTTTTCTTCAAACATGGCATTGTGTTATGGTTCAACATTTCTTCTCTGTCAAACGGATATTGTTGTGATTCATTTGATGCAACTTTGCAAACCTAACTCATGCAGCCATATTTTTTTAATGATAAACAGTTTCCTTCAACCTTTTCAAATAAGATACGCTTACTGAGTCGTCTTCTTGTCCTTTCATGGACTAACGTCTAACATTTTATAAGGCATTTCATTGGTTGTTTATTATTATTGCTTTAACTGGCATTTTGTTTAAGTAGGGAAAATAAGTTAAAAGGTATAATTGGGATTATATAAGTGTTTACTTCTCCATTCCTTTTCAGACAAGAAACAGATGAATAACAGGCAAAGATCCAATCTGTATAATCTGATTGAATTTGAGTTTGGAAAGTGCCTTGAGATGACATGTTTCATGAATTGGTGCTATATAAATAAAATTGAATAGAAGATGCCTTGAAGACTTACTAATTCATGTTATTGTTTTGCCTAATTCATTGTCTTTCTACCATACTTTTCGGACTATAAATTGCTCCAGAATATAAGTCGCATCAGTCAAAAAATGTGCCATAAAGACGAAAAAAAAAACATATTTAAGTCGCACCAGACTATATACATTTATTTAGACATTTATTTCACGCAATCCAAGACTAAAAACTGACATATAATCTGGTAAAACAATTTATTAAATTACACAGCTGTATCCACAACTGGCTGAATAACATGAATCATACCAGGGAGGATGAATGGGGTAAATTAGCACCTCCAACCAACAAGGTTCTATCCAGCACATTACAGCTTAACGGGTCGTTATACTGAAATTTGTCAAAATTACATCTAAATTAGACCGTGAGCATAACGATGCTACGTGCTAAGCTAACAGTATGACACGGATGTTTGAGAGCAACATAAAGCTCACGTGCATCAGTGAAGTTACAGAGCTGTAAGCTAGCGCTAGCTGTTGTTAGCTTCACAGACAGCCCAATAACAGGTTCTGTCTTGGTCTACGAGCTGCACCACGCAACGCTCCTCTGCATGAATACATACTGAAACAGCAAAACAACATACAAACATGTGTTCAGTACTTGTTGTCTACAAGTTAATGTTTCAATTAATTTCCAAGTGGTACAGTTTTCACAAGCCTAGCGAGCCCTCTTGTGGCTATAGAGAGTAATTTTTACTCCTTGGTTCATGCTGGTTAATTTCAATTACCATTTAAATATTTATATATAAGTCACACCTGAATATAAGTCGCAGGATCGGCCAAACTATGAAAAAAAGTGTGACTTGCAGTCCGAAAAATACGGTATTTGATTGTTTGTTCTTGCGACGGTCTGAAATAAACCTAACCCTAAACATGCTGAAGCTTGTAGAGCCTAAGATAGAGATCTTGTTTTTATTTGTTTTGTCATTTCTAAGTATTTCTGGGCTGAATCTGCAAGGACTTCTTACCCATGAGAAGAACAGCAGCTCTTCTAATTGTGAATAACCGTTCCCACTGCAGAGCGATGGCCTTCATTTTGTTTGGTGAATGACCTTATGAACGCTGACATAGTTGCTTCTCGCAGAAAGTCATTGCTGTTGTCTTTCTGACATGGCATTATGTTTTATCCTCCATAGGAGCAAACTGGACAAATTACTGCTTTTTTAGAGGCGGTGACACTAGCAGGGGATCAAGTACCTGAGGTTTTAAAAAAAGTTAAACCTCATTGAGAACCTTTCAACAACACAACATTTCTGGAAAACACTGAAACCTCACACAGCCCACCTCTTTGTACATCGGTCTCGTTGGAGTTTGACATGAAAACATTTAACAGCGGGTATCAGGAGGCCTCTTAGCCTCTGCTTCCTTTCCACAGGCCTGTGGAACTCCTCAGCTCTCATTTGTTCCATAACCCGGTCGTATAAGCTCCCATCATGCTGGGATCTGCAGGAAAATAAACAGCAGAGCAGGGAAGCAGCCACGCTGACGTCAAGGAAGAGGACGAAATCTGATCAACAACACATCGCCGCGGAGAGAAGGGCTTGATAAGACGGACGGAGGGGATTATATTGGTGGAAACCCAAGGTTAAAGATCACAGATTGTCACACTGTAGATTAGATTAGAAACCCTCGGTTGAGCGGGCAACCCCGCTGACGTCAGGGAGAGGATCTAATCGATGTCAGCTGGAGTGTAAAAGGACCTGGAATGGGAAACGGCATATAATCATATCTTGATGTTATATCAGGAGCGGGAGGTAAAGAGTTTTAGTTCAAATCTGATAGAACCAATTTGAACAGTAAATTAGTGCGAGTGTGATTTTGCCCAGATGCTTGACTATTCAACACTCAGTCTGTGGTCCTGATAGGAGAGGGTGGAACGTGCAGGGTGGATGGAGAGATTGGTCGCATGTTGGGATCTGACGGGAGGCCGGTGGTTATCTACGCAAACCGCTGACAGCACCAGACTCCCTGAAACGCCTCGCAGCTCATGTGCTTCTCCCACTCAATCTGTTAGAATTGCCTCACATCTAATAAAGAGACAAAATACCAGCAGCCGCCCCCAATAACCTGCTTTGAGTGTTTACTACTCCTCAATCTGAGGTTCGGCCATCAGTCGGAGCTACCTTTCCAGCACTCTGGAGCGAGCTTTGTCAGAAAGGTTTCAGGTAATCGGGGCAAACTCTCTTTCTAAAATAACTGTGGAGTTGATTTCAAACAATGCCATTCAGATTGTCTAGATATTTAGTTAGTACGGCTTTTTTATTTTGGGGAAGATAAGGGTCACTGTCACTGTGTCTAGTAAAATAAAAGCAGTACTTCTTGTGGCAGCAAAGTAGATGACAATAAAGTCGACACCAACAACGTCGAAATAGAATAAGAATTGTGAGTCATTTCAAGAAAATTTGACTTACTCTTAGTTCCCTTTTTGCAGTGCGGTTTGAAAACCTTTTAGTCTCATCAGTGTCTTTATACATTTTGTATCTGAAACTTGGTGGAGCTGACAACATTAAGACATCTCCCTGCAGAGACCAGCGTGGCAGTTTCTGTGGTTTCTTTAGATAAAAAAAACTGTCTCTCTCATCAGCGTTGGCGTCAAACCTCTAATAAAGTGACTCAGTTCCCTAAAGGTGTTGCTGCTCGTGTTATACAACCAAACATCTGTCTTCGAAGACACTGACAAGCCAACAGTCAAACTCACTAACCGAAGTCAGCCCACAGAGCCACCCCTTCAAAACAAATCTTCAAACATCAAACGACACCCTGTATTGACTGAGCTCACTCCCTTTACCCTGTGCTTTACCCCTTGACCCGGTCCAAGCCTCCCCGACAGCAAACACTTCGAGGCCTCACCCTTGACCCCAGACTCACACCAGGACTCTGGAAAACATGAGCGGATCATTCCAGCAACGTTTTGCTTCTCTGCAGCTCATCTGCTTCTTTCATGACTTGAACCAAACTGTGCAAAGCAAGTAGATCTGAAAACGACGTCGCAAGATTCTCTTATATGCAGATATATGCATGTTCATTACATTCAAAGCTAATTACATTGAAATAAAATTATAGAAATACATGCTACCTCCTTATATTAAAGACGTATTATAGTGTTGAAAGCATTTATTTAGCAAGGGATATTTAACACATATATTTATGCATCCATTTGACAAAGATATCCTTTAATTACGTAATCCACAGCCGAACCCAAGCATCAAACTATACCACCATGTTCTCTTTTGTTTACACGTGAGAATACACATTCCATGCTCCTCTCTTTTAAAAAAACAGCGGCCTCGGAGTGATGTCTTTTCAAGATGTACAACATCATGAGAACCATGTGTGCCTGGAAGTGGCGAGATGTCATGGCCTGTCCTCTCAGTTTACCTCAGACATTCTTCTCTTCAACATTATCCCTTAATGTTCAAACCAGCGTCACAGAAAACCATGACAAAAGTTAAAAAAGGAAATATTATTGAATATCATGGAGCTGAAATGGACATGTTTTTGGCTTCGACTATTTTTGGGATTTAAAAAAAAAAAGTACACCCATTTTCGTTTTTTGTGCAATAAATAGAAAACTTTTTGCTGGTACATTCAGTGTTTTACAGAGGAGCTACAAGGACCAACGGGCTGGCTAACTCGATTACAGGACATTGTTTTACTTTTAAGATTTTAGGCCTTCTTTTATAGGAAAATAGGAAAAGTTGGCTGTTGGAAGACTGATGCGAGGTAGAAATGTTTACAATCTGGAAAACAAAGACTGCTGCCACAATTAGGGAAGCAAAGTGTGCTAACACGGCTAATGCTGTTTTGAAATAATTTAAATACCTTTACATGTTCCATTCGGGGCTATGTTCTGCACAATTAAGCATATAATTACAAACAAAATTGGAATACCATGAAAAAGGTTAATATTTTTGTCACTAATTTCAGAAAGGAAAACTTTCAGAAAGTACTAAGCGAAAGTCCGGATGCCTCCAATTCAAGCCTGTTTGCTGTTGCAATGACCCGGATAACTGAGAATTTGCACAGGCATATCATATATTAAATAGAATAATTACACATAAGGGGAAATACTGTGAGCCTTTGTTGCTTGTAATGTAGATGATCATGGCTTGAATGTACTCAAAAACCCAAAAAATACTGTCTTAAAAAAATTTGAAAATTATGTTAAAAATGTTATAAAAATTTTAAATATCGGAAACTCATAGTGTCACACCCAATCATCTAGTTAGCTGAACACACCTGCAAAAGTTTCCTGAGCCTCTAAGGTCTCTCAGCCTGGATCAGTAGGTGGCACAATCTTTTTCAAGACTGCAGACTGGACAGATGTCCAGAAGACAGTCATCGACACCGTCCATGAGGAGGGTAAGCCACAAAAGATCATTGATAAAGAAGTTGGTTGTTCAGCGTTGTTAGTCTGGCCAGCAAGACTGACTTACATCATAAACACGGCGTATCAGTCTGGAAAGGAGCTGGTAGCACCTGATTTCAAAGGCGGGACTAACAGAGTCGGCGTCAAGAGGTTACAACCAATCAGATAACTATGGATGTGACGTAAGAAACTCCAGGCGACGCACTCTGTTTTTGTAATTTTTGGTCTGTGAAACATGTCATGCCATCGAGAAAACTCTCCAGTGAACTATTTTTGCCACTTTTGTCTAAAAAAAATCAGATGTACTCACATGCACTTTCTTAATTTTCCAAGAGACCAAGCAACAAAAATCTCCGTGTGTATCTTGACTGTTATGGTTTCAGAAAAGCGCTGATACATTATGGGTAATTCTGCCACTGTGGTTGGCCCGGTCTGTTTTAGGCCGGAGAGCATGGAGCCTTACCAGTCAGTCTGGCTGGCCAGGCCACAGTGCTGTGTCCAAACATATTCATAGAAAGTTGAGCAGAAGGTAAAAGTGTGAAAGGTAAAGATGCACCAGCAACAGGGGCAACTGCAGCCTCGACAGCCAATCATGACCAATACAGCAATTTGGGGGAGTTTTAACGAGGTCTGAACTGAGCATGGAGTCAAGCGCTGCAGGAGCTACTATCCACAGACAAGTCCTAATCTGAACCAGAGACGACATCAGAAACGTCTTAGTGGTGTTAAGGAGAAATTAACTGGCCTGCTGCTCTGTGGTCCTCTTTTTTAGATCAAAGTAAAGTTTGTATTTCATTTGGAAATCATTTGGCCCAGAGTCAGTTGAACAGTGGCGCAGCTCGTAACACTGTTGCCTTGCTGCAAGGAGGGTTCTGGGTTTCAATCCTTTCTGCATGCGTGGGTTCTTTCCAGTACTCTGCCTTCCTCTCAAAAAATGTTTGGTCAATTGGTCTCTCTAAAATGTCCTTTTAGGGCATCCCTGTGATGGACTGGAGACCTGTACAGGGTGTACCGCCCCTCTTGCTCAACTACACTGGAGATGGGCGCCCGCCCCTCCCCCCTGCGATGGTTAAGCAGGTATGGCCAAAGTATTGTCAAGAGGAAGATCAGACCCATCAACACAGATTAGCTGAAGATCGCTAACAAAGCTTCTGGGACTTCCTGAACACCTCAGCAGAGCCACAGGCTGATCACCTCCATGTCTAATATGGAACGGCAAATCGTTCCATAACTCAGGAGCAGCAACTCTAAAACTTCTGTCTCCTCTGAGCTTAAGTTTAGACCTCGGTACCTCCAGGAGCAGCTGGTCTGCTGACCTGAGGCAACGAGCAAGAGAGTGTGAGCGAAGAAGCTCAGAGACGTAAGATGGGGCAACACCATGTAAACACTTAAAAACACATAAAATAATCTTAAAATTAACTCTAAAATGCACAGGGAGCCGGTGGAGGGAAGCCAGGATAGGGGTGATATGCTTCCTCTGCCCAACTCCAGTTACCTTTCATCCCAAGATACACACTGAACAAAATGGGGGTGCAAGAAAGAAAGCCACACAGATATGGCAGGACTTTCCTCTTGTTTAGACCCACATAATGTGCACTTTTAATTAGGCCAACATATATGGGGGAATAAAACAGCTTTACAGCAGCTGAGACTAATTTTTCCTTGAGCTCAGCCTAAAAAAATAGCAGCAGCTGAACCTCTGATGCCGATCGTCCTCAAGACACCCAAGACGAACCTACTCTGTCATTGGCTCACATGGAAAAACCATTTCTCAACAGCAGCTACACAACCACTCTCTAATTAGCCTTACTTAAAGGTTACTAATCTTGGTAAAGAAGACTCTCAGTGACACACAAACAATAGCTCTGCAAACAACTCTGCACTGCCCTGCGTGGAGCGTCTGAATCCCACAGACAGTTTGGCTGAGGATTAGTTTGGCCCCGTAGTGCAAAAACAACAACCACCACGAAGAGTAATCACACGAGAACAAATGTCATAAAAGGAGTTAAGATTACCTGACGGTGAGCAGACTGTGCGTTTTGTCAGAACACGTTTCAGTAAGTGCTGTTTATGACTGAGAGCTGGTGTGCGTTGGCCTGTTTCTGTCACTCAATAGTTTGGTTGGGTTTACTCGTGAAGGCCTGTGATCACACATCCCTAAAGACTGTGATTAGGAGGAAATCTCCAAGCACTGAATCACACACAGCAGCACAGCAGACACCAAATCCTGGCCAACACTCAAGCCGCTCCGCACAAATCACCGAACCAGCCGTTGCTGCGCTCACATGCACATGCCTGCGCGAAAACATAAACACAGCACATCACACGGCGAAAACACACACTTGTTTTTACGCTCGCGCCGTGAAATGACACGTCTCTCGTTGCTCTCTAATTTCCTCAGGGCGAGCTTGTGAGGTAAGTCCCGATGAGGGATGGCTCATCCCGCCACAGCGATCCCCATCCCAGCAAGCTCGTTCTTGATCGGTTGCGTCACAAACACCAGGTCGAAGGAGTTGAGCCTAAAATGAGAACGTGAGGCCAGTTCCCAAAAAAAAAACCTGGAATGTCTAAATTACACCGGAGTGTTTACAGGGGTGTGTACAATCAGCATACAGCTGTTTTCACGACGTCAAGTTAAAATGCAAGGTAAAACAGCCAAGAGAGAATCAGAGCGAATGCCCCGTACTCCCAAAGCGCTGCGGCGATCAGGCCAGGATTCTGCTGTCATACCTCACATCCTGTCACAACCAAAATAAGAGATGAAACAACTCACTGCTTCCAGTCAGGGTTCAGATTCTTGACGCCGGATGTAGATGAACCACATCAGGTCCAATAGAAAAACAACATTAATTAAAAACTGATTCTGGAATATTTACACCGCAACGTATTCATATCTATTAAACTTTCCTACCATCCGTTGTCTGTATCTGCGTATCCAGTCAGGATTGTCCAGCTGTCATTGGGCAAGAGGCAGGTGGCCAGTCCATCACAGCCTTTTTACATTTTGTTAAGTCACAACTACAACCTTCAAAGTATTAAGATTTTATGTGAAACAACATAGTGTCTCCTTCCAAAGTGGAAGGAACAGGATGCATGATTTATTTATTTTTAATATAAATATAGATGTGAACAGTGCGGCATGCATTTGTATTCAGCCCACCTGAGTCATTGTGGGACTACCTTTGAGCATAATTTTGGGGCGTGTCTCCACCAGCTTTAGAGGCTAAAACTTTTGTCCATTAATCTTTTCAAAAAAGCTGAGCCAGACTGGATTCGATTGAGACGATCAGTGAACACCAATTTTCAAATGGTGCTAAAAGTTCCCTCTTGGATTTAGGTCTGGACTTTGACTGGGACATTCTAAAACATGGACATGATTTAATCTAAACCAATCCTTTGTAGCTCTGGCTGTATGTTTAGATTTTTCCCTCATTACAACCAAGGTTTGCAGGATGGCGTCTCTGAACACACAGCACTAGTGACCTTGGTCGGGATACAGCAGCAAGAAACCACACATGGGTTCCCCTAGTGTTAGCTAAGAAAACTGAGCCAATTCACACCGGCTCAATAACTTTGGATAACATCATCTTGGAAGCACACTGCCTGCTCCAGTGAGCCTTGATTTGAGCTGCAATATTCAAATAGAAGTGTCAGAGTTTGGACTTAAAGCATGGATCTATCCGGCCCTGCGTCCATCTTGGTAAAAGGCCTGTGTCAGTGGTGTGTGGGGTATTTGCTAAGCACCATTTGGGCCTCTCAGTACTAATTGAGCACCATGTAAACAGC